>CM057452.1:1136766250-1138192500 GCA_016271365.2 Neoceratodus forsteri
TGATGAACCAGCAGCTAAGAAGAGTAGATTTGCCAAAGGTATAGTTATTAGAAAAATCAAGGCAGTTGCAGGCATTACACGTAGTGGAACTAAAAGAATAAGCACTCATGCATACATTGTGCCACTTTTTTTAGATTCTGCCATTTCTTATTCCTCGGTGAGCTCTTCAGAGTCAGACCATGTAGACAGCAGTGGCAGTGAGTATCGCCCTGAAACAGAGGCAGTGCATGATGGGGACTCTGATGATGAGGGCTTGGAGCCAGAGGAACCTGTGAGATGCCAGACCAAAACACCTGTAGAAAGGTCATCACAGGAAAGGTCATTGGGGCCAGTGAAAAGGAAGGCATGCCTGGCTTGCCTTTCTCCTCTGCTGAGGACAGGCCTCACACCCAATCATCCAGTGAGAACATTGAGGAAAATAATCAAAATATAGAAATTAACATAGACATGCCAGATGATGATTCAGAAGTTGCAATGCCAGGGACAAAAATGACAAGGACATCCTCTTCCATTTGGAGTTTTTTTTACCTTGACCCAGAGAACAGTATGCAAATAATATGCTGTTTATGCAAGGCCTTTTAGCAGAGGAAGACAGGCACGCAACCTTGGCACATCAACCTTAATGAGACACTTACAGTGAATACATCCACTCAATAGTCCAGGAATAAGTCACAAGGTGGCATGGCATTAGATGCTGCACAGGTTAATGCTAGTACTCACACTGGTGGTAAAGGTACGTTTTTCCATATACAGCATAAAACCCCTCATACGCTGAGCAGGACTTTAACTACATCACCCCCTTTATCTGCACTCACCAATTGAAAACAGAATGAGTTCTTCTCTGTCTCGTACAGCCTTTTTTAGTGTGCCAGTCGCACCTCAGAAACAGTTAACAATGTAGAAGGTTTTTGAATGGGGAACTAAATATAACCAAATCCATTCACCTGCTAAGTAATTAACTAAAAACAATATCTGCAATGATTGCACTGGACAGCACCCATTTTCTATTGCTGACTCTCTTGGGTTTCGGGAGGTGATAAAATGTGCTGCATCTTGTTATCAGCTGCCATCATGGACATATTGCTCCAGAAAAGCTGTGCAAACTCTTTATAGGGAACTACGCCAGAATGAAAACAGGGCCTTGCAGTCATTGGCTGTTGAAGAAGTACATATAACAACAGATATGTGGATGAGTGGTCAAACAGCGGACTACATGACTGCCACCACCCACTGGGTATCATTTTCCTCAGCAACATCCTCTGGCCGCCACCAGGGACCAATCAATCCTCAAAAACAGGTGCCCTCTGTATTGCAAGTTTCAACAAAGAAAATCACACTGGTGTGAACATCTTACAGGGCTAAAGAAGTGGTTCTCAGAATGGTTTTCCCTAATAACCTTTACCCAAGATTTGTGGTTGCAGACAACAGAGCTAACATTAGGAATTAACATACAAAAATGTGGATTAAATAAGCTGATTGAGTGGGTTGGAGCAGCAAGTTGGCTACAGTACAGCTCTGCTGTTGTGTGCCCCTCTTTATCCTGTCAAGGTGATTTTCTTTTTGTACTACTGCTAATGTTTTTAAAAAATTTATTTCATACTTAGTATTTATTGAATTGGCCAAAATCTGTGGTGACCCTTCATAGTAACCGACCGCCGATTACCGTTGTGCTGCCATCCTGGCAAGTTTGGTTGGGAGTGTTGTGGTGAATGCTTCTTGAGTTTTAAAATAGAGAAAATACCCAAAAAAACACACTTCTGCCCTGAATTGGCTGCTATGAGTAATTGCCACAGCTAGTTTTGAAGGGAGTGCTTTTGGCTCTATTTTGACCAGAAGCGGTCATGATTTGTTTCCATATCAAGGAAGATTTCCAAGAGGAGTTGATGATGGCAGAAGGCACAGATGATTTAATTGCACTATAAGTGCTGATATGCTTGTACATTATTTTAAAAGGTATGGCACCATTTGGGACTGGGGGGGGTAGATTAGTAACTGTTTAAAATGTACTATGCTCACTCACACGTATATCTCCTTTTTGTTTCTCCAGAGGCCCACAGCCATATAGTTCCAGAGTCAGAGAACTAAGGATAATGAAGGAATGAGATTGGCAGATTGATGAGCCACTTGGGGATGGCTGCCCTTCAGATCTGTGAAAAAGAAATGTAGCTTGGTCTCTTTCTCCTCGATCCTAAAAGACCTCTAGTAAGGGAGAGAATGGTGCTATGAACAGTTCCTGTTCTGGATATAGATTTAGACTTCGGACTACTGTTGAGTGATTTGAGGTGATTGTATTATGAAAGTCTCATACTCAGAGGTACTGCTTTTAATATATTTTTATACTTTCACAAAATTCACCAAAGGGAAAAGAAGGCAGAGACAGGAGAGCCATATAGAGTGGACTCTTTCAGTGTAAATGAACTTTAGGAACTTTAAAAATAGGGGAACTCGAGAAGCGATGCTTAGACTATTAGACTGTTTCTTGGAGAATTTGAAACTTGTGGACCTGATATATGTTACTATTGTCTCCATATATGTATATATTCTTTAATAAATGTGTTAATGAATATTGTATGTTTGCTTTTTGGGGATACTTTATCAGATCTTAAACCGGAACACAGGAGTTCTTGGTTAGAAGACATCAAATTCATGTCAGAAGACTGTTGTAATCATGGATAACTGAGATCTGCACTGCCTTGCTAAGGCCATGGATGTGTGATGCAGTTTAGGTACAGTGGGGTGGACCTGAGGATGGCCTGGAGGTGTATAGTGTGGTGCGGCTGCATAGCACCTATGATGGCACCCAGTGGTGGCCACATTAGAGTGTGGAGTGGGATGTTGCAGATTTAGCTTGGCTGTGGACTGCTGGGTATCATATTGTACGATAAAATGACCCATATAGAGGAGACTGGCTTGCCGTACAGGGTCCTATCCTATGTGCCTCGAGTGTGGCTGGTGGGAGTGGTTGGTTCTGGGTGAGCCAGTGGGGCATGGAGCAGCATGCCTGCATGGTGCCCCTAGTGGTTTTTCTAGAACTGACTTGTCTGAGCTGGTTACATAGGTTGGCACAAGTTTGACTTAGTGCAACCAGGCAAGGGTAACTCTATTGGACAAAGTACTTGAGCATGAAGTCTCGGAATCTACATCTGTGCTTGATGTCTGTGTACTTACACCAATCTCTTTGAGATGGCCTGTTACTGGTTTGCCGCAGGGGTGTGGAGTGGTTAATACAGCTTGGTACAATCTGGGAAAAATCCCAGATGATTTCCCCTTATTACCAAAATGAGCCACCATATTTTGGGCCTTATTTTGCTGTTGACTGATTGTTTTATCTTGCAAATTGTATTTACATTACTAAAATAATTAGGAAGTGGAAACCTTTAATTTGTTCTTGTAATTTCTGTGTAAAATGGGGTCTACTTTTTAGTCTATGGGTGGGATATTCAGACTGCACCCAGCCGTGGCACAAGCTTGGGTGCAGTGCAACTGGGCTGCTCCAGGTCATGGACCAGGTGATATTCAATGGTGCTGCACCATGGCTTTGTACTATTGAATATGGCACTAAGGGTGAACGCACTGCGCATGGCGCAGTGGCACTGCACTGGGTGCAAGTGGCAGAATGGGAGATGGGAATGCACCAGCCAAGTGCAGTTGCACTAGGCGCATCAACCGCAATATTCAGCACTGGGTATGCAAATGAGGCCCTTATGCATGCAAGGTGCAAATGGGGCCATTTGCATGTCATTATGGCCCCATTTGAATGCGGTGCGTCAATTCCCGGTGACTTGCGCCTGGTGCCCTGCCAGGCTGCAGCCATCGGGGATCAATGCCCTGCAGTGCCTTGGTGGACCCACACCCATATGCCCAATCATGGGCATATGTTAATATTATCCATGGTGGTCCAGTGGATCACTCTCTATTGCCGATCGTGGGCATAAGTAAACAATATCCCTGGTGGTCCAGTGGACTGCTCCCTATCACCCGATTGCGGGCACACGTAAACCAAATCCCACCAGTGGTTCAGTGGAAACCCCCCAGTGCCTGAACGTGGGCATAGGTATGCAAAATCCCTGGTGGTCCAGTGGAATGTCTCCCATCACCCGATTGTGGGCAAATGCATAGGTAACAGCCCTGGTGGTCCAGCGTTCATTCACAAGTTTGGCCTGTGTAGTACAGTATGGTCTGCACACCCATTGGTCCATATGGTGGACCAATAGGTGTACAGACTGTACTGTATGCTGTCAGTTGGCGGGTGACCAGGAGGCATGCGGGTGGATTACTGCCACCTGTCGCTGACTGGGGGTGATGGGTGGAGGGACACTTCAGTGGGCGGTGGGGAGGGGTTCCACTGTTCCACCAGGGCATCGGTTGCACTGTCCACCCACGATCGGGTGATGGAGGGGTCCATTGGACCACCAGGGCTGTTACCAGGCATTTGCCCATGATTGGGTGATGGGGACATTCCACTGGACCACCAGGGATTTATATACTTATGCCTGCATTCAGGCACTGGGGAGTTTCCACTGGACCACCCTGGAGTTTTTACATGTGCCCAAGACCGGCGATAGGTAGCGTCCACTGGACCACCAGGTTATTATTTACATATGCCCATGACTGGGTGATCGAGGCGGGGGCACACGCCCCTGGGCAGGAGGCATGGGGTCAGTGCTTCAGGAGTCAGTGTTACCCATGGCAGGCGGCTGCTGTTGCGCGCCTGCAATATGGCAGCCCACCTGTGGGTGTCCCTGATTTGTTCCTCTTGTTTTACAGGCACAACTTTGCGCCCTCCCGAGTGGCGCAAGGTGGAGTTGTGCCTGCATATGCCCCTCAAATCTCTTATCTGTCATTTTCAGACTAGTTTTGAAAGCCAAAGAAAGTTTTTTAAAGAGGACAGGAAATAATTTCTAACTGGTAGCTGTTAATAATGTTCCACTTTACAGACATGATATCCATAAGCCTAAATGATCCATATGTACAGTAACTGCACCTGAATAAAAAGTGATACAAAAAGCTGTATTTTGCATTGTTTTGGTTTATGGGCAGTATTCTGTTACAGTTCTTTCACAGAACCAGTGATCTGGAGTTTTAACTAAGTCACGTTTGAGGAAAGAACTCTAAGCATGGTTCTAATAGGACAATAGCTCATGTTTAGCATGCTGTACTCAAACCATGACATAGTAAACACTCCAAATTACTGGTTCCAGGAAAAGAACTGTTCAGAATGTTGTTCATAAAAAGAAAACAATTGAAAACACAGTTTTTCACATCAGTGTTTATTAAGGTACAGTTAAATATAGTTCATGTGGAGGCAAGTTTATCATTTCTTTTATTAGAAACATTGCTAACTGCTGCCAGTTAGCACAGATGTCCTGTCGCCTTTAAGCTTCTAATTTTTCAGTTTAATTATTGTCCACATAGTGCTCTAACAAACTGCAACTGCCTCAGTCAGCCCTCTTGTTTCCTCCCAACTACACCAAGCATGACACCTTTTTGGCTTTCAGTTGGGCTTCAAACCTCACTGTCTTATGGTCACATGACCCCAGCAGTTCCTGGACTATGATATTTTGGAACCACTCACTGTATGTGAACACCAGGTCTAGTAGGGCTCCTAGAGTACCTTGTTTGGAGGGATGAAAAGTCTGTGTTGTGAAAATCATTGACTAGGGCAGTAAGGCTGTGAGACATGAATGACAGAAAACAATGTTCATGGGGGCTTTGGGGTGATAGAGTTTGTGTATACTGTAAAACATATGATGATCACTGAAACCACATAGAAATGACTGGAAGAAAGAGAGCTACTGTTGATAGTCCTAGATACTGAATTAGTTGCATTAGGTTTACAGAATCAGTTGCGTGGATGATACTTTACCAAAGGGGAGAAACGATTAACATTTAAGTAACCAAGTAGCAGAAGTTCACCAAAAGCAGAGAGAGTAGAAAGGGAGAAAAGAATATCTGGGAGGGAATCAGAATTGGCTTTAGAAAAATAGGATGCTAAACAGGAAGGAAGACAGGGAAAATTACCCTGCACTGGATAAACTCATGAGAAAAGGAACAAAGTCACAAGACATAACCTCAAAGGTGACAGTTTACATAAATAAGTACTTAACCCCTCACTTCCCACAGTCCTGCCTCTATAAATCATATTCTAAAACACCAACACTAGAATCAACAATCCAGACACACAGACACGTTTCTATCATAACAAGGACATTGGGATGGTCAAGCAAGACCCAAGGCCTAAGTTAATTAAGCTTAGGAAGCAGACCTTCGATGTATGATGAATGACACTCAGCTATCTGGGATAAAGAGTGGAGGGAGGGCGGGAAGGCAGGAAACTAGGGTTGACTTCCATATCACTTGACTAGGGTTGATTTCCACATCACCTGAAAGAAAAAAACAGAAGGATAATGAGAATCAGATTGGAGTGGATAGACTGAAGAGTCAGGAGAAGTAAAAGAGATAGAACAACAAACATAGAGGTGGTTAAATAAAAGTTGACCGGTACCCCGGCATGACGCTCATCATAAAGGCTGTGGTGCACCAGCACAGTGCTGAATGTGAAGTAAGCAAGTGGCACATTAGGTGCCTAAATGCACTTTGTGATTTATCCACAGGATGGCAATCACTAATTGTCCCAAAGTGATTATTATCCTGTAGTGCAATTGTGCCCATTTTTTGCTACATTCACCAGTGCATGTCATTATTTCAAACAATAACTTCTCATTTAACACCTATAAAAATTATTAAGCTTTGCCACACTTTTAAAAAGTGGGTTGGCTTATTCTGGCTTTTTAACAGTTATTTTGTTCAATTTGTTATGTTTGTGTCTACTGTGCTTCCAGTCCTATTGCCCCATGTCAAAACTAATTACTGTCCCTGGACACAGAAATAGCTACCATGCTGTGATTCACACCAGTTGAGATAGCTAATGGGGATGGGGAGGGAGAGGGAATGATGCCAGACCCTAGGAAAGGCTGTGATTGTAGCCCAGTGGATGTGCGTGCCTCCATTTCATTTGCACCCCCTAGTCAGTCTTCTTCAGGGCCCTGTTGGGTCTGCATGAGGAGTACTGCACACACCTACTTGAGTGCCTGGGTTCTCATCTGGTAGATTCAACTATGCCACCACCTGTGGTCTCCCAGGACCCTGATCAGTCTTCCTCATGGCCCTGGTGGAACGCATGGGGAATACCGCTCACACCTGCTTGAAAAAGTCACTGTAGGCTGGCACACAGGTTCTCCCTGGTGAATTCAAGTACACCATCACTTGTGGTCTCCCAAGTCCCTGGTCAGTCTTCTTCAAGGCCGTGGGGGGTCCTCAGGAGAAATACTGCACACACCTGCTCAAGTGAGTCACTATGGGCCTGCACCCACATTCTCATCTGGTGAATTCAGCTACACCATCACCTGTGGTCTCCCAGGTCCCTGATCAGTGTTCCTCAGGCCCTGCTGGGTCTGCAGAAGGAGTATGGTGCACACCTGCTTGAGTGAGTCACTCTAGGCCAGCACACGGGTTCTTGCCTGGTAGACTCAGGCACACCATCACCTGTGGTCTCCCAGGTCCCTAGTCAGTCTCCTTCAGGGCCCAGGTGGGTCAGCATGAGAAGTGGTGTGCACACCTGCTCGAGAAGTCATTGTAGGCTGGCCCACATTGTTGTCTGATGGATTCTTCTACATCATCACTTGTGGTCTTTTAGGTCCTGGTCAATTCTTGTCTGGTGGATTCAGCTACACCATCACCAGTGGTCTCCCAGGTCCTGGTCAATCTTCTTCAGGGCCCTGGTGGGTCTGCATGAGGAGTACAGCACACACCTGTTCAAGTCAGTCACTGTGGACACACACCCACATTCTCATTGGTGGGTTCAGCTACATCATCACCTGTGGTCTACCAAGTCCTGGTCAATCTTCTTCAGGGCCCTGGTGGGTCTCCATGAGAAGTACAGCACACACCTGTTCAAGTGAGTCACTGTGGGCCCGCACCCACATTCTCATCTGTTGAATTCAGCCACACTGTCACCTGTAGTCTCCCTGGTCCCTGGTCAGTGATCTTCAGGGCCCTGGTGTGTCTGCATGAGGAGTACTATGCACACCTGCTCAAGTGAGTCACTGTAGCTCAGTGCCCACCTTCTCATCTCATGGATTCAGCTAAAAGGTGAACGAGGCTTTAAAAAAAAAAATTAAGCAACAATTGCTGCACTTGTGCCTGTTGTACAATGTACATTTGTTGGAGCGGTTGGGTCTGACGTAAGCAAGGGGTATAAGGTATATAGTGTATTGTGCATAGTGTATAGTGTATACAGCGTGTTGTTTTGGATCATAGGTCTGAGTTAATTTTATTCTGTGTGTCTGGTATTTTGATGAGTAATTGTGTTGATCTGTTGGCTCATGAACTTCCTCTGTGGGGGTGGTATGTAATGATAGAATTTTGCTGTAAATTGTCTTAAATATATGGAACTTTACAAATAAAAATATACACTAGAAAAGAATAAAGACTCAGATAGCCTGTTTTTCTGTTTTCCAAAATGTTTTCATTGACTACTTGCATTTTTTTTATTTTTCTCTGTTCTGTTACATGTGTTAATATATTGCTTTTTCACTGACTTTTGGGCTGAAATATTTTAAAGTATGCAAAAAGGTTTTAATAGTTATCTACTCTTATCCTGACTTACTTATAAATGCATTTCAACCTATGACTGTCCTGGAAATTTTGGTCAGAAAAAACATTAAAATTTATTTTCCCCTTCGAGTGCTATGCCTTTTTGTGGTTCCCATTGCTTTTGCTGGCGGGGTACTCAGTCACTGTTGGAGCCTGAGTCCTAAAGGGCAGAGCACCTTCTGCAGTGATGGTCCCCAATTTGATGACATGGGGTTAGGATCAGTGTAGTGC
Source organism: Neoceratodus forsteri (assembly GCA_016271365.2). Classification (NCBI taxonomy): domain Eukaryota; kingdom Metazoa; phylum Chordata; order Ceratodontiformes; family Ceratodontidae; genus Neoceratodus; species Neoceratodus forsteri. Next base: position 1,136,775,137 of record CM057452.1, read on the forward strand.
AGACCAGGAGATGCCCAGGGAGGAGGAGGCACCAGGACAGAGGACCATCACACATGGTGCCCTCCTAGGGCTGCCAGATGTCATTGGCAGCAGGTGGGCACCCAACCTGCTTGGCTTGTCCCCTTTGGGACATTCCTTGTAACACAAGGTCAATGAGGAATAAGACAGTGGTGATGGAGACTTTTATCACCTATTCCTCAGCTGACCTTGTTTGCATCACTGAGACTTGGTTGGGCAATGACACTGCCCTGTGCTGGTGGATTCCAGGACACACATATATGACCACACTCTTGACCTGGTCTTCTCACTCGGACTTGACATTATGGCGGTCAAGGTTGACCCAGTAAGTTGGTAATATCATTATGCGGTTGAGTGCCAGTGCAGGCCCCCCTGTAAATTAACCCCTCTGTAGAGACAATCTGGTGTCATCCAAAGAATAAATTGGAGCCTTACCAACTCCAGGAGTCACTGGTTGTCTCGAGTTGATGCTAGCCTGTGCTCAGGGTTCAGGAGCTGGGGTTGAGGTTTATAATACAGTCTTGACCAAGGCGCTGAACCTGATTGCACCCTACTGCATTCACCCCCTGACTTCCCGGCAGTGCTCACTATGGTACTGTGGTGAACTGCGCTGGTTGAACACTAAAGGGCATAGGTTAGAGCATACCTGAAGGAGTCATCCTCTGAGGAGGACAGGTTGGTGCTGAGGCTGCATTATTTGGAGTATCAGCGGGCAATTGATCTTAAGATGACTGAATTTTTGTCTTGATCGATTGCTGCTGCAAGAAACTATCCAGCTGCACTGTTCTGCACTGTTGACAGTTAGTTAAAACCTCTTGTCTGCAGTCTGGGACAGCATTTTCTGCAGAAAAGTGTGAGCAGTTTGGCAGTTCTTTTCTGACAAGATAGCCACTATCAGGGCATGTATTACCTACTCTGGTCCAGTTTCTACTGGGGGTGATTGATCTGCTAGTGTTGATAGATTGCCAAGTTGGACTGAGTTTCAGCTGGTGTTGGCAGATGAGGTTCACCAGGTGTTTACCAACATCTGTCCCACCGCTGTGCCCTGGACCCGGTCTGACATGGCTTGTCATCAGCTGCTTGGGTTTCCTCAGTCCAGTGTTCGTGGGGATTGCTAATGGGTCATTAAGTGAAGGGGGGGTTCCTGTGTCTCTGAAATAGGCTGTAATGAGACCCCTCCTTAATGGTTAAAAAAACATCTATTGACCCTGATGTTCTTTCAAACTATAAGCCTATCTCTAATCTTCTGTTTCTGGGGAAGCTTATTGAGAAGGTGGTGGTTGATCAGTTGGTTGAATGCCTGGAGACACTGTCCATCTATGAACCTCTCCAGCCAGGTTTTCAGCCCCGGCACATTGAGACAACTTTGGTTCGGATGGTACATGTTCTCTTCATAGCAAGGGACCGAGGGCACTATACCACCTTGGTGCTCTTGGACCTACCTTCAGCATTTGACACAGTATATCACAGGTGCTGCTGGACCATTTGCAGAATTATGGGCACTACTGGAGCAGTTTTTGGGCTGGTTTCACTCATATTTAACAGGAAGATCACAGAGCGTTGTACTATGAAATTTTTTCATCGAGTTCTTTTGCACTGCCTTGTGGTGTTCTGCAAGGTTCTATTCTGGTACCCCTATTGTTCTCCATGTGTATGCTGCCACTGGAGAGATCATAAGGCAGTACAATCGGGGGTTTTACTGTTATGCAGATGATAACCAGTTGTACCTGGCCTGTGCCCCTGGTGACCTTTCCACCCCTGATATACTGTATCTGTGTTTAGCTGAGATAAATGACTGTATGTCCACTAACTGGGTTTGTCTCAACCCCGGCAAGACAGAGGTTATGATGATCGAGCCGGGTCATGGGATTATTTTCACTGATGGGGGACTGCCTGCCTTAGTGGTTGATGGTTGTCCCCTGTTAGTGATTAGTGCAGTTAAGGATCTTGCTGTTATTCTTGATGATCTTCTTGACCTTGGAAAACAGTCTCGCCGGTCATTAGGGAAGTTTTTTCCATCTCGGAATATTGCCAGGATCTGCCCATTTTGACTCCTATTGACCTGGCTACAGTTATCCATGCCTATTAGCTGACTTGACTACTGTAACACCCTTTACCTAGGGCTGTCTGGAGGTTTGATGCAGTGACTGCAGCTAGTGCAGAGTACTGTGGCCAGGATGTTGACAGGTACCTCTATGAGGGCTCATGTCACTCCATTTCTGTGTGCTCTGCACTGGCTGCCTGTGAGTGAGTGCATCACCTTCTAGATAGGCTTGTTAACATACAAGAACCTGACTACTTAAAAGAGCTTCTGATTCTGTACTCTCCTATCTGCTCCCTACGCTCCACTGAGGCTGACCTGTTAGTTGTACCACCCTCCCATCTAAAAAGATTGGGAGGTTGAACCTTTAGGGTGGCTGCACCATTATTGTGGAATTTCTTCCACCATACATTAAGGCTGCTAGCATGGTGGAGGCCTTTAAAGCATCTTTTAAAACATATTTATTTGAAAAGTTTTAATCTTCTAGTGCTACATTATGTGTTGGGACATTTTACTGCTCTTTATTATTGTGTTTGTTATGTTCTGAGCCACGGGATAGGTGCAATATAAATAAAATCTGCTTGCCTTGCCTTAGAAATGGGATCTGGTCAATAACTGCTAAAATTTAACAGTGTGGTCAAATACAGTGCAAGCAAAACCACATGGTAAAAGATCAGATCGGGGGAAACAGTGAGGCAAACAATCTCACTATCCAGTGCTCCCTGACACCACAAGCCACATGGCACACAATACTGAATGCCCCCCGCACCCCCGTAATAAATATAATCAACTCCAAGGCAGGCCACACTCAGAGAGGGGGGACAAAATCAGGCCAGCAAGGGTCGGTGCAAGAGCAAACAAAACATTAAACAGTACATGAAGCGCAAAAAACAGGCACTACAGCGCAGGGGTAGGACTTGAACCCTGGTGCTCGATTTGTACTGCTTCCCAGACGGTGGCTCTGTCCTCTGAGCCATAATGGCATGCTGGTTCCAGTCACAGCTGCATACTTGCAGTACTCAGCCTGAATGAACACAGTTACAGGTACAGTAAGTGCTGTAATGTTATTTCCTGTCGCTGTATCTCGCTCATGCTGTTTTCCTATGTTGTTTTACCACTCATATTGCTGCACTCTTCTGACTGGATACCTTAGAAATGCACATGTTAGAATGATGGTTATCACACACAATTACATGCAAACATTGTGGAATTGATTCCTGAATTAACTAAATAAGTTAAAGTACTGCAAATTTATGTACAGACCAAAAATTATTAATACATATTTTATTTATAATTTAACATCTTCTTAGACATTTAAAATATTAATATATTCATAATATTCTTAAATATTTGAAGGGAATTAACAAAATGGGTACAGAATGGATATTTAAACTGAGGAGAGTAAGGGACACCAGAGGGCATGGTCTCAGGCTGGATGGTGGAAGATATCGGAGAGAGATGAGGAGGCATTCTTTTACAGAGAGGGTGGAGAAATGGAACACTCTACCTGAGGAAGTGGTATCCTGTAGCACAGTGGGCAGTTTTAAAAGGCATGGGACAGGTGTGGGTTAAGTAGAGGGGGAGAGGAGGGGGGAGCAGCTGTACTGTAAGGGTGCTAGCTGCTTATCTGAGCAGACTAACTTGATAAACCATAAGGCCTGTTTCTGCTGGTAGACTCGAATATTCATATGTATCTTCTCTGTCCTTGTTACATATGTTACAAGGTTACTGTTTCCAAACATTAGGGACTATACCTTAAAAACTAAAAGTGATATTATCTTCGTGTTTACAGTTTAAGTAAAGGACCTCAAAGGTAAAATACTGATAGTGAAAGAAGAAAGAAATGACAACATACATTGTTCCACACTCCTGTCCCACATATGTCTCCTATTACTGAGGATAGACCCCTCTCTCAATCCCCTGTCCTGCCCACTCCACGCCCTCCATGAGTCTTGGTCACATTAAACTATGCCACCAGTCAAGTGCTGGAATACTGTGTACCAGGCTGTTTAAGTTTTCTGTAAGCATGGCTTGTACTGGAGGAGGTTAACGTTCTAATAATTAAACACATTCAGGCCTCAAAAGACAAAATTCAAATCATAAGCTTTTTTTCAGGCTGGTAGGTCCATTGAGAAACAAACATGTCTGCACAGATGTATAAATGCAACTTTTTATCTATGTGTGTAGTGTGTGTTACCACTGAGGGTGAATGATCTGTTCATAAACAAACTGGATACTATGTATCGTAAGAGGCTGTCTGATGGAGACAGTATACTATGAGTGTGGACACAGGAACCCTTCCCCCAACTGCATGTACTGTAAGTGAAAGGATACAACAAATCATCCCCCAACTAACTCTTTGGCACATTGCCTCTGTAAAGGCAAATGCAGTTCTTACTTTCAAATGCATTACAGTTTCAATGGAGTCGAACAGGCTCTTGCCCAAACCAGGATCCCACAAACACTGCCTAGGCTATAGAGTAAAGCTTTGCCATAAGAAAGAATATGCATATTCTAATGAACAGAATTAGCCTGATGCTAAGAAAGTAAAGTTCAAAAGCAGGATGTCTTAGTGGAAGAAAGAGAACAATAGATAATAATTAAAGAAGTCACAGGCATATGTCTAATTCTTTATTAAACAGCTCATCCACAGGATAAACTCATGAGAAGAAGGAACAGAGTCACAAGACATAACCTCAAAGGTGACACTCAGACATGCATAAATAAGTACTTAGCACCCTGACTTCCCACAGTTCTGACTCTAGACATCATATCCTGAAACACCAACACTAGAATCAACAATCCAGGCAGATAGATATGTTTCTGTAATGTGGAGGACATTGGGATGGTCAAGTAAGATGCACAGCCTAAGCTGACCAGGTTTAGGGAGTAAACCCCTGTTGTAAGATGAATGACACTCAGCCCTTTGGGATGAAGAGTGAAGGGAGGGGGACAGGGGACTAGGCTTGATGTTCACATCCCCTGACTAGGGTTGATTTTCACATTACCCGACAGAAAAAGCAGAAAGATATGGAGAATCAGACTGGAATGAATATTAAAATGGTGGAGAATAGAGAATAGACTGAAGAGTTAGGAGAAGTAAAAGAGAGAACAATTCATATCTTCAAGATTTAGAGAGGGGAAAGGAGGAGGCTAGTATGTACAAGGAGGGTAAGAGGTAAAAAAGGGGAGTGGAGGAATAAGGAAGGAAAGGAGGGGAGAGAGAGAAGTGTAAAGATAACAAAGGACAAGGGGGAGAAACTGAAATAGTAAAACAAGCATTTGTCAATGCCGAATGTTTGCTTGCTGGTATTAGCAATGGAAATGCAGGAGTTAGACAGATGCAGAGTAGGAATGGCAGTGATATATTGAACTTCATGCCAACCCCACCTCCACCCTGCAGAGATGGACAGGCATTGGGGTATGCTTGGATTGTCACCCATAGCGTTCATGCCATTTCACTCACCCTATCCTGCAGACACTGACAAGTGTTGAGGTGTGCCTTTGGGTGTTTGGCTTTACCAATACTCTATTAGGTTGGTTTGACAAGACCTCCTGAGATGAATCCGTGTTGCCGCCCATCTTGGAGGCCATTTCTCTCTAGGAATGCAACCAGCCTCTTCTTCAGTATTGCCTCCATAAGCTTACCCACTATGGACGTGAGACTGACCGGCCGATAATTTCCTGGTTCCTCCCTAGGCCCACTCTACGGGTACCACATGGGCTACCCTCCAGTCCTGGGGCACACACCCCATTTCCGAGGAGGTGTTGAACAGATCTGCCTGTGGCTCAGCCAACAGCTCTGCCATCTCCCTCAGCACCCTGGGGTGGATGCCATCTGGACCGTAGTGGACCATCCCTCTCCTTAGTGAAAATGGAGCAGAAGTACTCATTTAGAATTTCCACTTGCTCTTCCCCTTTTCCACCCAATCCTCCTGCTTTATCCTCACAATATGTCTCTGCACTTCGCTTTTCCTTGACATACCTAAAAAGTTATTTCCCTCCTTATGCCCTGTGCTAATCTTAATTCCTGGAGGCCTTAGTTTTTCACCCTTCTGTCCACCTCCCTTGACCAACTCTCGTAAGCCTCCTTATCCTCTCCCTTCCCTGTTCTCCTGTACTTCCGGTATGTAGCCCTCTTTGCCCTCGCCCCTTGTAGCACTTCCTTGTTCAGCCAGCATGGTTTCTTGGCTCTGCTCTTCATACTTCTGGCCCTGGTGCAGGCTACTGTGGTCTCTGTTAGCCCAGTCTTTATGACTCCCCACTTGTTCTGCATCTATCCTGCCTTATATCCTGGAATCTCCTTGCAGTATTGCTCCCATCCTCCCAAGTCCAACCTACTAAAGTCCACCACCTAGTGCCCATGCCTCCTGTCTCCCTGCCCAGCATGAGAATGAGCCATACTGTTTGGTGGTTGCTACCGCCAGTGGGTCCTCCACCCTTTCCCTCCCTGGCCTCCCCATTTGCCAGTACTAGGTCCAGAGTGCTACCAAACCTGTAGGCCCACTTACCAATTGTGTCAGAAGGCCATCCTAGAATGCATCAAGGAGCACCTGCTCCTGGTACTCCTAGTGGCTGAGTGCTCCAGTCAACCCCTGGTATGTTACAATCCTCACTATCACCACACTCCCCTTCTACACACCCTGCTTATCTGCTCTGGCAACCCACATCCACCACTCGGATTGGCTGGTGGTCTGTACACCACTCCCAGCCTCAGATTTCTGCCCTTGAGTTCAGGAGCTGCACCCAAAGTGCCTCTGTCCTCTTCTTTCACCCTCATCCCTTATGCATTTGATCCCTTCCCTCACATAGAGTGCAAACCTCTTCCAAACCCTGGTCCCTCCTGATATCTTGTGTACGGGGATTGATAAGTCCCAGTCATGGTACTTGGACCCAAGTCTCTGTCACTGCAGCAATGTCCACCTTCCCCTCTGAAAAGGAGTGGCTGAAGCTGTGCAATTTTTTCCCCAGGCTTCTGTGTTGAGAGAGATTACCTTCCACCTGTATCCCTCCTTTCCTTTCTCTCTCTCTTTGGCCTTGTCCTCCTCCTAGTCTGCACCTTTCTCCTCCTTATTCTTACCGGGTGGTGATGCCTTCTGTATTACACCCAGACCACTCTGCCCACTCCTCCCAGGGTTATTACACCCTCTGTCTCTACTCTCTATTCAGGGGGTGAGCCATTAGGCTCACCTGTCTGGACCTTTCTACCAACCTCAGTCTTCTGCCCCCCCACTAGTTTAAATCCACCTTAGTAGAGATAAACCTCTAATCCCACCTTTAATACTCCTCCTTCCCCTCTCTGATCAAGTGTTGCCTGTCCCCATGCACAAGTCACTATTCCCTCAGACCCTGCCCCAGTTAGTCACTAACCCATCCTTTTTGGTGTGGCACCAATCTCTCAGCCAGTTGTTGAACTCCTTGATCCTACCCTTCCTCCCTGTGCTTGCACATGGTACCAAGTATACCTCCGAGAATGCCACCAACTCTCCCACCCCCTCACACTGCCTGCCCATTCTCGAACCTTCCTCTCATGACTTGCACAGTCTCCCCCACCAAGTTGTTTGTACCCACATGCAACATTAAATGAGGTTTCTTCTTCCCCTTGGCTGCACACTTGAGCAGTTCCTGCCCTGCCCCTCCTGAAGTCAACCCGGGGATTGCTTCAACCCAAAAACGGCTGTGCCTTCCTTCTGCCCCATCTCACCACTCTTCAGTATAGAATCCCAGGATGAGTACCCCTGTCTCACCCCTTTCCCATTTAATGCCCTTTCACCACCCCAGTATTCATTCTTCCTGCCCTACTCCCCCACCAGCTTCACCCTCTGTGACTTCTGTATCTGTAACCCCTACTTCCACTTCACCCCTTTCTCTCCTTATTCCTCCCATCCCTGAACCCCTCCCAGCCTGATCTACTTCCTACTGGGCTTCCCATGTCAACCTCCCCTCCTCCCTGCTGATTTCCAACCTCTCCTATCCCCATTGTTGTTGAATTAGAGCCCCATTCCTTCGAAGACCGGAGTACTGATGCCTCCCATCTTTACCCTTCCGTAGCCTTCCTCCAGTCACCCTCCTTCCTTACTTAGCCCCTTCTACCCTTTCATCCTCGCTACTTCTTCCCTACCTGTTGCCATCCCTCTCACATGCCCCTCTTGTCCTCTCCCCTTCAGTATGCTCCTGCTCCCCTCTCTCTCCCATAGCAGAGGCTCGAGTCTATTCTTAGTTGATACCCTCCTTCATCTCTTCCCTATCGGTCCTCTCCTACTTGTTCCCCTCCATGCCTCCCCCGTCCCATCCCTGGTCCCTGGTCCCTCCCTACCCGCAGCCTACTGCTCTTTTCCCTGGTACTCCTCATGGTCTCTTCCTCCCCCCATCAGGAGGCCCTCCTCACCTTGGGCACCCCCTCCCTTCTCCTCTCTTTTCTACTACTGCCTCTGATACTGGGGTCAGTTTCAGTCCCTAGTTCTTCTTCCCATCCCCCTTCATCCCCTATTCACCCCCAGCCGGATGCCTACCATACTCATCTGTTCTGCCACTTTAGACTCTCCCAACCTCCACAGTTCCTCCCTCAACCAGCCAGTTGTCTACAGACCATACACCCCCCATCCCACAAGCCCAGTCCAGGATCATGGCGAACCCACAGGCTGTACACTCACCACCCTTCCAAAGATGGCCGCCCTATTGACAGGTGGCACCAGCCCCATTTTGCCCCCCATCTTATGTTATGGGCTCTTATTCCCAGTTTCTGTACCCTACTACAACTGTTAGGCTCCTAGTTACTCAAATTCCTGTTCCCCCCACACTAGTCCCCCTACTGCCCCCTTGCCAACCGGGTTAATTCAGTCTCAAATATCATCCATTAGATGCTGTATTACTGTAGCAATCCTAAAGCCTCCTTGTCCATTTTTCGCCCCTCAGCTACCATACTTTTTGTTCTCAGCCCTCATATTTTTATTTTTTTTTCTCACTCCCATTTGGTGGCCTCTGTCAAACAGTGTCTCCCTCATCTCTTCACCGTGGCTGCTTTAAAGCTGCATCCCACCCTGTTATTATTACTTATCACTGTGCTGTACTGCCCCACCCCTCATGTAATTACCACCCCCATCCCCAAGGCCAACTAATACCAACACCCACCCTGCACTACACTCTGGGAAAGACCACGGGATCTTAGATAAAAAGCTGTGCCTCTTGCTCCCAGTATGGCACAACCACCTCTATTTCAAACACCGAGGCTATAACCCTCTAGGTTACGATACATACCAGCTGACACGTGGTTCTCAATCCCGGACTTTCCAGGTCCCCAGGCGCTGACTTCACTGGGTCAGAGATCCTTTATGCACAGGGCTCCTCAGTGGTTCAACATCCTTAACAAAGAAACTCTAGCACCTGTAACGCTAAGCCTCTTAAAAGGCAACCACGTCTCTTCTCTCCTCTCTCACAGTATGACTGCCTCCCCAAGCATTGTTCTATGCCCTCACCCTTACAGTGGCTGTAACCAGCTTTTCCTGCCTTGCTTTCACTGCACCAGCCTCCCTTCTCCCTTGCCCCAGCTCACCCACCCTTATCCTCCCTAAGGACACATTCTACTTTATGGCCACTGGCCCTTTCCCTCGCCTGTCCATCCTTGTCTGACAACGGCACCTACCTGCCGTGTTTCTTCCTGACTTCCCTACATAGATACTGTTCTACCATGAATTCTGTTAAAAGTTAGCTTATGTTCTTCTACTTCAACTTATTGACTGTACTATTTAGGCCTTAGTAACCGACATGTTAAGTTTGTAATCTTTGTTCACCTTTGTGTTATGTCACCCCCCATCCTCTGACATGGAACCTTTGTAAACGAGCAGTCCCTGCTCAAAGGTACTTGTAATCCTAGAGTTTAATAAATAAGTAAATAAAATAAATAAAGCCTTCTTGTCCATTTTTCACCATTCAGCTACCATATGTTTTGTTCTCAGCCCTCATATAGTTTCACTTGGCCCAGTTAGAAATCCTATTGCACTCAAGTATAACTCAGCTCAGAAATAAACAGAACAAATAAATATGTATTATTGCAGCAGTCCCAAAGTATAGTCTAGTACTTAGCTCAGTTAGAGAAATAAACGGAACACCTAACTGTAGTATTACAGCAATCCTCAAATGTACATAGAAACACAGAAACATAGAACATAGAAATAGACTTTGGACGGCAGATAAGGATCAGGCCCATCTAGTCTGCCCATTTCCCTACCTACAGGAGATAGGCACAGATCCTAGTTAACCAACAACCTATTTCTTCCTACCCCCACAAGAATTGCCTATGTCTGTCCCATGCATTCTTGAATTCTCCCACAGTTTTAGAGACCACAGCCTCCCTAGAAGGCTGTTCCATGCATCCACTGCCTCTCTGTGAAATAATACTTCCTCACATTGCCCCTGAACTGCCCTCCTTCTATCTTTAAATTGTGTCCCTTGTTCTTGCAACGCCTTTTTCTGAAAGATGCTACCCTCTGGACTTTGTTGATTCCATTGAGGTATTTCAAAGTTTCTATCATGTCCCCTCTCCTTCTTTCCCTCAAGGGTATACATATTAAGCTCCTTTAGTCTCTCCTCATCGGCTTCTCTTGCAGACCCTGCACCATTTTAAGTTGCCCTTCTCTTGACTGCCTGTTCCTGTCTATGTCCTTGTGGAGATGGGGTCTCCAGAACTGGACACAGTATTCAGATGGGGTCTCACCAACTGTCTGTACAGAGGATAACAATTCCTGTTTTCTGCTGATGATGCCTCTCCCTATACATCCCAGGTTACCCCAGCCTCCCTACTGCCTTTCTCTCATTATTGCTTGCTAACCTTAAGGTCATCTGATATGATTACCCCAGGTCCCTTTTTTTGTTGTTGTTACTACCTCCCACCCATTGTGTATTCTTTCCTGGTTCTTGTTTCCCAGGTGCATTATTTTGCACTTCTTTGCATTGAATCCTAGCTGCCATACTTCTGACCATTCCTCCAACCTAGCCAAATCCTTTTCATCCTTTCTCTCCACCCTCCTGTATCAACCCTGTTGCAGATCTTGTGTCATCTGCAAAAGGCATACTTTTCCTTCCAGTCCTCTGCAATGTCACTGATGAAGACATTAAGGACTTGACTCAACATTGAACTCTCATGTGCACCCTACTAGTAACCCCTTTCTTCAGAGGGACTCATTTACAATTACCTTCTGTGTCCTGTTGTCCAGCCAATGTTTTACCTGTGTTACCACCCTGGGACCCACTCCAGGCTGGTTAATTTGATTGAATTCTTTTGTGTGGGACTGTGTCAAATGCCTTGCTAAAGTCTAGTAGGCCATGTCCACAGCCCCTCCCTGGTCTACTACTTTGGTCACCCAGTCAAAGAAATCTATTAGTTTCGTCTGACATGACCTTCCCGCTGTGAACCCATGCTGCCTTGGGTCCTGTGCTCCACTGGCCTCTAGGTACTCAATTATTCTTTCCTTCAGAAGTGACTCCATCACTTTCCCAACCACAGAGGTCGAGGCTGACAGGTCTACAGGTTTCACTGCCTCTGTCTTGGTCCCACTGTGAAGGGGAATCACATCCGCCTTCCTCCAGTCCTCTCGGGTACTACACCATCCTCCCATGATTTATTAAAAGAGTAGCTAGTGGTTTCACTAGTTCCCCTTCATTCTTTTTAGAATTCTGGGTGAATTACATCAGGACCCATTGCTTTGTCCACCTTTCAGTTTTTAGGAGTTCTTGCAGAACCTTTTCTTCTGTGAAAGGACTGGGATCACCCCTATCAAGAGTGCTTTTTGCTAATTGGATTAGGCACTTCCCTCCTCTTTGTGAATACTACAGAAATATTCGCTCAGTATTCCTGCTTTTTCACTGTCCCCCTCTGCCCACCCCACTGCTCATTCTATTCAGCCTCACAATCCCTCCTTGTCTTTCTTACGCCTGCTGATGTACCTAGAAAAGGTTTTATCCTCTTCTTAACTGAGTTGGCTATCTTTTCTCTAGTTTGAGCCTTTGCTATTCTGACTTCCTCCTGCTTCCTTCTGCTCTTAACTGGTACAGCTCTCTGTCCTGCTTCTTCTGTGTTTCCTATACTTCCAGAATGCTATCTTTTTTTCCTGACTTTCACAGCCACCTTCTTTTGAGAACCATAGTGGATTTTTCATTTTGATTTGTTTATTTGTTTCCACATAAAGGCTTGTTGCCTCTGTGATGGCAGTTTGATAATTCCCTCATTGTTGCTCCACACCTCCTTCTAGCCTGTTTGCTAGTGCTTTTCTGAGGCACTCTCCATCTTGCCAAAGTCAGCCCTCCTAAAGTCCAGAGCAATCACCTTTGTATGGCTTGACTCTGTAGCTGAGTTTAACGTGAACCACACTGTTTGATGGTCACTTGTCCTCAGATGGCAACCCACTTCTAGATCTGAGATCCACTACCTGCCTCCGCTTTGAGAGCACGAGGTCTAAGATTGCTCCCTCACGAGTGGGGTTCCAAAACTAGCTGTCTAATGCCTGCCACCTGTCAGGGCATCAAGAATGGCCCTGCTCTAGGATGTGGCTGCAGCAAATGTGTTCCAGCAACATCTGGCATATTCAGGTCTCCCATCAACAGTATCTCCTTTCTCTGCCATTCTAAGAATGCCTTCCATCATATCCTTGTCCATTCCTTCCCCTGACATGGGGTCTGTACACAACCCCTGTGCAGATTGTGGTTCTTTCCAGTCTCCAAGGTGACCCACAGTGCCTCCTCTGCTCCCTGTTTACTCTTTTGTTCAATTGCTTTTATCCCTTCCTTACATAGAGAGCTACTCCTCTTCTCCCCTGCCTGTCTCTCCTGTGTAGGTTATGTACCCTGGTAGTTAACATCCCAGTCATGTTCTCTGTGTACCATGTTTCTGTGATACACGATATCCAGGCATCCCTCTACCATTAAGGCCACCAGCTCAGGGAGCTTGTTGCCCAGACTATGGGCATTGGTACTCATTACCCTCCATTTCCTGATGGCCCTACTCCCTTTTTCCCCATCCCTGTCCTTCTTGCCTTTGTCACTTTCTCCATTTACCCCTGCCCTTCTCCCTATCGACACCTGTATGTTGGTGTTTGCCGCACTTACTACCATGATTATTTGGGGGGCCTAGGATTTCCTGATCCTCTCAGTGCCTCCCCTTGGCTAATTTAAAGCTTGCCAATGAAGCATTTAAACTATCACCTAGGATCCTGGCTCCTCCTGAACAGATGCAGCCCATCATGCCAGTATAGGCTTGCATCACTCCAGGTGGACTCCCAGTCCCAAAGAAGCTATCTCCTGAGTTCCACATCAGTTTTCAACCACTGATTGAATCCCATGAAAGTGGAACACCCCTAGCCTCTCTATGCTATAGATGGGTAGCACCTCCGAGAAGGTTACCGTCGTGTACTTGACCAAGGCCCTCCCCAATTCACAAACTCTTCCTGCTTCTCTAATCCCTTTCTTAGCCAGGTCATTTGTCCCTAGGTGGCAATGACATCCAGCCCCTCCCCCTGTGCAGCTGCCCAGCAACCTTGGAGGATTCTGCCTCGTCCCTCCAGCCATGGCACCAGGCAGGCACCTTACCTCCTCCCTTCCTCCCCTAGTTCTACCTTCCCTAACAATGGAGTCCCCACCAGGAGTTGTTTCTTCCCTGCAGGGTCCCCTGCCACCCTCCTGTGGGTCTCTTTGTGGAGGTTCCCAGCATCCTCCTTGGTCTCCACTGTGGGTGCCTCCATAGAGGAACCACACTTTGCCAGAATGGCATAGAATTGTGGAGAGGTACAACTGGAGGATGCACCTCTGTTCCACCACCTCACCTCCCTGAGCCCACTGTGGTCCAACTGCTCCTCTTCTGGCAACCTCTGATGTAACGCAGGCACTGGTGGTCCCTTGATGAAGAGGAGGTCCCACAAATCCTGGCCAGCTCAGCCTGGAGATGAGCAACCTCCTCCCTCAGCCCAGAGAGGTGCCTGCAGATGGGACAACACCGCATCCTCCAGAACATCTCCCGGAAGACTGCTGCTCCACATTGCTTTATCTCCACCCCAGAAATCCTGCTGTAATATAGGACCACACAGGACTCTGGCAGCAGGGGGGCAACTCTAAAGTCCCGACAGAGCTCAATTGAGCTCACTCACTCCCCTCTCTCACTCGCTCATTCTGTTTCTCCCAGCGCTGCAGGCTGCCCTTTTGTACTGGGCTCCTGCCTGCATTGGCACCTTTTTCTGCCCACAAAGAAATCCACAGAAGTCCCTACAGAGCTCTGTTGAGCTCGCTCACTCCCCCTCTCTCACTTGCTTGTTCTGTTTCTCCCAGCACTGCAGGCTGCATTTTTGTACTGGGCTTCGGCCTGCATTGGCACCTTTTTTTGCCCAGAAAGAAATCTGCAGCAGTCCTGACAGAGCTCCGCTGAGCTCGCTCACTCCCCCCTCTCACTCGCTCGTTCTGTTTCTCCCAGCACTGCAGGCTGCCCTTTTGTACTGGGCTCCTGTCTGTGTTGGCACATTTTTCTGCCCACAAAGAAATCTGCAGGAGTTTTGACAGAGCTCTGTTGAGCTCGCTCACTCCCCCTCTCTCAATCGCTCATTCTTAATCTGTCCCAAACATTGATTTCCCACAGCAACTGTGCTATTCTGCACCAGAAGTACAAAAACACATTTCAGCCAGGAAGTGTAAAATGACAGCAGTACTGTTCATAAGGATGTGTGGAAAAATGCCAATGTTGAAAATCTGGAGTGAAAATATTACAGATTTGTGAAGTTACAAGCGTGCACATAAACTGTGCAATGTATGCTCATAAAACAGTCATTCTTTTGGATTTTTTTCATTAAATTTGCAACATAGGCTTTTTGAGAGCCCACCTCATGAACAGTGGCACTGTTGTTTCGTTAATCAGTCCCGAAGCGTGACTCCGTGCAGTGACCACAAAATCACTTTTCAGGATAAAATAACACCATGACAGTGATTGAATTCATGAGGAGGGGTCTCAATAATGCAATGTTGAAATTTGGTGCCAATATTCCCTCAAATGACCGAGATATGCACCAGAGTTTAATAAAATCCTATTTTTGCCATTATACATCTTATCAGCATTTCTTCAGTTTGAGTTGGCTTTGAAAAGTGTAGATGTGTTCCTGGTCCATCAAGATCATTGCGCTGGGCTCTGGAGGTACAGTAAGTATGGGGTGAGTGGGGTGTGAGGAGGTGGGGTAAGCAGAGGGTGGGAGCTGGTTGGGGGAGGGGCACTGGACACATCAAGGGACCATTTTCTTGTTTTTCAGGTAAAAAAAAACAACATCGGGTCGGTTTTCTTCTTTGCAGGTGTGTTTGGTACACTGGGTGGGCTCCCAGTGTGCCACCTTGCATTGTGGGGAGGGACCGAAGCCAATGGGGATTGGGCCCCACATCAGCACAGAAACGGTGGGGGTGCATGATGCCTGAGGGGATTGTGCACCCCTAGGCACACAACAGAAATTGGGGTGGGGAATTATGCCATGGGGAATGGCCCTCATCTGAAATTGAACTGGAAAGGGGGAATGAAGCCAATGGGATTGGGCCCCCACCAGCAAAGAAAAACTGTTTGGGGCACATGATGCTGAGGAGGATTGGGCACTCCTTAGCACACAACAGAAATGGGGGGGACATTATGCCAATGGGGAGTGGGCCCTTGTCAGCAAATGAAGTGGGTTGGGGCATGCCGACAGGGAATTGGGCACCCCTGTCAGCTTTCATGGGGCTGAGGTGGTGGCATAGAGTTCCCATGTTACTGGTAAATATTACACCAGACAAGGTACCACTCTGCAATGACGGGTCACTGCCTCATTGCAGCAGAATGACTTGACGCTGCAATGACAAGGTGGCTATGATTGCTGCAGCAAAATCGTTACAACTTGTGGCACTTTGCAGAACCAGTGTCATCAGGACACTGGGTCCTGCATTGGTTGAGCACTGCGAAGCCCAAAAATGCAGTGCCGACATTGACCGCTACAGTGCCGCACCTCCACAACCCGCTTCTCTCTTAAGCTGCCACATAATGTTTCTTGCACATGGGTGCAAGCAAACATAAAAAGGACAGGCATACTTAAACATTCAGTGTATAATTAGCATAAAACAAATTACTGACACAGCAGAGCTAATAGAGACAGGGTAGTAAGCAATTAAATCAAGAAATAAAAACTGAGACCAGTTGCAACAAAATGACACAAAGTAGAAGGAAATTAAGGAAATGCAAACCAAATGCATGGTAAAAGAACAGAATACACCAAAAGGAAATGGAAGTGCAAAATTAGTAAGGCAACTTACAGACAAATTTGTAACTAATTCTTCCTCCAGCTCGGAGGATGGGGCTACTGCAGATAGATGGTGGGAATAAAAAGTATTTCTGAAGTAGCTGCTACTAGAGAAGTGTTAGGTAACCCGATTCACTCACTCACAACAGAATGAGTCCAAAAATGTAGGCAACGGCATTCACGTTGCCAAAGTACCTACTACAAAGAACTACTACAAGCTTCTGCTGGAGACTCCTGAAGGTTCTGGAGCCATATCAAGGGAAATCACATGATGACAGACATGTTGCTAAATGGTATAACTTATAATAACTCTAATACTGTAGTGAATGCTTATTACTCCCACTTCTCTGACCTGTCCAAATACTGCAGTTTTGCATCTGGTACCATTGACATGAATGCTCATACAGATGGTTTGTCCACCCCCCCATGTTCTATTTAAGGGCTGTGACACTTAAGAAGTGTCAGGCCTTAGGAAATCAATTGTTCACTGCAACAGTGCAGACTATGATGGACTTGAATCCAGACTTCTTAAAAGAGCAGCACTGCACTTCAGCTTGTACTTTCATAAATAAGATTAAGACATTAGGGAGCATAGAAGACAAAGGGTTGGATAGTGAGCCTGAATAAGGGGGACAGTGGGTGGGCAGAGAGGGACAGTGAAAAAGTAGGGATACTGAATGAATACTTCTTTATCAGTGTCAAGTGGCTCAGTAGGTAGCACACTCGCCTCTGAGGCTGGGAGATCAGAGGGCTGTGGGTTCAGTTCCCACATCTGGCACTTGGGCTAATATCCCAGTACTGACACTGTAGTACAGCATGAGAGGGGTGCTGCACTTCTGAGGTGCTGTCTTTTGGATGAGACGTTAAATCGAGGTCCCATCTGCCTGGATTGGTGGTAGTTCAGTTGGATGTTAAAGATCCCATGGCACTTATCGAAAAGAGTAGGGAAATTTCCCTGGTGTCCTGGCCAAATTTTCCTCATGCACTAAAAATATCACCAACAGCTTAATCTGGTTCAAGGTCAGTTGGCATTCATCTGTATCCCCCTCCCCTGGGTCGTGCCTGAAAATAGGTAGGATTTGTCTAGTGCACTTACCCGGTCAATTAAAATAAAAATAAAACTTCTGCTCAGTATTCACAAAAGAAGAGGAGGTGGAGGTACCCAATCCAATCAATAGAAGCACTCTGCATACGGGGGGTCAATCACAGTCCTTTCACAGAAGAAAGGGTTCTGAAAGAACTCCTAAAACTGAAGGTGGACAAAGCCATGGATCCCGTCAGGATTCACCCCATTATACTAAAAGAATTAAGGGGATGGCTAGTAACATCATTGACTAGCCTTTTCAAAAATCATGGGAGGATGGTGTGGTACCTGAGGACTGGAGGAGGGCAGATGTGATTCCACTTCAGAAAAGAGGGAGCAAGACTACGGCAGGAAACTACAGATCTGTCAGTTTGACCTCAGTGGTAGGAAAAATGATGGAATCACTTCTGGAGGAAAGAATTGTTGAGTACCTAGAGGCCAGTGGGGCACATGGATTCACAGCAGGAAGGTCATGTCAGATGAATCTAATCGATTTTTTTGACTGGGTGACCAAAGTGGTAGACCAGGGAGGGGCTGTGGACATGGCCTACCTAGACTTTAGCAAGGCATTTGACACAGTCCCACACAAAAGATTAATAAACAAATTAGCCAGCCTGGGAGTGGGTCCCAGGGTGGTAGCCAGGGTAAAACATTGGCTGGACAACAGGACACAGAAGGTAATAGTAAACAGAGTCCACTCTGAAGAAAGGGTTACTAGTGGGGTACCACATGGTTCAGTACTGGGTCCGGTCCTTTTTAATGTCTTTATAGGTGACATTGCGGAGGGACTGGAAGGAAAAGAATGCCTCTTTGTCAGATGACACAAAGATCTGCAACAGGATTGCTATACAAGGGTGGTGGAAAGGATGAGAAGGGACTTGGCAAGGTTGGAGGAATAGTCAGAAGTATGGCAGCCTGGATTCAATACAAAGAAGTGCAAAGTAATGACCTGGGAAAAAAAACCCAGGGGAAGAGTACACAATGGGGGGCGGGAGGTAGTAACAACAACAAAATGGGAAGGGACCTGGGGGTAATCATATCAGATGACCTAAAGGTTAGCAAGAAATGTGAGAAGGCAGTATGGATGGCTGGGGGATACTGGGATGTATAGGGAGAGGCATCACCAGTAGAAAACAAGAAGTTGTTATCCCTCTGTACAGACAGTTGGTGAGACCCCATCTGGAGTACTCCATCCAATTCTGAGACTCCATCTCCAAAGGACATAGATAGGATGGAGACAGTCCAGAGGAGGGCAACTAAAATGGTGCAGGGTCTGCAACAGAAGCCATACGAGGAGAGACTAAAGGAGCTTAATGTGTATACCCTTAAGGAAAGGAGGGAGAGGGGGAACATGACAGAAACTTTTAAGTACCTCAAGGGAATCTACAAAGTCCGAGAGGGTAGCATCTTTCAGAAAAAGAGATCTGGAAGAACAAGGGGACACAATCTGAAGATAGAGGGGGGACGGTTCAGGGGTAATGTGAGGGAGTATTTTTTCACAGAGAGGGCAGTGGATGCATGGAATGGCCTTCCTGAGGAGGTAGTGGGTTCAGAAACAGTGGGGGAATTCAAGAATGCATGGGACAAACATAAGGCAATTTTTGTGGGGGGAAGGAAGGAAGAAATAGGCTGTTGGTAAACTAGGATCTGCAGCTTATCCAGTAGGTAGGGAAATGAGCAGACTAGGTGGGCCAATCGGTCCTTATCTGCCATCAAAGTCTATGTTTCTATGTTAAGATGTTTCAGCTGTTACAGTTTACTAGTGAATACATTTTTATGTTTGCTTGCATGCATGTGCAAGAAACATAGTGCCACCATACACATTTTCGTACGTGTGCCACCCACACTTCCAATGCCCTGCTCCTTTTTGCAGGCGTGGCTGCACCACACCAATGAATGTCCGAGCTGTCTATGACAGCTGTTCAGATGCAGTGCCATACAGTTCTGAGAAAATCACCACTACAATCAGCAGTGGTAACGTGTAGGCAATTTGCATACTGCTGTCGGCAGGCAATTTGCATACATGTCAGCACTGCATTTGAGCAGTCATAGGCAGTTTGTTTCTGATCCCCGTTGGATCCAGTCCCTCCCCCAGATGAACACCTAGATAGCATGCTGGGAGCCCACCCCAGCGTGCTCATGCACTCCCCTCCACCCCCACACACTGTATGATCGAAGGGGGGTGCCCAATCCCCCGTCGGCTCCACTGCCCCACCAAATGCAAACTTTCAGGTACTACGCTGGGAGCCCACCCCAGCATGGCAAAAGTCCCATGTTGTTTTTATAAAAAAAACAACTAGAACTGTTTCATTAGCTATTGTAATAAATCCAAGAGATGGCTTCCACAGCCCCCCTTCGCCTCATTGGCTACATCCTCCTTCTGACAGTGGAACCAATTTTGAACCCCAGGAAAGACCCATCCTGCCCAAATACTCCTATAGGACTGTAAATAAGCCCAATGGTGTCGCCAACCAGTTAACTTCCTCCAAAGGCAGTAATCCTACATTTCCAACCCTTCACACCTCCTACTGCCCAACATTCTCTAAGCAGACCCCCTACTCTCTGTTAGGATAGTATTATCTGCTCTGATCAACATCCGCTGCCCACCAAACTCCCGCTTTGCTGCCCTTGATATTGTCCAAGGCAAATAAGCAAACAAAGCCTTCCTAAGATTCCTGGTAAGATGTCTCAGGAAATTATTAGTACTACTGCTACTCTATGCAGGCAGTGTGGAATTAAACCCGGGCCCCTCTCTACTGCTAACTGCCCCGGGGGGGGAACTCCCACAGCTAAAGGGTCTGAGCTTCTTGCATATGAACGTATGCAGCCTTGCTAACAAACTTGACCAGGTCCACGCCTGGGTACTACATGCCAAGCCTGATGTAGCAATGCTCTCGGAAACCTGGTTGAAAAATACTTTACCTGACAAAATGTTTAACATACCGGGATACAACTTGATCAGGTGTGACAGGTTGACCAGAGGAGGTGGTGGTGTTGCCATATATATTAAAGATAAATTCCTAATCACCGATATTGTCTGCACATCAATGCCCAAAGAATTTGAATGTCTTGCCTTCAAAATTACCCTCTCACCTGATATAGCCTTATTGGTAGCTGCATGCTATAGAGCCCCTGCAGCGAACGTGTGTATACTGCCCCATACTCACTCTTTCCTGGAAAAAAGCGAACACAGAATGCATTATCATGGGTGACCTTAATTTTAATTGGAATGATGCCAGTGCAAACAAGCTTAAGGACTTCTGCGACGAGCACAGGCTCACTCAGATTATCTCTGACATTACACGACCTAACAAGAAAAATCTAGACCAAAGTTCACTTCTGGACCTTATACTTGTCAACAAGCCACATAATATCTCTCATGCAGGGGTCTTCCACAATGATCTGAGTGATCACTGCACAGTTGCCTGTGTTAGGTGCTCCCCACACCTCCCCTCCACCTCTACTTTCAAGCTTAAGCGCAACCTAAAATACTTCAGTCTCCCAGCCTTCCTGACAGATCTTGGGAACATAAAAGTGGCAGAATTTCCACCTTACACCCTCTGTGTCTGAAGCATTCTGTATCTTCCAGGATCTGCTAGTAAACATTATCAACCAACATGCACCCTTAAGGAAAATTAAATCCTGCAAATGCGCATCTGAGTGGTTTAGCCCACTACTTAAGAGGGCCTTATGGCATAGAGACACCCTTTGGAAAAGGGCATGGAAGTCACAGTCTGACTCAGACTGGCTTTCCTTCAGGGTAGCCAGAAATGCCTGCACTAAACTGGTAAGGCTGGAAAAACAACAGTTCTTCCAGTCAGCACTGGAGGCAAACAAAAACTGTTCCACCAATTTTCGGCAGATACTGAGAGAGGTTGAGGGACATTCCCCTGCCACCCCACTACCAGCTAAAATTGTGGCAAATAACACCTCCTACACAGATAGGTCCGAGACCCTTGATCAGCTCAATAACCACTTCACCACTGCAGGCCTCACATTCGACATGTCACCTGTTAGTGAACTGAGCACCACAAGCACCGCCAGCATAGCTACTAGACCAACCATAGCCCCCCTACCAACCGCCCCCTCTTCAAGTTCCAGCCAGTCTCCTACAAACAGGTGGAGGACCTGCTCCTCTCGTTGGACACCAAAAAGAGCATTGGTGCCAATTCACTTGACCCCTTCTTCTTAAAAGCAGGTTCTTTTATCTTGCAGCTCCAATTGCCCATCTCTTTAACAGCTCATTATCACAAGGAATTGCAGCCTAGTTGGAAAACCATGCACATTATCCCCCTGTTCAAGTCAGGAGACCCCACTGACTTGAACAACTATAGGCCTATTTCGTTGCTTCCTGTTTTATCCAAGCTACTTGAAAAAATTGTAAACTCTCAATTAAAGGAGTACTTGGATCATGAGAAAATCCTCAATCCAGTCCAATCAGGTTTCAGACCCAAGCACAGTACTGTGTCTGCTCTTGCCAAAGTGTCAAATGACTGGCTAAAAGCCCTGGACAGTAAACAGCACATCTATGCACTCTTCCTTGACCTCAGCAAGGCATTTGATATGATTGATCATTTCATACTTCTTATTCCTGAGTAGCATCGGTCTAACCTCTGCTGCAGTAAAGTGGTTCTGCTGCTACCTTACAAATCATAAACAGCAAATTAAAGCCCAAGGGGAATTCTTCCCATTAAAACTACTGCTCCTGAGGCGTTCCACAAGGTTCCATTTTTGGACCTATCCTCTTCGCCCTTTACATCTACTGCATCGACTCTTACCAGGTTGCTGGAAACGTTCACCTCTTCGCAGATGACACAGTCCTCTACACGACCAACCCTCCTTGGACATTAGTGCAAGGAGCTACAGCAGGATTTTATCATCCTCCAGCACAACCTGCTGAATCTAAAGCTCTTGTTAACTGCAAAAAAAAAACAAAAGCTATGATTATCTCTCCATCCCACAATAAGGGGATGCCTGGGACCCCACAGATTATTACCCTCCTTAATGAAGCACTAGAGTTAGTGGATAAATTTAAATATCTGGGAGTCTGGTTGGATAACAAACTCACCTTCAGTGTCCATCTAAGTGATAGTTAACAAAAAAGCTAAGGCAGCGCCTCGGTATTTTCTACCGCATAAGACGCCTACTCACCCTGGAAGCTAGAAAGTGGCTGGTTCAAGCAACCTTTCTTCCTCGATTGACTATGCCGACTTCCTATATAGCCATTGCCTCAGTATGTACTCCAAAAGCTGGATATGTTCTATCATCGCGCATTGAGATTTGTTCTTGACTTGCCCTTGCAGACTCATCACTGTTCATTGTACCAAGCATTAGATTGGCTGTCCCTCTCCACGAGGAGGCAAATAAACACCCTCATGTGGTTATTCTGGGCTTTGTCCAACAAACTACCAACAAACTACCACCCTACATCTGTGACCTGTTTAAAGGTTCAAAGGGTGCCTACGGACTAAGGAACTCCTCATTTGTCCTCCTTAAGCTACCACGAATAAGGACATGTCTTGGCTCAACTGCCATTAGTTCCTTTATACCAGCACTTTGGAATAACATGCAAAAATTACTTAAAATCTCCCTGCTGCCGAGCCATTTTATATTTAGGGGCTGCTCTATAGAGGCCTGAAAATGGCGTGTGATTGTTTCAGGTAAAGCCTTACCCCTCTCAACTGAGTCTCTTAACCTCTGTAATCCTGGGCTGCCTATTTCCCGTGTAGGCCAGCATCCCTTTAAAGGCAACCATCTCCCACCCCACCCCACCCTCATCAATCAGCTTTGCAGGGGCTTCATTCTATTAGGCTGCCCTATTTTCCCTCTCTACTATGTGTCTGATACCCTTTCTTCCCACTGCCCTTTTCTATGTCCCTCCTCCTCACCTCACTTGTACTCTTTAAGCTACAACCTGTATCGCTGCACTTTAAATGCCTATATTTGCACTTGCTTTACGTGTCTGATTTGTCCAAGTACTGAGTTTGCATATTGTAACTGCCTGTACCGATGTCTACTTTTGTAGAAAGTGTTGTCTACTATGTAGCAAAGTGTCCTCTGTGTCCAGGACCATCTTGAAAATGAGTTTGCTCAATGATGTAACTGCCTGGTTAAATAAAGTTTGATTGATTGATTGATTGATGAAACAAAGAAAATGGTCCCTCATTGACTCTCTTGCCCCCTCCCCAACCTGCACCCACCATCTGCGTACCCCACCTCCCACACCCCCCTCACCCCATACTTACCTCCGGAGGCCGGCGCAACGATCTTCGGTGGACCAGGAACACATCTGCACTCTTCAAAGCAGACCGCGAACTGAGGAAAAGCTGGTAAGCTATATAATGGCATAAATGTTTTTTTTTTTAACTTTGGGGCATATCTCGGCCATTTTTGGGAATTTTTTCACCACATTTTCAACATGGAGTTCTTGCGACCCCTCCCCATGAACTCAGCCACTGTCATTTTGTTATTCCATTCCAAAAGGTGATTTTGCGGTCACTGCGCGGAAACACCTTTTGGGACCGAGTAACAAATGACAGTGTCACAGTTCATGAGGTAGGCCCCCCAAAACACTATGTTGAAAATTTGGTGAAAAAATTCCAAAAAATAACTTTTACACGAGCATGTGTTGCGCCGTTCCTACGCACGCTTGTAACTTCGAGAATTTTTACTATTTGCTCTCCAGATTTTCAACATTGCCTTTTTACCATACATCCTTATGAGCAGTATAGCTGTCAATTTTCACATCATACCCAAAATGTGTTTTTGCACATGTAGCACACAATGGCATGGTCGGTGAGCGAAATCAATGTTTGCACAGATTAAGAAATCACAGTGACACTGTTCATGAGCAGAGGTCTTAAAATGGCTATGTTGAAAATTTGGTGATAAAAGTCCTTAAAATGACTGTGTTAAGAGCGTGCATTGCGCAGTTTCCACGCACCCTCGTAAGTTCACAAATTTGTAATATTTTCAAACCAGATTTTCAACACTGGCATTTTTCCACACCTTCTTATGAACAGTATAGCTGTCATTTTTCACACCCTGGCTGAAAGGTGTTTTAACACTTCCGGCACAGAAATGCACTGTCGCTGTGGGAAATCAGTGTTTGGGACAGATTAAGAAAATCACAGTGACACTGTTCATGAGCGGAGATCCCAAAATGCCTGTGTTGACAGTCTGCTGTAAAAATTCCCCAAACTAATTACATTACGGGTGTGTATTGCAGTTTCTATGCACACTAGTGACTTCACCAGTATTTGTATATTTTCACTCCAGATTTTCAACATTACTATTTTTTACACCTCCCCATGAACAGTACAGCTGTCATTTTTCACATCCTGTTCGAAATGTGTTTTTGCAACTGTGGTGCCAAATGGCATAGTCGCTGTGCAAAATTAGCTTTCAGCTAACAAACTGATATTGCTACTGTTCATGAGGTGAGGTCACAAAAAAAAATGTTGAAAATTTGAGTGAAAATACTAACGAACACCCAGGGACATTAGGGTTTCCAACCATAATGCCCCACCCTGTAGAGACTGACAGGCATCAGGGGTGTGACTTGGGATTGTTGCCTGTAATGCTCATGCAATTCCACCCCCACCCACACCCTGCAGCCAGTGACAGGCATCGAGGTGTGCCTTGGACTCTTCAGCCCCAAAGTTCACCCCATTCTCCTATTCTGCACCCATCTCACCATATTTCCTTATGGAATAGGGTGAGCGTAAGGCCCAAAGATGCCGAGGCACACCGTGACACTTGTCGGTGTCTGCAGGGTAGGTGGGTGTGAAATAATGTATGCTTTATAGCTGATGACCAAAAGACACACCCCAATGCCTGTCAATCTCTGCAGGGTGGTGGTGGGGTTAGCTTCAGTTCAATACTGCACTGCCATTCCCATTATGATTCCCTCTAACTCCTACACTACCAATGCCAATGCCAGCAAGCAAACATTCGGCATTGACAAATGCTTGTTTTCATTTGTAATGTTCCTTTACAAGATTTACAACATTTCTTAGTAGTCCATCTAAAAAGTCTGTGTATAAACATTTGAAAACACTTGTCTCTCCACTGTTAACCTCACAGTGCCTTTTTTATGACATCATAGTGCTCATCATGACAACCAACTGTGATGTCACAAACAGCAATTGTGTGGTTAGTATTCATTTATTCATACATTTGTTCATTTATTTGTTTATTTATTTCAAAGGTTTCACGAGGAAACGCATACTGAGCTGAATAGCAGCTCATTTCCAGATGTCTCCTGGGGGAAGGGGGTAAGAGGAGGGACATGAGCAACAATAGGAACATCATTTACATTGCAGGAAGGAACAGAACTAAGCATCAAACAAACAAAAAAACAAGCTACAATAGACAGGCAATTAGACAAATAAGTACAATTTGCTAAGCATCACAGTCAAGCTGCAGTAGACAGACAATTTTAGCATTGTGTACAGTGGTATGGGATATAGCAGAAATGCATTAAGGCAGGTAGTTAGAGGATGATACTGAAAGTGCTGAGTGCAATAAATGTTGGCAGTGATAGTGAAGCTATCTAGAGGTAAACAAGGGATAGTGAATTGGAGAGGGTGGAAATGGGGGATTGCAGCAGAGGTTAGGACAGCGAGGTTGGGGAGACAAGGTGGGGTGAGGGAGACTGGGAGTGGAAGGAAAGGAAGAAAGTAACGGAGGTGGGGATCAGGTGCAGTTGCAGGAGTGAGACTTGAATTTGAGGAGAAGCTAGAAGAGACAGCATTGGGTGGAGGCAGAGCAGATAGAAAGGGGAAGAATTCCAAAGTTTGGGGAAGTGGTTGGAGAAGGCAGCCTGGCCAGCTGAGGACATCCTAGAAGGAAGTGCCAGGGATCAAAAGCCAGAGTTCCAGAGGGTGTAGTGAGAAAAGGGTGGGAGGAGAAAGGAAAGAAGTGAGGTAGGAGGGGACATAGCTTAGCCAGTATTTCACTACAGAGGAGGAACAATGAGTGAGACACCTGGCTTTGAGGGAAGGAAGGGAGAGGGAGGTATAAATGGAGCAATGGTGGGTATGGGTGGGCAGTCCAGAGCAAAGTGACAGATGGAGTGGAAGAGGGAATCCAGTCTGGTCAGTGTGCACTTAGGAGTAACACTGTAGACAGTGTCTCCATAGTTAAAAATAAGGAGAATCATTTTCTGGATAATGACTCTGCGAGTCAACAGGGGATGCAACAATGCTTCCTGTACAGGGCACCTAGTTCAGTGTGTAGTTTTTAATGGATAGCATTCACATAACCAGAAATGTTGAGGTGATAGTCGAGAAAGACCCCGAGGTACATGAGGTAGGGGGCATCGTCAATCATGGACCCATTTAGGTTGTGGAAGGATGGGAGGACAGCAAGCCTGAAGAGCTTCTGCCTGGAGTCAAAGGTCAAGGAGACTGTTTTTTTGGCATTTGGGGACAATTTATTTGAGTGGAACCAGTGTTGGATGTTGTCAACATCCAGCTGGCGCTTGGCCATCAAATCAGAATGGGTGGAACTGAAGAGAAAAAGACCTGTATCATCTGCATACTTATGGATGGACACAGAATATAGGCAGTGGGGTGATCATTCAGGAAAGTTGAAAACAGCATTGTGCCAAGGACAGAACCTTGGGGGACACCAGTGCTGATGGGTAGTGGATGGGGTAAGGAATCATCAGTTCTAACCAATTGAGTCCTTCTCTCAAGGTAGGAGTGGAACCAGTTGGTAGCGGAGGTGGAAATCCCTGCTGCTATAAGTTTATCAAGGAGGAGATAGTGGGTTACAGTGTTGAAGGCTTTGGCCAAGTCAACAAAGATGGCAGAGGTGATAAGGCCTTGATCCGTACCTGAGAGAATAGCGCCAGTAAGCTGGAGGAGGGTAGAATGGGATTTATGGAAGCCAGGTTGGAAAGGGGAGAAGAAGGAGGGGAAAGTCAAATACATTCTGAAAATCTCAGTAAAATAATTGCTGCTTTACATACAATATTTAGTAGACCAACAGCAGGAGAAAGTAAAAAAACAGCAAAGAACTAGAAAACAATAATGTTACAACATAATTGTTGTAAACTTAGTGCTTCTAAGCTTTTTATTGTAATGGAGAGGTGTTCTTTAAGATTGCTGCCCTCTATCTTGCTTTCCCCCTAACCAGAATATTGAATTTATCACTAACCTCTGTCTTACGGACATACAAATTTGCCAGCAAAAATAGGCCACCTGGTCTATTAAGTCAGCTTGAGTGTGCAGCTAGCACCCTCACCTTGCAGCTGCCCCGCCACTCTCCCCTTCCCAATTACCCCCTCTCACTTTTTCCCATCCCTTTTTGAAACTACCCACTGTCTAACAGGCTACCACCTCCTCCAGTTGAGCATTCCATTCTGCCATGACCCTCTCTGTGAAAAAGTGTCTCCTCTTTTCCATCCTAAATCTTCTCCCTTCCAATCTAAGGCCATGCCCTCTCATGTCCCTCCCCCTCCTCAGCCTGAGTATACCTTCAGCACCTGCCTTGTTTATTCCCTTTACATGCTTAAAGGTCTCAATCATATCCCCCTGGTCCCTTCTTTCCTCTAAGGAGT
This sequence comes from Neoceratodus forsteri, assembly GCA_016271365.2. Lineage (NCBI taxonomy): Eukaryota > Metazoa > Chordata > Ceratodontiformes > Ceratodontidae > Neoceratodus > Neoceratodus forsteri. The sequence continues at coordinate 1,136,803,132 of CM057452.1, forward strand.
ACATGTTCTACTCTCTTAGCCTCTCCTCGTAAGGTCTGTCCTCCAATCCCTGGATCATCCTTGTTGCCCTGCATTGTACCCCTTCCAGTAATTTCACATCCCTGTTTAGATATGGCTACTAAAATGTGATACAGTACTCCAGGTGCAGTCTGACCAGTGTCCTGCAGAGGGGATCACCTCCTGCTCCTGGAGGAGACCTCCCGATACACAACCCAGTATCCTGTTGGCTTTCACTGTCGCCTCCTACACTGCTCTGTATTGTTCATCTTCCCCATTACAACCACCTCTAGATCCTTTCCTCCTTAGTGGAACCTAGCTGCACCCTCCCAGCTGGTCCCCTCCCTGGTTCTTTGCTCCAAAGTGCAGGACTTTGCACTTTTTCGCATTGAATCCCAACTGCCACACTTCTGATCACTCCACCAGTTTGGTCAGGTCGTCCTGCAGCCCCTGCTAACCTGCTATATCATCCACCACCACCCTCAATTTGGTATTGTCAATGAATAGACTGCTCTTATTCCTGACACCATACGAGATGTCTGCTATGAATATTCTGAACAGCACTGGTCTCAGTACCGATCCCTGTGGCACCCCGCTCAAAACAGCCCTTGGAGATGAGAGTTCCCCCCACCACTCACTACCCTCTGCTGTTTCAACTGCAGCCAATTCTCAATCCATTTAATCATCTTAGTCCCCACCCCCACATATCTCAACTTCCTTCCCAACCTCCCATGCGGCACTGAATCAAAGGCTTTACTAAAGTCCAAATATATGACATCCACCTCATGACCCTTATCCAATTCCCATGTGACCCAGTCATAATACTCAACTGGGTTCATCTGGCAGGATTTTCCAGAGAGAAACCCATGCTGGTGACTGTCCTGGAGCCCATTGTCTTCCATAAAGGTCACCAGCCTTTCCTTAAGTATTGTCTCCATCAGCTTCCCCATGATGGAAGTTAAGCTTATCGGCCTGTAATTACCTGGCTCATCCTTTGGTCCACTTTTATGGATGGGTACCATGTGGCCATCCTCCAGTCATGTGGTATGCACCCTGTGTCCAGGGAGGTATTGAATTGTTATGCCAGCGGTCCAGCCAGGATCTCAACCATTTCCTTCAATACCCTGGGATGTATGCCATTTGGTTCTGGTGCCTTATCCACCCTCAAAGCTCTTAACCCCTCCAATACTCTACCCTCAGTGATCACCCCATCCGTTACCCCCTCTCCACCCTGTCCACCCCCTGTGGTAGCTGCCCTCCTTTCTCCCTCATGAATACAGAACAGAAGTACTCATTCAGTGCTTCTGCCTTATCCACCCCTTTCTCTGCTCACCCCCCATCCCTCCTTTAGCTGCTGTGACTCCCCTGGTAACTTCTTTGGACCTCTTCACATACTCCTCCCTATCCTCTCCCTTCCAAGACTTCTTGTATTTCTTGAACACTGCTTTTTTAGCCCTCACCATTTCTAAGGCCCCTCTACTTAACCAGCTTGGTTTGTTAGCCCTTCCTTTTTCACTCTGCAGTCTGGTACACATCTCAGTAGACTCCAATATCCCCAATTTGATTTTTTCCCAATTCTTATTTGCATCCCAGAGTAGCTGTATTCCTTCCAGATGCCCCCTTAAGATTTCACCCATCCTACAATGTCAGCCTGTCTGAAGTCCACCACCCTGGTCCCTGTACCAGCTACTTCTCTGCCCATATTAAGTGTGAACCACACCAAGTGTTGGTCATGCAAACCAGTGGTTCCATCCACCTTACTTCCTTACAGCCTCCTGTTGGCCAGAACTAGATCCAGTGTATTCCCGACCTAGTCAGCTCAGTGACTATCTGTGCCAGGAAGCACCCAGTATATGGAAAATTGCCAAGACTGTGCCAGTTTTCAAGAAAGGAGATCCAAAGCTGTTGGAAAACAATCACCCTATAGCAACTTTGTCTGTCTAACAACCCCTTGACTCACCTTTGGCAGTTCTGGGGCCCTCGAAGTCCTCACAGCAATTGCCTTTGAAGGGGCTGGCATGGGTTTGGATTGGTAGCCGAAGAGTGGTGCGGTGCCTCCTCCTGAGGAAGTGGTAGGGAATATCTGTGGGCAAATAGCAGGTTACCACCCCCCAGGAAATATATATTATCTGCCCCCAAACAGTTCCCCACAAACACAGACAGTGCCCCTCTTACAGAAACACACTGTAGCAGTAATTAGCCTGAATAACAGCAGTATTTTATTGTGAGGGAGGGGGAAATGGGGAATAAAGCAGCAACAACAATAACAGAACAATGACACTGGCAATCAGGTCTGCCCCCAAACAATCCCCACCTCCCACCTGTCCATGCACCCAACTTGCCCTTGGCAGCTGCCCCAGAAAGTCTATACAGTCCTTTTGGTGGGCACCTCACCATGGAGCACAAGTCAATGTGGGGATATTTCATTTTGGCCCTAACTAGAAATTCACAACTCTTTAACTTTCGGGCCTGGCACAGCCTTAATCTTGGTGCAGTCTGCCCAGGACTTAACCACCCCGCCCCTTTAATTTTGACTAGCTAGCTTGCAAAGACTTCCCCAAAGCTGCTGCCCAGGGTACTTACAGTTCTGCAGTTCAAAGGGGGTGGCAGAGACTTGTTTCATGGTACTGTGCTGGTAAAGGAGCTGTTGATGTACAAGCAGCAGTTGACTGAAGAAATGATGAAAGCTGGATTTTACCTGCCAGGTCTTTCTAATCCTCACCGCAAGGGTCTTTGTATGTGGTGTTCACCTGGCAGGTCTCTTGACATCTTCCTCTCTGGTTGTCTCCTCTAATGTCTGGGTATAGAGCAGGCTGATGGTTCCCACTGGCACATACTTTTTCTCAACTGCAGTACTGAAACTGGGCTTCTACACAGTCTCTATTTTCACCATGGACAGTCACTTCAGACTGCAGCAGAAGCAGTCTTCAATGCGCTTACCCCACTGAGGGGGAACACAGCTTGCAGGTCACTTTACTTTCAGCTACAGACACTGTGGCTTTAGGCTGCAAGCTTTACTGTCTCTACTTTCCTGCTGCCAAACTCCACTGGCACTTTCTGCACTGCAGAACAGTCAGTTCTCTCCCTCTGGTAGCAGGTCTCCAAAGTCTCTCACTTTAGCTAGGAGTCTTTCTTTCACAGCTGCAGTTCAAATCTCAGCAGCAACTTCCAAAGTCTCAGCAGCAATTACTCAAATGCAGGTTCAAGTCTCACCCTGGGAACCTCTCACAATGTTCAGTTATTTTCCCAAAGGCTGTTTGTTTCTGCAGGCATTCTGCAGCTTGTCCAATACTGGGGCCAGACAAGACCTTTGGCTGAACAGGCAGGCCTTTAAGGATAGCAAGTCCACTACAGTCTCACTCTTCTCTGACCTCTCCATCTAATCTCTCAGAATCTCCCTTTTGGTGGGCAAACAGTCCTTTTTATCAGTTTTCCAGCAGCCCCTTCCCATGTGCTGCAGCAGGTGTCCCATTGAACAAATTAATATGCATTTGCCTCAGTTGATGCCCTGTTGGTCCTTCATTTGGGCACCAAGAATTGTCCCTCCTTTTTCTCCCAAAAGTCCTTGTGCAGTACCATAAGTCTCTTTGACAGTCCTTGTCTTTTGAATGGCTGAGCAGTGGTTAAGGTTGCTAAAATGGCTGCTAAACAGAAAGTTTGTATGCAGTCTCAAGTTTTTAAGCAGCTTCTGCAGCTAAACAATTCAATGTTATTTTATATGTATCCCCAGTTCTGTAGCAGCCTCTCTAACTTGTCACATGGCTGCATTGTTATAGATTAAAGCCTTTTCCCCGGCATGTCTCTGCTGCCGATTCTACAATTCCCACAGGTGGCAGACAGGCTCATTAATATTCATTGATCCCTCTTTAATATTTATAGCCAGTCCTCCCAAGCGCTCATTGGTGCTCTTAAGATAAAACAATTTTCAGCTCCTCCAGTGCCTCCTCTGAGTCTCCAGACCCCAGTTTACTCATTTTGGGGTCCGGGAGCACTGGAGAGGCTTTTGGCTGGCTGCAGCAGCGGCAAGAAAACCAATGTGCTCCAGCGAGCATATATGGACCAGCAGCCCGCATATTCATGATGCTGCTCTGCAGTGGTTTCACGGCGTTGCTCCTCTGGCCTCTCTCTTGCAAGGCAAATGCTTGGGGTTGGACAGAGACTCAGGGACACAATGGAACCTGTGACAAGTGGTGGTGAGGATGTTGGGGCAATGGGAGCAAACCAGGTAAGCCCAGAATGGGGAGCTTATATCTGTCCTTAGCAAGATACTTCAGAAGCTAGTGGTCACAGAGCACCACCACAAATATGAGTTGCTATCACCTGCCCAACATGACTTTAGACAGGGTCACAGTGCAACCACAGCCTGATCCAGTTAACAAATGACACCAAGGTAGCCATGGACAGGGGCATGTTCACTGGAAAGGTGTTCATTAACTTGATACAGCCCTTTGATCTTGTTGATCACACTATTCTCAAAGCCAAAGTGTTGCCCCTCGGCATTTTGCCAGAGCAATAAATTTTTCAGCCATCTGGGAGACAGACAGCCATAAATAAAACTGAATCAGTCTAAAGCCATGTTTACACAGCAGCAGCACCGTTGCATTTGCGCTGTACACTTTCTGCTGTGACGGCTGCTGCTGGATCAATAAACTGTTCACAGCACATCTTCACGATGATGCAGGTTGTGCTTGGAGGCTGTACATTCACTGGGATGGATTGTTTCAACTGACTTCTGCAGTGACATGCTGCCTTTTGTGACAATCCCCCAAAACACATATGCCCTGTTAGGAACAATGAACAAGAAATAATACATACAGAGCTCAGTTTTAAGTGGGAAAATACTTTTTGGATTGAACGCTACACAAAACACTTTTGTCCCAACAATATTGTTCCTTGTTATTCTTACTCGCACGCCAGTCGGTCTTTCTGCTATACTTCCTGGTTCTGGCAGAAAGACTCATGGGACCAGTGGAGGATGCTGGGATAGAAGGCTTTGCATCAAAGCGAATGCAGTAGAGGATTCACATCGCAGGTTAATATGCTCACTCCAATACATGTCTCCACTCCTAAGCTTGAGCAAAAAAAGGATCCAAAAACACCCTTAGGGTGCTGTGGTAAGTGTCTACATAGCCGACTCTGCAGCACATCAACCTGTTTGCATGGGTTGATGCTCAGCAAAGTTGGCAGTGTTAAGCCTTAAATCTGACCATACCACTATTAATTCTGAATTTCCTCAAGGCTCCACACTGGGCCTGCTACTTTTCATCATTTTATCAATAATTTCTCTGGTTCCTGCCTCATACTCACCCAGCTTTATGACAATGATATGGGACTCTGCACTGAATCCAGTAATGTGGCGGATATTAACTCTCAGCTTAACATCAACATCTGTAAGGTTCAGTCTTGATTATTACAGAACACTCTTCTCTTAAACTCTTGCAAGACTTACTGTTATTTGGTCCTGCACCCAAACTGAGGGCCTGTGCAGACAAATAAAACTAAACGCAGCAGCTGCAGAAAGCTCTGAGTTTTGAGAGCCAAAACTTAAAATCAAAAGTTAAAAGACCAAGAAAACAGTGACCATAGAAAACAATAAAAAAATAATAATCAAGGTGCTGTGTCAGTGTGTGGTCTGAAAACACCACAAAATGGTAATATTAAATGCATGCTAAAATAGAAAATAGAGTTAGAACTGATATTTATTGATTTTCAGAATTATCTAAAGAGAAACAAGCAAAGTTAACTTGCTTTTTTTCTTTAGATGATTTCTGAAGAAGATCTATGGTTGAAACATCAGTTCTAACTCTATTTTCTATTTTCAGCATGTATTTAATGTTACTAGTTTGTGTTGAATAAAAAGGTTGATTAACAAGCAAGTAAATCCAGCAAGGCCTAATAGTTAAGCTAATGGAAAACATTTTTAGGGCTGTGGGAGGAGCCTACAGCCCTTCTGTCATCCGTAGCTGTAAAACCGGCTTTTCCTGGAACTTCCATTTCAGACATTTGTATGTATTCCTCCACAGCTGCAAAGTAGTGCACCCCTCTGATATTTGCTATTTGTTGCTCTATGTTAAAGGCATCTGAAGGGGAGGGATGCTACTGTATTGTACCTCAGAACTTCTCAGGATAGTGTATTAACAAAAAAAACAAACTTTTTAAACTACTGTTTCTATCATCTGTCCAGCTCAAGTCTAACATATTTGTTCTATTTCATTCAGCAACCTAGGGGACTCATTTCCACTTGGCTTTTGTGAAAATGAAAGTCGGACTCAGTGTCAGATTACAGACAGTGGAATGCAGATTGTTAGCTGCCTAACATTCCTTTCCACAGGACAGATTGGAGGTAAGCAGTGGAAACAGAAGACTGTTTTTTTCTCATTTTATAATATGATGTACTAAGTGTGTGTTTAGTTGCAGGGTCAGGGCCTTGAAGAAAATAATAACATTTATGTAACTCATTCAAGATTCCATCAGGTGGCCAGAATAAAAGTCTGAGAGAATTTGTGTAAAAACTAACAAATGAAAGATGCAAAAAATAACATGCACACTGGCCTCTGAGACTGGAAGATCAGAAGGCTGTGGGTTCTATCCCCACACTAGGCATGTGGGTTAAAGAGCTTGTGTTCTGCCTAAAATTAATATTAGATTTTAGAAGCAGTCAACCATTACCTTTTATATTTGAGGAACTTTATCTTTTCCCTTTGTTTAATTAGAAGATTGTTTACCTGATGTTAATATGTGATGGTGGAACAGCATGTGTGGCAGCTGACATAGCTAGTTACTGCCCCACTACATCACCAGCATCGTGACCTCACTGACTGTGACATCACTGCTACTTAGGAACAGCAATTCAGTGACTGCCAGGTCATTCACATGTGATTTCACTGTCAGTGAAATCACAATGCTGATGATGATGTAGTGGGGGGTAGAGTTAGATATGTCAGCTGCTATGCTAAGAGCTGTTTCACACATCCACCACAACATTATGACATGGAAGACTCTCTGATGGGCAAAAAGCAAAAGAAAGGTACTTCAGAAATAACATTTTATAACTGACTACTTCTTAAAATTTATATTATTTTCCTGTCTGCCTGGTTTGGCTCCACTAGTTCTTTAAATCCCAATACTGACACTGTAGTGCAGCATGGGGGTGCTCCTGTCTTTTCTGTCTGCCTGTTCAGGTGGATGTTAAAGATCCCATGGCACTTCTCAAAAGAGTAGGGAATTTTTTATTGAAATCATAATGAAAAATATACAAATCAGTATTACATCATATAAAACCATAAAAAAAGGAAAATCAAGAACATAAAGAAATATTATTTCATATAGTAACTTCAAACATAAGGAAAACATTATAACCAAACCCTCTCCCACTCCCCACCAAAAGAGTAGGGGAATCATTTTTTTCCTTTAAAATCACACACAAAAATCAGAAAATCAAAAGCAATTACATAAAGTGTGTTCACTTCACAGCCATAAATTTTAAAGAAAAAACATATTATAGATAGCACAGACCATGAAATTGTGAATAAGAAAGGAGAAAAAGTAATTAGCTAAATCCAGACATACTTGTAATACTTATCCCCATTTTATCATTAGAAAATCAAGTCTAATATAGTGCCCCAGGAAGTACAAAACAGTATTAAACCAAAAAAAAATAGCAAATGGGAGAAAGACCAGAATATTACAACTGTTTAAAATCTAGGGAACCTGAAAGGCAAAATAGGTTAAATATGTTCAAGATTGGACCACCACAGTGTCCACGTATCTCTATCAAAAAAGCTTAAATTCTACCTCCTTCCAATTTCTTAAATGAGTACAAATCATATGAAACAAATCCTGACCTGTTATTTGTTGTTGTAGGACCAAGCGGCATCAGCTAATCCAAATCCAATAAACTAAATGAGCACATACTACCCTCAAAGAACTATCATGTGGTTGTTTCACCAAACCAGGAATTATACCATAAAACACCTTTTCATCTGTTCTTCACAATGTCCCAAAACTGGACTATGTAAGGACAGGTGTAATATAAAAGGTCAATTGTCTCAATTTTGGAGATACAGCCATTTCTAGGACAGTATCTTTCATTAAGAGGCTTATGTTTCTGATTACTCTTTACGTTTATTTTAGAATGTAGCCACAGCCATATAGTATCCCACATGTGTTCTGGTATCCGTTTATCACTAATGTACTGTGATATAAAATCCTGGTCAATTTGCAAAAAGCCTAAAAATGGGTGTTCCACAAAATGTACCAACAGAACCTCCGCATACAACTGCCATCTAGGTAAGCAGAGTACTGTCGCATAACCAATACCCCATTTAATTATATTATCAAAAACACCTTCCCAACACTTAACCAGCCATGGAATTCATTTATTTTTGTCAAAAAAAATTCCTTTCCATTCTGTCAACACCCCCTGGAGTAACAACAAACTCCCATTTCCCCATCATCAGACCAACCCCTTCATAAGGGGGAGTAGATTTGAATATGAAAATATTGTAAAAAAAAAAAAAACAACCAAGGGATTTAACATGTTAACTCCCCCAGCCTTAATATCTTGGTATATAATATTCCGCTTAACTGGGTTCAGTCTGCTCCCCCAGAAACAGGAAAAAAAACATCTTGTCACAGATACCGCTAAATGTTTTGGAATTAAAAATACTGCAGTAACGTACAAGAACATTGGAACTAAAAATCCCTTATCAAATAAACCCTTTTTTGGATAACTTCCAGCGATTCCATCTACTCACTAAGTCCTTCCCTGTAGCAAGAGCTTTGTCCCAATTGTAACTCGTCATATCATTGCCTCCATAATAAATTCCCAAAATTTTTATTGGTGCCTCCGCTACCTGAACTCCCCAAAACCTCATGTTTATCATCAAAACCTTGTAAATTAATACATTTTGTTTTGGCTACATTTAAGCTCGCATCTGTAGCTTTATCCACCTCGAACAGGCAGTTTGCCTTCTCAAATGACTGTCCATCTCTCATCAAGGCATACATCATCAGCATATGCGAGAATTTTACAATCATTTAAAAACCTCTCAGCCAAACCATAAATTGAGGGTGAACATTGTAAAAGCCACAGTATTGGGTCGATCATAAAGACATAGAGAAGGGGACTAAAGGGACACCTCTGACGGATTCCCCCCCCCGTATCCGACTCCTAGACTCTTTATTGCCATTATCATACGGAATCACACAAGCAAGATCATAACATAACTGTAACCAAATAATAAACCTTTCCAGTATTCCATATGCAGTCAGACAGTACCACAAAAAAGAATGTGAAACCTTATCAAAAGCTTTCGCTTGGTCTAAACTTATCAGGAACCCAGAATTATACTGCCCCACTGCTCCCTCCACCACTTCTCTGAGAAGAAGCAAGGCGTCTTTAATCTTCCTGCCAGGCACTGAACAATACTGTTGTGGACTGATTAACTCCCCCATCGTACTAGCCAATCTGTTCTCCAATAACTTGGCAAACAACTTAAAATCAGTATTGAGCAGTGTAATCAGCCACCAATTATTTATGTCAGTTGAATCACCAGTCTTGAAGAGAAAAATCATAAGCCCTTCATACATTACTGTTGGTAGAAAACATCCTCAAGAAAATAAATGATACAACACTCAATAATTCAACTCGGATAACTTCCCATAAAGTTTATAAATTTCACCAGGAAGGCCATCTGAACCTGGCGAAATCCCATTTCAAAGACTTCGCATTGCCCTCTGTCATCTCCACCCCAGTAAATGGGCTACATTTGGTTCACCTGTCCCTGAGCTAATTTCGAACATCTGCCTGCAAGCAAGCGTAAGTGGTGGGTGAAATCTGACTCGCCCACAGGAGTCCCAAATAAGATCTCACATGCTATTCTGGCACAGCCATAATATCTTCATTTCCCATGACCAAATGTCCCTGAGGGGATCGTATACCCAAAATCTGCCTCCTCTCCCTCCTTGTCTGGCTACTAACAAAGGGATTCACACTTGCTGCCTTCCTTTGTGTCCCATACGTCTGTTCCCTCTGTAATGATCGAAGCCGGTCATACTGGAAACATCTCATCTCTGTTTTAATCCGGGTGATATCATCATATAAATTGATTTTCTCTATACATTGCCTGGATAATAAAGTCTCCAATTCACCCTCTTTAATCTCAAATATGTGTCTAAGATGTCGCTGCAACCTGTTTTCCATGATACTGAAAAAACTGGTCATATGACTTTTAAATCTTCCCACCGTTTTTCAAGGTTATCATATAGAATTAGTGTGGAGGCTTTATCTACTACCAGGGCCTTAAAATCTTTAAAATTGCCAGTTCTTTCCAACAGCAAGACATTTAACCTTCAAAGCCTCGGCCCACTCTCTAGGAGGGAGAACTGCAATATGTACACTTATTAAAGTATGATCCAACGTTTCCCTCGGCAAATTAAAGATATGAGCAATTGGAAGTGACTGCTTCACAAAAAGGAAGTCTATTTGAGAGGACAGACATCCCTTAAAGAAAGTGGAGGTAGCTGCCCGTTTCCCACCTCCATGAGTATCCTTTAATCCAGCACATCTAACTACTTGTCTAAGAAAGTTTTTATCACAGTATTGCTTTTCCCCTGCTTTAGTCTCCTGCAAATTTATGTTAAAATCACTTCCCCAAAAAATCTGTCTACTAGTGTGTAAATAAGGTTGGACTTTCGTTAACAATGCAATACTGTAAGGCCTTTGTCTGAGGACCATAAACATTTACTAGCCTACATAGAAAGGTGTGAATCATAATGTCCAACAAAAAAGCTCTTCCTGATCTATATCCACTAGACATGCAACACTGTAACTTCAGATGAACGAAAACAAAATCCTACCCCACAACACAACCCCTCCCCTATTTGATTCAGTATGAAGCACCCCAAACCCAGTCCTTTGTTGCTTGTGCTGCTTCCACTAATGAATGCAGTCTCAATCCTATAAGAAAAATATATCAAAATCCAGTAGCTGTAAAAGATTGTTTTACATTTTATAATCCAATTTAATGCTATCCAACATTAAAAAGCCACCTCAAGTGGATGGGCTCAGGGAGAGAGGTTTAAACACCTTCATACTGGGTCTAGTCATCCGCTTTTGAGGTTCTACCTGTCTTTTTTCTGAGGCCCAGTATTCTATTGAATGTGAACCAGCTGTGAAGAGGGTAATTCTCTTCCAAAGGTGTCTTCATATCAACCTTGTTCTCCCATGTAGCAAACACTGAAAAGTTATTTGAGAGTGGCTAAGGGACATGGCACAGCTGTCCTAACTATTGGTGGACCAACTGCTGACTGAAAGGGAGGGGTGAATCTGGTACTAAACCAGATCCTCAGGGATCAGCCAAATTCTCAGAGGAGGCTTCAGTCATCTCGAAATAGGCTAGGACATGTTTTCTGTTGGGGGTTTGGTGAGATGACAGGAGGCAACACTACTATCTCCCTTCCTGTACCAGTGGCATTCTCATTAAAGGTGGAGGAGGAGGTTTTTGTATATCAGAAGACCTTTCCTTATACTATATTGCTCACTCTGCTACTCATGGAACCACCCCGACCTCTTCTCTTCATCTGGAGGATAAAAGGGGACCCATCTGTTCCTGAAGACTGCCTATTAGGATGTCTAGCCTGTGAAAGAATAAAGTCATGGTCTGAGATGTCCTCAGAGTTGTGTGCAGCCTAGGGATGCTCCTGAAACAGCATGTTCATCGTCCCCACAATGATTGCAGCCTGGGGCGTACATTGCATAGATGAATGACCTAGCATGCCAGAATGGAAAGATTTAACACTGTCACAGTCATTGTTTAAATGGGTCAAAGATCCACATCTGTAGCAGCTCTTGGCTCACCAGTATACAGCAAAATGCCTCTGTCTCGGCCCCAAAAAATGAACTTGGCAAGTGTTGAATCCCTTGTTCTGTCTGCTTAGTTGGACCCAAAATGCCAGCCCTAGTCCAGAAACCATTACCATCCATAATGGGCATTTGATGGTCAAAATAGTACAGTGCTTTCTCTAACCAAAAGATAATGTTTGTAACATCTACACCTCATTTCTGAAGAGTAATGTTATTGTCTTGATTGTAGGCTTAGTAATGGAATTGCAGTGAAATCATTCCAGACCTCCTTATCCTTAACTTCATAATACAACTTCCAAAACTTGTCCAGCAAATTTATTGAACAAAACTTACATCATATACTTAGTCTTCTGGAGATGAATGAAAGCTGATATTTCTGAGGGTGAACCCATTGAATCTTTGATTAATGTTTTCTCCACCCACAGTCTATGTGGGGAAAGGGAGTAAGTCCCTTTATCTTAACCGACCAAAAATTCACTTGGCCACTTCTGCCGTTTATGGCACAGGCATGCATAGGACCCTGGCTCTGCGCTCATCAGTCAAGGGAGGAGCAGGCTCAGTATGTATAGGTGCTGGCGCAATTGGCTGAAACCCCAACCCCAGATCATCTGTATCCCTCTACCTTCCTTCAGACGTATCTTTTGGTAAAGTTCCACTATCATTAGGTCCAGCCATGAACATCCAGGCTGCAGCTAACTGAAACAGGCTGTATTGTCGTTTCTGCAATCTGTCGCAGCACCTGGCTCCCAGCCTCTGCTTTGCATCCCGTGCAGCTGCAGCAGTAATTGGCAGAGATTGCTGTGCATGCTTCTGCACCAACATCATGTGGACGGGACCTGTACAGTAATTCTGAGGTGATAAAGCCGATCTGATCAGGGGATCCAGGTAGAGGTAACATGGGTCGGGGATCCATTGTACACCATTATATAACCAACCCGCCTGATCTGCAGATCTCCAGGGGACCATTTCTCTGAGTCCACAGATTTCTGTCTTTCATCCGTAACTGTGTCAGTGACAGTCTCACCCTGGCCTTCCAGCACATTATTGGGGACCAGTAACTGTACCACCGGTAAACGCTTGCCTTGTCCATGCAAAGGGCTAACTCCTGATCTTTTTCTCTTCTTTCTCTCCTCATCCAATTTAGAATGACTTAAGAGAAATTCCTGTTCAGCTGCAGTAATCATCTCCAATAGTTGCTTCCTTTTCTCTGCCATTTTTAGTTGAAGTATTTCCTCCTCATCATTTAAAAAGAGTCCTCACCAGATATTTCCAGAAGGTTCATATCAGGGTGAACTAAGATTCTGTCCTGAGACTGCACTGAGTCTCCACAAGTTTCCCATAAAATTGTCCAGGATTTCTGCTGGAGCTCCTTGAACATGACCATACTTCTTCTCCTTCCTGAGGTCTACTGAGATCCTTCATTCTCACCTGCAGCGCATAAGTGCCCACAGCAGACTGCATTGAATTTCCTGATATTTCCATTTCATCTGTTTCCCGCCTTTCTCAGCATTTCCAGAAGTATTCAGTTTTCATCAGGTTTTCCTGTTCCATCTCAGTGACCTCCTTCATCCGCTATCTTGTACCACAGATAAATGGTTCCTCTGCTCACAGGAAGTAAGGACCTCCTGCAGACAGTAGGGGAGATTTATTGACAATAGCGGGAAGAACTGAAATCACAGTCAAAAAAATACAGAGGACTCATGTAAATATGGTAGAATCAGTAACCCATGGCAGATATTTATAAATCAAACAATGTTCAAGTGATAAACTTTACTTCAGAAAGATAAATCTTTCAAATCCTGTTCAATTCCTGAACTACCGGGGTACATTCTTTTTGTAAGGTAAAAGACATTGTGCATTCCACAAATGCCATTTTGCAATGGTAATAGTAATTTAGTGTCATTACCTTCCAGCATGCTGAAAAGTACCATATAACAATATCTCATAGGTACAGAATTACCGGGTTCTTGCCACCTGTTCGCTAGGTCAACTCAAAACTAGCTATATAAGAACAAACAAAAAGGTGTCGATGTTTCATCCTGTGCATACATGAGGGTCTAGAACTCAATCTTTCAGTTAGTTGTTTATGTTTATGATTAGCATTTATATTGATCTGTTTGTGGCACCTGCTGTGTGCAGATCCCATGTACCCTCTGGGAGTGAGAATTCCTTAACAACGTGTGTAAGGCAGGCAAATGCTGAGGGACATTTGGGAAATATCAAATGTCTGAACAGGTGGTATCTATCAAATATTTATATATAGCTTCCTGTTAAGGGATATAACTATGGCTAGTAATCTTCCATTGTTTCAGATGACAAAGGTGTCTCAAGAATGAAGGGTAGAAGGTATATGTTTAATTTGTTTTAAATTTCCAAGATAGTCAAGGTTTACAAGATTGAAAAATTGTATCTCACATCGTAATTAACCAAAAGTGGTTTAAGGTTAGCATAAAAATATACGTTGTAAAAAATAATGGTATCGTGTTGGGACCACCTCCTCAGCTGTAAGCAGGTTATAGAATGCTTAATTGTTCAGGCAGGCCCATCAGGCCTGAAAATATACTCAGTAGTTTAGATTCCAAACTCATGGGGAACATAAGCTAAAAATAAAAAGTCAAAAGCAATTGAGATTTTATTAAGTATACCTCTTTTCGTTACTGAGCTTCCAGGTGTTCCAAAGAGAAACCTTGGCCTGCGCAAGTTCCAACTTAGAGGTCCAGTTTAGAATACCCATAGGACCAGTCCCAAACAGGATTCCTAAAATCTTAATAGGGGTTTCACAAAGTGTAATATATGAATCTACTGTATCGTTTAACTGCTGAAACCCGAGTCTCCAACCAACATATTTTTCCAGATTCAGAGATGCTCCTGAGACTTGACCAAAAGATGTACAGATGTGGAGAGATGTGTGTGCTGAAGAAACATCAGCTACTAGTAGACTCATATTGTCAGCATAAGCTAAAGCAGAAAGTGGCAGAGAAAGAACAGGCCTGACATTTTGTGCTGTATTTATAGTGCAAGTAAGGGATCCAAAAAAAAGGTATACAGAAGAGGACTAAGCGAGCATCCTTGTCTAACACCTCTTTAGTGGTATTAAGGAACCCTTCCAACCATTAACTATAGGAATTGAAGTGGCTGGAGAATACAGTAATTGTAGCCAAGAGAGGGTAGTGTCAAAAACTTTATAATGTCTTAAAACATGCCATAAAGTCATGATTCACTGAATCAAAAGCTTGTTTTGATCCAAAGAATACAAGAGGCCTGTTAACCTATCTGAATTGCCGTGTTCCACTAATTCCTATAACAATAGGATATGATCATGTATACTTCTTCCTGAACATTACTAGATTGAGCTTCTGAAATTACAGAGGCTAGCTTCGCTAGACAGAAGAGAAAGAATTCAGACAGAATTTTAAAATTCTATTCAATAGCTAAGAGGCTCCAATCTTTAAGTAGTTTTTTTTTCCTTTCTTATAAATATAAAAGGTACTTCCCATATTAAATTCCAATGGTAAAGTATCTGCTTTTAAAAAAAAATTATAGACTGTAGCCAATTTGTCACTTAACTCAGTACTAATCAATTTATAGAGTTCATTTGGAAGGCCATCCAAACCCGGAGTCACTCTAGATCACAAGGTTTTGATGACTTCTACTACTTCCCATGCTTGAATGTCACAATCAAGCATATCTAACACCGATTGTTGAACATCAGGGATTTTAATGGGGTTAAGGTAGGCTAATATGTCATCTAGACATGTAGCAATTGGACTAAATAAGGTTTGTGTATACATGGCCACATAATTTTGAATGTGCAGTGAATCAGTGAGTTCTCAATTATCCTCTGTAATAAGAGTGTCAATGGTTTTGCCATTAATCTGTTTAGAAAAATGAGCAAATGGACACATCACATCATAGGTGCCTTTTATACTAAAATGTTGGCGTTGTTGCATAGAAGTATATTTTTTTGAATGGTAATAAATTAATGTTTTTTTAAGAGTACTAATTTGTATAGAAAAATCATGACCTGCTGTATAAGAAAGGGTAAGGAGTTTTCTAACTGACGTCATGTTTTATGGTACGTAAAATAACAATTCTTGTGATGTGATTTACTAAAAGTCTTCAGTAACCATGTTAAATCCCTCTTTGTATCTAACCACCACCACCAAAGATCGTCATAAAGAAAAAAAAAAACGATTTCCTGTTTTGAAAAAAGGTCTTAAGATGTGTCAACAATAAAGAGTTATCTAGAAAGGAAGTATTAAATTTCCAAGTGCCAGTGCCAAAAACTGCAGTATTCTTAGGACCAAGGAAACTAGTAAGCAAATTATGAGTCTGAGAACTCAGCTACTTGTACCTCAGCAGCAGAAGTTTGTAAAAAGGAGGAGACAAAAATAAATCTATACGGTTAGCTAGAGGGCCTTTATGAAAAGTAGGAGTATGTTTTGCAAGTGATAAATAAGCATCCTTTAGCTTTGCTGAGAATAAGAGGTTTTGAGAAAATTTGTATCACAGAATAATTTTGTGGTTTTTGATGTCAAGACCTGTCCTTTGTGGACAAACCACAACCTAAAGTCACCACCAAAAATAATATGCATAGAAGTGTAAGATAAGGTCTAACTATTTTCAAGAGTTCAATTCTGAGTGACTTAGTTTGTAGGGTATAAATATCCACTATCCGAAAGGGGATAGAAAGGATCTTAATGTCTATAAGTAATGCCCCTATGGGTATAAATCTAAAATTTTAACTATAGATATATTAGGAAGATTAAATAGGATACCCACTCCAGAACATGTCTCTCGTCCAAAGGACCAATAGGAAGGGCCTAAATACCAAGCTTTTTGGGCCTTAGAAATTCCGGGTAATGAATAGAACCTGACATCTTGTAAAAGTATGATACCTGCTGTAAGGCAGGATAAAAAAGAAAAAAACTGAATCTCTCTTAGGTTGTTTTTTAATGCTGTTAACATTAACAGTATGTATTGCAAAAGATGAAGACATAACGGTAAAGTAACAGCTAAGCAGGGTTCACTTAGGCCTACCTTTTCTTGGGGTACTTTCTTTATGTTTTGTTTTGGCTTTTGCTTTTCTCTTTTGAGGCCCCACATTGTCAATAGGGACTTCAGTATCTGTTGTTAGTTCAGGGTGAGAGGGTAAGACAGAGGAGGAATCTGAGTCAGTGTTTTCAGAGTTATTACATAACAATTCAAATTTATTGGCTAAAGGAAGAGTCTCCGTCCTCTGGGCTTTTGAAGAAGGTGAACCAGACTTCCTGAACCCCTGGTGATTCTGGAATGTGTAAGAAAAGGGTTGGGGGTTCCATTGTTTCCCAATGTTGCCTGGGGGGGTCTCACAGACATGTCACCTGAAGTTGAACATCTAGGAACAACAGGGGAGGAAGGTAGAAGATCGGAAGGTAGGGCAGACTAAGCATGGTTTGAGATAACCTCAGTTAAATCCTCACTAGAAGGAGCAACAGTGACAGTGGAAGCAGTAATTGTGTGGGTTAGCCAAAGCAGTAGGGAGGGCCTAGCAGTAGGAGAAGAAGAGGAGGGACCATTGATCTTTGAGTGTTGGG
The DNA here is from genome assembly GCA_016271365.2 of Neoceratodus forsteri. Classification (NCBI taxonomy): domain Eukaryota; kingdom Metazoa; phylum Chordata; order Ceratodontiformes; family Ceratodontidae; genus Neoceratodus; species Neoceratodus forsteri. The sequence goes on from CM057452.1 coordinate 1,136,820,571, forward strand.
CCACTGTAATAATAAGCCTTTGTTCTTCTCCATCTGCTAAGTTTGGATACTATAAGCAGCTCAGAACATTAAGCAAAAGTATATCCCAGGTCGTCACATAAAACACAGAGAGGTTCTTCACTACACTGTGAGCCTGCATGTCCAAGACCACCACAGACAGTACATTTAATCATATCACAAATGCTACTCAGTGGGATGTGGAACCACACTTATAACATGCTTTGGCTGCTCTGAATAAAACAGTACTCCCTCATCCCCGCTAGCATTAAACTATTGAGCAAGTGTTGAATACCAGCGTCTGTGGTTTGAAGCATAACTCTAACCTTCCACCCCAGGTCCATAAATTCTCTGTATCAAAAATCGCTTCCGGATCGGAAAGTACAGTGCACCTTTGCTTTAACCAAACAGATATCATTTAGGCTTACACTTTCATTCCTAAACAGAATGGTTATATTTTTTGTGCAGGTTTGGTTAAAGGGATAGCTCTGAAGGGCGTCAATAAAGAGGAATATTTTAACAAGTGAAATTGGGACCAAAACTTTTCCAAACCTTTTAAGGTTTTAAAACTAATATCAAAGTGTGACTCATTTGACACATGTATTAATGCATGAATATCATATGCTGCAAATTTCATGGATTCCTTTAGCAAAGTACATCCTACAAAATCCTATCAGGTATTTCAGGTAACTGCCCCCCCCCCCAGATACTGCAACCTTACAGCATTATGTCTTTTAGCCTGTTGAGTGGGAACAGAAAAACAAGAAGTATACATTTTTGTAGCTGTGGGTTGCAAAGGGTTTGTCCTTTCTGTTTGTTGAGGTCGTAGACCAGGGTCCCGGGGTGAGAGACTATGTTGGAGAGAATCAGAATCTGGATTCGGAACGGCAGAAGATGTAGAAAGTGGCAATTTCAAAATCAGGTTCTGCGTTAAACACAGTTCAGGAGTCAAAGTCAAATCCAGCTGTTGTTCCACTGAGGTAACTGTCAGGACATCTGTATGTGAGATCCGAATGGGGGAAGGACCGGAGCGCCATGTTCTGACAACCAGATCCCTTTCCCACCCTGCCGCGGCAAGCGCCGAGTCAACCGACCAGTCTCCTGTTGTAATAGGTTCAGCAGGAATCGAGTCAGATAAAGAGTTTTGTTGTAGTGGTTCAGAAGACACAGCAATATCTCCATTGGAAACTGAAGCAGGAGGAGGAGAAGAATGGAGCATCGGACAGTCCGCATTGGAATGCGGAATTGTCAAAGCTTGCACTCGGGTGTCTGACGCAGCATTCTGGAACTGTGAGTCAGAGCAAGGATTTTTTGACAATAGCACAGTTGAGTTCTTTAGGGCTAAAAGCTCCTGTCTTTTGTTTAAATAATGCTGTTCTTCAAGTAAAAGCAAAGCATCCACATCCTGATTCACTGGGCATTCTGCTGAACTAGAAGACTCCATAGTAGATGCAGGCTGTACTAGTGTAGTAATTTTCTGGGAAAAAGACAATCTTCTGCTTACTGTGATCCACCGAAGTTTCCAGGGAAATGGTCAAACTTGCAGATGATTTCAGCTCAGGCTCAGTAAAAGGAGCTTTAGGAACAATTGGTAAGGCCTCTTGCAATCCAGAGACAGGGGAGGATACCAGCTCCTCTGCCTCCAATACCTTCATGTCTTCCACAGCACTTCCAGAGACAGCCATCTTGGCAGAAAGCCAGGATGTAAGGGTCCCACAGGAGAGGTAGGGAAGACTTTAATAAAGAAACTATACAGTACAAAACTCAAAATCACACATAGCAAAAATTACAAGCTGTTCCCATAGTAACTATAATAAACAATACCATAAAAGGAAAGGACAAGTCATTGCGAAAGTTTCAAGTAATTGGAAAGTCATTGTCAGTAATCCAGGCAAATTCACCAAATAGCCTGCAAACGGACCCCTACTGAGACTTTTAGATTCAGAAAAATAGATATCCTGTAGGGATTTGAAAATATTAACATAAAAATCATAATAGGAAAGTTCATGCTGTTGAAGAGTGAACAAACATCTAGAATGCCAGATAAACCATTTGATAACAGCAAAAATTACAGTCAATGTACCCATGTCCCAAATATCCCAATTGCTAGGATAACTACCATACATAAGTTCAGGCTTTGTAAGTTGTAGAAAAAAAGAAAGATGGGACTTGTCATAGAGGAATTTCCAAAAATCAACAATATAAGTACAAGTAAAATACAAATGCAGAAGGGTTTCTGGTTGATTAATGCACGAGGTCCTAGAACAAATACGTTCCTCCACCCGTTTATGCTTTTGATTAGCCTTTACATTCAGTTTTTCATGACAATTAAGCCAGTGAGGATCTTTACATTTTTGTGGGATTCTCTTCTCATTCAGAAAGGTTAATAAGGCCTCTTTATATGTTACTGGACATTTTGGAAAGATGTCCAACTCACTAAAATGATTCTCCATAACAAATGCAGATAACTGTTTTTTAGTTTTTGAAATCATAAGTCTACTGGTGATCCCCCATGACAGAAGCTTGACAAAGACCTCACGTAGATACAATGGAGAAGTGGCTACCTGCTTAATATGATGTAAACTACCCAAATCCCAAGCTACAAACCAGGGTGATATGGTTTGTATAAAAAAAAAAACACACCAGTATTTATCAAGAGAAATAAATAAAGGTTTCAAATTAGCATGCAAAAACTGACAGAAAAAACTAATACAGGGTTAATCATTTGTTGTCCACCTTGATTGTGAGTTAAATATAATACATTTATTTTGTTGGGATTCAGACGACTCCCCCAGAAGGACTGGAAAAATAAGCTATACAATTTAACCTCCCTTGACTTGGGAACAGGAAAACAGAACTAAGAAATAAAAAGAGGCACCAGGTAAGTCCTTATCAAATAAACACGCTTTGCAATAACTCTCTTTGGCCTTATTCCAGTTCTGAACCATTTATGCTATCAATTAATAATTTCTTGTCCCAGTTTACAGTATCCATTTGGGATGAACCATATTCAATGCCTAAGATTTTTAAAGGACCTAATGTATAAGGGAGACTGGCTATTGATCAGTGGGAACAACCTGACCACCCAGGGCTTCCTCAGTACTTTTGACAGGTTCAGACTGGTTCCTGAGATTGTACCATGCGGTGTCCAAACAGTCAGTCATTTCAGCAGACTGGGTATTCCCAACCAAAAGAACTACATCATCCGCATAGGCCAAGGCAGTATAAGGAACCGTAAATTTTGATATCTGAATTGGAGCAATACCAGGTGTGGAAATTGTAAGTTTTAATAAAGGATCTATACTAAATACATATAAAGGGAACTGATCGGACACCCTTGTTGAACACCTTTCTTAATAGGAACATGAGGGCCTAAAAATCCATTAATACAGGGGTAACAGTGGAAGTACATAAAGGCCGCAGTCATTCTATAAAAGTGGTAGGGATACCATAATGGCATAGTACATGCCATAAGAAGACATGCGCCACATTATCAAAGGCTTGCCTCTGGTCTAGGGAAAGAACATAACCATCCAGTGGTGAAACAGAATCATGAAAAAATAGATCCCGTAATGAAAGTAGTTGATCTGTTATTGAGGTCCCAGGCACAGTACAAGATTGTGCCGGAGAAATCAAGAACTTTGCCACCGTCATCAACCTAGTGTTCAAAGGTTTGGAAATAATTTTAAAATCATTATTCAAGAGGCTAATAGGCCTCCAATTAGATAGATCCAATTTATCACCTTTATTGTTAAAGATAAAAATGAGAATTCCTGTAGTCATGTCAAAAGGTACATTTTGAGTCTGCACAATAAAATTATAAACTGAGGTTAGTTCTTCCAAAAGTTCACTATGTAAAAGATGGTAAAGGTCAGAGGTGAGGCCATCCAGACCAGGGGCTTTACCTTTAGATAAAGATTGAATGGCAGTAGCAACTTCCTGGGCCTGAAAAGGAGCCTAAAAGCTGATCTTGAGGCACCTGGGGAACCTGAATTTTATCAAAAAAAGAAACAAAATCTAGAGGCTGAACTGGTTGGGCAGTAAATAAAGAAGCAGCATAGGCAGATGCAATGCGCAAAACACTACCCTGCTCAGTGTGGACCACTCCCTGTTGGTCTTAAAGAGCAGAAATAGTTTTAGCCTGTACCTTCTCCTGATGGCTAAGGAAGGGACAAGTGGTAGCAAATGGTCCCTGTGTACCATATTGCTGCCGTGACTGAAGATCTACAGACAGATTCAAATGAAATTGCATCATCTTCTTCTTCTGAAAATGAGCAATCTGGGCTGAAAAATCATGTTGGGTAAGTTGTGAGAGGGAATACAAGTGTTGTAGCTGTTTTCTGTCCTGTAAATACAAAAATAAGTTCCATTCCTAAAGTATCTGCTATGGGAAATACGTAGGGAGCGCAGGTCTGATTTAGTTTCCAACCACCAAACCACTGGATCATCATATAAGGGATACAGGGATTTTCAGGCCAAGAAAGTGGAGATGAGCTGTAAAATCAGCTTGCTGCAAAAGTCTGGAATTTAATTCCAGTATCCGTACCATAGGAGCAACTGCTTTGCCCAAGGAAACCGCCAAAAGCCTATGGTCAGAATAAGCAGTTGGTTCCACAGAGACAGTCTGGAGTAACAAAGAAATAGACAAGAACAAAAAATCAATACGGGTAGATAATGCCCTTTAAAAAGTTCACTCACACCTGTATGTGAAAAACAGCATCCTTAAGACGAGCATCTCATCAGCCTTATTCAATGCAGCCATATCACCAAATATTTTTTTCCGTCAGAGTGGCGAACCCCGATCACACTTACTCAATCTGCAATTAAAATCACCTCCCAAATGACATAATGAGCAATGTGCAGAAAGGGACTGATTTGTTGAAAAAGAAGTGTACGCTCTGCTTTAGTCTGTGGTGCATAAGTGTTAATTAGTCGAAAAAGGACTGTGTCCAAAATTAAATCAAGTAACAATACTCTACCAGGGATGAGGTGCAACACCCGAACAATAGTAGGCTGAATATGGTGAAAAAGGATACCAACCCCCATACAAGCGTTCTGGGCCAATCGACCAAAAAGAAATCCCCGAGAGCCATGCTTTAGTGGAAAGAGTAAGTTCTAGAGTAGTGTGAAGCCTAGTATCTTGGAAAAGAAAGACTCTGGGAGGGTAAATCTGTAAAAATGAAAACACCGACTCAGTTTAACAGCATTCTTAATACTATTGACGTTAGACGTCAAAATTAATAATGGAGGGGAAAAAGACATTTTGTAAAAACAGGGAGACTAAATCAATGCTTTTTTTTCTTGGGCTTCCTTTCCATGTGAGGGTTGTGAGGGTTTTGCCTTCAACAGGTATCAACAAATCAGAAGCATCTTTGGGAAGAATAGAGTCTGCTGAGGAACACACTGAATCAGTGTCGGAATGATTAGCATCCAAAAAAACTGAAAATCTATTGGAGGAATCATGCAGTGAAGTTTTAGGCATTCTAGGGATAGGTAGGGCCCTGGTAGACCTTTTCCTGGTCGACACTCTCCTCTCAGGAGGACCCTCAACTTCTTGGGGGGCGGGTATGGAGCCAGGTAGAACCTCAGTAATACTGGTGGGTACTGAGGCAGCTTGCAAAACAGGGAATTTTCTGGTGGTTCTACAAATGGAGGAGGAGAAGTCTCCCCAAAACTGGAACAGGACAAGCCACAGACACATTGGGGGTGGAGGGCCTGGGGCAGTAGGAACAGGCAACTTGGAAGGAGGAACAACCTCAGCTAACCATGTGGTAGATGCTTTATTAAATTCTCTCATAAAGTAACTAAGAGATGTTGCTCCTTCCCATCAGCAGAAGAGAATTTCCTATGAGCAGCCTCAGGACAGGCCATATAAACATGTCCTTCTTTCCCACAAAGGTTACAACGATCCGAATAGGAACACTGACCTCTAAGATGACCAATCTTGTGACAAAGGGAACATTTCATCTGGTCACAAGCACTACTAATGTGACCTGGGAGCCCACATTTATAACAAGTCCTGGGTTGACCAGGATAAAACAGAACACCTCTATCCCTACCTAGAAAGAAACTATTAGGGAGGTGCTGAAGACCCCTACCCTCTGAGTGTAAAATCACCCTAATTCTCCATCCTCCAGTCCAGATTCCCTCAGAGCCAAATATGGCTTCTGGATGACCAGTTACAGTGCAGCATTGTTTAAGCCAAAACAGCAAATCGGTAACACTGAGCCTTTCATTTCGGAAGAGAACTGTAATGGTTTTGTGAGCAGGCCTGGTAAGAGGAAGAACCTCAAAAGGGGCCCACAAAGGGGTGGTCTTCACCTGGTGATAACGTGCCCAGAATTTGTCAAGGCCACTCCCCAGTTTAAAGCTGACATCAAATACATTGTCACCTGACACATGAATTAGGGCATACAATTCAGAAACATTAAAATTTAAACTGTTTTTCAATAATGTACGACCCACATAAACCCTATCAGGAAAGGTATCTAGACCCCTTTATATACGAGGCAAACAGCATTATGGCGTTTAGCTGAAGGAGCAGCATTATGAAAAAGGGAGGCAAAAGGCTGAGGGGTTTTAGGAGGAGACAGCTGCTCCTCTGCACCTTGAGAGGCCTGTGGACAATTCCTAACAGCAGCTGGAATATTTCTAGGAATACCCAAAAAATCAGAAATGTCACTAAGTTCAGCCGCCTCCACCTCACCTAGTGGAGAACGAGCCCTTATTTTACTAAGCGGCTGTAAAACTGGAGTTTGAGAAAGTTCCAAATCCAAAGGTAAGTGGAGAGGAAAATGCTGTAATTTGTCCATAGCTGAAGGAGGTTCCTGCTCAGGAGTGGGCATAGGTAAAGCAGGTAGAGAAACCCCAACAGTTAATGCAGCAGCTACAGTCTCAGGGTTAGTACTTACAGTCTCAGATATAGTGTGAGTAGAAGGAGAAGGTGATAGCTTGACTCCTGGAATTTTAATGGGTGCAAAGCCTGAAATCTAAGTCCCAGTATCAGGGGAGCGCACCCAAGCCTGCAGCCTGCAAAGAGTCTTCCATGGTCCAGGGACCTTCTTCTGAAACAGGAGCATCAGCCCAACTAAGTTTGCTGGGGCACCCTTTATGAGTAACTCGCTCCATGTAAGGTTTGTCCGGAGCAGCGCTGAAAGAAAAAACAGTAGCAGCAGCTTGGTCCTGTCCTGAGCGGTGAAAGACTACGCTGGGCTCATCCGAACCTCTGTTTGGTCCGTGACCATGGAAACAGACTGCTTAGCGTCAACAACAAGTCCAGGAGCCACAGCCATAGTCACCAAACATTTTGATTGAAACCGCTCCAAAAGTTCCTTTTTCTTCAGTAAATACTGACGTTCTTCCAACTGCAACAGCTTTTGCAGCTCAACGTTAGGAGACTCCACAGTGGGCAATACAGACTCAGCCGAGCAATCCAAAAGGCAAAGCTGTCGAGCAGGCAGCCTCTAAAATTTGCTCAGACACAGTAGCTTCAGCAGGAGCATCCATCGTAAACAGCGCCGTAGCCAAGGAGGAGCGGGCTCCTCGACCTGCTGTACTCCGTCTCTCAGTCGGCAGCACAACAACTGACTTCGGCATCCTTCATGGCCAAAGGGTCTCTCCATTGCAGAGTAGGGGAATTTCCCGTGTCCTGGCCAAATTTCCCATTCACTAAAAATACCACCAACAGCTTAATCTGGTTTCAAGTAAGGATTTATGCCATGTTACAATTTCAGTTGGTTACCATCTGTACTTCCATCACCCCTGAAAAGGGATTTCTAGTCTTAGTGGGCCTTCCCAGTCAACAAAATTCAATGAATAAATAAATTCCTATTATGCCTTATGGATTCCATATAAACCAAATCATTCAAAGGCCATCTTGACATATAATTTTAATACCTGACAGCAAATCAGAGCCCTTTTTCCTGATAAAAGGCTGCCAACATACTACAATTTAAACAAACAACAAAGTTACAAATAAGGAACTAGTGGCTTATGGAAAAATCTACAGTAATTTATACAGGGATTTGATGCTGCCTCTACAGGGAAAATACAGGAAAAATGAGGGCTTGTTACAGGAAAATGGTTATTTGGATCTGGGAGCACTGTGATGATTGTGACTAAACAGCACTATATGGCACCAACAAGAAAATGACTTTGGTCATTTGGTAGCTCTTCACAGCCCTATCGGCTCTGGGTAGAGTTTGTTGGCTCAGATACCAAACTGAAGAATTCATACAGCAGTTTAGTTTGCTTTTGTGTTTTCATCCAACGGTGCCTTTGCAGATGGAGCCTGCAAAATCAAAGGAAGGTTACTGGATGAGTCAAAGAGGAAAATGATTTTTTGTGATAAGAGTACACTACTTTAGATATGTGCAAAATGCAAACCCCTTGAAACTCTTCTATTCTTTTTTGTTTATAGCTGATGTGACCTTTGGAAACTAGTCATTTTCCTATTATAAGTGCCAATCAACTTAAGCACTTTTGAAAATTGCATAGTGACTTGACATTCCAGCATCCACCACACCATGTTATCAAAATTATGAACACGTGCAGTATGCCACACACAGTTTTAATAACTAAAGATTATACTTTTTATTGCTGGCACTCTTTACTCAAAAATATTCAAATTAGGTCATTTGAGAAGGCCATGATATTAAAATAGAAACTGCACAGTAAGCAAGACATTTAAAAACAATTTAGTTTAGCCCACCTCCACACAACCCCCGCCTCGATTCATGCTTCCTTGGTTAAAGTGACTTCCATTGATAACCGCACCAATAAATTGCTTTACAGGTGTTTATTGCATTGATGACTTGGAACTGGAGTTTGAAGTTATTAATATCTTGTATCTCACGCCACATCCCAAAATTTCCATTCTGGGCTCTGACAAATGTCACTTTGGGACTGCTTATCTCCATGACCATACATTATGACCCATCAACCCATACATTTTTAAAAGATAATTATTTGCCCTTTCTAGCAATGTATTATGTAAGCAATAACATACAACGAGGTATGGGTTATATCCTGATAAGAACACACCTAGGTGCATTATAAGGCATGAGGCGCTTGTGCCGAGTGCCTTATGCACTGGGCATGTTCTTATCAGAACACAACCCACACCTTGGAGTGTGTTATTATGCTTATAAAATGGGCTGCCTAAGTAGAAATTAAAAATATAAAAAGAAAAAAGCTTTCAAATTGAAAAAAATGAGGAAAAGAGAGCTTTTTGGGTTAGAAAAATAAAGTAGTTCCTCTATGTACTGTTCTGTACAATACAGTGTATTTAGCTTGGTCAGTAATACAGCCCCCAAACATACACACTTGTCAGGATAGGTCCCTATTTCCTCACTCCCCAAAACACACACACACACACTGTATTTTTTTTTATTCTGTGTAGAGCTTGAGATTCTGTGTTTTTAAAATGACTACTTGCTTTGGTCACCCAGATTCAATTAGACTGAGTGCCAGTGACCTTGCCCAATTGTGTGATGTACTGTGATGTTTCTTGGTACTCCCTCCCTTCCAACGTACATTTTTTGTGTGTGCACTTTTACTTTTTTTTACATTTCTCTCCTTGAGTTGATTTCTTTGATTTAAATTAAATGGCTGGACTGCAGTGGGAGCAAGCATGTCCCTCAGCGGCTTCCATACACAGACGTTGCCTGCTTCATGGGTCGGAACAGTGAGGAACAACAAGAAATGACTTTTAAATTAATAGCAATCAGGTGTAGTTCTTAGAAGTTTGGTACAAGTACCGGAGGAGGAGGGGTCTGCTTTTTTTTTCATTCTTGGCTGCTGCAACGCTCGCTGTTCCTGAGTGGGTATGTCATGGGATTTGAAAGCCACTGGAATCAGTTCAGTGACTTCATTGTGACTGGCTGGCAAGCAGCACAGCACAGCACAGGTCAGTCTTAATTTAAAAATCAAGAAGTGACCTAGGCAATTACAGAAACAGACAGTGTGTGGTGTGGGTGGGGGGGAAGTGTCACAGCCAGGACTTATGATAAGCTGCTACTTACAGAAACTAGTGGAAGAACTGCAGATTGGCAGTCTGGCAGGAAGTTTAGAGAAGTAAATAATAAAGTATGTGGAACATCTAAGTGGGTTTTCTGTCCTTACTGCTTGACACTGTGAGGGACACAAGTACTGATTTTTATAGTGCTGACACTGCTCTTCCATGGTTCTGTGAGTTGGCTAGCTGAGGAGCTAAAGCACAAGAGTGGTACCACACTGGGTGGCATGCATTGATTTAACTGTGTCCTGTGTTTTGGTTGGCACAGTCAGTTGCAGGGTTATGTCCTGATAAGGACGTGGCTGAAAAAGGCTTTCAGCCAATCAGGACTCGGGGAAACTTTCTGCCCATTTTAAAAATGTAACCCCCTCTCCATTCCCCCATCTAGGGGCATAAACTTCTTTCGCAGATAGTCTGGGGCAAAGGAGGAGGGGTACCCTCAAGCACTAACATCGAGACCAATGCACTTCAGATTAAGGCAGGAAAAGTTGTATTCTATCTTGCTGGTGTCTTCCATGCAGGCCTCTCACCTTACCCCTCAGAATCTGGTTTTCACCCCAAAGGCCGCACACCAGACCAGGAACTCCACGCTGTACCTCTACTGTCTCCGGAGTCCCCCTGAGCCCCTCGGACCTGCCATAGGCGGGATGAAACTGTATCTGGAATTAAACTCATGAGAAATTAATTTGACTGAACATAAAGGGGAAAAAGAAGGATTTCATTTCATTTGCTTCCCCCTCTCAGTTTAAATGAGGTACATCACTGTTATTTCCTCCCAAACTGGCTTCTTTATTCTGCTCCTGCACTGCAAATGATTCCCAGAAATACAGGGGTCACACCTTCATTTTTCAAACAGATAATGCAGCTCCATGGGGCTAATTCAACTTTTTACAGACTCTGGCTGAACATTTTAAGGCAGCAGAACGATGACTCTTAAAGCAGTTCAAGCAAGGATTTCTCTCTCTCTCTCTCTCTCTCTCTCTCCCTCCCTCCCTCTCTCTCTTGCTTTACCCAAGACCTACTTGAACTTAGATCCCTGCACTCTCTTGGCTTCTCTGGATCTGGTAAGCCAACCCTTCTTTCTTCCTTACTCCTGGGTTACTCACTCAATGGCACTGGTCATCCCCCAAACACTGGCATGAAAAAGCGGGCTGCTTCCCCCACCTTGACCCCTGGGGCTGACCCAAGCCACAGGGGCTTCCAGGAAATTTTCTTGATGACCCAAGCTCTGTAACCCACTTCAAGCTTGGCTCTGTATGGGTGTTACTTCAGCACTGGCCACCCTCTCTCAGCTCAGCCTCTCTTCTAATCAGCCCACCTGGTGCAGCAGCCCCAAAACCCAACCCTGCTCCAGTACTTGTGGCCCCATGCTACAGATTGACCTGCCTTCTCACTGGTGGCCCAGACTGCTCCTGATTCTGCTGTTCATCTTCCCAGGCCTACATCCTCTTTTGTCACCTCCTCAGCTTGAACTAAGCTCCAGCATGAGGGCTACCCTCCAAGGCCTGCCATTATGGCCTGTGACTCGCCAGGCCTTCAATGTTCCAGTGCCTCAGGACCTGCCCCTCCAAAGCAGGCCCATATCTTGTGTGAAGGGCCCCCCTAGCTCCCTCTATCCCCAGGCTGCCCTACTACGCCGGGTATGAGGGGAGCCATTGCCACTGGCTTCCCTCCTGTGGGAGCCCTCCCACTGCCCCCACAGCCCTGGTGATGTGGAACACCTACAGTGGTCTCTAGGGCTCCTAACTCCTCCTGGCCTACAAGCCACCTACACTCCCTGGCCCCCAAAGATGTAGGACCTGGTTACACATCCTTCCCACAGAGCTCCATTCCCCAGCTCCATGAGTCAACCATGACGCTAAAAAAGGATATTCTGACTTTACTCTGGGGAGGGGTTCCCCCACTGGCCCTCCCGGACCGCTGAGCTTCCTTTCTTGCCCACCTAATCTCTGCTCCTTACACTGCACTTCCAGCCACCTTTCTCCAGCCCCAGGCCTAATGCCCGGGCTTGAAAGGCCCCAATACTTCCTGTCTGTTCCCTTATATACTCCCTAAAACCTACTCTCTGCTGCCACCTTGAGGCATCCACAGCCAATATACCCCAGAGCACTAACACATTCCCTAGCTCTTGGGGGGTTAGAAGGGGGAAAGGGATGCCTAAATGGGAGTATAAGCCCCTCTTTAAGGGATGGGCTTACATAAATTTGAGGAATGTATGTTCCTTGGTGGGTGAGGGGAGTCCCATTGCACAACACATCATAATAGATGGGGATTTTCCTCCCTGTGCTCCCAGATCACCCCTGTAAAAGGGCTTTGTGCCCAGTGGACCTTAACCATTTACCAAACAAAAAAACAATAAAATATATCAGATATTTTTAGCCATGTTGGTGTGACATAGTTCGTTCACTGTTGGCATGAAGTTTACGGATGTGATGGACTTGTAAGTTGATATATCTTTTTTCATTTTATAGCACTTTTATACAATAAGCAGCAGTAAGCTACTGTATATTGATACAGGTGCTTGGTTCAGTCTTCTTAGCTTTGGGTGCATTTTGTTTTCTCTGTGTTTAACATATTGTTATATTTAAATATTTTGTAAATAGTGTTTTTTTTAAATTTCCCAACTTTTATTTTATAATCAGCATAAATTAGTATGAATGACAGTTTTCCAAGGGGTTTGAACATTTCTAAATTACGTCATGGAGGGAGACAATGGCTGCTGTAATATTAGCCACTGCAATGAAATACATGTGTGGTATTCCAGAAAGGAGACCACCCCCTTCTTGTAGTTTAAATGTGTAGGATACATTTCATGGGTATTCTATTAAAACACATGCTATTTATAGAAATCATAAAAACTACATTACTATATAAAACATGTTTTAGAAATGCCATTAAAAAGTTTCCTAACTAGAAATTTCTTCAATTATCACAAATGATTGGGCAGAAGGGACAGAATACATTTCTGCAAGGAGTGTGTTCTGTGACCCTAAAGCACAGGCTGAAGAAATCTTGATTTCTAAGTGCCACCCCCAAATTAAAAACAACAATTTGAATAGACAATCTGCTTTGCATAAACAGCCCTCATTTTTCTGCTCGGAGGATTTTTAAAGCATTCAGCTTGTTACAGTCCCTGTTTACTCAACGGTTACAAAGAGAAGACACAATGATCTCCTTCATTTACTTTGCCTGGGCAGTGCTGATGTATATTCAGGGTAAGAACAGAAACAAATATCATTCATGGGTTAAATTGAAAGGCTTGTCTTAAACAACTTTATTTCTAATATAGTTATACGTTTTAATCTTGGGAATGTGTTAGAATTACAGTACTGTACTGTCTAAGTAGACAGAATACTAAAAGTTCCTGTTCATGTGCTCAGCTGTTTAGGTGTTAACAACAGCATTTTATCTGTTCATTCTATGCAGATTCCAAAGGGGACATTGTGATGACTCAGTCTCCTCTCTCTAAATCTGTGTTACCAGGAGAAACTGTCACTATTACCTGTAAAGCCAGTTCAAGTATTTCCAGCTACATAGCCTGGTACCAGCAGAAATCTGGACAAAGTCCCAAACTCCTAATCTATTACACTAGCACCCGTCCCTCTGGAGTCCCAGATCGGTTCAGCGGCAGTGGATCTGGAACAGACTTTACATTTACAATCAGCAATGTTCAGGCTGAAGATGCTGGAGATTAATACTGTCAGCAGTATGATAGCTTCCCTCTCACAGTGATACAGACCATAACAAAAACCTCCTCCAATGACAGTGACACAGACCATGTGCAGTTATAAATTATACAGCTGGTGCATACCTTGGGGTTAAACTATGGGATACACATCCTTCTTTTTAAAGTAACAGCTGCCTTCTGATTCTGCCGTAGTTTCTTACAGGTTGACCAAAACTATGGAACCCATTCCAGACAATTTCTAGCACCACATGACTGACCACCACTCAGTCGATGTCTCAGTTGTTAGTTTGGAGTGCCACACGTGAACTCACTTTAGTAAAATTCTAGCATAACATTTCAACAATTGCAAGTACATTTGGTATGGCATTTCTGAGCTTTATCAAGAGGTCTTTAATTTGCAGATGTTTAAGTTTGCTTGGCAGGTGAATAAGCACAAATACTGGTATCACAGAACAACAGCACTGCCAATTCTTGCTAAAGCTGCTGATCTAACCTACCCCCCATAACTGGAACCGCTGGTTCTTGATAAAGTTATTCTAGGTCACTCGCTGTGATCCTGCACACTCCATCCCCTAAACACTGGTACAGCCCTTTGTTGCTAAGGTCACTTGTAACACTCAGGGTTATTCTCCCTCCCCCAACACACACACACATGGCAGCAGGATGGGGGATCTAGGGCGATTGTGTATATCTCTGGCCTGTTGCTGCACTTTTGCTATAATTATGTGTGTTACGGCTCCAATGTGTTGATATGGTACTGTAATGCCAACAGAGAGCTGCAAAGAAATAACAAAGTGGTTAGAAACATAGAAACATAGAAAATGTTGGCAGATAAGGACCGCTAGGCCCATCCAGTCTGCCCATAGGCCCTATACATTGTATGTGGCCACTGACTCTATCTGATCAATGACTTTTCATCACTCCCTCCCCTCTCAAGCTTCCATTGTGTCTGTCCCAGACATGCTTTAACTCATCCACTGTGCTTACCCCCACTACCTCCTGTGGCAGACTATCCCAAGCGTTGACTACCCTTTCTGTGTAGAAAACTTCCTTGCATTACCTCTTAATCTACCCCCTTCCAATTTCATATTGTGCCACCTTGTTCTAGTACTTTTCCTACATTGGAAAAGGACCCCCACCTGCACCTTGTTTATGCCCTTGAGGTACTTGAAAGTTTCAGTCATGTCTCCCTCACTCTCTTCTCTCCTCTCCTCTCCTCTCCTCTCCTCTCCTCTCCTCTCCTCTTCTCTCCTCTCCTCTCCTCCAGTGAGTACATATTGAGGTCCCTTAGTCTCTCCTCATATATTTTGTTGTATAAGCCCTGCACCATCTTTGTTGCCCTTCTCTGGATAGTCTTCACATTATCTATGTCCTTGTGCAGGTGTGGCCTCCAGAACTGCACACAGTACTCCAGGTGAGGCCTTACCAATGTTTTATACAATGGCATCACCACCTCCCGCCTTCTGCTAGTGATACCCCTGCCCATGCACCCCAGCATGCCACTGGCCTGCCCTGCTGCCTTTGTGCACTGCTTTGATTCCTTAAGGTCATCAGAGATGATAACCCCTAGGTCCCTTTTCTCTTTGGTGACAGTCAGCACCTCCCCCAACCTGTAGCTCTCCCAAAGGTTCCCTCTACCCAGGTGCATTATTTTGCACTTCTTTGCATTGAACCTCAGCTCCACATCTCCTACCATCTTTTAAGCTTCTCCAGGTCCTTCTTCATTTTCTGCACCCCTTCTGGAGTATCCACCCTATTGCAGGTCTTGGTGTCATCTGCAAACAGGCAGACCTTTCCTTCCAACCCCTCTGCAATGTCACTAAAGACACTGAACAGACTGGTCCTAGTACTGATCCCTGTGGTACCCCACTGGTCACCCCCCTCTCTCTCCAGATTGCACCCCATTTACCACCACCCTCTGTCTCCTATCTGTTAACTAGTTCCTAGCCTAGTTCACCACCTTGTCTGCCATGCCCAGACTACCCATCTTATTAATCAGCCTCCTATGTGGGACAGTGCTGAAGGCTTTGCTAAAATCTAGGTAGGTGACTTCTACAGCCCCTCCCTGATTTACTTCCCTAGTCACCCAATCCAAAAAATCTATTAGATTCATTTGACATGACCTTCCTGCAGTGAATCCTTGTTACCTCAGATTCTGAGCACCCTGGATTCCAGATGTGCCACTATCCTTTCTTTCAGCAGTGTCTCCATGATCTTTCCCACCACTGAGGTGAGGCTGACTGGACTGTAGTTCCCTGCCTCCTCCCTACTGCCACTTTTGTGCAGTGGGACTACATGTGCCCTCCTCCAGTCCTCTGGAACCACACCTGTGTTGACTGGCTCTGTGTACAGGGTTGCCAGAGGTGCTGCTAGTTCCCGTCTCAGCTCCCTTAATATCCTCGGGTGGATACTGTCTGGCCCCATGGCTTTATCCATCTTCAGCTTTGTGAGTTCTTCCAGAACTCAATTATTCACTTACTGCAGTAGAAGAAGCACATTTTGTGATTTTTTTTCTGAATTACTGGGCCAGATAGATTTTTCAATATTTATAAGTAGGTCTTAACTAGATGTTGATTTAAGCTGCTTTCTAGTAAGCTCTTGCTAATTTTTCAAAGAGCTTAGAAACAAATATTGCAACAATTTTAAACTTTGCCAAAAAATAGAATCAAAGACCAAAGCAAACTCCATTAGATTGCAAAGCAGAGTAACACATAACTATTCCTGCTAGACTTATTTTTCTTAAAAATGATTTCAGGTCCCAATCATCATTGAGCCCAATGGGTTTCATGCTGCAGAGTTTAAAAATCATTTTGGCTCTCTTTTTGCAGCAGTAAGTTAGTTCTATCCCCTCCAAACTTGAGAACTGGCACATATGCAATGCCCATAAACTTAAGGCTTTTGGGATCTGCAGGAGTGATTAATTACTTGCTACTCTGCTTTGTAATCCTAATGGAGATTGAATCACAGAACTAGACACCATGGACTGTTGGGTATTGTTGGACGGGCATGCGGGGATGAGGAAGGGGGACCACTAGCTACCAGGGAATGCTTATATGCTATTTGTGAGGGGACCACTGGACACCAGGAGTTCTTTATTTATGCATAAAAGGCAACATCGAGGATCGGGGAGGGAGATGCTAGCCTCAGAGAACTGTTTTATTTTATTCAAGAACAGATCGGGATTGGCAGAGTGGGACCACGGCACATGTTCCCTCCTGCCCAGGGAGGGCTTTGGGTGTGGTGCAAGTTCTCTAAACCCTCACAGAGGGCACACTTCTAAGTACTATTAGACCAACCCTGGCTGATCTAACAGTACTTATAAGTGTGCTCTCTGAGAGGGTTTAGAGAATCTAAAGTTAGGGAATATGGCAGCTAGCATCTGCTACATTCCCCTAGCATACTGCTGCACCCAGCTGCATGGTGCAGACCTGGTGCAGGGCCAGTTTGGTGCACTAAGTCTTGGTGTGGTGTGGGGGGGGGGTCTTTGAGAATGGCAAAATCTGCATGTTTTGATACAAAGTGCCCCTTGCACCACTGCTGTGTGACACAGGCACCTTGCATCAAAGACGATGCTTTGAGAATCAGGCCCAGCAATTCAGAAGAAAAAAAAACAGTCACACAAAGTGCTTCTTCTACTGCAGTAGGTGCATCCTCTTTACTGACTGAAGCTTCCTCATGCTCCAAGTCCTTGTCTTCTGAGATCCCATCATGTTTGTCTGCTGCTGCAAGTGATACCCAGTTAACAAATACAGGCCAAGTAAATGCAGCAAGAAAAGCTTGGGTTATGAACCAGCAGCTAAGAAGAGTAGATTTGCCAAAGGTACAGTTATTAAAAAATAAAGGCAGTTGCAGGTATTACATGTAGTGGAAAGAAAAGAATAAGCACACATGCATCGTTGTGCCACTTTCTTTAGATTCTACCAGTGTTCCCATTAAGGCTTCAGATATGGGGGTGCACTGTACCCTCTCCAAAATTTTCAGGGGTACAAATTAAATTATAAGGATTAATTTTACCATTTGTACAACATTGTTGTGGGGTACATATACTGCAAACAGAATTATAGGGGTACAGTGTACCCCCTTCACACAAAAACACACTTCACTTTCATAATCTGTACTTGAATCAGGTACAGTTGGGGGTAAATGGGAACACTGGATTCTACCATTTCTCATTCCTCTGTGAGCCTTCAGAGTCAGACCATGTAGACAGCAGTGGCAGTGAGTACATTCCTGAAACAGAGGCAGTGCATGATGGGGACTCTGATGAAGAGGGCTTGGAGCCAGAGGAACCTATGAGATGCCAGACCAAGAACCCTGCGGAAAGGTCATTAGGAGCCAGTGAAAAGGAAGGCATACCTGGCTTACCTTTCTCCTCTGATGAGGGCAGGCCTTACACCCAATCATCTAGAGAGGACATTGAGGAAAATAATCAAAATATAGAAATTAACATAGACATGCTGGATGATGATATGCTGGATATGATAGAAGGCATCCTTAGGATGGCAGAGAAAGGGGAGATACTGTTGATGGGAGACCTGAATATGCCAGATGTTAACTGGAGCACATTTTCTGCAGCCACATCAAGGAGCAGGGCCATTCTTGATGCCCTACAGGTGGCATGCCTCAGACAGCTAGTTTTGGAACCCACTCATGAAGGTGCAGTCTTAGACCTCATACTCTCAAATGGGGACAGTGAGAGGATCTCAGATCTAGAAGTGGGTTGCCATCTGGGAACAAGTGACCATCAAACAGTGTGGTTCATGATAAAATCAGCTACAGAGTCAAGCCATTCAAAAGTGAGGGCACTGGACTTCAGGAGGGCTGACTTTGCAAGATGGGAGAGTGCCTTAGAAAAGCACTAGCAAACAGGTTAGAAGGAGGGTGGAGCAACAATGGGAAACATCAAAACTGCCATCATGGAGACAACAAGCCTTTGTGTGAAGCAAATAAGCAAATCAAAATGAAAGAAAAGCTACTATGGTTCTCAAAAGAGGTGGCGAGGAAAGTCAGGGAGAAAAGACAGCATTCAGGAAGTATAAGGAAACACAGAAGGAGCAGGACAGAGAGCTGTACCAGTTAAGGCAGAAGGAAGCAGGAAGGGAAGTCAGAATAGCAAAGGCCCAAACTGAGGAAAAGATAGCCAACTCAGTTAAGAAGGGGGATAAAACCTTTTATAGGTACATCAGGGAGCGTAGAAAGACAAAGGGAGGGATAGTGAGGCTGAATAGAATGGACAGTGGGTGGGCAGAAAGGGACAGTGAAAAAGCAGGGATACTGAATGAATATTTCTGCTCAGTATTCACAAAAGAGGAGGAGAGGAGGTGCCTAATCCAATTAACAGAAGCGCTCTTGATAGGGGGTTGATCCCAGTCCTTTCACAGAAGAAAGGGTTCTGAAAGAACTCCTAAAACTGAAGGTGGACAAAGCAATGGGGCCTGATGGAATTCACCCAGAATTCTAAAAGAATTAAGGGAGAATGACTACCTTTTCAACAAATCTGGGAGGATGGTGTGGTACCTGAGGACTGGAGGAAGGTGGATGTGATTCCCCTTCACAAAAGTGGGACCAAGACAGAGGCAGAAACTACAGACCTGTCAGTTTGACCTCTGTGGTAGGAAAGTGATGGAATCACTTCTGAAGGAAAGAATTGTTGAGTACCTAGAGGCCAGTGGGGCACAGGACCCAAGGCAGCATGGGTTCACAGTGGGAAGGTCATGTCAGATGAATCTAATTGATTT
This sequence comes from Neoceratodus forsteri, assembly GCA_016271365.2. Lineage (NCBI taxonomy): Eukaryota > Metazoa > Chordata > Ceratodontiformes > Ceratodontidae > Neoceratodus > Neoceratodus forsteri. The sequence continues at coordinate 1,136,840,009 of CM057452.1, forward strand.
CTTTGACTGGGTGACCAAAGTAGTAGACCAGGGAGGGGCTGTGGACATGGTCTACCTAGACTTTAGCAAGGCATTTGACACAATCTCACACAAAAGATTAATAGTCAAATTAACCTTGATAAAACATTGGCTGGACAACAGGACACAGAAGGTAATTGTAAATGGAGTCCACTCTGAAGAAAGAGGGGTTACTAGTGGGGTACCGCAGGTTCAGTATTGGGTCCAGTCCTTTTTAATGTCTTTATAAGTGACATTGCAGAGGGACTGGAAGGAAAAGTATGCCTCTTTGCAGATGACACAAAGATCTGCAACAGGGTTGATACACAAGGAGGCGTGGAAAGGATGAGAAGGGACTTGGCAAGGTTGGAGGAATGGTCAGAAGTATGGCAGCTTGGATTCAATGCAAAGAAGTGCAAAATAATGCACCTGGGAAACAAAAACCCAGGGAAGATTTCACAATGGGGGGAGGTAAGTAACAACAAAAATGGAAAGGGACCTGGGGGTAATCATATCAGATGACCTTAAGGTTGGCAAGCAATGTGAGAAGGCAGTAGGGAGGGCTGGGGGTATACTGGGATGTATAGGGAGAGTCATCACCAGCAGAAAACAGGAAGTTGTTATCCCTCTGTACAGACAGTTGGTGAGACCCCATCTCGAGTACTGCATCCAGTTCTGGAGACCCCATCTCTGCAAGGACATAGACAGGATAGAGGCAGTCCAGAGGAGGGCAACTAAAATGGTGCAGGGTCTGCAAGAGAAGTCATACAAGGAGAGACTAAAGGAGCTTAATATGTATACCCTCGAGGAAAGAAGGGAGGGCATGACAGAAACTTTTAAGTACCTCAGTGGAATCAACAAAGTCCAAGAGGGTAGCATCTTTCAGAAAAAGAGATGTGCAAGAACAAGGGGACACAATTTAAAGATAGATGGGGGCAGTTCAGGGGCAATGTGAGGAAGTATTTTTTCACAGAGAGGGTGGTGGACACATGGAACAGCCTTCCTGAGGAGGTTGTGGGGTCTAAAACTGTGGGAGAATTCAAGAATATATGGGACAGACATAAGGTAATTCTTGTGGGGGGTAAGAAGAAATAAGGTGTTTGTTAACTAGGATCTGCAGCTTATCCTGTAGGTAGGGAAATGGGCAGACTAGGTGGGCCAAGTGGTCCTTATCTACTGTCAAAGTCTGTTTCTATGTTTTTATGGTTCAGAAGTTGCAATTCAGGGACAAAAATAAAAAAGGCATTCTCTTCCATTTGGAGTTTTTTTTTTCACCTTGACCCAAAGAACAGTGTGCAAGCAATATGCTGTTTATGTAAGACCTCTTTCAGCAAAGGAAGACAGGCAAGGAACCTTGGCACGTCAACCTTAATAAGACACAGCAAACACATCCACTTCAGTGAGCCAGGAATAAGCCATAAGGTGACATGGCAGAGAATGTTGTACAGGTCAATGCTAGTACTCACACTGGTGGCATAGCTAAATGTTTCCATATACAGCATAAAACCCCTCACACACCAAGCAGGACTTTAACTGCATCACCCCCTTTATCTGCTAGCCCATCATCAGAATCAGAAAGCTCCCCAATTGAAAACAAAATGAAATCTTCTCTGTCTCCTCCAGCCTTTTTTAGTGTGCCAGTCACACCTGAGAAACAGTTAACGATGCAGCAGGCTTTGAATGGGGAATTAAATATGATCAAAGCCATCCAGCTGCTCAGCAGTTAAATAAAACAAAATATGCAATGATTGCACTGGACATACAGCCATTTTCTATTGCCAGCTCTGTTGGGTTTCACAAGGTAATAAAATTTGCTGCCCTTGGTATCAGCTGCCGTCACGGACATATTTCTCCAGCAAGGCTGTGTCAACTCTTTATAGGGAACTGTGCCAGAAGGTAAACAGTGCCCTGCAGGGTATCCCATGATGATAGTGATTATGAGTGAGTGACTGTTAAAACAGTGACTCATTTATAGTGCGATCATCATCAGCTACCCTGCAAGAGTAGCGATGTTGTAGCGAGGAAAGCGACCAGAACGGGAGGGATAGGGAGGGTGTGGGGAGGGATAGGAGGGAGGGTTTGTATGGATAGGGGATCCTGCTGCAGCCGAGCCAGCTCTGTGGTGTGGTGGTGAGGGTGGCTGGCTACGATGCAGCCCCCCCCACAAAAACACTTACTAGGACCAGAAGTCGGGTCACTTGGGTTTGTATACCGCCGAAATACTTTCCAGCGATATACATTTGCTATGATAACGATCGCTGTATTGCGATCACTATCATGACATGGAACTGCTTTGCAGTCATCGACTATTGAAGAAGTACATATAACAACAGATATGTGGATGAGTGGTCAAACAGCAGACTACATTACTGTCACTGCCCACTGGGTATCAGTTTCCTCTGCAACATCCTCTGGCACTACCAGGGATCAATAACATTCTCAAAAACAGGTGTCCTCTGTACTGCAAGCTTCAACAAAGAAAATCACACTAGTGAGAACATCTTACGGGGTAAAGAAACAGTTCTCAGAATGGTTTTCCCCTAATGGCCTTTCCCAGGGATTTGTGGTTGCAGACAACTTAGCTAACATTATGAAAGCACTAAGGGATGATGGGTTTCTGCATTTACCATGTTTTGCACATACAGTCAATTTAGTGGTACAGGACTTCCTCAGTGAAGACAGAAGTGTACAGAATATGCTGGGTGCTGCAGCGAGATATGTGGTCACTTTAGGTACTCTGCAAAGGCTTGTACAATTTTGTGGGAACAGCAAAAATAAAATAACTCACCAATTTACCAGATAAAACAAGAAGGTGCCACTAGATGGAACTCCACCTTTTACATGTTACAGAGGCTCCAAGAACAATGCAAAAGTAGTACACCATGAACCATGTAGTAGGGAAAGGGGATGTTACACTCACCTCTGGGCTGTGGAATCTTGTATCATATTTATGTCAGTTGCTACAGCCATTTGAGGAAGCAACATGTGAAGCGAGTGCTGACAGCACAACCATAAGTCAAGTTGTTCCACTGATGTGTCTTCTCATGTAGATACTGGAAAGATTCTGAGACTGGATTCTGATTCTGAGATTCTGAGAAGAGCAAGGTGCAAGCACAGGTGTAACTTTTGCAGAAAAACTGTCTTTGTGTTTGGAAACAGATCACAGGATTGCCACGATTTTGGAATCTGAACATTATGTGTTAGCAACAATATTGGATCCATGTTTCAAATCTAGTTTGCCAGGTCTTCTCAAATCTGGTAGCTTAGACTCTCAACCATTATGAAGAACTGCTCTTTAATAAAGTTGCTGCAAAAATGACAACAGATTTTGAATTGGAACCCATGGACAATTTTGTATGGTGACTCCACGGACAACATTCGGGCAGGACTGGATGACATAGAGAAAGACAGTGCTGTTACTTCTCCCATCATAAGCTACTCAGCAAGCAATATGGTGGATGACTTCTTAAAGGATCCCAGAAAGATAAATGTTCGAGATGACTCACTTCAGTATTGGCATGAAAAGGGTGTGGTCTGGCCAGCATTACAAAAAGTGGCCCTTTACTATTGAAGTTGCTCATCAATGAGTGTCTATTCAGAAAGAATATTTATCACTGATGGCTACTGTATGTTGCTAGTAATACGAGAAGAAAACTCCTTCCAGAAAATGTTGAAATTTTAACTTTTATTAAACTAAACTATGGTGTATTTGCAGGATACTCAGGGGCACTTTCAAAACACTGCTCAGACAGTAGTGATGATCAGCATGTTGGCAGTGATGCTGAAGAAGAATAATACTACTGGGGGAAAGGGAATGTTGCTTCAGCCTGTCTCTCATGTCATTCATGCTCTGTTGCATGCCAGTCACCATGTTGTTTCTTCCACTGAAATGCAGTATAGCAAAACTGTAAAAGCTAGGGGCTACTCTCTGACTCTATGCAACATACAGTATGAAGAATTTCACACTCACACATTTTTCAGTCTTTTATTTGCAAGGTTAACTTACATTTGTAAATGTCTGTATTGATTTCTGGCAGACAGTCTTCTAGTTATGTACCCAATGCCAAGTTTCTATATTTCTTGGAGAATATAGAAACATGGAAAAAATTAAGCAGAAGGAGGCCAAGGGTCCATCAAGTCTGCCCATGAGTTCTCAGGACCTACTCAGATCCCAGGACCTACAGTATCTCTCCTTCTGATTTTTGCCTCCTACTGCTCTCATGGATTCGAATTGTGCTCTTGCTCTATCCCATCACAGTTTGAATGATGTCACTGTCCTTGCTTCTACCACTTCCATGGACAACCTAATCCATGGTTCCATGACACTTTCTGAAAAATAGTGTTTCCTGAGCTCCCTGCTAAGCTCACATCCCTCAATTTCCATCCGTGCCCACTAGTGTTGATGTTGGCAACTCTGTTGAACAGTTCTGAGTAGTGTACCTTCCTCTCTGGAACTTGTACATTTCAAACATCTCTCCCTTCTAGTCTCCAGTGAGAACATATTCAGTGCTTCAAGTCGCCCCTCATATGAGAGTCCCTGCAGGCCCTGGATCATCTCGATCGCCCTTCTCTGGACAGCTTCCAGCCTATTCTTATTCTTCTTAAGATATGGACTCCAAAACTCAGATACAGTACTCCAGATGGGGCCTTACCAGGGACCTATAGTATGGGAGTATCACCTCCCTGCTCCTGCTGTCAAATCCTCTCCCTATGCTCCCTAATATTTTGTTGGCCTTGCTGTAAGCTGTGTTGCACTGGCTGGCCTGCTTAAGGGTGTCACAAATGATGACTCCTTGGTCTCATTCTTTCTGTGAGGCACTGAGCTGGACCCTGTTAAGCCAGTATACTGTACTTGGGTTCCCTTTGCCTAGAGGCTCTCAGTTGGAGCTACAGACCTTGTGGAGGCTGGCAACAGGAGTTGAAAGGGAAGTACTTTCTCTATGGTGCTGTTTGTTTTCTTTTAGTATTGTGGTAGCATTTACTGGGGCAATGTGTGCTGTGAGATTTCAACTGTGTAACAACAAAACAAATGATTTTGTCTTGGGGTGGGGGGCATCTGACAAGGGAAGGAGAGGTTGGGACTACACAGGAGGGGGAGGGGTGGTCACGTGGCTCGGACCAGCCAATAGCAGGGCTGGGACTGAGTGCTTGTTAAGGAACCATTTGAATTGTTTGCTCTCAGTTGGAGCTGGAGACCTGTAGAGGCAGGCAGCAGGAGCTGAAAGGAAAGCACTTTCTCTGTGCTGTTGTTTGTTTTCTTTTAGTAATGTGGTAGCATTTACTGAGAGGGCAATGTGTGCTATGTGATTTCAACTGGTAGCTGCAAAACAAATAATTTTGTCTTGGAGCTGGAAGGAGGGGCATCTGACTGAGGAGGGAGAGGTTGGGACTACATAGGAGGGGGAGGAGTGGTCATGTGGCTCTGATCAGCCAATAGCGGGGCTGGGATCCACTTATATTATAAAGGGAACCAAGTGACCCTGAAGCGTGAGTGACCCTAAAGCTTGAGAACCATGAAGCAGGAGTGTAGCATCTCAAGTAGTGTGTGCAGGGCATCAGCAGGGAGGACAGCAGGCAGCAGGCCACACTGGGGAGGGAGAGTAGGACACAGGGAAGGAGTCTCTGAAGGAGTGCTGACCGGGTATAGCTCAGAAATATACCATATGGCAGGAAGCCCAAGGAGGATGGGGGTTCCAGGGTGGACCAGTAAGCAGGCATGGGGAGGAGGCATTTTATGGGCAGCCAAGAGGGACGGTAGCAAGTTGTAATGGATGCGGAGCAGCCATATTCTTGGGGACTGCATGGAGGGCAGGGGGTGCACGTGTGTAGGCAGTTGATACAACTTCAGAAGGAGCTTGGATGGCTGAGAAGGGAGCTGGGTTGAGGGGCAGGGGTGGGGGGACACCAAGGAAAGGGGACCTGAGGAGGCTGTAACCAGAGGTTGCAGCAGGCAAAAGAAAGGATAGACAAGGTAGGGGAATAAGAGGGACAGTTAATCAGGAGCAGATGGGGCAGACACCAGTGACTGGAGGGTGGTCAGGCATCAGGGGAGATAAAAACAGCAGCAGGGCAGGGTATAAGTCACAGTGAGGGTGGCTGGAAGAGCTCAGAGAGGGAGAATGGTAAAGGAACAGATTCTCTGTTTTGCTTAGCCTGTGGGGAGCAGGAAGGGTGGGGAGGAAACTGCAGAGAACGGAAGGGTCAAGGGCACTATGATGGGTAAGGGATACAACAGTGAGGTGGAAGTCAAAAGAGGTAGCCCAGGCAGTAGAAGATGCAATACAGGGCAGAAGAAAGGTGGCAAAGCAGCAGGTACAAGAGAAGTGAGGAGGGGCAGGTAGAGATCAGACAGGGGGGTGCAGCAGGCAGCCCTGGAAAGGATAGTACAGGGGGAAGGGGAAACAGGGAAGAGGAAGAGAACAGTTCAGTGGGGACACAGGGAGTCAGTGGCAAGGGGTGGAAAGGCAGGCACAGAAAGGGTGGAGATAGAGCAGGAGAGGAAGAGTACGAGAATGGAATCAGGTAGTCTGGGCACAAGTGGTACAGGGGAAGGATGGGGCAAAGAAAAGGGGACAGACATGGCTTGGGGAAGGCACAGGGGTACTGGAGGGGGAAGGAGGGAAGATCAAGACAGGGACAGAGATTAGCAGGCAGCAGGGAGTGAAAAGGCTAAGGAGAGAAGGTCATTATTCTGGGGGACTCGATACTTAAGAGCTACTGGAACAGTCGCGCTTTGACCAACAGTATGTTGAGTGTAATGTAAAGGTTTGATGATGTACTTACCTTTCTTTGTATAAGCAGCGAGAGTCAAGAGGTGCATTGAAAGGGTATGGCTGTATACATCCATTTGCAGTAACATTTCATTATGAGCAGCACGTGCGCATGGGAGCAGTGACCGGAAATGGCATCTCAGGGGCTGGGTGTGTCACAAATGTCAGCTGACAAAACCTGTCAGATCTTGGTGGGTCTGTAGATGCTCATATTTGAATAAATGCTAGAATCTGTCATTGTTTTCCTTGTGTCTGTGTGTTTTTCTTCTATCCTTGTTGTGAAGCTCTGTCAGTTGCAGTAAGAGAGTTGTGCAGCTTTTTTTTTTAAACTTGTGGAGACTGAGTTGAATGAATGAATGCCAGGAGTCTCATGCCACTGTTTTGCTGTTAGTGTGTCAAAGAGGTTTGGTGTCTTACATACAACTGCCTTGTGTGTAAGCTCTACTGTTTTCATCACTTTGAATGTATTTTTTTACATTACCTCAGTCCCAGTGTTGTCCTGGAGAAGTCGCACCTAATATCCAGAAAGTGGATTTGTCTGTGTGTGTGTGTGCCTTTGGGGAGGTGTATCTGAATGTACATGTCCTGCTTACTGTAGAATTTTATAAACCTTGTAACTGCCCTCACTGTTTTTGCTTTCAGTCAGTCATGGTCTTTTTTTTTTGCAGCCAAGCTCCAAATCAGAAGTGCACCACAAGTTTAACCCAAAGTGTTGTATTGTGGTACATGCAAAAGTAACCCAACATGTAGCATCAAGTGCAACCCTGGAATAGATGAAGTTTGTGTGGCATTGTGGTTAAGCTGAGAAATCCAAAGTGCAAGCTTGGTGTTTCACTTCAAATTTGGAGCTTGGCCACAAGAGAATATGTTCTTTGAGTTATATTTGGTCACACTTTATAACAATCTGTATGCTAGGTTTTATACTTCTAAACTGTTCCATCATATTGCCATGATTTTAAAAGAAAAAGTACTTTATGAAAGGAGCCTTGGTTTTGCATCGTAGTGTGCTTCCTCCTTCACTGTGTCCCTGACCATAGACAGTTTCAAGCCAGAGCTACTATGCCCGTCTCCCTTCATTTTCCTTTGTATGGCAACCAGGACTGTAATGCTGCAGCTTGGGGAATCACATGGGCACAAATCAGAAAGGAAGCATAAATTACTTTTTACAACACTCAAACTATCAGAAGGGATATATCTGAAGCCCTTTTGTTAAGGGGAGTCAAATTTGAGCTATAAGTAGATTCTCTCTGCCTCTGCCATTGCCTGCCAATCAAATCCACTGTGCTGACAAATACCCCAAAGGATTAAAAGAGTGTAGGCATGGAGAACTTTATCCTGTTCTGCAATGCACCACTGACTAGAGGCTGCTCTCGGCTTACTGCAGTTACACCCGGCACCCTTCCAACAGCAAGCAGCCCTTGGCAACTGCAGTTTGGTGAGCTGCACAGCAACCTAACAGAAGCCAAACTGTTCCTACCTTGACAGTGGACATGACCCAGGCATTAGGCAGTACTCCCACTGGATGGATTCCCTTATAAATCTGGAGTTATAGTCACTGACTGAAGAGTATCCACCAAACAGCTCCAGCCCATATGGCAGTCACATTGCCCATGCCAACGTCACCTTTTGGCTTGTACGTGACAGGTTTGGCTTTGGTGACTCTGAGCACAGCCAGATATCTTATTGTTATTACAGTATGTGCTTGTCTTTTTACAGAGCATGGGGTTAAAGGCCACAGGCAATGGTCTGAATATTGAAAGTTGATATTGTTAGTGTCCTCAAGGTTTAAAACCCTTAGGAGACAACCTGATTGTCGTAGGGGAAGAAGAAAAACCTACTTTACCAGTGCAGTGGTTTTAGGTGCAATCTGAATAGTTGGGGCTAAACAGATTTAAAACACTTAGGAGACAGCCTGACTGTCGTAGAGAAAAAGGAAAAAACAACTTTACCAGTGCACTGGTTTTAGGTCCAATCTGAATGGTTGGGGCTAAGCAGACCTTGATTTTTAGCTAGGTAGCTGAGTGGTTACATACCAAGGAACATGATGTATGAGGGCAGGGTAACAGGTGGTGGGGAGGTTAAGGAGATACATTGGCAGGTGGTGGAAAGGTCAGTGGGGGATCACAACAGGGGAAGGGGTAGTGGGGAAGAGGTAGTGGCCAAATAAAGGGGGGAGGGGAAAAGGGCAGAAGGGGAAATGGTGGGGGAGGATCATGGGGTGTAATAACTGTGGAGCAGCTGTATTCATGAGCACCTTGTGGAGGTTGGTGGGTGCCCAGTTTGTCAGAGGCTGAGGGGGCTGGAGGCTGAGATGGCAATGCTAAGAAGGGAAGTATATTGGGCAAGGAGGGATATGGAAATGAAACCACTGGAGGTGTTCAGGAGGAGGGCCAGAGGCATGAGGACAGAAGGATGAAGGGGTGGAGAGAGCAAGCCACACTGGGGGTTGGGGAGAGGATACCAGGATAGGAGACAGGGGTACAGTTGGAAAGAGTGCAAATGAAAGGGGGACAGATACACATCAGGCTCAAATAGGTATTGGACCTTCATGGAGATGGTGGAGTAGGATGATGAAGTTGTAGGGAAAGGACTGTGGTGGGTGGTCCATGGCCAGAGGGACCTGATAGGAGGTGTGAGAGAGGAGAGCAATGGGGGAGTACTCGGAGCTAAGTAACAACAAATTGGGGAGTTCAAGGGAAACAGGGAAGGGTGAAATACTGGAGAAGGGCAAGGAAAAAGGGAGGGTCCATCTAGATATGGAGGGAGCACAGGGAAGCCACAGGGGAGAGAAAAGAAGCAATCAGGGAGGGGGGAGCAGGATACCTATGCTGCAAGGATGGAGATTGGGTCACGTGCTAGGGGTAGTAAATGTAGAGTCTGGGAGCAGGTGAGTCAAATGCAAGGGGGGGAAGTGAACTGGAAAGTCAAGAGAGAAGGCACTGGGACCCACTTCATCAACCATCAAATGGCCAACATCCAGAACACCATTTTGTTCAGTATACAATACTAATGATGTAGATCTCACATTATTGGTAGACCTTCTGTACCTGGTTCAATCATATTAAATCCTAACACTATATATAAGCAAATAGTTAGTCTTGATGCTAATAAATCCCTGGTCAGGATGGAATGCACCCTAGAATTTTGAAGGAGATGGCAGATGAGTTAGTACAACCAATTACTTATATTTTTCAAGCATCTATTGATACCGGAATAGTCCCCAATGATTGGAAATTAGCTAATATTGTACCTATCCATAAAAGGACCCAGAACTTAGCCTGAAAACTTTAACCCTATTAATACAACCTACATTAGGAAAAAAAATGGAGGGATTAATTAAAGATGCCGTATTAGAACATCTGGAGAGATGGGATCTAGTGGTCCATTCAACATGGATTACAAAAAATAGATCGTGCAGACTAATCTATTGGCCTTCTGTTGAGAAAGTGAATAGGGAGATGGATATGGAAATTCGGTGGACATATAGTTTTTGGATTTTGCTAAAGCATTTGACAAACTTCCCCATAAGGAACTACTAGCAGTTCTGGAAGGCACTACATTGTCTAGTAATATCTGTAAATGGGTCTAAAATAGCTCCAAGATAGAAGGCAGAGTAGTCATCAGGGAATGTGCCAGGCTCTATTACTAGTGGTGTCCCACAGGTTCAGTGTTGGGTCCTAGTTTATTTAATATATATAGCTTCACTGAAAACTAATAATAAGAACATTTGGATGTATAAGTTTGCTGATGATTGTAGACTAGGCTAGTAGCACATGATGCTGAACAAAAGCTACCTACAACATGCTCTGAATTTAATATATGAATGGACTTCTCAGACAAGTTAGTATTAAATAAAACTAAATGCATGGTTATACCTTGGAAAGCACAATCAGGAAGAGAAGAATATCTTTTGGATAATACAATTTGGGGGTAAACGCGAGGAAAGATTTGGGAATTACTGTCACAAATTATAAGAAATCAGATCACATTGCAGGATACAACTTAGGAAGGCAATTCAAAACCTAAAATTGATATACTCAAACACATAGCAAGTAAGAGATAGGAAGTATTGATCCCTCTCTACAGTGCATTGGTGAGACCACGCGGAGTACTGTGTGTCGGGTTTGGTCTCCTCAAAATAAGGGGCGACATCCTATCAATAGAAGGGGTCGAGAGGAAGTTAACAAAGCAGATAAAAAGGATTGATCGAACAAAAGTTATACATGATAGACTAGTCAGCCTCAATCTTTATTCCTTACATTATACGCAGATTAAGGGTGATTTATGTTTTCTATATAAGAATATGAATGATGTAAAATTTAATGGAGGAACTGGGATCATGAAAACATTGGTAGATTAAATACAAGAAAACATCAGAAACGAAATTTCTCCAACAAACGTAGAACATAATTTGAATAATGGTATATGGTTATGAGTAGTTGGAGTCTGGAGCGTATTGCAACAGAACTTCGTCAATTGCACCACCATGAATGAAATCTAAAATGGGATCGACAATCACTTTGGTAACAAAAAATTCTCATATTAAAATTAGGATGGCAAGCCTTATGGGGTAGTATTCTACTATCCTCTGGCTTGACTACACCTATGATACCTATGATTGTGGCTGGGGTGGAATTAGGAGATCCATAGCCAGGGGGGAAGTAGAGAGGAGAAGGAGTACAAGGAGTAGGTGAAGGAAAGGACAAAGAGGCTAAGGGGTCATGCGGTAATGTCAAGGGGCCAGGGGGAGTGAAGAAGGATCAGGTTAAGGGAACTAAGAGAGGAACTGCCTGCCCCACTGGTGAGGCTGTTCACCCTGTCCCTGGAAACCAGTAGAGTGCTGGAGGAATGAAAAAAGGCAATGGTGGTTCCAGTACACAAGGGGGGAAGCAGGTAGCTGAGAGAAAAGTATTGCACTGTCAGTCTAACCGGCCAGGAGGAGAAGGCCATGGAGGCACTCTATCAGTAAAGGGGTAATGAAGTACTTGTGAGATGATAGCTAGACTGCTGGGTGGCAGTCAGCATGAGGTCCACTAGAGCGCAAGTCACACCAGTCTAATTTGATCAAATTCTTCCACTGGGTAGCGCAGGTAGTGGAACAGAAGGTGCAATGGACATGGCCTATTTGGATTTCAACAGACGCCGACATCATACCCACTTGGGAGGTTGGTCAACAAATTCGGACTAGCATATAGGAAAAGGTCAAAATAACAAGATGGGTGAAAACTGGTTCAAAAGACAAAAAAGAACCTCTGTGCGCCAAACACTGGAGGGGCAAGGGTTACCAAAGGGCATTCGGCTGGAAGCCAAGTCTCAAGAAAATACAAATCACACATGCCCCTACAATGCAAAGCATCATGACTGCATATACAATCACCACAGAATGTTATGCTGGTCCAACTTGAAGCGAAATTGCATGGTGCCGAAGGCCTCTCACACACAGTTTGCAAAGGGTGCTAACAGAAGACATAGACGTGTTTCATCCTACAGGACTCATCAGTATGCCTCATCTGTTTGACACCCCAGTGGAATGGACCAGCTAAAACTGGTTGACAGATAGCAGTCAGAGGGTGGTGGTGAATTGGATGTACTCAGGGATTGGGCAGGTGAGGAGTCGCATTCCCCAGGGATCAGTGCTGGGACCCCTCCTGTTCAATATCTATATACAAGACATTGCAGACTGACTGAAAGGGAGGGTGGCCCTCTTTGTGGATTACACAAAAATCTGGAACAGAGTTGAGTCCGCCAGGGTGGTGGGGTGGTGGAGGACATGAGAAGCAACCTGAGAGTACTGGAGGAGTGGGCGGTTATCTGGCAGCTAAAATTTAACATCAAGAAGTGTGCTGTTATGCACCTAGAACACAGGAACCAAAGGGCTGAGTACATGCTGGGAGGGGAAGAGAGTCAGAGGATGAGAGGGATCTGGGGGTAATAGTCTCCTGCAACCTCAAGTTAGGGAAGCAATGCTCAATGGCAGTGTGGAGTGTGAATGGGATGATGGCAAGTATTGGAAGGGGGATCACCAGGGTATGCCTCCATACAGTGACACCAACATAGCGAACTATGCCCTGTCAGCAAAATCGACACTTTGTCGACAGGTCACTATGATGGTGTGCCCGAGACAGGGGCATGCTGTCTCCCGGTCCTGCACCCCTGCCCTGAGTTAACTCCAACTGGAGTTAACATCCCATTAGTCAGGGGTGAGGGGTGGAGCCCCCACATGGGAATTTGGGGGGCGAAGGCCTCCTTTAGAGAAACAGGACCTGGAGTATGCAAGGAATCATGCCGACTGTGATTTGCAGTTGACATGATTCCTGTTGCTGTAACACTGGTCGATATTAGAGATGTCTAACCAGCATGGTAAAGCCAATCACCAGCAGACGTAGGGATGTCCTGGTGCCACTGTATCAAGCTCTGGTGAGGCCACACCTCGAGTATAGTGTCCAGTTTTGGAGACCTTACCTGTGCAAGGATATAGACTCATGCAAAAGGGTTCAGAGAAGGACAACTAAAATGGTGCATGGGATGAAGGCAAACCATATGAACAGAGATGCAAGGAGTTGGAGCTATATACAATGGAGATCAGGAGGGAGAGGGAGACATGATCAAGATCTTTAAATATATCAAAGGGATGAACAAGGAAGGACCAGGGGAGTTATTCCACCGGAAGGAAGGAAACAAAACAAAGGGGCATGGACTGAGACCCCAGGGTGTGGGGGGACTTCAAGAAAAATGTGAGAGGTCAATTTTTCATGGAGAGAGTGGTGGAAACTGAAATGGGCTTCCGGAGGTGGTGGTGAATTCGGAGGCTTTAGAGGGATTCAAGACTGCTTGGGACAAACTCATGGTGCTAAGGGGAAGGGGTGGTGTCTCAAGATATGGTAGGTTGGACTAGGGAGTAAGGGGCAGACTGGATGGGCCAGACGTCCTTTTCTGCCATCATCTTATATGATTCTATGGTTTCCATGACCATCACCTTGATAGATGCAAGGTTTATACAGCATTGTTTCCCAAGCATCACAGTGTGCTGTGAAAATCAGTTCCGCATGTGATGCACAGATCTATCCATTCTCATTTGATGGATGTTGCTGGTCACAGAAGGTTATTGCCCCTATTTATTATATGGGCAAAGGATGTAAAGTAAGCAGATTAGCTGTTAGTATATAGGAGTGTGTAACGCACAGCAACAACTAGAAACCTGGCCTTGAATTCACATACACATTTTATAAATGCAGTAATCCTCTTTGGGGATGTGCACTAGGCACTTGTAATGCATGGTTACGGAGCTGAGCACAGTCAGCCTGTGACCTTGTGCCTTACTATGTATGCTATTAGCATATTAAAATTGTTTAATGCACACTTCTTCATGTCTTATTGCATATGAGGTGAGTCATGCTGCATACGTTCATATGTGTTGAATATTACAATATGCTGTATGCTATGTATGTCAGGAGTGTACCCCATCCCGCTTGTCCCTTGTGTCTCTACCTGCTCAGTATGATCTGCATTATTACATGACTGGAGAGCTACTGATTGTCTCATATGGCAATGAAAATGTATTCTACTGCACATATGTAATCAAGTCCTGTCAACTTCAATTCTTGAATGAGTCTTGATTCCATGATACATACTAGTACATTTCACAGCACTACATATTCCTGGTTGCACAGCAAGATATATAGGATGGTGGATGGGCATACTATGCACAACCAGTGTGTGTTGTGACACCGATGGGTTATGTTTCCATGTGACCTCGAGATTGAAGCTTGTGATGTTCATGGTAATCATATCCCTGATGTTGCACAACACACTGATTGTGCATATTTTTGCCCGTATGCTATCCTATATATCTTGCTGTGTACACAGGAGTATGTAGTGATGTGGATTGTACTACTGTATATCACGGAATCAATACTCATTCAAGAATTGAAGTTGACAGGAATTGATTATGGTACATTTCATTGCCATATGAGAAAACCAATGTGCTCACCAGTCATGTAATAACGCAGATCCATGCCTGTTTCTGACATTCCATTTTCTTACAGTGAACTGGTGGCATGGGGGGGGGTCCACTGAGGGTTGGTTGTGGTCTCAAATTACTAACTTAGTGTGTTGCAAATGTTTCTGCGAGTTCAAGTTTACAAATTGAGATATTGATGTGTGGGGATTTAATGCAAGAATTGGGAAATATAATGGCAGGGTTGATTATTGGACTTTAGATTGTTCTGGCCAGGATTTAAATTACTACCTGAGGTCAACTCTGGATTCCCAAATGAATTTATTAGGTAAAAAAATGATTGAAGTTCTAATCACTTCTAAATTGGTACCTCTTAATGGATGCATAGAAGGGGACAAGAGGGAAAATTTGACCCACTATAATGCAGCATATACATCCATTTAGAACTTTCTCTTTCGGTCTGGTTCACTAGATGTTTGGATATCCCTGGAAATTTTGACCAGAGCTGAAAGTGACCATTATCCATTGGCATTAAAATGGGGTCTTAGTTTAGAACTAAAATCAAATCCTCTCATAGGATTTGAAATAAGAAATTACATTAAAATTAAATGGGAAACAAAGAATGTTAATTTAATCCTTCCATATTTACATACAGCAGCTGAACAAATAGCTACTCTTTTGTTAAATGATTCTTCATATGAGATGTTACATGAAGTTCTCACAGATTGCTATAATAATATTAAGGAACTTATAAGTTATTCAGCACCTATAAGATTAAAGCAGAGATTCAGAAACCTGGTTTGATAAAGAATGCTGTAAACAAAAAATATTAACACAATTGGTTTGGATTACAAACATTATAGGACTAAGGATCAGTTGAAACTTTTAAATAAGGCAAGGAGAAGTTTTCTTAAAGTTAAAAGGAAAGAATATAAGGGTAAAATGTGGAAATAATGATGGAAATAATACATAAAATGATCAACAAAATCTCTGCCACTTGGTGGCAAAGGTACAAAGAATAGTAAGTATCAACTGGATACATATGTGACAATGGAGCAGTGGATCAAGCACTATACAAATTTGTTTTACGATCCTACACTTGCTGATGGTGAGGTAGAGTGGGAACTGGAAATAATCAGAGACCTTTGAACTAATAACACATGGGGAAATTTATTTTTCTATCAGTTCTTTGAAAAGGAAGAAAGCACCTGGACCAGACCAGATTCCTTCTGAAATATACTTGGAATCACCTCAGCTATGGGCTGAAATTTTTGCCCCTTTTTTCAATAAATGCATTAAAGGTAAGGTATTCCCTAAGTCATGGAAAGGTGCAATTATTATATCTGTATTCAAAAAGGGAGACAAAAGTAACCCCCAAATGCATAGGCCAATCTCTTTATTGGACATTAGTGGAAACATTTTTTCCAAGGTTATCTTGAACAGACTGTTAAAAGAACTGTCCAGATGTGGTAATCTCTCAGAATATCAAGCAGGATTTCGATCAAAGTATTGTACAACAGACAATTGTTATATTTTGACTCATTTAATTGAAAAATATGTTGTACTAAGAGGGCAAAAGTTATATGTGACTTTCATCAACTTTAGTGCTGCGTTTGATAATATTACAAGATCTATACTATGGACATTAATGATTGAAAAGGGGATTTAGCCCTCCCTGGTGAGCATTTAAAGGATTTATATAATAAAACTTGGGCACAAATTAGAGTGGGGTATCAGGACAAATGTCCAACATAATACATACTAATAAAGAGTCAGACAGGGTTGTAGATGACCCTTATTTTACATTACATTGATGACTTCTAAATCAATTAGACCATTCCATATCAGATTCTCCTAAAATAGGTGATCAAACATGTCTGGCATTGGCTTATGTTAATGATTTGGCTCTTATTTCTTTAACTTACTCTAGATTACAAAAAGTTAGATATTTTGAATAAGTATGCAAATAAATGTAATTTACAGATAAATGAAAATAAGAGTCAGTAGTAATATTTGGGTCTAATAAAACTAATAAAACATGGAAAGTAGGAACAAAAATTAAAAATATTTCATAGATTCATAGTTCATAGTGTGACAGCAGAAAAAGACTGACAAGGCCCACAGTCTGCCCATTTGTCCAGCTATCTGCTTGGACACACGCACCCCACCTCACACTCCCTGTGGTTGTTCCATGCCCCTTTGAATCCCTCCACTACTTCAATCTTATGTTTATTTAGGAGTAAGATTATCTAACAATGGGAAATGGAATGGTCATATTAAATCACAGTTAATTAAGTTAAAACAGATGGCTGGAGCCTTAAGTAGGTTCAACTATCAGTATGGTGGTAACACCATTGCCCCATTAATTAAAGCAGCTGAGGCAAAATACTATCCACAAGCATTATACCAAGCTGAAATTTGGGGCTGTGGTAAAATGAACCTATTGGAGGTTCCTTTGAATAAATTACATCGTACTGCCCTGGGTGAAGGGAAGTCAACACCTGCTGCATTAGTAAGAGCAGAGTTAGGATTCACAACTCAGGAGGCCTTAGCAGAAGTTAGACTCTTGAATTATTGGATAAAGGTTACTAGAATGAATTCTGAGTGATTACCATATAAATGTCTAATCGAAAAAAACAAGTGGCAGCAGATGAAATGTAAGACTTCTGAATGGTGTACTAATTTGACTGAGATTCTAGATAAATATGATCTGAGTTTCTTAAAAAAAATATGTTGAAAAGAACATAAAAAATAGTCTTAAGTATAAAGCATATTGTACTAAGAAAATAGTTAATTATAAAAAAGCTGAAGATTTAAACATGATATCTAAGTTTAAAGCTAATCCTTGGTTACCTGTAAATGATAACGTGCATTGCTGTAGATTCTGTTTAGAAGTGCTTACTGAAGAGCCTTTGAGAAAAATCTATGCAAAGTTTAGGATGGAACAATTTACAAGTAATATTCTGAAGGCAAGATATGCTAAATTAACAGATCTGGATGTAAAATTATGTGACTGAGAAATCAGAGCCAGAAAACTTGAATCATGTCCATATTCTCCTCCCAGATATATTAAACCAAGATCTCTCTGGTTGGAACCGCTCTGGGCTGAAATAGATCTAACAGATAAGGATACACTTATGAACCTTATGTTAATGTCAGAGGATGAAATTGTTATGAAGAAGGTAGCTAAATATCTTAGAGCAATTGTAAAAATGTGTTCAATTCAATTCAATTCAAACTTTATTTTTAAAAGGCGCTTTTCTTAAAACCAAAGCGCCTGTACAGTTTCATAAAACAATTGATACAATAAAATTAAAACTAATATAAATCACTAAAAGCTATCCTAAAAAGGTGGGTCTTCAAAGCCCCTTTAAAACTAGGACGGTCGAGCAATTTAAGACCTGATGAGGTAGAAAATTCACAGGGTCGGTGCCATAAAACTAAACGATCTAGCCCGAAGTTTTTAAACGAACCCTGGGAATCTCTAGCAATCCCTCATCAGTGGATCGGAGAGGGTGGGAGGGACAGTAGGGGCAAAGGAGCTCTTTCAGGTAAGTAGGTCCCAGATCATGTAAGGCTTTATAGGTCAGCAAACCGACCTTGAAGGTGATTCGCCAAAACACTGGCAGCCAGTGCAGTCCATGAAGCACAGGCATTATATGGCTGGATCTGGAAGAACCAGTCAACAACCTGGCTGCCGCATTCTGCACTAGCTGCAGATGGCGAGTTCAATCCCGATAGCCTAGGTACAGGGTTACGGTAGTCAAGGCGGGAGAGTATGAGGCGTGGATCCAACATTGGAAGATCCTCTGGAGGAACCAGGTGCTTCACCCTGGCAATATTCCTCGGGTGGAAAGGAGGTTTTGACCACCGCTTGACACCTGAGATTTAGCGTCAGAGATCGCCGTCTATTACGCCAAGATTCTGCACCTGATCTGAGGTCGTCAGATGAACACCTCCAAGCCATAAGCCTGAGGATGATCCATCCAGCCAACCCGCCACAGCCGGCTTTTGTCCATGACCAACACCTCAGTTTTCTCCGGGTTTAACCTCAGCCAACTCCCATTCATCCAGTCTTGATTTCGGCAATGCAATTATTAAATACTGACAAGGCAGCATCCTGGCGGGCACAAAAGATATATACAGCTGGGTATCATCTGCATAGCAATGAAAACCAGACCGTAGTCATCTAATAATCACTCCCAATGGCAGTAAATACACTGCAAACAACATAGGCACTAAAATAGAGCCCTGCGGTACCCCGCAGGATAGGGAGACTGATGCCGAGGAAAAAATTCCCGACACCACTCTCTGAGTCCTACCCTCGAGGTAAGATCGAAACTATCTGAGGACCGTATCAGATAGTCCACAGATGGTCCGAAAATGCTCTAACAGCACACCATGGTCGACAGTGTCAAATGCTGCAGAGAGATCAAGTAGGACCAAAATGGATCGGGTCCTACGATCTCTCGCTATTAGGAGGTCATTTAGTACCCGAACAAGCTCTGTTTCAGTACTATGCCTTTTCCTAAATCCAGACTGGAGAGAGTCATAGATATTGTTATGTTGGTCAGATGATCCTCCAACTGCACATGACCACCTTCTCAATAACTTTACCCACAAAGGGTAAGTTAGAGACTGGTCTGTAATTTGCTAGACAAATCTGGGTCTAAGGAGGGCTTCTTTAATAGAGGCTTAACTATAGCCTCTTTAAGGGGATCTGGAAAGACCCTCTCCAAAGACTTCCAGACTATCAAAGCCAGGACTAGGTCGATTTTATCCACACAGCCCAATAAGAGGCGCTGGGGCCTGGTTCCAAATCACAGTTGGTCGGTCGTGAAGCCGAATGATCATCACAATATCATCAATTGTGGGAAGGCTGAAGTCAGACCATATAAACTGAGTGTTCGACATCTCTCGTCGACCATTGCCTTGTACATTGAGGGGAAGAACGGATATCCGATCTGATTTTGGCAACCTTACCTGCAAAGAAGCAGAGCAAACTCATCACACCGCTCTTGGAGACAAGGCTCTTCTGGCTGAAGACAGACTGGATTGCACAGTCTGTCCACAGTCTGAAAGAGCTGAGCTGGTCTATTCTGTGCAGCCGCTATCTCTCTGGACAGGAATTCTGCCTTCTTATGAGAGATTGCGGATTGACAGACCACATAATGGCCCATCAAACTAAGCCTGTCATCATCAAGACCGGACTTCCGCCAACACCTCTCCAACCTTTGTCCAACTCTCCTCAGCTCCCTCACGGTCTCATCAAACCAAGGAGACCTGGGGCGAGGAGTGAGAGGACGAACACGAACTGGTGCAATAGAATCCAGGGCCCCTGTCACTGCCTCATTATAAGCATGTACCAGGTCACCTGGATCCAAGCAATCTATCGGCAGGCCTGACAGGTCCAATGGCCTCCATCAGATCATCTGGGGATACACCTTCAACGGGGCGTGTATCGGACCATCTCCAAAGGGCTGACCTAATAGGGTGGCCTCTAAACTGAACCTAATGGGGTGATGGTCGGACCATCCAACCAGTTCCACCACAAGTCAGATATCCCATCCCAGAGGAACACCAGGTCAATGAGTGTCCCACCAATATGGGTCGAGGAGGAAACAAGCTGTATGAGCCCAGTGATGTCATCCAGCTGGAGGAAGTCTTGGACCAAATCGAGAGGAATTTCGTCGACTCAAGCATTGAAACTCTAGAACCAACCATCTGGGGGACCCCAACGTCAGGTCGACAATGAAGTCTGCGACTTCCTGCAGGAAAACATTCTCGTCACCTGGTGGTTCATTCAACGTTTGATTAAAAGTGTACTGTGTGAAATTAAATGTAATACATTTTATTCTTGTATTATAGGGGTTAGAATAATTTATTTTATTCTGTATAATGTTTCGGAAGTGTGTATTGTATGTATGTATTTTGTGTGAAATGTTTGCAATGGTCTTTTGACAGAACAAATAAACTTTAAACTGGAAGTTTACAAAGCAACAACTTCAAGCTTATTTGGTTAGGCGAAGTCAAATATGTGGATGCATTCCAAGATGTTCTGCTGTATTAGTGACATCACTCCTGAAGCAGAACAACATAATGATGACACTACTGCAGAATAACAATTATACAATGGCATCAAAAATACCAGCCCCTGATTGGCTGGCTGGAATGATTTACATGTTGTAAATTGTGCTATCACCCCATGGTAGAAATGCCAGTCAATCAGGGTAGCAAACTTCAAAGTTGCTGGCCGCCATATTGTTTTCCCCAGTAAGTGGAGGAAAAATTCTCTCTTCTTCTTTTCTACATTGTATAATAGTAATATGCCATGACCTGGTATGGGTAATGGCAAGATTTACCCACTTCTGTTGTGGTTTCCTCACTCGGCTGCACCTCGTGAGCAAATCACACCAAGCATGGGTAAATCCTGCCATCACCCACATCCGGAAGTGGTAAATTCCATAAGTATATAGTGAAAGCTGGAATGCTGTTATGCATGGAATTCCATGCCTGGAATATGCTTGTTCTGCCACAGTAGTGGCTTCATTATGTTGGTCTGCTGCAGCAGTAATGTAACTAGTCCAGCAGAGCAACTTGCAATGCGGCCACATACTTGATTTCCCCAATACAATTAATCTAGAAGATTTTGTGTGTGTTTAACTTGAATTTGCAGAAATGTCTGCATCACACCATGTAAGTAATTTGAGACTACCACCAACCTCAAATGCTCCCCAAACAAACCTCCAGTTCACTGAAATAAAGTGCAATGTGTGTAACAGGCATGGATGCACATACACTATACAAGAATAGTGGATGGGCAACTCTATACACAACCAGTGTGTTGTGCCACATTGGGATCTGATTCCCATGGACCTTTCGAGCTTTGCTTTGAGGGGCTTAGGAATCAGAACCTCTGTGGCAGAAAACACTGCTTGAGCATAGCTGCTCCATCTAGTATCCTATAATATTCCAGGCATGGAATTCCATGCATAACATCATTCTACCATACACTATATAGCAATATCACAATTCCAGTCCATTTCAGTGTGAGCATTCTTCTGTCGTCATGACTTTTCTGTTTACTCTGCACTTGCTATCTTGCAAACAGATGGCCTATGACTCATAAAACCAGTAGTATTTGGAATGGTAATTAGTGGCTGCTTTTCATTAAAAGTGGTTAGTAGACCACACAGTCTATAATAGATCCTGCTTTTTAGAGGCTGTTACGTCAGTATCATGGTTCTCAATGTTGTCTATGCATGTCAGGGAGCATGAATTTGGCCTAATTCACCCACCCTCCCACCACCAAAATTCTGCATAATCCTAACAGTGAGTATGAGGGAGCGATAAACACCAGCTAACTTCCTATTTTGTTTTATGCAAGCAACAACAAATGACAGTGTGTGCATTGAGACATTTATTATGTATGTGCAGGGTGTAGTGATGCACCAGCAACAGTCCTAGACATCCCATTATGCATTAATTTTAATCTGGCTACATACTTGCAGGTTAGTACAACTGATATCTTTAGGTGTATTACTTTATTTGTGACATTGTGCAGTTCCCCATCCCATATTCTTTACCACAATCCATGGTTATCTGTTTGGAGCTGAATTTTATTACACTTATAGTGTACTGAGGAACGATGTTATGTACATTTGGAATATGCATGTTGTGTGGCTATACTAATATAATGCAAAGTAATTTGGTATGTTGCATTTTAGTTGCTTCCCTTTATGTAAGTATGTGTTATAACACATTGGATATTGTATGGGTTACCATACACTACAGAACTATACTTCTATTGAGTTGATACAATGCCGACTGATGAGATTCCTAAATTGACATTGCATCCATTAGATGGAAGAATAGCCAAGTAGGGTATGGTTACCCAACACTGTTCAATATAGGATATGGTGACAGGAAAGGAAAAAGTTAATTTTTGCCCATTTTAGTTCACCTCTGTTGTCAGTCCTTGAGTAACTGCTGCTGCCTAGCACATGCGCATGACTTTTGCACTGCAGCTCAAGGGATGAATCATAACTGCTGCTATAAGTCCCTTCTACTATGATGTCCTCACTAACGCAGAACAAAAAGTTGTTCTATGTTTTCGAGGACATCAATACTACAGCAGAATGACTTTTTGTGGTGTATGGATTTCCATGCACAACTGCATTCTATTATACACTATAGCATTGTACTGTAGAACTCAAAGAGACTTCACATGTCAGAGACATTGAGTATGATGAAATAAAGCACAATATCAACATTTTATATAGTTATATAGAGAATAATGGATAGGTAAGTGTATGTTATGGATTTTTTTTTCACACGCCCAAGGTGTGTGAGGACCCATAAACCCTGAGAGCGGAGCAGAGCAGAAAAATCCATAATATCAAACTTACCTATCCTTTATTTTTATGTTTGCTTGCATGCATGCACAAGAAACATTATGTGGCAGCTTAGGAGAGAAGCGGGTTGTTGAGGCAAGGCACTGTGGTGGCCAATGCCACCACTGCATTTGTGGGCTTGCCGCTCTGTAACCAATGCGGCCCCACTGTTCTGCTGACACTAGTTCTTCAGAAGTGCCGCCAACTTGAAACGATTTGGCCGCTGCAATCAGGGGGTGCCTCGTCATTGCAGCATCAGCCATTCATCTGTCTGTTGGGTCTGAATAGTGCAAACGGCAAGATGACGGTATGATGGCAGGCAGTCCCTGATTGTTGTAGCCACCTGAGTGTTACTTCATTTTCCTAAACATGGTGCGATGGTCTCTCAGCCTAGTTACTTTTATTTTTCTCAAACTAAAATTGTGTCAAACTCCTCCTGTCATGTACCCAGCGGTCCCGACTCTCTCCCACACTGCACTCCTCTGTCTTCCTCCAGGGCCACACCGTGTGTTCACACTCTTCTTTTCCTCTCCTCAGCCTGTAGCTGCCAGCCACTGACCTGACCAGACTCCCAGTTACCTCAGTGTGCAGCAAGGCCTGTAACCCAACTGTAGCACTGTGCCCTGGCATGTCCACTCCACACTGGCTCACTCCTTTGAGTTCTCACTGTTCAAGCCCTGCTCTGAAGTGCAATCCACCTCTTCAACCCCTCTGAGTGTTCTCTCTTTCAGTCCATTCTCTCCTGCTGTGTGAAACCATAATAGCAATAATTGCTGTCCGAATGTTGTCCAAAGGTTAAAATAGCTACCGTATACCGCAGAACTACAACTTCCTGCGCTCCCCCTCCCCTTGTCTCTCTGCGTTATTTATTTTGGTGCTTCAATTACTCTATGCTGATTAAGGGTTGCTATTGATGCATCAGCCTTCACAAATAAAAGCAAAGCTTTCGCTTACCTGCCCCAAAGCACCAGTGCATAATAGCAATTATTGCATCAGGCTGCAAAACTTAAAGTACAAAGAGGATTGCTCTGTAACCTGCTGTCCAGTTTACAATGAGCACTTGTTCTGTAGCTTGCTGTCAATTTCTGACAGGATCACTATTTTTACACAGGTGAAGGTAAGCATAAGCTGTTCTTTACTTTTTGCAGCCTGATGTGGAAGGCATGACAAGGAGAGAAGCGCATAGGCATGACTATTGGAAGTAGCAGTAGTGGCACAACAAGACAACATTCAGACAGCAATAATCTCTATTATGCACTGGCACTTCTGGGAATTTGATTTGTAAAGGCTGATGTGAAAGTAGCAACCCTGAAAGTAGAAAGTGTCATTGAAGCACCAAAATAAATAATACAGAGAGACAGTAGGAGGCAGAGAATGCTGGAAGTAGTAGCAGTTCTGTGTAATGTGTTAGCTATTTCAACATTCACGATTTTTGCACAATAATTGCTATTATGCTCTGGAGCTGTAATGTAACGGTCGCCCTTTACAAATTTGCAATATTTAACTCACTATTATGTAGTCGCTGTTGTTCATTTGTGATTATTATGGGATACCAAAACAAAGTGGTCAGTGGACTAAGGGACATAGCCCATTTGCAAAACAACCAATCCCGGACTCTGTCCTGGTCACGCCATTCCTGCCTCTCCTTTCTCTGCCACTCCACCACAAGTACATTACTGTACCTGTGTTTGGCTTCAAGCCTAGGCTTGCAACAGTAGGATATTAAAGCATTACATGCTTTGCTATCTAACACCCAGTCTTTGTTCTGTTTTATGTTGTTCTGTATTTAGACCAGAGAGCCATGCATTCCACTGTTATATTGAGAAGAGCAAATGCTCAACTGTCCCAAGTATATACCCAGGCTTTCTATCTGTCTGTATCTGCTTCTGCTTAAAGCAAACTATAAATCTGGGGACTATAATTCACTGTCCAGTCACTGCTTGCACATTGGACCCAGCCGTCACATAACTGCTTTATTGGGAGCTAAAGGAAGTAACTCATTTTTTACCACTGACAAAACTAAACACATTTGTAGCCATTATTGTTCATTCTGGACTACAGTTAGCAAATAGGTAAGTCAAACAGTTTTGACAAGTGTTGCTAGGTAGCTTTCCTGAATGTTAAAAACAAATTAAATATTGTGGATTTGTTTTGTTATTGCAGTGTAGTTCTGTGCATTTCAAAGCTTAAGTTTTAGTGCTGGGGAAATATTCCTGGAATTTTGGCACTCTATTGTTAAAAACCTCTAAAACAAAAATACAGTCATGATTGGTACATATTTATTTTTCCTGTTCTAAAACCCAGATGTATCTCTCTCTTCATGACACCACAATGGCATTTGCAGTACTGTTCAGTGGAGTTTCAGGTTGCATTATGCCACAGACATGTCTGTAATTTCCTTGTGAGAAAACACTTGGCTGCATTCTGCTAATGGGCTGTTCACTATAGTCATCGTGTTCAAGATCCAGTAATGGCACCCAGATGTTCTAGTGAATAAATAATGTAAATTTAAATCCTGCCAATGTAAGCTGCCTGCAAGTACTGAAAACAGAAAACTTTTTTTTCTGGTGGTTACAGAAAAAGCAGATTATTAAGGGGATTTATATTTTAGTGCAGTTCCATAGAGGAGGAGAGAGGAGGTGAATTAATGGCTCCATACAATTCTGCTTAAAGTTGAACCAGCATAACATTCTGTGGTGATTTGCATATGCAGCCCATGATGCTTTGCATTGTGTGTGGGCATGTGTGATTTTGTAATTTTTTATATAGTGCCTTTTATGCAAACGGTATCCCAAAGCACTTGACAATCCAGGAGAGACTACTGATGTAGTTTTCAGTGCACAGGGAAATTCAAATAGCAAAGAGAGAGATTACAGAGAGGTTAAGTGATTTGCTCAGGGTCACACACTAAGCAAGTGGCAGTCATGGGATTCAAACCTGGGTTTCCAGGTGCAAAAAGACTGTGATTTTAACTAGTAAGTCAGATTGCTTCCTTAAGAGAAATAATCTTTTTCTGTAAAGTTTTTTTTTTTTAAGTGACTAATAATGAGACTGAAATTAGCGTATCTGCCTGAAGGGCAGAGTAGAGTTGAGGTTGATAAATGTTTTACAATGTAACAAGTCAGTCTTATGATGGAAGGATGTTTTTAGCACATTATTAGCCACTTCTCAGCATGCAAAGCCCCACAGTAGTGATGTAAGCATTAATCACACCACGTGAAGGTGGCATCTAATGGGAGTTAATGCATGGTTGAGACCGTTTGTGGCCTTGCGAGGCCGCAGGCGATGCTGATATCGGTCCAGCCATGCATTAACTCCCCATTAGATGCCACCTTCGAGAGGATTACTGCTTGTAACATGGTGTCACATTACTATGCTGTCAGACATCAGTTTCTAGTGCTGTGATCAATTACAAGATGACACAATTGCACTTACAAGGTAAAGGGTACTTACTTTCAGATCTTAATGTGACGTTCTGTTATATACATATTTGTCATTGGAATACTTTTGCACATAACTACATTAATACATTGCTTGACAATTACTATTAGTTTCCCTATTTTTCTCACGGCTGTTCGTTTGTTATCATTGTCAGGAGGACCGCGACTTGCGAGTTTTACTCCATCACCATGAGGATCTGTTTCTCATTTGCATATAGCGATACCCACTTACTACCATTGCACGATAGTGTTTACCTAACACCCTCCGCTTCACACTACTCAGTCCATTACCCTGTGAATATCTGGTGGTCATTCTTCCCTGTCGTGTCCATTGATAGTCCAGGATACTTTACGTTCACGGTCCTGTATGCGGTAAACGACTCGCGATCATATCCGTTTCTGCTTCTTTGCTGTGCCCCTCTGTCTGCGGTTCGGTTCTCTCGGCTCTCACTGTGTCCTTTTCCCACAGCTTCCTGATATCTCTGTTTCTGTGCTGCTGTGCAATCTCTACCTCTTCATTCTGCGATTTCTGCTCTCCATTCACTTTCTCCTCCTTCTAACACCTCTCTAGATTTTCTCAATATCTACTTCCTTCTCTATGTCTCTTATTGCATCTCTGTCTCTGTGTCTCCGTTTCAGTTCTCCTATTCCCCCTCCTATCAATCTAGTTCATCTTCCTACACTTCCTAGCTATCCTTCTTCTTGTATTCTCTGTTTCTATGCTGCTCCTTTTTCTCCTGTGGCTACTTCCTGTATTTCTCAAGCAACATGGCAATATCGTGCCATAATGCCATGTTGCTCTTGTACCACCTGACGTTGTTAGCCCTACCACCTTTCTTCCCTACACTCCTCATAATTTAGCCATGTTACAAAAAGAAATGATATTGTCCTAATTCAGAATTAAACCCACACCCCAGAATCCCCTCTAGGGGCACTGTACTAACCAAACAAAAGGATCATGGGATTTCAAGATAACCCTGTTGGCCTAGTAGGTATTTGGTGAGGGGCCTGGGATTATTTCTCAGTTATGTCATTTAATTAAATATTTGATTTTAGGAAATAAAAAAGACAATTGGTCCAAATAGTTCACCCCCCATAAGTGGGTATCCTGTTGACCTGTTTTTACTTGCTGAAACTTGCTTGTCAGAACATAGTCAGGATTCATCTACATCCATCTGAACACCAGAACAGCAGCAATAATTCTGGCAGGCCAATGAAATGAAATGTTTGGATATTCTGCAGGACTCTTTTGGGGAAATGGAAGTTAGCACCTGAGTTCTGCACTTCTCTTTTGAACCTAGGAGGTTAGGTTTAACCATTTTGTCATCTGTAACACTGTACTGTGTGCTACTGCAGTGAAATTTAACTTAGAATATTCAGATGGTTTAACCGATCTGCTGCATTGAATAAGTCATGATATATTGTGACATGTAATATCAACTGTCAGAATAACAGTATAAAAAAAGAAAACAATTTGTATTTATATAACGCTTTTTATACACCGTATATGCTAGGGTGGTATGAGAGAAGAATATTAATTCTTGAATATCCTGAATAATGATTGGACCAGCAGCCTATACTCATCAGTGATGCATGCTGTTCCTCTCCCTTTCCCAGATGGGTGCACAGCTGCAGATGACAATATATCTGACTTGAAACAAGACAGTGTGGGTTAAGGATTGAGGGGCCAGCTGTTATGCCATTTTATGAGAACTTTGTTCCCCCTTCCCAAGATTATATAGTGGGGTCAGAGGAGGCTTGTAATAAATGACACATAGGGATTGGGGCAAGGGTGGGGGCTACAGTAATAGGACAGTGGCTGCCCCAGGCAATATGTCAACATTTGTATTAAAGAATCTTTGTGGGAAGGGTAAGATAAGATGCAAGGTGAGAGTTAACTAGGGTGGGAAGGGTGACCATGGGGATTGTGTTTGCTACCTAGGAGGGCTACAGTTTTGTTTTTATTATTATTAAATGGGTTCTTTATTTTAGTGCAAAACAATGAATAATTTTAGTTATTTTTTGTTGACCAGGTAAAGTGCACTAGACAGATTCTTGCCTATTTTCAGGCACGACCTGGGTGGAGGGGGATACAGATGAATGTCAACTGGCCTTGAAACAGATTAAGCCATTGGTGGTATTTTTGTGAACGGGGAGAAATTTGGCCAGAGCACTGGGGAAATTCCTCTACTCTTTTTGAGAAGTGCCATGGGATCTTAACATCCACCTGAACTACCATCAGAACAGAAGGATGGGACCTCGGTTTAATGTCTTATCCAAAAGATGGCACCTCAGGAGTGCATCCCCCCTGTCAGTATTAAGATATTAACCCAAGAGCCTGGTGTGGGGATAGAACCCACAGGCTTCTGATCTCCTGGCCTCTGAGGAGAGTGTGCTACCTACTGAGCCACTGACACTATATCCAGGAGTCTTGAACAAAAAAGCTTGTTGAGGATTTGAAAAAGGTACTCGCATTCCCCTAGTGAATGCCAAAGTGTTTTACAAGAAAAAGAGAGACTGGAAGTATAGTGACTGTTAGCATACTGTGGCATCCATATAGTAATATAGTGACTGAAAGCATGTTGTGACATACATCTGGTAGTACAGTACAGTAACTGTTACCATGTTGTGACAGTACTACAGTGACTGCAAGTATGTTGTGACATTCATCTAGTAATATAGTGGCTGTAAACATGGTGTGACATCCATCTAGTAAATATAAGTGACTGTAAGCATGTTGTGGCAACCATCTAGTAATATAGTGACCGTAAGCATGTTGTGGCAACCATCTGGTAATATAGTGACTGTAAGCATGTTGTGACATCCATCTAGTAATAAGGTGACTGTAAGCATGCTGTGGCAACCATCTGGTAACATAGTGACTGTAAGCATGTCGTGGCAACCATCTGGTAGTATAGTGACTATAAGCATGTTGTGATATATATCTAATAATACAGTGACTGTAAGCATGTTGTTGCAACCACCTGGTAGTATAGTGACTATAAGCATGTTGTGACATCCATCTAGTAATATAGTGACTGTAAGCACGCTGTCACAACCATCTGGTAGTATAGTGACTGTAAGCATGTTTTGGCAACCATCTAGTAATATAGTGACTGTAAGCATGTTGTGACATCCATCTAATAATATAGTGACTGTTAAGCATGTTGTGGCAACTATCTAGTAATATAGTGACTGTAAGCATGTTGTGGCAATCATCTAGTAATATAGTGACTGCAAACATGTTGTGATATCCATCTAGTAATATAATGACTGTAAGCATGTTGTGGCAATCCATCTAGTAATATAGTGACTGTAAGCATGTTGTGACATCCCTCTAGTAATATAGCAACTGTAAGCATGTTGTGGCAAACATCTAGTAATATAGTGACTGTAAGCAATTTGTTGCATCCGACTAGTAATATAGTGACTGTAAGCATGTTGTGGCAAACATCTAGTAATATAGTGACTGTAAGCATGTTGTGACATCCATCTAGTGATATAGTGACTGTAAGCATGTTGTGGAAACCATCTAGTAATATAGTGACTGTAAGCACGCTGTCACAACCATCTAGTAATATAGTGACTGTAAGCATGTTGTGGCAACCATCTAGTAATATAGTGACTGTAAGCATGTTGTGACATCCATCTAGTAATATAGTGACTGTAAGCATGTTGTGGCAACCATCTAGTAATATAGTGACTGTAAGCATGTTGTGGCAATCATCTAGTAATATAGTGACTGCAAACATGTTGTGATATCCATCTAGTAATATAATGACTGTAAGCATGTTGTGACATCCATCTAGTAATATAGTGACTGTAAGCATGTTATGATATCCAACTAGTAATATAGTGACTGTAAGCATGTTGTGGCAACCATCTAGTAATATAGTGACTGTAAGCATGTTGTGGCAACCATCTAGTCATATAGTGACTGTAAGCATGTTATGACATCCATCTAGTAATAAAGTGACTGTAAGCATGTTGTGACATCCATCTAGTAATATAGTGACTGTAAGCATGTTGTGGCAGCCATCTAGTAATATAGTGACTGTAAGCATGTTGTGACATCCATCTAGTAATACAGTGACTGTAAGCATGTTGTGGCAACCATCTAGTAATATAGTGACTGTAAGCATGTTGTGACATCCATCTAGTAATATAGTGACTGTAAGCATGTTGTGACATCCATCTAGTAATATAGTGACTGTAAGCATGTTGTGGCAACCATCTAGTAATACAGTGACTGTAAGCATGTTGTGACATCCATCTAGTAATATAGTGACTGTAAGCATGTGTGGCAACCATCTAGTAATACAGTGACTGTAAGCAATGTGTGACATCCATCTAGTAATACAGTGACTGTAAGCATGTTGTGACATCCATCTAGTAATATAGTGACTGTAAGCATGTTGTGGCAACCATCTAGTAATATAGTGACTGTAAGCAATTTGTGACATCCATCTAGTAATATAGTGACTGTAAGCATGTTGTGACATCCATCTAGTAATATAGTGACTGTAAGGATGTTGTGGCAGTCATTCTTCTCTCGAACATCCACATACAGCCTTGGGCAATTGCCTGAAGTAGGTTATGTGAAAAGGGAATCGTTAGCCAGGGTACCAGAGAAGAACCCCATTCTTATGAAAAACAGATCAAACTCAGGGAGGGCGGGGAAGAATGAATGATGTGTTGATTTATTTCTATTTTCCCATTTTTGTAATGGAAAGTTAGTCAGGCTGTGATCTTTTTCCATCCTGAATTTAAATAACATTCTGAATCTTACTCAACAGCTTACCACCTTTACTCTTTTTCATAAACTTGGCTTAGATATCTTTTTTTCTACAAGATGCTAGATTATGGTCCTACTCAGACACTGAGAAAGCCCACTGGGCCTCACCCGAAGACTCTCTTTTTGGTCAACTGGGGAGGACATATGCTCTGGAGATGGCATTGTTTTTTCCTCATATTAGTATAAAGGACAAAAATGATTAGATATTGTTCCAGGATGGCCATTATTGTTTGACATATGCCTGCATATGTTACAACTATGCCTAATCAATATATATGAACCCCAGACTAAAGCAGCCAGCACTAATCTTTCCAAAATCATACACCCTTTTCAACTGTGGCTGAACAAGTGTTATGGGGAGAATGCTTTAACTTTGGCCTGACTCATGAAACACTGAAACATAGAAAATGCTGGAAGATAAGGACTGCTAGGCTCATCTAGTCTACCCATATCCTTATCTTTATTAGCTGCCACTGACCCTCCTTGGACATCGGCTTTAGCCTCTCCTTCCTACCACTAGGGTTCCCTTATGCCTGTGCCATGCATGTTTAAATTTCCGCACTGTGCTTGCTCTCACCACCTACTGTGGCAAGTTATTCCATGCACCTACCACCTTTTCTGTGAAAAAATCTTCCTCACGTTTCCCCTTATCCTACCCCTGCAATCTCATATCATGCCCCCTCATTTTTGTACTTTTCCTATACTGAAAGATGTCACCCCTTGCACCTTGTTTATGCCTTCAAGATATTTAAAGGTTTCTGTCATGTCTCCCAGCTCCCTCCTTTCCTCCAGTGAATACATATTGAGGTCATTTAATCTTTCCCCATATGTTTTCTGGTGCAACCCCTGTACCATCTTAGTTGCCTTTCTCTGAACTGCCTCCACCCTGTCTATGTCCTTGCAATGATGTGGCCTCCATAGCTGTACACACTACTCCAGATGAGGCCTCACCAGTGTTCTACATTGTGGAATAACCACCTCCCTCCTTCTGCTACCTACACATCCCAACATGCCACTGACCCTCCCTACAGCCTTTGTATACTGCTTGGCCACCTTTAGGTCATCTGAAATAACCCCTGATCCCTTTAATCCCTGGTGACCATCAGCAACCCCCCATCCTGTAGCTCTTTCTAGGGTTTCTGCATCCCAGGTGCATGATTTTGCACTTCTTCTCATTGAACTTCAGTTGCCACATCTCAGACCATTTTTCAGCTTTCCTAGGTCCCTCCTCATTTTCCCCATCCCATCTGGAGTGTTTAGCCTGTTGTTGCAGATCTTAGTGTCATCTGCAAACAGGCAAACCTTCCCTTCCAGCCCTTCTGTTGTTGAGCAGAAAAGTGCACCATTGCTCCACCATGCAGTCCGGCCACACAAATCACAATTATTGGCAGCACAGTAAATATTAATACATATGCACTACATTTTATCACTGTATCATTTGGCAGCAAACATATTAGATTAAGGAATATATCACTATATGCAATTAAACAACTATGTAGGAACAACATGCCAAAAAAAATCAGGCAGGTCAAAAATAAAGTGATTATTAGTCAGTTTGGTAGTCTGAAACAAGCAGAGTTGATAATGCATAAAATACCAGAGCTCAGTTTAGGCCCAAAACATACAAATGCAAGCAGAACCAGTTGACATGCATTGAAACTGAAAGAAGGTGCAGGAGAAGGGGAACCATTAGAAAGCATTATGTAACACAGTGGGCAATACATTGACATAGTGTACTCGGTGAGTTAAGGAAGGCAGCACTCTTCAGGCTTCAGGGAGGATGACTAGAAATATTCTGCAAGGAATAACATTGGAGATTACATAGCCTAAGAGGTTGCCATCCTACTGATAAGCTTGGATGTGTGTTGATACTCAAATTAGGTAGAGCCAGTGCTGTGCGGCAGAAAGGGTGGACGAGTTAGAGTGTAAGTCCCCTCTTTCATCACAATGCTGTTACTGTGTTACCACTGCATGTGCTGTGTCAGACACCTGCTATGATGACTGCCCACTAATTATTGCACAAAAACAGTGAAGAAGAGAGGATGAGCGGTATCCATTGTTAGATGGAGAATGAGTTACCCAATGTCAGTTAAACAAACAAAACTAGCTCGTAGGTGTTGACAGAGACCAGATCATCTTCCCTGCTACTGGTCTACTCTACCATATGTCTTGTCAACAGCCCAATCATGTGTTTTGTGGCAAGCAGTGTACAGTACCCCCTTAAGTGAACAACTCTCGGTTAAAAGACAAAGAACCTCTGTGCACAAGCACTGAGGCAATGGGCCAGACTGCATGGTGGAGCAACGGTGCACTTTTCTGCTCAACAACAGAAGGGATGGAAGGGAACGTTTGCCTGTTTGCAGATGACACTAAGATCTGCAACAGGTTAAACTCTTTGTTTTCTAACTATCTATCTCATGGCAGTATTTGTATGTCCCAGTCATGTCCCCTCCCTCCCTTTTTCCCTCCAACCTCTCCCTTCTCTGCTGTCACTGAATTATTCTAGCTATCCTTTTCTGCACTGCCTCCACCCTATCTTGAAGCAGTAGCTCTGCAGGGCCCCACTGTGGCAAATGTTTCAAACACCTCTGAAGTGTAGCCAGCTGGCTCTCTGAACAACAAACATGTCAAAATGCCTTTTATTCACTGTGTGGTTGTGTCCACTCTGCTAGATTTCAGCTAGGTCAAATCACGTACTATTTGACAGTGATAGCTTTGTAGCATTCTGTCTCCACAGAAATGTTGATTACTATCACTTGTAATTACTAGAAATCTCTCCAGATACGTTGTCAGGATTTGCTTATTTTCTGAATTGAACATATGAACCAAGAAACAATGAGTTGGAATGATATAAGATGCAATATGTTTTGCCAAATAATTCTTCTTTATAGATTCATACCATTGACATCTCATCACGATGTGATGGAGGTCCTTGAAGCAGTATAGTACAGTGGGTTAAGGCTCTGAGCTGCAGATCTGGAGACCTGGATTTGAATCCCACAGCTGCCTAGGTGCATACTGTGTGATCCTGAGCAAATCACTTGACTTCCTTGTGTTCCCAGGTTGCATCTGTAAACAAACTTCGGCTTAGAGTGCTACTCCTGGTTAAACAATGTTCCCTTTCCCATTGTTTAAATTCTGGTTGTTGGGGCCCAGTAGTGCCTAAAATCCATCTATATACCTCTTTCCTATTACTTTGAGCAATTTTCTGTTTCGTGATTTTCCACTTATGTAATTTCTGGAAGGTATTTTTATACCCTTCCAGTAAACTCAAACCTGCTGTTACCTTTGGAAATTCCTGAACCCATTTACTAATAGCCATCCCTAGAATATTCCAGCCTCATTTTACTGCTACAGTCTTTTGCGTTGTAAACAGATTACTTAATTTGTTTTTGCCAAAATAGGGTATGGAAAAAAATGACTGAATGTATCATATTTAACTCCCCCTTTCCAATGTCCAGATATGTGATCTCCTTTTTTATTGGGTTCAATCAACTCCACCATAGCAGTTGAAATAAAATACTCATTAATTTAGTTTCAAAGCTATATGGCAATGAAAAAAAAGCAATCTTATATACAGAAAGCAGGGCAGTAAAAACTACTTAATCACAAACACCCTCTTACATTTGGACATTTTCCTACCTTTCCACTGCACCACTTTACTTTCCCCCTCCTGCAACGCTTTTTCCCAGTTATATTTCCCCATGTTCCCTGGGCCATAACAGACTCCCAAGATTTTTGTAGACTCATTCATCAATTGAATGCCCTGTAAATCCATGCCAACAGCCACATTCCCTAACTACAACCCCTTAGATTTTTCCTTTTTAAATTGTGACCCTGAAACATGAGAACATTTATTCACAGCCTCCATCAACTCTTTCACTTCCTCATTTTTAGTTAAAAAAAACACACATCATCTGCATATGCACTTAGTTTAACTACATTACCATCTTGATTTCCTTTTATACCCTGTATACCAGTATTTCCCATTACGTTCCTTAAAAAAAGGTCAATAATCAATACATACAAAATGGGGCTTAAGGGACAACCCTGTCTGACCTCTGCTCCTATCTTTATTGGCATCCACCCTGCTATTTCTGGTGTAATAATTGCATATTCATACATTAATTGTACCCAACTTATAAAAAATAAAGGAATACCATAATGATGTAGCTCCTTTAAACAGGTAATCATGGTTAACCCTATCAAATGCTTTGTTTTGATCCAAGGACAAAATACACCCACTCAGGTCCTGTTCCTTACAAAATTCAAATACGTCTCTTAAAACTGCAAACTTTCCTGAATATTTCTACCTGGGATGCTACGTCTGAACCAGGTGTATTAGGCCCGTAGCAACTCTTCTCAATCTTTTGCAGTACTTGAGCTAGAATCTTAAAATCTGCATTAAGCACACTAATAGGTCTCCAGTTGCCTATCACAGTCCTCCCCCTTTTATGTATGCAAATTATCAAACCCAATGTAAACTGAGCTAGAATTTTTCTGAGCTAAAAAAAATTAAAGACCAGACCAAAAATCTGCCAACATAGAAGCAAATGTTTTATAAAACTCATTAGGGATCCTGTCAGCTACTGGTACTACCCCAGATTTTAGTGACAGTATTACTTCCAGAATCTCTTGGTAAGAAATGTGGTCCCCTTCCAGCACCTCAGCTCCCCCCGCAACCTAGGTACTTGGATATCAGATAAGTAATGATCAGTCTCAATTTCTGATATGTGACTATAATAACTGGTGATCCTTGTTATCAACCCATTTTCAATTACTTTAAAAAGTCATATCAACCCGCGGGTTGATACGAAAAAAATCGCATCAACCCGTGGGTTGATCGACTTCCCAACCTAGCCAAGAAGCCTGCAGTACTAGCATTCCACAGTAAACCAGATTCAAAGCACTCAAGCACCGGTGAGACCCGTGGTAAAATGCTTCTACTTCCTTACTGGTAGGTAGCCACTCGCTAGCATGTTATGTGATGTGAAAGCGTGGGGCGTGCCTGTAGGAGAAGCGTTAACCTCCAATCTCCTATTCAGTAAATCATAAGAAATTTTTTTGATCACCAGTTATTATATAAAATAAAAGGTATACGTGGCCCGGTAGAAATGGGTTTTTACACACCCTCATTGTGTGATGTCTTAAAGCCTCGAGGCTTGACTCAAGGTTTACATATTATCACACAACTGATGTGTAAAAACTCTATCACATTATATATTATTCTCTATTTTTCCATAAGGCTCTCTTAGGGGTACTCTTCTACTATTTCCCGTATCCCTTCCATTTTTTCCATAACCTCCCCCTGCTTATTTTTTAAACTGGAAAATCTAGATTTATTTTTCCTTTCCTTACAGGCCCTTGCAAGGGTCAAAAAAGTGTTTGTGTTCCCAAACTGAACTCAGTATGTAATGTTGCTGGTATATTATATTAAACATCTCACATTTTATTCTTAATAACCAAGATTTGTTCCAACAGGTCATCTCTACTCTCATAAATGGCCTCCAAGTTAAACTTATATACTGCACTAAATTCATCTTTGCTCTGGTTTTAGCATAATCTTGTAACCATTTAGCAACATCACTTTTAGTTTCTACCCACCATTGATAGATATCCTCATACAACCCTATCACTGAAGCCCTGGCAACAAATAAGCATGCAACACTGATTTTCACTTCTGGTTCCAACAAACAAGTAGTATTCATTTCCATCTGCCTGAAGGTTGTACAATACCTCTCTCTGTAGCTAACCACTGTCTTAATAAGAAGGTAGTATGAAAATTCAAGCAGGATCACCAGGGTATTAATAACCTGTATACATTTAGAAAAAAACATAGTCTATCTCTGTGCACAAAGGACCTCTCAAGTAGGTATATTTAATAGGGGGTTAAGCATTACAAAAGCTACCCTGCAGCTCTGCCACTTCAACACAATTTAGAAAAGCAGTTGACTCACAATATAGAGAATACTTAATGGGCAACTATACAGAACCAGTGTGTTCTTCCACAGAGGGATTCTGATTCCCTCTGACCTCGAGAGCGAAGCTCGAGAGGTCCATGGGGAATCAGAACCCGGTGGGAAAACACTGTTCTGCATAGAGCTAACTCATCCTGTATTTTTATAGTGTATAGTACCGTGTGAAAATGTGTTTTGTGAGGTTCTTTGCTTTGAAAATGAAGCAGACTCATGCAGTCTCTAGAGGTTCTAGAATGCTGTTCCAGCCACAGTAGGGTGGGGCAACATTCCATAGGCATGGACTGTGGTAGAACAGCATTTTGAAAGGGATGGAATTCTATACAGAACAACACTCCACTATACACTATAGACTTTTTTCCCCCACTTGTCTGCGTTCTTTTATTGCTAAGGAACAGTTTAAGTCTCCCCATAAGTACACACTTCTGGCAATTGCTAAATACGGTTGGATCTCCTCCCAAAGTTGAACTCTTTCCACTATAATCTGAGGGCCATGAACCACTATAGAGCGACTGGGTTGGTTATACCATTTCTCATCAATAAGTAACCTCCTACCAGGTTTTAAAACAACAATTTATTGAAACTTGAGAGTGGACCCAGTGATTAAATACCAACACCATCACCCCTAGCCTGGCCAAAGGACCAATAAGATGGGCCCCTTACCCAGGCCCATTGGGCATATGCTACTGTGTCAACCAAATTAAACCATGTTTCCTGTAAGAAAATAACTTCACAAAGAGTAGGGGAAAGTGTTATTATATCTGCACAACAAAGAAATTCAAACAGAAATGCTATACACTTTAGTCAAAAAATACTAATAAGCATGTGTCAATAAAACATGAACCAAGAGAAACAGAAACATAAAAGAACAAAAAAATTATACTTTGTTATAATCATAGAAATATAGAAACATAGACTTTGATGGCAGATAAGGACTGCTTGGCCCATCTAGTCTGCCCATTTCCCTACCTGCAGGATAGGCCGCAGATCCTAGTTAACCAACAGCCTATTTCTTCCTACCCCCCACAAGAATTGCCTTATGTCTGTCCCATGCATTCTTGAATTCTCCCACAGGTTTAGACCCCACAACCTCCTCAAGAAGGCTGTTCCATGCATCCACTACCCTCTCTGTGAAATAATACTTCCTCACATTGCCCCTAGACAACCCTCCTTCTATCTTTAAATTGTGTCCTCTTGTTCTTGCAAGTCTCTTTCTGAAAGATGCTACCCTCTTGGACTTTGTTGATTCCACTGAGGTACTTAAAAGTTTCTATCACCCCCCTCCCTTCTTTCCTCAAGGGTATACATATTAAGCTCCTTTAGTCTCTCCTCATACGGCTTCTTCTTGCAGACCCTGCACCATTTTACTTGCCCTCCTCTGGACTACCTTTATCCTGTCTATGTCCTTGCG
Source organism: Neoceratodus forsteri (assembly GCA_016271365.2). Classification (NCBI taxonomy): domain Eukaryota; kingdom Metazoa; phylum Chordata; order Ceratodontiformes; family Ceratodontidae; genus Neoceratodus; species Neoceratodus forsteri. The sequence continues at coordinate 1,136,878,747 of CM057452.1, forward strand.
GAGATGGGGTCTCCAGAACTGGACACAGTATTCCAGATGGTGTCTCACCAACTGTCTGTACAGAGGGATAATCAGCACCTAGACTGCAGGGAAGGGGAAAAATATAACAATTCATCCTATTTTGCCTTTCAAAAATGGCACTGCTTTCCACCTTGCTATCCATTCATCATACCTTAAATGTTGCTTCTCATACATACATTGGTTTACTAAGTCCTGCTCAATTTTTTCTGCTACACATTTTTGGTCTTTATAAACTTGCTGCAAAACACAATTACACCAAAACTGCCATTAAATAAATTTAAATGTGGCAAAAAAAAAAGTCTTAGAAACCCTTTATCAAAGTTAGTTTGTGTCAATTAAAAAAACCCTACCACTTCCGCATGTGTCACCGTTTGCCATTTTGGGTCCTTCCAACTTATTGCTAAGCTTTCCCACACTTCTTGTACATAGGGGCGATGTATTAAAAATGAGACATAGATTGCTCCTGGGCCACAAGATTGTCTAGGACACATTCCTTCAGACTGACTCATGTTTGGCATTACCATTTACACTGAGCCTACCTATGACTACACAACCATAGAGCATCCCATATTCTGGGCAGAATTATTTTATCCTGCAAGACCTTTGTAGTACCTTCCCGTGATGTATATCTGGTATGCCTTTAAACTCAGAGGAGATAGCATGCGCCTGTGCTTGTATTATGGAGTATATTGATTTACTAGATTTGGGCACAATCTGTTCAGGTAGGAGTTTCCATTTTTTATTCTTTTTAACTACTTGTTGAAAATATGCCGGGAAAGCTTTCACAGAGGAAGGCATTCCTCCCTGTAAAGACTATACTCCACACAAAGGCCTCAACCAATAATCTGCAAACAACACCCAGGCTTTACTTTGTGGTCTAGTTAAGTTTAATATATTTCCCTGGAAAAAAAATACTATAATAGAAGGAAAAATAATTTATAAAATTTAAACCACCTGGAGCATGCTGCCCCAAACAATTGTTATTTATTGTTTATTTATTTGTGTCTAGGATTACAAAGTACCTTTGAGCCAAGGCTCTTTTACAAAGATTCCACGTCATGCTGGTTACAGGGGTAACAGACACTAAAACATGAAACAGTTACAGGTACATGGTTTTAGACAGTAACTGCTTGACAAAATCAGACTGTAACGAGTAACTCAAGAAACAACAGGAGGAAGAGGGCAAGAAGAGGAGAGGGCTAAGGGTAGGGGAAGGCATTGGTGTAGAGGGTCAGGGTGAGGCAGCCAAGGGGGCTTGTCAGGACAGACACAGGGCAAGTGCAGTAGAAGTTGCATAGGACAGATAAGTGCTAGAAGAGGGCAGAAGCAGCACCTATAAAGGTCAGAAGCAAGCGTAGGAATGAAGATGTTATGGGGTGCAACACACAGGTGGAGGTGCCAGTTATGGAGTGGCGGAGGTTTTTTTTTTAATGCTCCAAGTGTTGCTGTGGATGAGGTGTCACTAGAGAGCTCATTCAGCCAACTCAGAGCCCTCTATGCAAATGATCTTTGGCCTTTGGATGTGCGACAGTGGGGGATTTGAAGGATTTGGGGCTTAGAGCTCCTGGAGTTGTGGTTGGTGATTTTGGGTTTGAAGAGGTTGCTGACTCCTGGTAGTGCCTTTCCCATCATGATTTTCTTAGCAGTGAGGCAGGTTTGGTATTTGATTCAGTTGTTCAGTTGCAGCCAGCCTGTTTTGGAGTAGGCACGTCGCAGGTGTGGGTGAGACAGTGGGGAACCAATGTGAGTCAGCAGGCCCGTTGAGGAAGTCAAAAACGAGTCTGAGAGATGAGGTTGGCAGATCCATAGATAATGAGACCGTAGTCAATGATACTGATGATGGAGCTCTGGACAGCTATGGACAGAGCTTCTGGAGATGAATGTTTCCTATGTCAGATAGTAGGCCCATCCTGGTGTTGGCTACTTTTGCCACATTATTGATGTGTGGGACATAAGAGATTTCAGTCGAGGGGTGAGGCGGGGTATTTGAAGAGTATGAACTTGTTCGAGGGTGATTCCTTGCTTGGTTTTAATGGAGAGCTGATATTGTTTGTGTTTTTTAGAGCTGCAAAGATCATGGTCTTTGTTTTTTCTTGTTAAGTAAAAGTCTGTGTTTTGTGAACAGTTTTCAGCTGCAGAAAGGCCTGTTGGAGGTTTACCTTGTAGATGGACTGGATCATGGTGGGATGCCAGGATGACAGCATCATCCGGCGTAGAGTAGGATCTGTTCAGGGCAGGATTCTGGCAGTGAGTTCAGAAAAGGCTGAAAAGGAGGGGCACCAAGATTGAGCCCTGTGGGACACTGGACTGGACTGGTTTTGGTCTGAGGTGTGCCAGCAATTCTCACTCTTTGGGAGCGGTTGTCTAAGTAGCTTATGAACCAGCTCATTGAGTTAGGTGAAAGCCCTGCTAGTCGAAGCTGGGCAAGTAGGAAATAGTGGTTGATGTATTTTTGGAAAAATAAGCTTAAGAGTGTTGTTTCCAGGTTTTGAGGTATAGCGTACACTACACTATGGTATAGAAAAAGAGGGAGTAAGAAGGTTTTAACCATCATAACCTTCTTTCGTTTCATCTGCTGCCAGGTTTTCCAAATAGCCACCTTTTTTTTTTTTTTTGCAATGTCTAATTTTTCAGTCCAGTTTTAAAAGGCATTATCCCCCTTCCCAAACAGTATTCCTAGTACCTTAAAAGGTTCCTTTGGAACTGGTATATCCTGTAGGGCATCAAATAATAGGGTTGAGTCACTAAGTGGATAAACAATACTTTTGTTCTTATTTATGGAGGCTCCTGCTATAGCAGAATAGAATCAATTTGATGTAATGCTCTATGTCCTGAGGCACAGTCTGCAATAAAGATACATACATCATCCACATATGCTGCAGTTTTTATCACTAATGAATTATGTTTGTGGTAAAGACCCACTATCCACTTCTCCTGGTGTAGTAGTTTCGTTAGAGGATCTGGACAAAAAACATACAATAAGGGGCTCATTGGACATACCTGTTTCACCCTGCTATCTATAGAGACATATGTTCCCAAAAATCCATTTACCAGTTGTACAGCCATCGCCATTTGGTACAATAACTGAATCCAAGAACAAAATTCAGCTGGGATTCCATATGTTCGAATGACATGTATGATAAAGTGATGTGGCACTCTGTCAAAGGCCTTCTCTTGGTCTGAAGACATAATTTAGCCAGTAATCTGATTTTCCTTTCCCTGTTCTATTAATTCCCTAATAAGAGGAAGATTGTCTTTAATAGATCTGCCAGGTATTGAACACATCTGAGTTATAGATATTGGAAACATAGAAACATAGACTTTGACGGCAGATAAGGACACTTGGTCCATCTAGTCTGCCCATTTCACCTACAGGATAAGCTGCAGATCCTAGTTAACCAACAGCCTATTTCTTCTTACACACCACAAGAATTGCCTTTTGTCTGTCCCAAGTATTCTTGAATTCTCCCACAGTATCAGAACCCACAACCTCCTCAGGAAGGCTGTTCCATGCGTCCACCACCCTCTCTGTGAAAAAATACTTCCTCACATTGCCCCTGAACCACCCCCATCTATCTTCAAATTTTGTCCCCTTGTTCTTGCACATCTCTTTTTCTGAAAGATGCTACCCTCTTGGACTTTGTTGATTCTACTGAGGTACTTAAAAGTTTCTATCATGTCCCTCCTCTCCCTTCTTTCCTCAAGGGTATACATATTAAGCTCTTTAGTCTACTCCTTGTATGGCTTCTCTTGTAGACCCTCACCATTTTAGTTGCCCTCCTCTGAACTGCCTCTATCCTGTCTATGTCCTTGCGGTGATGGGGTCTCCAGAACTGGATGCAGTACTGCAGATGGGGTCTCACCAACTCTCTGTACAGAGGATAACAACTTCCTGTTTTCTGCTGGTGATGCCTCTGCCTATACATCCCAGTATACCCCCAGCCCTCCTACTGCCTTCTCCATTGCTTGCTTATCTGATATTATACCCCAGGTCCCTTTCCATTTTGTTGTTGTTACTACCCCCCATTGTGTAATCTTCCCTGATTTTTGTTTCCCAGGTGCATTATTTTGCACTTCTTTGCATTGAATCCAAGCTGCCATACTTCTGACCATTTCTCCAACATTGCCAAGTCCCTTCTTGTCCTTCATCCTCCTTGAGTATCAACCCTGTTGCAGATCTTTGTGTCATCTGCAAAGAGGCATACTTTCCTTCAATCCCTCTGCAATGTCACTTATAAAGACATTAAAAGGACTGGACCCAGTACTGAACCCTGTGGTACCCACTAGTAACCCCTCTTTCTTCAGAGTGGACTCCATTTACAATTACCTTCTGTGTCCTGTTGTCCAGCCAATATTTACCCAGGCTACCACCATGGGACCCACTCCCAGGCTGGTTAATTTGACAATTAATCTTTATGTGGACGTGTCAAATGCCTTGCTAAAGTCTAGGTAGACCATGTCCACAGCCCTTCCTGGTCTACTACTTTAGTCATCCAGTCAAAAGAAATCAATTATATTCGTCTGACATGACCTTCCCTGTGAACCCATGCTACCTTGGGATCCTGTGCCCTCTGGCCTCTAGGTACTAACAATTCTTTCCTTCAGAAGTGATTCCATCATTTCTTACCACAGAGGTCAAACTGACAGGTCTATAGTTTCCGTCTCTGTCTTGGTCCCACTTTTGTGAAGGGAATCACATCCACCTTACTCCAGTCCTCAGGTACCACACCATCCTCTCATGATTTGTTAAAAAGGGTAGTCAGTGGTTTCATTAGTTCTCCCTTAATTCATTTAGAATTCTGGGTGAATTCCATCAGGCCCATTGCTTTCTCCACCTTCAGTTTTAGGAGTTCTTTCAGGACCCTTTCTTCTGTGAAAGGACTGGGATCAGACCCCCTATCAAGAGTGCTTCTGTTAACTGGATTAGGCACCTCCCCTCCTCCTCTTTTGTGAATACTGAGCAGAAATATTCATTCAGTATCCCTGCTTTTTCACTGTTCTCTCTGCTCCACCCACAGTCCATTCTATTCAACCTCACTACCTACCCTTTGTCTTTCTACGCTCCCTGATGTACCTATAAAAGGTTTTATCCCCCTTCTTATCCGAGTTGGCTATCTTTTCCTCAGTTTGGGCCTTTGCTATTCTGACTTCCCTCCCTGCTTCCTTCTGCCTTAACTGGTACAGCTCTCTGTCCTGCTCCTTCTGTGTTTCCTTATACTTCCTGAATGCTACCTTTTTCTCCCTGACTTTCCCTGCCACCTCTTTTGAGAACCATAGTGGCTTTTTCTTTCATTTTGATTTGTTTGTTTGCTACAAAGGCTTGTTGCCTCTATGATGGCAGTTTTGATGTTTCTCCATTGTTGATCCACCCCTCCTCCTAGCCTGTTTGTTAGTGCTTTTCCAAGACACTCTCCCATCTTGCCAAACTCAGCCCTCCTGAAGTCCAGTACCCTAACTTTTGTATGGCTTGACTCTGTAGCTGAGTTTATCATGAACCACACTGTTTGATGTTCACTTGTTCCCAGATGGCAACCCACTTCTAGATCTGAGATCCTCTCACTGTCCCCATTTGAGAGTATGAGGTCTAAGATTGCTCCCTCATGAGTGGGTTCTGAAACTAACTGTCTGAGGCATGCCACCTGTAGGGCATTGAGAATGGCCCTGCTCTTGGATGTGGTTGCAGCAAATGTGCTCCAGTTAACATCTGGCATATTCAGGTCTCCCATCAACAGTATCTCCCCTTTCTCTGCCAACCTAAGAATGCCTTCTATCATACCCATGTCCATTCCTTCCCCTGACATGGGGGTCTGTATACAACCCCTGTGCAGATTGCGGTGCCATTTCCAGACTCTAAGGTGATCCACAGTGCCTCCTTTCCTCTCTGTTTACTCATTTGTTCAGTTGCTTTTATGCCTTCCTTTATAGAGAGCTACTCCTCCCCTCTTCTTCTCCCCCTGTCTCTCCTGTAGGTTATATACCCCTGATGTTAACATTCAGTCATGGTTCTCTGACATACCATGTTTCTGTGACTGCTATGATATCCAGGCATCCTCTTAAATGTGGAGTGACTCCCAAGTCAGTCATGCATTAAGTATTTACATTAAAATTTTCAAGTCAGTGTTCAATAAACTCAGAGATCTCCAATTGTTAAGGTTACGTCTATCATTTTTTTTATGAAGTAAAATTTGGACTGCTATACACATATGAAAATCAATTTTTTGGTTCTGTAGCACCAATTAAATACTTCTGTAAATATATCCAGAAGAGAGGACAAAGGGATTTATAGAATTCTGTTGGTAATCCATCTAATCCTGGGGTGGTATCATTTTTTTATTTTGTTATTGCCTGTTTTACTTCCTCTCTATAGATGGGTCTAGTAAGTGGTGGAAGAAGATCTGCCAGAAGATCTGGTATCTTCAAAGTCTCCAAGAAGTTCAGAATATTATAGTCCTCTATAGTCGAAGATGCATACAATTTTTTGAAATAATCAGTAACTTCTCTTAAAATCTCAGGTGTGGAGGTAACTAAGGAACCTTCTTGGGATCTAACTTCCATTAAAATCCTATCTGATACCTGCTTACTACAGTTATCAAAAACATCATCAAAACCTTTTTTTCCCTTGTGAACAAATCCTATGTTCATTTAACATAGATGCTGCCCTGAATATTGAAGGACTTCCATAGCTTTCTTTACAGCCTTCACTTGGGAGGTTAGGTAGATTCGTTGTAAATTAATAGCAGAATACAATTTTTCCAGTTGAGATCGTAAAGTAAGATATTGCTTATACTGGTTCGCTATGTGATTTAGAGAATTGTATAACTAAAGTCTTAATTTCATTTTTGTTTCCACCCACCAAGTGCTTAAGTCATCTATTAACCCAGCCACTGACATACAAACCTTTAACAACTGCTGAATGGAGTTTAATAAATATTCATTTTCAATAATGTTATATTGAGCTTCAATAACCCTTCCCATGTGGTGTATGTGGCCCTAATTCTAACGTGGTCACCAGGACCACATGATCAGAAGTCTCAGCTGGGATGATTCTTTGCTTGAGAGACATGTACTGGTTGAGTTGTAAAGACAAAATTAATCCTGGTGGAAATCGCCCTTAAAAAAGTATGTCCTCCTTGTAAATGACATGCCCTATAAGCATCCTGAAGGTTACAGGTAAATAGTATATGCTTAAGACAATTAGTGTCACAAAAATCTTTATCTGTACATGCCCCTCTATCTTGTTTAGTTATGACACAATTAAAATCCCCACCCCAAATTACTTTATATGTTTGATGATGAACAAATATGGTTTAATAGCATTGAAAAAATCTACCCTTTTTTCTGTACCGGAGCATACTGTAAATGTTTACTGCTCTCCATGCTGAGTTTTGGCACATAAAATCTAATAGTAATGCCCTCCCAGACTGAATTTCCACCAATCTGGTTACATGGAACCCATCAACAAGAACAAAATCCCACACACAAACATCCACCCGAAAGAAAAAAAGAGGCCCAACATCAAAGCCTTTTAGCAGCTTGAACCAAGGGCAAAGTATACAATCTAGTGTCCTGTAAAAGTAAATATCATAGGCCTGATCCTTTAACATGGTGGGGACACTAGCACGCTGAGCATTTTTAATACTGTTGGTATTTAATGTGGCAATACTCAGCTTCAATGTCTGTGACATCTAAGGTAAACAGAGGAGGGGGATCAGGTAATTTTCCCAGATCTAGTGCTCCTCCTAGGTCTAACCCCAAGCCCTTTCATCCTTTCTAGGCCCGCTGTAGGTCGTGTGGTATTTTCTTCAGAATCATAGGACAGAATAGTCTAGAGGATGTTTCCGAATCTCCTCCATGCTCTGACTCTTGCGACATTTTGGATAAGGCATCAAACTTATTGCTCAAGGGAATAACACTCTCAGGAGAAGATGCTTTAGCAATTTTGGACCTTGTCCTTGTTTGTCTAAAAGCTCTTCTTTTAGCAGTGGTTCCTATTTCAGGGGTGGCATAACCATGTGTTCCTCAGGGGACATTAGTAGAGGTTTCAGATACTACCATTTTCTCCCCTCCTTGTAAAATCCATAGCCAATTCTTGTTCCATGGAATTTCTTCCTGCACCCTTATGTCCTTTCCAGTATTGATGGAGGGGGTGGGTGGGGGTGGCTGTGTAGGAGCCTTACTGGGGGGGGTCAGGTGGCTCCGAGGGCCTAGAGGCTATGATGAGAGGATCAGTAATAGGCTTATGGGTAGCCATATCCTTCTTTTGGGCCTCAGTGAGGATAGAGTCCTGATTTGGGCAATCAGTCCTGTTATGCATGACCCAGGGGCAGGTTCTAAAAGCATGACCTATTTCATCACACAGGTTACATTTCCATTCATTCTGACAGTCTGCACTAGAATGACCATAAGAGAGACACAGACTACATCTAAGGTGATCACAAGCTGAACTCAAATGCATAAAAGACCCACACTTAAAACAAGTCTTTGGCTAGCCTGCATAAAAACAATACCCCCTTTCCCTTCCCAGAAACAAGCTGTTAGGCAAATGAACAGGTTTGATGTTGTTATGTTTTAAGAGGGCCCTAAATTTCCACCCCCTGTCCATAGATGTTCTTCATCAAAAATAGGTTGAGGGGCACCCAAAACTTCACATCTTTGTTGTAACCAGAGGGAAATGTCATGTACTGCAACATTCTCATTCCGAAAGAGAACAGTGACCATTTTAATTGCAGGCTTGGTTAAAGGTATTGCTCTGAAAGGCAGCCACAGGGCCATGCATCATACTTTGTCATATTTTGCCCAAAATCTGTCTAAACCCTGGGGAGTTTTAAAACTGATATCATAAAGGCAGTCCCCGGATACATGGATTAGGGTGTATATTTCATTAGAAAAAAAATCCAGAGATGCTTTGATAAGGTGTTTCCCCACATAAAGGTGATGTGGAATGTTTGGTAGGCCCCCTTGATACTGCAACCGAACAGCATTTCTTCTCTGCATGGGGGGGGGGGCTGACCAGAAAACATTGTCTTGTCTTCTAAATTCCTCCCATGTTGTCCGTGATTGTTCTCTGGAATCAGTTTGTGAACCTTGTGGGGTTTGTGGGGTTGATTCTGTGTCGATACGGTCCCCCCAAGTGGGAGGGCAAGTGCTGGGTCCCTCATCCCCTGATGATGAACTCAAAAGTACCGGGAATTTGTTTAAATCAGATACTGCAAGGTTATTTGGGACCATGTCTTCTAAGTGAAGATCTAAATCATAGTCCATAATAAAGGAGCCAGACTGCATCATCCCTCCCTTCTCACTTCCTACATTTCCCTTAGAGTCAGGGTTCTCTCCATGCTCTCCCGGAATCAGGCTATGCACTGCATCTGGAACTCAATGCCCCTCCATTCCTGGTTTCCACCCTGCATCGCTTAGAGAGTGTTTTAAAGACCGAGAGAGACACTGCCCGGCCTATGAGTCTATGATTCTACAGTCTCTGTTCTTCCCTTTCGTAGGCTTAACCCCCATCCAATTTTGTCACATTTTCAATCAACGAAACATTAACAGCACTTATAGTTCTTGGAGTCTTGCACATTAGGAGGATGACCTGACATGGTTGGGAGGTTAGGAGCAGCAGACAGCAGATTAGGAGACTTTGAAATATCCGAGCGGCACTCCTTTGATGCTTGTGCATCATCAGGCCTTTTGACAGGTGGCTCACCTGATCTTGACACACCAGTCAGCAATACTTGTGAAGGAGACATTACAGAGTTTGCATCAATCCTGGATTCTGGTCAAGATTTACACTGATCCGGTAACTCTTGCACATCAGTAGTTGCGGATTGCCCTTCTGCCATAATTACTGCCATTACCAAGTCTCCGTTCATTTTAAATATATTTTTCAGTCATATTTCATCAGTTACAGCAGGGCTAGAAGGCATATGTTCCACATTTCCTACTACTGTACATTCATTACCATCAATTCCATTCCAAAGCTGCAGATTGTGAAATGATCTCCTGAGCTGGACCTGTAGGGAGGAGATCTGCTCATCTACAGGTTCACCAGCAGAATGATTGTCTGGATCAGCACCCATCGCATCAGTAGCTCCCCCACCACAGAGTAGTGGAAGGTTTTTATTAATAAACAGAACAATAAATCAAGAAACAGTAATACAACTCATGTACAATAAAATACAAAATAAGAAAAACATAACAAAAGGACATATCAGTAATAATTAATTACTCAACAAAATAATGATTCAACCTGTTTTGTCTTTCAAAAAAAGAACCTCTTTCCACCTCATAAGCCAGACATTATTGGGCAAATATTTGCATTCAGAATCACATTGTAACAACAAATCATGTTCAATATGTTGAAGAACTTCAAGTGGCGAGTGATATAACTGTCATAGAGTAAGGTGACATCTGGCTTGGCATAAATGAAACTTGAACATGGCTAGCAGCAGCCGACCTACACCTTTATCCAACAAAGTAGAAAGAAGCAAAAAAAAAAAAAACAATTTCCAGATATGTAACAGCCCACCAGAAAGGCTGGCTCCAAGAGCAGATAGGGTGAACCAGAATTTCAACAAAGGACAGGAAACAAAAATGGGACATTGTTTCCTCCTGATTTATGCAAGTATCTCTCTGACAAGTCCTTTCAGTAACCATTTTATGCTTTAAATTCCCTAACACTGAGTCTCCATGACAACTAAGCCATAAAACATCCCATAATCTAGGTGGAATCTGTTTATCTAACAAACTTTTAAGAAGGTTATCAACATGACCATCTGGTATATCCTAAAAGAGGGACTATGGAATGTGCTTTAGATTGCAGGACACCATAATATATTTGCGCGGTTTCAATACACTTGAGCTGGAAGCAACTTCCATATTAAGTTTCGATATCACAGGTCTGACATAAATCGGGTAGCTAGAAGTGTGTAAATTTTTCTGGCTCAATCTTGGCCACTCTGAGGATAATCTAGGTAACCAATCAAACGCATAAATCACCCATAACACGGTTTGTGGACGACTAAGGTCTATCAAATTCCAATGAAAAAAAATACTGTAGTAAAAAGTAACTGGATTCACACAATTCAAACCACCCTGTGCAAATGGAAGATACAACACATCTCTTTTAATGGGATTTAGGCAACTCCCCCAAATAATTTGAAAAAAAAAGACCCAATAAAGTGGCTTCTAAACCAGAAGGAATGGGGTATACCGCACTAAGGTATAAAAAATGAGGGAGAAGTAAAGTTTTGGTAATGATAACCTTTTTCTTTTTAGTTTGTTGCCATGACTTCCATAATCTAAGTCTGGACTGAACTGCTTCAGTTTGGCTGACCTATTAAGTAACGCATTATCACCGTTACCAAAATCAATGCCTAAAATTCAGACCAGGCCCAGTATAACAGGAATGCCTTGCAACTCCTTAACCTCAGGAATAGCAGTATGCAGTGGATATAGGAAACTCTTAAATTTATTAAGGGAGGAACCCGCAACATCCGAAAAATTAGAAAAATTATGTAATACGTCTAAGATAAGTCTCCAGAGTGCAAATCAGCAACAAAGACACAGACATCATCTGCATAAGCCAAAATTTTGGCCTCAAAGGGTACTATGGGGAAGCAATTCCAAGATTTGCACGTCTTGGGCAATTGTACGTAAAGTGGGTCCAAACTAAAACATAGAGTAAAGGACTTAAGGCAGCCTTGTCTCACCCCCTATGAATAGGGATATAGGAACCCAAATAGCCATTCACCAAGGGCAAAGCATATGCATGACTATAAAGCAAAGCAATCCAGGTTATAAAATGGTCAGGAACTCCATAGGTTCGAAAAACCTGAAACAAATAACAATGTGGGACCTGGTCAAAGGCCCTTTCTTGATCCATGGACATAAGAAAACCTTTTATAATATCAACTTTACCAAGCTCAATTAGTTCCTGAAGCAAAAGGAGATTATTATAGGTTGATCTACCGAGTACTGAACAGGATTGGTGTAGAAATCAAGTTGAGCTATGGACATCAATCTGGTATTCAATATTTTCATTAAAATTTTAAAATCTGTATTAAGGAGACTTAAAGGTCTCCAATTGGAAAGTAAGTCCTATCTCCTTTTTTATATAACAAAATCTGAATTGAAGTACAGAAATGGAACTCAAGAGTTTGATGTTGCAAAACCCAATTAAACACTACTGTGAGCACATCACAAACCAAAGGACTACAGGTTTCATAAAATTCTGTGGGCAAGCCATCAATACCAGGTGCCGTGTTGTTCCGTAAACAGGAAATTTCCCTTTTAACCTCATCTACTCTAATTGGAGCAATTAAAGCCTGTAATAGTATATCAGAACAAGGGGCAATATGGACAGAGGAAAGGAATTGCTCTGCACCAGCTCTATCCATTGGAAATTCAGCATATAAAACAGAAAAATGTGAGGAGACTGCCCGCAAGATATCCTGAAATGCAGTGTAACTATTACCAGCAGTAACCACAACTTCCGTCAGAAGGTGATCCACTGAACGCCTATGACTACAATCCAATACATCCCCCAAAGCATATTTATTAGTAGAACAGACCCTATGTTCATGCAACAGGGAGGTAGCTCTAGTATATTGTAATGCAGCCATTTCCTTTTTAACATTCTGTACCTGTGTTGTCAAAGATAAACCTTGGGAATGTATAGCTGAATATAAAGTTTCCAACTGCATACGTAAAGACAAATATCTCTTATATTTAGTCACTGCAGCATATTTAGACGTTCTCCTAGCCAGAGCAGAGATTTCAGTTTTAGTGAGAAGCCACCAATCTAACAAATCTTCGGAAAGTCCTGATAGTGACATACGAGCTTTCAACAAATCATGAACTTGGCCAAAAACCTGTCATCAAGTAACAGTAAAGAATTCAGTTTCCAATATCCATGACCCAGTTTAGCATGAGGGCCTACCCCTAAAGTGGCAGTTACCACCTTATGGTCCGAAATCTCCACAGGAATGGTTTGAGCATTAATCACCCTTAATGCTGCAGTGACAAAGAGAAAATCAATCCTAGTGGATAAGGAGCCTTTAAAAAAAGTATGTCCACCAGTAGGATGACAAACCCTATAAACATCCTGTAAATGACCCTGAACAATAACGTGATTGAGACAATGTGTATCACAGAAATCTTTGTCAGTCAGAGCCCCTATCTGATTTATGCACTACACAATTAAAGTCACCACCCCATATGAGAAAGCGGGATGTGAACAAAAAGCTGCAACTCACAAAGAGGTCTACTCAACCTTTCTTTGTAACTGGTGCATAAATCACAATTAATCTCCAAGTGTTATGTAAATAAGTAAAATCCAATATTAAGACTGTCCATAAGCAGTTCAACCAACTTGGTAACATGAAATCCATCACCCCTAAACAACTCCAACACCACTACATGTGTCTAATCCTAAAGAAAAAAAGAAGGACCCGATTCGCCAAAGCTTCTGGCCATATTAACCAAAGAAAGGGTATTGAGATGGGTATCCTGAATAAGGCAATATCACACGCCAAATCACTCAAAAATTGAAAGTAAGCAGGCGCCTATGAGCATTTTCACACTATTCACATTGAGGGTGGCAACAGTGAGGTGAAATGCCATAGCCATGAAAAGACTAGATAAAGGAAAAAATAAGTTAACATCAAGTAACCCTTCCTTTCTAGTACTCCTTCAGGTCTCACCCCGACCTCAGAAGGGTCGGTATCCATAGGCAACTCCTTTGATTTATCACTCTCAGAATCAGAGGATACCATAGGTTGTGAGGAGGTATCAGAATCAGCTTCCATATCTGAAGACTGTGTGTGGTGGGACAGGACCTCAAATTTATTACTTAAGGAACAGAGCCACCAGGAGAAGGCGCTTTGTCCAATTTGGCTCTACCTGTAGTCTGTTTTGAGCCCGCTTCTTTGCCTGAACACTAAGCTCAGGAGGGGCATAATAATATTATCCAGAGTTTTGTCAGGGACAATCACAGGTTCAGCAGGAACTGAAGTAACACCAGAAAGAGGGGAGGGGCGTGAGGAAGGGTCCTGTACAACTGGTCGAGTACTTCCTGTAAAGGAGGTTCAGAGGAAGGTTCAGACATGAAAGCCACTGTCTGGGGGCAGGTACTGCAACATCAGGGCATAAGGGGACCAGTAACCACCTAAACATGTGAGGAAAGGAATTTCGCCACAGCAATATCCTTTTGTGTTGCATTAACAAGGATCACATCCTGGTCTGGGCTATCCTCTGTTATGGAAGCCCAGGACAGGATCTAAAACCATGATCTATTTCCTCACACAGGTTACACTTCAGCTCAGAGGTACAATCTGCACTAGCATGGCCAAAAGATAAACAAAGGAACACCGTAGTCTATCACAGGCAGCACTGAGATGGGAAGGGACCACATTTAAAGCAGGCACAGGGTTGCCCACATAGAAGCAATGCCCCCATTCCCTACCTGAAAACAAACTATTTGGCAAGTGTATTGGACCCACATTTGTATGTCTAAGTCTCACTCTATAACGCCAACCTCCAGTCCACAAATGTTCAGAGTCAGATATAGGCTGTGGCAACCCCAAGACATCACAGCGTTTGGTCAACCAATGCGTAATATCACAAGCCACCACATTCTCATTCCTAAACAAAATGGTTACATTTTTAATAGAAGGTCTGGTAAGTGGGATAGCCCTAAATGGAAGCCACAACTCAGTGTATTTGAGAGTATCATACTTAGTCCAGAAATGATCTAATCCCCAAGGGCTTTGAAAACTAATGTCATATAAGAAGAACCAGATACATGAATTAGTGCAAAAATTTCATTTGTAAAAACCCAAAGATCCTTTCAAAGTGATTTTCCCACATAGAGAGGTCAGGAGCTACATCAAGACCCCAATATACTGAAGGGGACCGCATTCCATCGTTGAAGAGGAGGGAATTCCTAAATGTATCCCTCCTACGAAATTCTTCCCAATTAGATTTAGTTTTTTCCCAGGGTCTGGAGAAGGGTCAGGAGCAGGACATCCATGTCCATTTGAGCACCCCATGCTGGGCCCTGAGAGCTAGGGCCTTCATCACCTGAAGAGGAGGGAGGCAAGGAAGGAACTTTAGCGGGTAGTGTAGTATCCATGTCAGGATGCTGAACATCCTCAGCACGTAAATCCAAATCCAGGCTACCAGGCAAAGGTGGAGGCATATCTACCAAAGAAGACTATTGCCCATCACAACCAGGTATCGGACTATGGGCAGGGTCTGGTATCCAATGCCCCAAAACTCCTGGTTTCCATCCTGCACTTCACAGGGAGGCCTCCAAAGAGACAGGTAGTGGGCTAGAACAAGGTAACAGTGTGGGAGGAGGCAAAACAGGTGAGATAGCCTGCACAGTAAAAGGTGAGACACATGGTCTAGAAGGTAGATTACTCACAATTTCACCAGGTGAAGCTGCCTGGAGCCTAAAGCGGAAGCCACAGCTAGATCCAGTTCAGCAGGAACAAAGACTCCAATGTAGTGTGGTGCAATGCTGGTAGGACTGGTGCAACAGGAGATTGGTGCAGACTCTGCACCACTAAGGAGCCTAAAGGTACCATGATCACAGAGAAAACAGGAAGAGACTCCACACCTCCCAATTCAGCGACAAAGTCGTGTCCCAGAGAGGCAGACTTGATAGGGCTAACAGCATCACTAACGGCTAGTACCTGGTTCCGATGTGCAGCAAGGAGGGACTTCAACCAGAGTTCATCTGCAGGCAAGAAATCCGATGATGCAGAGGCAGACTGAGCAGGTAAAGATTCGTCAGGTACATTGAGATCCACAGGCAGAGTAACAAAACGTTCAGATGTCCTCAGTTCATCAGGCTCCAAAGCTGGACCTGCAGGAGCAGAGCTCCGTTTTCCTGCAGGTACACCAGCAGAGTGACTGAGTCCCATGGATGACTCCATGGTCCAACAGTGCCCCCACACAGAGTAGGGAAGTTCCTGGTGTCCTGGCCAAATTTCCCACATTCACTGAAAAATACCATCAACAGCTTAATCTGGTTCAATGTCAGCTGGCATCCATCTGTATTCCTCTCCCTCCGGATGAGGCTGAAAATAGGCAGAATTGCCTAGTCCTCCTTTCCCTGTCAACAAAAACTAAATAAATAATAAAGAAATAAATAACATGTTCTATTTAGAAGCTGTGACACAGAAAGAAGTGTCTTGCCTTAGGAAATCAATTTATACCTGCAGCAGTGTAGACTGTGATGGGTTTGAATAATACTTCTTAAAGAGTAGCTCTCACATGGCATGTGCTTTCACAAATAATATGTTTCAGCTGTTACAGCTACTAGATAATACATTTCTTTTTCATTTTCAATGTTCCATTCCAAGATTTATAGCAGTAGTCCATCTAAAATGTCTGCGACATGGTACCCATCCATAAAAGTGGACCAAAGGATGAGCCAGGTAATTACAGGCCGATAAACTTAACTTCCATCATGGGGAAGCTGATGGAGATAATACTTAAGGAAAGGCTGGCTACCTTTATGGAAGACAATGGGCTCGAGGACAGTCACCAGCATGGGTTTATCTCTGAAAATCCTGCCAGATGAACCAAGCGAGTATTATGACTGGGTCACATGGGAATTGGATAAGGTCATGAGGTGGATGTCAATATTTGGACTTCAGTAAAGCCTTTGATTCAGTGCCTGCGGAGGTTGGGAAGGAAGTTGAGATATGTGAGGTGGGGACTAAGATGATTAAATGGATTGAGAAATGTCTGCAGATGAAACAGCAGAGGGTAGTGGTGGTGGTGGTGGGGGGGGGATTCTCATCTCCAAGGGCTGTTTTGAGCGGGGTGCCACAGGGATCAATACTGGGACCAGTGCTGTTCAGAATATTCATAGCAGACATCTCGTATGGTGTCAGGAATAAGAGCAGTCTAGTCATTGACAATACCAAATTGAGGGTGGTGGTGGATGATATAGCAGGTTAGCAGGGGCTGCAGGACAACCTGACCAAACTGGTGGAGTGATCAGAAGCATGGCAGTTGGGATTCAATGCGAGAAAGAGCAAAGTCCTGTACTTTGGAGCAAAGAACCCAGGGAGGGGTTACCAGCTGGGAGGGGTGCAGCTAGGTTCCACTAAGGAGGAGAAGGATCTAGGGGTAGTTGTAATGGGGAAGATGAACAATACAGAGTAGTGTAGGAGGGCAACAGTGAAAGCCAACAGAATACTGGTTGTATCGCGAGACGGGTCTCCTCCAGGAGCAGAGAGATGATCCTGGCTCTGCAGGGCACTGGTCAGACTGTACCTGGAGTACTGTATGCAATTTTAGTGGCCGTATCTAAAGAGGGATGCGAAATTACTGGAAGGGGTACAATGCATGGCAACAAGGATGATCCAGGGATTGGAGGACAGACCATACGAGGAGAGGCTAAGAGAGTAGAACATGTACTCCTTAGAGAAGAGAAGAGACCGCGGGGATATGATTGAGACCTTTAAGCATGTAAAGGGAATAAACAAGGCAGGTGCTGAAGGTATACTCAGTCTGAAGAGGGGGACAGACATGAGAGGACATGGTCTTAGATTGGAAGGGAGAAGATTTAGGATGGAAATGAGGAGACACTTTTTCATGGAGAAGGTCATGACAGAATGGAATTCTCTACTGGAGGAGGTGGTAGACTGCAAGACAGTGGGTACTTTCAAGAGGTGATGGGACAAGGTGAGAGGGGAGTAATTGGGAAGGGAAGGGGGTGGGGCAGCTGCAAGATGAGGGTGCTAGCTGCACACTCGAGCAGACTTGATATACCAGGTGGCCTATTTTTGCTGGCAAATTCGTATGTTCGTAAGACAGAGGTTAGTGATAAATTCAATATTCTGGTTAGGGGAAAGCAAGATAGGGCAGCAATCTTAAAGAACAACTCTCCATTACAATAAAAGCTTAAAAGCACTAGGTTTACAACAATTATGTTGTAACATTATTGTTTTCTAGTTCTTTGCTGTTTTTACTTTCTCCTGCTGTTGGTCTACTAATTATTGTATAAAGCAGCAATTATTTTACTGAGATTTTCAGAATGTATTTGACTTTCCCTCCTTCTTCACCCTTTCCAACCTGGTTTCCATAAATCCCATTCTACCCTCCTCCAGCTTACTGGCTCTATTCTCTCAGGTATGGATCAAGGCCTTATCACCTCTGCCATCTTTGTTGACTTGGCCAAAGCCTTCAACACTGTAACCCGCTATCTCCTCCTTGATAAACTTATAGCAACAGGGATTTCCACCTCTGCTACCAACTGGTTCTGCTCCTACCTTGAGAGAAGGACTCAGTTGGTTAGAACTGATGATTCCTTACCCCATCCACTACCCATCAGCACTGGTGTCCCCCAAGGTTCTGTCCTTGGCACAATGCTCTTTTCAACTTTCCTGAATGATCACCCCACTGCCTATATTCTGTGTCCATCCATATGTACTCAGACGATACAGGTCTTTTTCCCTTCGGTTCCACCCATTCTGATTTGATGGACAAGCTCCAGCTGGATGTTGACAACATCCAACACTGGTTCCATTCAAATAAATTGTCCCTAAATGCCAAAAAAACAGTCTCCTTGACCTTTGACTCCAGGCAGAAGCTCTTCAGGATTGCTGCCCTCCCATCCTTCCACAACTTAAATGGGTCCATGATTGATGATGTCCCCTACCTCACTGTTCGGGTCTTTCTCACTATCACCTCAACATTTCTGGTCATGTGGATGCCATCCATAAAAAACTACACAATGAACTAGGTGCCCTGTACAGGAAGCATTGTTGCATCCCATGCCGACTCTCAGAGTCATTATCCAGAAAATGATTCTCCTTATTTTTAACTATGGAGACACTGTCTACAGTGTTAGTCCTAAGTGCACACTGACCAGACTGGATTCCCTCTTCCACTCCATCTGTCACTTTGCTCTGGACTGCTCACCCATACCCACCATTGCTCCATTTATACCTCTCTCCTTCCTTCCCTCAAAACCAGGTGTCTCACTCATTGTTCCTCCTCTGTAGTGAAATACTGCCTAGGCTATGTCCCTCCTACCTCTCTTCTTCCTTTCTCCCCCTTTCTCACTACACCCTCTGGAACTCTGGCTTTTGATCCCTGGCATTTCCTTCTAGGATGTCCTCAGCTGGCCAGCTGCCTTCTCCAACCACTTCCCCAAACATTGGAATTCTTCCCCTTACTATCTGCTCTGCCTCCACCCAATGCTGTCTCTCCTAGCTTCTCCTCAAATTCAAGTCTCACTCCTGCAACTGCACCTGATCCCCACCTCCGTTACTTTCTTCCTTTCCTTCCACTCCCTCCCATACCTCTCAACTGTACCACATTACGAGAAACGTGCCTCATTTTACTTCACAAAAGCTCCTTGTTACTCATTGTGAGGACTTGTTCCACATTCAAAGTCAACATTTTAAAGCAAAAATCCATAGTAAATGATGCAAAAAATATATTATTTAGTTAATTACAGACTTTCTGAACATAAATGCAAGATTTTAACAGTGGTTTGAGCTTCTTAGGTAAAGATTTGATTAAGTGTTCCACATTTTGCCCATTTGTTCCACATTTTGACAGGCAATGTTCCACATCTGAGGGACAAAAGGTTGAGAGGTATGCTCTCCCTCTTCCACCCCATCTTGTCTCCCCCACAACCTCGCTGTCCTAACCTCTGCTGCAATCCCCCCATTTCCACCCTCTCCAATTCACTATCCCTTGTTTACCTCTGGATAGCTTCACTGCCAACATTTATTGCACTCAGCACTTTCAGTATCATCCTCTAACTACCCGCCTTGATGCATTTCTGCTATACCCCATACCATTGTACACAATGCTAAAATTGTCTGTCTACTGTAGCTTGACTGTGATGCTTAGCAAATTGTACTTATTTGTCTAATTGCCTGTCTATTGTAGCTTGTTTTTTTTTGTTTGTTTGCTGCTTAGTTCTGTTCCTTCCTGCAATGTAAATGATGTTCCTATTGTTGCTCATGACCCTCCTCTTACCCCCTCCCCCCAGAAACATCTGGAAATGAGCTGCTATTCAGCTCAGTATGCCTTTCCTGTTGAAACTTTTGAAATAAATAAACAAATAAATGAACAAATGTATGAATAAATGAATACTAATCATACAATTGTTGTTTGTGACATCACAATTGGTTGTCATGATGAGCACTATGGTGTCATAAAAAAGGCTCTGTGAGGTTAACAGTGGAGAGACAAATGTTTTCAAATGTTTATACACAGACTTTTAGATGGACTACTAAGAAGTGCTGTAAATCTTGTAAAGGAACATTACAAATGAAAACAAGCATTTGTCAATGCTGAATGTTTGCTTGCTGGCATTGGCACTGGTAGTGTAGGAATTAGAGGGACGCATAATAGGAATGGCAGTGCAGTATTGAACTGAAGCCAACCCCACCATCACCCTGCAGAGACTGACAGGCATTGGGGTGTGCCTTTTGGTCATCAGCTATAACACATTATTTCACCACACCCTACCCTGCAGACACCGACAAGTGTCACGGTGTGCCTCGGGATCTTTGGGCCTTACGCTCACCCTATTCCATAAGGAAATATGGTGAGATGGGTGCAGAATAGGAGAATGGGGTGAACTTTGGGGCTGAAGAGTCCAAGGCACACCTCGATGCCTGTCACTGGCTGCAGGGTGTGGGTGGGGGTGAAATGGCATCAGCATTACAGGCGACAATCCCAAGTCACACCCTGATGCCTGTCAGTCTCTACAGGGTGGGGCATTATGGTTGGAAATTCTAATGCCCTGGGAGTTCGTTAGTATTTTCCACCAAATTTTCAACATGTTTTTTTGTGACCTCACCTCATGAACAGTGGCAATATCAGTTTGTTAGCTGAAAGCTAATTTTGCACAGCGATGCCATTTGGCACCACAGTTGCAAAACACATTCGAACAGGATGTGAAAAATGACAGCTGTACTGTTCATGGGGAGGTGTAAAAAATGGTAATGTTGAAAATCTGGAGAGAAAATATAAAAATACTGGTGAAGTCACTAGTGTGCATAGAAACTGCGCAATACACACCCTTAAAGTAATTAGTTTGGGGAATTTTTACAGCAGATTGTCAACACAGGCATTTTGGGATCTCCGCTCATGAACAGTGTCACTGTGATTTTCTTAATCTGTCCCGAACACTGATTTCCCACAGCGACCGTGCATTTCAGCGCGAGAAGTGTTAAAACACCTTTCAGCCAGGGTGTGAAAAATGACAGCTATACTGTTCATAAAGAGATGTGGAAAAATGCCAGTGTTGAAAATCTGGATTGAAAATATTACAAATTCGTGAACTTACGAGGGTGCGTGGAAACTGCACAATGCACGCTCATAACACAGTCATTTTATGGACTTTTATCACCAAACTTTCAACATAGCCATTTTAAGACCTCTGCTCATGAACAGTGTCACTGTGATTTCCTTAATCTGTCACAAACATTGATTTCGCTCACCGACCGGGCCATTGTGTGCTACATGTGCAAAAAACACATTTTGGGTAAGATGTGAAAAATGACAGCTGTACTGCTCATAAGGAGGTATGGTAAAATGGCAATGTTGAAAATCTGGAGAGCAAATAGTAAAAATTCTCGAAGTTACGAGCGTGCATAGGAACGGCGCAACACATGCTCGTGTAAAAGTTATTTTTGAATTTTTTCACCAAATTTTCAACATAGGGTTTTGGGGCGTCTACCTCATGAACTGTGACACTGTCATTTGTTACTCAGTCCCAAAAGGTGGTTCCGCAGTGACCACAAAATCACCTTTTGGGAATGGAATAACAAAATGACAGTGGCTGAGTTCATGAGGTAGGGTCCCAAGAACTCCATGTTGAAAATGTGTGAAAAATTCCCAAAATGGCTGAGATATGCCCCAAAGTTGAAGAAAAAAACATTTATGCCATTATACAGCTTACCGGCTTTTCTTCAGTTTGCGGTCTGCTTTGAAGAGTGCAGATGTGTTCCTGGTCCACCGAAGATCATTAGCGGCCTCCGGAGGTAAGTATGGGGTGAGGGGGGTGTGGGAGGTGGGGTACGCAGATGGTGGGTGCAGGTTGGGGAGGGGGCAAGAGAGTCAATGAGGGACCATTTTCTTTGTTCAATCAATCAATCAAACTTTATTTAACAGGCAGTTACATCATTGAGCAACTCTTTCAAGATGGTCCTGGACACAGAGGACACTTTTGCTTACAGTAGACAACACTTCGACAAAAGTAGACATCGGTACAGGCAGTTACAATATACAAACTCAGTACTTGGACAAATTAGACTGTAAAGCAATTGCAAATATAGGCATTTAAAGTGCAGCGTATACAGGTTGTAGCTTATAGTACAAGTGAGGTGAGGAGGAGGGACATAGAAAAGGGCAGTGGGAAGAAAGGGTATCAGACACATAGTAGAGAGAGAAAATAGGGCAGCCTAATAGAATGAAGCCCCTGCAAAGCTGATTGATGAGGGTGGGGTGGGGTGGGAGATGGTTGCCTTTAAAGGGATGCTGGCCGACACGGGAAATAGGCAGCCCAGGATTACAGAGGTTAAGAGACTCAGTTGAGAGGGGTAAAGCTTTACCTGAAATAATCACACGCCGTTTTCAGGCCTCTATAGAGCAGCCCCTAAATATAAAATGGCTGGGCAGCAGGGAGATTTTAAGTAATTTTTGCATGTTATTCCAAAGTGCTGGTAAAAAGGAGCAGTTGAGCCAAGACATGTCCTTGTTCATGATAGCTTAAGGAGGACAAAGGAGGAGTTCCTTAGTCCGTAGGCACCCTTTGAACCTTTAAACAGGTCACAGATATAGGGTGGTAGTTTGTTGGTAGTTTGTTGGACAAAGCCCAGAATAACCACATGAGGGTGTTTATTTGCCTCCTCGTGGAGAGGGACAGCCAATCTAATGCTTGGTACAATGAGCAGTGATGAGTCTGCAAGGGCAAGTCAAGAACAAATCTCAATGCACGATGATAGAACATATCCAGCTTTTGGAGCACATACTGAGGCAATGGCTATATAGGAAGTCAGCATAGTCAATCGGGGAAGAAAGGTTGTTTGAACCAGCCACTTTCTAGCTTCCAGGGTGAGTAGGCGTCTTATGCGGTAGAAAATACTGAGGCACTGCCTTAGCTTTTTTGTTAACTATCACTTAGATGGACACTGAAGGTGAGTTTGTTATCCAACCAGACTCCCAGATATTTAAATTTATCCACTAACTCTAGTGCTTCATTAAGGAGGGTAATAATCTGTGGGGTCCCAGGCATCCCCTTATTGTGGGATGGAGAGATAATCATAGCTTTTGTTTTTGCAGTTAACAAGAGCTTTAGATTCAGCAGGTTGTGCTGGAGGATGATAAAATCCTGCTGTAGCTCCTTGTACGCAATGTCCAAGGAGGGTTGGTCGTGAGAGGACTGTGTCATCTGCGAAGAGGTGAACGTTTCCAGCAACCGTAAGAGTCGATGCAGTAGATGTAAGGAGGAGAGGATAGGTCCAAAAATGGAACCTTGTGGAACGCCTCAGGGCAGTAGTTTTAATGGGAGAATTCCCTTTGGCTTTAATTTGCTGTTTATGATTTGTAAGGTAGCAGCAGAACCACTTTACTGCA
Source organism: Neoceratodus forsteri (assembly GCA_016271365.2). Taxonomy (NCBI): domain Eukaryota; kingdom Metazoa; phylum Chordata; order Ceratodontiformes; family Ceratodontidae; genus Neoceratodus; species Neoceratodus forsteri. Next base: position 1,136,902,384 of record CM057452.1, read on the forward strand.
GCAGAGGTTAGACCGATGCTACTCAGGGAATGAAGAAGTATGAAATGATCAATCATATCAAATGCCTTGCTGAGGTCAAGGAAGAGTGCATAGATGTGCTGTTTACTGTCCAGGGCTTTTAGCCAGTCATTTGACACTTTGGCAAGAGCAGACACAGTACTGTGCTTGGGTCTGAAACCTGATTGGACTGGTTTGAGGATTTTCTCACGATCCAAGTACTCCTTTAATTGAGAGTTTACAATTTTTTCAAGTAGCTTGGATAAAACAGGAAGCAACGAAATAGGCCTATAGTTGTTCAAGTCAGTGGGGTCTCCTGACTTGAACAGGGATAATGCATGGTTTCCAACTAGGTGCAATTCCCTTGTGATAATGAGCTGTTAAAGAGATGGGCAATTGGAGCTGCAAGATAATAAGAACCTGCTTTTAAGAAGAAGGGGTCAATGAATTGGCACCAACGCTCTTTTTGGTGTCCAACGAGAGGAGCAGGTCCTCTACCTGTTTGTAGGAGACTGGCTGGAACTTGTAGAGGGGGCGGTTGGTAGGGGGGCTATGGTTGGTCTAGTAGCTATGCTGGCGGTGCTTGTGGTGCTCAGTTCACTAACAGGTGACATGTCGAATGTGAGGCCTGCAGTGGTGAAGTGGTTATTGAGCTGATCAAGGGTCTCGGACCTATCTGTGTAGGAGGTGTTATTTGCCACAATTTTAGCTGGTAGTGGGGTGGCAGGGAATGTCCTCAACCTCTCTCAGTATCTGCCAAAATTGGTGGAACAGTTTTGTTTGCCTCCAGTGCTGACTGGAAGAACTGTTGTTTTTCCAACCATACCAGTTTAGTGCAGGCATTTCTGGCTACCCGGGAGAAGCCAGTCTGAGTCAGACTGGGACTTCCATGCCCTTTTCAAAAGGGTGTCTCTATGCCATAAGGCCCTCTTAAGTAGTGGGCTAAACCACTCAGATGCGCATTTCCAGGATTTGATTTTCCTTAAGGGTGCATGTTGGTTGATAACATTTACTAGCAGATCCTGGAAGATACAGAATGCTTCAGACACAGAGGGTGTAAGGAAGAAATTCTGCCACTTTTTGTTCCCAAGATCTGTCAGGAAGGCCGGGAGACTGAAGTATTTTAGGTTGCGCTTAAGCTTGAAGGTAGATGTGGAGGGGAGGTGTGGGGAGCACCCAACACAGGCGATTGTGCAGTGATCACTCAGATCATTGTGGAAGACCCCTGCATGAGAGATATTATGTGGCTTGTTGACAAGTATAAGGTCCAGAAGTGAACTTCGGTCGAGATTTTTCTTGTTAGGTCGTGTAACGTCAGAGATAATCTGAGTGAGCCCATGCTTGTCACAGAAGTCCTTAAGCTTGTTTGCACTGGCATCATTCCAATTAAGGTTAAAGTCACCCATGATAATGCATTCTGTGTTCACTTTTTCCAGGACAGAGTGAATATGGGGCAGTATACACAGGTTCACTGCAGGGGCTCTATAGCATGCAGCTACTAATAAGGCTATATCAGGTGAGAGGGTAATTTTGAAGGCAAGACATTCAAATTCTTTGAGCATTGATGTGCAGGCAATATCGGTGATTAGGAATTTATCTTTAATATATATGACAACACCACCACCTCTGGTCAACCTGTCACACCTGATCAAGTTGTATCCCGGTATGTTAAATGTTTTGTCAGGTAAAGTATTTTTCAGCCAGGTTTCCGAGAGCATTGCTGCATCAGGCTTGGCATGTAGTACCCAGGCGTGGACCTGGTCAAGTTTGTTAGCAAGGCTGCATACGTTCATATGCAAGAAGCTCAGATCCTTTAGCTGTGGGAGTTCCCCCCGGGGCAGTTAGCAGTAGAGGGGGCCGGGTTTAATTCCACACTGCCTGCACAGAGTAGCAGTAGCACTAATAATTTCCTGAGACATCTTACCAGGAATCTTACAAAGGCTTTGTTTGGTTGTTTGCCTTGGACAATATCAAGGGCAGCAGAGCGGGAGTTTGGTGGGCAGCGGATGTTGATCAGAGCAGATAATACTACCCTAACAGAGAGGGTAAGGGAGGTCTGCTTAGAGAATGTTGGGCAGTAGGAGGTGTGAAGGGTTGGAAATGTGTAAGGATTACTGCCTTTGGAGGAAGTTAACTGGTTGGCAGACACCATTGGGCTTATTTACAGTCCTATAGGAGTATTTGGGCAGGATGGGTCTTTCCTGGGGTTCAAAATTGGTTCCGCTGTCAGAAGGAGGATGTAGCCAATGAGGAGAAGGGGGTTGTGGAAGCCATCTCTTGGATTTATTACAATAGCTAATGAAACAGTTCTAGATGTTTTTTTTTTTTTATAAAGACAACATGGGACTTTTGCCACGCTGGGGTGGGCTCCCAGCATGGCACCTGGAAGTTTGCATTTGGGGGGGCAGTGGAGCCGATGGGGGATTGGCACCTCTTCGGTCATACAGTGTGTGGGGGTGGAGGGAGTGCATGAGCACGCTGGGGTGGGCTCCCAGCATGCTACCTAGGTGTTCATGTGGGGAGGGACTGGATCCAACAGGGATCAGAACAGACTGCCTATGACAGTTCAGATGCAGTGCTGACATGTATGCAAATTGCCTGCCGACAGCAGTATGCAAATTCTACACGTTACCACTGCTGATTGTAGCAGTGATTTTCTCAGAACTGTATGGCACTGCATCTGAACAGCTGTCATAGACAGCTCGGACATTCATTGGTGTGGTGCAGCCACGCCTGCAAAAAGGAGCAGGGCATTGGAAGTGTGGGTGGTACACGCATTTAAAATGTGTATGGTGGCACTATGTTTCTTGCACATGCATGCAAGCAAACATAAAAATGTATTCACTAGTAAACTGTAACAGCTGAAACATCTTAACATAGAAACATAGACTTTGATGGCAGATAAGGACTGCTTGGCCCACCTAGTCTGCTCATTTCCCTACCTACTGGATAAGCTGCAGATCCTAGTTTACCAACAGCCTATTTCTCCCTTCCTTCCCCCCACAAGAATTGCCTTATGTTTGTCCCATGCATTCTTGAATTCCCCCACTGTTTTTGAACCCACAACCTCCTCAGGAAGGCCATTCCATGCATCCACCACCCTCTCTGTGAAAAATACTCCCTCACATTACCCCTGAGCCGTCCCCCCTCTATCTTCAGATTGTGTCCCCTTGTTCTTGCACATCTCTTTTTCTGAAAGATGCTACCCTCTTGGACTTTGTTGATTCCCTTGAGGTACTTAAAAGTTTCTGTCATGTTCCTCCTCTCCCTCCTTTCCTTAAGGGTATACACATTAAGCTCCTTTAGTCTCTCCTCTTGTATAGCTTCTGTTGCAGACCCTGCACCATTTTAGTTGCCCTCCTCTGGACTGTCTCCATCCTATCTATGTCCTTTCGGAGATGGAGTCTCCAGAATTGGATGGAGTACTCCAGATGGGGTCTCACCAACTGTCTGTACAGAGGGATAACAACTTCTTGTTTTCTACTGGTGATGCCTCTCCCTATACATCCCAGTATCCCCCAGCCATCCATACTGCCTTCTCACATTTCTGGCTAACCTTTAGGTCATCTGATATGATTCCCCAGGTCACTTCCCATTTTGTTGTTGTTACTACCTCCCGCCCCCCATATTGTACTCTTCCCCTGGGTTTTTGTTCCCAGGTGCATTACTTTGCACTTCTTTGCATTGAATCCAGGCTGCCATACTTCTGACTATTCCTCCAACCTTGCCAAGTCCCTTCTCATCCTTTCCACCACCCTTGTGTATCAACCCTGTTGCAGATCTTTGTGTCATCTGACAAAGAGGCATTCTTTTCCTTCCAGTCCCTCTGCAATGTCACCTATAAAGACATTAAAAAGGACTGGACCCAGTACTGAACCATGTGGTACCCCACTAGTAACCCCCTTTCTTCAGAGTGGACTCTGTTTACTATTACCTTCTGTGTCCTGTTGTCCAGCCATTTACATGCTTCCACCCTGGGACCCACTCCCAGGCTGGCTAATTTGTTTATTAATCTTTGTGTGGGACTGTGTCAAATGCCTTGCTAAAAATCTAGGTAGGCCATGTCCACAGCCCTCCCTGGTCTACCACTTTGGTCACCCAGTCAAAGAAATTGATTAGATTCATCTGACATGACCTTCCTGCTGTGAATCCATGCTGCCTTGGGTCCCGTGCCCTACTGGCCTCTAGGTACTCAACAATTCTTTCCTTCAGAAGTGATTCCATCATTTTTCCTACCACTGAGGTCAAACTGACAGATCTGTAGTTTCCTGCCTCAGTCTTGCTCCCACTTTTGTGAAGGGGAATCACATCTGCCCTCCTCCAGTCCTCAGGTACCACACCATCCTCCCATGATTTTTGAAAAGGCTAGTCAATGATGTTACTAGCTATCCCCTTAATTCTTTTAGAATAATGGGGTGAATCCTGACAGGACCCATGGCTTTGTCCACCTTCAGTTTTAGGAGTTCTTTCAGAACCCTTTCTTCTGTGAAAGGACTGGGATTGACCCCCCATATGCAGAGTGCTTCTATTGATTGGATTGGGTACCTCCCTCCTCTTCTTTTGTGAATACTGAGCAGAAGTTTTATTTTTATTTTAATTGACTGGTAAGTGCACTAGACAAATCCTGCCTATTTTCAGGCACGACCGGGGAGGGGATACAGATGAATGCCAACTGACCTTGAACCAGATTAAGCTGTTGCTGGTATTTTTTAGTGCATGAGGAAATTTGGCCAGGACACCAGGGAAATGTCCCTGCTCTTTCCGATAAGTGCCATGGGATCTTTAACATCCACCTGAACTACCACCAATCCAGGCAGATGGGACCTCGATTTAACGCCTCATCCAAAAGACAGCACCTCTCATGCTGCACTACAGTGTCAGTACTGGGATATTAACCAAGTGCCAGATGTGGGAACTGGAACCCACAGCCTCTGATCTCCGCCTCAGAGGCGAGTGTGCTACCCACTGAGCCACTGACACTGATAAAGAAGTAGTCATTCAGTATCCCTACTTTTTCACTGTCCCTCTCCGCCCACCCTTTGTCCCCTTTATTCAGGCTCACTATCCATCCCTTTGTCTTCTCGCCCCTAATGTCTTAATCTTATTTATGAAGTACAAGCTGAAGTGCAGTGCTGCTTTTTAAGAAGTCTGGATTCAAGCTCATCATAGTCTGCACTGCTGCAGTGAACAATTGATTTCCTAAGGCCTGACACTTCTTTCTGTGTCACAGCCCTTAAATAGAACATGGGGTGACATACCATCTGTATGAGCATTCATGTCAGTGGTACCAGATGCAAAACTGCAGTATTTGGACAGGTCAGAGAAGTGAGTAATAAGCATTCACTACAGTATTAGAGTTATTATAATTTATACCATTTAGCAATATGTCTGTCATCATGGATTTACAGTCCCATTAATCCCTTGATATGGTTCCAGAACCTTCAGGAGTCTCAGTAGAAGCTTGTAGTAGTTCTTTGTAGTAGGTACTTTGGCAACGTGAATGCCGTTGCCTACATTTTTGGACTCATTCTGTTGTGGATGAGTGAATCGGGTTACCTAACACTTCTCTAGTAGCAGCTACTTCAGAAATACTTTTAATTTCCACAATCTAACTGCAGTAGCCCCATCCTCTGAGCTGGAGGAAGAATTAGTTACAAATTTGTCTGTAAGTTGCTTTACTAATTTTGCACTTCCATTTCCTTTTGGTGTATTGTGTTCTTTTGCCATGCATTTGGTTTGCATTTCCTTAATTTCTTTCTACTTTGTGTCATTTTGTTGCAACTGGTCTCAGTTTTTATTTCTTGATTTAATTGCTTACTACCCTGTCTCTATTAGCTCTGCCGTGTCAGTAATTTGTTTTATGCTAATTATACACTGAATGTTTAAGTATGCCTCTCCTTTTTATGTTTGCTTGCACCCATGTGCAAGAAACATTATAGTGGCAGCATAAGAGAGAAGCGGGTTGTGGAGGTGCGGCACTGTAGCGGTCAATGCCGGCACTGCATTTTTGGGCTTGGCAGTGCTCAACCAATGCAGGCCCAGTGTCCTGATGACACTGGTTCTGCAGAGAGCCACCAAGTTGTAACGATTTTGCTGCAGCAATCATAGCCACCTTGTCATTGCAGCGTCAGTCATTCTGCTGCAATGAGGCAGTGACCCGTCATTGCAGAGTGGTACCTTGTCTGGTGTAATAGTACCAGTAACATGGGAACTCTATGCCACCACCTCAGCCCCATGAAAGCTGACAGGGGTGTCCAATCCCCTGTCGGCATGCCCTCAACCCACTTCATTTGCTGACAAGGGAGCCCACTCCCATTGGCATAATGTCCCCACCCCAATTTCTGTTGTGTGTGCTGAGGGAGTGCCCAATCTTCTCTCAGCGTCATGCGCCCCCAATCAGTTTTCCGTTGCTGACGGGGGGCCCAATCCCCACTGTCTTCATTCCCACTTCCCAGTTCAATTTGCCTATGGGGAGCCCATTCCCCATCGGCATAATGTCCCCACCCCCAATTTCTGTTGTGTGCCTAGAGGGTGCACAATCCCCCTCGGCATCATGCACCCCCCAACCGTTTCTGTGCTGATGTGGGGCCCAATCCCCATTGGCTTCGGTCCCACTCCCCACAATGCATGTGGCACACTGGGAGCCCACCCAGTGTACCAAACACACCTGCAAAAGAAGAAAACTGACCCGTGTTGTGTTTTTTTTTACCTGAAAAACAAGAAAATGGTCCCTCAATGTGTCCAGTGCCCCTCCCCCAACCCGCTCCCACCCTCTGCTTACCCCACCTCCTCACACCCCACTCACCCCATACTTACCTCCAGAGCCCAGCGCAATGATCTTCGATGGACCAGGAACACATCTACACTTTTCAAAGCCAACTGCGAACTGAAGAAATGCTGATAAGCTGTATAATGGCAAAAATAGGATTTTTTTCAACTCTGGTGCATATCTCGGTCATTTGGGGGAATTTTGGCACCAAATTTCAACATTGCATTATTGAGACCCCTCCTCATGAATTCAATCACCGTCATGGCGTTATTTTATCCTGAAATGTGATTTTGCGGTCACTGCATGGAATCACCTTTGAGGACTGATTAACGAAACAACAGTGCCACTGTTCATGAGGTGGGCTCTCAAAAAGCCTATGTTGCAAATTTGGTGAAAAAAATCCAAAAAAAATACTGTTTATGAGCATCGTTGCACAGTTTACGCGCAGCTCATAATCCATAAATTTGTAATATTTTCACTCCAGATTTTCAACATTGGCATTTTCCACACCTCCTTATGAACAGTACAGCTGTCATTTTACACATCCTGGCCGAAATGTGTTTTGTACTTCGGTGCAGAATAGCACAGTTGCTGTGGAAATCAATGTTTGGGACAGATTAAGAATGAGAAAGAGAGAGGGGGGAGGAGCTCAACAGAGCTCTGTCAAACTGCTGCAGATTTCTTTGTGGGCAGAAAAATGCGCCAACACAGACAGAAGCCCAGTTACAAAAGGGCAGCCTGCAGCGCTGGGAGAAACAGAATCGAGGGAGTGAGAGAGGGGGGTGAGCGAGTCAGCAGAGCTCTGTCAGGACTGCTGCAGATTTCTTTTCTGGCAAAAAAGGTGTAATGCAGGCAAGCCCAGTACAAAAGTGCAGCCTGCAGCACTGGGAGAAACAGAACAAGCAGGTGAGAGAGAGGGAGTGAGCGAGCTCAACAAAGCTCTGTGAGGACTGCTGCAGATTTCTTAGTCGGCAGAAAAAGTAGCCAATGCAGGCAGGAGCCCAGTACAAAAGACAGCCTGCAGCGCTGGGAGAAACAGAATGAGTGAGTGAGAGAGGGGAGTGAGTGAGCTCAATTGAGCTCTGTCGGGACTTTAGAGTTGCCCCCTGGCCGCCAGGGTCCTGTGTGGTCCTATATTACAGCAGGGTTTCTGGGGTGGAGATAAAGCAATGATTGGATACTTTGAGGATTGCTGTAATAATACAGATTTAGTTGTTCTGTTTATTTCTCTAACTGAGCTAAGTACTGAGCTATACTGTTAGGACTGCTGTAATAATACATATTTATTTGTTCTGTTTATTTCCCTGAGCTGAGTTATACTTGGAGTGCAATAGGATTTCTAACTGGGCTAAGTGAAACTATATGAGGGCTGAGAACAAAACGTATGGTAGCTGAAGGGTGAAAAATGGACAAGGAGGCTTTATTATTTATTTATTTATTTATTAAACTCTAGGATTACAAGTACCTTTGAGCAGGGACTGCTCATTTACAAAGGTTCCATGTCAGAGGATGGGGTGACAAAACAAGGTGAACAAAGATTACAAACTTAACATGTCGATTACTAAGGCCTAAATAGTACAGCAATAATTGAAGTAGAACAACATAAGCTAGCTTTTAACAGAATTGATGGTAGAACAGTATCTATGTAGGAGGAAGTCAGGAAGAAGCAGCAGGTAGGTGCCGTTGTCAGACAAGGATGGACAGAGCGAGGGGGAAAGGGGCCAGTAGCCATAGAGTAGAATGTGTCCTTAGGGAGGGGATGGGTGGTGAGCTGGGGGCAAAGGAAGAGAAGGGGGAGGCTGGTGCAGTGAAAGCAAGGCAGGAAAAGCTGGTTACAGCCACTGTAAGGGTAAGGGGCATAGAGCAATGCTTAGGGGAGGCAGTCATACTGTGAGGTAGAGGGGAGGAAGAGACGTAGTTGCCTTTTAAAGGGGCTTAGCGTTACAGCTGCTAGAGTTTCTTTGTTAAGGGTGTTGAACCACTGAGGAGCCCTGTGCATGAAGGATCTCTGACCCAGTGAAGTCCGATGCCTGGGGACCTGGAAAGTCCGGGATTGAGAACCACGTGTCAGCTGGGTATATATACGTAACCTAGAGGCTTATAGCCTCGGTGTTTCGAAATGAGGTAGTTGTGCCATACTGGGGAGCAGAGAGGCACAGCTTTTTTATACAAGATCCCCGTGGTCTTTCCCAGTGTGTAGTGCAGGGCGGGTGTTGGTATTAGCTGGCCTTGGGATTAGGGGGTGGTAATTACACGAGGGGTGGGGCAGTACAGCACAGTGATAAGTAATAATAAGGGTGGGATGCAGCTTAAAGCAGCCATGGTGAGGAGATGAGGAGACACTGTTTGACAGAGGCCACCAAATGGGTGAGATAGAGTGAGAAAAAAAATAATATGAGGGCTGAGAACAAAAAGTATGGTAGCTGAGGGTGAAAATGGACAAGGAGGCTTTAGGATTGCTACAGTAATACAGCATCTAATGGATGATATTTGAGACTGAATTAACCCGGTCGGCAAGGGGCAGTAGGGGACTAGTGTGGGGAAGAAGAATTTGGTAACTAGGGCCTAACAGTTGTAGTACGGTACAGAAACCAGGGTAAGAGCCCGCAACATAAGATAGGGGCTAAAACAGGGCAGGTGCCACCTGTCATCAGGGCGCATCTTTTGGAAGGTGGTGGGGTGTACTGAGTGTGGGTCTGCCATGATCCTGGACTGGGCTTGGAGGATGGGGTGTATGGTCTGTAGACAACTGGCTAGTTTGAGGAGGAACTGTGGAGGTTAGGAGGAGTCTAAGTGGCAGGGCAGATGAGTATGGTAGGCATCCCAGCTGGGGGGTGAATAGGGATGGCAAGGGGGATGGGGAAGAAGAACTAGGGACTGAAACCAACCCCAGTATCAGAGGCAGTAGTAGAAAGAGAGGAGAAAGGAGGGGTGCCTGCAGGGGGCCTCCTGATGGGGGAGGAAGAGACCACGAGGAGTACCAGGGAGAGAGCAGATGGCTGTGGGTAGGAGGGACCAGGATGGGATGGGCCGGGGGCATGGAGGGAACAAGTAGGAGGGGGAACCTGATAGGGAAGAGAGTGAAGGAGGGGTATCAACTAAGAATAGACTCGAGCCTCTGCTATGGAGAGAGAGGGGAGCAGGAGCATACTGAAGAGAGAGGACAAGAGGGGCATGAGAGGGATGGCAACAGGTAGGGGAAGAGGTAGGAGGATGAAAGGGTAGAAGGGGCCAGTAAGGAAGGAGGGGTGACTGGAGGAGAGAAGACTACGGGAAGGGGAAGATGGAGGGGCATCACTTATCGGGGTCGAGGGAATGGGGGTCTAATTCAACAACAATGGGGATAGGAGAGGAGTTGGAAATCAGCAGGGAGGAGGGAGGTCGACATGGGAAGCCCAGTAGGAAGTAGTCAGGCTGGGAAGGGGTTCAAGGAGGATGGGAGGAATAAGGCAGAGAAAAGGGTGAGGTGGAATTAGGGGTGCAGATACAGAAGTCACAGAGGGTGAAGCTGGTGGGGGTAAGGGCAGGAAGAATGAATACTGGGGTGGTGAAAGGGCATTAGAAGGAAAGGGGTAAGGGACAGGGGGTACTCATCCTGGGGATTCTATACTGAAAGTGGGAGATGGGGCAGAAGGAAAGGCACAGCTGTATTTGGGTTGATGCTATCCCCGGGTTGACTTCAGGAGGGGCTGGGCAGGAACTGCTCAAGTGCAGTGAGGGGAGGAAGAAATCTCATTTAATGTTGCATGTGGTACAAATGACTTGGTGGGGAGACTGTGCAAGTCATGAGGGGAAGGTTCGAGGATGGGCAGGCAGTGTGAGAGGGGTGGGGGAGTTGGTGGCATTCTCGGAGGTACACTCTGTACCATGTGCAAGCACAGGGAGGAAGCGTAGGATCAAGGAGTTCAACAACTGACTGAGAGATTGGTGCCACACCAAAAAGGATGAGTTAGTGACTAACTGGGGCAGGGTCTGGGGGAATAGTGACTTGTACACGGGGACAGGCTACACTTGATCAGGGAGGGGAGGAGTATTAAAGGTGGGATTAGAGGGTTATATCTCTACTAAGGTGGATTTAAACTAGTGGGGGCAAAAGACTGAGGTTGGTAGAAAGGTCCAGACAGGTGAGCCTAATGAGCTCACCCCCTAGATATAGGTAAAGGCAGAGGTGTAATAACCCCAGGAGGGGGTGGGCAGAGTGGTCTGAGTGTAATACAGAAGGCATCACCACCCGGTAAGAATAAGGAGGAGAAAGGGTGCAGACTACCAGGAGGAGGGACACAGGCCAAGGAGAAGAGAGAGAGAAGGAGGGATACAGGTGGAAGGTGGTCTCTCTCAACGCAAGAAGCCTGGGGAACAAAATTGCAGAGCTTCAGGCACTCTTTTCAGAGGGAAGGTGGACATTGCTGCAGTGACAGAGACTTGGGTCACAGAGTACCATGATTGGGACTTGTCAATCCGGGTATACAAGATATACAGGAGGGACCAGGGTTTGGAATAGGGAGTTGCACACTATGTGAGGAAGGGATCAAATGCATAAGGATGAGGGAGAAAGAAGAGGACAGAGAGCACTTTGAGTGCAGCTCCTGAACCCAAGGGCAGAAATCTGAGGCTGGGAGTGGTGTACAGACCACCAGCCCAATCCAGGGAACTGGATGTGGAGTTGCCAGAGCAGATAAGCAGGGTGTGTGAGAGGGGAGTGTGGTGATAGTGGAGGATTGTAACCTACCAGGGGTTGACTGAGCACCCCAGCCACTAGCAGTACCAGGGAGCAGGTGCTCCTTGATGCATTCTAGGATGGCCTTCTGACGCAATTGGTAAGTGGGCCTACAAGGCTTGGTAGCACTCTGGACCTAGTACTGGCAAATGGGGAGGCCAGGAGGGAGGTAAGGGTGGAGGACCCACTAGCGCTTAGCAACCGCCAAACAGTATGGCTCATTCTCATGCTGGGCAGGGAGACAGGAGGCATGGGCACTAAGGTGGTGGACTTTAGTAGGTTGGACTTGGGGAGGATGGGAGCAATACTGCAAGGGAGACTCCAGGATATAAGGCCAGGGATAGATGCAGAACAAAAGTGAGGAGTCATAAAGACTGGGCTAACAGAGGCCACAGTAGCCTGCACCAGGGCCAGGAGTATGAAGAGCAGAGCCAAGAAACCATGCTGGCTGAACAAGGAAGTGCTACAAGGGGTGAGGGCAAAGAGGGCTGCATACCGGAAGTACAGGAGAACAGGGAAGGGAGAGGATAAGGAGGCTTATGGGAGTTGGTCAAGGGAGGTGGCCAGGAGGGTGAAAAAAGCTAAGGCCTCCAGGGAATTAAGGTTAGCACAGGGCATAAAGGGAGGGGAAAAGAACTTTTTAGGTATGTCAAGGAAAAGAGGAAGTGCAAGGAACATATTGTGAGGATAAAGCAGGGAGGGGATTGGGTGGAAAAGGAGGAGCAAGTGGAAATTCTAAATGAGTACTTCTGCTCCATTTTCACTAAGGAGAGGGATGGTCCACTACCAGCATGGGCTGGGGGTGGGGAAAGGGGAGGAGGTGATGGACAAAGTGATCACATGGAATGGGGTGCTAGAGGGGCTGAGGGCAGTAAGGGTGGACAAGGCACTAGGTCCCGATGGCATCCACCCCAGGGTGCTGAGGGAGATGGCGGAGCTGTTGGCTGAGCCACTGGCAGATCTGTTCAACACCTCCTTGTAAATGGGGTGTGTGCCCCAGGACTGGAGGGTAGCCCATGTGGTACCCCTAGAGTGGGCCTAGGGAGGAACCAGGAAATTATCGGCTGGTCAGTCTCACATCCATAGTGGGTAAGCTTATGGAGGAGATACTGAAGAAGAGGCTGGTTGCATTCCTAGAGAGAAATGGCCTCCAAGATGGGCAGCAACATGGATTCATCTCAGGGAGGTCTTGTCAAACCAACCTAATAGAGTATTGGGTAAAGCCAAACACCCTAAGGCACACCTCAACACTTGTCAGTCTCTGCAGGATAGGGTGACGTGAAATGGCATAAACGCTATGGGCGACAACCCAAACGATACCCCAATGCCTGTCCATCTCTGCAGGGTGGAGGTGGTTGGCATGAAGTTCAATATATCACGTTATTCCTACTCTGCATCTGTCTAACTCCTGCATTTCATTGCTAATACCAGCAAGCAAACATTCAGCATTGACAAATGCTTTTTTACTATATTCAGTTTCTCCCCTTGTCCTTTGTTATCTTTACACTTCTCTCTCTCCCCTCCTTTCCTTCCTTATTCCTCCACTCCCTTTTTACCTCTTACCCTCCTTGTACATACTGCTCCTCCTTTCCCCTCTCTAAATCTTGAAGATATGAATTGTGCTCTCTCTTTTACTTCTCCTAACTCTTCAGTCTATTCTCTATTCTCCACCATTTTAATATTCATTCCAATCTGATTCTCCATATCCTTCTGCTTTTTCTGTCGGGTAATGTGAAAATCAACCCTAGTCAGGGGATGTGAACATCAAGCCTAGTCCCCTGCCCCCCTCCCTTCACTCTTCATCCCAAAGGGTTGAGTGTCATTCATCTTACAACAGGGGTTTACTCCCTAAACCTGGTCAGCTTAGGCTGTGCATCTTACTTGACCATCCCAATGTCCTCATCATTACAGAAACATATCTATCTGCCTGGATTGTTGATTGTAGTGTTGGTGTTTCAGGATATGATGTCTAGAGTCAGAACTGTGGGAAGTCAGGGTGCTAAGTACTTATTTATGCATGTCTGAGTGTCACCTTTGAGGTTATGTCTTGTGACTCTGTTCCTTCTTCTCATGAGTTTATCCTGTGGATGAGCCGTTCTAATAAAGAATTAGACATATGCCTGTGACTTCTTTAATTATTATCTGTTATTGTTCTCTTTCTTCCACTAAGACATCCTGCTTTTTGAACTTTTCTTTCTTAGCATCAGGCTAATTCTGTTCATTAGAATATGCATATTCTTTCTTATGGCAAGCTTTACTCTATAGCCTAGGCAGTGTTTGTGGGATCCTGTTTGGGCAAGAGCCTGTTCGACTCCATTGAAACTGTAATGCATTTGAAAGTAAGAACTGCCATTTGCCTTTACAGAGGCAATGTGCCAAAGAGTTAGTTGGGGGGGGGGGATTTGTTGTATCCCTTTCACTTACAGTACATGCAGTTGGGGGAAGGGTTCCTGTGTCCACACTCATAGTATACTGTCTCCATGAGACAGCCTCTTATGATACATAGTATCCAGTTTGTTTATGAACAGATCATTCACCCTCAGTGGTAACACACACTACACACATAGATAAAAGTTGCATTTATACATCTGTGCAGACATGTTTGTTTCTCAATGGACCTACCAGCCTGAAAAAAAGCTTATGATTTGAATTTTGTCTTTTGAGGCCTGAAAGTGTATAATTATTGACGTTAACCTCCTCCAGTACAAGCCATGGTTACAGAAAACTTAAACAGCCTGGTACACAATATTCCAGCACTTGACTGGTGGCATAGTTTAATGTGACGGACCCATGGAGGGTGTGAGTGGCAGGACAGGGATTGAGAGAGGGTCTATCCTCAGTAATAGGAGACATATGTGGGACAGGAGTGTGGAACAATGTATGTTGTCATTTCTTTCTTCTTTCACTATCAGTATTTTACCTTTGAAGTCCTTTACTTAAATTGTAAACACGAAGATAATATCACTTGTGGTTTTTAAGGTACAGACCCTAATGTTTGGAAACAGTAACCTTGTAAGATATGTAACAAGGATAGAGAAGATACATATGAATATATGTGTCTGCCAGCAGAAACAGGCCTTATGTCTATCAATTAGTCTACTTGAATAAGCAGCTAGCACCCTTATAGTGCAGCTGCTCCACCCTCCTCTCCCCTCTACTTAACCCCCACACCCTGTCCCATGCCTTTTTAAAACTTCCCACTGTGCTACAGGATACCACTTCCTCAGGTAGAGTGTTCCATTTCTCCACCACCCTCTCTGTAAAAGAATGCCTCCTCATCTCTCTCTCCGATATCTTCCACCCTCCAGCCTGAGACCGTGCCCTCTGGTGTCCCTTCCTCTCCTCAGCTTAAATATCCCTTCTGTGCCCATTTTGTTAATCCCCTTCAAATATTTAAGAATATTATAAATATATTAATATTATAAATGTCTAAGAAGATGTTAAATTATAAATAAAATATGTATTAATAATTTTTGGTCTGTACATGAATTTGCAGTACTTTAACTTATTTAGTTAATTCAGTAATCAATTCCACTATGTTTGCATGTAATTGTGTGTGATAACCATCATTCTAACACATGGTGCATTTCTAAGGTATCCAGTCAGAAGAGTGCAACAATATGAGCGTGATAAAAACAACATAGGGAAAACAGCATGAGCGAGTACAGTGACAGGGAAACAACATTACAGCACTTACTGTACCTGTAACTGTGTTCATTCAGGCTGAGTACTGCAAGTATGCAGCTGTGACTGGAACCAGCATGCTGCCATCATGGCTCAGAGGACAGAGCCACAGTCTGGGAAGGCAGTACAAATTGGAGCATCAGGGGTTCAAGTCCTACCCCTGTGCTGTATATGTACTTTTTGCTCTTTCATGTACTGTTTAATGTTTTGTTTGCTCTTTGCTCGACCCTTGCTGGCCTGATTTGTCCCCCCTCTCTAAGTGTGGCCTGCCTTGGAGTTCATTATATTTATTACGGGGTTGCGCGGGGGCATTCAGTATTGTGTGCCGTGTGGCTTGTGGTGTCAGGGAGCACTGGATAGCAAAGTTGTTTGCCTCACTGTTTCCCCGCAATCTGATCTTTTACCACGTGGTTTTGCTTGCACTGTGTTTGACCGCTGTTAAATTTTAGTAGTTATTGACCCGATCCCATTTCTAAGGCAAGGCAAGGCAAATTTTATTTATATAACACCCTATCCCGTGGCTCAGAGCACTTAACAAACACAATAATAAAGAGCAGTAAAATGTCCCAACACATAATGGTAAGCACAGAAGATTAAAAACTTTTTCAAATAAATATGTTTTAAAAGAGGCTTTAAAGGCCTCCACCATGCTAGCAGCCTTAATGTATGGTGGAAGAGAATTCCACAATAATGGTGCAGCCACCCTAAAGGTTCAACCTCCCAATCTTTTTAGATGGGAGGGTGGTACAACAAACAGGTCAGCCTCAGTGGAGCGTAGGGAGCAGATAGGAGAGTACAGAATCAGAAGCTCTTTTAAGTAGTCAGGTCTTGTATGTTAACAAGCCTATCTAGAAGGTGATGCGCTCACTCACAGGCAGCCAGTGCAGAGCACACAGACTGGAGTGACATGATCCCTCATAGAGGTACCTGTCAACATCCTGCCACAGTATTCTGCACTAGCTGCAGTCACTGCATCAAACCTCCAGACAGCCCTAGGTAAGGTGTTACAGTAGTCGAGTCAGCTAGTAACAAAGGCATGGACTAACTGTAGCCAGGTCAATAGCAGTCAAAATGGGCAGATCCTGGCAATATTCCAGAGATGGAAAAACATCCCTAATGACCGACGTGACCAGTTTTCCAAGGTCAAGAAGATCATCAAGAATAACACCAAGATCCTTAACTGCACTAATCACTAACAGGGGACAACCATCAACCACTGAGGTGGGCAGTCCCCCATCAGTGAAAATAACCCCACGACCCGGCTCAGTCATCATAACCTCTGTCTTGCCAGGGTTGAGACATACCCAGTTTGTGGACATACAGTCATTTATCTCAGCTAAACACAGATACAGCATATCAGGGGTGGAAAGGTCACCAGGGGCACAGGACAGGTACAACTGGTTATCATCTGCATAACAGTGAAACCCCTGATTGTACTGCCTAATGATCTCTCCAGTGGCAGCATACACATGGAGAACAATAGGGGTACCAGAATAGAACCTTGCAGAACACCACAAGGCAGTGCAAAAGAACCCGATGAAAAAATTTCATAGTACAACGCACTGTGATCTTCCAGTTAAATATGAGTGAAACCAGCCCAAAAACTGCTCCAGTAGTGCCCACATAATTCTGCAAATGGTCCAGCAGCACCCTGTGATATACTGTGTCAAATGCTGAAGGTAGGTCCAAGAGCACCAAGGTAGTATAGTGCCCTCGGTCCCTTGCTATGAAGAGAACATGTACCATCCGAACCAAAGTTGTCTCAATGTGCGGGGCTGAAAACCTGACTGAGAGGTTCATAGATGGACAGTGTCTCAGGCATTCAACCAACTGATCAACCACCACCTTCTCAATAAGCTTCCCAGAAACAGAAGATTAGAGATAGGCCTATAGTTTGAAAGAACATCAGGGTCAATAGATGTTTTTAACCATTAAGGAGGATCTCATTACAGCCTCTTTCAGAGACACAGGAAAACCCCTCACTTAATGACCCATTAGCAATCCCCACGAACACTGGACTGAGGAAATCCAAATAGCTGATGACAAGCCACCAGGTCCAGGGCACAGTGGTGGGACACATGTTGGTAAGCACCTGGTGAACCTCATCTGCCAACACCAGCTGAAACTCAGTCCAACTCAACAAACTATCAACACTAGCAGATCAATCACCCCCCAGTAGAAAAAGGACCAGAGGAGGTAATACATGCCCTGATAGAGGCCATCTTGTCAGAAAAGAACTGCCAAACTGCTCACACTTTTTTTGCAGAAAATGCAGTCCCAGAATGTAGACAAGAGGGATTTAACTAACTGTCAACAGTGCAGAACAGCGCATATATTTATGAACAATTTACAGCAAAATTCTACCATTACATACCACCTCCACAGAGGAAGTTCATGAGCCAACAGATCAACACAATTACTCATCAAAAATACCAGACACACAAAATAAAATTAACTCAGACCTATGATCCAAAACACCACGCTGTATACACTATACACTATGCACAATACACTATATACTTTATATACCTTGCTTATGTCAGACCCAACCACTCCAACAAATGTACATTGTACAACAGGCACAAGTGCAGCAATTGTTGCTTTTTTTTTTTTAAAGCCTCGTTCACCTTTTAGCTGAATTCCATGAGATGGGAAGGTTTGCACTGAGCTACAGTGGCTCACTCGAGCAGGTGTGCATAGTACTCCTCATGCAGAGACACCAGGGCCCTGAAGAAGATTGACCAGGACCTGGTAGACCACAGGTGATGGTGTAGCTGAATCCACCAGATGAGAATGTGGGTGTGTGTTCACAGTGACTCACTTGAACAGCTGTGTGCTGTACTCCTCATGCAGACCCACCAGGGCCCTGAAGAAGATTGACCAGGACCTGGTAGACCACAGGTGATGGTGTAGCTGAATCCACCAGATGAGAATGTTGGTGCGTGTTCACAGTGACTCACTTGAACAGCTGTGTGCTGTACTCCCTCATGCAGACCCACCAGGGCACTGAAGAAGATTGACCAGGACCTGGGAGACCACAGGTGATGGTGTAGCTGAATCCACCAGACAAGAATTGACCAGGACCTAGGAGACCACAAGTGATGATGTAGAAGAATTCATCAGACAACAATGCAGGCCAGCCTACAATGACTTCTCGAGCAGGTGTGCACACCACTTCTCATGTGGACCCACCAGGGCCTTGAAGGAGACTGATTAGGGACCTGGGAGACCACAGGTGATGGTGTGCCTGAATCTACCAGACAAGAACCCGTGCGCTGGCCTAGAGTGACTCACTCAAGCAGGTGTGCACAATACTCCTCATGCAGACCCACCAGGGCCTGAGGAACACTGATCAGAGACCTGGGAGACCACAGGTGATGATGTAGCTGAATTCACTAGATGAGAATGTGGGTGCAGGCCCACAGTGACTCACTCAAGTAGGTGTGTGCTGTATTTCTCCTGAGGACTCCCTATGGCCTTGAGGAAGACTGACCAGGGACCTGGGAGACAACAGGTGATGGTGTACTTGAATTCACCAGGGAGAACCTGTATGCCAGCCTACAGTGACTTATTCAAGCAGGTGTGAGCGGTATTCCCCATGCGTTCCATCAGGGCCATGAGGAAGACTGATCAGGGACCTGGGAGACCACAGGTGGTGGCATAGTTGAATCTACCAGATGAGAACCCAGGCACTCAAGCAGGTGTGTGCAGTACACCTCATGCAGACCAAATAGGGCCCTGAAGAACACTGACCAGGGGGTGCAAATGAAATGGAGGCATGCACATCCACTGGGCTACAATCACAGCCTTTCCTAGGGCCTGGCATCATTCCCTCTGGAATGGAAGCACAGTAGACACAAACATAACAAATTGAACAAAATAACTGTTAAAAAGCCAGAATAAGCCAACCCACTTTTTAAAAGTGTGGCAAAGCTTAATAATTTTTATAGGTGTTAAATGAGAAGTTATTGTTTGAAATAATGACATGCACTGGTGAATTTAGCAAAAAATGGGCACAACTGCACTACAGGATAATAATCACTTTGGGACAATCAGTGATTGCCATCCTGTGGATAAATCACAAAGTGCATTTAGGCAGCTAATGTGCCACTTGCTTACCACACATTCAGCACTGTGCTGCTGCACCACAGCCTTTATGATGAGCGTCATGCCGGGTACCGGTCAACTTTTATTTAACCACCTCTGTATTTGTTGTTCTATCTCTTTTACTTCTCCTGACTCTTTAGTCTTTCTTCCATTCCCTACCATTTTAACATCCACTCCAATCTGATTCTCATTATCCTTCTGCTTTTTCTTTCAGGTGATGTGGAAATCAACCCTAGTCAGGTATATGAAGTCAACCCTAGTTTTCTGCCTTCACAGCCCTCCCTCCACTTTATCCCAAATAGCTGAGTGTCATTCATCTTACATCAAGGGTCTGCTTCCTAAGCTTGATTAGCTTAGGCCTTGGGTCTTGCTTGACCATCGCAATGTCCTTGTCATGATAGAAACGAGTCTGTCTGTCTAGATTGTCGATTCTAGCGTTGGTGTTTTAGAATATGATGTTTAGAGGCAGGACTGTGGGAAGTGAGGAGTTAAGTACTTATTTATGCAAACTGTCACCTTTGAGGCTATGTCTTGTGACTTTGTTCCTTTTCTCATGAAAGTTTATCCAGTGCAGGGTAATTTTCCCTGTCTTCCTTCCTGTTGTGCATTCTATTTTTCTAAAGCCAATTCTGATTCCCTCCCAGATATTCTTTTCTCCCTTTCTACTCTATCTGCTTCTGGTGAACTTCTGCTACTTGGTTACTTAAATGTTAATCTCTCTCCTCTTTGGTAATGTATCATCCACGCAACTGATTCTGTAAACCTAATGCAACTAATACAGTATATAAGACTATCAACAGTAGCTCTCTTTCTTCCATCATTTCTATGTGGTTTCAGTGATCATCATGTTTTACAGTATACACAAACTCTGTCACCCCAAAGCCCCCATGAACATTGTTTTCTGTCATTCAAGTCTCACAGCCTTACTGCCCTAGTCAATGATTTTCACACACAGACTTTTATCCTCCAAACAAAGGTACTCTAGAGCCCTACTAGACCTGGTGTTCACATACAGTGAGTAGTTCCAAAATATTATAGTCCAGGAACTGCTGGGGTCATTTGACCATAAGACAGTGAGGTTTGAGGCCCAACTGAAAGCCAAAAAGGGGTCATGCTTGGTGTAGCTGGGAGGAAACAAGAGGGCCGACTGAGGCAGATGCCTTTTGTTAGAGCACTATGTGGACAATAATTAAACTGAAAAATTAGAAGCCTAAACGTGACAGGACATATGTGCTAACTGGCAGAAGTTAGCAATGTTTCTAGTAAAAGAAATGATAAACTTGCCTCCAAATGAACCATATTTAACTGTACCTTAATAAACACTGATGTGAAAAACTGTGTTTTCAATTGTTTTCTTTTTATGAACAACATTCTGAACAGTTCTTTTCCTGGAACCAGTAATTTGGAGCGTTTACTATGTCACGGTTTGAGTACAGCTTGCTAAACATGAGCTATTGTCCTATCAGAACCATGCTTAGCGTACTTTCCTCAAACTGTGACATAGTTAAAACTCCAGATGACTGGTTCTGTGAAGAGAACTGTAACAGAATGCTGCCCATAAAAGCAAAACAATGCAAAATACAGTTTTTCGTATCACTTTTTAATCAGGTGCAGTTACATATGGATCATTTAGGCTTATGGATATCCTTTCTGTAAACTGGAACATTATAAACAGCTACCAGTTAGAAATTATTTTCTGTCCTATATGGCCTTCAAAACCAGCCTGAAAATGACAGATAAGAGAATAGACTTAGCACATCCTCTAAAAATGCAAGCCTCCAAAAATCCACCTGCTGGAAAAACAGTTCCATCCAACAACCAGCCCTTGCAGTTGGGACAAAAGTGCAGCCAGAAAGGGAGCTCTAGTTAGCACCCCTGTTTTGGAGGTATTTCTTTGGTGACTAGAAATCCCCCTAGACCAACCTCAGTTACTTCAACAGAAAGTAAAGATAACGACCAACCTTTTGTTACTACAATTGTCCTCCTCACCTTCCTTTACTGTATCTATAGTGCAAAATCCTAAATTTGATGGGTCAATGACTGCTCCTCTGAGAATGGTGGCTAGCCCGTGTAGCATTCACAGCATGTATTCAGTGGCTGCAGCTGCAGAAGTTCTGAGGATGGTGTCAATAGAGACATTGAAATGTCAATGGGCACGTGGGTGTATGGCTGAGCCAGAAGACGGTCCATGGGAAGCTGACATTTACAAAGTCTAAATACCACTTATGAGACCACTTTAGCCTGTACTATGAACTTTTTATTTGAGAGTTCTTTACGAGAGTTCCTGAGCCTATGTTTTACTGCACCTTGGAAAAATGGAAATAAAAATATTTATTCAAAATATCTTAAAGAAACTGAGGAGTGCTGACCTTTCACATTACTGCAGGTGTGTGTTTTGGAATCTGAATTTGTTTACCCCGGTAGTTGCACCCACTTTTCTCATGCATGCTTTTTGGAGGAAGTCATTCCAAATACGAGCCATTATTTACCATGCTTTTATATCTACATATAACCCCGCTGTTACCCGGGGTTACTAGAATCCCAGTAAGACCTAGTGGTAGGCAGGGAAGGCAGCTTGTGAAACTCCAGTTAAATGGATTTCACACTGTCTCACTCTGTTCTCAGTCTCAGCTGAGACTGAGGGATGACATCACCATAGAACTATCGCAGCTGCATGAGCCACATTGGAATCTCCAGATGGGAGTTAGGTTAGAATGTTGGGAGTTTTTGAGGGCAGAGTTATGTGAGCAGTGAAGAAGAGAGGAGCACAGCAGTCTGTGCACAGGCTCTTGGAGCCTAAGCTCTGATATAGAGCTACTTCTAGGGAAAGGTGTGTGTTTTCCACCTAAAGGGAACACAGTAAGCTGTTCTTGAAGTGGTGGAGACTGCTGATACTGGTCTGTGCCCCATCCCTCAGGGATGGGGTGGAAGGGTTGCCTGTTATTCCAGGGTCAACCCCCTGGTTCCTGCTAGAGAAGAAGCTGCCTATTTTTCTGAAATGTGTTGTGGCACAAGAAGCTGTCAAGATTCGCCTGTGGGGCACCTGTAACCAAAAGGTGAGTTCTGCTCTTGTCAAAGGGCCTATGTTTCACTTGAACTGTGTTAAAGTGGGGATTGGACTGCTGAATTAGTGGGAGGCCTAGAGGAATACGCTTAGCCAAAGTAAAAGTATGTTTAAGTCCAGCACAAGGGGAAAGTCAAGACATGTAGAGGAGATGTGCTATACGTCTACCCTTTAATCTACATTGCCAAGCTTTCAAAAAGAGTTGTTTAATGTCCAGAGAAATGGCCGGGTATGGATTGTGGGAGCTGGATGTGGGAGAACCCCCCATCTTTGGTAACCAGGTCCACCTCTCACGGATTTGCTCTGTGGATTTCTACTTTGCCTCAGGCACTTGGCCAGTGCTGAGGAAGTACCCAGACATGGGATAGAAGGAAAATTTCCTTAAGGAGTGAAGGCTCTAAGGTGGTTTGAGGAGCCTAACCGAAGAATTTAGTTCCTGCCATATGGACTGGGATCGAGATGGTGGCAAGAGAGCCGCCAGGGAGAAACCCAAATAGTGTACAAGTCGGGCTGTGTACCCAAAGTTGCATGCAAGTCCAGGCTGTGCCTGTGGGTTCAGAGTCTGAGGGCTGGAAGTGTTGAAGAAGTGTTCTGTATCTCTTATCTGCATTACCAGGAATGTAGCCCTGAGGGGTCTGTCTATGCTTTGTTTGTTCAGTTGGATGTGAATAAAAGCCACACTTTAGAATCCCATTCCTGGTATTGGACATTACAGTTACTGCTTTCTGTGTTCTGATTTACTTGGGTGCCCTGTGCAGGAGTAGCAAACCTAGGCCCTTGTGCTGAGTAACCTAGTCCTCCTCGAACCCAGTCCCCACCAGGTACTGCTGTCAGCTTCAACAGCATACCACCTGTCATTTGCAAAAAGGAAAGGGTAGGGACCTTACATACAGTATATGTGATACTGGGCCAGCGATCAGTGAGGGGAATCACTAGACCACCAGGAAGTATCTATATGTGATATTGGACCAGTGATCAGTGAGAGGTGACCTCTACAGCAAAATGGAATATCACTATATGATATTGGTCTGGCGATCATGAGGGGAGGGGGAGGCGGAATCACTACCACCAAGGCATGCTTTATTCTGTTTTATTATAGGGCCAGCAATCAGTGATTGAGGAAGGTGGAGAACCACTACCACCAGGGAAAACTTTATTTTTTTTAACTACAGGGTCAGTGATTTGCAATCAGGGAAGGGCAGGGATGACTAGACCACCAGGGACATATGTTTTATAATCAATGGGATGGTGACTGCCAATCAAGAAGGGAAGGACCACTAGACAACCAGGGACATATTTTTTATTATCAAAAGGAAAGTGATCAGAGATCTGGGGAGGGGAGGGGAGGGATGACTAAACCATCAGGAAGCTGTTTTTTTTTTAACAACGAGATGGTGATGGGGGGACCACTAGCCACAATGGACTGTTCATTCTTTATTTCTGGGGTGGGTGATCGGTGATGGGGTCATGCTACACTCACTGCAGCCTATGCAAATCAGCCCATAATGGGTATGCAAATGACCACCTAATGCCTTGCATGCCCAATGGGTCCATTTGCTTGGCTTCCTTTGTGAATAGGAAATAAAGCCCCTACACTATTCATTGCGGGGCAATGCTCCTGGCTGTATATCAGGGGCATGACTGGGGTAGTGCTGGTGGTACTGGGGTTACCGCTGTCTCGAACTAGCCCTATTCACAGTCAGATAGAGGCACAACACAAAATTTTGTATTGCTTTGAGATTTTTGTGGATCAGGGCCCAGGTCAATATTCATTCAACATAAAACGTGGTCTGTACCTTCATTTTAAAGAGCTAGTGTACTGCTTGGAACGAATAGTCCTTTTAAGATGCAGTCAGCTATCACTTCCAGTATCTGAAGTATTTTTTATTTTCTGCTTGCTAATTAGAAGAGTTTCTACCTGGCAGTACTGGGGTGATGTGTTGAGCAGCACTTGGTCTGGAGGAAAAAAGCCAGTTCTGTTCCTCCCACTACATCATCAGAAATGAGGCCAAACACTTTGAGGCACCACAATCCTTGCAGCCTGAGCAGTGACTTTTACAAGCTACCAATCAAAATGCAGGAAATTGTGACATCACTAGTAACCAGGGAGAGCTAGTCCATGCTGCTTCATGTGACAGTGAAACCTGGCAGTGAGAAATGGTTATCATTGGTTACTAGTGATGTCATAGTCAGTGTGGTTTCAGTATTGATGTAGCTCCACACAGCACTCCAGTACTGCCAGGTGGAAAATCTTCTAATTAGCAAATAGAAAAGAATAAATACTTGAGGTATAAGAAGTGATAGCTGACTACATTTGAAAGTAACAATTAATTGCAGGCAGTTTCCAGGCAGTACACTAGCTCTTTAAGTATAATATAAAGGAAAACAGGTTAAGATTCTGTAGAAAAACGGTTTAATAACATGACAGCTTGCAAGGACAAGCTGTTAGTATCACAGGAGATTATCTATCTTGTAAAGTTTTTGAGCCTGTGCTAAAGTTGAATAAGCACATAGTTTCATTGGTTGCAGTCTAAATTCCTAGCAGTAAATGACAAGAGACAAGACACAATGAATAAAGGGACATAGTCTGAGGCAATGTAAGAGTTGAGTATAGCAGTTTAGCCTGGCAGTATAGCCTAGAGGTTAGGTAACAAGCTGTGACTGAACTTGCTCCAGCAGACCTGGGTTTGATTTCCACAACCTCCACTGGGATACTGTGTGACTAAGCAAATCACTGCTTAACCTCCCCAGTGCTCCTGGGTGCACCCTGAAAACAGGCACTTGTGCCTAGTGAGCCTACCTGGTTACCAAAGAATAACACAAAGAAAAAGCTTATACTGTTGCAACAGTGATGTATTTATGGTGACTCACTGTTGTCGACACTGACAGGGTGACCGTGATTTCTGGTCACCGGCTGTCAGGTGAACTTTACCCCCCGAACAGTTTTTCCTCTTTCCCCTGACATGCACATCCCCCAGAGTTAGTTACATGTATATAAAGTCTGGGAAAAGTTTGGTGCTTTGTCATCAGGCACTGTAAAGCCAGGCAGCGGATTTCCTGTGCCCATGTTGGTGTTGACAAAATGTTGTTGCACCAACATGGTGGAACCAGAAAAAGTAACCACTGGCTACCTTGTTCAGTCTGTTAAGCAAGTTGTACACTGCTAACAAAAGTGACTTGGTGACTGAAGGAGGGTAACAGAACAGGCTGACACAGTAGATGACAGGTGATGGTCTGACAGGAGATATAAACATCTATATTTTTTAAAAAGTAGCAGCATGCACACACAGACTATCTTGGACCCTTCCACCCATCCTTTTGTACTGATGTTTTTTTATAAGCCAACTTTGTTGCTTGCGTTGTCAGCGATGGACCCACAGTTTTGACAATTTGTTTTTGCTCAAGTCAGGATGCCCACTACAATTGTTTTATTTATTTTCCTTTATCTTTTATTTTATTTTTTGTAGTACAGTGCCATGAAAACAAAACTGGTAATTATGTAGATGGAATGAGGAAGCATTATGAAAGAGCATGTACACACAGAGAGTACTGCATAATGGATGGACTTTCCCACGCACCCTTTAGAACTGATTTTTGTTTTTTGTTAAGCCAGCTTTGTTGTTCATGTTGCCAGTGAGGGGCTCCCACAGTTTTTTTTAACTCAGTTAAGATGCACATGCACACTACCTATTTTTTTTATTTTTGTAGTACAACACCTTGAAAACTAAAGTAGTAAGTATGTAGACAGACTGAGGTAGCATTGTAGTTTGTAAAAGAGAATGCCCACTTTTATGTAGAGTTTATAATTTTTTTCTTTCATGCATGATGATCTATTCAAAAGCAGCAGATCAGTCAGAACTCAGAATGGGGTTCGATATTATCCAATATAGAAACTTGGCATAGGATTCATAACTGGAAGACAGCTACCAGAAATCAGTACAGTAATTTACAACTTTAAGTTAACTTAACAAATAAAATATTGAATAAAAATGTGTGAGTATGACATTCTTTCATATGTCCCACAGAGTCAGAGAGTAGCCCTTAGCTTTTGTAGTCTTGCTATACAGCATTCAGTGGAAGAAACAAAATGGTGACTGGCATGAGACAGGACATGAATGACATGAGAGACAGGCTGAAGCAACATTCCCCTTCACCCAGTAGTACTGTTCTTCAACATCATTGCCAATAGGCTCATCATCACTACTGTCTGAGCAGTGCTTTGGAGGTGCCCCTGAGTATCCTGCAAATACACTATAGTTTAGTTAAATAAAAGTTAGAATTTCAACATTTTCTGGAAGGAGTTTTCTCTTCCTATTACTAGTGATATAGCCAGCAGTGCTAAATATTCTTTCTGAACAGACACTCCTTTGTGGGCAATTTAAATAGTAAAGGGCCACTTTTTGTAATGATGGCCAGACCACACCTTTTCATGCCAATACAGAAGCGGTTCATCATGAACATTATCTTTCTGGGATCCTTTAAGAAGTCATCCATCACACTGCTTGCTGAGTAGCTTGTAATGGAGAAGTAACAGCACTGTCTTTCTCTATATTATCCGGTCCTACCCAAAATGTTGTCCATGGAGCACCATACAAATTACCCATGGGTTCTAATTCAAAATCTATTGTCATTTTAGAAGCAACTTTATTAATTAGCGTCCTTTATAATGGTTGAGGCCTATGCTACCAGATTGGTGAAGACCTGGCAAACAGATTTTGAAATGTGGATCTAACATTGTTGCTATCACATAATGTTCAGATTCCAAAATTGTGACAATCCTGTGGTCTGTTTCCAAACACAAAGACAGTTTTTCAACAAAAGTGACACCTGTGCTTGTACCTTGCTCATCAAATGTTTATTGGAATCTTTCCAGTATCTGTATGAGAAGACTTATCAATGAAATGACTTGACTTATGGTTGTGCTGTCAGCACTCGCTTCACGTGTTGCTTCCTCAAATGGCTGTAGCAACTGACATAAATATGATACAAGATTCCACAGCCCAGAGGTGAGTGTAACATCCCCTTTCCCTACTGCATGGTTCATGGAGTACTGGTACACTGCTTTGCATTGTTCCTGGAGCCTCTGTAACATGTAAAAGGTGGAGTTCCATCTAGCAGCAGCTTCTTGTTTTAGCTAGTAAATCTGTAAGTTATTGTGTTTTGCAGTTCTCACAAAATTGTACAAGCCTTTGCAGAGTGCCTAAAGAGACCACTTATCTCACCTGCAGCACCCAGCATACTTCTGTATACTTCTTCTTCACTGAGAAAGTCCTGTGCCACTAGACTGAGTGTATGTGCAAATCATGGTAATGCACCTGGGAAACAAAACACAGGGGAAGAGTACACAATGGGGTAGTAATAACAACAGAAATGGAAAGGGACCTGGGGTAATGATATCAGATTACTTAAAGGTTAGCAATCAATGTGAGAAGGCAGTAGGGATGGTTGGAGGATATTGGGATGTATAAGGAGAGCATCTCCAGTAGAAAACAAAAGTTGTTATCCCTCAGTACAGACAGTTGGTGAGATACCACCTGAGTACTGTGTCCAGTTCTGGAGACCCCATCTCCGCAAGGACATAGACAGGATAGAGGCAGTCCAGAGGAGGCAAGTAAAATGGTGCAGGGTCTGCAAAGAAGCCGTATGAGGAGAGACTAAGGAGCTTAATATGTATACCCTTGAGGAAAGAAGGAGAGGTGGGACATGATAGAAACTTTTAAGTACCTCAAGGGAATCAACAAAGTCCAAGAGGGGCATCTTTCAGAAAAAGAGATGTGCAAGAACAAGGGGACACAATTTGAAGATAGAAGAGGGATGGCTCAGGGGCAATGTAAGGAAGTATTTATTCACAGAGAGGGTGGTGGATGCATGGAACGTCCTTCCTGAGGAGGCTATGGGGTCAAAAACAGTGGGGAATTCAAGAATGCATGGGACGGACATAAGACAATCCTTGTGGGGGGGTAGGAAGAAATAGATTGTTGCTTAACTAAGATCTGCAGCTTATCCAGCATGCAGGGAAATGGGCAGACTAGGTGGGCCAAGCGGTCCTTATCTGCTGTCATAGTCTATGTTTCTATGTTTCTAAATGCAGAAACCCACCATCCTCTAAAGAGCTACTGACTCCTCAAAGAAACTTTAAAAATAATAATTAGGTACAATTCTGCTTGCATTCCAAGAAAAAGAAAGCAGCAAATGGCAAACAAGGTGCTGGGATGCATATCTAGGGGATCAGTATTAGGAGAGGAGGTTATACTGCCCTTAGTACAGGTCCATAGTAAGGCTGCATCTAGAGTATGGAGTTCAGTACAGGTGCCCACATCTCAAAAGGACATTTACCTGCTGGAGAAGGTCCAGAGTAGGGCTACAAAGATGATAGTAGGTCAACAGGGTAAGAGTGAGAGGAGGTTGAGGGCACTAAACATATACTCTCTGAAAGACAGGGGAGAGAGAGAGAGAGAGAGAGGGAGAGAGAGAGAGAGAGAGAGAGAGGACATGATTGGGACCTTAAGTACTTGAAAGGAATAAATAAGGTTGATAAGAAGAGTTTATTTAAGCTGAGTGGCACCCATGACACTAGGGGGCACAGTCTTAAGCTGGAGGGTGGGAGGTTTAGGAAGGAGGTCAGGAAGCACTTCTTCACAGAGAGGGTGGTGGACTCTTGGAATGCACTGCAGGAAGAGACCATCTTGTTGAAGACAGTGGGCAGCTTTAAGAGAGACTGGGATAGGCATAGGGGGAAAGTAAGGATCATGGGTAGGAAGGATGGGAGGAGTGGGAGGAGGGAGGGGCCATTAGCTCAAGCTATGGACCCTGCAATACGAGCAGACTTGATAGACCAAAGGCCTTCATCTACTGGCTTCTTTGTATGTTCGTATATTTTATATATTTCTCCTTCCCATAATGTATTACTAAAGAAATATGTACTGATCATTTTAAGTCCATCTGCCTCTATAGTTTACTCCCTCCTTCAAGTCATAATCCTCTGTTGTGACATCACAATCTGTTGCCATGGTAGTAACTGTGATGTCACAAGCAGTGCTCTGACTTCAGGTAGGAAGAAAGCAGCAGGAATAGATGAACTCTTCAGGAGCAAAGATCCTGTTTTCATGCAAATGTCCTCACTACTAAATAAAGGGGAGGAGGAATACAGAACTAATGGGAAATTCAAGCTGGACAGTGCCTAAATAGTATGTTTTGTTAAAGTTCTCCTGAACACGTCAACAGCTCTTTAATGCTGTCATAATGTTAGGTCAATTAATCAATCTATCTTTATTGATCAGCTCATCTGAGCCTTTACAAATTATTATTTACACACATCTTTTAAAAAGCACCAGTGTAGATTGCACATACTCCCAGACATTCAATTGGTTACATCAGTTAAAAAATAAACACATTGGGTGAGAAGCACTGACCCCATGCCCCCTGCCCAGGGAGCTGTGTGCCCCCCACCTCATCACCCGATCGTGGGCATATGTAAATAATAACCCTGGTGGTCAGTGGACTGCTCCCTATCACCGATCAAAAATTACAAGAACAAATGAAAGGTTTCCACTTCCTAATTCTTTTGGTAATGTAAATATAATTTGCAAGATAGAACAATCAGTCAACAGCAAAATAAGGCCCAAAATACGGTGACTCATTTTGGTAACCAGGGGAAATCATCTGGGATTTTTCCCAGATTGTACCAAGCTGTATTAACCACTCCACACTCCTGCAGCAAACCAATAACAGGCCATCTCAAAGAGATTGGAAGTAAATACGCAGACATCAAGCATAGATATAGATTCAAGGAACTCCATGCTCAAGTACTTTATCCAACAGAAGTTACCCTTGTGCCAACCTATGTAACCAGCTCAGACATGTGAGTTCTAGAAAATACCACTAGGGCACCATGCAGCATGCTGCTCCATACTCCCTGTCTCACCCCAGAACCGACCACTCCCACCAGCCCTCAAAGGCACATAGGATGAGACCCTGTGCTACCCAAGCAATCTCCTCAATATGCATTAATTTTATCTCTAATATGATACCAGCAACCCACAACCAAACTAAATCTGTGACATCCCTCCTTGCACTCTAATATAGCCTCCACTGGGTACCCATCATAGATACCATGCAACCACACCACACTATACACCTCAGAGCCATCCTCAAGTCAACACTCGTAACTAAACTGCATCATACATCCGTATGGCCTTAGCAAGCCAATGCAGATCTCAATTATCCATGATTACAACAGTCTTATGACATGAATTTGATGTCTTCTAACCAAGAACTCCTGTGTCCCGGTTTAAGATCTGATAAAGTATCCCCTAAAAGCAAACATACAATATTCATTAACACAGTTATTAAAGAATATATACATATATGGAGACAATAGTAATATATATATCAGGTCCCCAGGGGAGGTACCCAAAGACTGGAGGACAGCAGATGTAGTCCCTATACAAAATAGGAACAAAGAGCAGCAGAACTACAGACCAGTCAGCCCTCACCTCGGTAGTGGGAAAGATCATGGAAGCACTACTGAAGGAAGATTGGTGGAACATCTAGTTGTCAATGGACTACAGGACCCAAAGACAGCATGGTTTTCCCAGGGGAGAGTCATATCAGACCAACCTCATTGAATTTTTGACTGGGTGACAAGGGAGGTGGATCAGGGGAGGGCAGTGGACATGGCTCATCTGGACTTCAGCAAGGCCTTTGACACTGTGCACATAGAAGACTATACACAAACTGGGGAATATGGGTGTGAGCAGGACAATAGTATGAGTAGGTACAGGTAACTTGGCTGGGTGGCAAGGACACAGAGGGTGGTGGTAAATGGCTGTCTCCACAGGGAAAAGAGTGACCAGTGGATACCACAGGGATCAGTGCTGGGACCGGGTCCTATGTAACATCTTCATCAGTGACATTGCACAGGATATAGAAGGCAGAATTTCACTGTTACTTTATTGACACAAAGTTCTATAACAAATGAAACACACCAGAGGTATAGACAAGAATGAGAAAGGACCTGCAGAAGCAGAAGAATGGTCAAAAGTTTGGCAGTTGAAATTAATCCAAAGAAGTGCAAGATAATGCATATGGGGCACAAAAACCCTGGCACAATATATCAGTTGGGGGGTAGGATATAGCATGCACCAAGCAGGAAAGGGATCTTGGGTTGTCATCTCTGATGACCTCAAGGTAGGGAAACAGTGTGACAAGGCATCAGGTAAAGCAAATAGGATGCTGGGATGTATAGGGCAG
The DNA here is from genome assembly GCA_016271365.2 of Neoceratodus forsteri. Taxonomy (NCBI): domain Eukaryota; kingdom Metazoa; phylum Chordata; order Ceratodontiformes; family Ceratodontidae; genus Neoceratodus; species Neoceratodus forsteri. The sequence continues at coordinate 1,136,933,974 of CM057452.1, forward strand.
GGGCATCACCAGCAGGAAAAGGGAGGTCATAATTCCGCTATACAAGACACTAGTGAGGCCCCACCTGGAGTACAGTGTACAGTTCTGGAGACCATACCTCACGTAAGGACATAGACAGGGTAGAGAGGTTCAGAGGAGGGGCAACAAAGATGGTGCATGGGTTGCATCACAAATCCTATGAAGACAGGTTGAAGGAACTGAACATGTACTCCCTGGAGGAGAGGAGGGAGAGAGGGATATGATAGAGACATACAAGTATCTTACAGGGAGGAACAGGGTGCAGGAAAACACTATTTTTAAGCGAAAAAGATGTTTCAGGACTAGAGGGCATAGGATGAAGTTGGAGGGAGGACGATTCAGAGGAAACGTGAGAAAGAATTTCTTCACAGAACAGGTGGTGGACAAGTGGAACACCCTGCCAGAGGAAATGGTGGGGGCTGAAACAATCACGGGATTTAAGAATGCATGGGATAGACATAAAGGAATTCTAGAGGTCAGGGGTAAGGGGAAATAGACTTCTAGGAAAACAAACTGAACTTACAAGCTCAAATGGGCAGACTAGGTGGGCCATAGGCCCTTATCTGCCGACACTGTCTATGTATCTATGTAGGTCCACAAGTTTCAAATTGTCCAAGGCACAGTCTAATAATCTAAGAATCACTTCTCGAATTGCCCTATTTTTAAAGTTCATTTGCACTGAAAATGTGCACTCAGTAAGGTTCTCTTGTCTCTGCTTTCTTTTCCCTTTGGTGAATTTTGTGAAAGTATAAAAATATATTAAAAGCAGTACCTCTGAATATGATACTTTCATAATACAATCACCTCAAATCACTCAACAGTAGTCTGAAGTGTAAATCTATATCCAGAACAGGAACCGTTCATAGCACCATTCTCTCCCCTACTAGGGGTTTTTCAGGATCGAGGAGAAAGAAACCGAGCCATGTTTCTTTTCACAGATCTGAAGGGCAGCCATCCCCAAGTGGCTCATCAATCTGCCAAACTCATTCCTTCATTATCCTTAGTTCTCCAACTCTGGAACTATATGGCTGTGGGCCTCTGGAGAAACAAAAAGGAGATGCAAACGCGAGTGAGCATAGTAAATTTTAAACAGTTATTAATCTACCCCCCCCCCCGTCCCAGGCAATGGTGCCATACCTTTTAAAATAATATACAAGCATATCAGCACTTATAGTGCAATTACATTATCTGTGTCTTCTGCCATCATCAACTCCTCTTGGAAATCTTCCTTGATACGGAAACAAATCATGTCTGCTTCTGGTCAAAATAGAGCCAAAAACACTCCCTTCAAAACTAGCTGTGGTAATTACTCATAGCAGCCAATTCAGGGCAAACATGGTTTTTTTTTTGGTATTTTCTCTATTTTAAAACTCAAGAAGCATTCACCGTGACACTCCCAACTAAACTTTGCCAGGATGACAGCACAATGGTAATTGGTGGTCAGTTACTATGAAGGGACTCCACAGATTTTGGCCAATTCAATAAATACTAAGTACGAAATACATTTTAAAATAAACATTAGCAGTAGTACAAAAAGAAAATCTCCTTGACAGTATAAAGAGGAGCACACAAGAGCGGAGCTGCACTGTAGCCAACTTGCTGCTCCAACCCACTCAATCAGCTTATTTATTTATTTTCACATTGCTGTATGTTAATTCCTAATGTTAGTGCTGTTGTCTGCAACCACAAATCTTGGGTAAATTCTATTAGGGGAAAACCATTCTGAGAACCACTTCTTTAGCCCTGTAAAATGTTCACACCAGTATGATTTTCTTTGTTGAAACTTGCAATACAGAGGGCACCTGTTTTTGAGGATTGTATTGGTCCCTGGTGGTGCCAGAGGATGTTGCTGAGGAAAATGATACCCAGTGGGTGGTGGCAGTCATGTAGTCTGCTGTTTGACCACTCATCCACATATCCGTTGTTATATGTACTTCTTCAACAGCCAATGACTGCAAGCCCCTGTTTTCCTTCTAGCGTAGTTCCCTATATAGAGCTTGCATAACTTTTCTGGAGCAATATGTCCATAACGGCAGCTGTTACCAAGAGTCTGCAAGTTTTATCACCTCCTGAAACCAAACAGAGTCAGCAATATATAATGGGTGCATGTCCAGTGCAATCATTGCAGATATTGTTTTTATTTAACTGCTTAGCAGTTAGATGGATTTGGTCATATTTAGTTCCCCGTTCAAAAACCTGCTGCATTGTTAACTGTTTCTGAGGTGCGACTGGCACACTAAAAAAGGCTGTATGAGACAGAGAACTCATTCTGTTTTCAGTTGGTGAGTGCAGATAAAGGGGGTGATGCAGTTAAAGTCCTGCTCAGCGTATGAGGGGTTTTATGCAGTATATGGAAAAACGTACCTTTACCACCAGTGTGAGTACTAGCATTAACCTGTGCAGCATCCAATGCCATGCCACCTTGTGACTTATTCCTGGCCTACTGGTGGATGTATTCACTGTAAGTGTCTCATTAAGGTTGATGTGCCAAGGTTGCTTGCCTGTCTTCCTCTGCTAAAGGCCTTGCATAAACAACATATTGCTTGCATACTGTTCTTTGGGTCAAGGTAAAAAAAACTCCAAATGGAAGAGGATGTCCTTGTCATTTTTGTCCCTGGCATTGCAAGTTCTGAATCATCACCTGGCATGTCTATGTTAATTTCTATATTTTGATTATTTTCCTCAATGTCCTCACTGGATGATTGGGTGTGAGGCCTGTCCTCAGCAGAGGAGAAAGGCAAGCCAGGCATGCCTTCCTTTTCACTGGCCCCAATGACCTTTCCTCTGATGACCTTTCTACAGGTGTTTTGGTCTGGCATCTCACAGGTTCCACTGGCTCCAAGCCCTCATTATCAGAGTCCCATCATACACTGCCTCTGTTTCAGGAACATACTCACTGCCATTGCTGTCTACATGGTCTGACTCTGAAGGCTCACAGAGGAATGAGAAATGGCAGAATCTAAAAAAAGTGGCACAATGTATGCATGTGTGCCTATTCTTTTAGTTCCACTACGTGTAATGCTTGCAACTGCCTTTATTTTTTTAATAACTGTACCTTTGGCAAATCTACTCTTCTTAGCTGCTGGTTCATAACCCAAGCATTTCTTGCTGCCTTTTACTTGGCCTGCATTTGTTAACTGATTATCACCTGCAGCAGCAGACAAACATGATGGGATTTCAGAAGACAAGGACTTGGAGCATGATGAAGCTTCAATCAGTAAAGAGGATGCACCTACTGCAGTAAGCGAAGCACTTTTTGAGACTGTTTTTTTTTCTTCTGACTTGCTGGGCCGATTCTCAAAGCATAGACTTTGATGCAAGGTGCCTGCATCACACACAGCAGTGGCGCAAGGGGCCTTGTATCAAAACATACAGATTCGTTATTACAAAGACCCTCCTACACTACACCAGGACTCAGTGTGCCAAACGGCCCTGCACCAGGTCTGCACCATGCAGCTGGGTCTGCCATGGTGCTAGTGGCATGCAGCAGACACCAACTGCCATGTCCCTAACTTAGGATTCTCTAAACCCTCCCAGAAGGCACACTTCTAAGTACCATTAGACCAGCCAGAGCTGGTCTAATGGTACTTAAAGTGTGCCTCTGGGGAGGCAGTGGTCTGGCCACCAACATGATGGCTGCCTAATTCCTGAGCTCTCTCCATGCTGGCTACAATCCTAGCTCAGGCGCTGTGATCCCAGGACATCATAACCAATAAAACCATCTACATGTTTGGGTGATCTCACTCCTATCATCCGGCTATCATAGTAGCCAATTCCGATGCGATTTACAGTGTCTGTAGTGCTGGTTTCTTCTGACCCATGCCACAGCCGTTAGGCCACATAGGCCCTTCTCCAGTTGCCTGATCCGTGCGGCCACCTTCCAGCGAACCTCTACCTCGGTGACCCATCTGCTCTAGTGCAGTCACAAGGGGTGTCTCTGGTGTTAACTCTCAGCTGCTATTATTTAGTTGATTCACGGCATGGCTGCTCAAGGTCCCCCTAACCAGCTGCCTCCTGAGCCCTCTCCTCCCTCCCCGGCTATGTCGGTAGGTGACTCACGGCACTATGTTACCCAAATGCTGGAAATCCTACTCACCAGAGTAGATGATATCAGTCTCTCTCTCTCTGGCACAGTTGCTGAAGTCAGACAGCTGCAGGACAAAATGAATGTGGCTGAGCAACGGGAGGACTCCTGCGAGCAACAACAAGCAAAGCTCTGGTACAGGGTCCACTCTCACGAGGAGCAGCTCGCAATTTTGTGATCCAGGATTGAGGACCAGGAAAATATTGGATGGTGCAATAATTTGCTCATTATTGGGCTTCCAGAAGGGGCTGAGGGGCAGTCCATGGAGCGCTTCCTTAATGAAGCCATCCGGAGATGTTGTGGGAATGTTGAAGGGGCCCTGTTGATATTGAAAGGGCTCATCAAGTATCTGGCAGGAAAGACAGAGTGAATCACACCCCCAGACCCATTTTAGCCTACTTCCTCAGATTTACCATGAAACAGCAAATTCTGGGAGCTGCCAGAGATTTGGAGGAAGTTAACTAGTAGAGTGCACAAATCTCTTTTTATCAAGATTTTGCCCAGGAAACAGCAGCCAGAAGAAGAGGTTTGGGCCCTTAAATGATTTTTGTACCAACATGACTTTCGCTTCAAATTTAAGGGACTCACCAAGTTGCTGGTATCCAAAGAAGGGAAGGAACTGCTTGCTGAACATCCTAATGAAGTGGAACGCTGGCTCTGTAAATTTTGGCCTAATCTTTGCTTCTTCCACAGAGTCCAGGAAGTTTTGGAAACCAAGTAGAGCCCGCCTCCCTCCAGGAACCATAGTCTGAGCCACCATGCCCCTGGGGACAGAATTTCCATAGGACTGGTACCACCTGCTTTAAATTCCCCCATGGCTTCTCTGCCAGCCGCGGATTCCCAGCTCACCCAGAAACCCACTGCACCTGCTTCTGATTTGCCTCAAATGCCCCAGTGTTTGCCCTCCTCCTCTCCCAGGCCCTGACAATGTTCCAGGAGCAGGTCACCCCCAACTCTGGACTTTTGTCTGAATGCACCTCCTGCTAAAATGTCTAAGAAGATGAGCACTCCTCCCCTGTCACACTAGCGGCTATCCCGGATGAATCTTCAGTTATGAACACTGCTCCACCCTTCCGTAAGGGCTGATTACCCCGATTCCTTGCTGTTGGATACTATGGATCTGTCTGTCCCAGTGCAACCTGGCCTACTTAGCTATGCAGTGGCTGCTGCCTCGAAGGTGTCCACACCTGTTGAAGCCCCCCAAGGTTCTCCTTGGCTGGTCAAAGAGCTCCCTACCTAATTTTTGGATGTTTACACCTCCCTTTGATGTCTGGTGTTCTGTATGTTGGGAATGTCTGTTGTGTGCTGTGGGTCCCTGGTTTAATGGGGGTTATTCATACCACTTTGACTATTATATTTGAGCAGGGGTGAACGAGTTGGGACTTCTGTGACTCCCCCCCTTTCTCCTAGATCTGGGACCTCCCTAATTCTTGGGCTCTGTTGCATCCCATAGAGCTAATCTGCCTATACTTTTAGATGGGCCTTCCTATTATCATAACCCCCAGCTAATTGGCCTCAGGAGGGCAGATGCCCCCATGTGTATACCCCGCTCCAGGCACAACCTAAGGCGTGCTTCTATTAGGTGGGCTGCACCCCTACTTGTGTGTTATCCCCTACTGTTGCTGGCACTACACGGCCTATACCCAAGTTGGTATAAGGGTTTCCCTTTACCCTTATTATCCCCTGACCCTGCTCCCCCCATACACTCCCTCTTTCCCATTACTACCCCTTCCCCTACCCTCTTCCCTTCCCACCCCTACTACATCCCTTGACCTTCCCCTTCCCGTTGTCCCGGTGCCAGACCTGGGTTATGTACCCAGCTGAGGAGGACTCGTACCTTGTTGGTTACTGTACTCCCTTCTCTGGGGTTTTGGAGCTTGTGTAGCTGAAGATAGTTGCTTTCAGCTACCTTCTTTCACCTTGGCTCTGACCCTTTAGCATGTTTATGCTTGAGTTACCATCTCTTCTGATCACCTTGAGCAGTGTGTTCTAGTTTAATTCTTATCATAAAAAAGTTGTTCCTACATCAGAATTGTGCATAGCTTGTGTTCCTGCACTGAACTGATACAATTTCTTGTTTTTGCCTTTTCCAGTTCGTGCTGCGTGTGCTGGTAGCAGTCTCAACTGCTGTTGCGGCTTACACCGTCTCTTTGTGATTGCTGTAACTTGTAAAAGTACTCCCAGGTAAGACCTCCTTTTGATTGTGACCCTTTCCTGGCCAGTGTTTTTCTCCGTGACCTGAGTAAGTACCCTTCCTATCTTATATATTCTAGGTTGACGACATGGCAAGCCCATCTAGTTGCAGTACGCAGTTTGTATTTTGGAATGTGAAAGGGCTCAAACACCTATCAAGAGAACTAAGGTGTTGCAATACCTTCGATCAATCCATGCAGATATTGCATTCCTACAGGAAATGCACTTTTTACAAAGATCAGAGCTATGGTTGAAGAAGTCTATGGTGGGGGCTGTCTTGGCTGACCAGCATTGGCGGCTACTCAGGAGTCTCCAACAGCAAGATTGGTCAGATTGCGATCTCTGATCACGCCCCTGTATCTCTCACCTACACCCTGCCTGGGCAGCAACCCTCTGGTACCCGGTGGAGGTGCAATCCCTTGTACCTTCAGGGCCCTTAATTCTGTCAGATGATCACCCACATGGCCAGAGACTACTTTTCCCTTAACTCTGGGTGTGCAGTCTCCCATGGCACAGTTTGGGATGCTTTTAAAGTTGTCTTCCACAGACGTATCATTGCCTACGCGGTGGCCAAAAACAAAGCCCGTAAAGTGACACTGGCTACCTTTTGCTTGCAGACCTTGCTATTCTTGAGAACTGGTTCAAGGACACCCTGGCCCCTCACAGAGAGACCTCTCTTGTTAGATGGATAACAGGCCTGAAATATCAAATTAATTCCATCTTGCACCAAAAGGCCGAATGGTTGCTTCTTAGGTCCAAGCATACCTACTGGGATGGAGGTGAAAAAGGTGGAAGACTTTTGGTTTTTCAGTTTTGCAAACAGTAAGCATCGACTCGCATCCATGCCCTTTGCACCCCTTCAGGGAGAACAGTTTCCAACCCTCTGGAAGTTAATAAGACCATGACGAGTTCTACGAAGCTTTATATCAATCCCAATTGACTCTGTCCCTCCCAGTTAGAGCAAAAGTTTGCTGAATTCTCTCAGGGGTTCACCAAGCCCGCTCTTACCTCAGCCCAGATAGCCAGTCTGGATACCCCGATCTCTGCTGCACAACTACATCTGGTCCTAGATCATATGGCCAAGAGGAAAGCACCAGGCCCTGATGGTATGTCAGTGGAACTGTACCAGGCATTAGGGGATGACATTGTTCAACCATTGCTCCTTTCCCTCCAGGAGGCACACTCCTCTGGCACTCTTCCTCCCACTATGAGAGAGGCCCTTATTACCCTATTACCAAAATAGTCAGATGATCCACTAAATTGCACTAATTTTCATCCAATCTCTTTATTATTTGTAGACACTAAGCTGTTAGTGAAAGCTTTGGCTACTAGGATGCTGGCTGTACTGCCCTCTATAATACACCCGGTGCAGGTCGGCTTCATGCAGGGCAAATCTGGGGTGGATAACACCAGGCTGCTTTAAATCTTAAATGGGTAGCATCCAGGTCCTCCTCCCCATGGCTGCACTTACCATTGGCTTCACCAAAGCTTTTGACTCGACCAGGTGGAATTACTTACACAAGGGTCTCCAGTTCTATCTTTGGTCCCCAATTCAGCAGTGGGTGGCTACCTATATAGTTCCCGATGGCGAAGATCCTGACTAACATTACAATCTCGCCCCTTTCTCCCTTTACAGGGGGAACCAGCAGGGTTGCCCTCTGCCCCCCCTGTTGTTCCTGGTGGCACTCAACCCTCTGATTTGGGCTTTCATTGCCTCGAATGAGGTCTCCAGCATTGAGGTAGCTGGTACACCCTACTTGGTTGCAGCGTATGCCAATGACCTCCTTCTCACCCTGACTCAGCCTCAGCAGGCATTACCTGCAATGTTGATGCTTCTCCACCAGTTCGCTGTGGTATCTGGCCTCCAGGCAAATCAAAAGGAGACTACGTTGGCTCCCCTTAATGGGGCTTGCTCGAAAGATTGTCTTCAGGGTACAGAGTTATCTTGGGCCCCCAAAGGGTTCTCTTATCTGGGCCTCGTCATCCCCGCTAGATGGGTTGAGCTGGAGTAGGCCAGCTTCTCCCCCCTTCTGCCTCAGCTTTCCAGTGAAGTGACAAGGTGGCAGAAACTTCAATTGTCCCTGCCAGGGAAGGTGGCTGCAGTATGCATGATTCTGTTGCCTTGCCTTATGTATTTGTTTAATAACTTCAAACCACCTTGGCAGGTGGACCTGTTCTGGGTGCACTTTTTGGTCCCAAACCCCATCCATGGAAGGACCTGTCCCCAGTACTGGATGAGACCAGGATGGGCTTGGTACCATCTCATGTCCCTTTCGCTGACTCCTCATGGGTCGCAGGGCCCTCTGGTCCAATACTCCTTCCTGTGGCACAACCAGCGGATCGTTGTGGGGTAGCTTTCTGTATTGGTCCTCTTGGGAAGCCCAGGGTATCCATCGAGTCCAAGACCTATACCTACCTGACTCTAACACGCTGCTGTCTTTCGAACAGTTGAAGGAAAAGTTCAACTTCCCCAGTAAAGACTTTTGACAACACCTGCAAATTTGCAGTGCTTTGGAGATCTATCTGACACATATAGGCCAGATAACAAATGGGCCTGGCTTAACACTTTACACAAGTTCTCATCCTTCAGAGGTCTAATTGGTAGATTCTACAGGACATGGAGGATTCCCAACTGGATCCACTGCTCCATGTAGGTTGAAATGGCGTGAGCTGCTGAATTCTGATATCTCCAAGAGTTGATGGCGCGTTACCTTAGACAGGCACACTGTATTTATAAAGATACTAAGAGCCACTTCCTTCAATTGAAGCTGATGCTTTTCTGGCACCGCACCCCAGCGGCCTTGCACTCTAAAGGTCTGTTGGGCCACTCCAATTGTTGGCACTGCCACATACCTAATGCACATCTATTACATGTGTTATGGTCTTGCCCGCAGCTTACTTCCTTTTGGGCCGTGGTGGCTGCTGATTGTGCAGGTGTGGTAGGCTCCCCAATTTCTCTTGCAGATTCTAAGCTCTTTCTGGAGGACACTTCATCCCTGTATGCTCTGACTAAACCCCTGTGGGGAATGGGTTGCTCTTGTGTTATTGGAAGCCAAAAGATTATTGTTAATGTATTGGTGCCAAGCAGGCACACCTCTTAAGGCCTCCTGGCATGTAGCCTTGGTCCAGCTCTCTCTACTTGAATGTTTGTCCTATGCCCATACTGGACGACTGGATGTGTACTTGGCCAGGTGGGACTTATACTTTCACTCTCCTCTATGTAAAACCCCTACTCCCCCCTAGAAACCCCTCCTCTTACTATTTAGGTTAAGACCTGTGGGTCATCCTGCACTTGCCACTCCCAGTTTTCTCAGGGAAAGTGCAAGCCCGTGACTCCAGGTGGTATAGGTTACTACACCTAGTTCTTTTATTGCTTGTTTAGTGTACATTGAGTGTGGAAATGCTGCTGTACTGTTATCCTCTCAGTACAACTGGATCTAATTCTATATGTTTTTAAACATTGTATACCTTGGTAGAAATGCTTTGTATAATGTGCTATTCCGTTCTGGAATTATTCAATAAAACTTTCTATGATAAAAAAAGTGTGCCATCTTGGAGGGTTTAGAGAACTTGTGCCACACCTGGAGCCCTCCCTGGGCAGGAAAGAACATGTGCCATGGTCCCACCTCCCCAACTCCAATCCATTGTTGAATAAAATCAAACAGTTCCCTGTTGGCTAGCAGCCCCCTTATCCCAACCCTCGATGTCCCCTTTACACATAAAAAAAGAACTTCCTGGTGTCCAGTGGTCTCCTCTCCCGATTCCCATAAAATATACATCCCCTTCTTGGTGTCTAGCAGTCCCCCCCTCTCTATCAATGTTTTCCAGTAACATGTAGCATATAAAGGGTATTGATTTAAGAGATTGAAACTCGGAATCCCAAAACTGATGGGACTGAGTTTGGTTTCCTAACATATTTAGATACCCAAAAGGAGGAAGCCAATGCCGACAAGGGCATGGCAGCAGATGTAATGAACCGCTACCCTACCCTGAGCCAGGCATAACAAGGAAGTGAAAAATGTGAATGCTGGCCCATGGCATTGAGGTGTAATGCAGTAGCAGCTCAGCCAGAATGGTCTGGTGGACCCCTGGTTCTGTTCCTGGTCACCACTATTTTTGGCCTACACTATTCTACCCCCATATTTTTTTTTTATCTCTGAGGTCTGCTCCCCCTCAGAGTTGGTCATTTAAGTTATGAGGGGTGTGGGGGAGGGCCTTGCCCCCTGCACTACATTTCAGTACCTTGAGGTCTTACGGAATTCAGTATCCTGAACTTGGTCTTGTAGCATTCAGGATACTGAATTTTTCGAGATTTTAAAATATATCCATATAAAGCATTCCCTAGTGGCCAACAGTCCCCCCTCCCCATTTCTGAGTGCCCCATCCAACAATACCCAACAGTCCCTGGTGTCTAGGGGACTCCCCACCCACTACCCCAGCAGGGAATGCCCCAAGATTTGGATACAACTCCATGCCCCAAAGGGGGCTAGGGTCTGATTGAAGGTTGTTTATAGGCCCTCAACCCAGAAAGATGGCATGGATAGGGAGCTAGGGGAGCAGCTAAGGAGACTCTGTGGCAAAGGGAGCACTGTGGTGGTGGAAGACTTCAGTTTACCAGGGGTGGATTGGAGCATCCCAGCCATCACATGTGCCAGGGTGCAGATCCTCCTGGAAGCAATCCAGGATAGCTTCCTGACCCAAAGAGTGACAGTGCCAACAAAATAAGAAAATATTCTAGACCTGGTGCTGGAGGATGTAGAACAGGTCACTGATACAGTATAAAGATGGAGGAACCACTGGCTGGTAGCGATCACCACACAGTGTGGTTCTCTATCAGTTTGGGTAGAGAGATCCACAATACAAAAACAAAGATCCTGAACGGATCCTGTGCGGTCGCGAGGGCTAGCTACTGTAGTAGCCCTTCCCACAGTCCACCGAACCTCCCCGTGGACAACAGATCCAAGAGCCAGCAGTGCGGTCACGAGGGCTAGCTGCTGTGATAGCCCTCCCCAGTCCACCAAACCTTCCCATGGACAACGGGACCAAGAGCCAGCAGTGCGGGTCGCGAGGGCTAGCTACTGTGTAGCCCTCCCCACAGTCCACAGACCTCCCCGCAGACCACAGGGCCAAGAGCCAGCAGTGGGTCATGAGGGGCTAGCTACTGTAGTAGCCCTCCCCACAGTCCACCGAATCTCCCCTGCGGACGACGGAGCCAAGAGCCAGCAGGTAGCGATTCCTGTCCACAGCTGCTCTCCAGGGAGCGCGCCACAGGATTCAAACTTGGCGCCTTTTTTGTTTCTTGTACTTCCAGCTCAGTGTGGTTGCAATCTTGCCCCCCGAGGACGTGGAGCTGTTGCTCGATATATTATTTCAGCACTCTCCCTCCCTGAGCCCAAACCTGTACCCTTAGAGTGCTTAATCTGGTTTACAAGGGTAAATTAATTTAAAGTTCATAAGTGTAAGGAAATAGCCCTGTGCTGAAGGGACAATACAGAGTGCCACAGCCTGCGAGCAATTTCTCACTGCCTCAGTTTCCCTAGGGTCCTCTATGCTTGTGCACCTTGCAATCTCTTGTAAGAGCCACAATTTATTTTGGGTCTAGCTGCACTAAATCAGACGCCTTAATGATGGGGAATTTGAGCTTTACTGCTTCTAAAGAGTAGCTGCATTCAAACTATCCTATTGTCTGCCTGCTTTCTACAGCCTGTATAAAATTGCTTTGCTTGTAAAATTCTATGCTGTAAGATTATACTGCTGGTTTAGAAGTCATAGCTCCCTCCTCCCCATCCACCTACCTGTACTAATCAGCTGCATTTTTTTTGTCCCCTGCAGTCAGTCACGAGGGCTAGCTATTGCAGTAGCCCTCCCACATCCCAGACACTCCCTCAGGCAGAGCAGACAAGAGCCAGCAGGTACTGATCCCTGTCCACAACTGCTCTCCAGGAGCCTGGCCCGACCTAAGCGATCGCAGGAGCTCCCACCAGAATCCTCCTTATATAGTGTACCCATACGAGCTGTTTAACAATCAGCCCCTTTCCCATTAGTTCTATACTTCAGCCACTAGTGGGCACCGCTGTGCAGTTCTCTTCTCTACTGTGTAAGCTATTCAAAGCTAGTCCTAAAAGCAAGAATATAAACTAAACTTAAATATGCAGTTCTTTGCTCTCACTATCTCTTTACTCTGCCTCTCCCTATCCTCCCTTCCACCAGCATCCCATCCCACTCTGCCTGTGTCATTGCCTCTCCTCCCAATAGCCCCCATATCACCCCTCCTCTCCTCCACAGCAACAGAGACTAGACATGTCACCGTGGCCCAATTGGTCCCAGGGGACTCTATCCTCCTCCCTCTTTCCATGCAGATTTGCCGTTCTTATATCCCCCTCCACAGTACCAACTACACCTCATGTACTGCAACCACCCCCCGCCCGGAGTCCTAAAGCCTTACGCCTACTAAGTCACCCCGCCCCTCTCCTCACTCATAGCCAGGGACATTCAATCATCAGGACCCACGACATCCAACTCAGCTCAACACCCATGGCACACCCTCCTAAGGACTTAAGTTGTCCTCTCAATGTATGCAGCATTCTAAACAAAATTGCTGTGCAAACCACTACTCCTCTCTGCCTGACATTTAATAATCACGAATCTAGCTAAACCTCAAACCGGGATGCGAATTCTCCATACCTGGTTCACTAACCCGCCAGGATAGACAGGGCAGAAAGAAGAGTACGACACAGCCATATATATCTCCTCTGCTCTTAAATTTTCCTTTATCCCTTGCGGGTATACAACCTATAGATTCCTCTAGTCAAAATCTACTAACTCCTCCATCCAATCTATATGGCGGATCTACCACCTGAAACTCACTGGGTAGCATCTCGACCATCTCAGCACCCTGGTCACTTACGGACGGCGAACTTCACTGAGGAATTCAATCTAAACTGGCTGACAGGAGCCTCCAAATCTCGACCATAATTGCCTAGATTCCCCAGCAAATAGTGGAACCAACTCACACAAACCATAAATCAACAAACATACTCTCCTAGATTGGGGCACCACCCACCCCCAGCCAGATCCCATTCAGCTGGCATACTCAGTCCCTTAGTGACCACCATATGAACTACATGGTGCATAAAATCTTCAGACCTTCATACACCGGACCTTCTCAGTAGAGTTTATAAGTCCCCAGTCTAGCATCCTAAGCACCTCACCAGCACCGATGGTCTTTCATCACAAAGCCTCCTCCATTGATGATGCCTTGGAATTTCACCTCAAATTTCTCTCCATCTAGGACAATACTCCCTCATGCGTCCAGGTAAGAGGACCCATTGCCCTAGTTAACAACAAGACAATGCAACAACCTCTGAGCCAGAGACCACGCCTGGAAAGACCCAAGGCCTCAGGTAGTCTTATGGCCCACACCACTGCAGTACTCACGTAATACCTGCACTAGGCTCATAAGGCCACAAATCTAACAAAATGCTTTAAATAACAGTTCGGTCACCCAACTCAATTCTGGAAGTCCATAATCCCCTTCTCTCCCCGGCCACAGCCCCACCCCCTCACTTAGCATTTGCAGGGAACAATATCTCAGATCGAGCAGTAGCCTCCAGATTCCAATTCTTACTTCTCCACTGCTGCATCATCCTTCTCCTCCTTTCCCTTTCCCTTCCCCACCCCATACTCCCCCTTGCCCTCCTCTGCTTCTTTCTCTATGCCTGTATCCCATCAGCTCAGGTGTAAAATTACTGATGTCTCTCAGCAGACAAAGGTAAATGCCCTCTAGTCTCTACTCTAAAATGTCAAAACTCTCCACTGCAGCCACCTGCTTACCCTGCTGTTAATCTGTCATTTAAACTAAGTACAGTCCCCAAAATGGAAACAAGACACAGTCATTCCCTGCCCAAAAAGGTAGGACCTCTCCTCACCTTCAACTACTACACCTATCCCTGCTCCCCATCTGGCCAAAACTTCAAGAACATCTTGTCCTTCCCAACTCACACTATCTTGGGTTGATAAACTGTAAACCCTACCAGGCCAGGTTCAGGAAAATCACCAACCACCACCTCTCTCCTCCCGCTCCACGCTATCCTCACGGGTATGGATAAAGGGATGAAAGCTGCCATATTTATTGATCTGGCAAAGCTTTTGACACCGTCTCCACCTTATTGCTAGCTAACATCTAGCTGGGCTGGCCGGCAAATGAAATAACTGGTTCCCACTTGTACCTGTCAAGCAAGTCCCAAGCTCAGCGTTTGCTAAGCTACATCCACCTACTCCCAGTCACCAGCAGGAGTCCCCAAGGTTGGTTCTCGGACCCTACTGTTCTCTATATTTCTCAATGACCTGCCAGCAGCCTGCCCAAATCTGACCCATCCACATGCCGCTGATAAGTAGCAAATTGTTTCACCTCTAGTCCATCCTCTAGTTCTGTGACAGCCTGCCTACAAAAGTTTTGACTCCGTCCAATGTTGGCATCTCAAACCAACTAGTCCTAAACTCAAAAACTATCCCTCACCTTTGGCTCGGCCCCAAGCTGTACAGCCACTGCAAGTTCTCCGTTGGACGGCTCCCCACTGGAGGTCTGCCTCTATCACTATCTAGGTGTCTGGTAGATCAACAAACCTCTGCACACATTGATGCTATGCACAAAAACCCAACCCCACGTTAGGTGTCCTCTACAAAACAAAACTGCATACCCCTGCAAACAGGCAGAAATAGTCAAAAAATTATCCTCCTATATTTGACTATGGTGATATTGTCACAATACGGCCCTCAGCGTCCCTACAAGGCTAGACCCCCTTTCAACTCTTTCTGCGCTTTTACTGGATGCCCTCAGCACCCACCACTGCCTCTACAATCATGAACATCACCTCATACAGAACAGAAGATCATGCCACTCTAGAACCTTGGCAAAATTCTGGTCAAAATCACTCCCATCTACCAGTCTGCCTCATTAACAGCTCCTCCCTCATGACTCCGTAACAAGGACATAAGGCTCCATATCCAGATCCACTCGGTCGGACAGGCTGCTTTCAACTAGGCTACCCAAACTATGAAGTCCTTAGCAACATTATAGACACTCCACAAG
The DNA here is from genome assembly GCA_016271365.2 of Neoceratodus forsteri. Classification (NCBI taxonomy): domain Eukaryota; kingdom Metazoa; phylum Chordata; order Ceratodontiformes; family Ceratodontidae; genus Neoceratodus; species Neoceratodus forsteri. Next base: position 1,136,949,360 of record CM057452.1, read on the forward strand.
TACTCCAACTAAATACCCTTCTCAATTACTTCTCTTACACCTCCCTGTTACCCCCAACTCCCCCCTCCTCTACCACCAAGCATAAATCAAAGTCTAGTCTCCACCATTTTGACCTACTTCATTTATAAACACTATATGCTACACAACATTCTGCCACCCTCAATTCACCCGTTAGCATTATCTATATACCCACAAGTGTTCTATTACTCTAAATATATGATGTTTGCTGTCTATACCATTGTTCCACTGTATGTATTTTAGATTGTATCCATTTCCCAATATAACCCAAAACCCCAAGGCATCTAGAATGGTGGTACTACTCAACACCTTCTAGTAAATCTCTTAAATAAATAAATAACAGAAGAGCAGACTTTGCAGGATAGGGCCAATTAATGAGATCACACATAGATAGCATCCACCCCTGGCATGAAAAAAAACAGAAATAAACGATTATAAAACTAAGGCCAATTGAATACACTAGACTTATGTCAAACCAACAAAACAAATCAAGGACCAAGCATCAAGCTGGATGACAGAGGAAACAGAGAAGATGAGGGATAGAAGGGCCATCTAACTACAAAGAGAACAACAAGGCAGAGGATAGGAGAACTATGTGAGGAAATCCAGGAGAGTGGCAGGTGGTCAGGACTACAAGGCAGCCATGGAAAAGAAAGTGCACAGGGATTAGAAAGGAGGAAAAATTTCTTCAGGTATATCAGGAAAAGAGGAAGTGCAAGATCAAATAGTTAGGATCAAGAAAGGCAGTGGGTAGGTAGACAAGGGCGAGAAAGCAAAGTACTGAATAGTAACTGTTCAGTAATTACAAGGGAGAGGGATAGGCCATTCCTGCAGGAAAGGGGCACAGGCATGGGGTGAGACAACCAAAGACAGGGTCATCATGATGGAAGAAGGGCTGAAAGGGCCTTAGGTCCCTGAGGGTAGACAAGGCCCCTAGGCCAGACAGGGTATATCCCAGGGTGCTGAGGGCAGCAGAGGGCCCTGGCAGGCCACTGAGATCTATTCAAACCTCACTAAACACAGGATACTTGCAGAGATTGAAGGGAAAAAGCATGGTACCTCTCCACAAAGTGGGTCAGGGCCAACCAAGAACTACAGACTAAGTGAGCCTCACCACAATTGTGGGGAAACTGATGGACTCTATCCTCAAAGAAAGGCTGGTGCAATTTCTTGTGGATAATGATCTACAAGACTGACAGACAACATGAGTTATAACTGGCAGATCTGTCAGACAAACTTAGTTGATTTTTCACTAGGTCATAGAGGCACTGGACAAAGGAGCCTTACAGTAGATATAGTCTACAGTTCCAGCTAGGCCTTCAATTCAATGTCACATGGAAGATTGACCTGCAAGTTGAGGAGTCTTGTTGTAGGGTGGAAGCTAGCCTGATAGGTAGTAAACTGGTTGAGGACAGGCAACAGAGGATAGTTGTGGGGGAAGAAACACGAACCAGGCAGTAACAAGTGATGCCCACAGGGAATCAGTACTAGGACCAGTCCTGTTAACATTTTATGAGCGTGCAGTTAGGATCAAGAACAAGATCAGCCTCTTAGCGGGACACCAAGATCTGTGCTATGGATGGGGAGGAAGAGTGGAATTACTGCAGGAGGACTTAGCAAAACACGAGGGTAGTCACTCACCTAGCAGCTTGAGTTCAATGCCAAGAGTGCAAGGTGATGAATTCTAGACTAAAACCAGGATACAGCTACTGGATGGATGGTATCAAAAATGTCACATCCAACGAGGAGAAGGATCTGGGGAATGCTGGTGACGAGGAAATTAAACCACTCGGCCCAGTGTAGGAAGGCAGCGGCTAAGGCTAACAGGATGCTAGGGTACATAGCAAGAGGATTATCAAGATGTAATGAAGTCATGTGTCCCTATACGGTCCCTAGTGAGGCACTTAGAGTACTGCATACAGTTCTGATACCCATACTTGAAAAGGATATAAAATTACCGGAGGCAATGCAGCAAAACAAAAAAGATGATCAGGGGTTGGGGGATAAATTTATGAGGAAAGACTAAAAGAACTCAACATATAGCCTGGAGGATAGAAGAGAGGAGGACATATGAGACCTTCAAGTACCTAGCGGTGTCTCCACCTTAAAGTAGGCCAGAAGATTACTGAAGGGTGGAGACCGCTGTTTTCTGAAATCAGTGCCCTCCCTTCAAGAGAGAGATTTTCCTGCAGATTCCTGGGCAAACCCCTTAGTTCTGCTTGTGGAGTGAAAGCTGCCTATGTGTTCCACTGTTTATTTGGGAGATAAGAAGATTTTGAGTCAGCCATGGGGCATCTGCAAACGTGAGGTCAGTGTGTCTGCTCTAGCTAAAAGGGCCTATCTTTTTTTCACCCTGGGACTTGTGTGGATAATGTGGGAATTGAACTACTAAATATTGGGAAGCCTAGAGTAATGGGCTACAAAGTAAAGTAGGTTCAAGTCCAGAGTTTGTTGGGATGCAAATAATATGTAGAGGAGATGACAGACATCATCCATAATCTACATTTGAAAGTTCAGTAAAGGAATTGTTCAGTTTCCAGAGAAATAGCTAGGTATGGGCTGTGGGAGCTGGAGGTGGATGGCCCCCCATCTTTAGTGACCAGGTCCACCTCTATGGATTTCTTCTGTAGATTTCTACTTTGCCTCAGGCACTTGGCCAGTGATGGGGGAAGTACCCATACATGGGATTGTAAGGAAAATTCTCTCTAGGAGTTGAAAACTCTAGTGTGGTTTGGGGAGCCATGACAGGATAATTGGTTCATTCTTCCAATGGACCGCGGATCAAATGGTTGGCAGGGGAGCCGGGCCAGTGGGGAAAACCCAAGTGTGTACAAGTCGGGCTGTGTACCCAATGCTGTGTGAAAGTCCGGGCTGTGTGCCTGGTGGGTTTACAGCCTGAGGGCTGGAAATAGTGATAAAGAGTTCTGTTGTCTCTAATCTGCATTACCAGGAAATGTAACCCCATGGGGTCTGTCTATGCTTGTTTGTTCAGCTTGGATGTGAATAAAGCCACACTGAAGAATCCCATTCCTGGTTCTGGACATTGCAGTTATTGCTTCCTGTGTTTGGATTTACTTGGGTGCCCCTGTCCAGAGTAGCCAAACCTAGGTCCCCTGTGCCAAGTAACCTCATCCTCCCCGAACCCAGTCCCCACCAGGTACTGTTGTCAGCTTCAACAGCATGCCACCTGTCGTTTTGCTAAAAAGGCAGGGGTGAGGTGTTACACAAGCATGCCTACTGGGATGGAGGTGAAAAAGGTGGAAGACTTTTGTTTTTTCGGTTTTGCAAACAGTAAGCATCAACTCGCATCCATGCCCTTCGCACCCCTTCAGGGAGAACAGTCTTCAACCCTCTGGAAGTTAATAAGACCATGACACAGTTCTACGAAGCTTTATATCAATCCCAATTGACGCTGTCCCTTCCCCAGTTAGAGAAAAAGTTTGCTGAATTCTCTCAGAGGTTCACCAAGCCCGGCTCTTACCTAGGCCCAGATCGCCAGTCTGATGCCCCAATCTCATGTCAGAAGTCACCTGGCCCTAGATCATATGGCCAAGAGGAAAGCACCAGGCCCTGATGGTATGTCAGTGGAACTATACCAGACATTAGGGGACGACATTGTTCAATCATTGCTGCTGGCCCTCCAGGACACCCACTCTTCTGGCACTCTTTCTCCCACTATGAGAGAGGCCCTTATTACCCTATTAACAAAATCATCAGATGATCAGCTAAATTGCACTAATTTTCATCCAATCTCTTTATTATCTGTAGACACTAAGCTGTTAGTGAAAGCTTTGGCTACTAGGATGCTGGCTGTACTGCCCTCTATAATACACCTGGCGCAGGTCGGCTTCATGCAGGGCAAATCTGGGTGGATAACACCAGGCTGCTTTTAAATCTTAAATGGGTAGCATCCAGGTTCTCCTCCGATGGCTGCACTACCATTGGCTTCACCAAAGCTTTTGACCTGTACTGAGTGGAATTACTTACATGAGGTCTCCTCCCTATGGCTTGGTGCCCAATTCGGCACTGGTGGCACTTTATATAGTTCCCGATGGCAAAGATCCTAACTAACATTACAGTTCTTGCCCTTTCTCTCCTTTTACAGGGAGACCTGCTGGGTTGCCTCTGCCCCCCCCCGTTGTTCCTGGTGGCACTTGACCCTCTGATTTGGGCTTTCATTGCTCTGAATGAGGTCTCCAGCATTGAGGTAGCTGGTACACCCTACTTGGTTGCAGCGTATGCCCACGACCTCCTTCTCACCCTGACTCAGCCTCAGCAGGCGTTATCTGCAATGTTGATGCTTCTCCACCAGTTCGCTGTATCATCTGGCCTCCAGGCAAATCAAAAGAAGACTATGTTGGCCCCCCTTAATGGGGCTTGCTCGAAAGATTGTCTTCAGGGTACAGAGTTATCTTGGGCCCCCAAAGGGTTCTCTTATCTGGGCTTCGTCATCCCCTCTAGATGGGTCAAGCTGGAGTCGGCCAGCTTCTCCCCTCTTCTGCCTCAGCTTTCCACTGAAGTGACAAGGTGGTGGAAACTTCAATTGTCCCTGCCTGGAAAGGTGGCTGCAGTATGCATGCTTCTGTTGCCTTGCCTTATGTATTTGTTTAATAATCTCCCTATTCATCTATCTCCCAAGCTTTTCGCCTCTTTACAGAAACTGAAGTTTAATTTCTTTTGGGAGGAGACCCCTAGATGGAGTGTGTAGTTAAGATGCATTTGGTTCGAAGGGAATTTGGGAGTCCTTGGCTACAAAGCTACCACCTGTCTTGTATGGTGGTGCATGCCTCCAAATGGTTTGTTCCAACACCCTCTCCTTCACCGCTTTGGGTCCAACTTCAAACCACCTTGGTGGGTGGACCTGTTCTGGGTGCACTTTTCGGTCCCAAACCCCATCCATGGAAGGACCTGTCCCCAGTACTGGATGAGACCAGGAGGGCTTGGTACCATCTAATTTCCATTTCGCTGACTCCACACGGGTCATGGGCTCCTCTGGTCCTATACTCCTCCCTGTGGCACAACCAGTGGATCATTGTGGGGTAGCTCTCTGTATTGGTCCTCTTGGGAAGCCCAGGGTATCCATTGAGTCTAAGACCTATACCTACCTGACTCTAACACGCTGCTGTCTTTTGAACAGTTAAAGGAAAAGTTCAGCCTCCCCAGTAAAGACTTTTGGCAATACGTGCAAATTTACAGTGCTATTGGAGAGCTATCCAACACATGTAGGCTAGATAACAAATGGGCCTGGCTTAACACTTTACACAAGTTCTCATCCTTCAGAGGTCTAATTGGTAGATTCTACAGGACATGGAGGGATTCCCAACTGGATCCCACTGCTCCCTGTAGGTTGAAATGGCGTGACTGCTGAATTTGATATCTCCGGGAGTCGATGGGCATGTTACCTTCAGAGAGGCACACTGTATTTATAAAGATACTAAAACCACTTCCTTCAATTGAAGCTGATGCTTTTCTCTGGCACTGCCCCAGCGGCATTGCACTCTAAAGGTCAATTGGGCCACTCCAATTGTTTGCGCTGCCACATACCTAATGCACATCTATTACATGTGTTATGGTCTTGCCCGTAGCTTACTTCCTTTTGGGCCGTGGTGGCTGCTGATTGTGCAGGTGTGATAGGCTCCCGAATTTCTCTTGCAGATTCTAAGCTGTTTCTGGAGGACACTTCATCCCTGCATGCTCTGCCTAAGCCCCAGTGGGAATGGGTTGTTCTTGCGTTATTGGAAGCCAAAAGATTATTGTTAATGTATTGGTGCCAAGCAGGCACACCTCCTAAGGCCTCCTGACATGTAGCCTTGGCCCAGCTCTTCTACTTGAACGCTTGTCCTATGCCCATACTGGATGACTGGATGTACTTTGCCAGGTGGTACTTAAACCTTCACTCTCTATGTAAAACCCCTACTCCTCTAGAAACCCCCTCTTACTATTTAGGTTAAGACCTGCAGAGTCATCCTGCACTTGCCACTCCCAGTTTTCTCTAGGAAAGTGTAAGACCGTGACTGGTGTGGTGTATAATTACACCTAGTTCTTTATTGCTTGTTTAGTGTACACTTGAGTGGAAATGCTGGTGTACTGTTATCCTCTCAGTATGACTAGATCTAATTCTATATGTTTTAAACATTGTATACCTTAGTAGAAATGCTTTGTATAATGTGCTATGCCTTCTGGAATGATTCAATAAAAGTTTCTATGATAAAAAAGTGTGCCATCTTGGAGGGTTTAGAGAACTTGTGCCACACCTGGAGTCCTCCCTGGGCAGGTAGGAACATGTGCCATGGTCCCACCTCCCCAACTCCAATCCATTGTTGAATAAAATAAAACAGTTCCCTGTTGGATAGCAGCCCTCTTCCCCCAACCCTCGATGTCCCCTTTACACATAAATAACGAACTCCCTGGTGCCCAGGGATCTTCTCTCCTGATTCCCATAAAATATACATCCCCTTCTTGGTGTCTAGAAATCCCCCCCTCTCTATCAATAATCCCCAGTAACATGTAGTATTTAAAGGGTATTGATTTAAGAGGCTGAAACTCGTAATCCCAAAACTGATGGGACTCAGTTCAGTTTCCTAACATATTTAGATACCCAAAATGAGGAAGCCAATGCCGACAAGGGCATGGTAGCGGATGTGATGAACCGCTACCCTACCCTGAGCCAGGCATAACAAGGAAGTGAATAATGCAAATGCTGGCCCTTGGCATGGAGGTGTAATGCAGTAGCAGCTCAGCCAGAATGGTCTGGTGGACCTCGGTTCTGTTCCTGGTCACCACTAATTTTGACGCACACTATTATACCCCACATATCTTTTTTTTTTACTCCGAGGTCTGCTCCTCCTCAGAGTTGGTCATTTAAGTTATGAGGGGTGTGGGGGGCTTCACCCCCTGCACTACATTTCAGTACCTTGCGGTCTTACGGATTCAGTATCCTGAACTCGGTCTTGTAGCATTCAGGATACTGAATTTTTCGGGATTTCAAAATATATCCATATAAATCATTCCCTAGTGGCCAACGGTCCCCCCTCCCCATCCCCGAGTGCCCCGTCCAACAATACCCAACAGTCCCTGATGTTTAGGGACTCCCACCCACTACCCCAGCAGGGAATGCCCAAGATTTGATATAACTACATGCCCAAAGGGGCTAGGGTCCGATTGAGGTTGTTTATAGGCCCTCAACCCAGAAAGAGGACATGGATAGGGAGCTAGGGGAGCAGCTAAGGAGACTCTGTGGCAAAGGGAGCACTGTGGTGGTGGGAGACTCAGTTTACCGGGGTGGATTGGAGCATCCCAGCCATCACATGTGCCAGGGAGCAGACCCTCCTGGAAGCAATCCAGGATAGCTTCCTGACCCAAAGAGTGACAGTGCCAACAAGATAAGAAAATATTCTAGACCTTGTGCTGGAGGATGGAGAACAGGTCACTCATATAAGGGTGGAGGAACCACTGGCTGGTAGCGATCACCACACAGTGTGGTTCTCTATCAGTTTGGGTAGAGAGATCCACAAAACAAAAACAAAGGTCCTGAACTTCAGAAAGGCAGACTTTGGCAGGATGGGGCAATTAATGAGATCACACATAGATGGCATCAACCCTGACATGGATGCAGAGCAGAATTGGGCGATTATAAAACTAGGGCTGATGGAATACACTAAGGCTTGTGTCAAGAGCCAGCAAAACAAATCAAGGACCAAGCACCCAAGCTGGATGACCAGAGAGGTAACGGAGAAGATGAGGGATAAGAGAAGGGCGTTCTGAACCTACAAAAGAACCAACAGGGCAGAGGATAGGGAGAACTAAGTGAGGAAATCCAGGGAAGTGAGCAGAGTGTTCAGGACTGCAAAGGCAGCCATGGAGAGGAAATTAGCACATGGAATTAGGAAAGAAGAAAAGGATTTCTTCAGGTATATCAGGAAAAAGAGGAAGTGCAAGGATCCAATAGTTAGGATCAGGAAAGGCAGTGGGTGGGTACACAAGGGGGCCGAGAAGGCAGAAGTATTTAATGAGTACTTCTGTTCAGTGTTCACAAGGGAGAGGGTTGGGCCCATTCCTGCAGGGAAAGGGGGCACAGGCATGGGGGTGAAACAACCACAGATGGAGTCATCATGGTGGAAAGGGTACAGGAGGGCCTTAGGTCCCTGAGGGTAGACAAGGCACCTGGGCCAGACAGGGTACATCCCAGGGTGCTGAGGGAGCTAGCAGAGGTTCTGGCAGAGCCACTGGCGGATCTATTCAACACCTCACTAAACACGGGATGTGTGTCCAGAGACTGGAGGGAGGCACACGTGGTACCTCTCCACAAAAGTGGGTCCAAGGATGAACCAGGGAACTACAGACTGGTGAGCCTCACCGCAATTGTGGGGAAACTGATGGAATCTATCCTCAAAGAAAGGCTGGTGCAGTTTCTTGTGGATAATGATCTGCAAGACAACAGACAGCATGGGTTCATCGCTGGCAGATCCTGTCAGACAAACTTGGTTGATTTTTTGACTGGGTCATGAGGGCACTGGACAAGGGCCATGTGGTTGATGTAGTCTACCAGGACTTCAGCTAGGCCTTCAATTCAGTGTCACACGGAAGGTTGACCTGCAAGTTGAGGAGTCTTTGTACAGGGTGGAAGCTAGCCTGATGGGTAGAAAACTGGCTGAGGGACAGGCAACAGAGGGTAGTTGTGGGGGGAGAAGCATCAGAGCCCAGGGCACTGACAAGTGGTGTCCCACAGGGATCAGTACTGGGACCAGTCCTGTTTAACATTTTCATCGCAGACATTGCAGTTGGGATCAATAATAAGATCAGCCTCTTCACCAATGACACCAAGATCTGTGCTGAGGTGGATAGGAAGGAGGGTGGCAAATTACTGCAGGAGGACTTGGCAAGATTCGAGGAGTGGTCACACACCTGGCAGCTTGGGTTCAGTGCCAAGAAGTACAAGGTGATGAATTTCAGAGCTAAAAACCCAGGATACAGCTACTGGATGGATGGTATCAAACTGTCCACATCCAACGAGGAGAAGGATCTGTGGGTGCTGGTGACTAGGGAATTAAACCATTCAGCCCAGTGTAGTAAGGCAGTGGCTTAGGCTAACAGGATGCTAGGGTGCATAGCAAGAGAGATTGCATCCAGATGTAATGAAGTCATATTGGCCCTGTTCAGGTCCCTGGTGAAGCCACACTTGGAGTACTGCATGCAGTTCTGGCGCCCATACTTGTAAAAGGATATCAAACTACTGGAGGCAGTGCAGCGAAGAGCAACAAAGATGATCCAGGGGTTGGGGGATAGAACTTATGAGGAAAGACTAAAAGAACTCAACATGTGTACCCTGGAGGATAGAAGAGAGAGGGAAGGAACATGATCGAGACCGTCAAGTACCTGAAGGGGATGAACAGAGTAGGCTTCCAGGGTGAGTTCACTCTCCAGAACAGAAGAGTTGCTAGAGGGCACTCTCTGAAGTTAAAGGGGTGCAGATTAAGGAGGGAAAGGAGGAGGCACTACTTCACTAAAAGAGTGGTAACGGTGGAATGCACTGCCTGAGCAACTTGTATCAGTGCAGACTGTGGGGTGCTTCAGGAGGGGGTGGGACAAATTCAAGGGGAAAGTACATACCGGGGGGCAGTTGGAGGAGGGAAGAGTTAATGGGAGGGGGCAGCTGCTGTCTAATGGGCTGAAGTGCTGCACACTCGAGCAGACTAGATAGACCATATGGCCTGTATCTGCTAACAATTTCGTATGTTCATAACACCCCGCTTCCCCCATGCCATCCCAGAGCTGACAATTGGCACATCCTCCCACTTTCCACCACAACCATCTGCCTTCTGAGCTGTCAAGGAGTGTGTACTGTAACAGCTGATTGTACAGTACGCGCACCTTGACAGTTTAGTCAGGGGCTGCGCTTGGTGGAGAGCAGAGGCTGTGCTGGTCACTGGATCCAGGATGGGATGGGGAGGAGCAGTGTGGTGGGACACTACCTGCCGGGGTAGGGTGGTCCCCTAGACCCCAGGGATTGTTGGATATTGTTGGATGGGGGCTCAGGTATAGGGAGGGGGAACCGTTAGCCACCAGAAAATGCTTTATATTTTAAATAGTACTAAGGATCATTGATGGGGGGACTGCTAGATACACACTAAGGAGGAGATGTATACTTTACATTTTACAGGGAACAGGAGTGGGGACCACTGGACACCACGGAGTTCTATATTTGTGCATACAGGGGACATTGGGGATCAGGGGAGAGGGGGCTGCTAGCCACCAGGGAACTATTTCATTTTATTCAACAATACTGCATATTTTAAAATCACTTTTATCTAGATGCTTCCCTCTGGCACTAGTAGCACCCTGCTAGATTAGGTATAATATTATTGTGCTGTTGGTTCCAGTGTATGTCTGCATGTCATTGTCTATGACTTATGTCTAACCTTCCTGTAGTGCAGCCTGACTATGCCGCAGCTTGTGTCAAGCCTCTCAGGTGCACCATCTCATTGGCCCACTGCCACCTGTGCCGCAGGCTGTGGAACTTTGGTGCCAGGACCCTACCTGATAGAGAAGCAGGTTGAGGGTCTCTGGTGCGCTGGCAGTTGGTGCAATCTGCCACTGGTGCAGCTTGCACCACCCTTTGAGAATTGGGCCCACTATCATTGTCTTGGAAACTTGTTTTATAGGCCCACTCCCTTCCTTCTTTATTTTAATATACATGAATTTTTACAAATAACAGTTGCTGATCATGAATAAAGCCAGCTCCCTTTCAAGAACCCCCCCCCCCCAAAGTAGCTAACCATACTACCTTCCTCAGTCACCTTGGGGAAACAGGTGGCAGTGATGATGAATAGTGCACATCTCAAGGCAAGGTGGCAGGGAGTGTGGTAAAATGGCAATGTTGAAAATCTGGAGTGAAAATATTGAAAATTCGCGAACTTATGAGTGTGCTCAGGAACTGCATAATGCACGCCAGAAATAAAAGTCATTTTTAGATGTACATCAAATTTTCAACATAGGCTTTTTGAGAGCTCACCTTATGAATACTGGCAGTAAGCTGCTTTCGTTAATCAGCCAAGAAAGGTGATTTTGTGCAGTGACGGTGAAATCACCCTTTGGGCCCGATTAATGCCATGACAGTGCAAGAATTCATGAAGAGGGTCCAAAAGCCCCATGTTGAAAATTTGGGCCAAAATTCCCAAAATGCCTGAGATAGCACAACAAAGTTGAAAAACCCTATTTATTCCACTATACAGTTTAGCGGCATTTCCCTCAGTTCGGCTTTGAAGAAGTGCAGGCATTTCCCTGTCCATATGGATGATCGTCGCGCCAAGCTCCGGAGGAAGTATGGGGGTGAGGGGCTGTGGGGAGGCAGGGTGCGAGTGGTGGGTGGTGTGGGGCAGTGAGACCGCGAGGGACCGTTTTTATTTACAGGGTTTTTTTTTTTAATTAAGATGACGCGATGTTTGCCACGCTGGGGTGGGCTCCAGCATGGCAGCTGGAAAGGCTGTTTGAGGACTGGAGCTGACGGGGATTGGGCACTCCTGTTGGCTATAATAAGGTTTGCCACGCTGGGGTGGGCTCCTCGTGTGGCACCTGGAAAGGTTTTTGGGGCGTGGAGCCAGTGGAATTGGTCACCCACTGGCTATAACATTTTTGCCATGCTGGGGTGGGCTCCCAGTGTGGCACCTGGACAGCTTTGTTGGGGACATGGAGCCGATGGGGATTGGGCACCCCCATGCCGGCCATACGGTGTGTGTGCGTGGGGGAGGAGCGCATCAGCAGCACAATATGCGTGCTTGGCGTGTGTGTGTGTGCGTAGGGGGAGAGCTCTGCTCACTGAAGTGGAGCTCTCCTTTAACTGTATGCCACTGCATTTTTGACTGCTGTCATAGACGGCTGCAGCAGTCATTGGAGAACTGCGGCTGCGCCTGCAAACTCACTTACTGAATTGGAAGATGCGGTGCCACACCTCCGAAAACTCGGATGATGGCACTATGTTTCTTACACATGCGTGCAAGCAACATAAAAATGAAGATAAATCACTAACAGCATCTCAAAAAGAAATGCCCATCATCGTGCAAGCAGCAGAGGGAGCCAAGCAATACGTGCTTTTATAGGTTTCCAACCGAGATGCTCCGTCATAGACATTATAGGGGCACGGTAGCACCCCTGTATTAGGGTAAGTCTTCACTTCTATCTTTAATTGAAAATTTTGAACCTTAATAACTTCACATCCATTGAAGAGATTCCCATAAAATTTGCACGTGCAGTCAGGGACAAAAGATCTCTTGGTGTGGTGAGTTTCATTCTGGTCGAATATGTTGTTACAGAGATACAGATTGTTAAAACATTTGAAAAATTACCACTTTTGGTGAAATTTTTTGTCACACAGCTGTGCAAAAAAAGTGTAGAATTGTGAGCTGAAATTTTTAGGGTATATACTGTAGGTTTTGGGCACAGATGTGCCTTTTAAAGGTGTGGTGAAAAAATATTAATCTATTCCAAAGGTTTTAAATTTTAAAGTTCCCCATTATTTCTTATGGGACTAGTTAGATGTCTTTATAGCAAAGGTGGAATCTTATTTCGCAAATGCAAAATCTCTTTTTGAGCTACCACCATCTTGTTTTCAGTTAGTGAGGGGAACAAAGTTAAACTGCAAAAAAATACAATGCTTTGGTAAACACCGACACTTGTGTTTACCTAATTGGGGCCCATAGAATTGGGTCCTGGTGTCAGTTTTTTCATAAGTTGTTCAGAAATGTGTTTTTTTAATCCGCTGAAATCATTTGCCACAAATCGCTGAAAACTTATACTGTGAAAAAGAATATTTTTCCACAATTTGCAATAAAGGATTTTCTTTTGACTCAAATTGCAAAAAAGGAACTCTGGCAAATGATTCTTTTTCGCAATTTGTGAAAAAGTATTTTAAAGATAGCCATTTCTTTGTCACAGCACAGTTAGAAAACTGCTTGTTCTTTTGGGCTGAACTTTTCAGAGTAGAAAGTGCATGCCCCAGAGATGTGCCTTTTGGTGGTTTGATAAAAATATATTACTTTGCTGTTGAGTTCTGTGGGGTAAAAATTTGCTACATTTCTCTTAGGAAAACATTGTAATGGGAGGTATACAGAGTCATTTGTTTGTCATTCCGCTGTGAAGAAATGGTTTGTAATTTTCTTCTGAAATTTCCTGGGTACAGATTGCTTGGCCCACCAATGTGTCTTTTGCTGTTGCATGAAAATATATTAATTTGGTGTGGAGTTCAGCAGGGTTACATTTTGCTTCATTTCCCATTGAATACCATTGTAAAAGGGAGATGCACAGAGTTGTTTCTTTGTCACTCCTCTGTGAAGAAACAGATTACAATTTTATTTCTGAAATTTCCGGGGTACGGATGGCTTGCCCCATGAATGTCCCTTTTGCTGGTTTCATGAAAATATATTACTTTGGCGTTGCATTACACAGGCTATATATTTTCCTGTGCTTTTGATAGGAGAACATTGCAATGTCAGGTGTTTCCTTGGGCCTGCACACTACGGTATTGGAGCACAGCACCCTACACTACCTCAAAAATGATGCATGGATGGGAGCATGAGGCTCTCAGGGCCCTGCACTTCCACACACGTATACATATATCATTGTGGACTGATGGGAGTGCAGGGCCATGAGGGCCCTGTGCTACCACCCAGAAATAGGGATAAGATTACAATAAGTCAGACATTATGGATGGATGGCACTGTGCACACACAGATGCAAACATGAATACCATTATGGATTGCAGGACCTATCCATACATGGCAGCACAGGGCCCAGTGGACCCTATGCTCCCATGCATAAATACGGAGAGGAGTATGGAGTGATGGGAACACGGGTCCTGCGGGGCCCTAGACTCTCACATAAAAACATAGAAACATAGAATTTGATGAGAGATAAGGACCGCTTGGCCCACTCAGTCTGCCTATCTCCCTACCTAATGGATAAGCTGCAGATCCTAGTTAACCAACAGCCTACTTCCTCCTACTCCCAACCCCCTAGAATTGCCCTATGACTGTCCAATGCATTCTTGAATTCCCCCACTGTTTTTGACTCCACAACCTCCTCAGGAAGGCTGTTCCATGCATTTGCAACCCTCTCCATGAAAAATACTTCCTCACATTACCTCTGAGCCATCCCCCCTCTATCTTGAAATTGTGCCCACTTGTTCTTGCACACCTCTTTTTCTGAAAGATGCTACCATCTTGGACTTTGTTGATTCCCTTGAGGTACTTGAAAGTTTCTATCATGTTCCCTCTTCATATGTTTGCTGGTGCAAACCCTACACCATTTTAGTTGCCCTCCTCTGGACTGCCTCCATCCTGCCTATGTCTTTGTGAAGACTGGGTATCCAGAACTGCACACAGTACTCCAGATGGGGTCTCACCAGCTGTCTGTACAGAGGTATAACAACTTCATGTTTTCTACTGGTGATGCCTCTCCCTATGCATCCCAGTATCCCCCAGCCCTCCTTAATGCCCGCTCACATTGCTTGCCCACCTTTAGGTCATCTGATATGACTACTCCCAGGTCCCTTTCCATTTTTGTTGTTGTTAGTATCTCACCCCCCCCTTGTGTACTCTTTCCCTGGGTTTTTTGTTTCCCAGTTCCATTACTTTGCACTTCTTAGCATTGAATCTAAGCTGCCATACATTCGACCATTCTCCATCCTTGCCAAGTCCCTTCTCATCCTTTCCACCCCACCTTGTGTATCAACTCTGTTGCAGATCTTTCTGTCATCTGCAAAGAGGCATACTTTTCCTTCCAGTCCCTCTGCAAAGTCACTTATTAAGATATTGAAGAGGGAAATAAGGATACAATTACAATATCTCAAAAATTATGGATGGTTAGGAGCACGGGGCCCAGAGGGTCCTGCATTCCCACAAACAAATAAGCCTACGATTATACTCTCTCAAAAAGTAAGGAAATTCTCTGCAAAAAAAAAAAATCATTAATGTACCATTAGAGTTCCCTACGATTATACTTTCTGAAAAAGAAAGGAATTTCTCTGCAAAAAAACTTTCTTAATGCACCATTAGGGTTCCAGCAACAAAAGTTGGTAAATGGGGTCTTTGGTTGTCCAAACCTAAGACCCCACCTCCACCCTTGGTTTCAAATCCTAACACCCAACCCCCTCCCTGCATGCAGGAACAAGCATGGGGGTGTGTGCCTTGGGGTTGTCAATCTTAATGCTCAATCCATTATCCTATCCTATCCTATACCCATCTCAGCTTACTTACTCGTGGAATGGGGTGAGCGTTAGGGTTGACATCCCCACGGCACACCCCCATGCCTCTTCCTGCATGCAGGGTTGGGGTGGGGTGTTAGGGTTAGAAACTGAGATTGGGGTGGGATCTTAGAGTAGGGCAGCAAACTTACAGGATAAGCTCTTTCACAGTAGACTGCCCTCTGACTCTGAACAAACTATTTCACAGAATTGGCTGGTGACCATAGGGGATGCACAAATGTGAAAAATGTAATATTTGTGTATATTGTGTACTGGGAAAAAGTTTCACAAATTCAAGTGACACTGTTTAGAAAATTGAAATCTAAGACTTTATTATATGGGACACCCACTTTGTGATATATGTGCTGTGGTGCTCCTGCACTACTTTATATGTAGGGCATACTGTCAGGGTCTTAAAAACTCATATGCAAGAACTAATCAGGTCCATTATCAACCAACTGTCAGACAAACCAGTTGGATTAAATTTTTTGAATTTTCATAATTCAGATCCCAAATGTGTTTAGTTTATGGGCATTGAACATGTGCCAGTTCCCAAGTTTGGAGGGCACAGAGCTACCTTACTGCTGCAAAAAGAGAGCCAATGAATTTTTAAACTCCGCAGCATGAAACCCATGGGACTCATCAGTGATTGGGACCTGAAACAATTTTAAACAAAAAAATAAGTCTAGCAGGAGTAATTGCTTGCCACTCTGCTTTGTAATCCTAACGTAGTTTGCTTTGGTCCTTGATTGTGTTTTTTGACTAAGTTTTAACAAGGATGCAATAATTCTTTTAGATCTTTGAAAAATTAGCAATGAGTTTACTAGAAATCCATTTAAATCAAGATCTAGGTAAGACCTACTTCTAAATATTGAGAAATCTAAACCCTTTGTTAAGCCTCTCTTGTTGCAGGCTTCTTCTGCAGCTCTATGGTTAACCACAACACGTGGATCCCCAAGAAATTAAGGCAAGCCAGGAATATCAGGGTGATCATAGATAGTGGTGTTTCTTAATGTGCCCTCTATGTGTGTACTGGATCACTAAATGAAGTGTTGATTTAATCTTGAATTCAGTATGTAAATTTATAACAGTGAATGTGACTAGTGAATGAATCACAAAACATGCCAGTTTTTTTAATTAAGTTTGTATTGTGTATTAACTGATAATAGTATAATTTGTTTTTTTTTTAAACTGTATTGTTGTCATCTTTGCACAAATAATTGTTTATCATGTTACTGTGATTAATTGATTTCATCTGATCTCTGTTATACCTTGGGGGAGTTTACAAGTGATGATGAACTTGCTCTAGCCACACCCCTTGATGAAAGCAGTTTGCTGAACTGCTGGGGTTGTAGGCACTTGCCTGAGGTGCTTTTTGCCATAATAAATATCGTATTTTGAAGCATATTGGATGTCCCGTGGCTGTTCTTGACAAGGAATGCTGTTTTCTTTGGGGACATTTAGCAAAAACTGGCAGTGCTGGTGTTCAGTGAGCAGGATCAAACTATCTCACACAGCAGATTTAGTAAAGAACTGATTGTGCCAGTGTTCGGGTGGTAGGCAGGATCACACAGTGCCACACAGGGGATTTAGCAGGAACAGGAGGTGATGGTGTTTTAGGGGGGGTGGTATCACACAGTGCCACTAAGCAGCTTTAACATGAACAAGCAGGCTGTCACAGTGCCACAGAGTGGATTTAGCAAGAAGAGGCAGTGATGGTGTTCAGGCAGTAGGCAAGATCACACATTCCCACAGAGCGGATTTCACAAGAACAGGCAGTGATGGTGTTTTCTGGGCAGGATCACAGCGTGCCACTGAGAGGCTTTAGCAAGAACTCACAGTTTGATTCAGTGGACAGGATCACACAGTACACAAGGTTGACAACATCCAAAGAGAGGCGAGGAATAGAATTCTCTTGCCTGACATGCACAAATATGGGGGTTCAGTGTCAGGATTACATTCACTCCCCAACCCCCTTCTGGTACAGCGTGAACAGAGTAACATACTGTACCAGATAAATAAACCCAAGAGCAAGCTCTGAGAACAAAATTAATATTTCACTACACAACAATGTATACTATGCAGAATATTTCATGCAGAACTGCTTGCATTTTAATGTTTTTTTTTGGAGGGGGGAGGTTGGGATACGTGCACATGGATACCCCCACACACACAAACTACACCGGACAGGAGCACTGCAGTTTCACTTTCCAAGCAAAATTTGTGTGAGTTAAATTATTCTTTTTTTTAGCCAATCATCTTGTCCTTTTTGCATCAGGTCAAACATCATTCTTGCTTACTTTCTTATGGATCCTAACTTGACTTACGTAAACAGAAGACATGGCTTGTTCAGTACAGTATTTCAGTTGGTGCTGGTTAAACAACTGAGTTGTACTGCTTTGATTCTTTTATGAATTGAGGCAAAATCCATTTAATTTTGTTGTAAATATTATCCTTTGCTTTCTTCAGACAGAGTTTATGGAATCCACAACCCACAAAACTATCCTTTTAATTTTAGAATTTTGTGGTTGGATATGGCACACTGAGCCAAAACTAATTTTAGGTGCATCCTGGGAGCACAGAGAGGTTTAATGACTTGCTCAGGGTCACACAGTTTGCAAGTGGAGGTTGTGAGAGTCAAACCCATTTCTACTGGGTCTCTAGAGTCACAGGCTTAGTACTCTAACCTATAACTGATATTGCCTTAAGGCAGGCTTTAAAGGGGCTATAAAGTCTTAGCAGACAGCTGTTTGCCATGAACTTCCCAAAATGTATGATTTTCAAAACTGCTATAATAAACAGATTTTGCAAAACAAAAGTAGTTTGCCTTATTTAAAGGGTTACTTAGAAAGTAAATTTTTATTTATTTAGTTATGTATTTATTTACTTAATTTCACAGTTTAGAAACCAAGTGCTAACACAGCAGAAGTCTAAGTATTACAAGTCAGACTACTGAAATAAGTATATTATAACAAATGTTACCAGTATCACTTACTATTCTGGAGAGACAGGTAAGATGCAGGTCAGACTCAAAGTAAAAAAGGGCAGTGCACCAGTTCTACAAAGGTAAGAGACAAAGGTGGGTCTCTGAGATGACCAAGGAAGGCTCAGTTCGATATAGAACTCATCCCTGGATCAGGTTTGGTTATAGCAGAAGGTGAGCTCAGAATACATTTACTGCAGCTTTATTCAGACTCAGGCCCAGGCTAGATCCCCATCCAGCTGCAATGTGTGTGTGGTGGGAGGATAACACAGAGTGCTACAAGTGGCTTTAGCAACAAAGGGATGTACCAGTATTTGGGGGATGGAGTGTGCAGGATCACACTGAGTGAACTAGAGTGACTTTATCCAGAGTCAGTGGTTCCAGTTATGGGGAAGGGGGGTAAGATCAGCTGCTTTAGCAAGAACTGGCAGTGCAGGTGTTCTGTGATACCAGTATGTTTGCTTATTATTCATCTGTCAAGCAAACATCTAGAAATTTAAGATCTCTTGATAAAGCTAAGAAATGTCATAGCAAATGTACTTGCAATTCCTGGAATGTTATGCTAGAATTTTACTAAAGTGAGTTCACATGTGTGGCACTCAAAACTAACAACTGAGACATTGACTGGTGGTGGTCAGTCATGTGGTGCTAGAAATTGTCTGGAATGAGTTCCATATTTTTGGTCAACCAGTAAGAAACTATGGCAGAATCAGAAGGTAGTTGTTACTTTAAAGGGAAGGATGGGTATCCCATAGTATAACCCCCAAGGGTATGCACCAGCTGCATGCTCTATAACTGCTCTTGGTCTGTGTCACTGTCACTGTCATTGGAGGAGGCTTTTGTTATGGCCTGTATCACTGTGAGAGGGGAGCTATATCCCTGCTGACAATAGTAATCTCCTGCATCCTCAGCCTGAACATTGCTGATTGTAAAGGTAAAGTCTGTTCCAGAACCGCTACCGCTGAACCGATCTGGAACTCCAGAGGGACGGGTGCTAGCATCGTAGATTAGGATCTTGGGACTTTGTCCAGATTTCTGCTGGTACCAGGCTATGTTGCTATAAATGCCTGAACTGGCTTTACAGGTAATAGTGACGGTTTCTCCTGGTAACACAGATTTAGAGAGAGGAGACTGAGTCATCACAATGTCCCCTTTGGAATCTGCATAGAAAGAAAAGATAAAATGCTGTTGTTAACACCTAAACAGCTGAGCACATAAACAGGAACTTTTAGTATTCTGTCTTCTTAAATAGTACAGTACTGCAATTCCACCACATTCCCAAGACTAAAACGTATAACAATATTAGTGCTAAACAGTTTAAGACAAGACTTTCAGTTTAACTTATGAATATGTTTCTGTTCTTACTCTGAATATACATCAGCACTGCCCAGGCAAAGTAAATGAAGCAAATCATTGTGTCTTCTCTCTCTGTAACTGGTTGAGTAAACAGGGACTGTAACAAGTTCAGTGCTTTAAAAATCCTCAGAGCAGAAAATGAGGGCTGTTTACGCAAAGCACGTTGTCTATTCAAATTGTTATTTTTAATTTGGAGGTGGGACTTAGAGATCAGGATTTCTTCAGTCTGTGCTTTAGGGTCACAGAACACACACCTTGCAGTTAATGGCTTTTCTAAAACATGTTTTATAAAGTGATGTAGTTTTATGATTTACATAAATAGCATGTGTTTAATAGAATGTCCATGAAATGTATCCTGCTCCTTAAACTACAAGAAGAGGGTGGTACCACAAATGTATTTCAATGCAGTGGCTAATATTACATCAGGCATTGTCTCCTCCATGAAGTAATTTAGAAATGTTCAAAGCCCTTGGAAAACTGTATCATTCTGTTGATTTATGCTGATTGTGAAACAAAAGTTGGGACATTTAAAATCAATATTTCAAAACATTTAAATATAACAATATGGCAGAGAAATCAAAATGTACCCAAAACTAAGAGTCTGAGCCAAGCAGCTGTATCAAAATACAGTAGCTCACTGCTGCTTATTTCATTAACGTGTTATAAAGTGAAAACAGACATATCAACTCACAGGTCTATCACATATATAAACCTCATGCCAGCAGTGAATGAACTATGCCACACCAACATGGTAAAACATATCTGATGTATTTTATTATTTGGTAAATGGTTAAGGCCAGCTGGGCACAAAGCCCATATCCAGGGGTGACCTGGGAGCACAGGGAGGAAAATCCCTCTCTGTTATGATAAGTGCAGTGCAATGGGACTCCCCTCACCAACTAAGGAACATACATTCCTCAAATACAATATTGTTAGAAAGGGCAACAAATGACCTTTTAGAAATGTAGGGGTTGATGGGTCCATAATGCATGGTCCGGAGATAAGCAGTCCCAAAGTGGACTTTATCAGAGCCCAGAATGGAAATTTTAGGATGTGGTGGTGAGATGCAAGAAATTAATTACTCTAAATTTCAGTTCAAACCACCAATGCAAAAATGCCTGTAAAGCAATTTATTAGAGCAACTTCCAGTGAATCATTTAACCAAGGAAGGGTGAACCGAGGGGTGGGGTTGAGGGGCAGAAACAAGATTTTTCTAAAATGTCCTTCCTTACTGTGCAATTTTCATTTCAATAACATGGTCTACCAAATTATCTAATTTGAATAAATAGTGCCAGCAATCAAATGTAGAATCTTTAGTTATTAAAACTGTGAGTATGTGTTCATATATTTTCCTAGACTGCTCTTCTTACTCTAGCCTGTTATACTGTGGTCTGTAGTCTTACTGCTTGTTATAACTCAGTTAATTTAATTGTGGAAGCTAATTTTAGTAACTGCATTTTTGTGTAGCTGAACTACCTAGTACAGTTCTTAAGAATTAATTTGGACACCAAGGCCCAGATATTCAGACTTGTGCCTAAGGATTGAGCAATGATGGCACAGCGTAATGCAGATGCATCATGTAGAAAAGTACACCATATTCAGAAGATGCACCACTGAAATGTATTAGCACAACCAGGCTAAAAATAGTAAAGATGCGCCACAGCACAACCATAGATGTGCTGGCACAACCATAAATGCACGGGACCAGGCCAGAACACACAACCCAGTGGGCTGAGCATGGGCAACAGGCAACAGGGACACACAGGCAAGGATGCACCGGGGCATAGGGGCACAGTAACCCACCAGCGCGGCACATCAAAGAACAGGGGCACACCATCCTGGAGGCAACACAGGGCATCAGGGGACAGTGCACAGTACCATGCCCACCAACTGTGGCACAAGCACCAGGCCAACACACCGCACTGCTGGCATGCTAACGGCAGAGCCATGCAAGAGATACTCAACAGGCTGTGCCACAGGGTGCCAAGGCCATGGTACCAGGAAAATACACAAACACAGAAGTCTGTGATCCAGGGGCAAGGGAGACACAGGCCACCCAGGGGGCACACAGTCCACCACCCAGAGTGGTGAAGGGCACAGCACAGTGGGGCACACTGGAGTTGGGTAGCATGACAGGTGGACAGAAGGGCAGGACAGGCAGACAAGGGCACAAGGTACAGGGCAGTCACAGGCCACTGCAAGACACACCACACGGGGCCATGCACAGGACAGGGACATGGTGCACATGCCCAGTGCACACATGCACATTGGCCCAAGGGGACAGCAGCAGGACACCAGGGACATGGCCAAGCACAGCACAACAGACACCTGCAGCATGGCTCCACATGCCACCTGCAAAGGAAACAAAGACACAGAGATGTAGCAATGAAAAGGCTTTAATAACACTGGTAACAAATAGAAGTGGGCCAACAGGGCAACTATGTACAGTGCAAACAAGAGACTGGAGAGGGTAAAGGGAGGCGGGGGATAGGGTCCAGGGGCTATACAATGGGATGTGGGGATAGGCAGGGCAAAAGAGGAAGGTCAGGGCAAACACGGAGTGCACCCCAATGATTAGGAGCTACGGTTGTCCACGTAATGTCACCACCAGCTGGGGCATCTCCCTCCGAACCTCTACCATCACATGCAACAGCCACACCAACAATGACGCTGTCCTCTGCTGCTGGACCAGTATGCTGCACAGGGCCCTCACCACCTTGCACGTCCTCCGCTGCGGCCATACCCTGGGCAGGCCTAGGAGAAGGGACAGAACAGGCAATAAGTGACATGCCCAATGAGCCCCAGCCCACCCACAGTGTGCATGGAAGAGCAGAGGACACACAAGTGGGATCGGACCAGCATTTTCCTGTGCATGGAGGGCTGCACCAGCCATCCACACTGCCCACTACACCAGTGCAGACAGGCACACATGGCATGGAGTGGGTGCATTGGCACACATACAAGGCACACAATGCAGACCGCAGGCACCCGTGGCTGCACACACAGTGGAGACCGTGCACACAACCCACTCCCCCGGCGCACAGTGGATATGGGCATGGTACAAGCATATGCAGTGCAACACCGGCATGTCCACTGGACAGTGTGCCCACCACAGCAGTCCCCACATGGCTGTAGTGACCTTGTCCAGACCCTGTGACCAACAGAGACCCACACATGCACAGTACAGTAATGTGAACATGCCTACCTGCTTGCCGCCATCCTGCTGACCCAGCTGCCAACCCATCAGCATGCCCAGGTGCTGCAGCTACCCTGCCCCTCCTGCGGTCCTCTGGTCCTGTGGATGGAAATGAGAGAGATGGACATGAGTGAACAGTCATGCACAGACAGCCCGCCAACCACCACACAGTTTTTATGGTGCAGGGTGGGACACCTTTCACCCTGTGGCCCTGGTGCCTGCATGACTGCAACTTGCCCAGCAGCGTTGTGCAGGTCAGCCATGCAGGACATGCAGCGACTGCCAGAAATGTGTCTGTCCCATGGCAGTGGCTCACACTGCACAGCCATATGCCCACTACAGTTACACCCCGTACATGTATGACACATATACATACTAACCTGGCTGTGACACACCCCCACCACTGCACATGTGCCTGTAGTTGTCACAGCCTCCCCGGGTCCCTGTAGTGGAGGTCACCATAGTGGTGCCTGCACTCTCCCCACTGTGCTGAACCCTGTGCAGTGCTCCAGGGCTGTGGCACATAGGCCCACACTTCCCCCGCACCTGCTGCAGAGGACCTGCCCAAACAGCTGGGGGCATAAAGGGCTGAACTAGTGCAATGAGGTTACGCTTCTCATCATCAGGCCAATTGACCCGTCTGATGGGTGGTAGCGTTGTCTGGCATGGCTGCAGTACAAATCGAGTGTTGGATGTGTTATGGGCTACACAGCATGCATGTGGTGCGGCATAAGGACGTTGCACAATAGCATACTGTTGTACATGACGCCAGTGTGTGAATGCGTGATTGATGTGTGCTGTAGATGTATATTGCACAGCACGGCTCATGCGCACAGCGGCATGGCCTTCGGTGCATGGGGTCATTTCCATGACCCTGATGGCACAGGGCATAACCTTATGCAGTGCTGTGCATGATCCCGGCCATGCAGTATGCGGCATAGAGCGTCATGAGCAGCTGCGCCATGGGCCAGTGTGCCATGATGCACGCTAATGCGTGATAGGCAACCAGCACTGTATGCGCACTGGGGGAATATTGTGCAATGCAGATGGTTGTGCTATAGGCCAATGCACCAGTGTGTGCACATGCACACTGCAGACCTGCACACGCGGAACATGCACCACGCAATTGCTCCTGCACAACATGATTGAGCACGGCGCAATAACACTATATTCAGTCGCCATATGCCAGTCACCTCATGAACCTATCTGTGGAACAACAGGATGCATTAGCATATCATTACCATTGCACACAGGCTCATTTGCATGCGTTGCACCTTATAAGCGCCATGACACAGAACAGGTCATGGACCAGCATGCAGCCTGTTTGGTAAGGGGATGCTAACGCTGGGATTGAGAGGCCCACACCTACACTGCAATGAAGTACTGTACTGTGCCAGGTTGCCACTGACCTCCAGTGCTGTCACTGTCTACAGGTAGCAGACTGTCCAAGACTGAGGAGAGGTGGAGCAGGGCCTGCCTGCAAGCACAGACCCAATTTCACTAGAGAGGAGCAGCAGGCCCTGTTTGAGGCCTACCTTGATGAGGAGAACCTGCTGAGTGGTGCCATAGGTACATCACAGAAGAGGTCAGCTGGGTGGGATGCGGTGGCCACCTATGTGAATGTCCATGGCAGACACCAGAGGAGCACCCAGGAGTGCCGCAAGAAGGTGGGGATGGACAAGCGTGGCATCAAGGAGAAGGTGGCAGCCATCAGGGCGTCACACAGCAGGACCGGCGGAGGACCATTCACTGCACCGGCACTGATGGTGACAGAGGAGATGGTGGTGGCCACCATCAGCTGTGCTCTTATAGAGGGCATTCCTGGTGGTGGATTTCAGATGGGTGGCAGACCCTCACAGCATGGTAAGTCAACACACAGCATGCATGGGTGGCAGTTATGGGCTGTACCATGCAGGTGTGCCTGCCGCCATGCTGCATGGCCAGTGCATGCATTGCCTGTGGCTGTGCAAGGCACACTGGTGGATGGCAGCCACAGCAGCGTGCACCCCTGGGTGCGGGTACCACCTGCATGGGCGCTACACCACCGCTGACTATGTGTTCCTCCTTTCCCGTGCCATCACATCTCCATGAAGCAGACCAGGAGGAGAAGTACTCCGACATGGGACGGGAGGAGGTGATACCATCGCTGTCCATGGGCATCCGTGGCAGGACCAGCTGTGATGCAACAGTTTGGGGCTGTTGGACATCCTGGGGCAGGAGTCAGACTACACGCTGTCGGAGCTCCTGCTGGGTGAGGGCCTCCTGTGCTGTGCACAGGCACCCAGCTGGGAGGCGCATCCGACTTTGATGATGATATCACTCTGATCCTGGACAGCGCCGGGCATGTGGTGCCGGCCATGGTCCAGGACAGATGCAGGCACCTCTGGCTCCAGTGCTGTGCGTGCCACCCCTGACCATGCCAGCACTGTGGTGTGTGGTGCCACTGCTGTGCCTGGCAGGGGGTGCTGTTGCAGGCGCAGCTGTTTTGGGCACAGACCAGCAGTCAGTTGGCAGGATGCAGTCACCACTGGGCAGCATGCCACAGGGGCCACCACCAGTGCACCCATTGCCACACTACTCCCATGCGGTCACCTGTGCAGCATCCACCTGAGCAGAGCGCTGACTAGCATGCCACATCACCCCCAGCAGAGTGGCTTCAGGACCAGGATGTGCAGGATGCCGACCGGCTGGCAGAGCACATCCTTCTGCTGCAGGCATCCATAGACAACCAGGTGCTGCTTGCCATGGAGATCCATGCACTGTGGGCTGAGGTGCATCAGCTGGCTGAGCGTCATTAATGGATGTGCGCAGCTCATCGATGAGCTCTGCCAGCTGTGGGAGGCCACAACCACATCTCTGGACCGCATGACTGGTACCATTGTGGCTGGATTTGCATCGCTGGCAGCCACTGGGCATGGCTATGCACATAGGACCCTCTGCCGTGCGATGTCAACTCCACAGTCCTGACATCTGGTGACTCCTGCACTGCACATGCTGGGCTCCGACATGGCCATCCCCAACACCCTGGCGTCGCTGGTTCGACTGGCTGTACACCCAGCAGAGCAGTCATGTTCTCAGTCCTCCACCCCATGAGTGTGTTGACACTCCCCTGTGGCCATTGCAGCCCGCAGCTGCTGACCAGCCTGGGCGTACAATCAGGTGGCCATGGCAGCCATGGTACCGCGCGTTGTCCTGATGTGTGTGCTGCCCTTCCCTGCTGTCCATCGCTGCTGCCCAGGGCACACTTGGGTGGTAGTGGTGCCCTATGCATGTGGTGGTGTACATGTGTAGTGTGATGCATGCCCCCAGTGTGTGCTGGCCAGGCTGCTGGGCCTTGTGGTATGGGTGTGATAAGGGCAGCTCTGCGCCAGCTGTGCCTATGCACCGGTGCCATGCATCTGATCCATGCCATGTCCTGCAGCCCATGTGTGTGTGCCCATGCCTGTGCTGTGTGCTGTGTGTGTCTGTGTGGCACTGGGTACACCATGTATGCTGTGTGCCTGTGTCCCTGCATGCATCCCTATGTGCCCATCCAGCCCTATGGGTGGGGTGGTGGTCTGTGCAGTCCCTGCACAAATGTTGTAACACTTACCTGCATTCTCCATAATGCTCCTGTGTGATGGTTACCCTGTGCCTCCTGGCCTCCTCCCAGCATGGGGTCCTGCCTCCCCATGGGTAGCTGCACACCCCTTTTCTGGCCCATCTTCACCATCCTCCCCACTGCTGTTGCCCTCTGCCACTTGGACAGCTATCCCGTGGTCAAAGGCCATGTTGTAAAGCATGCAGCAGGCCAGGGAATAGGCCACAGGCTTTTGATGGGCTGTGTTGTAGGACACCACTTGACCTGTCTAGGCAATGGAACCACATCTTGAGCATGCCGAAGACACACTCGATGACATTGCATGTGGCGGTGTGTGACTCATTGTATCTCTCCTCTATGGAAGAGGACGGTCACCGGTAGGGGGTGAGCAGCCAGGGCCTCAGTGGGTACGTGCTGTTACCTGTGTGGGGAGTGAGTTTGGTTATCTCTGTGCTCTGCTTGTATCACCCCCTCACCCCTGCTGCCCTCTGCCTTCTGCACCCCACCCCCCCATGTCTTCGCCTTCCTCCCTTAGCATTGCTGCACCCACCTCCATCCCCATGCCTTGCTCACATAACAGGTGCCCCATGGGGATATCCCCATACTTGAATCTCTGGCACAGTATGCAACTGTGCCAGACGTAGGTGTCATTTTCACTCCTGGGGCATGTGGTGCATACATCGATGATGCATCCCGTGGCATTGAACACCACCTGGAAGTTGATGGAGGGTATCCCTTACGGTTGATGTATGCCACCCTCTCAGGGCCGGGTCATGTGCACATTGCCACATAGGTGCAGTCTATGGTCCCTATCATGCCTGGCATGCATGCCAGCCTGTGGAAGTCCTGGATGTTTGCTGTACATTCTGCCTGCCTGCTTGGGAATCATATGAACTCTGATGCATGTGGCAGCAGAGCACTGAGGAACTGTGAGAGGAGGTGGGACGTGGCCAACTGGATGATTCCTGTGGTGGCACCCATTGGTCTCTCGAAGGTGCCCGTGGTGAGCAAGCTCATCACTGCTGTCACCTTGGTCTCCACAGACATGGCATGACTCTGTCTGGTGAGTGCCTGAAGCTCATCACTGCACAGCTCACAGAGCTGCCTCAGAATTGCCCTGTTCAGGCGGTACTGGCCCACGATCTCCACATCACTGTAGTCCTCAAAGGTGTGTTGGGCATACCACTGATGGGCCCTTCATCAGTCACGTTGCTGTTCCTCCCTCCTCCTCACATTCCTCATTACGCGCGCCATCAAAAGTTGTGCTGGGTCCAAGGTGCTGGGCTTAATGCTCAGGGTTGCACTTCTGCTGTTTGTGTGTGTTTGAGCCTGTTTTTATAGGCTCAAGTCCGACTGGTGCATCCTGTGGTTTGCTCCTGACTTGCGCCATGGATTTGGGTTGAATATGCCATTGCACCACATATTCATGGGACGCCGCTTGCACTTGCACTGCATACATTACATTTGTGCCGCAGCGCAATGAGACTTGTGCCGCGCAGCCACAGTGGTTGAATATCACTCTGCGATTGCAAGTCTGTAGTTGTGCTGGCACAACTGGGTTGCACCATGTGCGACTGTTCTGAATATCTGGCCCCAAGTGTGTTGCTTTTTGTAACCTAATCTGCCTTTTTACAGTCTTAAAAACTCTACCTTTCTCTGCTAATCCCTTCTTTCTTCTCAACCCTGTTATGTAAGTCCTTCCCTGAACCTCTGACATCTTCTCTGTTAACCTTCCTCTCCTCTTGACCCTGCCCGCTTTTCTTCTCTGTTATCCCTCCTGTGAAGTAGCGTGTACTAAAACCTGCCCTCCCTTGTCCCCAGGCTCCTTGGCCCTGAACGGGCAGGACTCCCACTGATAACCATGTGGGCGGTTCCATCCAAAGCCGCTGCTGCTCATCTCCCTACCCCATTTCTTGGCTCGCTACTGGAAGGTCACTGGAAAAGAGCCACAGCTAAGGAGCCAAACCAGCCCACTAATCCACCTCCTGACTGGAGCAACCATTCGCCTAGGGGCCACTGCAGTCAAGTATGCCTGGAGCGCCACCAGAGCTGCTCAAAATAATTTAGACTGTTTGAAAATTTCTGGTGCCTTTTTGTAGCTCCACTTTGGGACGACATTATGCCCTGTTTCTCTGATTGGATAACCAAACTGCTACTGCTTGCTCTGTATTTTCCTAGACTGCTTTTCTTACTCTAGCCTGTTGTACTGTAGTCTTTGCTCTTACTGCTTTTTATAGCTCAGTTAATTTAATTGTGGAAGCTAATTTTAGAAACGGCATTTTTATGTGGCTAAATTACCTTGGACAGTTCTTGAGAATTAATTTGGACACCAAGTGTGTTGTTTTTTGTAACTGAATCTGTCTTTTTACAATTTTAGAAACTCTACCTTTCTCTGCTAATCCCTTCTCGCCTCTCAACCCAGCCTTGCTTTCTACCTGTTATGTAAGTCCTTCGCTGAACCTCTGATAACTTCTCTGCTAATCATTATCTCCTCTTGACCCCAACTGTTTCTTTTCTTATCTGTAATCTCTCCTCTGAAGTAGTCTGTACTTAAACCTGCCCTCCCTTGTCCCCAGGCTCCGTGGTCCTGATTGGGCAGGACACCTGCAGAGAACCACACGGCAGTTCCATCCAGTGCCATCACTGCTCATTGCCCAACCCTATTTCTGGGGTCGCTGCAGCTAAGAAGCCAAACTGCTCCATGAATCCACCTACCGACCAAGGTAACCCACTAGCCTAGGGGCGCTGCAATCAGGTACACCTGGAAACCCACCAGACCAGCTCAGAATAATTTAGACTGAAATCTTATGGCGCCTTTTTTAGCTCCTCATTGGGCCAGACATACGCCCTGTTTCTCCGATTAGATAACCAAACTGCTTCTGCTTGCTTTGTATTTTCCTAGGCTGCTCTTCTTTACTCTAGCCTGTTATACTGTGGTCTGTAGTCTTACTGTGTTTAATAGCTCAGTTAATTTAATTGTGGAAGCTAATTTTAGTAACTGCATTTTTGTGTAGCTAAACTACTTTGTACAGTTCTTAAGAATTAATTTGGACACCAAGTGCCTTATATTCAAAACTTTGCCCTGGGGCTAAATTAGCACTGCCTGACGTGCTATATTAGCCCAGACCCAATAGCCCGCTATATTCAAAAGTGATAGCCCCGGTGCTAAACCTGCTGAATATAGCATGCTAAGGAAACAGGGCAAACTGGGTTGGGAGTGCAGTGCAAAAATAGCCTGGGAAATAAGACAGCTCTTAATATAGCAACCAGGAATTGCAAACTACAACAGCAGCCCAGTGCACAGTGATGTGAAGGAAGGTACAGGTGAACTATGTGGCCAATGTGTGTACTAGCAAAGGAGTGGATTCATTAAAGCTGCAAGCACCAGTGCATGTGAAATTCTGCTTCAAAGTACCATGTTTCTGAAATGTTTGCACAGCGCAGACACATTTGTGCAGGTTTTGCGCAAGTTTTGCAAGGAGCTAAGCCATTTGCCTGGTGCTATTATATTAGCCTGGGGCAAAATTTTGCTATATTCAAAAGTGACATGCAAATGAGTCTACTTAGACAATCTGTGGACAAACATCCAGATTAGCATCACATTATGTCCTGATCTGCATGCAGTTTGCCCAGTGCTTTTGCAGGGTCCCACAACTCCACCTGTTGGGCAGTCTGGAAATACAGGGGCTGGCTGGGTCTGCCCACAGCTCCACCTGTAGGTCAGTCTGGAAGTGCATGGTGGTAGCTGCAGGCTACATTTGTACAGAACCGCAGAATATTGTGCCCCAGGGACAACACAGCACAGGTACAGGTGGTGGTGCTGCATGTAATTGTCAAACTGTAGTTCTTACAGTAAAAAACAGACACTATGGCAATAAGGCCAGTAGTGTGAGGGACACAGGAATGCCTATGGTGTGTAGGGCATCAATGACTGCTGCACTTTACTCAGTGACAGGCCCATCTTGCAGGTGGGTACTGACAGTGGACATTACTGTTTTTCTGCTGTGCGACCCACAGATGCTGTGCTACTGGCATAGGATACTCACAGCAACATATACATGGCTGGTGGTGTGTGCTGCAGTGTCTGTACAGAGGTGCAGTATGTGGCTGGAGGACACATACCATCAGAAAGGCACACTGGTGTTGGGGTATTCCTAACACTGGACAATTTACACTGCATGGCTTGTCCCAGCCTTGTGGCAGCACCCAGTATGTGGTGCAGACTGGCCACCTGTACACCCTCCCCTCAACACCCTCCACACCCCCAGTGCTGCATGTGTGTGGTGGATTCTGTTGCTGTCCACGGAAGGGTGGTCTGCAGGTGTGTGCTGTATGGACACACTGCCATGGTGTCCACTGGGCAATGGGTCACCACTTACTGCTTGTCATGGCTGGGACTGGTGGCAGATGATGGCATCATAGGAAGTGCCATCTGTGTGCAGCATGTTTCTTCCATGTCTGGTTTCTTTCTATGTTTAATATTTACTGGTTAGGGTGACGCAATGCCATGCAAATGTCACTCAAAGCCACAAAGTCACCCAAAGCTGGTTTGCCCAGAGTTAAGACCTTCTTTTCCTGTGCGGTAATTTGCACCATGCAAAGTGTCGTGCTAAGTCATGCAAAAACACTGTGTGCAGCGCTAATGCACTGAATACAGCATTGCACCTGTATTCATGTACACACCCTCTGTTTGCCCCTTGCATACATTATACTTTTGCCCAGTGCTAATGCAATTTGAACACATTCTTGACCTTTTGATTATAGTGGACCTGTTGCAAAACTGGCGCTAACCCTGCACTAATGGTTTGCGCTCAGTGCAAAGTTTTGCATATCTGGCCCCAAGTGTGTTGTTTTTGTAACTGAATCTACCTTTCTCTGCTAATCCCTTCTCTCCTCTCAACCCCGCCTTGCTTTCTACATGTTATGTAAGACCTCCCCTTAACCTCTGATATCTTCTCTGCTAACCCTCTTTTCTTCTCAACTGCACCCACTTCTTTTCTTCTCTGTATCCTTCCCCTGAAGTAGTGTGTACTTGAACCGGCCCTCCCTTGTCCCCAGGCTCCTCGGCCCTGAACAGGCAGGATACCCGCTGAGAACTGAGCTGGCTGTTCCATCGAACGCCACTACTACTCATCGCCCGACCCTATTTCTGGGGTCATCACTGGAAGGCCACTGGAAAAGAGCTGCAGCTAAGGAGGAAAAACTGCTCCACTAATTCACCTCCCAACTGGAGCAACCGCTCACCTAGAGCTGCCACAATCAGGTACACCCGGAGTGCCACCAGACCAGTTCAGAATAATTTAGATGGTTTTAAATATTCTGGTGCCTTTTTTCTATCTCCTCATTGGACTGGACATTATGCCCTGTTTCTCTGATTGGATATCCAAACTGCTACTGCTTGCTCTGTATTTTCCTAGACTGCTCTTCTTAATCTAGCCTGTTATACTGCGGTCTGTAGTATTACTGCTTTTTACAGCTTAGTTAATTTAATTGTGTAAGCTAACTTTAGAAACTGCATTTTTGTGTAGCTGAAGTACCTTGTACAGTTCTTAAGAATTAATTTAGACACCAAGTGTGTTATTTTTTGTAACTGAATCTGCCTTTTAACAGTTTTAGAAACTCTATTTTTCTCTGTTAATCGCTTCTCTCCTCTCAGCCCCGCCTTGCTTTCAACCTGTTATATAAGTCCTCCCCTGAACCTCTGTTATCTTCTCTGACAATCATCCTCTTCTCTTGATTCCACCCACTTCTTGTCTTCTCTGTAATCCCTCCTGTGAAGTAGAATATACATAAACCTGCACTCCCTTGTCTCCAGGCTCCTCGGCCCTGAATGGATAGAACTTCCGCTGAGAATAACACGGGCAGTTCCACCCAAACCTGCTGCTACTCATCGCCCGACACTATTTCTGGGGTCTGCACTTGAAGGCTACTGGAAAAGAGCTGCAGCTAAGGAGCCAAACCACTCCACTAATCCACCACCCGACTGGAGCAACCACTTGCCTAGGGGCTGCCACACTCAAGTACGCCGGGAGTGCCGCCAGACCCGCTCAAAATAATTTAGACTGAAATTTTCTGTCACCTTTTCCTAGTTCTCATTCGACCGGACATTACACCCTGTTTTCTGACTGGATAACCAAACTGCTACTGCTGGCTCTGTATTTTCATAGACTGCTCTTCTTACTCTAGCCTGTTATACTGTGGTCTGTAGTCTTACTGCTTTTTATAGCTCAGTTAATTTGTGGTAGCTAGTTTTAGAAACTGCATTTTCATGTAGCTAAACTACCTTGTACAGTTCTTAAGAATTAATTTGGACACCAAGTGTGTTATTTTTTGTAACCAAATCTGCCTTTTACAGTTTTAGAAACTCTACCTTCTCTGCTATTCCTCTCCTCTCAACCCCACCTTGCTTTTACCTGTTAATTAAGTCCTCCCCATAACCTGTGATATCTTCTCTGCTAACCATCCACTCCTCTCGACCCCACCCGCTTCTTTTCTTCTCTGTAATCCCCGCCCTGAAGTAGCGTGTACTTAAACCTGCCCTCCCTTGTCCCCAGGTTGCTTGGCCCTGAACGGGAAGGACTCCCTCCAAGAACCACACAGGCGGTTCCTTCCAAAGCCGCTGCTGCTCATCGCTGGACCCTATTTCTGGGGTTGCCACTGGAAGGTCACTGAAAAAGAGCAGCAGTTAAGGAGCCAAACCACTCCACTAATCCACCTCCCGACTGGAGCAACCACTTTCCTAGGGGCCTCTGCAGTCAGGTAAGCCTGGAGTGCCACCAAACCTGCTCAAAATAATATTTACCGCTGGTGTTTTGCACCTTCTCCCCACCCTCCCCCCTTCCTCCCACCCTAGCTGGAGTCTTACTTTTATTGCTCTCTGTGGTCTGTGGTCGGCTCCACTAATACACCCAGCCAGAGCAACTGCTCACCTAGGGGCTGCCACAATCAGGTATGCCTGGAGCACCACTTGACCCAATCAGAATAATTTGTCCCACCAGCTCTTTGTGCCTGCTCCCCCCCTACCTGAACTCTTACTTTTATAGCTCTCTGTGGACTGTAGCTAGACTCTTACTTTTGTAGTGCTCTTACTTTTATAGCTCTCGTTCCAGTCGTATGGCTAACAGTCTATTTTACCATTTGCTCCTTATACTTACTGAACATTAGGGCACTTCCTTGCCTGTTCTGTTCTTGGTAAAGCCACTCTTCAGTTTACTTGCTTTCCCTAATCCTATTACTCTTACTTATGCCTAACAAACTCCTGCTCCTGCTAACCATCAGTTTGACACTACTTCTCTTATCATGGCTCTCACTGCCCACTTGCCCACTTGCCTGAGTATCTCCACTTCAAAATCCATCTGATTTTACATTCTCTAACCTGCTTCTTATGTCTCACAAGTGCCACAGTCTCATCCCCTTTTACTCCCTAGGTACTTTATCTACCTTGCAGTTAGTACCATTAAAAATGCATTCGTAGCCATCTATTTCTACCACCTCCCATTGTCCATTGTAAGGTCCGATACTGCCTACTCCTGGCTCTCATACTGTTGGAAGATGTCGAAACAAACCCTGGCCCTCTGGCTCAATACTCACATTCTGATGCAACCTGGACCAATGTGAAGGTTCTATGTGCTGCACACATTAACATTAGAAGCCTACTGTGTAACTTTGCTGATCTTGAGGCCTGGGTGGCTTTCTATCACCCTGATGTTCTCTGTTTATCTGAGACCTGACTCAAGTTATCCATACTGGATTCTTTACGCTCCCTACCTAACTATAATTTAATTAGGTGTGACAGACAGTCTCCTAAGCGAGGTGGGGGAGTTGCAATTTTTTACAAAACTCATCTTAATCTATCAATCGCTTCTACCCTAACCCTCCTTCATGGTTGATTGGCACTCATAATAGGAAAATTCCAAAGGTCACATCAGCTATAAACAAATAAGAATAGAAGAGTTCTCTGGGGTTGCTTTTGTACATTTCTAAAGTAGTGTACCACATCACAAAAAATCTTTCCTCCATGACTCATGCTGTAACCTTCCTGTGATATTGCAGGCTCCACCTACAAAGGCACTGGAAGATGAAAACAAGAAAGTAAACTGAACTGCTGTATGAATTCTTCAGTTTGGTATTCAACTCAGAAATGGTCCCCATAAGCTAACTATTAGGCCTTGTGGATTTACTTACTTGTTAATCAACCTTTTATTTATCACAAAATGGTAATATTGATGCATGCTAAAATAGAACAGAGTTAGAACTGACATTTCAACTATAGGGTCATTCAGAATGATCTAAAAGAGGAAAAGAAAAGTTAACTTTTGCTTTTTTCTCTTTAGATTATTCCTGAAGAAGACCCATGGTCGAAACATCAGTTCTAACTCTATTTTCTATTTTCAACATGCATTTAATATTACCATTTTGTTTTGTTTTCAGACCATACACTGATGTAGCACCTTGTTTTTTTTTTTTGTTTTTCTGTTTATTTTTTATTTATCTTCTAAGGGAATTGTTTTCTTATCCTTTTAGCCTTTGATTTTAGATTCTGGTTCTCCAAACTTTGTGAACTTTCTGCAAATTCATTGTTTTTTTTTATTTATTTGTCTGCACAGGCCATCAGTTTGGGAGCAGGACCAAATAAGAGTAAGTCTTGCTAGAGTTTTAGAGAAGGTTGTTCTATAATAACCAGGACTGAATCTTATAAATGTCGATGTTGAGCTGAGAGTTAATATCTGCCACATTATTGATTTTGTTAAAGCCCCATATCATTGGCATAAAGCAGGGTGACATGTAAGGCAGGAACCATAGAGATATTATTGGTAAAATGGTGAAAGGTAGCAGACCCGTATGGAGCCTTGAGGGACTTCAGAGATACATAATTGTGGTATGGTCAGATTTAAGATTTGTTTACACTGCTGACTTGCCAGTGCATCAACCCATGCACACTGATTGATGCACCACAAAGTCAGCTGTGTAGACACTTATCAGTGCACCCTAAAAGTGCTCCAGATCCTTTTTGCTTTGATCTCAGGAGGGGACATATATTGGAGTGAGTGTGTTAACTCTGCGGAGTGAATATTCTGCTGCACTCACTCGATGCAAAGCCTTCTCACCCAGCATCCTCGACTGGTCCCAAGAGTCTCTGCTGGAAACAAGAAGGTATGGCAGAGAGACTGTTGGAAAAGTAAGAAAAACAGGAACAATAGCATTGGGATGAAAGTATTTTGTGTAGTTTCAGTCCAATGAAGTTTTTCCCATTTTAAACTGAGGTCAGTGTGTATTATTTCTTGTCATTGTTCCTAATAGGGCATACATCTTTGGGGTTGGGGATGTCATAAAGGCAGCGCATCACTACCAACATCAGTTGAAACAACCTGCCCACTGAATGTACTGTACAGTCCTTCCATGGCACAACCTGCATTATCATGAGGGTGGGCTGTAAACAGTTTATTGACCCAGCAGCAGCTGCCACAGCAGGAAGGAAGCAATGCAAATGCACGAGTACTGTGTCCATGTAAACATGGCTTTAGGCAATTTACTTTTACAAACTGCTGTCTATCACCCAGATAGCTAGAAAACCAGTTTTTAGCTCTGATGAAATGCCAGTGGACAACACTTTGACTTTGAGAATAGTGTGATCAACAAGATCAAATGCTTTTGTCAGGTTAATGAACACTGTTCCAGTGAACATGCCCCTGTCCATGGCTACCTTGGTGTCATTTGTTAACTGGATCAGGCTGTGGTTGCACTGTGACCCTGTCTAAAGCCATGTTGGGCAGGTGATAGCAGTTTATATTTGTGGAGGTGCTCTGTGACCTGTGAGGTCACTAGCTTCTCAAGTATCTTGCTAAAGACAGACACATTTGCTACAGGGTAATTGTTTTCCAATAACTTTGGATCTCCTTTCTTGAAAACTGGTACAGTTTTGTAACCTTCCATATACTGGGTACTGGTTAGTGATAAATTCAATATTCCAGTTAGGGGAAGCAAGATAGGAAGATAGGAGGCAACAATCTTAAAGAGCAACTCTCTATTGCAATTAAAAGCTTAAAACACTAGGTTTACAACAATTATGTTGTAAAGTTATTGTTTTCAATTCTTTCTGACATTTTTTACTTTCCCTGCTTTTGGTCTACTAATTATTGTAGATAAAACAGCAATTATTTCACTGAGTCTTAAAGAATGTATCTGACTTTCCCCTACTAACCACACAATTGCTGTTTGTGACATCATAATCTGTTGTCATGGTGAGCACTATGATGCCTTAAAGAAAGGCACTGTGAAATCCACAGAGGAGAAGCAAATGTCTTCAAATGTTTCTACAGACATTTTAGATGGACTACTGCTATAAATCTTGGAATGGAACATTGAAAATGAAAAAGAAATGTATTATCTAGTAAGCTGTAACAGCTGAAACATATTATTTGTGAAAGCACATGCCATGTGCAGAGCTACTCTTTAAGAAGTATGTATTCAAACCCATCACAGTCTACACTGCTGCAGGTATAAACTGATTTCCTAAGGCAAGGCACTTCTTTCTGTGTCACAGCTTCTAAATAGAACATTTTATTTATTTCTTTATTATTTATTTCGTTTTTGTTGACAGGGAAAGGAGGACTAGACAATCCTGCCTATTTTCAGCCTCATCCCGAGGGAGAGAAATACAGATGGATGCCAGCTGACATTGAACCAGATTAAGCTGTTGATGGTATTTTTCAGTGAATGTGGGAAATTTGGCCAGGACACCAGGGAACTTCCCCTACTCTGTGTG
Organism: Neoceratodus forsteri; assembly: GCA_016271365.2. Taxonomy (NCBI): domain Eukaryota; kingdom Metazoa; phylum Chordata; order Ceratodontiformes; family Ceratodontidae; genus Neoceratodus; species Neoceratodus forsteri. The sequence continues at coordinate 1,136,986,493 of CM057452.1, forward strand.
GGGGCACTGTTGGACCATGGAGTCGTCTGTGGGACTCAGTCACTCTGCTGGTGTACCTGCAGGAAAATGGAGCTCTGCTCCTGCAGGTCCAGCTTTGGAGCCTGATGTACTGAGGACATCTGAACATTTTGTTACTCTGCCTGTGGATCTCAATGTACCTGACAAATCTTTACCTGCTCAGTCTGCCTCTGCATCATCGGATTTCTTGCCTGCAGATGAACTCTGGTTGAAGTCCTCCTTGCTGCACATTGAACCAGGTACTAGCTGTTAGTGATGCTGTTAGCCCTATCGAGTCTGCCTTTCTGGGACACGGACTCTGTTGCATGAATTGGGAGGTGTGGAGTCTCTTCCTGTTTTCTCTATGACCGCGGTACCTTGGGGCTCCTTAATGGTGCAGAGTCTGCACCAATCTCCTGTTGCACCAGCCCTACCAGCATTGTACCACACTACATTGGAGTCTCGGTTCCTGCTGAACTGGACCTAGCTGTGGCTTTTCCACTTTTAGGCTTGGCAGCAGCTTCACCTGGTGAAATTGTGAGTAATCTACCTTCTGGACCGTGTGTCTCACCTTCTACTGTGCAGGCTATCTCACCTGTTTTGCCTCCTCCCACACTGTTCCCTTGTTCTAACCCACTACCTGTCTCTTTGGAGGCCTCCCTGTGAAGTGTGGGATGGAAACCGGGCATTTCAGGGCATTGGATACCAGACTCTGCCCATAGAACAATACCTGGTTGTGGTGGGCAATAGTCTCCCTTGGTAGATATGCCTCCACCTTTGCCTGGTAGCGTGGATTTGGATTTACGTGCTAAGGATGTTCAGCATCCTGACATGGATACTACACTACCCGCTAAAGTTCCTTCCTTGCCTCCCTCCTCTTCGGGTGATGAAGGCCCTAGCTCTCGGGGCCCAGCATGGGGTGCTCAAATGACATGGATGTCCTGCTCTTGACCCTTCTCCAGACCCTGGGAAAAGCTAAATCTAATTGGAAGAATTTGAGGAGGGATACATTTAGAAATTCCCTCCTCTTCAACAACGGAATGCGGTCCGCCTTCGTATATTGGGAGTCTTGATGGCTCCTGATCGCCTCTATGTGGGAAAATCACTTTGAAAGGATCTTTGGGTTTTTTTACAAATGAAATTTTGCACTAATTCATGTATCTGGTTCTTCCTTCTATGACATTAGTTTTCAAAGCCCTTGAGGATTAGATAGCTTCTGGACTAAGTATGATACTCTCAAATACATTGAGTTGTGGCTTCCATTTAGGGCTATCCCACTTACCAGACCCTCTATTAAAAATGTAACTATTTGTTTAGGAATGAGAATGTGGCGGCTTGTGATATTACGCATTGGTTGACTAAACACTGTGATGTCTTGGGGTTACCACAGCCTATATTTGACTCTGAACATTTGTGGACTGGAGGTTGACGTTATACAGTGAGACTTAGACATACAAATGTGGGTCCAATACACTTGACAAATAGTTTGTTTTTAGGTAGGGAATGGGGGCATTGCTTCTATGTGGGGCAACCTCATGCCTGCTTTAAATGTGGCTCCCCTTCCCATCTCAGTGCTGCCTGTGATAGACTACGGTGTTCCCTTTGTTTATCTTTTGGCCATGCCTAGTGCAGATTGTACCTCTGAGCTGAAGTGTAACCTGTGTGAGGAAATAGGTCATGGTTTTAGATCCTGTCCTTTGGTTTCCCATAACAGAGAGGATAGCCTGGACCAGGATGTGATCCTTATTAATGCACAGAAAAAGGACATTGCTGTGGCGAAATCCCTTTCCTCGCATGTTCAGGTGGTTACTGATCCCCCTTTATGCCCTGATGTTATGGTACCTGCTACCCAGGCAGTGGCTTTCATGTCTGAACCTTCCTCTGAACCTCCTTTACAGGAAGTACCTCGACCAGTTGTACGGGACCCTTCCTCTACGCCCCTCCCCCACCTCTTTCTGGTGTTACTTCGGTTCCTGCTGAACCTGTGATTGTCCCTGACAAAACTCTGGATAATATTATTATGCCCCCTCCTGAGCTTAGTGTTCAGGCAAAGAAGCGGGCTCAAAAACATACTACAGGTAGAGCCAAATTGGCTAAAGCGTCTTCTCTTGGAGGCTCTGTTCTCTTAAGTAATAAATTTGAGGTCCTGTCCCACCACACACAGTCTTCAGATATGGAAGCTGATTCTGATACCTCCTCACAACCTATAGTATCCTCTGATTCTGAGAGTGATAAATCAAAGGAGTTGCCTATGGATACTCGACCCTTGAGGTCGGGGGTGAGACCCTGAAGGAGAACTAGAAAGGGAAGGGTTACTTGATGTTAACTTATTTCTTTTCCTGTTATCTAGTCCTCTTTAATGGCCATGGCATTTCACCTCACTGTTGCTATCCTCAATGTGAACAGTGTGAAAAATGCTCATAGGCGCCTGTGTACTTGTCAATTTTTGAATGATTTGGCGTGTGATATTTGCCTTATTCAGGATACCCATCTCAATACCCTTTCTTTGGTTAATATGGCCAAGAGGCTTTGGCGATCGGGTCATTCTTTTTTTTTCTTTAGGATTAGACACATGTAGTGGTGTTGGGGTGTTGTTTAGGGGTGATGGATTTCATGTTACCAAGTTGGTTGAACTGCTTATGGGACAGTTCTTAATATTGGATTTTACTTATTTACATAACACTTGGAGATTAATTGTGATTTATGCACCAGTTACAAAGAAAGGTCGAGTAGACCTCTTTTGTGAGTTGCAGCCTTTTTTGTTCACATCCCGCTTTCTCATATGGAGTGGTGACTTTAATTGTGTAGTGCATAAATCAGATAGGGGCTCTGACTGACAAAGATTTCTGTGATACACATTGTCTCAATCACATTATTGTTCAGGGTCTTTTACAGGTTGTTTATAGGGTTTGTCATCCTACTGGTGGAGTTACTTTTTAAAGGTTCCTTATCCACTAGGATTGATTTTCCTTTTGTCACTGCTGCATTAAGAGTAATTAAGGCTCAAACCATTCCTTGGAGATTTCGGACCATAAGGTGGTAACTGCCATATTAGGGGTAGACCTTCATGCTAAACTGGGGAAGGGATATTGGAAATTGAATTCTTTACTGTTACTTGAAGACAGGTTTTTGGCCGAAGTTCATGATTTGTTGAAAGCTCGGATGTCACTATCAGGACTTTCTGAAGATTTGATAGATTGGTGGCTTCTCACTAAAACTGAAATCTCTGCTCTGGCTAGGAGAACATCTAAATATGCTGCAACAACTAAATATAAGAGATATTTGTCTTTACGTATACAGTTGGAAACTTTATATTCAGCTATACATTCCCAAGGTTTATCTTTGACAACACAGGTACAGAATGTTAAAAAGGAAATGGCTGCATTACAGTATACTAGAGCTATCTCCCTGGGGGATGTATTGGATTGTAGTCATAGGCGTTCAGTGGATCGCCTTCTGACGGAAGTTGTGGATACTGCTGGTAATAGTTACACTGCATTTCAGGATATCTTGCAGGCAGTCTCCTCACATTTTTCTGTTTTATATGCTGCATCTCCAGTGGATAGCGCTGGTGCAGAGCAATTCCTTTCCTCTGTCTATATTGCCCCTTGTTCTGATATACTATTACAGGCTTTAATTGCTTCAATTAGTGTAGATGAGGTTAAAAGGGGAAATTTCTTGTTTACGGAACAACACGGCACCTGGTATTGATGGCTTGCCCACAGAATTTTATAAAACCTGTAGTCCTTTGGTTTGTGATGTGCTCACAGTAGTATTTAATTGGGTTTTGCTACATAAAACTCTTGATTTCCATTTCTGTACTTCGATTCAGATTTTGTTATATAAAAAAGGAGATAGGACTTTACTTTCCAATTGGAGACCTTTAAGTCTCCTTAATACGGATTTTAAAATTTGAATGAAAATATTGAATACCAGATTGAAGTTCATAGCTCCAAACTTGATTTCCCTACACCAATCCTGTTCAGTACTGGGTAGATCAACCTATAATAATCTCCTTTTGCTTCAGGAACTAATTGAGCATGGTGAAGTTGATATTATAAAAGGTTTTCTTATGTCCATGGATCAAGAAAGGGCCTTTGACCAGGTCCTGCACTGTTATTTGTTTCAGGTTTTACGGACCTATGGAGTTCCTGATCATTTTATAACCTGGACTGCTTTGCTTTATAGTCATGCTTATGCTTTGCCCTTGGTGAATGGTTACTTGGGTTCCTATATCCCTAGACATAGGGGGGTGAGACAAGGCTGCCCTCTAAGTCCTTTACTCTATGTTTTTAGTTTGGACCCACTTTTACGTGCAATTGCCCAAGATGTGCGAATTCTTGGAAGTGCTTCCCCCCATAGTACCCTTGAGGCCAAAATGTTGGCTATGTCAGATGATGTCTGTGTCTTTGTTGCTAATTTGCCCTCTGGAGATAAAGTGTTGCATCATTTTTCTAATTTTTCGGATGTTGCGGGTTCCTCCCTTAATAAATTTGAGTTTTCTGTATCCACTGCTTACTGCTAATCCTGAGGTTAAGGAGTTGCAAGGCATTCCTGTTATACTGGGCCCAGTCCAAATTTTAGGCATTGATTTTGGTAGAGGTGATAATGCGTTACTTAATTGGTCAGCCAAAATTGAAGCAGTTCAGTCCAGACTTAGATTATGGAAGTCATGGGAACAAACTACAAAGAAAAAGGTTATCATTACCAAAACTTTACTTCTCCCTCATTTTTTATACCTTAGTGCGGTATACCCCATTCCTTCTGGTTTAGAAGCCACTTTATTGGGTCTTTTTTTTTCAAATTATTTGGGGGAGTTGCCTAAATCCCATTAAAAGAGATGTGTTGTATCTTCCAATTGCACAGGGTGATTTGAATTATGTGAATCCAGTTACTTTTTACTACAGTATTTTTTTTCATTGAAATTTGATAGACCTTAGTCGTCCACAAACCGTGTTATGGGTGATTTATGCATTTGACTGGTTACCTAGATTATCCTCAGAGTGGCCAAAATTGAGCCAGAAAAAATTACACACTTCTAGCTACCCGATTTATGTCAGACCTGTGATATCGAAACTTAATAGATGGAAGTTGCTTCCGGCTCAAGTGTATTGCAAACCGCGCAAATATATTTATGGTGTCCTGCAATCTAAAGCACATCCCATTGTCCTCGCTTTTAAGGATATACCAGATAGTCATGTTGATAACCCTCTTAAAAGTTTGGTTGATAAACAGATTCCACCTAGATTATGAAATGTTTTATGGCTTAGTTGTCATGGACGGCTCAGTGTTAGGGAGAATTTAAAGCATAAAATGATTACTGAAAGGACTTGTCCAAGGGATACTTGCATAAATCAGGAGGAAACAATGTCCAATTTTTTTGTTTCCTGTCCCTTTGTGCAAGAATTCTGGTCGACCTATCTGCTCACTGGAGCCAGCCTTTCTGGCGGGCTGTTACATATCTGGAAATTGTGTTTTTTTTTTTTTTTCCTTCTTTCTACTTTGTTGGATAAAGGTGTAGTTTGGCTGCTGTTAGCCATGTTCAAGTTTCATTTATAGCAAGCCAGATGTCACCTTACTCTATGACAGTTATATCACTCACCATTTGAAGTTCTTTAACATATTGAACATGATTTGTTGTTACAATGTGATTCTGAATGCAAATATTTGCCCAATAATGTCTGGTTTATGAGGTGGAAGAGGTTCCTTTTGAAAGACAAACTGGTTGAATCATTATTTTTTGCTTATTAATTATTACTGATATGTCCTTTTTTTATGTTTTTCTTATTTTGTATTTTATTGTACATGAGTTGTATTATTGCTTCCTGATTTATTGTTCTGTTTATTAATAAAAACCTTCCCCTTCTCTGTGGTGGGGAGCTACTGATGCGATGGATGCTGATCCAGACAATCATTCTGCTGGTGAAACTATAGAGGAGCAGATCTCCCTCTCTACAGGTCCAGCTCAGGAGATCATTTCACAATCTGCAGCTTTTGGAATGGAATTGGTGGTAATGAATGTACAGTAGTAGGAAATGTGGAACATAGCCTTCTAGCCCTGGTGTAACTGATGAAATATGGCTGAAAATATATTTAAAATGAACAGACTTGGTAATGGCAGTAATTATGGCAGAAGGGCAATCCGCAACTACTGATGTGCAAGAGTTACGGATCAGTGTAAATCTTGACCAGAATCCAGGATTGATGAAACTCTAATGTCTCCTTCACAAGTATTGCTGACTGGTGTCCAAGATCAGGTGAGCCACCTGTCAAAGGCCTGATGATGCACAAGCATCAAAGGAGTGCCGCCGATATTTCAAAGTCTCTAATCTGCTGTCTGCTGCTCCTAACCTCCCAACCATGTCAGGTCATCCTTCTAATGTGCAAGACTCAAGAACTGTAAGTGCTGTTAATGTTTCGTTGATTGAAAATGTGACAAAAATTGGACAGGGATTAAGCCTACGAAAGGGAAGAACAGAGACTGTAGAATCACAGACTCATAGGCCGGGCGGTGTCACTCTTGATCTTTAAAACACTCTCTACATGATGCAGGGTGGAAACCAGGAATGGAGGGGCATTGGGTTCCAGATTCAGTGCACAGCCTGATTCCGGGAGAGCATGGAGAGAACCCTGACTCTAAAGGAAATGTAGGAAGTGAGAAGGGAGGGGGAATGATGCAGTCTGGCTCCTTTTTTATGGTCTCTGATTTAGATCTTCACTCAGAAGACAAGGTCCCAAATAACCTTGCAATATCTGATTTAAACAAATTCCCGGTACTTTTGAGTTCATCATCAGGGGATGAGGGACCCAGCACTTCCCCCCCAACTTGGGGTGACCGTATGGACACAGAATCAACCCCACAAACCCCACAAGGCTCACAAACTGATTCCAGAGAACAATCACGGACAACATGGGAGGAATTTAGAAGACAAGACAATTTTTTCTGGTCACCCCCCCATGCAGAGAAGAAATGCTGTTCAGTTGCACTATCTAGGGGGCCTACCAAATGTTACAGATCATCTTTATGTGGGGAAACACCTTATCAAAGCATCTCTGGGTTTTTTTTCTAATGAAATATACACTCTAATCCATTTATCCAGGGAGAGCCTTTATGATATCAGTTTTAAAACTCCCCAGGGTTTAGACAGATTTTGGGCAAAATACGACAAAGTATGATACATGGACCTGTGGCTGCCTTTTAGAGCAATACCTTTAACCAAGCCTGCAATTAAAATGGTGACTGTTCTCTTTCAGAATGAAAATGTTGCAGTACATGACATTTCCCACTGGTTACAACAAAGATGCAAAGTTTTGGGTGCCCCTCAACCAATTTTTGATGAAGAACATCTATGGACAGGGGGTGGAAATTTAGGGTCCGCTTAAAACATAACAACATCGGGTCTATTCATTTGCCTAACTCCTTGTTTCTGGGAAGGGAAAGGGGGTATTGTTTTTATGCAGGCCAGCCAAAGACTTGTTTAAGTGTGGGTCTTATATGCATTTGAGTTCAGCTTGTGATCACATAGATATGTAGTCTGTGAGGGGGCTCAGGTAATGTAAGGTATTTTTTTCAGAGAGAGGGTTGTGGATGCATGGAGCGGCCTTCCGGAGGAGGTTGTGGAGTCAAAAACAGTGGTTGAATTCAAGCATGCATGGGACAGTCATAAGGCAATTCTAGGGGTTGGGGGTAGAAAGAAGTAGGCTGCTGGTTAACTAGGATCTGCAGCTTATCCATTAGGTAGGGAAATGGACAGACTGGCTGGGCTTGGAGGTTATCTGCCATCAAATTCTATGTTTCTATGTCTCTCTTATGGTCATTCTAGTGCAGATTGTCAGACTGAATTGAAATGTAACCTGTGTGATGAAATAGGTCATGCTTTTAGAACCCACCCCGGGCCATAGATAACAGGACTGATTACCCAAATCAGGACTCTATCCTCACTGAGGACCAAAGAAGGATATTGCTACCCATAAGCCTAGTACTGATCCTCTCATCACAGCCTCTGGCCCTCGGGCCACCTGACCCCCCAGTAAGGCTTCTCCACAGCTACACCCACCCACCCCTCCCAATACTGGAAAGGACATAAGGGTGCAGGATGAAATTCCATGGAACAAGAATTGGCTAGGGATATCACAAGGGAGGGGGAGAAAATGGTAGTATCTGAAACCTCTACGATGCCCCCTGAGGAACACACGGTTATTCCACCCCCTGAAATAGGAACCACTGCTAAAAGAAGAGCTTTTAGACAAACAAGGACAAGGTCCAAAATTGCTAAAGCACCTTCTCTTGAGAGTGTTATTCCCTTGAGCAATAAGTTTGATGCTTTATCCAAAACGTCACAAGAGTCAAAGCATGGAGGAGATTCGGAAACATCCCTCAGACTATTCTGTCCTCTGATTCTGAAGAAAATACCACACGACCTACAGCGGCTTAGAAAGGATGAAAGGACTTGGGGTTAGGCCTAGGAGGAGCACTAGATCTGGGAAAATTACCTGATCCCCCTCCCCTGTTTACCTTAGATGTCACAGACATTGGAGCTGAGTATTGCCACATTAAATACCAACAGTATTAAAAATGCTTGGTGTCAGCTAGTGTCCCTCACCATGTTAAAGGATCAGGCTTATGATATTTACTTTTTACAGGACACTAGACTGAATACTTTGCCTTTGGTTCAAGCTGCTGAAAGGCTTTGGTGTTGGGGCCCTCTTTTTTTCTTTTGGGGTGGATGTTTGTGATGGTATGGGGATTTTATTCCGTGGTGATGGGTTCCATATAACCAGATTGGTGGAAATTCAGTCTGGGAGGGCATTACTATTAGATTTTATGTACCAAAACTCGGCATGAAGAGCGGTAAACATTTACAGTATGCTCCAGTAAGGAAAAAAGGGTAGATTTTTTCAACGCTATTAAACCATATTTGTTCACCATCAAACATATAATTTTGGGTGGGGATTTTAATTGTGTCATAACTAAACAAGATAGAGGGGGCACGTACTGATAAAGATTTTTGTGACACTAATTGTCTTAAGCATATACTATTTACCTGTAACCTTCAGGATGCTTATAGGGCATGTCATTTACAAGGAGTACATACTTTTTTTAAGGGCCAACTTTCCACCAGGATAGATTTTGTCTTTACAACTCAACCAGTACATGTCTCTCAAGCAAGAATCATCCCAACTGTGACTTCTGATCATGTAGTCCTGGTGACCACGATAGAATTAGGGCTACATACACCACGTGGGAAGGGCTATTGGAAGCTCAATGTAACATTTTTGAAAAATGAATATTTATTGAACTCCATTCAGGAGTTGTTAAAGGCTTGTATGTTAGTGGCTGGGTTAATAGATGACTTAAGCACTTGGTGCGTGGAAACAAAAAAATGAAAATAAGACTTTAGTTATACAATTCTCTAAATCACATAAGCAAACCAGTATAAGCAATATCTTACTTTACGATCTCAACTGGAAAAATTGTATTCTGCTATTAATTCACAACAAATCAACCTAACCTCCCAAGTGTAGGCTGTAAAGAAAGCTATGGAAGCCCTTCAATATTCCAGGGCAGCATCTATGTTAAATGAACATAGGATTTGTTCACAAGGGAAAAAAAGGTTTTGGTGATGTTTTTGATAGCTGTAGTTAGCAGGTATCAGATAGGATTTTAATGGAATTAGATCCCAAGAAGGTTCCTTAGTTACCTCCACACCTGAGATTTTAAGAGAAGTTACTGATTATTTCAAAAAATTGTATGCATCTTCCACTATAGAGGACTATAATATTCTGAACTTCTTGGAGACTTTGAAGATACCAGATTCTTCCACCACTTACTAGACTCATCCATAGAGAGGAAGTAAAACAGGCAATAACAAACAAAAAAATGATACCACCCCAGGATTAGACGGATTACTACTGTAACAGAATTCTATAAATCCCTTAGTCCTCTTCTTCTGGGTATATTTACAGAAGTATTTAATTGGTGCTTACAGAACCAGAAAATTGATTTTCATTTGTGTATAGCTGTCCAAATTTTACTTCACAAAAAAAATGATAGAATTAACCTTAACAATAGGAGATCTCTGAGTTTATTGAACACTGACTTGAAAATTTTAATGAAAATACTTAATGCATGACTGACACAAGTCACTCCACATTTAAGAGGGATGCCTGGATATTGTAGCAGTCACAGAAACATGGTACACAGAGAACCATGACTGGGATGTTAACATACCAGGGTATATAACCTACAGGAGAGACAGGGAGGGGAGAAGAGGGGGAAGAGTAGCTCACTATATAAAGGAAGGATAAAAGCAACTGAACAAAAGAGTAAACAGGGAGGAGAGGAGGCACTGTGGGTCACCTTAGAGACTGGAAATGGCACCACAATATGCACAGGGGTTGTATACAGACCCCATGTCAGGGGAAGGGAATGGACATGGATATGATAGAAGGCATTCTTACAATGGCAGAGAAAGGGGAGATACTGTTGATGGGAGACCTGAATATGCCAGATGTTAACTGGAGCACATTTGCTGCAGCCACATCCAAGAGCAGGGCCATTCTCGATGCCCTACAGGTGGCATACCTCAGACAGCTAGTTTCGGAACCCACTCATGAGGGAGCAATCTTAGACCTCATACTCTCAAATGGGGACAGTGAGAGGATCTCAGATCTAGAAGTGGGTTGCCATCTGGGAACTAGTGAACATCAAACAGTGTGGTTCACGATAAACTCATCTACAGAGTCAAGCCATACAAATGTTAGGGTACTGGACTTCAGGAGGCCTGACTTTGGCAAGATGGGAGAGTGCCTTAGAAAAGCACTAGCAAACAGGCTAAAACACACTGTATTGATATCCTATGTTTTTTGATGTTTTAGTTATTTCCCTGAACAATGTTAACTTCACCAACCCTGTATGTGGTAAACTGTTGATCTTATTTGTCCCCCTGTATTCTTAAAAAAAAAAAACAAGAAAAAACTGTACACTGTTTCTCTGTACTAAGGTGTTATCACTGTATTGTCTTCTCTGTGATGAGGTACCTTTGTAAACGAGCCTCTGGCTCAAAGGTTGTAAACTGATGCTTAATAAATAAAAAAAATAAAAAGGAGCGGTAGAGCAACAATGGGAAAACATCAAAACTGCCATCACAGAGGTGACAAGCCTTTGTGTGAAGCAAATAAACAAATCAAAATGAAAGAAAAAGCCACTATGGTTCTCAAAAGAGGTGGTGGGGAAAGTCAGGGAGAAAAAGGTAGCATTCAGGAAGTATAAGGAAACATAGAAGGAGCAGGACAGAGGGCTGTACCAGTTAAGGCAGAAGGAAGCAAGGAGGGAAGTTAGAATAGCAAAGGCCCAAACTGAGGAAAAGATAGCCAACTCGGATAAGAAGGGGGATAAAACCTTTTATAGGTACATCAGGGAGCGTAGAAAGACAAAGGGTGGGATAGTGAGGTTGAATAGAATGGACGGTGGGTGGGCAGAGAGAGACAGTGAAAAAGCAGGGATACTGAATGAATATTTCTGCTCAGTATTCACAAAAGAGGAGGAGGGGAGGTGCCTAATCCAGTTAACAAAAGCACTCTTGATAGGGGGGGTCGATCCCAGTCCTTTCACAAAAGAAAAGGTCCTGAAAGAACTCCTAAAACTGAAGGTGAAGAAAGCAATGGGGCCTGATGGAATTCACCCCAAAATTCTAAATGAATTAAGGGAGAAATAGTGAAACCACTGACTACCCTTTTAACAAATCATGAGAGGATGGTGGTACCGAGGACTGGAGTAAGGTGGATGTGATTCCCTTCACAAAAGTGGGACCAAGACAGAGCCGGAAACTATAGACCTGTCAGTTTGACCTCTGTGGTAAGGAAAGTGATGGAATCATTTCTGAATGAAAGAATTGTTGAGTACCTAGAGGCCAGAGGGGCACAGGTCCCAAGGTAGCATGGGTTCACAGTGGGAAGGTCATGTCAGACGAACCTAATTGATTTTTTTGACTGGATGACTAAAGTAGTAGACTAGGCAGGGGCTGTGGACATGGTCTACCTAGACTTTAGCAAGGCATTTGACACAGTCCCACACAAAGATTAATTGTCAAACTAACCAGCCTGGGAGTGGGCCCCAGGGTGGTAGACTGGGTAAATATTGGCTGGACAACAGAACACAGAAGGTAATTGTAAATAGAGTCCACTCTGAAGAAAGAGGGGTTACTAGTGGGGTACCACAGGGTTCACTACTGGGTCCAGTCCTTTTTAATGTCTTTATAAGTGACATTGCAGAGGGATTGAAGGAAAGTATGCCTCTTGCAGATGACACAAAGATCTGCAACAGGGTTGATACACAAGAAGGCATGGAAAGGATGAGAAGAGACTTGGCAAGTTGGAGAAATGGTCAGAAGTATGGCAGCTTGGATTCAATGCAAAGAAGTGCAAAATAATGCACCTGGAAACAAAAACCAGGGAAGATTACACAATGTGGGGAGTAGTAACAACAACAAAATGGAAAGGGACCTGGGGTATAGTATCAGATGACTAAGGTTAGCAAGCAATGTGAGAAGGCAGTAGGGAGGGCTGGTGGTATACTGGGATGTATAGCGAGAGGCATCACCAGCAGAAAACAGGAAGTTGTTATCCCTCTGTACAGAGAGTTGATGAGACCCCATCTGGAGTGCTGCATCCAGTTCTGGAGACCCCATCACCGCAAGGACATAGACAGGATAGAGGCAGTCTAGAGGAGGGCAACTAAAATGGTGCAGGGTCTACAAGAGAAGCCATATGAGGAGTGACTAAAGGAGCTTAATATGCATACCCTTGAGGAAAGAAGGGAGAGGAGGGACATGATAGAACTTTTAAGTACCTCAGCGGAATCAACAAAGTCCAAGAGGGTAGCATCTTTCAGAAAAAGAGATGTGCATGAACAAGGTGACACAATTTAAAGATGGGGGGGCGGTTCAGGGGCAATGTGAGGAAGTATTTTTTCACAGAGAGGGTGGTGGACACATTGAACAGCCTTCCTGAGGAGGTTGTGGGGTCTAAAACTGTGGGAAAATTCAAGAATACTTGGGACAGACATAAGGCAATTCTTGTGGTGGGTAAGAAGAAATAGGCTGTTGGTTAACTAGGATATGCAGCTTATCCTGTAGATAGGGAAATGGGCAGACTAGGTGGGCCAAGTGGCCCTTATCTGCCATCAAAGTCTATGTTTCTATGTTTCCAATATCTATAACTCATGTGTTCAGTACCTGGCAGATCTATTGAAGACAATCTTCCTCTTATTAAGGAATTAATAGAACAGGGAAAGGAAAATCAGATTACTGGCTAAATTATGTCTTTAGACCAAGAGAAGGCCTTTGACAGAGTGCCACATCACTTTATTATACATGTCATTCGAACATATGGAATCCCAGCTGAATTTTGTTCTTGATTCAGTTATTGTACCAAATGGCGATGGCTGTACAACTGGTAAATGGATTTTGGGAACATATGTCTCTTAGATAACGGGTGAGACAGGTATGTCCAATGAGCCCCTTATTGTATGTTTTTGTCCAGATCTCTAATGAAACTACTACACCAGGATGAGTTGATAGTGGGTCTTCACCACAAACATAATTCGTTAGTGATAAAAACTGCAGCATATGTGGATGATGTATGTATCTTTATTGCAGACTGTGCCTCAGGACATAGAGCATTACATCAAATTGATTCTTATTCTGTTATAGCAGGAGCCTCCATAAATAAGAACAAAAGTATTGTTTATCCAATTAGTGACTCAACCCTATTATTTGATGCCCTACAGGATATACCAGTTTCAAAGGAACCTTGGCAGCAGACAAAACGAAAGAAGGTTATGATGGCTAAAACCTTCTTACTCCCTTTTTTTCTATACCATAGCGTAGTGTACCCTATACATCAAAACCTGGAGACAACACTCTTAAGCTTATTTTTCCAAATTGTTTGGGGCAGCAGGCTGAACCCTATCAAAAGGGACATACTTTATTTGCCCATTGCTCAAGGTGGTTTACATTTTGTAAATTCTATTTCCTTCTATTATAGTATTTTTTTTTCCAGAGAAATATATTAAACTTAACTAGACCACAAAGTAAAGTCTGGGTGTTGTTTGCAGATTATTGGTTGAGGCCTTTGTGTGGAGTATATTCTTTACAGGGAGGAATGCCTTCCTCTGTGAAAGCTTGCCCAGCATATTTTCAACACGTAGTCAAAAAGAATAAAAAATGGAAACTCCTACCTGAACAGATTGCGTCCAAATCTAGTAAATCAATATTCTCCATAATACAAGCACAGGCACATGCTATCTCCTCTGAGTTTAAAGGCATACCAGATATACATCATGGGAAGGTACTAAAGGTCTTGCAGGATAAAATAATTCTGCCCAGAATATGGGATGTTTCATGGTTGTGTAGTCATGGTAGGCTCAGTGTAAAAAGTAATGCCAAACACAAGAGTCAGTCTGAAAGAATGTGTCCTAGACAATCTTGTGTGGCCCAGGAGGAATCTATGTCTCATTTTTAATACATTGCCCCTATGTACAAGAAGTGTGGGAAAGCTTAGCAATAAGATGGAAGGACCCAAAATGGCAATCTGTGACATATTTTTTAATTGACACAAACTAACTTTGATAAAGGGTTTCTAAGACTTTTTTTGCCATGTTTAAATTTATTAAATGGCAATTTAGGTGTAATTGTGTTTTGCAGCAAGTTTACAAAGACCGGAAATGTGTAGTAGAAAGAATTGAGCAGGACTTAGTAAACCAATGTATATATGAGAAGCAACATTTAAGGTATGATGAATGGATAGCAAGGTGGAAAGCAATGCCATTTTTGAAAGACAAAATAGGATGAATTGTTATATTTTTCCCCTTCCCCTGGGGTCTAGGTGCTGGTTATAACAAAGTATGATTTTTTTTGTTCTTTTATGTTTCTGTTTCTAATGGTTCATGTTTTATTGACACATGCTTATTAGTATTTTTTGACTAATTTGTATAGCATTTCTGTTTGAATTTCTTTGTTGTGAAGATATAATAAAACTTTCCCCTACTGTTTGTGAAGTTATTTTCTTACAGGAATCATGGTTTAATTTGGTTGACACAGTAGTATATGCCCAGCGGGCCTGGGTATGGGGCCCATCTCATTGGTCCTTTGGCTCGGCTAGGGGTGATGGTGTTGGTATTTAATCACTGGGTCCACTCTCAAGTTTCAATAAATTGTTGATTTAAAACCTGGCAGGATGTTACTTATTGATGAGGAATGGTATAACCAATCCAGTCACTTTATAGTGCTTCATGGCCCTCAGATTAAAGTGGAAAGAGTTCAACTTTGGAAGGAGATTCAACCATATTTAGCAACTGCCAGAAGTGTGTTCTTATGGGGAGACTTAAACTGTTCCTTAGCAATAAAAGAACACAGACAAGTGGGAAAAAATGCCTATTGTGATTCAACTGCTCTTCTAAATTGTGTTGAAGTGGCAGAGCTGCAGGGTAGCTTTTGTAATGCTCAACCCCCTATTAAATATACCTACTTGAGAGGTCCTTTGTGCACAGAGATAGACTATGTTTTTTTCTAAATGTATACAGGTTATTAATACCCTGGTGATTCCGCTAGAATTTTCATACTACCTTCTTATTAAGACAGTGGTTAGTACAGAGACAGGTACTGTACAACCTTCAGGCAGATGGAAAACGAACACTACTTGTTTGTTGGAACCAGAAGTGAAAATCAGTGTTGCATCCTTATTTGTTGCTAGGGCTTCAGTGATAGGGTTGTATGAGGATATCTATCAATGGTGGGTAGATACTAAAAGTGATGTTGCTAAATGGTTACAAGATTATGGTGAAGCCAGAGCAAAGATGAATTTAGTGCAGTATATAAGTTTAAGAGGGCAGCTGTATAAATTATTGGAGGCCATTTATGAGAGTAGAGATGACCTGTTGGAACAAATATTGGTTATTAAGAATAAAATGTGAGATGTTTAATATAATATATCAGCAACATTACATACTGAATTCAGTTTGGGAACACAAAAAAAGACACTTTTTTGACCCTTGCAAGGCCTGTAAGGAAAGGAAAAATAAATCTAGATTTTCCAGTTTAAAAAATAAGCAGGGGGAGGTTATGGAACAAATGGAAGGGATAAGGGAAATATTAGAGAGTACCTAAGAGACTCTATGGAAGAAAGGCACATATCAGAAATTAAGACTGATCATTACTTATCTGATATCCAAGTACCTAGTTTACAGAGGGAGCTGAGGTGCTGGAAGGGACCACATTTCTTACCAAGAGATTCTGGAAGTAATACTGTCACTAAAATCTGGGGCAGTACCGGTAGCTGACGGGATCCCTAATGAGTTTTATAAAACATTAAAATCTATGTTGGCAGATTTTTTGGTCAGGGTCTTTAATATATTTTTAGCTCAGAAAAAATTCTAGCCCAGTTTACATTGGGTTTGATAATTTGCATACATAAATTGGGGGAGAGGACTGTGATAGGCAACTGGAGACCTATTAGTGTGCTTAATGCAGATTTTAAGATTCTAGCGCAAGTACTGCAAAAAAGATTGAGAAGAGTTGCTACGGGCCTGATACATCCGGTTCAGACATGTACCATCCCAGGTAGAAATATTCAGTAAAAGTTTGCAGTTTTAAGAGATGTATTTGAATTTTGTAACGAACAGGACCTGAGTGGGTGTATTTTGTCCTTGGATAAAAACAAAGCATTTGATAGGGTTAACCATGATTACCTGTTTAAAGGAGCTACATCATTATGGTATTTCTCTATTTTTTTATAAGCAGGGTACAATTCATGTATGAACATGCAATTGTTACACCAGAAATAGCACGGTGGGGGGTTGCCAATAAAGATAGGATCAGAGGTCAGACAGGGTTGTCCCTTAAGCCCCATTTTGAATGTATTGATTATTGACCTTTTTTTAAGGAAAGTAATGGGAACTACTGGTATACAGGGTATAAAAGGAAATCAAGATGGTGATGTAGTTAAACTAAGTGCATATTCAGATGATCTGTGTTTTTTGTTAACTAAAATGAGGAAGTGAAAGAGTTGATGGAGGATGTGAATAAATGTTCTCATGTTTCAGGGTCACAATTTAAAAAGGGAAAAAATCTAAGGGGTTGTAGTTAGAGAATGTGGCTGTTGGCATGGATTTACAGGACATTCAATTGAAGAATGAGTCTACAAAAATCTTGGGAGTCTAGTAAGGTCCAGGGAACATGGGAAAATATAACTGGGAAAAAGCGTTACATGAGGGGGAAAGTAAAGTGGTACAGCAGAAAGGTAGGAAAATGTCCAAATGTAAGAGGGTGTTTGTGATTAAGTAGTTTTTACTGCCCTGCTTTCTGTATATGTTTAATTTTTTATTGGCATATAGCTTTGAACCTAAATTAATGAGTATTTTCTTTCAACTGCTATGATGGAGTCAATTGAACCCAATAAAAAAGGAGATCATATATCTGGACATTGGAAAGGGGGAGTTAAATATGATACATTCAGTCATTTTTTTTCCATACCCTATTTTGGCAAAACAAATTAAGTAATCTGTTTACAACGCAAAAGACTGTAGCAGTAAAATGAGGCTGGAATATTCTAGGGATGGCTATTAGTAAATGGGTTCAGGAATTTCCAAAGGTAACAGCAGGTTTGAGTTTACTGGAAGGGTATAAAAAAATACCTTCCAGAAATTACATAAGTGGAAAATCATGAAACAGAACAATTGCTCAAAGTAATAGGAAAGAGGAATGTAGATGGATTTTAGGCACTACTGGGCCCCAACAACCAGAATTTAAACAATGGGAAAGGGAACATTGTTTAACCAGGAGTAGTACACTAAGCCGAAGTGTGTTTCCAGATGCAACCTGGGAACACAAGGAAGTTAAGTGACTTGCTCAGGATCACACAGTATGCACCTAGGCGGCTGTGGTATTCAAACCTAGGTCTCCATATCTGCAGCTCAGAGCCTTAACCAACTGTACTATACTGGCTCAAGGACCTCCATCACATCGTGATGAGATGTCAATAGTATGAATCTATAAAGAGGAAATATTTGGCAAAATATATTGCATCTTATATCATTCCAACTCGTTTCTTGGTTCACATGTTCAATTCAGAAAATAAGCAAATCCTGACAACGTATCTGGAGAGATTTCCAGTAGCAAAAAAAAAAAAAAAAATGTACCCCAGGAAATAATAAATTGGTATGTCGGATATTGAACAAACAGCCGCAATATGTTTCTTGTGCATGTGCACAAGCAAACATAAAACCGGAAAAATGTATTAGTGCCCACTCAACAGAGAAGGTTTTAACTAAATATAAGATTCACTTGCAGTGCTGGGGGAGTTCAACTGAACCCCTTTCCTTGACTGACCTGCCACACCATGACAGAGAACATCAGAATGTCAGAGTTCCTGTGTGTGATCACCTGAGGATCAGAGTTGTACCACTGACAGCACCTACAGCTTCATCTCCAGTCTGTGCGAGTGTAGCAACACAGTGCTGCCCCTGAAGCAGGCAAATCTGGACCAGGAGAGTGCGCATGCTGG
The DNA here is from genome assembly GCA_016271365.2 of Neoceratodus forsteri. Classification (NCBI taxonomy): domain Eukaryota; kingdom Metazoa; phylum Chordata; order Ceratodontiformes; family Ceratodontidae; genus Neoceratodus; species Neoceratodus forsteri. Next base: position 1,137,005,051 of record CM057452.1, read on the forward strand.
GAGTGTCATGGGTGAATCACACAGATAAAACATTCTATTTAACAATATTTGTGCTCTGACTATTCAGACAATTAAAGCCACACATTAGTTGTATATTTCTCATCAGATTAATTAATAAAGTAGCCATCTTGGCTCTGGTCAGGGCTTGTTTAAGATGTTCCTTATGTTTTCTTTTTTATATGTAGTATTACCAGAAGAGATGTCAATCCCTTCTCATGAACATTATTTTATTTTCACAAGTCAACTGTATCTATATGCAGAGCATCATCTTTAATTTTCTGTTGTTCTCTTCCTGTGATAAGAGTCTACAATGCTGCTCAGCTACAGAGAAATAGGCACCTCAAGAATGGAAATATATATATATATATATATATACATATATATATATATATATATATATATATATATATATATATAATATGTTATTTAGACAGAACGAAAACAATGCAAGACTTTTGTTCAAACCTTAGAATTTGTGACGTACACTTTGGTCTAACAGTTCTCAATGACCTACTGTAACATTGTTTCTCTGTCCTTCAGTTGTCATCCTATCCTGGAAAAGTCTAAGTTTAACTGCTCAAGAGTTTGTTTACCACCATATTAACACAAGTATGCAGTTTTGCTTGGGATGCTATAATTACAAGTGATAGTAATCAACATTTCTGTGGAGACAGATTGCTACAAAGCTATCATTGTCAAATAGTACGTGATTTGACCTTGCTGAAATATCCAGCAGAGTGGACACAACCACACAGTGAATAAAAGGCATTTTGACATGTTTGTTGTTCAGAGAGCCAGCTGGCTCCACTTCAGAGGTGTTTGAAACGTTTGCCACAGTGGGGCCCTGCAGAGCTACTGCTTCAAGATAGGGTGGAGGCAGTGCAGAAAAGGATAGCTAGAATAATTCAGTGACAGCAGAGAAGGGAGATGTTGGAGGGAAAAAGGGAGGGAGGGAGTGGACATGACTGGGACATACAAATGCTGCCATGAGATAGATAAATAGATAGACAACAGAGAGTTTACCCTTTTGCAGATCTTAGTGTCATCTGCAAACAGGCAAATCTTTCCTTCCAGCCCTCCTGTTGTTCAGCAGAAAAGTGCACCATTGCTCCACCATGCAGTCCGGCCCATTGCCTCAGTGCTTGTGCACAGAGGTTCTTTGTCTTTTAATCGAGAGTTGTTCACTTAAGGGGGTATTGTGCACTGCTTGCCACAAAACACATGATTTGGCTGTTGACAAGACATACGGTAGAGTAGAGCATTAGCAGGGAAGATGAGCTGGTATCTGTCAACACCTACGAGCTAGTTTTGTTTGTTTAACTGACATTGGGTAACTCATTCTCCATCTAACAGTGGATACCACTCATCCTCTCTTGTTCATTGTTTTTGTGCAATAATTAGTGGGCAGTCATCATAGCAGGTGTCTGACACAGCACATGCGGTGGTAACACAGTGACAGTACTGTGATGAAAGAGGGGACTTACACTCTAACTTGTCCACCCTTTCTGCCGCACAGTACTGGCTCTACCCAATTTGAGTATCAACACATATCCAAGCTTATCTGTAGGATGGCAACCCCTCTTAGGCTATGTAATCTCCAATGTTATTCCTTGCAGGAATATTTCTAATCATCCTTCCTGAAGCCTGAAGAGTGCTGCCTTCCTTAACTTCACCAAGTACACTATGTCACGTATTGCCCGTTGTGTTACATAATGCTTTCTAATGGTTCCCCTTCTCCTGCACCTTCTTTCGGTTTCAGTGCATGTCTACTGGTTCTGCTTGCATTTGTATGTTTTGGGCCTAAACTGAGCTCTGGTATTTTATGCATTATCAACTCTGACTGTTTCAGACTACCAAACTGACTAATAATCGTTTTATTTTTGACTTGCCTTATTTTTTTGGTATATTTTTCCTACATAGTTGTTTAATTGCATATTTATTTATTTAGTTTTTGTTGACCGGGTAAGTGCACTAGACAAATCCTGCCTATTTTCAGGCATGACCCGGGGAAGGGGGATACAGATGAATGGCAATTGACCTTGAACCAGATTAAGCTGTTATAGTGATATATTCCTTAATCTAATATGATTGCCTCCATATGATACAGTGATAACATTTATTGGATATGTATTAATATTTACTGTGCTGTCAATAATGGTGATTTGTGTGGCCGGACTGCATGGTGGCGCAATGGTGCACTTTTCTGCTCAACAACAGAAGGGCTGGAAGGGAAGGTTTGCCTTTTTGCAGATGACACTAAGATCTGCAACAACAGGGTAAACACTCCAGATGGGGTGGGGAAAATGAGGAGGGACCTAGGAAAGCTAGAAAATGGTCTGAGATGTGGCAACTGAAGTTCAATGAGAAGAAGTGCAAAATCATGCACCTGGGATGCAGAAACCCTAGAAAGAGCTACAAGATGGGGGGGGGGGGGAGAGTTGCTGATGATCACCAGGGAATAAAGGGATTGGGGGTTATTTCAGATGACCTAAAGGCGGCCAAGCAGTGTACAAAGGCTGTAGGCAGGGTCAGTGGCATGTTTGGATGTGTAGGTAGCAGAAGGAGGGAGGTGGTGATTCCACTATATAGAACACTGGTGAGGCCTCATCTGGAGTACTGTGTACAGTTCTGGAGGCCACATCATTGCAAGGACATAGACAGAGTGGAGGCAGTTCAGAGAAAGGCAACTAAGATGGTACAGGACTTGCACCAGAAAACATATGGGGAAAGATTACATGACCTCAATATGTATTCACTGGAGGAAACGAGGGAGCTGGGAGACATGATAGAAACCTTCAAGTATCTTGAAGGCATAAACAAGGTGCAAGGGGTGACATCTTTCAGTATAGGAAAAGTACAAGAATGAGGGGGCATGATATGAGATTGCAGGGGGTAGGATAAGGGGAAATGTGAGGAAGATTTTTTCACAGAAAAGGTGGTAGGTGCATGGAATAACTTGCCACAGTAGGTGGTGAGAGCAAGCACAGTGTGGAAATGTAAACATGCATGGCACAGGCATAAGGTAACCCTAGTGGTAGGAAGGAGAGGCTAAAGCCGATGTCCAAGGAGGATCAGTGGCAGCTAATAAAGATAAGGATATGGGCAGACTAGATGGGCCTAGCAGTCCTTATCTTCCATCACTTTCTATGTTTCAATGTTTCATGAGTCAGGCCAAAGTTAAAGTATTCTCCCCATATCACTCATTTAGTCACAATTGAAAAGGGTGTATGATTCTGGAAAGATTAGTGCTGGCTGCTTTAGTCTGGGGTTCATATATATTGATTAGGCATAGTTGTAACATATGCAGGCATATGTCAAACAATAATGGCCATCCTGGAACAATATCTAATCATTTTTGTCCTTTATACTAATATGAGGAAAAAACAATGCCATCTCCAGAGCATATGTCCTCCCCAGTTGACCAAAAAGAAGAGTCTTCGGGTGAGGCCCAGTGGGCTTTCTCAGTATCTGAGTAGGACCATAATCTAGCATCTTGTAGAAAAAAAGATATCTAAGCCAAGTTTATAAAAAAGAGTAAAGGTGCTAAGCTGTCGAATAAGATTCAGGATGTTATTTAAATTCAGGATGGAAAAAGATCACAGCCTGACTAACTTTCCATTACAAAAATGGGAAAAATAGAAATACATCAACACATCATTCATTATTCCCAGCCCTCCCTGCGTTTGATCTGTTTTTCATAAGAATTGGGGTTCTTCTCTGCTACCCTGGCCAACGATTCCCTTTTCACATAAACTACTTCAGGCAATTGCCCAAGGCTGTGTGTGGATGTTCATGAGAAGAATGGCTGCCACAACATCCTTACAGTCACTATATTACTCGATGGATGTCACAACATGCTTACAGTCAATATATTACTAGATGGATGTCACAGATTGCTTACAGTCACTATATTACTAGAAGGACGTCACAACATGCTTACAGTCACTATATTACTAGATGGTTGCCACAATATGCTTACAGTCACTATATTACTAGAAGGATATCACAACATGCTTACAGTCATTATATTACTGGATGGTTGCCACAACATGCTTGCAGTCACTATATTACTAGATAGTTGCCACAACATGCTTAAAGTTACTATATTACTAGATGGATGTCACAACATGCTTGCAGTCACTATGTTACCAGATGGTTGCCACAACATGCTTCCAGTCATTATATTATTAGATGGTTGCCACAAACATGCTTACAGTCACTGTATTACTAGATGGATGTCACAACATGCTTACAGTCACTATATTGCTAGATGGATATCACAACATGTTTACAGTCACTGTATTACCAGATGATTGCCACAACCTGCTTACAGTCACTATATTACTAGATGGATGTCACAACATGTTTACAGTCACTATATTATCAGATGATTGCCACAACATGCTTACAGTCACTATATTACTAGATGGATGTCACAACATGCTTACAGTCACTATATTACTAGATGGATGCCACAAATTGCTTACAGTCACTGTATTACTAGATGGTTGCCACACCATGCTTACAGTTGCTATATTACTAGAGGGATGTCACAACATGCGTATAATCACTATATTACTAGATGTTTGGTTGCCACAACATGCTTACAGTCACTATATTTCTAGATGGATATCACAACATGCTTACAGTCACTATATTACTAGATGGTTGCCACAACATGCTTACAGTCACTATATTACTAGATGGATGTCACAGCATGCTTACAGTGGCTATATTACTAGATGGATGTCACAACATGCTTATAGTCACTATACTCCCAGATGGTTGAGACAACATGCTTACAGTCACTATATTACTAGAAGGATATCACAACATGCTTACAGTCACTATACTACCGATGGTTGCCACAACATGCTTACAGTCACTATGTTACCAGATTGTTGCCACAACATGCTTACATTCACTATATTACTAGATGGATGTCACAACATGCTTACAGTCACTATATTACTAGATGGTTGCCACAACATGCTTACAGTCACAATATTACTAGATGGATGTCACATCATGCTTACAGCCACTATATTACTAGATGAATGTCACAACATACTTGCAGTCACTATAGTACTGTCACAACATGGTAACAGTTACTATACTGTACTACCAGATGGATGTCACAACATGATTTTAGTCACTTTATTACTAGATGGATGCCACAGCATGCTAACAGTCACTATACTTCAAGTCTCTCTTTTTCTTGCAAAACACTTTGGTATTCACTAGGGGAATGCGAGTACCTTTTTCAAATCCTCAACGAGCTCTTTTGTTCAAGACTCCTGGTTACAGTGTCAGTGGCTCAGTAGGTAGCACCCTCACCTCAGAGGCCAGGAGATGAGAAGCCTGTAGGTTCTATCCCCACACCAGGCTCTTGGGTTAATATCCCAATACTGACAGGGGGGATGCACTCCTGAGGTGCCATCTTTTGGATGAGACATTAAACCGAGGTCCCATCCTTCTGTTCTGATGGTAGTTCAGGTGGATGTTAAGATCCCATGGCACTTCTTGATAAGAGTAGAGGAATTTCCCCGGTGCTCTGGCCAAATTTCTCCCCATTCACAAAAATACCACCAATAGCTTAATCTGTTTCAAGGTCAGTTGACATTCGTCTGTAACCCCCTCCACCCAGGTCATGCGTGAAAATAGGCAAGAATTTGTCTAGTGCACTTACCTGGTCAACAAAAAATAGCTAAAATTATTCATTGTTTTGCACTAAAAGTAAAGAAACCCTTTTAATAATAATAAAAAAACAAAACTGTAGCCCTCCCCAGGTAGCAAACACAATCCCCATGGTCACCCTTTCCACCCCTAGTTAACTCTCACCTTGCATCTTATCTTACCCTTCCCACAAATATTCTTTAATACAAATGTTGACATATTGCCTGGGGTAGCTACTGTCCTATTACTGTGCCCCCACCCTTGCCCCAAACCCTATGTGTCATTTATTACAAGCCTCCTCTGACCCCACTATATGATCTTGGGAAGGGTGAACAAAGTTCTCATAAAATGGCATAACAGCTGGCCCCTCAGTCCTTAACCCACACTGTCTTGTTTCAAGTCAGATATATTGTCATCTGCAGCTGTGCACCCATCTGGGAAAGGCAGAGGAACAGCATGCATCACTGATGAGTATAGGCCCGGTCCAATCGTTATTCAGGAAATTCAAGATTAATATTCTTCACTCGTACCAATTAGTGTACGGTGTATAAAAAGCTATAAATATGAATTTTTTTCTTTTTTATACTCTTATTCTGACAGTTGATATTATATGTCACAATATATATCATGGCTTATTCAATGCAGCAGATTGGTTAAACCATCTGAATAGTCTAAGTTAAATTTCACTACAGTAGCACACAGTACAGTGTTACAGATGACAAAAGGGTTAGACCTAACCTCCTAGGTTCAAAATAGAAGTGCAGAACTCAGGTGCTAACTTCCATTTCCCCAAAAGAGTCCTGCAGAATATCCAAACATTTCATTTAATTGGCCTGCCAGAATTACTTCAGTTCTGGTGTTTAGATGGATGTAGATGAATCCTGACTATGTTCTGACAAGCAAGTTTCAGCAAGTAAAAACAGGTCAACAGGATACCCACTTATGGGGGGGGGTGAACTATTGGGACCAATTGTCTTTCTTTATTTCCTAAAATCAAATATTTAATTAAATGACATAACTGAGAAATAATCCCAGGCCCCTCACCAAATACCTACTAGGCCAACAGGGTTATCTTGAAATCCCATGAGCCTTTTGTTTGGTTAGTACAGTGCCCCTAGAGGGGATTCTGGGGTGTGGGTTTAGTTCTGAATTAGGACAATATCATTTCTTTATCACTACTGTGGGGCTTTGCAATGCTGAGAAGTGGCTAATAATGTGCTAAAAACATCCTTCCATCACGAGACTGACTTGTTACATTGTAAAATATTTATCAACCTCAACTCTACTCTGCCCTTCAGGTGGATACGTTAGTTTCAGTTTCATTATTAGTCACTTTAAAAAAAAAAACTTTACAGAGAAAGATTATTTCTCTTAATGAAGCAATTTGACTTACTAGTTAAGATCACAGTCTTTTTTCACCTAGAATCCCAGGTTTGAATCCCATGACTGCCACTTGCTTAGTTTGTGACCCTGAGCAAATCACTTAACCTCTCTGTAATCTCTCTCTTACTTGGTATTACTTGGTATGAAAGAACAGAAGAAGGCCAGAACCCATCGAGACTGTTCCCCGCATTATGTGGGACATTAGTTATCTATTATCCCTCAACCAAACATCTAATTTGTTTTTAAAGACAGTGGCATTAGTTGCCTCTACCAATTCTTGTGGCAAGGTGTTCCATACAATGGATGCTCTTACTGGAAAAAAGTTTCCCCTTTTGCTGGTTTTATACGTTTTTACTTCAAGCAGTTTATTATGCAGTCTTGGAACATGTCTCCTTTTGGAGAGTGTTAGACCACATTTTTCCATTAGATCTGGTGAATTTATTAAATTAAAATCCATAAGCATATCACCTCTTAATCTTCTAGTTTGAAGAGAGAAGAGACCAGTAGCTTTTAATCTATTCTGATAATCCAAGTTTATTAATCTTGGAATCATTCTAGTTACTCTCCTTTGAACCTGTTCAAGAATTGCTGTGTCTTTTTTTGGGTTTGGATTCCAGAAAGGGGAACCATAGTTTAGATACGGTCTAATGTATGCCCTATACAATGGAATAAGGCATTGTTCAGTGCGATTAACAAAAGTGCATTTTATTTGCCTCAAAATCTATTGGTCATGCAAGCAGTTCTAACACAGTGATCATTTGATGTAAGTTTATTATTAACATATATCCCTAAATCTTTTTCACAGTTTGATGAGTGAAGTGATAGTCCGTTTATATGATATATCGTTTTTGGATTATTTACACCGAAATGCACTACTAAACATTTGTCTTGGTTAAACTGCATATGATTTTCATTTGCCCAAAGTGTTAATTTTTCAAATCCTTCTTTAATGCGAAATATTTTCTTGATTATTAACCTTGCCCCCAAATTTAGTATCATCTGCAAATTTAACTATGAGTTATTTGGCCCTGTTTGTAAATCACTGATAAAGAGGTTAAACAATGTTGGTCCCAAGACCGACCCTGTGTTACACCACTTGTCACACTACCGAATCAGACAAGATATCATTAATTCTGACTCTCTGAGAATGATTTGTCAACCAGTTTAAAGTCCAGTTGACAATATCAGGTAACAAACCTAGATTGTGCATTTTAGTAATGAGTTTTTCATGTGAGACTTTATCGAATGCTCTACTAAAGTCCAAAAGAATTACATCAGTAGCGATAACCACATCTAGTAGAGTACTTATATTATTGTAAAAAGATATCAGATTGGTGGTGCAGGAATACTTGGTAGTAAACCCATGCTGATTTGAATCATAAATTCCTAACTTTTTACAATCTTGATCTATAAGGGACTTCATTACTCGTTCCATTAATTTACCAGCCACTGAGGTCAGGCCAATTGGACTATAATTTTGCACAGAACCTCTATTGCCTTTTTTAAATATGGGAGTGACTATTGCTGAATGCCAATCATTTAGTACAATGCTTACTTGTAAGGATTTATTGAAAATAATTGACAAAGGTATAGAAATATTTATAGAGGTTTCGATCAGAAACCATGGATGAATACTGTCTGGGCTCGGACTAGTATTTTTTTGTTTTTGATAGCCTGTATAATGTCAGTTAGATAGAACCTATGATAACCTACGTGGTGAACTTTAAATGTACTAATAGGCGATTTTTGAGAGAAGACAGAACAAAAGTATTTATCAAAGAGATTTGAGGTTTCTATATCAGATAGAGAAGAGCCATTGGTTTTAAAATGGGACCAATGGTCCTTGATACACCATTTTTACTACTTATATAGAGAAAAGAGATTTGTGACAGTCTTTTGTGTGAGCTAGTTTAAATTCTAGCTTATTTTTTGCCAATTTAATAGAATTTTTTTAAGTTTTTCAAAGATAGTCTGTATCTATGTAATAGAGTAGTTTTAAATGGAACAGAACTATTCTTAAGTTTCCTAAAAAGTTTCATTTTTATTTTAATCTGATTTTTAATTGTCTTGTTGAACCAAGGGGGAATTTTTCCTTTATTATTAAATCTACTCTTAGATGGAATAAAGGTATTTTCCAAATAATGTACAATGTTTTTTAAAAAAGTCCCAAGCTTGTTGTGTTGTACAATTAAGAAGATTAGATTCCCAGTTTATGTTTTGTAAGTATTCATTGATTTTAGAAAAATTTGCTTTGTTATAATTTTTTGTATAATATAACTTCCTTTGTGTAGTTTTAAACTGTTGAATTTCAAAAAGAATAGATGAATGATCACTGGTCCCAAGTGGATCCCAAATTTGTAAATTGCTAATTTGTTGCTCTATGTTAGTAAATAATAGATCCAAAATATTAGGACCTCAAGTGGGTTCAGTAACAAGCTGTTGTAATCCAGTACTAACCACATCTATTAGTCCTTTCTCAGCATAGGACTGTCCTGAGAATGAGTCCCAGTTAAAATGAGGGAGGTTAAAGTCACCAAATATTACAGTATCTTGAGATTCTGAAAAATGTGTAATTTCTTTAAACATATCAGTTGTGTAATCTGAATTTACAGATGGAGGTTGATAGATGTTACCAATAGTTATATAGGACTGCTCCTTCAATAAGATTTTAACCCATATACTTTCCAAAGGAAAGGGAGAACACACTTCAAAGAAGGAATATCATTTCGTATGCACATACAAACTCCACCACCTTGCTTATCTAATCTGTTTTTATGATATAACTTATAACCTGGAATTTCTCTGGACCAAATTGAGGATGCGTCCCACCAAGTTTCAGTTACTCCCACCACACCTATATTTAAAGTTTTACATTTGGCTTCGAGTTCTGCTAATTTGAGTTGGTTTAAAGATCTTGCATTCAAAGCTAGGAATTTACATTTAGTTGTAATAATATTTTGGTAAGTATTCAGAGACTTGGGAATAGACCCATTCTCCCCATTATTTTAGTTTAAACAATGATTTATGATTTTAGTGATACTTTTCCTGTAAGTGTACTACCCCTATGACTGAGATGTAAACCGTCCCAGCACAGCAAGGAAGAACGATCTGAAAATTATTCCCAGTGGGTAATGCAGGATATATCCTGCTTAAAACACCACTTTCTCAGCCATTCATTTAGGGCTTTGATTTTCTGTGTCATGGTAGATGTTGCTCTCGGGACAGGTAGAATTTCAGATATACATACACAGCATCCCCTATCAAGTAACTGGTTACATAATGCCACATAGTCCTGTTGTAACTGATTAAATGGGCTGTTGTTTATATCATTGACACTGGCATGTATGATAACCAGTGGATTTTTCCCCGCATTTTGTAAAATTTTAGGCATCATGGAGGTAATGTCAGATACCCTGGCCCCATGGAAGCTAGAACAAGTGCGGTTGCTCTTGTCACTATTGCATACCGCCCTGTCAATGTGCTTAATGACTGAATCTCTCAGGACTAACACTTGTTTTGAGACAGTAGGGGTACAAGAATCAGAAACAGGTGATTGTTTAACACACTGTGTAGCAATTAACTTAATAGGCATTGATGGAAGCTTGAGACTGACTAGGACAAGTATTCATGGGCATTAACTCCTGATTGAAAAGTGTTTTTGAACCATTATTATCAACAGAGGGTGATGCACAGGATAAATCATGTAGCACTTCATCATTTGATACGGTCAATTGCTCAAACCTATTACAAGTTTCAATAGGGGCACTATTGTGTATTTGACTGCCCCTTCTTTTTTTAAGAGGCTTTGTGACAATGGTCCAGTCATCATTATCATGAGAAGAGGGCAGATAATCATCCACCTTATAAGAGAGGCCATAGGCAACAGGTGTACTAATACTAGTCATTACAATTGTCTCCTCATCAGGAGGCATAGAAATGCTACCTAAATATCAAGAAAACTGTTCATTAGAATGAAGTTGTTCATCCATAAGATCAATGTAACTTTCCAGTTCCCTAATATCAGTAGAAACTGGTTTAATATTAAGCAGAAATGCTATCTCTGCTTCAAGAGTAGTAATCAGATGGCAATTAGCACACACATACTCGCTCCCATACTTTCCCTCACTATACAGTACATCAAACATTGCATACACTTGCTAAGTTCTTTTTCCATTATTAAAGGTGTATATTTACTAAGTAGAGGATATGCTAAAATTATCTTATCCAAGTTTGTCTAATGCCAGCAGTTTCAGTGTGCCCAGCGGACACAGCAGACACGCGTAAATGCAAATGTAGATTTTTTTAGTTAGCTGCTTTCTGATCTACAAGCAAGGCTAGCAACAGGAAGTTGTAATTTGAGTCACTTGCTTTTATAGTGTCTAAGACACACCCCCAATTAAGCTCTCTCTCCTCCTCCTACTGGTTTAGCAAAGCAAGTTGATACAGTACCCTACACAACACAGAACACACACTGACTTCCTTTCTTTTCTTTTTTTAATCCTAAATAAGACCCTTTCTACTTCTAATAAAGTTTATGTCTTGCTTAATCTCAACAGACACTGACTCCTGCTGAGACATAAGTGTTAAATTAACAAGAAAATGTAGCTTCTTTAGTTAGCTGCTTTCTGCTCTACAAGCAAGTCTAGCAACAGGAAGTTGTAATTTGAGTCACCTGCTTTTATAGTGTCTAATCCACACCCCAATTAAGCTCTGTCTCCTCCTACTGGTTTAGCAAAGTAAGTTGATACAGTACCCTTCACAGCACAGAACACACACTAACTTTCTTTCTTTCCTTTCTTACTTTTTTAACCCTAAATAAGACCCATTCTACTACTAATAAAGTATCTGTCTTGCTTAATCTCAACAGACACTGACTCCTGCTGAGATATAAGTGTTAAATTAATAAGAAAATGTAGCTTCTTTTAGTTAGCTGCTTTCTGCTCTACAAGCAAGTCTTTGCTGTTTGAATTTCCCTGTGCACCGAAAACTACATCAGTAGTCTCTCCTGTATTGTCAAGTGCTTTGGGATACTGTTTGCATAAAAGGCACTATATAAAAAATTAATTCACCTCCTCTCTCCTCCTCCTCCTCTAAGGAACTGCACTAAAATATAAATCCCCTTAATAATCTGCTTTTTCTGTAACCCCCAGAAAAAAAGTTTTCTGTTTTTAGTACTTGCAGGCAGCTTACATTGGCAGGATTTAAATTTACATTATTTATTTACTAGAACATCTGGGTGCCATTACTCAGATCTTGAACACGATGACTATAGTGAACAGCCTATTAGCAGAATGCAGCCAAGTGTTTTCTCACAAGGAAATTACAGACATGTCTGTGGCATAATGCAACCTGAAACTCCACTGAACAGTACTGAAAATGCCATTGTGGTGTCATGAAGAGAGACATACATCTGGGTTTTAGAACAGAAAAAAATAAATATGTACCAATCATGACTGTATTTTTGTTTTAGAGGTTTTTAACAATAGAGTGCCAAAATTCCAGGAATATTTCCCCAGCAATAAAACTTAAGCTTTGAAATGTACAGAACTACACTGCAAGAACAGAACAAATCCACAATATTTAATTTGTTTTTAACATTCAGGAAAGCTACCTAGCAACACTTGTCAAAACTGTTTGACTTACCTATTTGCTAACTGTAGTCCAGAATGAACAATAATGGCTACAAATGTGTTTAGTTTTGTCAGTGGTAAAAAATGAGTTACTTCCCTTAGCTCCCAATAAAGCAGTTATGTGACGGCTGGGTCCAATGTGCAAGCAGTGGCTGGACAGTGAATTATAGTCCCCAGATTTATAGTTTGCTTTAAGCAGATGCAGATACAGACAGATAGAAAGCCTGGGTATATATTTGGGACAGTTGAGCATTTGCTCTTCTCAATATAACAATGGAATGCATGGCTCTCTGGTCTAAATACAGAACAACAAAAACAGAACAAAGACTGGGTGTTAGATAACAAAGCATGTAATGCTTTAATATCCTACTGTTGCAAGTCTAGGCTTGAAGCCAAACACAGGTACAATAATGTACTTGAGGTGGGGTGGCAGAGAAAGAAGGAGAGGCAGGAATGGCGTGACAAGGACAGAGTCCGGGGCATTGGTTGTTTTGCAAATGGGCTATGTCCCTTAGTCCACTGACCACTTTGTTTTGGTATCCCATAATAATCACAAATGAACAACAGTGACTACATAATAGTGAGTTAAATATTGAGAATTTGTAAAGGGTGACCATTACATTACAGCTCCAGTGCATAATAACAATTATTGTTGTGCAAAAATCGTGAATGTTGAAATAGCTAACACATTACACAGAACTGCTACTACTTCCAGCAGTCTCTGCCTCCTACTGTCTCTCTGTATTATTTATTTTGGTGCTTCAATGACACTTTCTACTTTTAGGGTTGCTACTTTCGCATCAGCCTTTACAAATTAAATTCCCAGAAGTGCCAGTGCATAATAGAGATTATTGCTGTCTGAATGTTGTCTTGTTGTCCCACTACTGCTACTTCCAATAGTCATGCCTATGCACTTCCCTCCTTGTCATGCCTTCCACATCAGGCTGCAAAAAGTAAAGAACAGCTTATGCTTACCTTCACCTGTGTAAAAATAGTGATCCTGCCAGAAATTGACAGCAAGCTACAGAACAAGTGCTCATTGTAAACTGGACAGCAGGTTACAGAGCAATCCTCTATGTACTTTAAGTTTTGCAGCCTGATGCAATAATTGCTATTATGCACTGGTGCTTTGGGGCAGGTAAGCGAAAGCTTTGCTTTTATTTGTGAAGGCTGATGCAGCAATAGTAACCCTTAATCAGCATAGTCTAATTGAAGCACCAAAATAAATAACTCAGAGAGACAAGGGAAGGGGGGAGCACAGGAAGTTGTAGTTCTGTGGTATACGGTAGCTATTTTAACCTTTGGACAACATTCGGACAGCAATTATTGCTATTATGGTTTCACACAGCAGGAGAGAATAGACTGAAAGAGAGAACACTCAGAGGGGTTGAAGAGGAGGATTGCACTTCAGAGCGGGGCTTGAACAGTGAGAACTCAAAGGAGTGAGCCAGTGTGGAGTGGACATGCCAGGGCACAGTGCTACAGTTGGGTTACAGGCCTTGCTGCACACTGAGGTAACTGGGAGTCTGGTCAGGTCAGTGGCTGGCAGCTACAGGCTGAGGAGAGGAAAAGAAGAGTGTGAACACACGGTGTGGCCCTGGAGGAAGACAGAGGAGTGCAGTGTGGGAGAGAGTCGGGACCGCTGGGTACATGACAGGAGGTTTGACACAATTTTAGTTTGAGAAAAATAAAAGTAACTAGGCTGAGAGACCATCGCACCATGTTTAGGAAAATGAAGTAGCACACAGGTGGCTACAACAATCAGGGACCGCCTGCCATCATACCATCATCTTGCCATTTGCACTATTCAGACTGAACAGAGAGATGAATGCCTGATGCTACAATGATGAGGTACCCCCTGATTGTGGCAGCCAGATCATTTCAAGTTGGTGGCACTTCTGAAGAATTAGTGTCAGCAGGACAGTGGGGCTGCATTGGTTACACAGTGGCAAGCCCACAAATGCAGTGGTGGCATTGGCCACCACAGTGCCGTGCCTCAACAACCCGCTTCTCTCCTAAGCTGCCACATAATGTTTCTTGTGCATGTATGCAAGCAAACATAAAAATAAAGGATAGGTAAGTTTGATATCATGGATTTTTCTGCTCTGTTCTCAGGGTTTATGGGTCCTCACACACCTTGGGCGTGTGAGAAAAAAATCCATAACACACACTTACCTATACATTATTCTCTATATAACTATATAAAATGTTGATATTGTGCTTTATTTCATCATACTCAATGTCACTGACATGTGAAGTCTCTATGAGTTCTATAGTACAATGCTATAGTGTATAATAGAATGCGGTTGTGCATGGAAATTCATACACCGCAAAAAGTATTTCTGCTGTAGTATTGATGTCCTCAAAAACACAGGACAACTTTTTGTTCTGCATTAGTGAGGACATCACAATAAAAGGGACTTCAGCAGCAGGTATGATTCATCCCTTGAGCTGCAGTGCGAAAGTCATGCTCGTGTGCTAGGCAGCAGCAGTTGCTCAAGGACTGACAACAGAGGTGAACTAAAATGGGCAAAAATTAACTTTTTCCTTTCCTGTCACCATACAGTATATTGAACAGTATTGGGTAACCATACCCTACTGGGCTATTCTTCCATCTAATGGATACAATGTCGATTTAGGAATCTCATCAGTTGGCATTGTATCAACTCAATAGAAGTATAGCTTTGTAGTGTATGGTAACCCATACAATATCCGATGTGTTATAATACATACTTACATAAAGGGAAGCAACTAAAATACAACATACCAAATTACTTTGCATTATATTAGTATAGCCACACAACAAGCATATTCCAAATGTACATAACATCATTCCTCAGTACACTATAAGTGTAATAAAATGCAACTCCAAACAGATAACCACGGAGAATGGTAAAGAATATATGATGGGGAACTGCACAATGTCACAAATAAAGTAATACACCTAAAATATATCAGTTGTACTAACCTGAAAATATGTAGCCATATTAAAAATTAATGCATAATGGGAAGTCAAGGACTGTATGCTGGTGCATCACTACACCCCTGCACATACATAATAAATGTTCAATGCACACACCGTCATTTGTTGTTGCTTGCATAAAACAAAATAGGAAGTTAACTGGTGCTTATGGCTCCCTCATACTCACTGTTAAGATTATGCAGAATTTTGGTGGTGGGAGGGTGGGTGAATTAGGCCAAATTCATTCTCCTGACATGCATATACAACATTGAGAACCATGATACTGACGTAGCAGCTCTAAAAAGCAGCATCTATTATAGACTGTGTGGTCTACTAACCACTTTTAATGAAAAGCAGCCACTAATTACCATTCCAAATACTACTGGTTTTATGAGTCATAGGCCATCTGTTTGCAAGATAGCAAGTGCAGAGTAAACAGAAAAGTCATGACGACAGAAGAATGCTCACACTAAAATGGACTGGAATTGCAATATTGCTGTATAGTGTATGGTAGAATGATGTTATGCATGGAATTTCATGCCTGGAATATTATAGGATACTAGATGGGCAACTATGCTCAACCAGTGTGTTCTGCCGCAGAGTGGTCCTGATTCCCTGCGCCCTCAAAAGCAAAGGTCGCGAGGTCTATGGGAATCAGATCCCTGATGTGGCACAACACACTGGCTGTGCACAGAGTTGCCCATCCACTATCCTGTTTAGTGTATGTGCATCCATGCCTGTTACACACAGTGCACTTTATTTCAGTAAACTGGAGGTTTGTTTGGGGGGAGCATTTGAGGGTTGGTAGTAGTCTCAAATTACTTACACGGTGTGATGCAGACATTTCTGCAAATTCAATTTAAAAATACACAAAATCTTCTAGATTAATTGTATTGGGGAAATCAAGTATGTGGCCGCATTGCAAGTTGCTCTGCTGGACTAGTTACATCACTGCTGCAGCAGACCAACATAATGAAGCCACTACTGTGGCAGAACAAGCATATTCCAGGCATGGAATTCCATGCATAACAGCATTCTACCTTTCACTATATACTTAAGGAATTTACCACAACTGGATGTGGGTGATGGCAGGATTTACCCATGCTTGGTGTGATTTGCTCACGAGGTGCAGCCGAGTTGGGAAACCACAACAAAAGGAGTAACTCTTGCCATTATCCATACCAGGTCATGGCATATTACTATTATACAATGTAGAAAAGAAGAAGAGAGAATTTTTTCCTCCACTTACAGGGGAAAACAATATGGCGGCCAGCAGCTTTGAAGTTTGCTACCCTGATTGACTGGCATTTCTACCATGGGGTGATTGGACAATTTACAACGTGTAAATTATTTCAGCCAGCCAATCAGGGGCTGGTATTTTTGATGCCATTGTATAATTGTTATTCTGCAGTAGTACCATCATTATGTTGTTTTGCTTCAGCAGTGGTGTCACTAATACAGCAGAACATCTTGGAATGCATCCACATATTTGACTTCGCCTAACCAAATAAGCTTGAAGTTGTTGCTTTGTAAACTTCCAGTTTAAAGTTTATTTTTTCTGTCAAAAGACCATTGCAAACATTTCACACAAAATACATACATACAATACACACTTCTAACATTATACAGAATAAGAAATTATTCTAACCCCTATAATACAAGAAAAAAATGTATTACATTTAATTTCACACTGTACACTTTTAATCAAACGTTGAACGAATTTTTACAATTGCTCTAAGATATTTAGCTACCTTCTTTACAACAATTTCATCCTCTGATATTAACATAAGGTTCATAAGTGTATCCTCATCTGTTAGATCTATTTCAGCCCAGAGGGGTTCCAACCAGAGAGATCTTGGTTTAATATATCTGGGGCAGGAGAATATGACATGATTCAAGTTTTCAGGCTTTGATTTCTCAGTCACATAATTTTACATCCAGATCTGTTAATTTAGCATATCTTGCCTTCAGAATATTACTTGTAAATTGTTCCATCCTAAACTTTGCATAGATTTTTCTCAAAGGCTCTTCAGTAAGCACTTCTAAATAGTATCGATAGCAATGCACGCTATCATTTACAGGTAACCAAGGATTTGCATTAAACTTAGATATCATGTTTAAATCTTCAGCTTTATTATAATTAACTATTTTCTTAGTACAATAAGCTTTATACTTAAGACTAATTTTTATGTTTTTTTCAACATATTTTTTTAAGAAACTCAGATCATATTTATCTAGAATCTCAATCAAATTAGTACACCATTCAGAAGTCTTACATTTCATCTGCTGCCACTTGTTTTTTTCGATTAGACATTTATATGGTAATCACTCAGAATTCATTCTAGTAACCTTTATCCAGTAATTCAAGAGTCTAACTTCTGCTAAGGCCCCAGGGTTGTGGATCCTAACTCTGCTCTTACTAATGCAGCAGGTGTTGACTTCTCTACACCCAGGGCAGTACGATATAATTTATTCAAAGGAACCTCCAATAGGTTCATTCTACCAGAGCCCCAAATTTCAGCTTGATATAATGCTTGTGGATAGTAATTTGCCTCAGCTGCTTTAATTAATGGGGCAATGGTGTTACCAGCATACTGATAGTTGAACCTATTTAAGGCTCCAGCCATCTGTTTTAACTTAATTAACTGTGGTTTAATATGACCTTTCCATTTCCCATTGTTAGATAATCTTACTCCTAAATAAATATAAGATTGAAATAATGGAGGGATTCAAAGGGGCATGGGACAACAGTGTTGAGGGTGGGGTGCGTGTGTCCAAGCAGATAGCTGGACAAATGGGCAGACTCGGTGGGCCTTGTCAGTCTTTTTCTGCTGTCACACTTCTATGAATCTATGAATCTATGAAATATTTTTAATTTTTTTGTTCCTACTTTCCATGTTTTATTAGTTTTATTAGACCCAAATATTACTACCTGGCTTACTTTCATTTATCTGTAAATTACATTTCTTTGCATACTTATTCAAAATATCTAACTTTTTTTGTAATCCAGGGTAAATTAAAGAAATAAAAGCCAAATCATCAACATAAGCCAATGCCGGACATGTTTGATCACCTATTTTAGGAGAATCTGATATGGAGTGGTCTAATTGATTTAGAAGTTGATCAATGTAAATGTAAAATAAGGGTACGATCATGCAACCCTGTCTGACTCCTTTATTAGTATGTATTATGTTGGACATTTGTCCTGATACCCCACTCTAATTTGTGCCCAAGTTTTATTATATAAATCCTTTAAATGCTCACCAGGGAGGGCTAAATCCCCTTTTCAATCATTAATGTCCATAGTATAGATCTTGTAATATTATCAAACGCGGCACTAAAGTTGATGAAAGCCACTATATATTTTGCCCTCTTAGTACAACATATTTTTCAATTAAATGAGTCAAAATATAACAATTGTCTGTTGTACAATACTTTGATCGAATTCTGCTTGATATTCGAGAGATTACCACATCTGGACAGTTCTTTTAACAGTCTGTTCAAGATAACCTTGGAAAAATGTTTCCACTAATGTCCAAAAAGAGATTGGCCTATGCATTTGGGGTTACTTTTGTCTCCTTTTGAATACAGATATAGTAATTGCAATATTTCCATGACTTAGGGAATACCTTACCTTTAATGCATTTATTGAAAAGGGACAAAATTTCAGCCCATAGCTGAGGTGATTCTAAGTATATTTCAAAGGAATCTGGTCTGGTCCAGGTGCTTTTCCTTTTCAAAGAACTGATAGAAAATAAATTTCCATGTGTTATTAGTTCAAAGGTCTATCGGTTTATTTCCAGTTCCCACTCTACCTCACCATCAGCAAGTGTAGGATCATAAAACAAATTTGTATAGTGCTTGATCCACTGTTCCATTATCACATATGTATCCAGTTGATACTTACTATTCTTTGTACCTTTGGCCACCAAGTGGCAGAGATTTTGTTGATCATTTTTATGTATTATTTCCATCATTATTTTCCACATTTTACCCTTATATTCTTTCCTTTTAACTTTAAGAAAACTTCTCCCTTGCCTTATTTAAAAGTTTCAACTGATCCTTAGTCCTATAATGTTTTGTAATCCAAATCAATTGTGTTAATATTTTTTTTTGTTTACAGCATTCTTTATCAAACCAGGTTTCTGAATCTCTCTGCTTTAATCTTATAGGTGCTGAATAACTTATAAGTTCCTTAATATTATTATAGCAATCTGTGAGAACTTCATGTGACATCTCATATGAAGAATCATTTAACAAAAGAGTAGCTATTTATTCAGCTGCTGTATATAAATATGGAAGGATTAAATTAACATTCTTTGTTTCCCATTTAATTTTAATGTCATTTCTTATTTCAAATCCTATGAGAGAGTTTGATTTTAGTTCTAAACTAAGACCCCATCTTAATGCCAATGGATAATGGTCACTTTCAGCTCTGGTTAAAATTTCCAGGGATATCCAAACATCTAGTGAACCAGACCGAAAGAAAAAGTTCTAAATGGATGTATGATATGCTGTATTATAGTGGGTCAAATTTTCCTCTTGTCCCTTCTATGATCCATTAAGAGGTACCAATTTAGAAGTAATTAGAACTTCAATCATTTTTTACCTGATAAATTCATTTTGGAATCCAGAGTTGACCTCATGTAGTAATTTAAATCTGGCCAGAACAATCTAAAGTCTGATAATCATCCCTGCCATTATATTTCCCAATTCTTGCATTAAATCCCCACACATCAATATCTCAATTTGTAAACTTGAACTTGCAGAAACATTTGCAACACACTAAGTTAGTAATTTGAGACCACAACCAAACCTCAGGGACCCCGCCTATACCACCAGTTCACTGTAAGAAATGGAATGTCAGAAACAGGCATGGATCTGCGTTATTACATGACTGGTGAGCACATTGGTTTTCTCATATGGCAGTAGTATTACCATAATCAATTCCTGTCAACTTCAATTCTTGAATGAGTATTGATTCCCGTGATATACA
Source organism: Neoceratodus forsteri (assembly GCA_016271365.2). Classification (NCBI taxonomy): domain Eukaryota; kingdom Metazoa; phylum Chordata; order Ceratodontiformes; family Ceratodontidae; genus Neoceratodus; species Neoceratodus forsteri. Next base: position 1,137,025,698 of record CM057452.1, read on the forward strand.
GTAGTACAATCCACATCACTACATACTCTCGTGTACACAGCAAGATATATAGGATAGCAGATGGCAAAAATATGCACAATCAGTGTGTTGTGCAACATCAGGGATATGATTACCATGAACATCACTAGCTTCAATCTCGAGGTCACATGGAAACATAACCCATCAGTGTCACAACACACTGGTTATGCATAGTATGCCCATCCACCATCCTATATATCTTGCTGTGCAACCAGGAATATGTAGTGCTGTGAAATGTATTAGTATGTATCATGGAATCAAGACTCATTCAAGAATTGAAGTTGACAGGACTTGATTACATATGTGCAGTAGAACATATTTTCATTGCCATATGAGACAATCAGTAGCTCAGTCAGTAATAATGCAGATCATACTGAGCAGGTAGGTAGAGACACAAGTGACATGCAGGATGGGGTACACTCCTGACATACATAGCATACAGCATATTGTGATATTCAACACATATGAGCATTATGCAGCATGACTCGCTCATATGCAATAAGACATGAGTAGTGCATTAAACAATTTAATATGCTAATAGCATACATAGTAGAGCACAAGGTCACAGGCTGACTGTGCTCAGCTCCGTAACCATGCATTACAAGTGCCTAGTGCACATCCCCAGAGGGATTACTGCACTTATAAAATGTGTATGTGAATTCAAGGCCAGGTTTCTAGTTGTTGCTGTGCTGCTACACACTCCTATATACTAACAACCAATCTGCTACTTTACATCCTTTGCCCATAATAAATAGGTACAATAACCTTCTCAGACTAGCAACATCCATCAAATGAGAATGGACAGATCTGCACATCACATGCTGGAACTGATTTTCACAGCACACTGTGATGCTTGGGAAACAATGCTGTATAAACCTTGCATCTATCAAGGTGATGGTCATGGAAATCATAGAATCATATAAGATGATGGCAGAAAAGGACGTCTGGACCATCCAGTCTGCCCCATACTCCCTAGTCCAACCTACCATATCTTGAGACACCACCCTTCCCTTAGCACCATGAGTTTGTCCCAAGCAGTCTTGAATCCTCTAAAGCCTCCAATTCACCACCACCTCCGAAGCCCATTCCAGTTTTCCACCACTCTCTCCGTGAAAATTGACCTCTCACAGTTTTCTTGAAGTCCCCAACCCTGGGGTCTCAGTCCGTGCCCTTTGTTTTGTTTCCTTCCTTCCTATGGAATAACTCCCTAGTCCTTTCTTGTTCATCCCTTTGATATATTTAAAGATCTGATCATGTCTCCTCTCCTTCTGATCTCCATTGTATAACTCCAACTCCTTGCATCTCTGTTCATATGGTTTGCCTTCATCCCCTGCACCATCTTAGTTGCCTTCTCTGAACCCTTTGCATGAGTCTATATCCTTGCACAGGTAAGGTCTCCAAAACTGGACACTATACTCGAGGTGTGGCCTCACCAGAGTTTGATACAGTGGCACCAGGACATCCCTACGCCTGCTGGTGATTGGCTTTACCATGCTGGTTAGACATCTCTAATATCGACCAGTGTTACAGTGACAGGAATCATGTCAACCTGCAAATCACAGTCGGCATGATTCCTTGCATACTCCAGGTCCTGTTTCTCTAAGGGAGGCTTGTCTCCCCTTAAATTCTGCATGTGGTGGGCTCCACTTCACCCCTGACTAATGGGATGTTGACTACAGTTGAGTTAACTCAGGGCAGGTGCAGGACTGGGAGACAGCATGCCCTGTCTCGGGCACACCATCACAGTGACCTGTCGACAAAGTGTCGATTTTGCTTGACGGGGCATAGTTCGGCTATGTTGGTGTCACTGCATGGAGGCATACCCTGGTGATCCCCTTCAATACTTCTAACATCATCCCATTCACACTCCACACTGCCATTGAGCATTGCTTCCTAACTTGAGGTTGCAGGAGACTATTACCCCCAGATCCCGCTCATCCTCTGAATCTCTTCCCCTCCCAGCATGTACTCAGCCCTTTGGTTCCTGTGTTCTAGGTGCATAACAGCACACTTCTTGATGTTAAATTTTAGCTGCCAGATAACCGCCCACTCCTCCAGTACTCTCAGGTTGCATCTTATGTCCTCCACCCCCCCCCACTACTCTGGCGGACTCAGCAATGTTCCAGATTTTTGTGTAATCCACAAAGAGGGTCACCCTCCCTTTCAGTCAGTCTGAATGTCTTGCATATAGATATTGAACAGGAGGGGTCCCTGCACTGATCCCTGGGGAACTCCACTCCTCACCTGCCTGATCCCTGAGTACATCCCACTCACCACCACCCTCTGACTCCTATCTGTCAACCAGTTTTCTACTCATCTTGTTATTTTGACCCCTACCCATATGCTATCCAATTTGTTGACTGATCTCCTGTGGGGTACAGTGTCAAAGGCCTTGCTGAAATCCAAATAGGCTATGTCCACTGCACCACCCTGTTCCACTACCCGCGACACCCAGTCAAAGAATTCGATCAAAGTAGATTGGCATGACTTGCCCCTAGTGAACCCATGCTGACTGCCACCCAGCAGTCCGTTCATCTCCAGGTACTTCATTACCCCTTTACTGATGAGTGCCTCCATGACCTTCTCCCCCACAGCGGTTAGACTGAAGGTGCAATACTTTTCTCTCAACTACCTGCTTTCCTCCTTGTGCATTAGAACCACTATTGCCTTTTTCCATGCCTCCAGCACTCTACCAGTTTCCAGGGACAGAGTGAACAGTCTCGCCAGTGGGGCAGCCAGCTCCTCTCTTAGTTCTCTTAACCTGATCCTTCTTCACTCCCTGGCCCTTGACATTACTGCATGACCCCTTAGCCTCCTTGTCCTTTCCTTCACCTGCCCTTGTACTCCTTCTCCTCTCTGCTTCCTCCTGCCTGCTATGGATCTCCTGATTCCACCCCAGCCACAATGTCCCCAGTGCCTTCTCTTGATTATCCAGTTCACTCCCTTCCTCTGACTCACCTGCTCCCAGCCTCTACACTTTCCTACCCCTAGCATGTGACCCAATCTCCATCCTTGCAGCATAGGTATCCTGCTCCCCCCTCCCTGATTGCTGCTTTTTTCTCCCCTGTGGCTTCCCTGTGCTCCCTCCATACCTAGATGGACCCTCCTTCTTCCTTGCCCTTCTCCAGTATTTCACCCTTCCCTGTTTCCCTTGGACTCCCCAATTTGTTGTTACTTAGCTCCAGAGTACTCCCCCATTGCTCTCCTCTCGCACCCTCCTATCAAGGTCCCCTCTGGCCATGGACCACCCACCACAGTCCTGTTCCCTACAACTTCATCATCCTACTCCACCATCTCCATGAAGGTCCAATACCTATTTGAGCCTGATGTGTATCTGTCCCCCCTTTCATTTGCACTCTTTCCAACTGTACCCCTGTCTCCTATCCTGGTATCCTCTCCCCCAACCCCCAGTGTGGCTTGCTCTCTCCACCCCTTCATCCTTCTTGTCCTCATGCCTCTGGCCCTCCTCCTGAACACCTCCAGTGGTTTCATTTCCATATCCCTCCTTGCCCAATATACTTCCCTTCTTAGCATTGCCATCTCGGCCTCAGCCCCCTCAGCCTCTGACAAACTGGGCACCACCAACCTCCACAAGGGTGCTCACATGAGAATACAACTGCTCCACAGTTATTACACCCCATGATCCTCCCCCACCATTTCCCCTTCTGCCTTTTCCCTCCCTCCTTTTTTGCCACTACCCTTCCCCACTACCTTCCTCTGTTGTGGTCCCCCACTGACCTTTCCACCACCTGCCAATGTATCTCCTCTTAACCTCCCCCACCACCTGTTACCTATGCCCTCATACATCATGTTCTCTGGTATGTAACCACTCAGCTACCTAGCTAAAAACTCAAGGTCTGCTTAGCCCCAACCATTCAGATTGGACCTAAAACCAGTGCACTGTACATTGTTTTTTCTTTTTCTCTATGACAGTCAGGCTGTCTCTAAGTGTTTTTAAATCATGTTTAGCCCCAACTATTCAGATTGCACCGAAACCAGTGCACTGGTAAAGTAGGTTTTCTTTTCTACGACAATCAGAGTTGTTCCCAAGGGTTTTAAACCTTGAGGACACTAACAATATCAACTTTCAATATTCAGACCATTGCTGTGGCCTTTAACCCCATGCTCTGTAAAAAGACAAGCACATACTGTAATAACAATAAGATATCTGGCTGTGCTCAGAGTCACCAAAGCAAAACCTGTCACGTACAAGCCAAAAGGTGACGTCGGCATGGGCAACGTGACTGCTATATGGGCTGGAGCTGTTTGGTGGATGCTCTTCAGGCAGTGACTATAACTCCAGATTTATAAGGGAATCCATCCAGTGGGAGTACTGTCTAGTGCCTGGGTCATGTCCACTGTCAAGATTGGATCAGTTTGGCTTCCATTAGGTTACTGTGCAGCTCTCCAAACTGCAGTTGCCAAGTGCTGCTTGCTGTTGGAAGGGTGCCGGGTGTAACTGCAGTAAGCCGAGAGCAGCCTCTAGTCAGTGGTGCACTGCAGAACAGGGTAAAGTTCTCCATGCCTACACTCTTTTAATCCTTTGGGGTATTTGTCAGCACAGTGGATTTGATTGGCAGGCAATGGCAGAGGCTGCCAGAGAGAATCTACTTATAGCTCAAATTTAACTTCTCTTAACAAAAGGGCTTCAGAAATATCCCATCTGATAGTTTGACTGTTGTAAAAAGCAATTTATGCTTCCTTTCCGATTTGTACCCATGTGATTCCCCAAGCTGCAGCATTACAGTCCTGGTTTCATACAAAGGAAAATGAAGGAGACGGGCATAGTAGCTCTGGCTTGAAACTGTCTATGGTCAGGGACACAGTGAAGGGAAAGCACAGTACGATGCAAAACCAAGGCTCCTTTCATAAAGTACTTTTTCTTTTAAAATCATCGCAATATGATGGAACAGTTTAGAAGTATAAAACCTAGCATACAGATTGTTATAAAGTGCGACCCGAAATATAACTCAAAGAACATATTCTCTTGCGGCCAAGCTCCAAAATTTGAAGTGAAACACCAAGCTTGCACTTTGGATTTCTCAGCTTAACCACAATGCCACACAAACTTCCATTTATACCAGGGGTTGCACTTGATGCTACATGTTGGGTTACTTTTGCATGTACCACAATACAACACTTCGGGTTAAACTTCGTGGTGCACTTCTGATTTGGAGCTTGGCTGCAAAAAAAAGACCATGACTGACTGAAAGCAAAAACAGTGAGGGCAGTTACAGGGTTTATAAAATTCTACAGTAAGCAGGACATGTACATTCAGATACAACCTCCCCAAAGGCACACACACACACAGACAAATCCACTTTCTGGATATTAGGCGTGACTTCTCCCGGACAACACTGTGACTGAGGTAATGTAAAAATACATTCAAAGTGATGAAACAGTAGAGCTTACAACACAAGGCAGTTGTATGTAAGACACCAAACCTCTTTGACACACTAGCAGCAAAACAGTGGCATGAGACTCATGGCATTCATTCATTCAACTCAGTCACCACTAGTTTAAAAAAAAAGCTGTGCAACTCTCTATATTACTGCATCTGACAGGACTTCACAACAAGGATAGAAGAAAACACACAGACACAAGGAAAACAATGACAGATTCTAGCATTTATTCAAATATGAGCATCTACAGACCCACCAAGATCTGACAGGTTTTGTTGGCTGACATTTCTGACACACCCAACCCCTGAGATGACATTTCCAGTCACTGCTCCCATGTGCACGTGCTGCTCATAATGAAATGTTACTGCAGTAAATGGATGTATACAGCCATACCCTTTCAATGCACCACTTGACTCCTCGCTGCTTATACAAAGAAAGTAAGTACATCATCAAACCTTTACATTACATCGAACATACTGTTGGTCAAAGCGACTGTTCCAGTAGCTCTTTAAGTATCGAGTCCCCAGAATAATGACCTCTCTCCTTTAGCCTTTCACCCCTGCTGCCTGCTAATCCTCTGTCCCCTGTCTTGATCTCCTCCTCCTTCCTCTCTGCCTCAGTACCCCTGTGCCTTCCCAAGCCATGTCTGTCCCTTTTCTTTGCCCCATCCTTCCTGTACCACTTGTGCCCAGACTACCTGATTCCATCCTCGCACTCTTCCTCTCCTGCTCTATCTCCACCCTTTCTGTGCCTGCCTTTCCACCCCACCTTGCCACTGACTCCCTGTGTCCCCACTGACCTGTTCTCTTCCTCTTCCTCTTCCTGTTCCCCCCCCCATGCTATCCTTTCCAGGGCTGCCTGCTGCACCTCCTGTCTGATCTCTACCTGCCTCTCCTCACTTCTCTTGTACCTGCTGCTTTGCCACCTTTCTTCTGCCCTGTATTGCATCTACTGCCTGGGCTACCTCTTTTGACTTCCACCTCACTGTTGTATCCCTTACCCATCATAGTGCCCTTGACCCTTCCGTTCTCTGCAGTTTCCTCCCCACCCTTCCTGCTCCCCACAGGCTAAGCAAAACAGAGAATCTGTTCCTATTACCATTCTCCTTCTCTGAGCTCTTCCAGCCACCCCTCACTGTGACTTATACCCCTGCCCTGCCGCTGTTTTTATCTCCCCCCTGATGCCTGACCACCCTCCAGTCACTGGTGTCTGTCCCATCTGCTCCTGATTAACTGTCCCTCTTATTCCCCAACTTGTCTATCCTTTCTTTTGCCTGCTACTGCCTCTGGTGACAGTCTCCTCAGGTCCCCTTTTCCTTGGTGTTCCCCCCACCCCTGCCCCCCTCAACCCAGCTCCCTTCTCAGCCATCCAAGCTCCTTCTTGTTGTATCAACTGCCTACACGTGCACCCCCTGCCTCCATGCAGTCCCCAAAGAATATGGCTGCTCCGCATCCATTACAACTTGCTACCGTCCCTCTTGGCTGCCCATAAAATGCCCTCCCTCCCCATGCCTACTTACTGGTCCACACCCTGGAACCCTCCCATCATCCTTGGGCTTCCTGCCATATGGTGTATTTCTGAGCTATACCCCGTCTGCACTCCCTTCAGAGACTCCTTTCCCCTGTGTCCTACTCTCCCCTCCCCAGTGTGGCCTGCTGTTTGCTGTCCTCCCTGCTGATGCCCTGCACACACTACTTGAGATGCTACACTCCTGCTTCATGGTTCTCAAGCTTTAGGATCACTCACGCTTCAGGGTCACTTGGTCCCCCTTATAATATAAGTGGATCCCAGCCCCGCTATTGGCTGATCAGAGTCACGTGACCACTCCTCCCTTCCTGTGTAATCCCAACCTCTCCCTCCCTCAGTCAGATGCCCCTCCTTCCAGCCCAAGACAAAATTATTTGTTTTGCAGCTACACAGTTGAAATCACACAGCATACATTGCCCTCTCAGTAAATGCTACCACATTACTAAAAGAAAACAAACAACAGCACAGAGAAAGTACTTCCCTTTCAGCTCCTGCTGCCTGCCTCTACAGGTCTCCAGCTCCAACTGAGAGCAAACAATTCAAATGGTTCCTTAACAAGCACTCAGTCCCAGCCCTGCTATTGGCTGGTCCGAGCCACGTGACCACCCCTCCCCCTCCTGTGTAGTCCCAACCTCTCCTTCCCTCGGTCAGATGCCCCCCACCCCAAGACAAAATCATTTGTTTTGTTGTTACACAGTTGAAATCTCACAGCACACATTGCCCCAGTAAATGCTACCACAATACTAAAAGAAAACAAACAGCACCATAGAGAAAGTACTTCCCTTTCAACTCCTGTTGCCTGCCTCCACAAGGTCCGTAGCTCCAACTGAGAGCCTCTAGGCAAAGGGAACCCAAGTACAGTATACTGGCTTAACGGGGTCCAGCTCAGTGCCTCACAGAAAGAATGAGACCAAGGAGTCATTTGTGACACCTTATAAGCATTCCAGCCAGTGCAACACAGCTTACAGCAAGGCCAACAAATGTTAGGGAGCATAGGAGAGGGTTTGACAGCAGGAGCAGGGAGGTGATACTCCCATACTATAGGTCCCTGGTAAGGCCCCATCTGGAGTATTGTATCTGGTTTTGGAGTCCATATCTTAAGAAGAATAAGAATAGGCTGGAAGCTGTCCAGAGAAGGGCGATCAAGATGATCCAGGGCCTGCAGGGACTCTCATATGAGTGGCGACTTGAAGCATTGAATATGTTCTCACTGGAAACTAGGAGGAGAGAGGGGGTGTTTGAAATGTACAAGTTCCAGAGAGGAATAAATGAGGTGCACTACTCAGAACTGTTCAACAGAGTTGCCAATCCCAACACTACTGGGCACGGATGGAAATTGAGGGATGTGAGCTTTAGCAGGGAGCTCAGGAAACACTTTTTCAGAAAGTGTCATGGAACCATGGATTAGGTTGTCCATGGAAGTGGTAGAAGCAAGGACAGTGACATCATTCAAACTGTGGTGGGATAGAGCAAGAGCACAATTCGAATCCATGAGTGCAGTAGGAGGCAAAAATCAGAAGGAGAGATACTGTAGGTCCTGGGATCTGAGTAGGTCCTGAGAACTCATGGGCAGACTTGATGGACCCTTGGTCTCCTTCTGCTTAATTTTTTCTATGTTTCTATATTCTCCAAGAAATATAGAAACTTGGCATTGGGTACATAACTAGAAGACGTCTGCCAGAAATCAATACAGACATTTACAAATGTAAGTTAACCTTGTAAATAAAAGACTGAAAAATGTGTGAGTGTGAAATTCTTCATACTGTATGTTGCATAGAGTCAGAGAGTAGCCCCTAGCATTTACAGTTTTGCTATATTGCATTTCAGTGGAAGAAACAACATGGTGACTGGCATGCAACAGAGCATGAATGACATGAGAGACAGGCTGAAGCAACATTCCCTTTCCCCCAGTAGTACTATTCTTCTTCAGCATCACTGCCAACATGCTGACCATCACTACTGTCTGAGAAGTGTTTTGAAAGTGCCCCTGAATATCCTGCAAATACACCATAGTTTAGTTTAATAAAAGTTAAATCTTCAACATTTTCTGGAAGGTGTTTTCTTCTTGTATTACTAGCAACATAAAGCAGCCATTAGTGCTAAATACTATTTCTGAGTAGACACTCATTGATGAGCAACTTCAATAGTAATGGGCCACTTTTTGTAATGCTGTCCAGACCACACCCTTTTCATGCCAATACTGAAGTGAGTCATCTCGAACATTTATCTTTCTGGGATTCTTTAAGAAGTAATCCACCATATTGCTTGCTGAGTAGCTTATGATGGGAGAAGTAACAGCACTGTCTTTCTGTATGTCATCCAGTCCTGCCCGAATGTTGTCCGTGGAGTCAATACAAAATTGGCCCTGGGTTCCAATTCAAAATCTGTTGTCATTTTTGCAGCAACTTTATTAAAGAGCAGTTCTTCATAATGGTTGAGGTCTAGCTACCAGATTGAGAAGACCTGGCAAACTAGATTTGAAACATGGATCCAATATTGTTGCTAACACATATAATGTCCAGCTTCCAAAATCATGGTAATCCTGCAATCTGTTTCCAAACACAAAGACAGTTCTTCTGCAAAGTTACACCTGTGCTTCAACCTTGCTCTTCTCAGAATCAGAATCCAGTCTCAGAATCTTTCCAGTATCTGCATGAGAAGACACATCAATGGAACAACTTGACTTATGGTTGTGCTGTCAGCACTCGCTTCACATGTTGCTTCCTCAAATGGCTGTAGCAACTGACATAAATATGATACAGATTCCACAGCCCAGAGGTGAGTGTAACATCCCCTTTCCCTACTGCATGGTTCGTGGTGTACTGGTACATTACTTTGCATTGTTCTTGGAGCCTCTGTAACATGTAAAAGGTCGAGTTCCATCTAGCGGCACTTTCTTGTTTTATTTTGTAAATTTGTAAGTTATTGTGTTTTTGCATTTCTCACAAAATTGTTCAAGCCTTTGCAGAGTGCCTAAAGTGATCACATATCTCACATACAGCATCCAGCATATTCTGTACACTTCTGTCTTCACTGACTAAGTCTTGTACCGCTAGACTGAGTGTATGTGCAAAACATGGTAACTGCAGAAACCCATCATCCCTTAGTGCTTTCATAACGTTAGCTAAGCTGTCTGCAACCACAAATCCCGGGGAAAGGCCATTAGGGGAAAACCATTCTGAGAATTGTTTCTTTAGCCCTGTAAGATGTTCTCACTAGTGTGATTTTATTTGTTGAAGGTTGCAGTAGAAAGGACACCTGTTTTTGAGAATTGTATTGATCCCTGGTTGTGCCAGAGGATGTTGCAGAGGAAACTGATACCCAGTGGGCAGTGACAGTAATGTAGTCTGCTGTTTGACCACTCATCCACATATCTGTTGTTATATGCACTTCTTCAATAGTCGATGACTGCAAAGCAGTTCCATGTCATGATAGCGATTGCAATACAGCGATCGTTATCATAGCGAACGTATATTGCTGGAAAGTATTTCAGCGATATACAAACCCAGGTGACTTGACATCTGGTCCTAGTAAGTGTTTTTGTGGGGGGGGCTGCATCGAAGCCAGCCACCCTCACCACCACCACACTATAGAGCTGGCTCGGCTGCAGCAGGATCCCCTATCCATACAAACCCTCCCTCCTATCCCTCCCCCACACCTCCTCCTATCCCTCCCGCTCTGGTCGCTTTCCTGCTAACATCACTACTTTGCAGTGTAGCTGATGATGATCGCACTATAAATGAGTCACTGTTTTAACAGTCACCACTCATTATCACTATCATCATGGTATACCCTGCAGGCACTGTTTACATTATGGCACAGTTCCCTATAAAGAGTTGACACAGCCTTGCTGGAGAAATATGTCCATGCAGGTGATACCAAGGGCAGCAAATTTTATTACCTTGTGAAACCCAACAGAGCTGGCAATAGAAAATGGGTGCATGTCCAGTGCAATCATTGCATATATTGTTTTATTTAACTGCTGAGCAGCTGGATGGCTTTGATCATATTTAATTCCCCATTCAAAGCCTGCTGCATCGTTAACTGTTTCTGAGGTGTGACTGGCACACTAAAAAAGGCTAGAGGAGACAGAGAAGATTTCATTTTGTTTTCAATTGGGGAGCTTTCTGATTCTGATAATGAGCTAGCAGATAAAGGGGACGATGCAGTTAAAGTCCTGCTTGGTGTGTGAGGGGTTTTATGCTGTATATGGAAACATTTAGCTATGCCACCAGTGTGAGTACTAGCATTGACCTGTACAACATCCTCTGCCATGTCACCTTGTGACTTATTCCTGGCCCACTGAAGTGGATGTGTTTGCTGTAAGTGTCTTATTAAGGCTGACGTGCCAAGGTTCCTTGCTGTCTTCCTTTGCTGAAAGAGGTCTTACATAAACAGCATATTGCTCGCACATTGTTCTTTGGGTCAAGGTGAAAAAAAACCCAAATGGAAGAGAATGCCTTATTATTTTTGTCCCGAATTGCAACTTCTGAACCATAGAAACATAGAAACATGGACTTTGATGCTAGATATGACCACTTGGCTCCACCTAGTCTCCCATTTCCTACCTACAGGATAAGCTGCAGATCCTAGTTATCAGGCAGCCTTATTTCTTCTCTCACTTCACAGATTGTCCTTATGTCTGTCCCACTTATTTCTTGAATTTTCCCAGTTTTAGACCCCACAGCCCTTCTCAGGAAGGCTGTTCCATCGTGTCCACCACCTTCCTGTGAAAAATACTTCTCACATTGCCCTCAGAACTGCCCCCATCTATCTTTAAATTGTGTCCCTTGTTCTTGCACATCTCTTTTTCTGAAAGATACTACCCTCTTGACTTTTGCTGATTCCACTGAGGTACTTAAAAGTTTCTGTCATGCTCCCTCCCTCCTTTCTCAAGGCTATATATTAAGCTCCTTTAGTCTCTCCTCATATGGCTTCTCTTGCAGACCCTGCACCATTTTAGTTGCCCTCCTCTGGACTGCCTTCTATCCTGTCTATGTCCTGCGGAGATTGGGTCTCCAGAACTGGATGCAGTACTCGAGATGGGGTTCCCCAACTGTCTGTACAGAGGATAACAATTTGCATTTCTTTGATGATGCCTCTCCTATACATCCCAGTATACCGCCAGCCTCCTATTGCCTTCTCACATTGCTTGCTAACCTTATGTAATCTGATGATTACCTCAGGTCCTTTCCATTTTGTTGTTGTTACTACCTCCCACCCATTGTGAAATCTTCCCTGGCTTGTCTTTCATGCATTATTTTGCTACTTTTGCATTGAATCTAAGCTGCATACTTCTGACCACTACTCCAACCTCGCCAAGTCCCTTCTAATCCTTTTCCACCACTTGTGTATCAACCCTGTTGCGAGATCTTTATGTCATCTGACAAAGGCACACTTTTCCGTCCAGTCCCTCTGCAGTGTCACTTATAATGACATTTAAAAGGACAGGATCCAGTACTGAATCCTGTGGTACCCCAGTAGTAAACCCTCTTTCTTCAGAGTGGACTCCATTTACAATTATCTTCTATGTCCTGTTGTCCAGCCAATGTTTTACCAGGGTTAATTTGAGTATTAATCTTTTGTGTGGGACTGTGTCAAATGCCTTGCTAAAGTCTAGGTAGGCCATGTCCACAGCTCCTCCCCAGTCTCCTACTTTGGTCACCCTATCAAAGAAATCAATTAGATTCGTCTGACATGACCTTCCTGCCGTGAACCCATGCTGCCTTGGGTCCTGTGCCCCACTGACCTCTAGGTACTCAACAGTTCTTTCCTTCAGAAGTGATTTCATCACTTTCCTACCACAGAGGTCAAACTGACAGGTCTGGTAGTTCTTGCCTCTGTCTTGGTCCCACTTTGTGAAGGGAATCACATCCACCTTCCTCCAGTCCTCAGGTACCACATCATTCTCCCATGATTTGCTAAAAGGGTAGGTGTCAGTGGTTTCACTAGTTCTCCTTTAATTCTTTAGAATTTAGTGTGAATTCCATCAGGTCTTCATTGCTTTGTCTACCTTCAGTTTTAGGAGTTCTTTCAGAACCTTTCTTTTGTGAAAGGACTGGATCAACCTCTATCAAGAGTGCTTCTGTTAATTGGATTAAGCATCTCCTCCTCCTTCTTTGTGAATATTGAGCAGAAATATTCATTCAGTATACCTGCTTTTTCACTGTCCCTCTTCGCCCATCCACCGGCCCATTCTATTCAGCCTCACTTATCCTCTCTTTGTCTTTCTCGGCGTTCTCTGGATGTACTTAAAGGTTTCATCTCCTTTCTTAACCGATTGGCTAACTTTTCCTCAGTTTGGGCTTTGCTATTCTGACTTCCTCCCTACTTCTTCTGCCTTAACTGGTACAGCTTCTGTCCTGCTCCTTCTGTGTTTCTATGCTTCCTGAATGCTGTCTTTTCTCCCTTACTTCCCTGCCACCTCTTTTGAGAACCATATTGGCTTTTTTCTTTCATTTGATTTGTTTATTTGCTTCACAAGTCTTGTTGCTTCAGTGATGGCAGATTTGATTTTTCCCATTGTTGCTTCACCTCTCCTTCTAACCTGTTTGCTAGTGCTTTTCTAAGGCACTCCAGTTTGCCAAAGTCAGCCCTCCTGAAGTCCAGTACACTCACTTTTGTATGGCTTGACTCTGTAGTTGAGTTTATCATTAATCACACTGTTTGAAAGTCACTTGTTCCCAGATGGCAACCCACTTCTAGATCAGAGATCCTCTCACTGTCCCCATTTGAGAGTATGAGGTCTAAGATTGCTCCCTCACGAGTGGGTTCCAAAACTAGCTGTCTGAGGCATGCCACCTGTAGGGCATTGAGAATGGCCCTGCTCCTTGATGTGGCTGCAACAAATGTGCTCCAGTTAACATCTGGCATATTCAGGTCTCCCATCAAAAGTATCTCCCCTTTCTCTGCCATCCTAAGGATGCCTTCTATCATATCCAGCATATCATCATCCAGCATGTCTATGTTAATTTCATATTTTGATTATTTTCTCTATGTCTCTCTAGATGATTGGGTGTAAGGCCTGCCTTCATCAGAGAAGAAAGGTAAGCCTGATATGCCGTCCTTTTCACTGGCTCCAATGACCTTTCCGCAGGGTTCTTGGTCTGGCATCTCATAAGTTTCTCTGGCTCCAAGCCCTCATTATCAGAGTTCCCATCATGCACTGCCTCTGTTTCAGGAACATTCTCACTGCCACTGCTATCTACATGGTCTGACTCTGAAGGCTCATAGAGAAATGAGAAATGGTAGAATCTAAAGAAAGTGGCAAAATGTATGCATGTGTGCTTATTCTTCTCTTTCCACTACATGTATTATTGGCAACTGCCTTTATTTTTTAATAACTGTACCTTTGGCAAATCTACTTTTCTTAGCTGCTGGTTCATAACCAAGCATTTCTTGCTGCATTTTACTTGGCCTGTATTTGTTAACTGGGTATCACTTGCAACAGCAGACAAACGTGATGGGATCTCAGAAGACAAGGACTTGGAGCATGAGAAAGCTTCAATCAGTAAAGAGGATGCACCTACTGCAGTAAGAGAGGCACTTTTTGAGACTGTTTTTTTTTCTTCTGAATTACTGGGCCTGATTCTCAAAGCATCGTCTTTGATGCAAGGTGCCTGCATCACACAGCAGTGGTGTAAGGGGCACTGTATCAAACATGCAGATTTTCATGCCATTCTCAAAGACCACCCCACACCATGCACCAAGACTTAGGCACCAGGTCTGCAACCATGCAGCTGGCGTGCAGCATGCTAGGGGCATGTAGCAGATGCTAGCTGCCATATCCCCTAACTTGGGATTCTCTAAACCCTCCCGGAGTGCACACTTCTAAGTACTGTTAGATCAGCCAGGGTTGGTCTCATGGTACTTATAAGTGTGCCCTCTGGGAGGGTTTAGAGAACTTGCACCACACCTGAAGCAGTCCATGGGCAGGAGGGAACATGTGCAGTGGTCCCCACTTGCCAATCCTGATCTGTTGTTGAATAAAATAAAACAGTTCTCTGGAGGCTAGCATCTCCCTCCTCCAATCCTCAATGTCCCCTTTATGCATAAATAAGAACTCCTGGTGTCCAGTGGTCCCTCCTCCTGAAGTAGCATATAAAGCATTCCCTGGTGCCAGTGGTCCCCTTCCTCATCCCCATGTGCCCCGTCCAACAATACCCAACAGTCCCTGGTGTCTAGTTCTGTGATTCAAACTCCATTAGGATCACAAAGCAGAGTAGCAAGTAATTAATCACTCCTGCAGATCCCAAATGCCTTAAGTTTATGGGCATTGAACATGTGCCAGTTTCTCAAGTTTGGAGGATAGAACTAACTTACTGCTGCAAAAGAGAGCCAAAATGATTTTAAAACTCTGCAGCATGAAACCCATTGGGCTCAATGATGATTGGGATCTGAAATCATTTTTAAGAAAAATAAATCTAGCAGGAGTAGTTATGTGTTACTCTGCTTTGTAATCCTAACGAGTTTGCTTTTGGTCTTTGATTCTATTTTTTGGCAAAGTTTAAAATGGTTGCAATATTTGTTTATAAGCTCTTTGAAAAATTAGCAATGAGCTTATTAGAAAACAGCTTAAATCAACATCTAGTTAAGACCTACTTATAAATATTGAAAATCTATCTGGCCCAGCAATTCAGAAGAAAAACAACTGTCACAAAAGTGCTTCTTCTACTGCAGTAAGTGAATAATTGAGTTCTGGAAGAACTCACAAAGCTGAAGATGGATAATGCCATGGGGCCAGCCAGTATCCACCGAGGATATTAAGGAGCTGAGACAGGGAACTAACAGAGCCTCTGGCAGCCCTGTACACAGAGCCAGTCAACACAGGTGTGGTTCCAGAGGACTGGAGGAGGGCACATGTAATCCCACTGCACAAAAGTGGCAGTAGGGAGGAGGCGGGGAACTACAGTTCAGTCAGCCTCACCTCAGTGGTGGAAAGATCATGGAGACACTGCTGAAAGAAAGGATAGTGGCACATGTGGAATCCAGGGTGCTCAGAATCTGAGGTAACAAGGATTCACTGCAGGAAGGTCATGTCAAATGAATCTAATAGCTTTTTTGATTGGGTGACTAGGGAAGTAAATCAGGAGGGGTGGTAGACACCACCTACCTAGATTTTAGCAAGCCTTCTGCACCGTCCCACATAGAAGGCTGATTAACAAGATGGGTAGTCTGGGCATGGGAGACAAGGTGGTCAGCTAGGCTAGGAACTGGTTAACAGATAGGAGACAGAGGGTGGTGGTAAATGGGTACAATCTGGAGAAAGGGGGTGACCAGGGGGTACCACATGGATCAGTCTTCTAGGACCAGTCCTGTTCAGTGTCTTTAGTGACATTGCAGAGGGGTTTGTCTGTTTGCAGATGACACCAAGACCTGCAATAGGGTGGATACTACAGAACGGGTGCAGAAAATGAAGAAGGACCTGGAGAAGCTTAAAGATGGTAGGAGATGTGGAGCTGAGGTTAATGCAAAGAAGTGCAAATAATGTACCTGGGTAGAGGGAACCTTAGGAGAGCTACAGGTTGGGGAGGTGCTGACTGTCACCAAAGAGGAAAGAGACCTAGGGGTTATCATCTCTGATGACCTTAAGGAATCAAAGCAGTGTACAAAGGCAGCAGGGAAGGCCAGTGGCATGCTGGGGTGCATAGGCAGAGGTATCACTAGCAGAAGGTGGGAGGTGGTGATGCCATTTTATAAAACATTGGTAAGGCCTCACCTGGAGTACTGTTTGCAGTTCTGGAGGCCACACCTGCACAAGGACATAGATAATGTGAAGACTATCCAGAGAAGGGCAACAAAGATGGTGCAGGACTTACACAGCAAAACATATGAGGAGAGACTAAGGGACCTTAATATGTACTCACTGGAGGATGGGGGGGGGGCATGAGTGAAACTTCAAGTACCTCAAGGGCATAAACAAAGTTTAGGTGGGGGATCTTTTCCAATGTAGGAAAAGTACTAGAACAAGGTGACACAATATGAAATTGGAAGGTGGTAGAGTAAGAGGTAATGCAAGGATGTTTGTCTACACAGAAAGGGTAGTCAACGCTTGGGTTACTCTGCCACAGAAGGTAGTGGGGGTAAGCACAGTGGAGGGGTTTAAGCATGTCTGGGACAGGCACAAGGGAAGCTTGAGAGGGAAGGGAGTGATGAAAAGCCATTGATCAGATAGGGTCAGTGGCCACATACAATGTTTAGGGCCTATGGGCAGACTGGTTGGGCCTAGCAGTATTTATCTGCCAACATTTTCTATGTTTCTATATTTCTAACCCCTTTGTTATTTCTTTGCAGCTCTATGTTGGCATTACAGTACCATATCAACACATTGGTGCCGTAACACACATAGTTATAGCAAAGTGCAGCAACAGGCCGGAGATATACACAATCGCCCTAGATCCCTCATCCTGCTGCCATGTGTGTGTGTGTTGGGGAAGGAGAATAACCCTGAGTGTTACAAGTGGCCTTAGCAACAAAGGGCTATACCAGTGTTTAGGGGATGGAGTGTGCAGGATCACACCGAGTGACCTAGAATGACTTTATCAAGAACCAGCGGTTACGGTAATGAGGGGGGGTAGGTGAGATCAGCAGCTTTGGCAAGAATTGGCAGTGCTGTTGTTCTGTGATACCAGGATGTTTGCTTATTCACCTGTCAAGCAAACTGAAACATCTACAAATTCAAAACCTCTTGATAAAGCTCAGAAATGCCATACACTAAATGTACTTGCAATTGCTGAAATGTTATGCTAGAATTTTACTAAAGTAAGTTCACATGTGTGGCACTCAAAACTAATAGAGAAATAGCCTGAGAGGCGCTTAGTCATGTGATGCTAGAAATTGTCTGGAATGGCTTCCATAGTTTTGGTCAACCCATAAGAAACTATGGCAGAACCAGAAAGCAGCTGTTACTTTAAAAGGAAGGATGGGTATCCCATAGTTTAACCACCAAGGGTATGCACCAGCTGCATGCTTAACAACTGCACACAGTCTGTGTAACTGTCACTAGAGGAGTTTTTGTTATGGTCTGTATCACTGTGAGAGGGAAGCTACTATACTGCTGACAGTAGTAATCTCCAGCATCTTCAGTCTGAACTTTGTGTATTGTAAAGGTGTAGTCTGTTCCAGATCCACTGCCGCTGAACCGATCTGGGACTCCAGAGGGACGGTGCTAGTGTAATAGATTAGAGCTTGGGACTTTGTCCAGATTTCTGCTGGTACCAGGCTATGTAGCTGGAAATGCTTGAACTGGCTTTACAGGTAATAGTGATGGTTTCTCCTGGTAATACAGATTTAAAGAGAGGAAACTGAGTCATCACAATGTCCCTTTGGAATCTGCATAGAAAGAAAAGATAAAATGCTGTTGTTAACACTCAAATGGCTGAGCACATGAACAGGAACTTTTAGTATTCTGGCTACTTAAACAGTACAGTACTGTAATTCCACCACATTCCCAAGATTAAAATGTATAACTATATTAGAAATAAAGTTGTTTAAGACAAGTTTTCCATTTAACCCATGAATGATATTATCTGTTCTTACCCTGAATATACATCAGCACTGCCCAGGCAAAGTAAATGAAGGAGAGCATTGTGTCTTCTCTCTGTAACCGCGTTGAGTAAACAGGGACTGTAACAAGTTGAATGCTTTAAAAATCCTCCGAGCAGAAAAACAAGGGCTGTTTATGCAAATTACATTGTCTATTCAAATAGTTTTAATTTGGGGTGGGACTTAGCGATCAAGATTTCTTCAGCCTGTGCTTTAGGGTCACAGAACACACTCCTTGCAGAAATTTGTTCTGTCCTTCTGCCCAATCATTTGTAATAATTGAAGAAATTTCTAGTTAGAAACTTTAATGGCATTTCTAAAACATGTTTTATATACTGTAGTAATGTAGTTTTTATGATTTCTATAAATATCATGTATTTTAATAGAATGCCCATGAAATGTATCCTATACATTTAAACTATAAGAAGGGGTGGTCTCCTTCTGGAATACCACACATGTAGTTCAGTGCAGTGGCTAATATTACAGCAGCCATTGTCTCCTTCCATGACGTAATTTAGAAATGTTCAAACCCCTTGGAAAACTGTCATTCATACTAATTTATGCTGATTGTGAAATAAAAGTTGGGACATTTAAAAAAAACACCATTTACAAAATACTTAAATATAACAATATGTTAAAAACAGAGAAAACAAAATGAAACCCAAAGCTAAGAAGACTGAGCTAAGCACCCGTATCAATATACAGTAGCTTACTGCTGCTTATTGTATAAAAGTGCTATAAAGTGAAAAAAGATGTATCAACTCACAAGTCCATCACATATGTAAACTTCATGCCAGCAGTGAACGAACTATGTCACACCAACATGGTAAAAAGTATCTGATATATTTTATTAATTTTTGTTTGGTAAATAGTTAAAGTCCACTGGGCACAAAGCCCATTTACAGGGTGACCTGGGAGCACAGGAGGAAAATCCCCATCTGTTATGATAAGAGTTGTGCAATGGGACTCCCTCACCCACAAAGGAACATACATTCCTCAGATTTATGTAGCCCACCCTTTAAAGGGGCTTATGCTCTATTTAGGCATCCTTTCCTCCCACCCCCCCAAGAGCTAGGAATACGTACAGAGCCCAGCACAGGGCAGGATGGGGTAAATGGAAAACAGACAAGGACAATAAGAGCAGGATGGGGAAAAAGGATAAAGCCACATTAAATGGAGGGCAATGAGTACCAATGCCCATAGTCTGGGAAACAAGCTTCCTGAGCTAGTAGCCCTGATGGAAGATGAACAATTGATATTATGGCAGTCACGGAAACATGGTACACCAAGAACCATGACTGGGATGTCAGCATACCAGGTACACATCTACAGAAGGGACAGGGAAGGTAAAAATGGAGGTGGAGTAGCTCTATAAATAAGGAAAGGGATCAAAGCTACAGAACTAAAAAGTAAAGGGGGGACAAGAGGCACCTGGGTCACCTTGGAGACAGGAAATGGCATCACAATTCACACAGGGGTTGTATACAGACCCCTGCCTCAAGGAGAGGAAATGGACAACAAAATGATAGAGAACATTCTCAAAATGGCTGAAAAAAGGAGATACTGTTGATGGGGACCTGAATATGCCAGATGTTAACTGGATAACATGTACTACAGCCACATCCAAGAGCAGGGTCATTCTCACGCCTGCAGGGCAGGCTTAGACAGCTAGTGTTGGAACCCACTGGAGGGACAATACAGTCAGACCTGGTTAATCCATACACATTTGTGTTTGCCAATTTTGTTACGTAATACAAATCTACGTAGTAACCAGACAGTGATAATAAAGAGGTCAATAGCCCAACAAAAATCTGTATGCAGTGTTTTTCATTCAGATAATCAGTACATGGATCACACAGCATGGATTAACCAGGTCTGACTGTACTAGACCTGGTACTCTCAAATGGAGAGAGGATCACAAATTTAGAAGTCAGCAGACATCTGAGAACAAGCAACCATGGCACAGTGTGCTTCACAATAAGCACAACCATGGAGATAAGGCATACAAAAACAAGGATATTGTACTTTAGAAGGGCTGACTTTGGCAAAATGGGTGAATACCTGAAAAATGCACTAGCAAATGACCAAAAAAGAGGGGTGGAAGAACAATGGAGAAAAATCAAAACTGCCATCATAAAGGCAACAAGCCTTTGTGTGAAACAAATAAAGAAAACAAAGTGGAGTAAAAAACCACTATGGTTCTCAAAAGAGGTGGCAGGGAAGGTTAAGGAGAAAAAGGCTGCATTCTAAAAGTATAAGGAATCACAGAAGGAGCACGACAGGAAACTGTATCAATTAAAGCAGAAAGAAGTGGAAGGCAGTCAGACTAGCAAAGGCCCAAACAGGGAAAAAATAGCCAACCCAGTTAAGAAGGGGATAAAACCTTTATAGGTACATTAGGAGCATAGAAAGGTTAAGGGAGGGATAGTGAAGATTAATAAAGGAATGGGAGGTGGACAGAGGGAGACAGTGAAAAGGCAGAGATACTGAATGAATACTTTGCTCAGTATTCACAAAAGAAGATGAGGAGGAGTTACCTAAACCAGACAATAGAAGCACTCTGGGTAGGAGGGGTGACACCAGTCCATTCACAGAAGAAAGAGTCCTGAAAGAACTCCTAAAACTCAAGGTGGACAAAGCAATGGGCCTGACGGATTCACCCAGAATCCTAAAAGAACTAAGGAGGTCCTAGTGACACCACTGAACATGCTTTTAACAAATCATGGCAGGATGGGGTGGTACCTGAGGATTGGAGGAGGGCAAATGTGATTCCCCTTCACAAAAGTGGTAGCAAGGCAGAAGCAGGAAACTACAGACCTGTAAGTTTGACCTCGGAGGTAGGGAAAATGATGGAATCACTTCTGAAAGAAAGAATTGTTGAGTACCTAGAGGCCAGTGGGGCACAGGACCCAAAGCAGCATGGATTTAGAGCAGGAAGGTCATGTCAGACAAATCTAATGGATTTCTTTGACTGGGTGGTCAAAGTAATAGACCAGGGAGGGGCTGTGGATATGGCCTACCTAGACTTTAGCAAGGCATTTGACACAGTCCCGCACAAAAGATTAATAATCAAGTTAGCCAGCCTGGGAATGGGTCCCAGGGTGGTAGCCTGGGTAGCAGACTAGCTGTACAACAGGACACAGAAGGTAATAGTGAATGGAACACATTCCGAAGAAAGGGGGGTTACTAGTGGAGTACCTCAGGGCTCAGTACTGAGTCCAGTCTCTTTAACATCTTTATAGGTGATATTGTAGAGGGTCTGGAGGGAAAGGTAAGCCTTTGCAGATGACAAGAGATCTGTAACAGAGTTGATACACAAGAGGGGTAGAAAAGATGAGAAGGGACTTGGCAAGGCTGAAGGAATGGTCAGACATATGGCAACTTAGATTCAATGCAAAGAAGTGCAGTAATGCACCTGGGAAACAAAACCCAGGAGAAAGAGTACACAATAGCAGGGAGATACTAACAACAACAAAATGGAAAGGGACCTGGGTGGTCATATCGGATGACCCAAAGGTGGGTAAGCAATGTGAAAAGTCAGTAAGGAGAGCCAGAGATACTGGGATGCATAGGAAGGGGCATCACAAGTAGAAAAAGGGAAGTGGTTATACCTCTGTAAAGACAGTTGGTGAGACCCCATCTGGAGTACGGTGTGCAGTTTTGGAGACCTCATCTACGCAAGGACATAGACAGGATGGAAGCAGTTCAGAGGAGGTCAACTAAAATGGTGCAGGGTCTGCAGCAGAAACCATGTGAAGAGAGACTGGGAGAGCTTAATATGTATACTCTTGATGAAAGGAGGGACGGGGGAACATGATAGAAATGTTCAAGTACCTCAAGGGAATCAACAAAGTCCAGGAGGGTAGCATCTTTCAGTAAAAGAGATGTGTAAGAACAAGGGGGCACAATTTAAAGATAGAGGGGGGCGGCTAGGGTAATGTGAGGAAATTTTTTTCACGGAGAGAGTGGTGGATACATGAACAGCCTTCCTGAGGAGGAGTCTGGTCTAAAACAGTGGGGAATTCAAATATGCATGGACAGACACAAGGCAATTATAGGGGGGGGTTGCAGTAAGTAGGCTGTTGGTTAACTAGAATCTGCAGCTTATCCAGTAGGTAGGAAATGGGTAGACTGGGTGGGTCAATTATCTGACCTCAAAGTCTATGTTTCTATGTTAGTGCTCTGGGGATATTGGCTGCTGGATACCTCCAAGGTGGCGGCAGAGAGTAGGTTTTAGGGAGCATATAAGGGAACAGATAGGAAGTATTGGGGTCTTTCAAGCCCAGGCATTAGGCCTTGGGCTGGAGAAGGGTGGCTGGAAGTGCAGAGTAAGAAGCAGAGGTTAGGTGGGCAAGAAAGGTAGCTTGGTGGTCCGGGAGGGCAGTGGAGGACCCCCAGAGTAAAGTCAGGATGGCTTTTTTAGCGTCATGGTCAACGAGGAGCTGGGGAATGGAGCTCTGTGGGGAATGATGTGAGCCAGGTCCTCGTCTTTTAGGGTCCAGGGAGTGTAGGTGGCTTGTAGGCCAGGAGGAGTTAGGAACCCTAGAGACCATCTGCAGGTGTTCCTGACATAACCAGGGCTGTGGGGGGCAGTGGCAGGGGCCCCCACAGGAGGGAAGCCAGTGGCAGTGGCCCCATCGCACCTGGCATGGTAGGGCAGTCTGGGATAGGAGGGAGCCCAGGGGCCCTTCACGCAAGATATGGGCCTGCTTTGGAGGGGCAGGTCCTGAGGCACCAGAACATTGAAGGCCTGGTGAGTCACAGGCCATAATGGCAGGCCTTGAGGGTAGCCCCTCATGCTGGAGCTTAGTTCAATCTGAGGAGGTGACAAAAGAGGATGTGGGCCTGGGAAGATGAACAGCAGAATCCGGAGCAATCTGGGCCACCAGTGAGAAGGCAGGTCAGTCTGTAGTATGGGGCCAGGAGTACTGGACCAGGGCTGGGTTTTGGGGCTGTTGCACCAGTTGGGCTGATTAGAGGAGAGGCTGAGCCAAGAGAGGGTGGCCAGTGCTGAAGTAACACCCATACAGAGCCAAGCTTGAAGTGGGTTACAGGCCTGGGTCATCAGGAAAACTCTTGGAAGCCCCTGTGGCTTTGGTCAGCACCCAGCGGTCCAGGTGGGGAAGCACCCTGCTTCCATGCCAGTGTTTGGGGGATGACCAGTGGAATTGAGTGGGTAACCCAGGAGTAAGGAAGAAAGAATGGTTGACTTACCAGATCCAGAGGAGCCAAGAGAGTGCAGGATCTGAGTTCAAGTAGGTCTTAGGTAAGCATGAGAAGGAGGGAGGTGGGAGAGAGAGAAAACAATTCTTGCTTGAACTGCTCATTCCTTCCTGATGACGCCATATGGCATCATAAAAAACATACCTCTTTTTCCTGATGACACCATATGGTGTCCTAAATCATGTGCTGTAGTGGCTGATGACGCCGATTGGCGTCCATGTCTTTCTCTTGGTGCCGCTCAAGCATTTATTTACATTTGATGAACTGAGTTGTACCAGCTAATAGGGGACATCATACCTTACTGATTTTACCTAATATAATATGCATTACCATTGGCTGATTTTGAAAACAAGCCTTAATTAAATAAATAAATTTACTATTTTTCGCATGCTATGAAAATGTATTATTTCATTCTGCCATTAGTTTGTCATGTAACAACAAATCATCTTGTTTTAGTGTAACATGTTAAGATGATCAGGTTGACACTACAATTAATTTCATAACAAACTGTATATATTTTTTTATTCGAGCAATTTGATTGGCCGTCACCACTTTTGGTGCATTTTTTTTGTCTTCCGGGGTATTTTTCTACAATAACATGTTGTCACTGATATCATGATTGTTATAACTATTATTCCATTTATACCACTAAGTGAGCTGAATATTTCTATATTTAAAAATCAAGCTCTGTGATTGATCAGATTTTCTGACATCATCGATTCTGAATTTAATTGATATAATACGGACAGTCTTGCACAGGCCTGATGAAGCCTTGGTTGATAGCACTTCAGGGAACCTGCATGCAGATCTTTTGTGAGTGCCTTCCACTATTCTATTCAATGTGTGCCTGAAACGTCTAGACTAAACTTATTTAGCATTCAAGCAAGGACTCATATTTTTTTAAACTGTCACTATAGGAAAGTGACTCTCTGGGCTCTGGAGTGTACAGTGATTTTTTTTTTTTTTTGATGTTTCAGTTAGGGATCGCAGCCATCACCTGCACCCACCCTTGCTCTGTAGTGTGTCACCATTTGGTCATATTGATCCTCACTGTTGCCATGCTTGCTCTGTGCTTATTGTACATGTCCCTATTTCCATTAACCAGTCAGAGCACACACTGATGCAGGAAGAGCATGGTGACTGGAAACTTAGTTTCAAGATGGAAGTGCTGCTCTTATCCTAAAATACTCACTTCATTTTGGTGGCAACACTTCGATTTGTAATCTGTATTTACTTTATTTGTTTTTATTTTTATTTATGATAAAAGTTTTCATGGTTGTCACTTTGTTCATTTTGGGATAATTTCTGGTTATCCTGTGTGATCACATCTTGTGGCTCCAGCTGGCATTCCTGATGGGAGTGAGTGTTTCTTGTGCATGTACTAGATAAGGTCACATGAATTCAGCACCTTTTGTTACTTTTTAAAGAGTTTCTGTTCGGATTATGGCTATGTTAAAATCTATGTGGCTTGTTGCTCCCTGCGTTATGGATGATAAGTGAGTTAGGGTCAGTAGCATGTTTGTCTCATGCTCTGCACTTGAGTTTTCTCCCCAATACGCAGTTGCTGATTGTTTAAAATGAAAAAACAATGGTGTTGCCTTCAACTTTTCTGGCATCAGTTCAGCCCCAATCTTGATGCACTGTAAAGTCAAATCATTTTTGAATCCTCCACAGTCACTGGTGTTGTCCATTGACTCGTATGACATCAGTCCAGACTGAACCTCTGATGCACTGTAAAGTGTTCTTCAGGTTAAACTCCTCCACAGCCACTTGTAAGATCTAGCTCCTTACCATGCATCAGTCAAGCCCCAAACTGTAGTGAACAGTGAAGTGCATTTCAGGTTCAGATCCTCCTCAACTGATGGTGTTGTCCACTCGACTTACCATGCCTCAGTCAGACCAATCCCATAATGCACTGTGAAGTGCATTTCATGTTAAAACCCTCCACATCCACTGGTGTAGTCCATCAATTCATATGACATCAGTTCAGCCCCAGTCTTTGTTGCACTGTAAAGTATTCTTCAGGTTCAAATCCCTCCACAGCCACTTGTAAGATCTAGCTCCTTATCATGCGTCAGTCGAGCCCCAAACTGTAGTGAACAGTGAAGTGCATTTCAGGTTCAGATCCCTCCTCAACTGATGGTGTTGTCCATAGACTTACCATGCCTCAGTCCAGACCAATCCCATAATGCACTGTGAAGTGCATTTCATGTTAAAACCCTCCACATCCACTGGTGTAGTCCATCAATTCATATGACATCAGTTCAGCCTCAGTCTTGTTGCACTGTAAAGTATTCTTCAGGTTCAAATCCCTCCACAGCCACTTGTAAGATCTAGCTCCTTATCATGCGTCAGTCGAGCCCCAAACTGTAGTGAACAGTGAAGTGCATTTCAGGTTCAGATCCCTCCACAGCTGATGGTGTTGTACATAGACTTACCATGTATCAGTCCAGATCAATCCCATAATGCACTGTGAAGTGCATTTGATGTTCAAAACCCTCCACATCCACTGGTGTAGCCCATCAATTCATATGACATTAGTTCAGCCCCAATCTCTGATGCACTGTAAAGTACTGTTCAGGTTCAAATCCCACCAGAGTCACTGATTTAGTCCATCTGTTCATCAGTCTTCAGTCCAACCTTTATCTCTGATACTATGTGATGTGCATTACTGATATGGATCCCTCCTCAGTCACCAACACTTACCCTCAGATGCACTGTAATGTTCTATTCAAGTTCGAATCACTCCACAACCACTTGTTTAGTTCCTAGTGCTCATAATGCTTCAGACCAGCCTTTACCTCTGATGCACTGTGATGTGATCAGTGCCTGTATATGACTTAGACAGTCCATTCAAATGAAACACAGCACACAGTACACATGTGCACCAATGAGCATCACTCCATGGTGCAGGCATACCCACAGTCCCTACCACCCACACAGTGCACCATACTAAATGCTGCAACATATCACATGTGTATGCAGGCAATCCAGGTGACACAGCACATAGTACACAACCTTTACAGGTGCCCATGTCATCACCCTGTACGTATATCCACAATGTCTCTGCATGGCATGTGAACACCATTACCAGGTGCAGGCAGCCCCACCTGCTTCCCTACAACTGAGTATACTCCCAGGATGGGTGCCATTTCATGACACAAAATGACTGCAGTGCCTAAGAGCATAATTTCTTTGTACAGGCACACCCACCCACTTCTCCATGACACAGTATACCCCAAATTACCAGTGCCTTTTCAGCAACTTCATCATCCTGTACGTATACCCATAATGTATCTATAGTGTCTGTTAGCACAATTATTACATGCATACAGCCCTCTCATTTCCCCGGAACATATGAAGTGAATCTGAGCATGTATTATGAATGCAGGACATTCCTGCCACTAACACACAGTGCTTTGTCATACAGTCATTCCCTCACCTTAAACCATCCCATAATACAACCCCCCAAAAATAAACTATGCCAGGAAATTAAATAATACACACATTTATTCAACATGATGTTTACTGAAAGACTGTGAACCTTTACATGAACAACATCATGATTCATTTACAGTATGATAAAGCAACAGCAAACTAGAATACAGTTTCCTGTACTTATTATGGGATTTTATTACAAAATAAAATAAAATAGTTTATTTCAATGAAATTACACATTTTAACTCAACAAATATGTAATTAATATTAGAGACCTCCAGCACTAAAAATATATCCATTTCCTGTGTCAGCTCCTGACCTACACTGGAAGTGTTCTTCCTATTTACATCACTGACCTCAAAGCACTTCCTACCTGCATCACTTCCTGATATGTCCTTCTAAGGTAATGTGTAATATGTTCTTACTAAACTAGGGGAAAAACAGAAAAACTGATAATCAGATTCATAAACTAAAATCAGTGGGTAAGAAGAATTAAACACTTCAAAATTCCAACCAGTGGAGTGGAACAAAACTCAAGCTGTACTAACAAGAGATTCAGATATTAATTTCTGACTAAAAAATTGTAAAAACTTGCAAAATTTATATTTAGACAATGACAGATGTTTATTGTAT
This sequence comes from Neoceratodus forsteri, assembly GCA_016271365.2. Taxonomy (NCBI): domain Eukaryota; kingdom Metazoa; phylum Chordata; order Ceratodontiformes; family Ceratodontidae; genus Neoceratodus; species Neoceratodus forsteri. The sequence goes on from CM057452.1 coordinate 1,137,053,483, forward strand.
ATTTTAACAATTTAACCAACAATTTACAGAAATGTAATATTTTGCATGGTTAGCTATAAATAGAGCATAATTATATTTAGATAAAATCATCAGAATTTATTAAAATGTGAAAACAACTTTACACTAAATCCAGTTAAATAGACATTATCAAACCTCACTCATTTCAAAAACTTTTGTCCTGAAAAACTTTTCTTTTACATTTTAAAATTGGATGTATGGTTTTTAAGATATGTAGGTTTAAGCACAGTGTGTTTGTATGAATGCTGCAGATCTAGAACCCTTTCAGGAACACAGGTGTTCTAGCAGCAGGCCGAGGGTACCTGAACATTCTAAGTGACAATAGGATAGAATGAGTTAATTAAGAGTCATCGTTCTGCTGCCTTAAAATGTTCAGCCAGTATGTGTAAAAGTTGAATTAGCCCCATGAAACTACATTATCTGTTTGAAAAATGAAGGTGTGACCCCTGTATTGTTGGGAATCATTTGCAGTGCAGGAGCAGAATAAAGAAGCCAGTTTGGGAGGAAATAACAGTGATGTACCTTATTTATACTGAGAGGGGAAGCAAATGAAATGAAATCCTTCTTTTCTCTTTATGTTCAGTTGAATTAATTTCTCATGAGTTGCATTCAGATAGCTTCTCCTGCTTATGGCAGGTCCGAGGGGCTCAGGGGACTTTGAGACAATAGAGGTACAGCGTGAGTTCCTGGTCTGGTGTGCAGCCTTTGGGGCGAAAACCAGATTCTGAGGGTGAAGGTGAGAGGCACGAATGTGGAAGACACCAGCAAGATAGGATACAACTTTTCTGCCTTAATCTGAAGTGCATTGGTCTCAAAGCGCTTGAGGGTACCCTCCTCCTTTGCCCCAGACCATCTGCGAAAGAAGTTTATGCCCCTAGATGGGGAATGAGAGGGGTACATTTTAAAATGGGCAGAAAGTTTCCTGAGTTCTGATTGGCTGAAAGCCTTTTCAGCCATGTCCTTATCAGGACATAACCCTGCAACTGGCACTGACTGTGCCAACCAAAACACAGGACACAGTTAAATCAATGCATGCCACCCAGTGTGGTACCACTCTTGCACTTTAGCTCCTCAGCAGCCAACTCACAGAACCATGGGAGAGCAGTGTCAGTACTATAAAATCAGTACTTGTGTCCCTCACAGTGTCAAGCATTAAGGACACAAAATCCACTTACATTTTTCATATTTTAAAATTTCTTTCTAAACTCTCCTGCTAGACTGCTAATCTGCAGCTCTTCCACTAGTTTCTGTAGTGCAGCAGCTTATTATAAGTCCTCACTGTGACACTCCCCCCCCACACACACACAGAGTCTGTTTCTGTAATTTCCTAAGTCACTTCTTGATTTTTAAATTAAGACTGACCTGTGCTGTGCTGCTTGCAAACCAATCACAATGAAGTCACTGAACTGATTCCAGCGGCTTTCAAATCCCACGACATACCAACTCAGGAACAGCGAGTGTTACAACAGCCAAGAATGAAAAAAAAAAAGCAGACCCGCTCCTACCAAACTTCTAAGAACTACATCTCATTGCTATTAATTTAAAAGTCATTCCTTGTTGTTCCTCACTGTTCTGACCCATGAAGCAGGCAACGTCTGTGTATGGCAGCCGCTGAGGGACATGCTTGCTTCCACTGCAGCCAGCCATTTAATTTAAATTGAAAAAACCGACTCAAGAAGAGAAATGCAAAAAAAAGGAGTAAAAGTGCACACACAAAAAATGTACGTTGGAAGGGAGGGAGTACCAAGAAACATCACAGTACATCACACAATAGGGGCAAGGTCACTGGCACTCAGTCTAACTGAATCTGGGTGACCAAAGCAAGAAGTCATTTTAAAAAACACAGAATCTCAAGCTCTGCACAGAACAACAACACAAAAATACAGTGTGTGTGTGTGTGTGTGTGTGTGTGTGTGGGGGGGGGGAAATAGGGACCTATCCTGACCAGTATGTGTGTTTGGGGGTCTGTATTACTGACCAAGCTAAATACACTGTATTGTACAGAACAGTACATAGAGGAACTATTTTATCTTTCTAACCCAAAAAACTCTCTTTTCCTCATTTTTTTCAATTTGAAAGCTTTTTTTCTTTTTATATTTTCATTTCTACTTGGGGAGCCCATTTTATAAGCATAGTAACACACTCCAAGGTGTAGGTTGTGTTCTGATAAGAACATGCCCAGTGCATATGGCACTCGGCACAAGCGCCTCGTGCCTTATAACGCACCTTGGTGTGCTCTCATCAGGACATAACCCATACCTCATTGTATGTTATTACTTACAAAATACATTGCTAGAAAGGGCAAATAATTATCTTTTAAAAATGTATGGGTTGATGGGTCATAATGTATGGTCTGGAAGATAAGCTGTGCCAAAGTGACATTTGTCAGAGCCCAGAGTGGAAATTTTGGGATGTGGTAGTGGATACAAGATATTAATGACTCTTAACTCCAGTTCAAGTCATCAATGCAATAAACACCTGTAAAGCAATTTATTGGTGCAGCTACCAATGGAAGTCACTTTAACCAAGGAAGGATGAATCAAGAGCGGGTTGGGGGAGGAGGCTGAAACTAATTTTTTTTAAATATCTTTCCTAACTGTGCAGTTTTCATTTTAATATCATGGTCTCCCAAATAACCTAATTTGAATATTTTAAGTAAAGAGTGCCAGCAATAAAAAGTATAATCTTTAGTTAATAAAACAGTGTGTGACATACTGTATCTGTTCATAATTATGATAACATGGTGTGGTGGATGATGGAATGTCAAGTCACTATGCAATTTTCAAGAGTGCTTAAGTTGATTGGCACTTATAATAGGAAAGTGACTAGTTTCCAAAGGTCCATCAGCTATAAACAAATAAGAATAGAAGAGTTTTCCATGGGTTTGCATTTTGCACATATCTCAAGATAGTGTACTTCATAGATACGTAGATACATAGACAGTGTCGGCAGATAAGTGGCCTATGGCCCACCCAGTCTGCCCATTTGAGCTTGTAAGTTCAGTTTAAGGTTTTTCTAGAAGTCTGTTGCCTCACTCCCCTGACCTCCAGAATTTCTTTTATGTCTATCCCATGCATTTTAAATCCTGTGATTGTTTGCCCCCACCACTTCCTCTGGCAGGGTGTTCCACTTGTCCACCACCCGTTCTGTGAAGAAATTCTTTCTCATGTTTCCTCTGAATCATCCTCCCTCCAACTTCATCCCATGCCCTCTAGTCCTAGAACATCTTTTTCGCTTAAAAATAGTGTATTCCTGCACCCTGTTCCTCCCTGTAAGATACTTGTATGTCTCTATCATATCCCCCCTCTCTCCTCCTCTCCTCCAGGGAGTACATGTTCAGTTCCTTCAACCTGTCTTCATAGGACTTGTGATGCAATCCATGCACCATCTTTGTTGCCCTCCTCTGAACCTTCTCACTCCTGTCTATGTCCCTCACGTAGGTATGGTCTCCAGAACTGTACACTGTACTCCAGGTGGGGCCTCACTAGTGTCTTGTATAATGGAATTATGACCTCCTTTTCCTGCTGGTGATGCCCTGCCTCATACATCCCAGCATCCTATTTGCTTTACCTGCTGCCTTGTCATACTGTTTCCTACCTTGAGGTCATCAGAGATAACAACCCCAAGATCCCTTTCCTGCTTGGTGAATGCTATATCCTCACCCCCAACTGATATATTGTGCCAGGTTTTGTGTGTCCATATGCATTATCTTGCACTTCTTTGCATTGAATTTCAACTGCCAAACCCCTGACCATTCTTCAAGTTTCTGCAGGTCCCTTCTCATTCTGTCTACACCTCTGGTGTGTCTACTCTGTTACAGAGCTTTGTGTCATCAGTGAACAGTGAAATTTGCCTTCTAGATCCAAGTAATGTCACTGATGAAGATGTTGAATAGGACCGGTCCCAGCACTGATCCCTGTGGTACCCCCTGGTCACTCTTCCTCTGTGGAATGACAGCCATTTACCACCACCCTCTGTGTCCTGCCACCCAGCTTACCTACCCACCACACTACTGTCCTGCCCACACCCATATTCCCCAGTTTGTGTAATAGTCTTCTATGTGGCACAGTGTCAAAGGCCTTGCTGAAGTCCAGATAGGCCATGTCCACTGCCCTCCCCTGATCCACCTCCCTAGTCACCCAGTCAAAAAATTCAATGAGGTTGGTCTGACATGACCTCCCCCTGGTGAAACCATGCTGCCTTGGGTCCTGTAGTCCATTGACAACCAGATGTTCCACCAATCTCTCCTTCAGTAGTGCTTCCATGATCTTCCCCACTACCAGGTGGGAGGCTGACTGGTCTGTAGTTCCCTGCTTTTTTGTTCCCACTTTTGTATAAGGGGACTACATCTGTGTCCTCCAGTCTTTGGGTACCTTCCTGTTTCCAGTGATCGGCTAAACAGGATAGCCAGAGGTTCAGCCACCACCTTCTTAGTTCTTAAGGACCCTGGGCACCCCATCTGGCCCCATTGCTTTATCAACTCTTATTACTTCCAGTTTCTTCAGGACCCTTTCTCGTGTAAAGGGACTTGTGTCCATTTCTGCACCATTCTCACCTCTTGTACTCCTTCAGACCCATTACCCTCCTCCTTCTCAGTAAAGACTGAGCAGAAATACCTGTTCAATATGTCAGCTTTACTGTTGTCATCCTCCGTGGTCCCATCCTCCCCCTTCAGTCTCTACCATCCCTCCTTTGTCTTTCTTTTTCACTTATGTACCTGTAAAAGGTTTTGTCCCTCTACCCACTGATTTTGCAATGTGTTCTTCTGTCTGAGCTTTGGCTTCCTTACTGACCTCCCTGCCTCCTTTGCTTCTCCTGGTACTTCTCCTATCCCCTTCTGCCTGTGTCTTTTTGTATTGCCTGAATGCAATCTTTGGCTATTTCTTTGCTACCTCTTTGAAAACCATAATGGTCTCTCTTCCTTTTCCTCTGCTAACCTGCTTAATGCATAATTCTGTTGTTCTTGTAATCCCTGCTTTAAATACTCCCACTGTTCCTCAACCCTGATTCCTGTCCCATTCCCTTAATGCATCTTTCTAGTATCTCCCCATTTTCCCAAAGTCTGCCCCCCTAAAATCCAGGATACGTGTTTTTGTGTGGTTTGGTTCTGCTTTTTGTGATTTCAAACCACAATGACTGGTGGTCACTGTTTCCCAGGTGCTCCCCAACTGTTACCCTCATCACACTGTCCCTGCTTAGAGCACAAGGTCCAGTATTGCCTTCTGCTGAGTTGGTTCCATGACCAGTTGCTTGAGGAAGGCACCCTGAAGGGAGTCCAGGATAAATCTGTTCTAGTTGATGCTGCTGGGATGCTCCATTCCACGTCCGGAATATTGAAGTCTCCAACCAGTACTACCTCACCTTGTCTGCGATCCTTTGGATGTCTAGCATCAGCTCCTATCTGTTTCTTTCCTGGGCTGGTGGTCTATAGACCACACCTGTGCAGATGGCTGTCCCCATTTTCATTTCCAGCTTAACCCATGTATCTCTCCCCATTTTGTTTCTCCTGGATCTCTGTGGCCCTTAGGTCATTTTTCACATACAGTGCCACTCCTCCTCCCTTCCTGCCTGCTCTGTCTCTTCTGAATATGTTGTAGCCAGGTATGGCCATCTCCCAGTCATGGTTATCATTACACCAGGTTTCAGTGATGTCCACAATGTCCAGGTCTGACTGTACCATGACAGCCTCAGATCTTCCATCTTGTTGCTATGGCTCCGGCATTTGCACACATGGCTTTCCATGATTTGACCTCCTAGACTGTTTCACTGTTCTACTCCAGCCCCTTCCTTGGTTGTCCTTTATCCCTGGTTCTCCTTGCTGTCTGCCCTTCTGCTGAATTTTTCCCTTTTCTGCTTATCCACCTCTTGGGCACTAATCTCCATCTTTTGCACACTGCTTTGCAGAGATAGCCACCTCTGGTTCATTGGTTCCACTGCTAGCTGTGGGGGTGAGCAAGCAGGTACCTCCTTGCTGACCTACCACCCTCTGCATAGTTTAAATGCTTGCCAATGTAGCATTTAAACTTATCATTGAGTGCTTGATTCCTCCGAGGATGGATGCAGGCCGTCAGGCTTGAACAAACTCTCCATCCCTCCAGGTGGGTCCCCAGTCACCAATGAATCCAAACCTTCCTCACAGCACCAGTTCTTCAACCGTGAGTTAAAGTTCCTGGTGCATGCACCCTATGCCTCCCTTGCCTCTCACAGGTAGTACTCTGAGAAAGTGACAGTAGCTACTTGCTTGAGACCCCTCCCCAGTTTCCTAAACTCTTCCTGAACTTCCTTTGGCTCCCCATTTGCCAGGTCATTAGTACCTGGGTGATGATGACATTCAGCTCACCTCCCGCCTTGCCTTCCCAGTGATCTCCAGGATCTTCCTTCCATCCTCCATGCCATGGCACCTGGTAGACACCTCACCTCCTGTCCTTCCCTCCTGTGTTCCTAGCTGGATCCTCTTATGATGGAGTCCCCACCAGGATTTGCTTCCTCCTCCTCCTCTGGGGTCCACTGTTTCCCCGCTGAGGTCACTCCTTGGTTAACCTCCACATCCTTCCTTCCACTTCTCTGGGTACCTCTATTTGGTTGTCCTCATTTGCCAGTGCAGCATATGAGTTCTGAGTGAATAGGATCTGGATGTGCCTCTGCCTGACTGCTCTAACCTCCCTGAGCCCACTGTCATCCAAGTGCTCCTCGTTCTGGCATCCTTGAGGCAGTTGCATTGGACTGGTGGTCCTGGATAGGGTGATGGTACTCCTGACCCAGTTTACTTCTGCTCTGAGTCTGGCTACCTCATCCCACAGTCCAGAGAGATGCATGCAGATAGGGCAGCACCTCAGTGTCCAGAAGGTCTGCCTGAATATGGCTGCTCTACAACCACTGCATTGCACCACTCCCACATTATACTGCAATTCCACTATTTGTCTGCACATGAAGCTCTCCCTAGTTCCCTTTTTATAATTTATTGTACTAAAATCCTGCCACTGATCCTCAGATAATTTTTTTTAAAGAAAAGAAACCAATAAATAAATAAATGAGTCAAAACACTTGTCATGCTGAGGGTGGGCTTCTTCCTCTTATGCCCTCCTACTACATTCCTTACTATACTCTGTGTTTAGCTCCTGTCAATCAGATTTAACAGGGCATATAATTAAGAGTTGGGGAAGGAGGTGTGGGCGGAAAATTGCAGCAATTAAAGACAGCACAGAATTACACCACCACTATGTTTTAAATTTTCAACAGCCCAAAACAATTATAAGTAAAGACAACAAAGAAAATATAGTGTCACTAAAAGCCCACAATCTAAGTTTAAAAGAAAACTAGCAATTACCAGTTACTCTAAAGCACTGAATTGAATATGTTTCCTTCCTTCCCCTTCTGGCTTCTTCTGAGAAAATAAAACTCTGCTTGCTACTTTAACTCTGACTAAGCCCACCTCCAGTTATCACGTAGCTGAGGTCAGAGGCCAGACAATTAACACCCTTCACCCAACTACAGGGCAGTCAGACAAGCCAAGATAAAATTTGCAGCAATTAAAGACAGCACAGAATTACACCACCACTATGTTTTAAATTTTCAACAGCCCAAAAACAATTATAAGTAAAGACAACAAAGAAAGTATAGTGTCACTAAAAGCCCACGATCTAAGTTTAAAAGAAAAATAGCAATTACCAGTTACTCTAAAGCACTGAATTGAATATGTTTCCTTCCTTCCCTTCTGGCTTCTTCTGAGAAAATAAAACTCTGCTTGCTACTTTAACTCTGACTAAGCCCCACCTCCAGTTATCACGTAGCTGAGGTCAGAGGCCAGACAATTAACACCCTTCACCCAACTATAGGGCAGTCAGACAAGCCAAGATAAAATTTGCAGTAATTAAAGACAGCACAGAATTACACCACCACTATGTTTTAAATTTTCAACAGCCCAAAAACAATTATAAGTAAAGACAACAACGAAAGTATAGTGTCACTAAAAGCCCACAATCTAAGTTTAAAAGAAAAATAGCAATTACCAGTTACTCTAAAGCATTGAATTGAATATGTTTCCTTCCTTCCCCTTCTGGCTTCTCATCACAAAAAAATCATTTTCCTCTTTGACTCATCCAGTATCCTTCCTGTGATTTTGCAGGCTCCATCTGCATTGGATGAAAACACAAAAGCAAACTAAACTGCTGTATGAATTCTTCAGTTTGGTATCTGAGTCAACAAACTCTACCCAGAGCTGATAGGGCTGTGAAGAGCTACCAAATGACCAAAGTCATTTTCTTGTTGGTGCCATATAGTGCTGTTTAGTCACAATCATCACAGTGTTCCCAGATCCAAATAATCATTTTCCTGTAACAAGCCCTCATTTTTCCTGTATTTCCCTGTAGAGGCAGCATCAAATCCTTGTATAAATCCCTGTAGATTTTTCCATAAGCTACTAGTTCCTTATTTGTGACTTTGTTGTTTGTTTATATTGTAGTATGTTGGCAGCCTTTTATCAGGAAAAGGGCTCTGTTTGCCGTTAGGTATTAAATTATATGTCAAGATGGCCTTTGAATGATTTTTGATTTATGTGGAATCCATAAGGCATAATGGGGAATTTATTTATTCATTGAATTTTGTTGACTGGGTAGGCCCACTAAGACTAGAAGTCCCTTTTTTAGGGGTGACGGGGGTACAGATGGTAACCAACTGAAATTGTAACATGGCATAAATACTTACTTGAACCAGATTAAGCTGTTGGTGGTACTTTTAGTGAATGGGGGAAATTTGGCCAGGACACCGGGGAAATTCTCCTACTCTGTCTGCAGGAGGCCTTACTTCCTGTGAGCAGAGGGGACCATTTTGTCTGTGGCACCAAGATGGCAGATGAGGAGCTCACTGAGGTGGAACAGGAAAACCTGATGTAAACTAATACTTCTGGAAATGCTGAGGAAAGATGGGAAACAGATGAAATAGAAATCTCAGGAAACTCAGTGCAGTCTGCTGGGGGTGCTTGTGCACTGCAGGTGAGAATGGAGGATCTCAGTAGACCTCAGAATGGAGAAGAGTATGGTCTGGTTCAAGGAGCTCCAGCAGAAATCCTGGACAATATTATGGGGAAACTTGTGAGACTAGTGCAGTCTCAGGACAGACTCTTAGTTCACACTGGTGTACCTTCTGAAATATCTGGTGAGGATTCTTTATTAAATGATGAGAAGGAAATACTTCAGCTAGAAATGGCAGAGAAAAGAAGCAACTATGGAGATGATTACTGCAGCTGAACAGGAATTTCTCTTAACTCATTGCCTCCACAGGCTCACTCTGAGATTACACCACTTGCCTCCTGAATCTCCTCTATACTTTTAACAGTGAATCTTGGGCCTTTCTAAGCAAAATCATGTCATAGTCAGCATGTCACAAACAAATGCTAATAGCTCAATAACTGTACATGCTAGACACAAAGTATGAGTGGCAGAGTTATTCAGCACAAAATTGCCTTTCCAATGATGGCATGCATGTAATAATAAGTAATTTTTGTTTTTTTACCACGCTGGTCGAAAGAGCAAACTAAATATTTTTTTCACTAAAAAAGGACAACATAAGCCATTTTTTGTTGGAAAATATGTAAAATATCAACACCAACTTAAGCATACAGACATTAGATGGTGGTTTAATATTATGTTTGTTAAAAAAAGATATCTTTTTACTATAAAATGTAATTTTTCCCCATTTTAGTCAAGGTGATTTGGTGAGATTTGAGGGATGAATCTCAACCACACACACCATATCATAAACAAATGCGTGTAACTCCAAAAGTATACATGATACACACAATGTATCAGCACGAAAGTTGATGAGCACAAAAACGCCTTTCTAATGGTGCTATGCAACCAGTTGTAATAATCTGTTTTTATTTTATACCTGTTGAAGTGCCAAAAAGTGAATTTTATTCAAGCTGCTTAGGTGAATCTTGATGTAAAACATGTCAGCCATACACACACCATACCATAAACAAATGCAAATAATAATATGTAATTTAGATTTTTTAGCTGGTTGAAACAGCAAAAAAATATATATTTTTCACTAAAACAGGCAACATAAGCCATACACACCATGTCATAAACAAATGCAAATAACTCCTAAAGTATACAAGATACGCACAAAATATCAGTGACAAAGAGGTTCAGCATAAAATTACCTTTCCAATGGTGCTATGCAGTGAAATGTATATTATATTCTGTTACACTATATATAAGTGACTTCTCCAGACGCTGTGAGGCACATTGGGAGTCAGTACGACTTCTACAGACGTCCTAGGACACACCAGTGTATTTTTACTTGACTTCACTGTATGTCTGCTAGAGACAATGAGTTAAGTCATTCTAAATTGGATGAGGAGAGAAAGAAGAGAAAAGCTCAGGAGTTAGCCCTTGTATGGACAAGGCAAGCGTTACAGGCAGTACAGTTACCGGTCCCCAATAATGTGCTGGAAGGCCAGGGTGAGACTGTCACTGACACAGTTACGGTTGAAAGACAGAAATCTGTGGACTCAGAGGAATGGTCCCCTGGAGATGTGCTGAAGCAGGTGGGTTGGTTATATAATGGTGTACAATGGATCCCTGACCCCATGTTACCTCTACCTGGATCCCCTGACAGATTGGCTTTATCGCCTCAGTGAATTACAGTAAGGTCCCGTCCCACACGATGTTGGTGCAGAAGCATGCCTGCAATCTCTGCCGATTACTGCTGCAGTTGCGTGGGGTAAGCGGAGCTGGAGAGCAGAGTGCTGCGACAGACACGGAAACGACAGTACAGCCTGTTTCAGTTAAGCTGCAGCATACTGGTTCATAGCTGGACCTAATGATATTGGAACTTTACCAGATGACATGTCTGAGAAGGTAAGAGGGACACAGATGATCTGGGTCAGGTTTCCGCAATTGCACCCGCATCTCCCATATACATACTGAGCCTGCCCCTCCCTTGACTGATGAACGAGGGCCAGGGTTCTATGCAGGCCTGTTCCATAAACCAGCAGAAGAGGCCAAGTGAAGATTTTTGGTCTGGTTAAGGTATAAGGGGCTTGCTCACATGTCCCCAGAGAGACTGTGGGTGGGGAAAACATTAATCAAGGATTCAATGGTTTTTCACCTCAGAAATATACACTTTCATTCATGCCCCAAGAGACTGAGTATATGATGTCAGTTTTGTTCAATGAATTTGTTGGACAAGTTTTGGAAGTTGTATTATGAAGTTAAGGATAAGGAGGTCTGGAATGATTTCACTGCAATTCCCATTACTAAGCCTACAATCAAGACAATAACGCCACTCTTCTGAAATGAGGGTGTAGATATTACAAACATTACCTTTTGGTTAGACAAGTGGTGTACTATTTTTGACCATCCGATGCCCATTATGGATGATAATGGTTTCTGGACTGGGGGCTGGCATTTTCGGGTATAACTTAAGCACACAGAACAAGGGCTTCAACACTTGGCAAGTTCATTTTGTTTGGGCTGAGACAGAGGCATTTTGTTCTGTGCTGGTCAGCCCAAGGGCTGCTACAGAAGTGGATCTTGACCCATTTAAAGAATGACTGTGACAGTGTTAAATGTTTCCATTATGGCATGCTAGGTTATCAGCTATGCAATGTATGGCCTCCCAGTCTGCAAATTTTGTGGGGACAATAAACATGCTTTTCAGGAGCATCCCTGGGCTGCACACAACTCTGAGGACATCTGAGACCATGACTTTATTCTTTCACAGGCTAGACATCCTAATAGGCAGTCTTCTGGAACAGATGGGGCCCCTTTTTCTTCCCAGACATAGAGGTAGAGGTCAGGGTGGTTCCATGAATAGCAGAGTGGGGAATACAGCGAAGGGAAAGGTCTTCTGATATAGGAACACTTCCTCCTCCTCCACCCTTTAATGAGAATGCCACTGGAACAGGAAGGAGATAGTAGTGTTGCCTCCTGCCATCTCGCCAGACCCCCACAGAAAACATGTCCTCAGCCTATTTCCGAGATGACTGAAACCTCCTCTGGGAATGTAGCTGATCCCCAAGGTCTGGTTTTAGTACCAGATTCACCCTCCCCTTTCAGTCAGCAGTTGGTCCACCAATAGTTAGGACGGCTGTACTTCTGTCCCCTTTGCCACTCTCAAATCGCTTTTCAGTGTTTGCTACATGGGGAGATCAGGCTGATATGGAGACACCTTTGGAAGAGGGGAAATTACCCTCTTCACAGCCAGTTCAGATTCCAGTAGATACTGGGCCTCAGAAAAAGAGACTGGTAGAACCTCAAAAGCGGATGACTAGATCCAGTATGAAGGTGTTTAAACCTCCTCCCTGAGCCCATCCACTTGAAGGTGGCTTGTATTAATGTGAATAGCATTAAATTGGATTATAAACATTAAATGACCTTCAGAATTTTACAGCTACTGGATTTTGATATATTTTTTCACAGGATATGAGACTGCATTCATTAGTGGAAGTAGCACAAGCAACATAAGACTGTATTTGGGTGCTCCACACTGGTCAATGGGGAGGAGTTGTGCTGTGGGGTAGGATTTGTTTTGTTCATCTGAAGTTACAGTGTTACATCTAGTGAATATAGATCCAGGAAGAGCTTTTAATGGACATTATGAGTCACCTTTCTATGTAGGCTAGTAAATGTTTATGGTCCTCAGATGAAGGCCTTATACATTGCATTGTTAACGAAAGTCTAACCTTATTTACACACCAGTAGACAGATTTTTGGGGAGGTGATTTTGACATAAATTTGAGCAGACTAAAGCAGGGAAAAGTAATATTGTGATAAAAACTTTAGACAAGTAGTTAGATGTGCTGGATTAAAGGATGTTCATGGAGGTGGGAAATGGGCGGCAACCTCCACTTTCTTTAATGGATGTCTTTCCTCTTGAATAGACTTCTTTTGTGAAGCAGTCACTTCCAATTGTTCATACCTGTAATTTGCCGATGGAAACATCGGATCATACTTTTAATAGGTGTACATATTGCAGTTCCCCCTCCTAGAGAAGTGGACCAAGGGTTTTGGAGGTTAAATGTCTCGCTGTTAGAAAATCTGGCAATTTTGCAAGATTTTAAGGCCCTGGTAGTAGATAAAGCCTCCACTCTAATTCTATATGATAACCTTGAAATATGGTGGGTAGATTTAAAAGTCTTCATGACCAGTTTTTTTCAGCATCATGGAAAACAGGTTGCAGCAGCATCTTACAACACATATTTGAGATTAAGGGGTGAATTAGGGACTTTATTATCCAAGCAATGTATAGAGAAAGTAAATTTATATGACAAAATCACCCGGATTAAAACAGAGATGAGATGTTTCCAGTACAACTGGCTTCAATCATTACAGAGGAAACAGACGTATGGGACACAAGGGAAGGCAGCAAGTGTGAATCCCTTTGTTAGTAGCCAGACAAGGAGGGAGAGGAGGCAGATGTTGGGTATATGATCCCCTCAGGGACATTTGGTTACAGGAAATGAAGATATTATAACTGTGCTGGAATAGCATGTGGAGAGCTTGTTTGGGACTCCTGTGGAGGAGTCAGATTTCACCCAGCACTTACTGGTAGCAGCAGATGTTCCAAAATTAGCTCAGGACAGGTGAACCAAATGTTAGCCCCATTTACTGCGGTGAAGATGGCAGAGGCAGCGAAGTCTTCAAAATGGATTTGCCAGTATCAGATGGCCTCCTGGTAAAATTTATAAACTTTGTAGGAAGTTATCCTGGTTGAATTATTGGTGTTTTAAAAATTTTTTCTTGAGGATGTTTTCTACCAATGGTAATGTATGAAGGGCTTATGATTTTTCTCTTGAAGACTGGTGATTCAACTGACATAAATAATTGGCGTCATTACACTACTCAATACTGATTTTAAGTTGTTTGCCAGTTATTGGGGAACAGATTGGCTAGTACAATGGGGGAGTTATTCAGTCCACAACAGTATTGTTCAGTGCCTGGCAGGAAGATTAAAGGCGCCTTGCTTCTTCTCAGAGAAGTGATGGAGGGAGCAGTAGGGCAGTATAATTCTGGGTTCCTATAAGTTTAGACCAAGCAAAAGCTTTCGATAAGGTCTCACACTCTTTTCTGTGGCATTGTCTGGCTGCATATGGAACACTGGAAAGGTTTATTACTTGGTTACAGTTATGTTATAATCTTGCTTATGTGATTCCATATGATAATGGCAATAAAGGGTCTAGGTCTTGGATATGGAGAGGGCCTGTCAGGGTTGTCCCCTTAGTCCCCTTTCTATGTCTTTATGATTGACCTAATACTGCAGCTTTTACAACGCTCACCTCAATTATGGTTTGGCTGGAGTTTTTAAATGATTGTAAAATTCACATGCTGATGATTTGTACCTCTTGATGAGAGATGGACAGTCATTTGAGAAGGCAAACTGCCTGTTGTGAGGGGTGAGTAAAGCTACAGGTGCGAAGCTTAAATATAGCCAAAACAAAATGTATTAATTTACAAGGTTTTGATGATAAACATGAGGTTTTGGGGAGTTCAGGTAGCTGAGGCAACAATAATAATTTTGGGAATTTATTATGGGCAGTGATATGGTGAGTTACAATTGGGACAAAGTTTTGCCTTAGTGAGTAGATGGAATCGCTGGAAGTTATCAAAAAGAGGGTTTATTTGATAAGAACGTTTAGTTCCAGTGTTCTTGTACATTAGTACAGTATTTTTAATTCCAAACATTTAGAGGCATCTTTGATGGATATGTTTTTCCTGTTTCTGGAGGAACAGCTTGGAACCCAGTTAAGTGGAATATTCTATACCTGGATATTAACGCTGGGGAGTTAATATGTTAAATCCCTTGTTTGTTTGTTTTTTACAATATTTTTATATTCAAATCTGCTCCCTAATGAAGGGGTTGGTCCGAGGATGGGGAATGGGAGTTTGTTGTTACCCAGGGTATTGACAGAGTGGAAAGGGAATTGTTTTTCACAAAATAAACAAAGTCCACTGCTGGTTAAGCATTGGGAAGGTGTTTTTGATAATATAATTAAATGGGGGTATTGGTTATTCAACAGTACTTCGCTTCTTCTAGACGGCAGTTGTATGCGGAGATTCTCTTGGTACATTTTGTAGAACACCCATTTTACGTCATTATGCCAAGACAGCAAGGAATGTCTTGGGAGAATGGGACACTTTGGAGGTGTGCCCTCTGCAATCCCCTGCTCCATTGAGCAGGTGTGGCAGTCCTGCACCAATCAGATGCAGTGCTATGTGACAGCGGTGGTCTTCACTTCAAAGAAAACCACCTCTGTGTGCTTTACACCGCATCACGCTGCCCCAAATCTTTGCTGCCACGCTGGGAGCCACCACAGCGTGGCAAACGCCCCGTTGCCTCGCCGCACGGGATGCCCAATCCCATTGGCTTCACGGCCCCCAGCCATCCTTCTACCACACTGGGAGCTCACCCCAGTGTGGCAAACGCCCCACGCCGCTTTTTTTTAAACCTGTAAATTAAAAACGGTCCCCACGGCGCTTTTCCCAGCCCCCCACAACCTGCACCCACCCACTGCGCACTCTGCCTTCCCACACCCCTCACCCCATACTTACTCCGGAGCTCGCGCGATGATCTTCAGTGGACCAGGAACACGTCTGCACTCTTCAATGCCGACCGCGAACTGAGGAAATGCCGTAAGCTGTATAATGGTCTAGATAGGGGTTTTCAACATTATTGCATATCTCAGGCATTTTTGGATTTTGCACCAAATTTTCAACATGGGATTTTGGGACCCCTTCATGAATGAATCACTGTCATGATAAGAGCCTGAGTGGGTGATTTCGCGGTCACTGCACAGTCACTGCACCAAATCACCCTTTAGGCCTGAATAACACCATGACAGTGAATCTTCATGAGAAAGGGTCCCAAAACCCCATGTTGAAAATTTGCAAAAATTCCAAAATATGACTGTTTTACGAAGCATGCATTGAGCAGTTCCACACAGGCTTGTAAATTTGATGAATTTTCAATATTTTCATCCAGATTTTCAACATTGCCATTTTACCACACCTCCTTATGAGCAGTATAGCTATCATTTTCACATCCTGCCTGAACATGTTTCCGCCACCATGTAGCTATAATGGCACAGTCGGTGTGCGAAATCAATGTATGAGACACATTAAGAAAATCACAGTGACACTGCTCATTAGCATAGGTCTTAAATGACTATGTTGAAAATTGTTGCAAAATTCCAAAATGACTGTTTTACTAGCCGCATGCTATGCAGTTCATGCACCGTAGTTTGGTAAATTTTCAATATTTTCACTCCAGATTTTCAACATTGCCATTTTATCACACCTCCTTATGAGCAGTACCACTGTCATTTTTCACATCCTGCCCAAAATGTGTTTCGCCCATGTAGCTCACAATGGCGCAGTCGGTGTCTTGCGCTCGTAAATTCACGAATTTTCAATATTTGCCTCCAATGACTTCCAAATACCTAAACAGCACATAGAAGCAAGCAACATTCGGCATTGACAAATGCTTGTACTTTGTCACTGATTTTTAAGCTATGTCCATGTGCCAAATACACTGCGAATACCTGCAAGTGAACGTTCGGCATTGACAAATGCTTGTTAGGCTTTTTGCAACTTGACCAGAATTTTATATCACAGTACATTAGTGATAAATGGATACCAGAACACATGTGGGATACTATATGGCTGGGGCTACATTCTAAAATAAATGTAAAGAGTAATCAGAAACATAAGCCTCTTAATGAAAGATACTGTCCCAGAGATGGCTGTGTCTCTAGAATTGAGACAATTGACCACTTATATTATTACTGTCCTTACATAGTCCAGTTCTGGGACATTGTGAAGAACAGATGGAAAGGTTGAATTTCTATACCTCCAGACCCGACACTATTGTTTTATGGTATAATTCCTGGTTTAGTGAAACAACCACATGATAGTTGTTAGAGGGTACTTTGTGCCCATTTAGTTTATTGGATTTGGATTATCCAATGCCTAGGGCTGGATTAAGGCATAAGCAACATAGGCACAGGCCTAGGATCCCTGCCTGCCAGGGGGCCCCCAGCAATCCACAACATCTATCCTTTTCTTTCTACCTCAGCTGCATGTTTTACTGTAAAGGACTCAGACACTGAGTAAGGCAGGGTCTGAACTGTGACATGACTCCACCTGCCTGATTAGATCCAGAAGCAAATGGTTTGATATCTTTCATTGGACCAACATGGATGTTACAAAAGGAAAACAATGGCTAAGCTTTCGGATCAACCAAGTCCTTCCTTGGAGACTTGGGACTTGGTTGGTCAGAAAGCTTAGACATTGTTTCTTTTTGTAGCATTTATGTTGATCCAATAAAAGGTATCAAACAATTTGCTTCTGGATCTACTTCACAAGGACCAATACGGCAGCAAATCTATTTCTGTATGCCTTCCTTTTAGGTGCTAAGTGCAGCTGACAGCTTTAGGGCACCAGCTAGGCTGACCTTTAAGGTATGAACAAGCCCAAATTTCCTGCTTTGTTTCCATACCCATTTAGAATCCCAGTTTAGAATCTTACTCTTAACTATAAAAGATTACCAGTGCAATTCTGTGTATGCTTTATATTTAATCTCACCCTAAAATTAAGAAATCTACAAAAAATTTCAATGGTACAATTAAAAATCATACTTTTTTTTTTATTCTGTCATCTCACTCACACTGAAGTTCTGACCTTGATATAGCTCTGTTTTCATGGTGAACAAAATGAATGCATTTCCAGATTCCCATCAGTAAATCATGCCATTTATGGATCCTGGCTTACTTACCAATAAAATAAATGTTTGATCCTGGCAGTGGTTTCAAATTCTTCGATAATCACTCATTTAGCAGTACAATCTCTAAAGTTCCTAAACCCCTAGTAATCCACAAACTTAACTCTTACATCACCCAGCACCTAGGCTCTTTTATAGATGGGTCCTTACCCTACCCAACAAAACTCCCACATCCTGGTTCATATTACTTGACAGGACAATATGATAGCACCCAGACTGTGAGTGCAATACATGTGTCTGGGGTGGGGGCTTTGGAGAAATGAAAATCATGACATTTCATATATACAAAATTATTTTTACCAGGCCAATTGGTAATTATTTTCTTTAAATTATTAAAACTCTGGCTATTGTTATTTTTCCATACTGATAGTATTAGTTTCATTAATTTTGAAGCATTTTTATGCCACGTTTTAGGGAAAGTAAGAACATTTTTTTCACGTTTCAGTAACTGATATGCAATAGCCAAGAGTCATGGCGAAGGGGCATGGATACAGTGAGGGGGGCCCCAGATTTCTCTTGGGTCTAGGGTCCCAGGGTACCTTAATCTGTCCCTCAGCAATGCTGGTCCTACAACAACAACGAATAACAGGTCAGGATTTGTTTCATATAATTTGTACTGATTTAAGAAATTGGAAGGAGGTAGAATTTAAGCTTTTTGATAGAGATACATGGACACTGTGGTGGTCCAATCTTGAACATATGTAACCTATTTTGCCTTTCAGGTTCTTTAGATTTTAAACAGTTGTAATATTCTGGTCTTGTATATTTTTCATTATGATTTCAATAAAAAATTCCCCTACTCTGTTTGAGAAGTGCCATGGGAGCTTTAACATCTAGCTGAACAGGCAGACAGAAAAGATAGCAGCACCCTCACCCCCCCCATGCTGCACTACAGTGTCAGTATTGGGATTTAAAGAGCTAGTGGAGCCAAACCAGGCAGACAGGAAAATAATATAAATTTTAAGAAGTAGTCAGTTATAAAATTGTATTTCTGAAGTACCTTTCTTTTGCTTTTTGCCCATCGGAGAGTCTTCCATGTCATAATGTTGTGGTGGATGCATGGAACAGCTCTTAGCATAGCTGCTGACATATCTAACTCTACTGCCCCCCACTACATCATCAGCATTGTGATTTCACTGACGGTGAAATCACATGTGAATGACCTGGCAGTCACTGAATTGCTGTTCCTAAGTAGCAGTGATGTCACAGTCAGTGAGGTCACGATGCTGGTGATGTAGTGGGGGCAGTATAGCTAGCTATGTCAGCTGCCACAGAGTGCTGTTCCACACAGCACACACATTAACATCAGGTAAACAATCTTCTAATTAAACAAAGGGAAAGGTAATGGTTGACTGCTTCTAAAATCTAATATTAGTTTTAGACAGTAAACAAGCTCCTTAACCCACATGCCTAGTGTGGGGATAGAACCCACAGCCTTCTGATCTTCTGGTCTCAGAAGCCAGTGAGCATGCTATTTTTTGCATCTTTCATTTGTTAGTTTTTACACAAATTCTCTCAGACTTTTATTCTGGCCACCTGATAGAATCTTGAATGAGTTACATAAATGTTATTATTTTCTTCAAGACCCTGACCCTGCAACTAAATACTTACTTAGTACATCATATTATAAAATGAGAAAAAAACAGTCTTCTGTTTCCACTGCTTGCCTCCAATCTGTCCTGTGGAAAGGAATGTCAGGCAGCTAACAATCTGCATTCCACTGTCTGTAATCTGACACTGAGTTTGACTTTCGTTTCACAAAATCAAGAGGAAATGAGTCCCCTAGGTTGCTGAATGAAATAGAACAAATCTGTTAGACTGAGCTGGACAGATGATAGAAACTGTAGTTTAAAAAGTTTTTTTTGTTAATATCCTGAGAAGTTCTGAAGTACAATACAGTAGCACCCCTCCCCCCTTTAGATGCCTTTAACATAGAGCAACAAATAGCAAGTATCAGAGGGGGTGTACTACTTTGCAGCTGTGGAGGAATACATACAAATGTCTAAAATGAAAGTTCCAGGAAAAGCTGTTTTAACAGCTACGGATGACAGAAGGGCTGTAGGCTCCTCCCACAGCCCTAAAAATGTTTTCCATTAGCTTAACTATTAGGCTTTGCTGGATTTACTTGCTTGTTAATCAACCTTTTTATTCAACACAAACTAGTAACATTAAATACATGCTGAAAATAGAAAATAGAGTTAGAACTGATGATTCAACCATAGATCTTTTTCAGAAATTATCTAAAAGTGAAAAAAAAAGTTGACTTTGCTTCTTTCTCTTTCAGATAATTTCTGAAGACCAATGGTCGAAACGTCAGTTCTAACTCTATTTTCTATTTTTAGCATGCATTCAATATTACCATTTTGTGTTGTTTTCAGACCACACACTGACGCAGCACCTTGACTATTATTTTTTTTTTTATTATTGTTTTTCTATGGGCATTGTTTTCTTGGTCTTTTAGCTTTTGATTTTAAGTTTTGGCTCTCAAAACTCAGAGCTTTCTGTAGCTTCTGTGTTTGTTTTTAGTTGTCTGCACAGGCTCTCAGTCTGGGTGCAGGACCAAATAACAGTAAGTCTTGCAAGAGTTTAAGAGAAGGGTGTTCTGTAATAATCAAGACTGAACCTTACAGATGTTGATGTTAAGCTGAGAGTTAATATCCGCCACAGTACTGGATTCAGTGCAGAGTCCCATATCATTGTCATAAAGCTGGGTGGAGTATGAGGCAGGAACCATAGAGAAATTATTGATAAAATGGTGAAAAGTAGCACGCCCAGTGTGGAGCCTTGAGAAATTCTGAATTAATAGTGGTATGGTCACATTTAAAGCTTGTTAACACTGTCGACTTTGCTGTGCCTCAACCCATGCAAACAGGTTGATGTGCTGCAGAGTCAACTAGTAGAACACCGCAGCACCTAAGAGTGTTTTGGATTCTTTTGCCCAAGCTCAGGAGTGGAGATATGTATTGGAGTGAGCATGTTAACCTGATGTGTGAATCCTCTACTGCACTCGCTTTGATGCAAAGCCTTCTCTCCCAGCATCCTCCACTGGTCCCATGAGTCTCTCTGCCAGAACCAGGAAGTATTGCAGAAAGACCAACTGGCATGCGAGTAAGAATAAAAAGGAACAATATTGTTGGGACAAAAGTGTTTTGTGTAGCGTTCAACCCAATAAAGTATTTCCACTTAAAACTGAGCTCTGTATGTATTATTTCTGTTCATTGTTCCTAACAGGGTGTATGTGTTTTTGGAGGATTGTCACAAAAGGTAGCATGTCACTGCAGACATCAGTTGAAACAATCCATCCCAGCGAATGTACAGCCCCTCTGTAGCACAACCTGCATCATCGTGAAGGTGTGCTGTGTGAACAGTTTATTGATCCAGCAGCAATCCGGCTGCAGCAGAAAGTGCAGCTCAAATGCAATAGTGTGCTGCCATGTAAACATGGCTTTAGACTGATTCACTTTTATTAACGGCTGTCTGTCTCCAGATAGCTGAAAACCAGTTTATAGCTCTGGGAAATGCTGAGGGCAACACTTTGGCTTTGAGAATAGTGTGATCAACAAGATCAAAGGCTGTATCAAGTTAATGAACACCTTTCCAGTGAACATGCCCCTGTCCATGGCTATCTTGGTGTCATTTGTTAAATGGATCAGGCTGTGGTTGCACTGTAACCCTGTCTAAAGCCATGTTGGGCAGGTGATGCAGTTTATATTTGTGGAGGTGCTCTGTGACCTGTGAGGCCACTAGCTTCTCAAGTATCTTGCTAAGGACAGATATGAGCTCTTCATTCTGGGCTTACCTGTTTTGCTCCCATTGCCCCTACATCTCACCACCACTTGTCACAGGTTCCATTGAGTCCCTGAGTCTCTGTCCAACCCCAAGCATTTGCCTTGCAAGAGAGGGGCCAGAGGAGCAAAGCTGTGAAACCACCGCAGAGCAGCCTCGTGAATATGCGGGCTGGTGGTCCATATATGCTTGCTGGAGAACATTAGTTTTTTGCGCTACTGTGGCCAGCAAAGCCTCTCCAGTGCTCCTGACCCCAAATGAGTAAACTGGGTCTGAGACTCAGAGGAGGCACTGGAGGAGCTGAAAATTGTTTTATCTTAAGAGCACCAATGAGCTTTGAGAAGACTAGCTATAAATATTAAAGAGGGGTCGATGAATATTAATGAGCCTGTCTGCCACCTGGGGAATTGTAGAATCGGCAGAAGAGTCATGCAGGAAAAGGCTTTAATCTATAACAGTACAGCCATGTGACAAGTTAAAGAAGCTGCTTCAGAACTGGGGATACATATAAAATAACATTGAATTGTTTATGCAGAAGCTGCTTAAAAACTTGGGACTGCATACAAACTTTCTGTTTCAGCAGCCATTTTAGCACCATTAACCACTGCTCAGCCAATCAAAAGACAAGGACTGTCAAAGAGACTTATGGTACTGCACAAAGGACTTTTGGGAGTAAAAGGAGGGACAATTCTTGGTGCCCAAATGAAGGACCAACAGGGCGTCAACTGAGGCAAATGCATATTAATTTGTTCAATGGGACACCTGCTGCAGCACATGGGAAGGGGCTGCTGGAAAACTGATAAAAAGGACTGTTTGCCCGCCAAAAGGGAGATTCTGAGAGATTAGACAGAGAGGTCAGAGATGAGAGATACTGTATTGGGCTTGCTATCCTTAAAGGCCTGCCTGTTTGGCCAAAGTTCTTGTCTGGCCCCAGTATTGGACAAGCTGCAGAATGCCTGCAGAAGCAAACAGCCTTTGGGAAAATTACTGAACATTGTGAGAGGTTCCCAGGCTGAGACTTGAACCTGCAGATGCTGCTGAGATTTGAACTTGCAGCTGTGAAAGATAGACTCCGTAGCTAAAGTGAGAGACTTTGGAGACTTAATACCAGAGGGAGAGAACTGACTGTTCTGCAGTGCAGAAAGTGCCAGTGGAATTTGGTAGCTGGAAAGGAGAGACAATAAAGCTCACAGCCTAAAGCCACAGTGTCTGTAGTTAAAAGTAAAGTGATCTGTAAGCTGTGTTCCCCCTCAGTGGGGTAAGCGATTGAAGACTGCTTCTGCTGCAGTCTGAAGTGACTGTCCACGCTAAGAATAGAGACTGTGTAAAGCCCAGTTTCAGTACTGCAGCTGAGAAAAAGTATGTGCCAGAGGAATCATCAGCCTGCTCTATACCCAGACATTAGAGGAGACAACCAGAGAGGAAGATGTCGAGAGACCTGCCAGGTGAACACCACATACAAAGACCCCTGCAGTGAAGATTAGAAAGACCTGACAGTGCTACTAGGGATTTATACCGCATCTTTAATAATTTTAGAACTACTCTCTCAATGTCCCTGATCCAAGCTCCCGTGAAACTAGAACACATTTTATTTTGTTTATCTTTTTACAGATATGACCATCTATGTATTTAATTATTGAATCTCCCAATACTATAACCTGTCTTGGGTCAGATGTTTCACTCATTTCTAGCGAGTAATCAAATTTTCAGATTCTAATATGGGCTCGTTAAGTAGTTGTCCATTAGGGTTGTTAATGGAATTAGTACAATATTCCTCATTGTGTACCTGTGCAATAGTAGTAATATAATTAATTGTTTCAGCTACATGTCCAGGTTACAGACAAGTTCTGTTGTCAGTGTAGCCTTTTGTTTGTGAATGTAAGTCACCCTGGGAGGTGTAAAGTATGGCATTAACACCATTAGCACTTAATTACCTAATCTTTCCACTGTACCTTAAAGTTTGTAACAGTAACAGAGCCAGGTGTCCTCCACTTTCCTTTGCTGGTAAACATTTTCATCTCTGAACAGAATTTAGGCATTTTAAATGTTTGAAATTTTTTTTTTCCTCAAGAAAAAGTATGTTCACTTCTTTGGCTTTGAAATAGTACTGTGGACAGGAACAGGAAATGGAGGCAGAAAAAGATATAAGTATGTATACTTTGTATGCTATTTGCAGTATTTCCTTGTCCCCCACCCCAGATCATATCTGTAAATGAGATTTCTTTTATCTCTGTATGTTTATCTGGTTAACCAATGTCAATAAATAGACAAATACATAAAAAATTATTAGGAAGAACCTAGGAAAGTAACTTTAACAGGCACAGTACAGTTTTTATTTAACTGTTGCATTAAGTGTTGTTTTTATGTTGTTTGCTCACATGTGCAAGAAACATAGTGCCATCATCCGAGTTTTCGGAGGTGTGTCAGCCCGTCTTCCAATGCAGTCAGTGTGTTTGCAGGCACAGCCCCAGTTCCACAATCACTGCTGCAGCTGTCTATGACAAGCTGAAAATGCAGTGGCATACAGTTCAAAGGGAGAGCTCTGCTCAGTGAGCAGAGCTTCCCCCACGCACACATGCCATGAACGTGATATTGGGTGCTGATGCGCCCCCACGCACATTACATTGTATGGCCGACGGGGTGCCCCAACTGGCCGGCTCCACGCCCCAAACAGCTGTCCAGGTGCCATGCTGGGACCCCACCCCAGTGTGGTAAAACTGTTATAGCCAATGGGGTGCCCATTCCCCATCGGCTCCAAGGCTGCAGGCCCCCAAAAGCTTTCTGGTGCCACGCTTGAGCCCACCCCAGCGTGGCAAATCTTGTTTTGGCCAACAGGTGCCCAATCCCCATCAGCTCCACATCCACTGGAACAGCTTTTCCTGCTACCATGCTGGGAGCCCACCACAGGCTGGCAAACGCCCGTCTGCTCTTCATAAAAAAAAAAAAAAAAACTGTGAATAAACAAACAGTCCTCATAGTCTCCTGACCCCTCCCACAACCCGCACCCACCCACTGTGCACCCTGCCTCCTCACTACCCTCACCCCATACTTACCTCTGGAGCTTGGTGACGATCATTGGTGGACCGAACACGCTCTGCACTCTTCAAAGCTGACCGCGAACTGAGGAAATGCCGTAAGCTGTATAATGGGATAGATAGGGTTTTTCAACTTTATTGCATATCTCAGGCATTTTTGGAATTTTGCACCAAATTAAACATGGGTTTTGGGACCCTTCATGAATGCTGTCACTGTCATGGTGTTATTCGGTTCGGAAGGGTGATTTCGCAGTCAGCGGAATCACCTTCTGAATGATTAACAAAATGACACTGCCAGTGTTCATAAGGTGGGCTCTCAAAGCCTATTTTGAAAATTTGGTGGAAAATTCAAAATGACTGCATTGACTAATGTGCATTGCACAGTTCCACGCACGCCGTAAGTTTGCGATTTTCAATATTTTCACCCAGATTTTCAATATTGCCATTTTACCACACCTCCTTATGAGCAGTACAGCTGTCATTTTTCACATCCTGCCCAAAACGTGTTTCCCACCATGTAGTTCACAATGGCGAGTTGGTGTGCGTAACTCAATGTATGGGACACATTAAGAAAATCACAGTGAAACTGCTCATGAGCAGAGGTCCTAAAATGGCTGTGTTGGAAGATTTGTGAAAAAATTCTTAAATGACTGTTTTACGAAAGTAGCAGCAGTTCCTACGACACGCCATAAGTTTGCGACTACATTATTTTCACCCTAGATTTTCAACATTGCCATTTTACTACACCTCCTTATGAGCAGTACAGCGTGTTTTTCACATCTTGCCTAAACGTGTTTCGACCACGTGAGCACAATGGCATGCAGTCGGTGTACCAACTCAATGTATGGGGCACATTAAGAAAATGACAGTGACACTGTTCATTAGCAAGAGGTCTTAAATTGCTATGTTGAAAATTTGGTGAAAAATTCTAAAAATGACTGTTTTATGAAGCGCATGCTATGCAGTTCCACTACGACGCTCATAAGTTCGCAAATTTTCAATATTTGCACTCCAATGACTTCAAAATACCTAAACAGCACATAGAAGCAAGCAACATTTGGCACTGACAAATGCTTGTTTAATGATATAACAAACGGACTTTAGGAGGAACAATGCATGATGAGTCATGAAAGGTGTGGGCTGGAAGTGAGCTTAGATCCGTTTTGCCTCATCCAAAGGTGGCAACCCTATGTTGAAGGCTGACCACTGGATAACTATTCAATAGCTCCCTGGACACAGGGTGCATACCATGACTGGAGGATGGCCACATGGTACCATCCATAAAAGTGGACCAAAGGATGAGCCAGGTAATTACAGGCCGATAAGCTTAACTTCCATCATGGGGAAGCTGATGGAGACAATACTTAAGGAAAGGCTGGTGACCTTTATGGAAGACAATGGGCTCTGAGGACAGTCACCAGCATGGTTTCTCTGGAAAATCCTGCCAGATGAACCTAGTTGAGTGTTATGACTGGGTCACATAGGAATTGGAGAGAGGTCATGAGGTGGATGTCATATTTGACTTCAGTAAAGCCTTGATTCAGTGCCGCATGGGAGGTTGGGAAGGAAGTTGAGATATGTGGGGTGGGGACTAAGATAATTAAATGGATTGAAAATTGGCTGTAGTTGAAACAGCAGAGGGAAGTGGTGGTGGTGGGGGGAACTCTCATTTCCAAGGGCTGTTTTGAGGGGGGGGGGTGCCACAGGGATCGGTACTGAGACCAGTGCTGTTCAGAATATTCATAGCAGACATCTCGTGTGGTGTCAGGAGTAAGAGCAGTCTATTCACTGAGAATACCAAAATGGGAGTGGTGGTGGATGATATAGCAGGTTAGCAGGGGCTGTAGGAAGACCTGACCAAACTGGTGGAGTAATCAGAAGTGTGGCAGTTGGGATTCAATGCAAAAAGTGCAAAGTCCTGCACTTTGGAGCAAAGAACCCAGGGAGGGGTTACCAGCTGGGAGGGGAGCAGCTAGGTTCCACTAAGGAGGAGAAGGATCTAGGGGTAGTTGTAATGGGGAAGATAGACAATACAGAGTAGTGTGGGAGGCAACAGTGAAAGCCAACAGAATACTGGTTGTATCAGCGAGGCAGGTCTCCTCCAGGAGCAGAGAGATGATCCTGCCTCTGCAGGACACTGGTCAGACTGCACCTGGAGTACTGTATGCAATTTTAGTGGCAGATCTAAAGAGGAATTGAAATTACTGGAAGGGTACAATGCAGGGCAACAAGGATGATCCAGGGATTGGAGGACAGACCATACGAGGAGAGGCTAAGAGAGTAGAACATGTACTCCTTAGAGGAGAGAAGAGACTGGGGGATATGACTGAGACCTTTAAGCATGTAAAGGGAATAAACAAGGCAGGTGCTGAAGGTATACTCAGGCTGAGGAGGGGAGGGACATGAGATGGCATGGCCTTAGGTTGGAAGGGAGAAGATTTAGGATGGAAATGAGGAGACTCTTTTCACGGAGAGGGTCATGGCAGAATGGAATTCTCTACTGGAGGAGGTGGTAGCTTGTAAGACAGTGGGTAGTTTCAAAAGGGGATGGGACAAGGTGAGAGGGGGTATATGGGAAGGGGAGAGGGTGGGGCAGCTGCAAGGTGAGGGTGCTAGCTGCATACTCAAGCAGACTTGATATACCAGGTGGACTATTTTTGCTGGCAAATTTGTATGTTTGTAAGACAGAGGTTAGTGATAAATTCAATATTCTGGTTAGGGGGAAAGCAAGATAGGGGGCAGCAATCTTAAAGAACAACTCTCCATTACAAAAAAAGCTTAAAAGCATTAGGTTTACAACAATTATGTTGTAACATTATTGTTTTCTAGTTCTTTGCTGTTTTTTTACTGTCTCCTGCTGTTGGTCTACTAAATATTGTATATAAAGCAGCAATTATTTTACTGAGATTTTCAGAATGTATTTGACTTTCCCCTCCTTCTTCACCCCTTTCCAGCCTGGTTTCCATAAATCCCATTCTACCCTCCTCCAGCTTACTGGGTCTATTCTCTCAGGTATGGATCAAGGCCTTATCACCTCTGCCATCTTTGTTGATTTGGCCAAAGCCTTCAACACTGCAACCCACTATCTCCTCCTTGATAAACTTATAGCAGCAGGGATTTCCACCTCCGCTACCAACTGGTTCCTCTCCTACCTTGAGAGAAGGACTCAGTTGGTTAGAATTGGTGATTCCTTACCCCATCTACTACCCATC
The DNA here is from genome assembly GCA_016271365.2 of Neoceratodus forsteri. Classification (NCBI taxonomy): domain Eukaryota; kingdom Metazoa; phylum Chordata; order Ceratodontiformes; family Ceratodontidae; genus Neoceratodus; species Neoceratodus forsteri. Next base: position 1,137,081,315 of record CM057452.1, read on the forward strand.
AGCACTGGTGTCCCCCAAGGTTCTGTCCTTGGCACAAAGCTCTTTCAACTTTCCTGAATGACCACCCCACTGCCTACAATCTGTGTCCATCCATATGTACTCAGATGATACAGGTCTTTTTCTTCGGTTCCACCCATTCTGATTTGATGGCTATGCTCCAGCTGGATGTTGACAACATCCAACACTGGTTCCATTCAAATAAATTGTCCCTAAATGCCAAAAAAAAGTCTCCTTGACCTTGACTCCAGGCAGAAGCTGTTCAGGCTTGCTGCCCTCCCATCCTTCCACAACCTAGATGGGTCCATGATTGATGAAGTCCCTACCTCATGTACCTCGGGTCTTTCTCGACTATCACCTCAACATTTCTGGTCATGTGGGTGCTATCCATAAAAACTACACACTGAACTAGATGCTCTGTACAGGAAGCATTGTTGCATCCCTGCCAACTCGCAGAGTCATTATCCAGAAAATGATTTTCTCTATTTTTAACTATGGAGACACTGTCTACAGTGTTACTCCTAAGTGCACACTGACCAGACTGGATTCCTCTTCCACTCCATCTGTCACTCTGCTCTGGACTGCCCACCCATACCCACCATTGCTCCATTTATTCCCCTCTCCCTTCCTTCCTCAAAACCAGGTGTCTCACTCATTGTTCCTCCTCTGTAGTGAAATACTGGCTAGGCTATGTCCCTCCTACCTCACTTCTTTCCTTTCTCCCCTTTCTCACTACACCCTCTGGAACCTGGCTTTTGATCCCTGGCACTTCCTTCTAGGATGTCCTCAGCTGGCCAGGCTGCCTTCTCCAACCACTTCCCCAAACTTTGGAATTCTTCCCTTTCTATCTGCTCTGCCTCCACCTCTGCTGTCTCTTCTAGCTTCTCTCAAATTCAAGTCTCACTCCTGCAACTGCACCTGATTCCCACCTCACATTTCTTCCTTTCCTTCCACTCCTCCCATACCTCTCAACTGTACCACATTAGAGGAACGTGCCTTCATTTTACTTCACAAAAGCTTCTTGTTCCACATTTTGAGGACTTGTTCCACATTCAATGTCAACATTTTAAAGCAAAATCCATAGTAAATGATGCAAAAATATATTATTCAATTAATAACAGACTTTCTGAACATAAATGCAACATTTTAACGGTGTTTGCACTTTTAGGTAAAGATTTGATTAAGTGTTCCACATTTTGCCCATTTGTTCCACATTGTGACAGGCAATGTTCCACATCTGGGGACAAAAGGTTGAGAGGTATGCTGTCCTCCACCCCACCTTGTCTCCCCATAGCCTCGCTGTCCTAACCTCTGCTGCAATCCCCCATTTCCACCCTCCAATTCACTATCCCTTGTTTACCTCTGGATAGCTTCACTATCACTGCCAACATTTATTGCACTCAGCACTTTCAGTATCATCCTCTAACTACCCACCTGGATGCATTTCTGTAATATCCCATACCATTGTACACAATGCTAAAATTGTCTGTCTACTGTAGCTTGACTGTGATGCTTAGCAAATTGTACTTATTTGTCTAATTGTCTATCTATTGTAGCTTGTTTTTTGTTTGTTTGATGCTTAGTTCTGTTTCTTCCTGCAATGTAAATGATGTTCCTATTGTTGCTCATGACCCTCCTCTTACCCCTTCCCCAGGACACATCTGGAAATGATCTGCTGTTCAGCTCAGTATGCCTTTCCTGGTGAAACATTTAAATAAACAAATAAATGAACAAATGTATGCAAGCAATAATATCCGACGGGCTGTATTAGGCAATACTGGACCGCCTGGGCATGAATCTGACATGAGCACCACCCACCCTGGAGGGTATTATTGCGCTTAGAAATGGGCCAGTGTATGATATATGTGTGAAAAATATAATGTTCATGTTTAAATGTTAAAATTCTTAAGTGTTTCATTCGTTTTGTAATAAAATAGTTCCTCCGCCTGCATTACAATGTGTTTTATTTTTTTGCTCAGGGACTTTTGTTATAGTTGAGCCACTGTACTTGTAGCTTTTTTTTGTGTGTCATTGGATTCCTGTCATTAATTGATAGACCGGTGACTTAACTGAACACATTCAGATGGTCATAGTGCTGAAACAGGTAGTCAGCACTGAAGGATTTGTGCCTGACCCCAACACTTTCACGTTCTTCCACACCCTCTACTGTGTGGCAGTATTATTCTTTCAGTCTGTTTTTTTTTAACTGGGACCAGGTGCTGTTGCAGTAGCAGTCAACATGAGCAAGAAAAATAAAGCGTGATCGCAATCGCAATCGCAATCGCAAAGTGTACATAGCTGGGGGTCAGGGAGCGTGGTCGGGAAGAGGAGCTCTTTTAAGCAGATGACACCTGGAATGTTATGGCACTAGGGGCACTTTTTACTTTTTTTTTAAATAGCTTCAGCATGCTGGTGCCACAGATGGATGGATGAAGGGGAAAACTGAGCAGAGAAAAGGGTTCCATTTCTTTTTAAACAGCTTCTGCATGCCACATGGGGGGGGGGGGACAGTGAGAAGAACGTTCCCATCAAAACAGATAGCAGAGCTGAAAATGAGCAGAATGATCTGCATGTTCAGGAAGTGAACTGAAGGCAGGGAGGCTTTGAATAAGTGGGCTATCGAGTTTCACAAATTTAAAATAGAAGCTGAGGCAAGGGCTTAGCACATCAGCAGTTCCACAAGAAGATGTGAGAAGCAGTCTTGGGAAGTGCAATCAGGTGCTCCCTTGTCACTTTTATTTGTTTATTTATTGTTTTAATAAAAAAAGCTGTCATTCAGTAACAAGGCTGTACTGTGAGGTATCCACTAACTGTGACCCGATCACCTGAAAAACAGTAGCCCCAACTCCTACTTACACTGTTCCTGACAGATTCAATGATAGTGGAGCCAGAGCAAGCTGGAAGTTGTGTCTTAGTAATGCTCAGCACGGATGTGCTGCTTTCGCTTAAACAACAAAAACTGAAGTTGTTTGTCAGAAAAAGGCATAGCATGTGCCACATTTTTTAAAGTCTTGCTGGGTGGCTTAACAGATGTTTTATGAAACGGGGGCAGCTGCATCTCTTGACAGCGAGAGAACAACATGTCGGATACCAGTTTGAAAACAAAAACTGCTTTCTGACATAGCGGGGGATCTGAATAAAATGACCTAGCGTTACTAATTACAGTAAGTACAGAGACTGTAGTATGAGTGAGTGGGTGGGAATTCAGTCACCGTGAAAGGGTAAAACAAAACATGGTCTGTTTTACGGTTTTGGAGCTGACAGGTGGAGAATGGGGGTTGAGTGTCGGCTCTCACTTACCGAGGGAAAAAAATGGCGGCAGTTTGAAATTGTGTACCCAGCACTTCAGCCAATGAGGAAGCAGGGTGTTGGGCACACAGATACTTTACTGGCTATCAGGCAGGCTTAGGCTGGAGCTTTTTATTTGGTGGGCATCTATTGTCTGATAGATGCCCACCTAAATAAGTGTCTCAGCCAATTAGAAGAGAGAATGGTCTTTGCCCATTTTCTAAGAATAAATAAATACTAACCACACAATTACTGTTTGTGACATCACAGTCGGTTGTCATGGTGAGCACTATGATGCCATAAAAAAGGCACTGTGAGGTTAACAGTGGAGAGACAAATGTTTTCAAATGTTTCTACACAGACTTTTTAGATGGACTGCTAAGAAGTGTTGTAAATCTTGTAAAGGAACATTACAAATAAAACAAGCATTTGTCAAAGCCGAATGTTCGCTTGCTGGCATTGGCATTGGTAGTGTAAGAGTTAGAGATGCATAATAGTAATGGCAGTGCAGTATTGAACTGAAGCCAACCCCACCACCACCCTGCAGAGACTGACAGGCATTGGGTGTGCCTTTGAGTCATCGGCTATAATGCCCACATAATTTCACCAGACCCAACCCTGCAGATGCCGACAAGTGTCATGGTGTGCCTTGGGATCTTTGGGCCTTACGCTCACCCTATTCATAAGGAAATACGGTGAGATGGGTGCAGAATACAGGGTAGGGCATTATGGTTGGAACCCTAATGCCCTGGGTGTTTGTTGGTATTTTCACTCCAAATTTTCATCATTTTTTTTGTGACCTCACCTCATGAACAGTGGCAATATCAGTTTGTTAGCTGAAAGCTAATTTTGCACAGCAACTACGCCATTTGGCACCACAGTTTCAAAAACACACTTCGAACAGGATGTGAAAAATGATAGCAGTACTGTTCATGGGGAGGTGTAAAAAATGGTAATGTTGAAAATCTGCAGTGAAAATATAAAAAAACTGGTGAAGTCACTAGTGTACATAGAAACTGCACAACTCACACCCGTAATGTAATTAGTTTGGGGAGTTTTTACAGCAGATTGTCAACACACGCATTTTGGGACCTCCGTTCATGAACGGTGTTACAGTGGTATTCTTAATCTGTCCTGAACACTGATTTCCCACAGCGACTGTGCATTTCTGTGCCGGAACTGTTAAAACACCTTTCATCCAGGGTGTGAAAAATGACAGCTATACTGTTCATAAGGAGGTGTGGAAAAATGCCAATGTTGAAAATCTGGATTGAAAGTATTACAAATTCGTGAACTTAAGAGAGTGCGTGGAAACAGTGCAATGCACGCTCATAACACAGTCATTTTATGGACTTTTATCACCAAATTTTCACCATTGCCATTTTAAGACCTCTGCTTATGAACAGTGTCACTGTGATTTCCTTAATCTGCCAGAAACATTGATTTTGCTCACTGATCGCGCCATTGTACTATGTGTTGACAATCTGCTGTAAAATATTACAATGCACACGACAGATTAAGAATATCACTGTGACACCGTTCATGAACGGAGGACCCAAAATGCGTGTGTTGACAATCTGCTGTAAAAACTCCCCAAACTAATTACATTACGGGTGTGAGTTGTGCAGTATTGGGGAATTTACAACATTTTTCTGATGTTCTGTTGGATTGCTGCACATGAGAGGTGCTGCATTGAATTTAAATTATACATTTTTGTTTTCTTTTTTAGTTATTAGTTTGGGTTTAGTATCCAGTTGCATTTGATTACACTGACACTGTGTTATTTTGGACAATTTGATATTACTTTATTATTATTATTATTATATTTTCTGTTATTTGGGTTATTTTTGGGCTGGGGTTTAATTTGTGATAGGGTGAGTTTTATTTTACATTTTATTGTCTGTTTTATTTGCTCCCCCTCTGTGAGAGAGAGAGCGGAGAATGTTTTATTTATATTTTTGTTATTAATAGGTTTTGTTTATTTTTGTTCCATATTCGATTTGTTTAATTAAAATGTGTTGGACAGGCGCAGAGATGGTTGGGCATTACTCCCCCACTAGGCTCAAGGAATTACGTCCTTTTGAATGCCCACCATTAACATCCGACATCTATTTTAGGTGTTGTGCGTTGGGCATCTTGAGGAAGCGTAGACGAAGATGGAGAGCTGGGCCTGGTAGGGGACAGGAAAGGGGAGGACGGATTGGGGTTTTGGGGCCCAGGAGATGCCCTGTGGCGAAACTGTGTCAGGACAGAGGTTACCTTGTCTCGTCCCCATACCCAAGGGTTCCAAAATAATTGGACAGGTGCCGAGGTCTTCCTAGCAGCTCATCCCGCCTTGGTGGTGTTATGCAATGCCAGATCAATTAAGAACAAGACAGCTATTATTGCTGATCTTGTTGGATCATCTGATCTGACTTGCATCACTGAGACCTGGCTGGATGAAAACCCAGGCCCTGTTTTGGCCTTGGCTGTCCCAGCCGGGTTCTCGGTGATACACCGTCCAAGGCTGGATTGTAGGGGCGGGGGTGTGGCCATTATGTTTAAATCTTAGCTGGGCCTTGTGGATGTGCCATGGGAAACACCAATTCCTTTGAATATATCCTGGGAGAGTGCAGGCTGCAGGATTCTCCTTGTCTATCGCCCACCAGGTGACATGGAGTATTCCTGCAGGAGATAGTAGACTTCATCGTCGACCTGGTGTTGAGGTTTCTCAGACTGATACTTGGGCGACTTCAATGCCTGGGCGTACGGGAACTCTCTCATTTTGGTCAAAATCTCCTCCAGCTGATGAACATGCTGGGCCTGACACAGGTTGTTACCTCTCACCCATATAGGGGGTCATTCATTGATCTGATCTTCTCATGGGTATGGAGATCACTGATTTGGGGTGGAACCTGTCAGTTGGTCTGACCATTACATCATAAGGTTCAGCTTCAGGGCCCCATCTAATAGGTCTGCCCCTACGAGATGGTTCAGTACCGCTTTAAGGGTGTTAACCCAATGACCTAATAAGCGGTACTGGATCTATCGAGTTTGTCAGGTGAATGCATGAGTCAGATGATCTTGTTTTAGCCTATAATAAGGTTGTGGGAGATGCTCTGGACAAAATTGCCCCTGTTCGTGTCCGGCCTCTCACCTCCGTCCAAGGAGCCCGTGGTTTGATGGCTCCTTGAAGGAGTTAAGGTAGTTGGTATGTAAGAGAGCCTGGCAGGAATGGGCCTTGACCGACAGGCTTAGATTGATGGCACATTATGATAGCTATTAATCAGAAATCACTTGTAAGAAGGCAGAATTCCTGTCCAGAGAGATTTCTGCTGCACAAAATCGACCGGCTCAGCTTTTCCGGACTGTGGACAGACTGTGCAATCCAGTCTGTCTTCAACCCAGAGAAGCATTTTCTCAGCTAAGATGCGAGGAGTTTGCTCAGTTTTTTGCGGATAAGGTTGCCGACATCAGGTCCGGCATTGGCCTGACCTCTCCTATGGGGTAGTGCGGTGGTCAACTAGAAGTGGCTTGTCCTAGGTCTGTCTGGTTAGATTTTCACTGGCCAGAATTTGTGGACATTGTGAAGATCATCCAAACAATGCGACCAACTAGTTGTAGTTTGATCCAGGTCCTACACCACTCTTAGTAGGTTGTGTAGAAGCCATCTACCCAATCCTTGCAGATATTGTCTGGAAATCTTTGGAGGGTTTTTTTCCTGACCCCTTAAGGAGGTGGTAGTTTGACCACTCCTTAAAAATCCTCCTTGATCCAGATTGTCTAGCTAACTACCGCCTATCTCTAACCTGCCATTTGTTGGTAAGGTTATTGAAAAGGCAGTTGCATTGCAATTGGATGATCATCTTATATCTCACAATGTCTATGATACTCTCAGTCTGGTTTCAGGAAAGGCATAGTACAGAGACTGCCCTTGTCTGGGTGATTGAGTGACCTCCTTATGGCCAGAGATCGAAGGCTCGCACTATTCTGGTCCTTTCTCGATCTATCTGCTGCATTTGACACTGTAGACCATGGAGTGCTATTGGGGCACCTGCGGGTCTTCTGTGTGCTGTCTGGTACAGTCCTTGAATGGTTTTGTTCTTACCTCACAGGCAGGTTTCAGAGAGTTGTCACTGGAATTTATTCCTCTGGCGCTCACTCCCTATCTTGTGGGGTACCACAGGGCTCCATTTTAGCCCCCATGTTGTTTGCAGTGTATATGCTGCCATTGGGAGAAATCATCAGGCGATAGAGTCTGGGTTTTCACTGCTAAGCAGATGATACTCAGCTCTATCTGTCCTTTCTCCCCAGTCAGGGTGATGCACTCTCTGTACTTAACAACTGCCTCAATGAGATCAGACTTTGGATGAGTTCGAGCTGGTTGAGACTCAACCTGGACAAGACTGAGGTATTGGTGGTGGATCCAGGTAGTCCGAGATGGGTGTGGGAGCTGGACAGCCATCAGGTTTATTACTTGGTGGTGTGCCGCTCTTTACCTCCTGAACAGGTGTGGATCTGGGCGTTGTTATTTTTGATGATGGTCTGACCCTGAAATCTCAGGTGTCAGCTGTTGTCAAACCTCTTCTTACCATCTGAGGAATATCGCCGGTTGAAACATCTGATTCCCCAGGTGACCTTCAACATTAGTCCACGCTCGTCACTACTCGTCTTGACTACTGCAATTCCCTCTACCTAGGGCTACCTGAGTTGATATCCGCCGCCTTCAGCTAGTGCAGAACATGGCAGCCAGGCTTTTGACTAGGACTTCGAGAACCAGTCATATTACACCTGTGCTCCGTGAACTGCACTGGCTGTCTGTATGGTGGCTGATCACCTTTAAGGTTGGTTTACTAACCTTTAAAGCTCTACATGATCAGGGACCCGGTTACCTGAAAGATCTCCTGATTCCCTACTGCCCCCTCCGTCCTCTCCGTTCCACCAATGAGGGACTGCTGGAGATTCCCAGGGTCCAATTGAAGTCATCAGGATCTCGTGCCTTTGCTTTTTCGGCACCTACCCTGTGGAATTCTCTACCTCGCTGGTTGAGAGAATGCCCAACCGTCGATAACTTCAAGGTCACCTTAAAAACATATTTGTTTGAATTAGCATACCCTTGTTAGTTTGTGGTTGACTTTAAATGACTTTTAAATGTTGGCTTTTATTAATTTTAATGTCTGTACAGCGCCTTGATTTTGAAAGGTGCTTTATAAATAAAATTGAAATTGAAATTGAAAAATTTTGCGCAACATGTGCAAAAACACATTTTGGTAAGATGTAAAATTACAGCTGTACTGCTCATAAGGAGGTATGATAAAATGGCAATGTTAAAAATCTGGAGTGCAAATAGTAAAAATTCTAAAATTCTGATTAAAGGAACTGTGCAACACATCTTGTGTAAAGTTGTTTTTGGAATTTTCACAAATTTTCAACATAGGGTTTTGGGGGCCTACCTCATGAATTGTGACACTGTCATTTGTTATCAGTCCCAAAAGGTGGTTCCACGCAGTGACCGTGAAATCACCTTTTGGGATGGAATAAGAAAATGACAGTGGCTGAGTTCATGAGGTGGGGTCCCAAGAACTCCATGTTGGAAAATTTGGTGAAAAAATTCCTGAAATTGGCCGGGATATGCCCAAAGTTGAAAAAACCCGGTTATGTCATTATACAGCTTACTGGCATTTCTTCAGTTCGTGAGTCGGCTTTGAAGAGTGCAGATGTGTCCTGGTCCACCGAAGATCATTGCGCCCGGCCTCAGGAGGTAAGTATGGGGTGAGGGGTGTGGGAGGTGGAGCGCTGATGGTGGGTGCAGGTTGGGGAGGGGCAAAGAGTCAATGAGAGACCATTTTCTTTAGTTCAATCAATCAATCAATCAATCAATCAATCAATCAATCAATCAAACTTTATTTAACCAGGCAGTTACATCATTGAGCAAGCTCATTTTCAAGATGGTCCTGGACACAGAGGACACTTTTGCTTACGGTAGACAGCACTTTCTACAAAAGTAGACATCAGTACAGGCAGTTACAATATACAAACTCAGTGCTTGGAGAAATCAGACACGTAAAGCAAGTGCAAATATAGACATTTAAAGTGCAGTGCATACAGGTTGTAGCTTATAGAGTACAAGTGAGGTGAGGAGGAGGGACATAGAGAAGGGCAGTAGGAAGAAAGGGTACCAGACACATAGTAGAGAGGGAAACAGGGCAGCCTAATAGAATGAAGCCCCTGCAAAGCTAATTGATGAGGGTGGGGTGGGCGGGAGATGGTTGCCTTTAAAGGGATGCTGGCCGACACAGGAAATAGGCAGCCCAGGATTACAGAGGTTAAGAGACTCCGTTGAGAGGGGTAAGACTTTACCTGAAACAATCACACGCCATTTTCAGGCATCTGTAGAGCAGCCCCTAAATATAAAATGGCTGGGCAACAGGGAGATTTTAAGTAATATTTGCATGTTATTCCAAAGTGCTGGTAAAAATGAGCTAATGGCAGTTGAGCCAAGACATGTCCTTGTTCATGGTAGCTTAAGGAGGACAAAGGAGGAGTTCCTTAGTCCATAGGCACCCTTTAAACCTTTAAACAGGTCACAGATATAGGATGGTAGTTTGTTGGACAAAGCCTGGAATAACCACATGAGGGTGTTTATTTGCCTCCTCGTGGAGAGGGACGGCCAATCTAATGCTTGGTACAATGAGCAGTGATGAGTCTGCAAGGGCAAGTCAAGAACAAATCTCAATGCGCGATGATAGAGTGTATCCAGCTTTTGGAGCGCATACTGGGGCAATGGCTGTATAAGAAGTTAGCGTAGTCAATCAGGGGAAGAAAGGTTATTTGACCCAGCCACTTTCTAGCTTCCAGGGTGAGTATGCATCTTATGCGGTAGAAAATACTGAGGCGCTGCCTTAGCTTTTTTGTTAACTCACTTAGATGAACACTGAAGGTGAGTTTGTTATCCAATCAAACTCTCAGATATTTAAATGTATCCACTAACTCTAGTGCTTCATTAAGGAGGGTACAATATGTGGGGTCCCAGGCTTCCCGTATTGTGGGATGGAGAGATAATCATAGCTTTTGTGTTTTTTTTGCAGTTAACAAGAGCTTTAGATTCAGCAGGTTGTGCAGGTGGATGATAAGATCCTGCTGTAGCTCCTTGTACGCAATGTCCAAGGAGGGGTTGGTCGTGTAGAGGACTGTGTCATCTGCGAAGAGGTGAATGTTTCCAGCAAGCTGGTAAGAGTCAATGCAGTAGATGTAAAGGGAAAAGAGGATAGGTCCAAAAATGGAAACTTGTGGAATGCCTCAGGACAGTAGTTTTGATGGGTAGAGAATTCCCCTTGGGCTTTAATTTGCTGTTTATGATTTGTAAGGTAGCAGCAGAACCACTTTATTGCAGCAGAGGTTAGACCAATGCTACTCAGGGAATGAAGAAGTATGAAATGATCAATCGTATCAAATGCCTTGCTGAGGTCAAGGAAGAGTGCATAGATGTGCTGCTTACTGTCCAGGGCTTTTAGCCAGTCATTTGACACTTTGGTAGGAGCAGACACAGTACTGTGCTTCAGTCTGAAACCTGATTGGACTGGATTGAGGATTTTCTCACGATCCAAGTACTCCCTTAATTGAGAGTTTTCAATTTTTTCAAGTAGCTTGGATAAAACAGGAAGCAACAAAATAGGCCTATAGTTGTTCAGTCAGTGGAGTCTACTGACTTGATGTGCGGTTTTTCAACTAGGGCGGCATTCCCCTTGTGATAATGAGCTGTTAAAGAGATGGGCAATTGGAGCTGCAAGATAATAAGAACCTGCTTTAAGAAGAAGGGTCAAGGAATTGGCACCAACGCTCTTTTGGTGTCCAATGAGAGGAGGCCTCCACCTGTTTGTAGGAGACTGGCTGGAACTTGAAGAGGGGCGGTTGGTAGGGGGCTATAGTTGGTCTAGTAGCTATGCTGGCGGTGCTTGTGGTGCTCATTTCACTAACAGGTGACATGTCGATGTGAGGCCTGCAGTGGTGAAGTGGTTATTGAGCTGATCGAGGGTCTCAGACCCATCTGTGTAGGAGGTGTTATTTGCCACAATTTTAGCTGGTAGTGGGGTGGCAGGGGAATGTCCCTCAACCTCTCTCAGTATCTGCCAAAAATTGATGGAACAGTTTTTGTTTGCCTCCAGTGCTGACTGGAAGAACCGTTGTTTTTCCAACCTTACCAGTTTGGTGCAGGCATTTCTGGCTACTCGGAAGTAGAGCCAGTCTGAGTTAGACTGAGACTTCCTAGCCCTTTTCCAAAGGGTGTCTCTATGCCATAAGGCCCTCTTAAGTCGTGGGCTAAACCACTCAGATGCGCATTTCCTGGATTTGATTTTCCTTAAGGATGCATGTTGATTGATAACGTTTACTAGCAGATCCTGGAAGATACAGAATGCTTCAGACACAGAGGGTGCAAGGTAGAAATTATGCCACTTTATGTTCCCAAGATCTGTAAGGAAGGCCAGGAGACTGAAGTATTTTAGGTTGCGCTTAAGCTTGAAAGTAGAGGTGGAGGGGAGGTGTGGGGAGCACCTAACACAGGCGACTGCGCAGTGATCACTCAGATCATTGTGGAAGACCCCTGCATGAGAGATATTATGTGGCTTGTTGACAAGTATAAGGTCCAGAAGTGAACTTCAGTCAAGATTTTTCTTGTTAGGTCGTGTAATGTCATAGATAATCTGAGTGCCCGTGCTCGTCGCAGAAGTCCTTAAGCTTGTTTGTACTGGCATCATTCCAATTAAGGTTAAGGTCACCAATGATAATGCATTCTGTGTTCACTTTTTCCAGGAGAGAGTGAATATGGGGCAGTATACACAGGCCACTGCAAGGGATCTATAGCATGCAGCTACCAATAAGGCTATATCAGGTGAGAGGGTAATTTTGAAGGCAAGACATTCAAATGCTTTAAGGCATTGATGTGCAGACAATATCGGGGTTAGAATTTATCTTAAATATATGGCAACACCACCACCTCTGGTCAACCTGTCACACCTTATCCAAGTTGTATCCTGTATGTTAAGCGTTTTGTCAGGTAAGGCATTTTCAGCCAGGTTTCCGAGCATTGCTACATCAAGCTTGGGATGTAGTACCCAGGCGTGTACCTGGTCAGGGATTTGTTAGCAAGGCTGCATACGTTCATATGCAAAGCTCAGACCCTTAGCTGTGGGAGTTTCACCCGGCAGTTAGCAGTGGGGGCCCGGGTTTAATTCCACACTGCCTGCACAGAGCAGCAGCAGTACTAATAATTTCCTGAGACATCTTACTAGGAATCTTAGAAAGGCTTTGTTTGGTTGTTTGCCTTGGACAATATCAAGGGCAGCAGAGCGGGAGTTTGGTGGGCAGCGGATGTTGATCAGAGCAGATAATACTACCTAACAGAGAGGGTAAGGGGGGGGTCTGCTCAGAGAATGTTGGGCAGTAGGAGGTGTGAAGGGTTGGAAATGTGTAAGGATTACTGCCTTTGGAGGAAGTTAACTGGTTGGCAGACACCATTGGGCTTATTTACAGTCCTATAGGAGTATTTGGGCAGGATGAGTCTTTCCTAGGGTCCAGAATTGGTTCCACTGTCAGAGGGAGGATGTAGCCAATGAGGAGAAGGGGGGCTGTGGAAGCGATCTCTTGGATTTATTAGAATAGCTAATGAAACAGTTCTAGGCATTTTTTTTTTGTAAAGACAATGTGGGACTTTTGCCAGCGTGGCACCTGGAAGTTTGCTTTTGGGGGGGGGCAGTGGAGCCGATGGGGGATTGGGCACCCTCGTCCATCATACAGTGTGTAGGGGTGGAGGGGAGTGCATGAGCACGCTGGGGTGGGCTCCCAGCATGCTACCTAGGTGTTCATGGGGGGGGGCTGGATCCATTGGGGATCAGAAACAAACTGTCTATGACAGCTCAGATGCAGTGTCGACATGTATGCAATTTGCATACTGCTGATGGCAGTATGCAGATTGTCTACCGGCGGCAGATATGCAAATTACCAGTTACCACTGCTGATTGTAGTGGTGATTTTCTCAGAACTGTATGTACTGCATCTGAACAGCTGTCATAGACAGCTGGACATTCATTGGTGTGGTGCAGTACGCCTGCAAAAGGAGCAGGTCATTGGAAGTGTGGGTGGCACACCTACGAAAATTTGTATGGTGGCACTATGTTTCTTGCACATGCATGCAAGCAAACATAAAAATGTATTCACTAGTAAACTGTAACAGCTGAAACATCTTAACATAGAAACATAGACTTTGATGGCAGATAAGGACCTCTTGGCCCACCTAGTCTGCTCATTTCCCTACCTACTGGATAAGCTGCAGATCCTAGTTAACCAACAACCTATTTCTTCCTTCCCCCATAAGAATTGCCTTATGTTTGTCCCATGCATTCTTAAATTCCTCACTGTTTTGACCCCACAACCTCCTCAGGAAGGCCATTCCATGCATCCACCACCCTCTCTGTGAAAAAATACTTCCTCACATTACCCCTGAGCCGTCCCCCTCTATCTTCAAATTGTGTCCCCTTGTTCTTGCACATCTCTTTTTCTGAAAGATGCTACCCTATTGGACTTTGTTGATTCCCTTGAGGTACTTAAAGTTTCTATCTTGTCCCCCTCTCCCTCCTTTCCTCAAGGGTATACATATTAAGCTCCTTTAGTCTCTCCTTGTATGGCTTCTGTTGCAGACCCTGCACCATTTTAGTTGCCCTCCTCTGGACTGTCTCCATCCTATCTATGTCCTTGCAGAGATGGAGTCTCCAGAATTGGATGGAGTATTCCAGATGAAGTCTCACCAACTGTCTGTACAGAGGGACAACAATTTCTTGTTTCCTACTAGTGATGCCTCTCCCTATACATCCCAGTATCCCCCCAGCCTTCCATACTGCCTTCTCACATTTCTTGCTAACCTTTAGGTCATCTGATATGATTACCCCCAGGTCCCTTCTCATTTTGTTGTTGTTACTACCTCCTGCCCCCATTGTGTACTCTTCTCCTGGGTTTTTGTTTCCCAGGTGCATTACTTTGCACTTCTTTGCATTGAATCCAAGCTGCCATACTTCTGACTATTCCTCCAACCTTGCCAAGTCACTTCTCATCCTTTTCACCACCCTTGTGTATCAACCCTGTTACAGATCTTTGTGTCATCTGACAAAGAGGAATTCTTTCTCTTCCAGTTCCTCTGCAATGTCACCTATAAAGACATTAAAAAAGGCCAGACCCAGTACTGAACCATGCGGTACCCCTCTAGTAACCCCCCTTTCTTCAGAGTGGACTCCGTTTACTATTACCTTCTGTGTCCTGTTGTCCAGACAATGTTTAACCCTGGCTACCACCCTGGGACCCTCTCCCAGACTGGCTAATTTGTTTATTAATCTTTTGTGTGGGACTGTGTCAAATGCCTTGTTAAAAATCTAGGTAGGCCATGTCCATAGCCCCTCCCTGGTCTGCAATTTTGGTTACCCAGTCAAAGAAATTGATTAGATTCATCTGACATGACCTTCCCGCTGTGAATCCTTGCTACCTTGGGTCCTGTGCCCCACTGGCCTCTAGGTACTCAACAATTCTTTCCTTCAGACGTGATTCCATCATTTTTCCTACCACTGAGGTCAAACTGACAGGTCTGTAGTTTCCTGCCTCTGTCTTGCTCCCACTTTTGAGAATGGGAATCACATCTGCCCTCCTCCAGTTCTCAGGTACCACACCATCCTCCCATGATTTTTTGAAAAGGCTAGTCAATGATGTTACTAGCTATCCCCTAAATTCTTTTAGAATAATGGGGTGAATCCCGTCAGGCCCTATGGCTTTTTTCGCCTTAGTTTTAGGAGTTCTTTCAGAACCCTTTCTTCTGCGAAAGGACTGGGATTGACCCCCATTCAGAGTGCTTCTTTTGATTGATTGGGTACCTCCCCTCTCTTTCTTTGTGAATAATGAGCAAAGTATTCATTCAGTATCCCTACTTTTCACTGTCTCTCTGCCCACCCACTGTCCCCCTTATTCAGGCTCACTATCCATCCCTTTGTTTTTCTATGCTCCCTAATGTCTTAATCTTATTTATGAAAGGACAAGCTGAAGTGCAGTGCTGCTCTTTTAAGACGTCTGGATTCAAGCCCATCATAGTCTGCACTGCTGCAGTGAACAATTGATTTCCTAAGGCCTGACACTTCTTTCTGTGTCACAGCCCTTAAATAGAACATGGGGTGGGCATACCATCTGTATGAGCATTCATGTCAGTGGTACCAGATGCAAAACTGCAGTATTTGGACAGGTCAGAGAAGTGGGAGTAATAAGCATTCACTGCAGTATTAGAGTTATTATAATCTATACCATTTAGCAATATGTCTGTCATCATGTGATTTACACTCCCCTCCCCATTAATCCCTTGATATGGCTCCAGAACCTTCTGGAGTCTCCAGTAAACTTGTAGTAGTTCTTTGTAGTAGGTACTTTGGCAATGTTCTGCAGAGAGCCACCAAGCTGTAACGATTTCGCTGTTGCAATCATAGGCCACCTTGTCATTGCAGCATCAGTCATTCCGCTGCAATAAGGGAGCGACCAATCATTTCAGGGTGGTACCTTGCCTGGTGTAATATTACCAGTAACATGGAAACTCTATGCCACCACCTCAGCCCCATGAAAACTGACAGGGGTGCCCAATACCCCTGTCGGCATGCCCCCAACCCACTTCATTTTCTGACGAGTGAGCCCACTCACCATTGGCATAATGTCTCCACCCCCAATTTCTGTTCTGTGCTGAGGAGTGCCCAATCCTCCTCACATCATGCACCCCCAAACAGTTTTTCTTTGCTGGTGGGGGCCCAATCCCGTTAGCTTCATTCCCCTCTTTCCAGTTCAATTTGCCAGATGGGGGAGCCCATTCCCCATTGGCATAATATCCACCTCAATTTCTGTTGTGTGCCTGGGGGTGCACAATCCCCTCAGCATCATGCACCCCCACCCATTTCTGTGCTGATGAGGTGCCCAATCCCCATTGGCTTTGGTCTCACTCCCACAAATGCAGGTGGCACATTGGGAGCCCACCCAGTGTACCAAACACACTGCAAAAGAAGAAAATCGACCCATTTTGTCTTTTTTACCTGAAAACAAGAAAATGGTCCTCGATGTGTCCAGTGCCCTCCCCAACCCGCCTCATCCTCTCATGCATTCTACCTCCTCACACCCCACTCACCCCATGCTTACCTCCAGAGCCCAGCGATGATCTTCGATGGATCAGGAACACATCTACACTCTTCAAAGCCAACCCAACTGAAGAAATGCTGATAAGTTGTATAATGGCAAAAACAGGGTATTTTTCAACTCTGGTGTAGATCTTGGTCATTTTGGGAATTTGGCACCAAATTTCCACATTGCATTATTGGGACGCCTCCTCATGAATTCAGTCACTGTCATGGCGTTATTTTGTCCTGAAATGTGATTTTACGGTCACTGTGCAGAATCACCTTTGGGACTGATTAACGAAACAACAGTGCCACTGTTCATGAGGTGCTCTCAAAAAACCTATGTTTCAAATTTGGTGAAAAAAAAATCCAAAAAATGACTGTTTCATGAGCATGCGTTGACGCTCATAACTTCGCAAATTTGTAATATTTTTATTTCAGATTTTCAACATTTGCATTTTTCCACATCTCCTTATGAACAGTACAGCTGTTATTTTACACATCCTGGCTGAAATGTGATTTCGTACTTCTGGTGCAGAATAGCACAGTTGCTGTGGGAAATCAATGTTTGGGACAGATTAAGAATGTGCTAGTGAGAAAGGGGGAGTGAGCGAGCTCAACAGAGCTCTGTCAAAACTGCTGCAAATTTCTTTGTGGGCAGAAAAATGTGCCAACACAGACAGGAGCCCAGTACAGAAGGGCAGCCTGCGGCCCTGGGAGAAACAGAACAAGCGAGTGAGAGAGGGGAAGTGCAAGCTCAACGGAGCTCTGTCAGGACTGTTGTGGATTTTCTTTGTGGGCAGAAAAAGGTGCCAATGCAGACAGGAGCCCAGTTCAAAGGGCAGCCTGCAGCACTGGGAGAAACAGAATGAGCGAGTGAGAGGGGAGGAGTGAGCTCAGTTGAGCTCTGTCGGGACTTTAGAGTTGCCCACCCTGCCGCCCAGGGTCCTGTGTGGTCCTATATTACAGCAGGATCTCTAGGGTGGAGATAAAGCAATGATTGGATACTTTGAGGATTGCTGTAATAATACAGATTTAGTTGTTCTGTTTATTTCTCTGAGCTGAGTAATACTTGGAGTGCAATAGGATTTCTAACTGGGCTAAGTGAAACTATATGAGGGCTGAGAACAAAGAATATGGTAGCTGAGGGGTGATAAATGGACAAGGAGTCTTTAGGATTGCTACAGTAATACAGCATCTAATGGATGATATCTGAGACTTAATTAACCCGTCAGGGCAAGGAGGGGACTAGTGTGGGGAAGAAGAATTTGAGTAACTAGGGCCTAACAGTTGTAGCAGGGTACAGAAACCGGGAGTAAGATCCTGTAACATACGATAGGGTCCAAAATGGGGCAGGTGCCACATGTCAATAGGGTGGGCATCTTTGGAAGGGTGGTGGGGTGTACAGGGTGTGCGTCCACCATGATCCTGGACTGGGCTTGGAGGATGGGGGGTGTATGGTCTGTAGACAACTGGCTAGTCTGAGGGAGGAACTGTGGAGGTTAGGGAGGAGTCTAAGTGGCAGGGCAGATGAGTATGGTAAGCATCCTGGCTGGGGGGAATAGGGATGGCAAGGAGGATGGGAAGAAGAACTAGGGTCTAAAACCAACCCCAGTATCAGAGGCAGTAACAGAAAAGAAGGAGGGGTGTCAAGGCAGGGGGGGCCTCTAATGGTGGAGGAAGAGACCATGAGGAGTACCAGGGAGAGAGCAGATGGCTGTGGGTAGGGAGGGACCAGGGATGGGATGGGGGCATGGAGGGGAACAAGTAGGTGGGGGAACAATGGGGAAGAGATATAGAGGGTATTGACTAAGAATAGATTTGAGCCTCTGATATGGGAGAGAGGGGAGCAGGAACATACTGAAGGGGAGAGGACAAGGGGGCATGAGAGGAATGGCAATGGTAGGAAAAGAGGTAGCGAGGATGAAAGGGCAGAAAGGGGCTAGTAAGGAAGGAGGGGTGACTGGAGAAGAGAAGGCTACGGAAGAGGGAAGGATGGGAGGGGCATCACTATCAGGGTTGAAGGGAATGGGGGCTCTAAATCAATATCAACGGGGATAGGAGAGGCATTGGAAATCAGCAGGGGAGGAGGGGAGGGGAGGTCGACATGGGAAGTCCAGTAGTTAGGCTGGGAAGGGGTTCAAGGGGGATGGGAGGAATAAGGCAGAGAAAAGGGGTGAGGTGGAAGTAGGTGGAGCAGATACAGAAGTCACAGAGGGTGCAGCTGGTGGGGGTAAGGGGCAGGGAGGAACGAATACTGGGGTGGTGAAAGGGGCATTAGAAGGGAAAGTGGGTAAGGGACTGGGGGGGTACTCATCCTGGGTGATTCTATACTGAAAGGGGTGAGATGGGGTGTAAGTGGGGAAAGGCACAGCCATATCTGGGTTGATGCTATCCCCAGGTTGACTTCGGGGGGGCAGGGCATTCACTGGTCAAGTGTGCAGCGAGGGGAAGGAAGAAACCTCATTTAGTGTTACATGTGGGTACAAACAACTTGGCGGGGGAGACTGTGCATGTAGTGAGGAAGAGGTTTGAGGAGTTGGGCAGGCAGTGTGAGGGGTGGGGAGTTGGTGGCATTCTCGAGGTACTCGTACCATGTGCAAGCACAGGGAGGAAGGGTAGGATCAAGAGTTCAACAACTGGCTGAGGGATTGGTGCCACACCAAAATTATGGGTTAGTGACTAACTGGGCTAGGGTCTGGGGGAATAGTGACTTATACTCGGGGGACAGGCTACACTTGAGCAGGGAGGAGTATTAAAGGTGGAATTAGAGGGTATGTCTCTACTAAGGTGGATTTAAACTAGTGGGGGGTGGCCAAAAGACTGAGGTTGGTAGAAAGGTCCAGACAGGGGAGCCTAATGAGCTCACCCCCCTAGATATAGGTAAAGGTGGAGGAGTAGTAACACCGGGAGGGGGTGGTCATAGTGGTCTGAGTGTAATACAGAAGGCACCACCATCCGGTAAGAACAAGGAGGAGAAAGGGTGCAGACTACCAGGAGGAGGGACACAGGCCAAGGAGAAGAGAGAGAGGAAGGAGGGTTATGGGTGTAAGGTAGTCTCTCTCAACACAAGAAGCCTGGGAACAAAATTGCAGAGCTTCAGGCACTCTTTTCAGAGGGAAGGTGGACATTGCTGCAGTGACAGAGACTTGGGCCACAGAGTACCATGATTGGGACTTGTCAATTCCGGATACAAGATATGCAGCAGGGACGGGGGTTGGAAGGGGGGGGGGTTGCACTCTATGTGAGGGAAGGGATCAAATGCATAAGGGACAAGAGAGAAGAGGAGAGGACAGAGGCACTTTGGGAGCAGCTCCTGGACTACAAGGGCAGAAAGCTTAGGCTGAGAGTAGTGTACAGATCACCAGCCCAATCCAGGGAACTGGATGGGGAGTGGCCAGAGCAGATAAGCAGAGTGTGTAGAAGGGGGAGTGTGGTGATAGTGGGGGATTGTAACCTACCAGGGGTTGACTAGAGCACCCTGGCCACTAGCAGTACCAGAGATCAGGTGCTCCTTGATGCATTCTAGGACTGCCTTCTGACGCAATTGGTAAGTGGGCTACAAGGCTTGGTAGGACTCTGGACCTAGTACTGGCAAATGGGGAGGCCGGGAGAGAGGTAAGGGTGGAGGACCCACTAGCGGGTAGCGACTGCAAACAGTATGGCTCATTCTTGTGCTGGGCAGAGAAACAGGAGGCATGGGCAATAAGGTGGTGGACTTTAATAGGGTGGAGTTTTGGAGGATGGGAGCAATATTGCAAGGGAGACTCCAGGATATAAGGCCAGGGATGGATGCAGAACAAAAGTGGGGAGTCATAAAGACTGGGCTAACAGAGGCCACAGTAGCCTGCACCAGGAGTATGAAGAGCAGAGCCAAGAAACCATGCTGGCTGAACAAGGAAGTGCTGTATGGAATGAGGGCAAATATGGCTGCATACCAGAAGTACAGCAGAACAGGGAAGGGAGAGGATAAGGAGGCTTACGGGAGCTGGTCAAGGGAGGTGGCCAGGAGGTTGAAAACAGCTAAGGCCTCCAGGGAATTAAGGTTAGCACAGGGCATAAAGGAAGGGGGAAAATTACTTTTTTAGGTATGTCAGGGAAAAGAGGAAGTGCAAGGAACATATTGTGAGGATAAAACAGGAAGGGATTGGGTGGAAAGGGAGGAGCAAGCAGAAATTCTAAATGACTACTTTCACTCCATTTTCAGTAAGGAGATGGATGGTCCACTACCATCATGGGCTGGGGGTGGAAAGGGGGAGGAGGTGATGGACAAAGTGATCACATGGAGTAGGGTGCTAGAGGGGCTGAGGGCAGTAAGGGTGGACAAGGCACTAGGTCCTGATGGCATCCACCCCAGGGTGCTGAGGGAGATGGCGGAGCTGTTGGTTGAGCCACTGGCAGATCTGTTCAACACCTCCTTGGAAACAGGGTGTTTGCCCCAGGACTGGAGGGTAGCCCATGTGGTGCCCATACACTAAAGTGGGCCTAGGGAGGAGCCAGGAAATTATCGGCTGGTCAGTCTCACGTCCATAATGGGTAAGCTTATGGAGGTGCTACTGAAGGAGAGGCTGGTGGCATTCCTAGAGAGTAATGGTCTCCAAGATGGGTGGCAACATGGATTTGTCTCAGGGAGGTCTTGTAAAACCAACCTAATAGAGTATTGGATAAAGTCGAACACCCCCAAGGCACACCTCAACACTTGTCAGTGTCTGCTGGATAAGGGGAGGTGAAATGGCATGAACGATATAAATGACAATCCAAATGCATACCCCAATGCCTGTCCATCTCTGCAGGTGGAGGTGGGTTGGCATGAAGTTCAATATATCATTGCCATTCCTACTCTGCATCTGTCTAACTCCTGCATTTCCATTGCTAATACCAGCAAGCAAACATTCGGCATTGACAAATGCTTGTTTTTTTTACTATTTCAGTTTCTCCCCCTTGTCCTTTGTTATCTTTACACTTTTCTGTCTCCTCCTTTCCTTCCTTATTCCTCCACTCCCTTTTACCTCTTACCTCCTTGTACATACTGGCCTCCTCCTTTCCCCTCTCTAAATCTTGAAGATATGAATTGTTCTCTCTCTTTTACTTCTCCTAACTCCTCAGTCTATTCTCTATTCCCCACCATTTTAATATTCATTCCAGTCTGATTCTCCATATCCTACTTTTTCTGTCAGGTAATGTGAAAATCAACCCTAGTCAGGGGTTGTGGACATCAAGCCTAGTCCCCTGCCCCCCTCCCTTTACTCTTCATCCCAAAGGGCTGGGTGTCATTCATCTTACAACAGGAGTTTACTCCCTAAACTTGGTCAGCTTTGGCTGTGTGTCTTGCTTGACCATCCCAATGTCCTCATCATTACAGAAACATATCTGTCTGCCTGGATTGTTGATTGTAGTGTTGCTGTTTCAGGATATGATGTCTAGAGTCATAATTATGGGAAGTCAGGGTGCTAAGTACTCATTTATGCATGTCTGAGTGTCACCTTTGAAGTCATGTCTTGTGACTCTGTTCTTTCTTCTCATGAGTTTATCCTCTGGATGAGCTGTTCTAATGAAGAATTAGACATATGCCTGTGACTTCTTTAATTATTATCTGTTATTGTTCTCTTTCTTCCACTAAGACATCCTGCTTTTGAACTTTACTTTCTTAGCATCAGGCTAATTCTGTTCATTAGAATATGCATATTCTTTCTTATGGCAAAGCTTTACTCTATAGCCTAGGGCAGTGTTTGTGGGATCCTGTTTGGGCAAGAGGCTGTTCACTCCATTGAAACTGTAATGCATTTGAGAGTAAGAACTGACATTTGCCTTTGCAGAGGCAATGTGCCAAAGAGTTAGTTGGGGGAGGTGATTTGTTGTATCCCTTCGCTTACAGTACATGCAGTTGGGGAAGGGTTCCTGTGTCCACACTCATAGTATACATATTATCCTGTCTCCATCTGGCAGCCACTTATGATAGATAGTATCCAGTTTGTTTATGCACAGATCATTCACCCTCAGTGGTAACACACACTAGACACATTAGATAAAAGTTGCATTTATACATCTGTGCAGACATGTTTGTTTCTCAATGGACCTACTAGCCTGAAAAAAAAGCTTATGATTTTAATTTTGCCTTTTGAGGCCTGAAAGTGTATAATTAGTTAACCTCCTCCAGTACAAGTCATGGTTACAGAAAACTTAAACAGCCTGGTACACAATATTCCAGCACTTGACTGGTGGAATAGTTTAATGTGACCAGGACCCATGGAGGGTGTGGAGTGGGCAGGACAGGGATTGAGAGAGGGGTATGTCCTCAGTAATAGGAGACTTATGTGGGACAGGAGTGTGGAACAATGAATGTTGTCATTTCTTTCTGCTTTCAATATCAGTATTTTACCTTTGAGGTCCTTTACTTAAATTGTAAACAAGAAGATAATATCACTTGTGGTTTTTAAGGTACAGACCCTAATGTTTGGAAACAGTAACCTTGTAACGTTATGTAACAAGGACAGAAAAGATACACATGAACATATGAGTCTGCCAGCAGAAACAGGCCTTATGGTCCATCAAGTTAGTCTGCTCGAATAAGCAGTTAGCACCCTTATAGTGCAGCTGCTCCCACCTCCTCTCCCCCCCTCACCTTACCCCCACACGCACACCCTGTCCCATGCCTTTTTAAAACTGCCCACTGTGCTACAGGATGCCACCTCCTCAGGTAGAGTCTTCCATTTCCCCACCACCCTCTCTGTAAAAGAATGCCTCCTCATCTCTCTCGATATCTTCCACCTCCAGCCTGAGACCATGCCCTCTGGTGTCCCATCCTCTCCTCAGCTTAAATATCCCTTCTGTGCCCATTTTGTTAATCCCCTTCAAATATTTAAGAATATTACAAATACATTAATATTATAAATGTCTAAGAAGATGTTAAATTATAAATAAAATATGTATTAATAATTTTGGTCTGTACATGAATTTGCAGTACTTTAACTTTTATTTAGTTAATTCAGTAATCAATTCCACATTGTTTGCATGTAACTGTGTGTGATAACCATCATTCTAACACATGGTTCATTTCTAAGGTATCCAGTCAGAAGAGTGCAGCAATATGAGTGTGGTAAAAACAACATAGGAAAACAGCATTAGTGAGTACAGCAACAGGGAAACAACATTACAGCACTTACTGTACCTGTAACTGTGTTCATTCAGGCTGAGTACTGCAAGTATGCAGCTGTGACTGGAACCAGCATGCTGCCATTATGGCTCAGAGGACAGAGCCATAGTCTGGGAAGGCAGTACAAATCGGAGCACCAGGGGTTCAAGTCCTACCCCTGCACTCTGTGTAGTGTTTTTTGCTCTTTCATGTACTGTTTAATGTTTTTGTTTGCTCTTGTGCCCGACCCTTGCTGGCCTGATTTTATCCCCCCTCTCTGAGTGTGGCCTGCCTTGGAGTTCATTATATTTATTACGGGGTGCGGGGCATTCAGTATTGTGTGCCGTGGTTTGTGGTGTCGGGAGCACTGGATAGTGAGGTTGTTTGCCTCACTGTTTCCCCGATCTGATCTTTTACCACATGGTTTTGCTTGCACTGTGTTTGATCACGCTGTTAAATTTTAGCAGTTATTGACCTGATCCCATTTCTAAGGCAAGGCAAGGCAAATTTTGTTTATATAGCACCCTATCCCGTGGCTCAGAGCAGTTAACAAACACAATAATAAAGAGCAGTAAAATGTCCCAACACGTAATGGTAAGCACAGAAGATTAAAAACTTTTTCAAATAAATATGTTTTAAAAGAAGCTTTAAAGGCCTCCACCATGCTAGCAGCCTTAATGTATGGTGGAAGAGAATTCACAATAAAGGTGCAGCCACCCTAAGGTTCAACCTCCCAATCTTTTAGATGGGAGAGTGGTACAACTAACAGGTCAGTCAAGTGGAGCATAAGGAGCAGATAGGAGAGCACAGAATCAGAAGCTCTTTAAGTAGTCAGGTTCTTGTATGTTAACAAGCCTATCTAGAAGGTGATGCACTCACTCACAGGCAGCCAGTGCAGAGCGCACAGAACTGGAGTGACATGATCCCTCATAGAGGTACCTGTCAACATCCTGACCACAGTATTCTGCACTAGCTGCAGTCACTGCATCAAACCTCCAGACAGCCCTAGGTAAAGGGTGTTACAGTAGTTGAGTCAGCTAGTAACAAAGGCATGGATAACTGTAGCCAGGTCAATAGCAGTCAAAAATGGGCAGATCCTGGCAATATTCCAGAGATGGAAAAAACATCTCTAATGACTGACGTGACCTGTTTTCCAAGGTCAAGAAGATCAACAAGAATAACACCAAGATCCTTAACTGCACTAATCACTAACAGGGGACAACCATCAACCACTAAGGTGGGCAGTCCCCCATCAGTGAAAATAACCCCACGACCCGGCTTGATCATCATAACCTCTGTCTTGCTGGGGTTGAGACATAGCTGGTTTGTGGACATCCAGTCATTTATCTCAGCTAAACACAGATACAGTATATCAGGGGTGGAAAGGTCACCAGGGGCACAGGCCAGGTACAACTGGTTATCATCTGCATAACAGTGAAACCCCAGATTGTACTGCCTAATGATCTCTCCAGTGGCAGCATATACATGGAGAACAATAGGGTACCAGAACAGAACATTGCAGAACACCACAAGGCAGTGCAAAAGCGATGAAATAATTTCTAGTACAACATGCTGTGATCTTCCAGTTAAATATGAGTGAAACCAGCCCAAAACTGCTCCAGTGGTGCCCACATAATTCTGCAAATGGTCCAGCAACACCCTGTGATATACTGTGTCAATGTCTGAAGGTAGGTCCAAGAGCACCAAGTGGTATAGTGCCCTTGGTCCCTTGCTATGAAGAGAACATGTACCATCCGAACCAAAGCTGTCTCAATGTGCCGGGCTGAAAACCTGGCTGGAGAGGTTCATAGATGGACAGTGTCTCCAGGCATTCAACCAACTGATCAACCACCACCTTCTCAATAAGCTTCCCCAGAAACAGAAGATTAAAGATAGGCCTATAGTTTGAAAGAACATCAGGGTCAATAGATGTTTTTTTAACCATTAAGGAGGGGTCTCATTACAGCCTATTTCAGAGACACAGGAAAAACCTCCTCACTTAATGACCCATTAGCAGTCCCCAAGAACACTGGACTGAAGAAATCCAAGCAGCTGATGACCAGCCATGTCAGACCGGGTCCAGGGCACAGTGATGGGACACATGTTGATAAGCACCTGGTGAACCTCATCTGCCAACACCAGCTGAAACTCAGTCCAACTCGGCAAACTATCAACACTAGCAGATCAATCACCCCCAGTAGAAAAGAGACCAAAGGAGGTAATACATGCCCTGATAGAGGCCATCTTGTCAGAAAAGAACTGCCAAACTGTTCACACTTTTCTGCAGAAAATGCTGTCCCAGACTGTAGACAAGAGGGATTTAACTAACTGTCAACAGTGCAGAACAGCAGCTGGATAGTTTCTTGCAGCAGCAATCAATCAAGAAAAAATTCAGTCATCTTAAGATCAATTGCCCGCTGATACTCCAAATAATGCAGCCTCAGCACCAACCTGTCCTCCTCAGAGGATGACCTCCAGGTATGCTCTAACCTATGCCCCTTAGTGTTCAACCAGTGCAGTTCACCACAATACCATAGTGAGCAATGCCGGGAAGTCAGGGGGTGAATGCAGTAGGGTGCAATCAGTTTCAGCACCTTGGTCAAGGCTATATTATAGCCTCAACCCCAGCTCCTGAACCCTGAGCACAGGCTAGCATCAAACTCGAGACAACCAGTGACTCCTGGAGTTGGTAAGGCTCCAATGTATTCTTTGGATGACACCAGATTGTCTCTACAGAGGGGCTAATTTACAGGGGGGCCTGCACTGGCACTCAACCGCATAATGATACTACCAACTTACTGGGTCAACCTTGACCACCATAATGTCAAGTCCGAGTGAGAAGACCAGGTCAAGAGTGTGGTCATATATGTGTGTCCTGGAATCCACCAGCACAGGGCAGCGTCATTGCCCAACCAAGTCTCAGTGATGCAAACAAGGTCAGCTGAGGAATAGGTGATAAAAGTCTCCATCACCACTGTCTTATTCCTCATTGACTTTGTGTTACAAGGAATGTCCCAAAGGGGACAAGCCGAGCAGGTTGGGTGCACCACCTGCTGCCTGATGACATCTGGCAGAGCCCTAGGGAGGGGTACCATGTATGATGGTCCTTTGTCCTGGTGCCTCCTCTTCCCTGGGCGTCTTCTGGTCTGCACTACACTGGTCCTAACCCCCATGTCTCCAAATTGGGGACCATCACTGCGGAAGGTGCTCTGCCCCTTTAGGACTCCGGGCCCCCAACAGTGGCTGAGTACCCCATCCAGCAAAAGCAATGGGAACCACAAAAAGGCATAGCACTCTAAGGGAAAAAGAAATTTTAATGTTTTTTCTGACCAAAATTTCCAGGACAGTCATAGGTTGAAATGCATTTATAAGTAAGTCAGGATAAGGGTAGATAATATTTAAAACTTTTTTGCATACTTTAAAATATTTCAGCCCAAAAGTCAGTGAAAAGCAATACATTAACACATGTAACAGAACAGAGAAAAATAAAAATGCAAGTAGTCAATGAAAACATTGTGGAAAACAGAAAATCAGGCTATTTGAGTCTTTATTCTTCTCTAGTGTATATTTTTATTTGTAAAGTTCCATATATTTATGAACAATTTACAGCAAAATTCTACCATTACATACCACCCCACAGAGGAAGTTCATGAGCCAACAGATCAACACAATTACTCATCAAAAATACCAGACACACAGAATAAAATTAACTAAGACTTATGATCCAAAACACCACCCTGTATACACTATACACTATGCACAATACACTATATACCTTATACTACACTTGCTTACGCCAGACCCAACGGCTCCAACAAATGTACATTGTAGGCAACAGTGCAGCAATTGTTGCTTAATTTTTTTTTTAAAGCCTGCTCACCTTTTAGCTGAATCCATGAGATGAGAAGGTGGGCACTGGGCTACAGTGACTCACTCGAGCAGGTGTGCATAGTACCTTCATGCAGACACACCAGGGCTGTGAAGAACACTGACCAGGGACCAGGAGACCACAGGTGACAGTGTGGCTGAATTCACCAGATGAGAATGTGGGTGCGGGCCACAGTGACTCACTTGAACAGGTGTGTGCTGTACTCCTCATGCAGACCCACCAGGGTCCTGAAGAAGATTGACCAGGACCTGGTAGACCACAGGTGATGGTGTAGCTGAATCCACCAGACAAGAATTGACCAGGATCTAGGAGACCACAAGTGATGATGTTGAAGAATCCATCAGACAACAATGCGGGCCAGTCTACAATGACTTCTCGAGCAGGTGTGCATACCACTTCTCATGTGAACCCACCAGGGCCCTGAAGGAGACTGATTAGGGACCTGGGAGACCACAGGTGATGGTGTGCCTGAATCTACCAGACAAGAACCCATGTGCTTGCCTAGAATGACTCACTCAAGCAGGTGTGCACAATACTCCTCATGCAGACCCACCAGGGCCTGAGGAACACTGATCAGGCACCTAGAAGACCACAGGTGATGATGTAGCTGAATTCACTAGATGAGAATGTGGGTGCAGGCCCACAGTGACTCACTCAAGTAGGTGTGCAGTACTTCTCCTGAGGACCCCCCACGGCCTTGAAGAAGACTGACCAGGGCCTGGGAGACAACAGGTGATGTGTACTTGAATTCACCAGGGAGAACCTGTGTGCCAGCCTACAGTGACTTATTCAAGCAGGTGTGAGCGGTATTCCCATGCTGCCCACCAGGGCCATGAGGAAGACTGATCAGGGACCTGGGAGACCACAGGTGGTGGCGTAGTTGAATCTACCAGATGAGAACCCAGGCACTCAAGCAGGTGTGTGCAGTACTCCTCATGCAGACCCAACAGAGCCCTGAAGAAGACTGACCAGGGATGCAAATGAAATGGAGGCATGCACATCCACTGGCTACAATCGCAGTCTTTCCTAGGGCCTGGCATCATTCCTCTCCCTCCCCATCAGCTATCTCAACTGGCGTGAATCACAGCATGGCAGCTATTTCTGTGTCCATGGACAGTAATTAGTTTTGACATGGGGCAATAGGACTGGAGGCATGGGAGACAAAACATAAAAAAATGAACAAAATAACTTAAAAAGCCAGAATAAGCCACACTTTTAAAGTGTGGCAAAGCTTAATCATTTTTATTAGTGTTAAATGGTAAGTTATTGTTTGAAATAATGACATGCACTGGTGAATGTAGCAAAAATGGGCACAATTGCACTACAGGATAATAATCATTCTGGGACAATCAGTGATTGCATCCTGTGGCTAAATCACAAAGTGCATTTAGGCAGCTAATGTGCCACTTGCTTACCACACATTCAGCACTGTGCTGCTGCACCACAGCCTTTATGATGAGCGTCATGCCGGGGTACCAGTCAACTTTTATTTAACCACCTCTGTATTTGTTGTTCTATCTTTTGTACTTCTCCTGACTCTTCAGTCTTCCTCCATTCCCTACCATTTTAACATCCACTCCAATCTGATTCTCCTTATCCTTCTGCTTTTTCTTTCAGGTAATGTGAAATCAACCCTAGTCAGGTGATATGAAGTCAATCCTAGTTTCCTGCCTTCCCGCCTCCCTCCACTGTTTATCCCAGATAGCTGAGTGTCATTCATCTTACATCAAGGGTCTGCTTCCTAAGCTTGATTAGCTTAGGCCTTGGGTCTTGCTTGACCATCCCAATGTCCTTGTCATGATAGAAACGTGTCTGTCTGTCTGGATTGTTGATACTAGTGTTGGTGTTTTAGAAAATGATGTATAAAGGCAGGACTGTGGGAAGTGAGGGGTTAAGTACTTATTTATGCAAACTGTCACCTTTGAGGTTATGTCTTGTGACTTTGTCCCTTTTCTCATACGTTTATCCAGTGCAGGGTAATTTTCCCTGTCTTCCTTCCTGTTTAGCATCCTATTTTTCTAAAGCCAATTCTGATTCCCTCCCAGATATTCTTTTCTCTCTTTCTACTCTATCTGCTTCTGGTGAACTTCTGCTACTTGGTTACTTAAATGTTAATCATCTCTCCCCTTTGGTAAAGTACCATCCACACAACTGATTCTGTAAACCTAATGCAACTAATATGGTATCTAAGACTATCAACAGTAGCTCTCTTTCTTCCAATCATTTCTATGTGGTTTCAGTGATCATCATATGTTTTACAGTATACACAAACTCTGTCACCCCAAATCCCCCATGAACATTGTTTTCTGTCATTCATGTCTCACAGCCTTACTGCCCTAGTCAATGATTTTCACACACAGACTTTTATCCTCCAAACAAGGTACTCTAGGAGCCCTACTAGACCTGGTGTTCACATACAGTGAATAGTTCCAAAATATTATAGTCCAGGAACTGCTGGGTCATGTGACCATAAGACAGTGAGGTTTGAGGCCCAACTGAAAGCCAAAAGGGTCAAGCTTGGTGTAGCTGGGAGGAAACAAGAGGGCTGACTGAGGCAGATGCCGTTGTTAGAGCACTATGTGGACAATAATTAAACTGAAAAATTAGAAGCTTAAAGAGCAGGACATCTGTGCTAACTGGCAGCAGTTAGCAATGTTTCTAGTAAAAGAAACAATAAACTTGCCTCCAAATGAACTATATTTAACTGTACCTTAATAAACACTGATGTGAAAAACTGTGTTTTCAATTCTTTTCTTTTTATGAACAACATTCTGAACAGTTCTTTTCCTGGAACCAGTAATTTGGAGTGTTTACTATGTCATGGTTTGAGTACAGCTTGCTAAACATGAGCTATTGTCCTATCAGAACCATGCTAAGCGTACTTTCCTCAAACCATGACGTAGTTAAAACTCCAGATCACTGGTTCTGTGAAGAGAACTGCAACAGATTGCTGCCCATAAAAGCAAAACAATGGAAAATACAGTTTTTTGGTATCACTTTTTATTCAGGTGCAGTTACATTTGAATCATTTAGGCTTATGGATGTCCTTTCTGTAAACTGGAACATTATAAACAGCTACCAGTTAGAAATTATTTCCTGTCCTCTATGGCCTTCAAAACCAGTCTGAAAATGACAGATAAGAGAATAGACTCAGCACATCCTCTAAAAATGCAAGCCTCCAAAAATCCACCTGCTGGAAAAACAGTTCCATCCAACAACCAGCCCTTGCAGTTGGGACAAAAGTGCAGCCAGAAGGGGAGGTCTGGTTGGCACCCCTGTTTGGGGGTACTTCTTTGGTGACTAGAAATCCTCCTAGACCAACCTCAGTTACTTCAACAGAAAGTAAAGATAACAACCAGCCTTTTGTTACTACAATTGTCTCCTCACCTTCCTCTACTGTATCTATGAGTGCAAAATCCCTAGGATTTGATGGGTCAATGACTGCTCCTCTGAGAATGGTGGCTAGCCCGTGTAGCATTCACAGCATGTATTCAGTGGCTGCAGCTGCAGAAGTTCTGAGGATGGTGTCAATAGAGACATTGAAATGTCAATGGTCATGTGGGTGTATGGCTCAGCCAGAAGACGGTCCATGGGAAGTTGACATTTACAAAGTCTAAATACCACTTATGAGACCACTTTAGCCTGTACTATGAACTTTTTATTTGAGAGTTCTTTATGAGAGTTCCTGAGCCTATGTTTTACTGCACCTTGGAAAAATGGAAATAAAAATATTTATTCAAAATATCTTAAAGAAACTGTGGAGTGCTGACCTTTCCCATTACTGCAGGTGTGTGTTTTGGAATCTGAATTTGTTTACCCCGGTAGGTGCACCCACTATTCTCATGCATGCTTTTTGGAGGAAGTCATTCCAAATACGAGCCATTATTTACTGTGCTTTTATATCTACATGTAACCCTCCGTTACCCGGGGTTGCTAGAATCCCAGTAAGACCTAGTGGTAGGCAGGGAAGGCAGCTTGTGAAACTCCAGTTAAATGGATTTCACACTGTCTCACTCTGTTCTCAGTCTCAGCTGAGACTGAGGGATGACATCACCATAGAACTATCACAGCTGCATGAGCCACATTGGAATCTCCAGATGGGAGTTAGGTTAGAATGTTGGGAGTTTTTGAGGGCAGAGTTGTGTGAGCAGTGAAGAAGAGAGGAGCACAGCAGTCTGTGCACAGGCTCTTGGAGTCTAAGCTCTGATATAGAGCCACTTCAAGGGAAAGGTGTGTGTTTCCGCCTAAAGAGGAACACAGTAAGATGTTCTTGAAGAGGTGGAGACTGCTGATACTGGTCTCTGTGCCCCATCCCTCAGGGGATGGGGGTGGAAGGGTTGCCTGTTATTCCAGAGGCAGCCCCCTGGTTCCTGCTGGAGAAGAAGCTGCCTATTTTTCTGAAATGTGTTATGGCACAAGAAGCTGTCAAGATTCGCCTGTGGGGCACCTGCAACCAAAGGGTGAGTTCTGCTCTTGTCAAAGGGCCTATGTTTCACTTGAACTGTGTTAAAGTGGGATTGGACCATGAATTAGTGGGAGGCCTAGAGGAATAGACTTAGCCAAAGTAGAAGTATGTTCAAGTCCAGTACAAGGGGAAAGTCAAGACATGTAGAGGAGATGTGCTATACATCTACCCTTTAATCTACATTGCCAAGCTTTCAAAATAGTTGTTTAATGTCCAGAGAAATGGCTGGGTATGGATTGTGGGAGCAGGAGGTGGGAGAACCCCCCATCTGTGAGCAACCAGGTCCACCTCTATGAATTTGCTCTGTGGATTTACTTTGCCTCAGGCACTTGGCCAGTGCTGGAAGGAAGTACCCAGACATGGGATGGAAGGAAGAATTTCCCTTAAAGTTCAAGGCAAGGTGGTTTGGGGAGCCACCAACCGAAAATTTAGTTCACTGCCATATAGACTGGGATTGAATGGCCAGCAGGGGAGCCGGGCCAGGGAAAAAACTCAAATAG
This sequence comes from Neoceratodus forsteri, assembly GCA_016271365.2. Classification (NCBI taxonomy): domain Eukaryota; kingdom Metazoa; phylum Chordata; order Ceratodontiformes; family Ceratodontidae; genus Neoceratodus; species Neoceratodus forsteri. Next base: position 1,137,113,749 of record CM057452.1, read on the forward strand.
TGTACAAGTCGGGCTGTGTACCCAAAGCTGCGTGCAAGTCCGAGCTGCGTGCCTGGTGGGTTCAAAGTCTGAGGGCTGGAAGTGTTGAAGAAGTGTTCTGTATCTCTTATCTGCATTACCAGGAATGTAGCCCCGTGGGGATCTGTCTATGCTTTGTTTGTTCAGTTTGGATGTGAATAAAAGCCACACTTTAGAATCCCATTCCTGGTATTGGACATTACAGTTATTGCTTCTTGTGTTCGGATTTACTTGGTGCCCCTATGCATAGTAGCCAAACCTAGGCCCCTTGTGCCGAGTAATCTAGTCCTCCCCAAACCCAGTCCCCACCTGGTACTGCTGTCAGCTTCAACACCATACCACCTGTCGTTTGCAAAGGCAGGGTAGGGACCTACAAATTGAGGCACCGCTTGGATTTTAATTTAGGGATGGGGTAAGTGTTTTGCAAGGCTAGCATTTGGTTATCTGGCAGTGTAGCTCCAAAAGCTGAAGCAAGTTTAATCCTGTGTGTCGCTGTGTGCTGTGATTCATATGCTGCTGTTAAAATACCAAGGAGCAGTAAAGCTGAAAGAGTATGCCCTTGTCCTGCATCAAATATTTACAGCATTTTTGCCAGCTTTCTAAAGAACTGTGCGTGATAAAGAAAAGTGTGGAAGACTAGGGGTAGCAACAGGAAAATTGTGCCCTGGATGTTGGAAATGCTTTGAGTAAACTGAGAGACTTGCTGTGTGAATGGCCATGCTAAATGGTTGAAATGGGCCCTCCATGGAGTCAGTTGAAGAAAAAAATTGGTTTCTGCAGTTTAAACTGCCTGCTCGACGCATCGCCGTGGAAGAAAAGAGCACCGAGGAAAAAGAAGCTCATTTGCATGGCGCCTTGTGGATTGGTGAGGTTGCACCAGTCCTGCCCCCAGCCAGCTCTACAGTGACTGCCCAGCATTCGAGAGGAGTGTGAGGGAGGTGTACTGGCTTGGTGGAGGAGCATTGTGTGATTAAAAGTGCTGTAAACTTTGAAAATAGACCTTGTTGTTTAAAATCGGTCTCAACCCACATCTCGATCAACTGGATTGTGAGTGTGGTGATCGAGAGATGATCGGCAGGACTGCCCACCGTTCCTTTCTGAGGCCTCCAAGACTGGCTTCAGGCGGTTTTTCCATTGCAGTAAACAGCTACTGATAACAGAGTGTACCAACAGTAAAAGTTGCTCAAAACAGTGATTTCTGCCAAAAGCCAGCTGAAAATGTGTGCAGCATTGTAGTCACTTTGCAAATAAAGACTATCAAGTTTTACCAGCTAGAGCATGTCTTCTAAGCCATTGACTGTGAGCATAGTTATGAGTTCAGCATCAGTTTAAGTTTCAAAGCCAGAGAGAGACTGTGAGTTGTAGCCAAATGTGCAGCACTAGTTACAGGCAATCCTGTGCTTTGAAATCCTGAGGCTTTAAGGACTGTGAGCTAAAGAAATGTTTTTGCAAGTGAAAAGTCCTTGGCAAATCATATAAATGTGTTAGAAAAGAACAGTGCAAGTTTGTGCAGTTTTGAGCAAAGTTATCAATGTGTGTAAATCCGGGTGCGCGGTGACCCATTTAATTTCACAGAATGTTGATGCACGGAGTGCTGCCGCCACCATTACAGGGTGGGGTAGTAAAGTAAACACAGCAGCAGAGGAGCCATTTTAAAAAAATGAAAGAAAGTGTTCAATGAAGTGGGACTTTTAGTAACAGTGAGCATTTGTTTGTTTTCCCTGCAGTTATGGCCTCAGAACCAGCTCGCTACCCGGATCATGCCCGGGCTGCAGTAACAGCAGCAGTAAATAGAGTTAAGGGAGATTGAAAGGTGTTATTATGGAGGACATCTGTCTTCTATCATGAGGCGATTCCTGGATATCCAGTGCAAGTGTGTCAAATATGCTTAAATGCTTGAAGGGCGTCTTCATGGTACCTCACTGTTCTGGGTGCCTAGAAATATGGCTTGACAGCTGGTCCAAGATTCGTTTGGCTCCCATGGACAAAAGTTCAGGAATCTGTAGTTGGCAACACACAGCATCAGGTGGAGCCTGTTGAAGAAGGCACTGGGAGTGTGGCAGGAAGCTGAGGATGCAGATTTAGAGACAGAACCATTATGATGTTTCGGATGCTGGACCAGAAGGATAATTCAGACAGAGCATCAGTAGACCCGGGAGGGGCCTAGCCCAAGTCTCATAGGAGAAGATGAGATGAGGAGGCCTTTGAATGGGAGGTGTCAACCTCTGCGCCTAGTGATGAGTGGATAGTCTCAGGAGTGAGGGCGACTGCTCACTCCCTGGGCACAGATTCTCAGTGGAGGAAGAAGAGAGGGAACCTATGTGGCCTTGTGAAAAGGAACAGGTACACAGCCTCAAGCTCTTGCCTCGGAAGAATGCATGGAAGAGAGTGGCGATGCCACTGCCCTGGCTGTGCAAGAAGAAGAAGTCAGGGATCCATTTTTCATCTCATTGAGAATGCGTAGCTGGCAGAACCAGGACTGGCCACCCCCTAGCCAGGCCAGCAGTCTCAGGTTGACCAAAGCTAGTAAAGAGGAGAGACTGGTTCATAGGAAGGTCGAATGAAATCTATGGGATGTCCTTTCCTACCTTTCCTTGGAGAGTCTGGGAGGAGATTGAGAACAGAAGGAAATCCTGGATCTGGGCAGAAGCAATGAAATGTGTGCATCCTGGTGCAAACAAGCATGTCAAGAACAGACTGTTTCATGAAAAATACACCCAATGGAAAAGAAGCAGGACACTGTTTATGGACACTGTTTGAATAGTGGATGGAGAGGGACATGAAACCTTCTACAGTGTGAATTATGTGCCCCCAGATGGAGTAATAATTCAAGCTCCTGGCCCCCGGTACTATTGGCCTCAATGCAAGGACCTCCCTGCAAATGTGCCCGTGCCTACCAGATGGAAAGCCGGTAGTGGTAGTCAATACTGCCACACCAGCCATTGCAGTGCCTTTGTTGATCCACCAGTATGGACATCCAGGACCCAGGTGCCCCACTTTCATCAGTTCTAAGTGTACTGGCCTTTCCAGAATCAATCGACTGGCTCACCAATGACTTCACTTCCAGAGAGGACACCAGCCCAGCTGTATCCTGCTTCATCGCCTGGTAATTGATAACGCCAGACCAGCTGTTTTCCTTTTTCCCTGTTCTAAGGTTCCATCTCCAGAGATGACATCAGCCCAGCAGTTCCCAGATGTGCCCTCCCGTAGTTCCTGGAAGATGTCCTCCCAGCTGTATCGGAAGAATGCTACCAGGAGAGTCTTTGGCTGAGAAGCAGGTCGGTGTATCTTATTCCTTCTACAAGGGCTGGTAAGTCCAAACTTTTCTATCCTTATGACATTGCAGTACACACCTACACTAGCAGACTCCAGAATGTGTGAACTGTCCTCAAAGACTCTCCCTTCAGGACTTTGGCCTGCTAGAACTGTGCTTCACCGGCTCCTGCCCAGGAGACTCTTAAAAGGACCAGTTTCGGGCACTGTAGTCACTAGATGGGACTTTTAGGCACTCCATCCCCAAATGTGTATTGTAATAATGTCATTGTTTTTCTACTGTTTTCTAGTGTATATACTGTTTTTCACCTTTTCTAAAAAATATTTTTGAGATTCTCCAGTGTTTTGATGGTAGGGTTTGGATAGACTGTGTAGGCAGATTAGGAGTGTGTGTTGTCTTTCTTTCTTGCAGGTGTTCCTGATGAAGATAGAAGAGAAGACAAAAAGAGGAGGAGGAGGGGCTCATCAGAGTTCCTAAATAGCACTTTACTGTGTAGTATTTAAAGTACTGTTGTTTTTATTATTGTTGTTACTGTAGTAACCCTTTCCTTCCACAGGTGTGGTTGTGGTAGTATGAGGGAGTAATGTAATGTAATAGATGGTATTAGTTCTTAATGTGTGGTTGTAGGATGCCCAAGGTTGGGGAGGTCCCCAGTTTGTTTTGTTTTGGGGTGTTAAGTTAGAGGCAGATAAGTTTTCCCTAGAGGGCTAGGGGGATAGACAGGCTGTGGTCCTGACCTGCAGTAGGGATTACAGTGCTGATCTATTAGGCTATGCTCTGGACAGTTCTACCAGAGCCACTAGGCACCCATAGTAAGTGGGTAGAGTAGAGGCTGATATGTCAGCTAAAGGCCTCTATGCCCTTATTGTTGCCTGCACTGTAGCACATGGTGGGAGGTGGCCTGATCACCCCTCCGCCAGGCAGCACATAGGGGGGATGGGCCTGGCTGGTAAAAATGACTGTGGACAGTCATTTTCCTGTCCCAGGGTGAGTGTAACCCCTGTTACCCGGGGTTACTAGAATCCCAGTAAGACCTAGTGGTAGGCAGGGAAGGCAGCTTGTGAAACTCCAGTTAAATGAATTTCACACTGTCTCACTCTGTTCTCAGTCTCAGCTGAGACTGAGGGATGACATCACCGTAGAACTATCACAGCTGCATGAGCCACATTGGAATCTCCAGATGGAAGTTAGGTTAGAATGTTGGGAGTTTTTGAGGGCAGAGTTGTGTGAGCAGTGAAGAAGAGAGGAGCACAGCAGTCTGTGCACAGGCTCTTGGAGTCTAAGCTCTGATATAGAGCTACTTCTAGGGAAAGGTGTGTGTTTCCCCTAAAGAGGAACACAGTAAGCTGTTCTGAAGTGGTAAAGACTGCTGATACTGGTCTCTGTGAGCATCCCTCAGGGGATGGGGGTGGAAGGGTTGCCTGTTATTCCAGGGGCAACCCCCTGGTTCCTGCTGGAGAAGAAGCTGCCTATTTTTCTGAAATGTGCTGTGGCACAAGAAGCTGTCAAGATTCGCCTGTGGGGCACCTGCAACCAAAGGGTGAGTTCTGCTCTTTTCAAAGGGCCTATGTTTCTCCTGAACTGTGTTAAAGCAGGGATTGGACTGCTGAATTAGTGGGAGGCCTAGAGGAATAGGCTTAGCCAAAATAAAAGTATGTTCAAGTCCAGCACAAGGGGAAAGTCAAGACATGTAGAGAGATGTGCTAAGCGCTCTCCCTTTAATCTACATTGCCAAGCTTTCAAAAGAGTTGTTTAATGTCCAGAGAAATGGCGGGTATGGATTGTGGGAGCTGGATGTGGAGAACCCCCATCTTTAGTAACCAGGTCCACCTCTACGGATTTGCTCTGTGGATTTCTACTTTGCCTCAGGCACTTGGCCAGTGCTGAGGGAAGTACCCAGACATGGGATAGAAGGAAAATTTCCTTAAGGAGTCGAAGGCTCTAAGGTGGTTTGAGGAGCCACCAACCGAAAAATTGTTTCACTGCCATATGGACTGGGATCGAGTGGCTGGCAAGGGAGCCGGGCCAGGGGAGAAACCCAAATAGTGTACAAGTCGGGCTGTGTACCCAAAGCTGCATGCAAGTCCAGGCTGTGTGCCTGGTGGGTTCAGAGTCTGAGGGCTGGAAGTGTTGAAGAAGTGTTCTGTATCTCTTATCTGCATTACCAGGAATGTAGCCCCGTGGGGGTCTGTCTATGCTTTGTTTGTTCAGTTTGGATGTGAATAAAAGCCACACTTTAGAATCCCATTCCTGGTATTGGACATTACAGTTACTGCTTTCTGTGTTCTGATTTACTTGGGTGCCCCTGTGCAGAGTAGCCAAACCTAGGCCCCTTGTGCTGAGTAACCTAGTCCTCCCTGAACCCAGTCCCCACCAGGTACTGCTGTCAGCTTCAACAGCATACAGCCTGTCTTTTGCAAAAAGGCAGGGGTAGGGACCTTACATACAGTATATGTGATATTGGGCCAGCGATCAGTGAGGGGGATCACTAGACCACCAGGAAGTATCTATATGTGACATTGGACCAGTGATCAGTGAGAGGTGTCCACTACAGCAAAATGGAATATCACTATTTGATATCGGTCTGGTGATCATTAGGGGAGGGGGAGGTGGAATCACTACGACCAAGGCATGCTTTATTCTGTTTTATTATAGGGCCAGCAATCAGTGATTGAGGAAGGTGGAGAACCACTACCACCAGGGAAAACTTTAGTTTTTTTAACTACAGGGTCAGTGATTTGCAATCAGGGAAGGGCAGGGATGACTAGACCACCAGGGACATAAGTTTTATAATCAATGGGATGGTGACTACCAATCAAGAAGGAAAGGACCACTAGACAACCAGGGACATATTTTTATTATCAAAGGAAAGTGATCAGAGATCTGGGGAGGGGAGGGAGGAGGGATGACTAAACCATGAGGAAGCTGTTTTTAACAACGAGATGGTGATGGGGGTGGGGACCACTAGCCACCATGGACTGTTCATTCTTTATTTCTGGGGTGGGTGATTGGTGAAGGGGCCATGCTACACTCACTGCAGCCTATGCAAATCAGCCATAATGGGCAGCAAATGACCACCTAATGCCTTGCATGCCCAATGGGTCCATTTGCATGGCTCCTTTGTGAATAGGAAATAAAGCCCCTACACTATTCATTGTGGGGCAATGCTCCTGGCTGTATATCAGGGGCATGACTGGGGTAGTGCTGGTGGTACTGGGGTTACTATCTCAAACCAGCCCTATTCACAGTCAGATAGCACAGTGCACTATCCATCTGTAAATAGCACTTTGGACACCTGGCAATCACAAGGCACAACACAAAATTTTGTATTGCCTTTGAGATTTTTTGTGGATCAGGGCCCAGGTCAATATTCATTCAACATAAACCGTGGTCTGTACCTTCATTTTAAAGAGCTAGTGTACTGCTTGGAACGAATAGTCCTTTTAAAATGCAGTCAGCTATCACTTCCAGTATCTGAAGTATTTTTTCTTTTCTTTTTTTTTTTTTGTAAATCTCATTTTTATTAAGAGGAAAATGATTTTTTCCAACATACAAATACATATCCACAGATACAACATTGACAGGCTTACGTAATTACAAATATTTGATTAGATTCTTTACATAGTAAGCATGCTGAGTATTATAACATATTTCATTTTAAGTCATTAGGCAGCTAAGCATTATAAAATTTTTAGATTATGAGCATTCCATCATTGCAAGTTTTCTATGCTTTTGTTGTTAATTTTAGGGTTTCTACTGAGTCAGTGATATTGTTCTCAGGCATACCAAGGGTGTCTGATTATATTTTGGCCATCATTGATCTGCTATTGGGGATGCGGGCAATTTTAGTATATTTAGTCCATCTCTTGATAAAAGCCCTTAGGAGATTATATCGTCTACCATGGGTTTACCAAAGCCAATGTGGTTGAGGGGAATCTATAAGTTGTTTTGGCCTGATTGGTTCCCATGAGATCTTAGATTCTTCTCCCAATAGTATACCCTTCTCCAATCCCTGGGGGGCAACCCCGGCTCATTAGGAAACTTGTGGACTTTCTCTGTCCCTCACTGGTTATAAGGAAAGATCTACATCTGAGCTTTGTTTTTGGATTGTAGGAGTGAAATTATCTAATTGGAATCTTATAGGGTAAACAAGCATTATAATACAGTACTGTTCGTTAAATACTTATAAGCTTTAAAAAATCTAACTTATCATATGTTCACCCTTTTCATGTGGGGCTCGTCAAGTCAGAAGATATGCCTCCCAAACCAATGGGGAGGGAGGTGTCCAGCTAAACCTTTGAACTACATCGGCTATTGTTGAGTTTAGGGAACTAGCCTAAGGTGATTAATCCTCCTCTCATGATAATAGTCCTTGGTGAAGTTATTGTTACTATAATTTTTTCAGGGACTCGAGAGGGTGAAGGCTATATCTTACTTACTATACTATAGACCCAATTGGGTTCCAGGTGTATTATAGGCCAATTCCCCTTAGTGACAAGCCCAATTCTGACTCTTCGGAGCGATCCTGACTCCTTAATGGTTTGAAATCTGTACCCTGCTCACTAGTAGCATCCTCTTATGGTACAAAAGAGTCATCCTGGGGCATATAATATATTAGCCAGCTAGACCACCTTTTCTGCAAATTTTTCCTTCTTTTCATTCAGGCTATGTGTAATTTGTTCTAACGGTAGATCTGTTTGGTTATGCCCCACCATTCAGGTACTGTAGGTTTTTGTCCATCAGCCACAGCTTGGTAATAGATTTTTGGCTGCGTGTTAACAGTAGGTGTAGGAGATATCTACTATTTGATTCCTTAACTCATGGGTGTCCAGAAAAGGAACATCTCCCTGGTCAATTGGAGCTGAAGACCAAATATCCTTCTCAGATGATCCTGTAAGAGATCTCTAAATGGTTTAAGGGCCTCACATGACCACATGATGTGAGTGTGTGTGGTTTTGGTTTCACCACATTGTCTCCAGCACCCTGCTGAGGCTGTCAGAGTATAGTGACTGGTTATAACTGGCGTCCTGAAGAATCTAATTAGATTCTTCCATGCAAATTCCTGCCACTAATGGGAACACGTGACTCGGGTGGCGTGCTAAGGCCCTCCGCCAGTCCTCCTGCGTGGAAGGGGTTCCCTGTTCCTCTGCCACTGTGCTCGGATATTCTCTGTATAAGTTCCTCCCTGAGTGTTTTGGGCCTTATAATAAAGGAAAGCAGTCTTGTTCCCACCCCACCTTTATTTAATTGAAGTTGGACCTCTAACAGTGAAGGGTATCTCTCGGGACAATGGACCACCTCCGGGAGCCCCTGAACATAGTGCTGAAGCTGCAGGAACCGATAAAAATCCCTGTTCAGTATATTAAATTGCTTCTGTATTTCACTAAAGGGCCACATCTCACCATGAGCCATTATTTGAGGAAGATATCTCAGTCCATATCTCTCCCAAATCACGAATCCATGATCTAGCCTATTAGGGAGAAAATCACTTAGGTTCGCTATTGGGCAAAGCAGACTCAAAAACGAGTCCAAAATCTGGTTACTTTTAATTTGCTGCCATACCCTACAGGGTGCAGTCAACCAGGGATCCTCTGAGATGGGGTTCTCCTGTCCCGTGTAATAAATGTATTGAAAATAATCCCTATCTGGTAAAAGAGCTTGTTCTATCTGCAGCCAGTGTGGTTGACCTACCCGATCTGCCTCGCCATAATTATTTTTTATTTTTCTGATTGCTAATTAGAAGAGTTTCCACCTGGCAGTACTGGGGTGATGTGTTGAGCAGCACTTGGTCTGGGGAAAAAAGCCAGTTCTGTTCCTCCACTACATCATCAGAAATGAGGCCAAACACTTTGAGGCACCACAATCCTTGCAGCCTGAGCAGTGACTTTTACAAGATACCAATCAAATGCAGGAAATTGTGACATCGCTAGTAACAGGAGAGCTAGTCCATGCTGCTTCATGTGAGAATGAAACCTGGCAGTGAGAAATGGTTATCGTTGGTTACTAGTGATGTCATAGTCAGTGTGGTTTCAGTATTGATGTAGCTCCACACAGCACTCAGTACTGCCAGGTGGAAATTCTTCTAATTAACAAATAGAAAAGAATAAATACTTGAGGTATAAGAAGTGATAGCTGACTACATTTGAAAGTAACAATTAATTGCAGGCAGTTTCCAGGCAGTACACTAGCACTTTAAGTAAACTATATAAGAAAACAGGTTAAGATTCTGTAGAAAAACAGTTTAATAACATGACAGCTTACAAGGACAAGCTGTTAGTAAGTTCACGAAAATTATCTATCTTGTAAAGTTTTTTGAGCCAGTGCTAAAGTTGAATAAGCACATAGTTTCATTAGTTTGCAGTCTAAATTCTAGCAGTAAATGACAAATGCATATAGGGCACAAAAACCCTGGCACAATATATCAGTTGGGGTGAGGATATAGCATGCACCAAGCAGGAAAGGGATCTTGGGGTTGTCATCTCTGATGACCTCAAGGTAGGAAACAGTGTGACAAGGCAGCAGGTAAAGCAAATAGGATGCTGGGATGTATAGGCGGGCATCACCAGCAGGAAAGGGAGGTCATAATTCCAGCTATACAAGACACTAGTGAGGCCCCACCTGGAGTACAGTGTACAGTTCTGGAGACCATACCACGTAAGGACATAGAACAGGGTAGAGAAGGTTCAGAGGAGGGCAACAAAGATGGTGCATGGATTGCATCACAAGTCCTATTAAGACAGGTTGAAGGAACTGAACATGTACTCCCTGAGAGAAGAGGGAGAGGGGATATGATAGAGACATACAAGTATCTTACAAGGGAGGAACAGGGTGCAGGAAAACACTATTTTAAGCAAAAAGTTGTTCCAGGACTAGAGGGCATGGGATGAAGTTGGAGGAGGATGATTCAGAGGAAACATGAAAAAATTTCTTCACAGAACGGGTGGTGGATAATTGAACACCCTGTCAGAGGAAGTGGTGGGGCTGAAACAATCAAGGATTTAAGAATGCATGGGATAGACATAAAGGAATTCTGGAGGTCAGGGGTAAGGGGCAACAGACTTCTAGGAAAACAAACTGAACTTACAAGCTCAAATGGGCAGACTGGGTGGGCCATAGGCCCTTATCTGCCGACACTGTCTATGTATCTATGTATCTATGTATCTATGACAAGAGACAAGACACAATGAATAAAAGGACATAGTCTGAGGCAATGTAAGAATTGAGTATAGCAGTTTAGCCTGGAAGTATAGCCTAGAGGTTAGAGTAACAAGCTGTGATTGAGCTTGGTCCAGCAGACCTGGGTTTGATTTCCACAACCTCCTCTGGGATACTGTGTGACTAAGCAAGTCACTACTTAACCACCCAGTGCTCCCGCGTCACCCTGAAAACAGGCACTTGTGCCTAGTGGCCTACCTGGTTACCAAAGAATAACACAAAGAAAAAGTTTATACTGTTGCAACAGTGACGTATTTATAGCGACTCACTGTTATCGACACTGACAAGGTGACCGTGATTTCTGGTCACGGCTGTCAGGTGAACTTTGCCCCTCCAACAGTTTTCCTCTTTCCCCTGACATGCACATCCCCAGAGTTAGTTACATGTATATAAAGTTTGGGGAAAAGTTTGGTACTTTGTCATCAGGCACTGTAAAGCCAGCAGCAGATTTCCTGTGCCCATGTTGGTGTTGATAAAAATGTTGTTGCACCAACATGGTGGAACCAGAAAAAAGTAACCACTGGCTACCTTGTTCAGTCTGTTAAGCAAGTTGTACACTGCTAACAAAAGTGACTTGGTGACTGAAGGAGGGTAACAGGACAGGCTGACACAGTAGATGACAGGTGATGGTCTGACAGGAGATATAAACATCTATATCTTTTTAAAAAGTAGCAGCATGCACACACAGACTATCTTGAACCCTTCCACCCATCCTTTTGTACTGATGTTTTTTTTTTTATAAGCCAACTTTGTTGCTTACGTTGTCAGCGATGGACCCCACAGTTTTGACAATTTGTTTTTGCTCAAGTTAGGATGCACATGCCCACTACAATTGTTTTATTTATTTTCCTTTTATCTTTTTATTTTTTTTTTTGTAGTACAGTGCCATGAAAACAAAACTGGTAATTATGTGAACGGAATGAGGAAGCATTATGAAAGAGCATGTACACACAGAGTACTGCATAATGGATGGAGTTTCCATCACCCTTTAGAACTGATTTTTTTTTTGTTAAGCCAGCTTTGTTGTTCATGTTGCCAGTGAGGGGCTCCTACAGTTTTAACTCAGTTAAGATGCACATGCACACTGCCTTTTTTATTTTTTGTAGTACAACACCTTGAAAACTAAAGTAGTAAGTATGTAGACAGACCGAGGTAGCACTGTAGTTTGTAAAAGAGAATGCCACTTTATGTAGTGCTATATATTTTTTTCATGCATGATGATCAATTCAAAAGCAGCAGATCAGTCAGAACTCAGAATGGGGTTGATATTCTCCAATATAGAAACTTGGCATAGGATACATAACTGGAAGACAGCTACCAGAAATCAATACAGTAATTTACAACTTTAAGTTAACTTAACAAACAAAGATTGAATAAAAATGTGAGTATGAAATTCTTTCATATGTCCCACAGATTGAGAGAGTAGCCCCTAGCTTTTGTAGTCTTGCTATACAGCATTCAGTGGAAGAAACAAAATGGTGACTGGTGAGACAGGACAGGACATGAATGACATGAGAGACAGGCTGAAGCAACATTCCCTTTCGCCCAGTAGTACTGTTCTTTAACATCATTGCCATTAAGGCTCATCATCACTACTGTCCAAGCAGTGCTTTGGAGTGCCCTAGTATCCTACAAATACACCATAGTTTAGTTAAATAAAAGCTAGAATTTCAACATTTTCTGGAAGGCGTTTTCTCTTCCTATTACTAGTGATATAGCCAGGAGTGCTAAATATTCTTTCTGAACAGACACTCCTTGGTGGGCAACTTAAATAGTAAAGGGCCACTTTTTGAAATGATGGCCAGACCACACCCTTTTCATGCCAATACTGAAGTGGTCTTCATGCACATTTATCTTTCTGGGATCCTTTAGAAGTCATCCATCACACTGCTTGCTGAGTAGCTTGTAATGGGAGAAGTAACAGCACTGTCTTTTCTATGTTATCCAATCCTGCCCAAAATGTTGTCCATGGAGGCACATACAAATTACCCATGGTTCTGATTCAAAATCTATTGTCATTTTAGAGCAACTTTATTAATTAGCAGTCCTTTATAATGGTTGAGGCCTATGCTACCAGATTGGTGAAGACCTGGCAAACAGGTTTTGAAATGTGGATCTAACATTGTTGCTATCACATAATGTTCAGATTCCAAAATTGTGACAATCATCGGTCTGTTTCCAAAGACAAAGACAGTTTTTCAGCAAAAGTGACACCTGTGCTTGCACCTTGCTCATCAAATGTTTCTTGGAATCTTTCCAGTATCTGCATGAAAAGACTTATCAATGGAATGACTTGACTTATGGTTGCGCTGTCCTTTTCACTTCATGTGTTGCTTCCTCAAATGGCTGTAGCAAGGGACATAAATATGATACAAGATTCCACAGCCCAGAGGTGAGTGTAACATCCCTTTACCTACTGCATGGTTCATTGTGTACGTTCATGAGTACTGGTACACTGCTTTGCATTGTTCCTGGAGCCTCTGTAACATGTAAAAGGTGGAGTTCCATCTAGCAGCAGCTTCTTGTTTTAGCTAGTAAATTGGTAAGTTATTGTGTTTTTGTAGTTCTCACAAAATTGTACAAGCCTTTGCAGAGTGCCTAAAGAGACCACATATCTCACCTGCAGCACCCAGCACATTCTGTACACTTCAGTCTTCACTGAGGAAGTCCTGTACCACTAGACTGAGTGTATGTGCAAATCATGGTAATGCACCTGGGAAACAAAAACACAGGGGAAGAGTACACAATGGAGGGGGTGGGGGTAGTAACAACAACAGAAATGGAAAGGGACCTGGGGGTAATGATATCAGATTACTTAAAGGTTAGCAATCAATGTGAGAAGGCAGTAGGGATGGCTGGACGGATTTTGGGATGTATAGGGAGAGGCATCTCCAGTAGAAAACAGAAAGTTGTTATCCCTCGGTACAGACAGTTGGTGAGATTCCACCTGGAGTACTGTGTCCAGTTCTGAAGACCCCATCTCCACAAGGACATAGACAGGATAGAGGCAGTCCAGAGGAGGGCAACTAAAATGGTGCAGGGTCTGCAACAGAAGCCATACAAGGAGAGACTTAAGGAGCTTAATATGTATACCCTTGAGGAAAGAAGGGAGAGGGGGGACATGATAGAAACTTTTAAGTACCTCAAGGGAATCAACAAAGTCCAAGAGGGGCATCTTTCAGAAAAAGAGATGTGCAAGAACAAGGGGACACAATTTGAAGATAGAAGAGGGACGGCTCAGGGGCAATGTAAGGAAGTATTTTTTCACAGAGAGGGTGGTGGACGCATGGAACGTCCTTCCTGAGGAGGTTATGGGGTCAAAACAGTGGGGGAATTCAAGAATGCATGGGACGGACATAAGACAATACTTGTGGAGGGGGTAGGAAGAAATAGACTGTTGCTTAACTAGAGATCTGCAGCTTATCCAGCATGCAGGGAAATGGGCAGACTAGGTGGGCCAAGCGGTCCTTATCTGCTGTCAAGTCTATGTTTCTATGTTTCTAAATGCAGAAACCCACCATCCTCTAAGAGCTCTTGACTCCAAAAAAACTTAAAAATAATAATTAGGTACAATTCTGCTTGCATTCCAAGAAAAAGAAAGCAGCAGCAATGGCAAACAAGGTGCTGGGATGCATATCTAGGGGGATCAGTATTAGGAGAGAGGAGGTTATACTGCCCCTGTACAGGTCCATGGTAAGGCTGCATCTAGAGTATGGAGTTCAGTACAGGTGCCCACATCTCAAAAAGGACATTAACCTGCTGGAGAAGGTCCAGAGGAGGGCTACAAAGATGACAGTGGGTCAACAAGGTAAGGCATATGAGAAGAGGTTGAGAGCACTAAACATATACTCTCTGAAAGACAGAGAGAGAGAGAGAGAGAGAGAGAGAGAGAGAGAGAGAGAGAGAGAGAGAGAGAGAGAGAGAGAGAGGAGACATGATTGGGACCTTAAGGACTTGAAAGGAATAAATAAGGTTTATAAGGAGAGTTTCTTTAAGTGGCAAGCATGACATTGATAAGGAGAGTTTCTTTAAGTGGCAACCATGACACTAGGGGGCACAGTCTTAAACTGGAGGGTGGGAGGTTTAGGAAGGAGGTCAGTAAGCACTTCTTCACAGAGAGGATGGTGGACTCTTGGAATGCACTGCCAGAAGAGACTATCTTGTTGAAGACAGTGGGCAGCTTTAAGAGAGACTGGGATAGGCATGGGGAAAGTAAGGATCATGGGTAGGAAGGATGGGAGGAGTGGGATGGGAGGGCAGGGATATTAGCTCAAGCTGTGGACCCTGCAATATGAGCAGACTTGATAGACCAAATGGCCTTCATCTACTGGCTTCTTCGTATGTTCGTATATTTTATATGTTTCTCCTTCCCATAATGTATTACTAAAGAAATGTGTACATATCATTTTAAGTCCATAGGTCTCTATAGTTTGCTCCCTCCTTCAAGTCATAATCCTCTATTGTGACATCACAGTCTGTTGCCATGGGAGTAACTGTGATGTCACAAGCAGTGCTCTGACTTCAGGCAGGAAGAAAGCAGCAGGAATACATGAACTCTTCAGGAGCAAAGATCCTGTTTTCATGCAAATGTCCTCACTACTAAATAAAGGGGAGGAGGAATACAGAACTAATGGGAAATACAAGCTGGACAGTGCATAAATATTATGTTTTGTTAAAGTTCTCCTGAACACGTCAACAGCTCTTTAATGCTGTCATAATATTAGCTCAATTAATCAATCTTTATTGATCAGCTCATCCGAGCCTTTACAAATTATTATTTACACACATCTTTTAAAAAGCACCAGTGTAGATTGCACATATTCCCAGACATTCAATTGGTTACATCAGTTAAAAAATAAACACATTGGGTGGGATATTCAAAAGGGTTGCACCATGCACAACCCACCATTGTGCCCTGGTGCGATATTCAAAGAGACATGCAGCACAGCGCAACTCCCAATGTACCAGGGCGCATCAGTAATGTATGCAGCGCAAGTGTGGGGTGTGTGCCCATGCATATGTGGCACATCCTGATATTCAGCCCAGGATGTACGGTGAATATGCAGGCACAACTCCACCTTGCGCCGCTCAGGGGGGTACAAAGTTTTGCCTGTAAAAACAGGGAACAAGTCGGGGACACCCACAGGTGGGCTGCCATATTGCAGGATGCAACACAGCAGCCGCCTGCCATGGGTGGCCACCCGACCTCCTGAAGCACTGACCCCATGCCTCCTGCCCAGGGAGCTGTGTGCCCCCCACCTCATCATCTAATCGTGGGCATATGTAAATAATAACCCTGGTGGTCAGTGGACTGCTCCCTATTGTCCGATCGTGGGCACATGTAAAGAAACTCCACAGTGGTCCAGTGGAAACCCCCCGGCACCTGAATGTGGGCATAGGTATGTAAAATCTCTGGTGGTCCAGTGGAATGTCCCCCATCACTCAGTCATGGGCAAATGCCTAGGTAACAGTCCTGATAGTCCACTGGAACCACCCCCATCACCTGATCACAGGAAAATGCTTAGGTAACAGCCCTGGTGGTCCAATGGACCCCCCATCAGCCGCTCGTGGGTGGACAGTGCAACTGATGCCCTGGTGGAACAGTGGAACCCCCTCCCTACCCACCCACTGAGGTCCCCGCCACCCATCACCCTCCCCAGTCAGCGGTGGGCGGCAGCACCCAGCCCGCATGCCTTCTGTTCACCTGCCGACTGACAGCATACAGTACAGTCTGTACTCCTATTGGTCCACCACATGGATCAATGGGTGTGCAGCCCATACTGTACTACACAGGCCTGACTTTTGAATGAACGCTGGACCACCAGGATTGTTACCTAGGCATTTGCCCATGATCGGGCAATGGTGGGGTCCACTGGACCACCAGGGCTGTTACCTAGGCATTTGCCCACGATCAGGTGATGGGAGACATTCCACTGGACCACCAGGGATTTTACATACCTATGCCCATGTTCGGGCACTGGGGGGTTTCCACTGGACCACCGGTGGGAGTTGGTTTACGTGTGCCCACGATTGGGTGATAGGGATCAGTCCACTGGACCACCAGGGATATTGTTTACTTATGCCCGCGATCGGGCAATAGAGATTGGTCCACTGGACCACCACGGATAATATTAAAATATGCCCATGATTGGGCATATGGGTGCGGGGTCCACCAAGGGACTGCAGGGCATTGATTCCCGATGGCTGCTGCCTGGCAGGGTACCAGGTGCAAGTCGCCGGGGATTGGCGCACTGCATGCAAATGGACCCATAATGACATGCAAATGGACCCATTTGCACCTGGCATGCATAATGGACTCATTTGCATACCCAGTGCTGAATGTCGCAGTTGATGCACCTAGCGCAACTGCACTTGGCTGGTGCATCCCCTTCTCCCGTTCTGCCACTTGCGCCCGGTGCAGTGCCACTGCACCGTGCGCAGTGCATGTACCCTCAGTGCCATATTCAACAGTGCTGAGCCATGGTGCAGCACCATTGAATATTGCCTGGTCCATGCCCTGGTGCAGCCCAGTTGCACTGCACCCAGGCTTGCGCCACAGCTGGGCGCAGTCTGAATATCCCACCCATAGACTAAAAAAGTAGACCCCATTTTACACAAAAATTACAAGAACAAATGAAAGGTTTCTATTTCCTAATTCTTTTGGTAATGTAAATGTAATTTGCAAGATAGAACAAGCAGTCAACAGCAAAATAAAGCCCAAAATATGGTGGCTCGTTTTGGTAGTAAGAGGAAATAATCTGGGATTCTCCCAGATTGTTCCAAGCTGTATTAACCACTCCACACCCCTGCGGCAAACCAATAACAGGCCATCTCAAAGAGATTGGAGTAAGTACACAGACATCAAGCACAGATGTAGATTCTGAGACTCCATGCTCAAGTGCTTTGTCCAATAGAGTTACCCTTGCCTGGTTGCACTAAGTCAGACTTGTGCCAACCTATGTAACCAGCTCAGACATGTCAGCTCTAGAAAAACCACTAGGGGCACCATGCAGCGCATGCTGCTCCATGCCCCACTGGCTCACCCCAGAACCGACCACTCCCACCAGCCACACTCGGGACATAGGATAGGACCCTGCACTGCAAGCCAGTCTCCTCAATATGGGTCATTTTATCCTACAATATGATACCCAGCAGCCCACAGCCAAGCTAAATCTGCGACATCCCACTCCACACTCTAATGTGGCCACCACTGGGTGCCGTCATAGATGCTATGCAGCCACACCACACTATACACCTCGAGACCATCCTCAGGTCCACCCCACAGTAACTAAACTGCATCACACATCCATGGCCTTAGCAAGCCAGTGCAGATCTCAATTATCCATGATTACAACAGTCTTCTGACATGAATTTGATGTCTTCTAACCAAGAACTCCTGTGTCGGTTTAAGATCTGATAAAGTATCCCAAAAAGCAAACATTCAATATTCATTAACACAGTTATTAAAGAATATATACATATATGAGACAATAGTAATATATATCAGGTCCACAAGTTTCAAATTGTCCAAAGCACAGTCTAATAATCTAAGCATCACTTCTCAAGTTCCCCTATTTTTAAAGTTCTAATTACTAGAAAGTGTCCACTCAATATGGCTGTCTTGCCTTGCTTTCTTTTCCCTTTGGTGAATTTTGTGAAAGTATAAAAATATATTAAAAGCAGTACCTCTGAATATGAGACTTTCATAATACAATCACCTCAAATCACTCAACAGTAGTCTGAAGTCTAAATCTATATCCAGAACAGGAACCGTTCATAGCACCATTCTCTCCCTTACTAGGGGTCTTTTAGGATCGAGGAGAAAGAAACCAAGCCACGTTTCTTTTCACAGATCTGAAGGGCAGCCATCCCCAAGTGGCTCATCAATCTGCCAAACTCATTCCTCCATTATCCTTAGTTCTCCGACTCTGGAACTATATGGCTGTGGGCCTCTGGAGAAACAAAAAGGAGATACACACATGAGTGAGCATAGTAAATTTTAAACAATTTATTAATCTACCCCCCCAGTCCCAGGCAATGGTGCCATACCTTTTAAAATAATGTACAAGCATATCAGCACTTATAAGTGCAATTAAATCATCTGTCTTCTGCCATCATCAACTCTCTTGGAAATCTTCCTTGATATGGAAACAAATCATGACCGCTTCTGGTCAAAATAGAGCAAAAACACTCCCTTCAAAACTAGCTGTGGTAATTACTCATAGCAGCCAATTCAGGGCAGAAGTGCTTTTTTTTTTTGGTATTTTCTCATTTTTAAAACTCAAGAAGCATTCACCGTGACACTCCCAACCAAAGTTTGCCAGGATGACAGCACAATGGTAATTGGCGGTCGGTTACTATGAAGGGACACCACAGATTTTGGCCAATTCTATAAATAATAAGTACAAAATACATTTTAAAATAAACATTAGCAGTAGTACAAAAAGAAAATCTCCTTGACAGGATAGAGAGGAGCACACAAGAGCAGAGCTGCACTGTAGCCAACTTGCTGCTCCAACCCATTCAATCAGCTTATTTAATCCACATTTTTGTATGTTAATTCCTAATGTTAGCTCTGTTGTCTGCAACCACAGATCTTGGGTAAAGGCTATTAGGGGAAAACCATTCTGAGAACCACTTCTTTAGCCCTGTAAGATGTTCACACCAGTGTGATTTTCTCTGTTGAAACTTGCAATACAGAAGGCACCTGTTTTTGAGGATTGCATTGGTCCCTGGTGGTGCCAGAGGATGTTGCTGAGGAAAATGATACCCAGTGGCTGGTGGCAGTCATGTAGTCTGCTGTTTGATCATTCATCCACATATCTGTTGTTATATGTACTTCTTCAACAGCCGATGACTGCAAGGCCCTGTTTTCCTTCTGGCACAGTTCCCTATAAAGAGTTTGCTCAACTTTTCTGGAGCAATATGTCCATGATGGCAGCTGATACCAAGAGGCAGCAAGTTTTATCACCTCCCGAAACCAAACAGAGTCAGCAATAGATAATGGGTGCATGTCCAGTGCAATCATTGCAGATATTATTTTTATTTAACTGCTTAGCAGTTGGATGGATTGTCATATTTAGTTCCCGTTCAAAACCTGCTGCATTGTTAACTGTTTCTGAGGTGCGACTGGCACACTAAAAGGCTGTACAAGACAGAGAAAGAACTCATTATGTTTTCATTGGTGAGTGCAGATAAAGGGGTATGCAGTTAAGTCCTGCTCCAGCGTATGAGGGGTTTTATGCTGTATATGGAAAATCGTAGCTTTACCACCAGTGAGTACTAGCATTAACCTGTGCAGCATCCAATGCCATGCCACCTGACTTATTCCTGGACTACTGAGTGGATGTATTCACTGTAAGTGTCTCGTTATGGTTGATGTGCCAAGGTTGCTTGCCTGTCTTCCTCTGCTAAAAGGCCTTGCATAAACAGCATATTGCTTGCATACTGTTCTTTGGGTCGAGGTAAAAAAAACTCCAAATAGAAGAGGATGTCCTTTTCATTTTTGTCCCTGGCATTGCAACTTCTGAATCATCATCTGGCATGTTTATGTTAAATTCTATATTTTTATTATTTTTCTCAATGTCCTCACTGGATGATTGGGTGTGAGGCCTGTCCTCGGCAGAGGAGAAAGGCAAGCCAGGCATGTCTTCCCTTTCACTGGCCCCAGTGACCTTTCCTCTGATGACCTTTCTACAGGTGTTTTGGTCTGGCATCTCACAGGTTCCTCTGGCTCCAAGCCCTCATTATCAGAGTTCCCACCATGCACTGCCTCTGTTTCAGGAACATACTCACTGCCACTGCTATCTACATGGTCTGACTCTGAAGAGCTCACAGAGAAATGAGAAATAGCAGAATCTAAAGAAAGTGGCGCAATGTATGCATGTGTGCTTCTTCTTTTAGTTCCACTGCGTGTAATGCCTGCAACTGCCTTTATTTTTCTAATAACTTTACCTTTGGCAAATGTACTCTTCTTAGCTGCTGGTTCATCACCCAAGCTTTTCTTGCTGCCTTTACTTGGCCTGTGTTTGTTAACTGGGTATCACCTGCAGCAGCAGACAAACATGATGGGATCTCAGAAGACAAGGACTTGGAGCATGAGGAAGCTTCAATCAGTAAAGAGGATGCACCTACTGCAGTAAGAGAGGCACTTTTTGAGACTGTTTTTTTTTTCCTTCTGACTTGCTGGGCCGATTCTCAAAGCATTGACTTTGATGCAATGTGCCTACATCACACAGCAGTGGCGCAAGGGGCCCCTTGTATCAAAACATACAGATTTTGTTATTCGCAAAGACCCCTCCTACACTACACCAGGATTCAGTGTGCCAAACTGGCCCTGCACCAGGTCTTCACCATGCAGCTGGGTCTGCCATGGTGCTAGTGGCATGCAGCAGACACCAACTGCCATGTCCCCCAATTTGGGATTCTCTAAACCCTCCCAGAAGGCACACTTCTAAGTACCATTAGACCAGCCAGAGCTGGTCTAATGGTACTTAAATGCCCTCTTAGGGGCGTGGTTTGGCCACAAACATGATGGCTGCCTAATTCCTGAGCTCTCTCCATGCTGGCTACAATCCTAACTCAGGTGCTGTGATCCCAGGACATCATAACCAATAAAACCATCTACATGTTTAGGTGATCTCACTCCTATTGTCTGGCTATCGTAGTAGCCAATTCCGATGCGATTTACAGTGTCTGTAGCGCTGGTTTCTTCTGACCCATGCCGCAGCCGTTAGGCCACATAGGCCCTTCTCCGGTTGCCTGATCCGTGTGGCACCCTTCCAGCGAACCTCTACCTCGGTGACCCATCTGCTCTAGTGCAGTCCAGAGGTGTGTCTCTGGTGTTAACTCTCAGCTGCTATTATTTAGTCGATTCACAGCATGGCTGCTCAAGGTCCCCTAACCAGCTGCCTCCTGGCCCTCTCCTCCCTCCCGGCTATGTCGGTGGGTGACTCACTGCACTATATTACCCAAATGCTGGAAACCCTACTCACCAGAGTAGATGATATCAGTCTCTCTCTCTCTCCGGCACGGTTGCTGAAGTCAGACAGCTGCAGGACAAAATGAATGTGGCTGAGCAATGGGAGGACTCCTGTGAGCAACAACAAGCAAAGCTCTGGCACAGGGTCCACTCTCATGAGGAGCAGCTCACAATTTTGTGATCCAGGATTGAGGACCAGGAAAATAGGGATGGTGCAATAATTTGCACATTATTGGGCTTCCAGAAGGGGCTGAGGGCAGTCCATGGAGCGCTTCCTTAATGAAGCCATCCGGAGATGTTGTGGGAATGTTGAAGGCCCTGTTGATATTGAAAGGGCTCATCAAGTATCTGGCAGGAAAGACAGAGTGAATCACCCCCAGACCCATTTTAGCCTACTTCCTCAGATTTACCATAAAACAGCAAATTCTAGGAGCTGCCAGAGATTTGGGGAATTAACTAGTAGAGTGCACAAATCTCTTTTTATCAAGATTTTGCCCAGGAAACAGCAGCCAAAGAAGAGGTTTTGGCCCTTAAATAATTTTTGTACCAACATGACTTCGCTCAAATTTAAGGGACTCACCAAGTTGCTGGTATCCAAAGAAGGGAAGGAACTGTTTACTGAACATCCTAATGAAGTGGAATGCTGGCTCTGTAAATTTTGGCCTAATCTTTAGCTTCCAACTTCAAGTCCCAGGAAGTTTTGGAAACCAAGTAGACCCTGCCTCCCTCCAGGAACCATAGTGCGAGCCACCATGCCCAGGGACAGAATTTCCATAGGACTGGTACCACCTGCTTTAAATTCCCCATGGCTTCTCTGCCAGCGCAGTTCCCAGCTCACCCAGAAACCCACTGCACCTGCTTCTGATTTGCCTCAAATGCCCCAGTGTTTGCCTCCTCCTCTCCCAGGCCCTGACAATGTTCCAGGAGCAGGTCGCCCCAACTCTGGACTTTGTCTGAATGCACCTCCTGCTAAAATGTCTAGGAAGATGAGCACTCCTCCCCTGTCACACTGACAGCTATCCTGGATGAATCTTCAGTTATGAACACTGCTCCATCCTCTGAAAGGGCTGATTACCCCGATTCCTTGCTGTTGGATACTGTGGATCTGTCTGTCCCAGTGCAACCATGTCCTACTTAGCTCTGCAGTGGCTGCTGCCTTGAAGGTGTCCACACCTGTTGAAGTTCCCCAAGGCTCTCCTGGGCTGGTCAAAGAGCTCCCTACCTAATTTTGGATGTTTACACCTCCCTTTGATGTCTGGTGTTCTGTATGTTGGGAATGTCTGTTGTGTGCTGTGGGTCCCTGGTTTAATGGGATTATTCATACCACTTTGACTATTATATTTGAGCAGGGGTGAATGGTTGGGACTTCTGTGACCCTCCCCTTTCTCCTAGATCTGGGACCTCCCTAATTCTTGGGCTCTGTTGCATCCCATAGAGCTAATCTGCCTATACTTTTGATGGGTCTTCCTATTATCATAACCCCCCAGCTAATTGGCCTCAGGAGGGCAGATGCCCCCGTGTGTATACACCGCTCCAGACATGATCTAAGGCGTGCTTCTATTAGGTGGGCTGCACCCCTACTTGTGTGTTATCCCCTACTGTTGCTGGCATTAGACGGCCTATACCCAAGTTGGTATAAGGAATTTCCCCTTTACCCTTATTATCCCCTGACTCTGCTCCCCCCTACACTCCCTCTTTCCCATTACTACCCCTTCCCCTACCCTCTTCCCTTCCCACCCTTACTACATCCCTTGACCTTCCCCTTCCTGTTGTCCCGGTGCCAGACCCAGATTATGTACCCAGCTGAGGAGGACTCGTACCTTGTTGGTTACTGTACTCCCTTCTCTGGGGTTTTCGAGCTTGCGTAGCTGAGGATAGCTGCTTTCAGCTATCTTCTTTCGCCTTGTCTCTGACCCTTTAGTGTGTTTATGCTTGAGTTACCATCTCTTCTGATCACCTTGAGCAGTGTGTTCTAGTTTAATTCTTATCTTAAAAAAGTTGTTCCTACATCAGAATTGTGCATATCTTGTGTTCCTGCACTGTACTGATACAATTTCTTGTTTTTGCCTTTTCCAGTTTATGCTGCATCTGCTGGTAGCAGTCCTGACTGCTGTTGTGGCTTACACCTCCTCTTTGTAATTGCTGTAACTTGTAAAATTACTCCGGATAAGACCTCCTTTTGATTGTGACCTTTCCTGGCCAGTGTTTTCTCCATGACCTGAGTAAGTACCCTTCCTATCTTATATATTCTAGGTTGATGACATGGCAAGCCCATCTATTTTGTGCATCAATTTGTATTTTGGAATGTGAAGGGCTCAACCACTCTATCATGAGAACTAAGGTGTTGCAATATCTTCGATCAATCCATGCAGATATTGCATTCCTATGGAAACACACTTTTTACAAAGATCAGAGTTATGGTTGAAGAAGTCTTGGGTGGGGGCTGTCTTGGCTAGTTCAGCCACGTCCAAAACTAAGGGGGTAGTCATCCTTATCCAGAAGTCCTCTGCTTGGGTAGCAGAGGAAGTGAAGAAAGACTCACATGACAAGTGGGTGGTGGCCAAGCTCTCATCTCGGCATATTCTTTCGCATAAGACATCTTCTCACTCTTAAAGCCAGGAAGCGGCTGGTTCAAACAGCCTTTCTACCCCTGCTTGATTACACAGATTTTCTTTACAGCCACTGCTCCCAGCATGTGCTGCAGAAACTTGATACACTCTACCACCGAGCCCTGAGATTAATACTTGATATGCCACTTCAAACCCATCACAGGCTATTGGTTGGCCACCCCTCCTTCTAATGAGGCAAATAAATGCCCTTACATGGATCTTCAGGGTGCTCTCCAACAAACTCCCACCTCACATCTGTAATGTATTCGAACAGTCAACAGGCATATATGTCTTACGAAATTCCTCCCTTGTCCTCCTCAAGGTGCCACAAACAAGGACCCATTTGGCACAGCTGCCATAAGCTCCTTCCTACCATCACGCTGGAATAATTCACAAAAGATTCTTAAACTCTCCAGCCTGCCCATCCCTTATGTATTCAAACAACTGCTTCTCAGGTGCCTGAAAACTGCGTGCGACTGTTTCAGGTAATCTTTGATACACAAATTGAACATATCCTTAGCTCATGGGTTCTCCTGGCCTACCTATTCCCCCTGTAGACTGACAACCTCTAGAGCAACTACACCTCCTGTAGCGTCTTCCCTGCTTCCCTCACTGTGGTGACCCCTTGGGGGATTCTAATGTAGCTTTGCTACCCCTCCTCCCCTTATGTGTTTTTTATCACCCTTCCCACTGTATCCTATGTGTCACCACCACCATCTCATGCCTTGCTCACCTACTGTCCCCAAACACTCTATTATGTAGTAATTATATATGTACACAATCTTTTGCTATCTGAGTGGTGTTCCCAAAATCACCTACCGGTAATGTTATTTTTATTTATATTGTTTTTCTTGCATATTGTATTCTGATATGCTGCCATAAACTGTAATTGGAATTTGTTCTGTGTGTCAAGGACCATCTTGCAAATGAGCTCGCTCAATGATGTAATTGCCTGGTTAAATAAAGTTTAATTGATTGATTGAGTGATTGATCTCTGGGTGGTCAATTGCCCCTTGGCAATGTATACAACCCTAACGAGGACCACACTTACTTTTTCCCCGCCCTGAGCCAGACTATATACACTTTATCTCTGACTGTTCCTCCATTCTGATACTGATTGGGGGAGACTTTAACCTGGCACAGGATATGTTCTTGGACAAGTCTCGCTCCCCCCAATGTGTCCCAAAGCTCATATGGCTCTGCAGAACATGCAAGATGAGTGGGGCCTGGTGGATGTCTGGAGGAGAGACCACCCCTTGGGGCACAATTACACATTCTACTCTCTGGTTCACTCCACCTATAGCCAGATTGACTTTTGGCTGACCAACATGGCAGGTACTCAGGGAGTCTCCAACAGCAAGATTGGTCAGATTGTGATCTCTGGTCATGCCCCTGTAGCTCTCACCTACACCTACTGCCCCGATCTCTGCTGCACAACTACACCTGGCCCTAGATCATATGGCCAAGAGGAAAGCACCAGGCCCTGATGGTATGTCAGTGGAACTGTACTAGGCATTAGGGGACGACATTGTTCAACCATTGCTGCTTTCCCTCCAGGAGGCCCACTCCTCTGCCACCTTCCTCTCACTATGAGAGAGGCCCTTATTACCCTATTACCAAAATAGTCAGATGATCCGCTAAATTGCTCTAATTTGCATCCAATCTCATTATTATATGTAGACACTAAGCTGTTAGCAAAGCTTTGGCTACTAGGATGCTGCTGTACTGCCTCTATAATACACCAGTGCAGGTCGGCTTCATGCAGGAAAATCTGGGTGGATAACACCAGGCTGCTTTTAAATCTTAAATGGTAGCATCCAGGTCCTCCCTCCCCATGGCTGCACTTACCATTGGCTTCACCAAAGCTTTTGACTCGACTGAGTGGAATTACTTACACAGAGGTCTCCAGTCCTCTGACTTTGGTCCCCAATTCCAGGCAGTGGGTGGCTACCTATATAGTTCCCGATGGCGAAGATCCTGACTAACATTACAATCTGCCCTTTCTCCTTTACAGGGGACCCACGATGGGTTGCCCTCTTCCCCCCAGTTGTTCCTGGTGGCACTCAACCCTCTGATTTGGGCTTTCATTGCCTCGAATGAGGTCTCCAGCGTTGAGGTAGCTGGTACACCCTACTTGGTTGCAGCATATGCCAATGACCTCCTTCTCACCCTGACTCAGCCTCAGCAGGCATTACCTGCAATGTTGATGCTTTCCACCAGTTCGCTGTGGTATCTGGCCTCCGGGCAAATCAAAGGAAGACTACGTTGGCCCCCCTTAATGGGGCTTGCTCGAAGGATTGTCTTCAGGGTACAGAGTTATCTTGGGCCCCCAAAGGGTTCTCTTATCTGGGCCTCGTCATCCCTGCTAGATGGGTTGAGCTGCAGTAGGCCAGCTTGTCCCCCCTTCTGCCTCAGCTTTCCACTGAAGTGACTTCAATTGTCCCTGCCAGGGAAGGTGGCTGCAGTATGCATGATTCTGTTGCCTTGCCTTATGTATTTGTTTAATAACTTCAAACCACCTTGGCGGGTGGACCTGTTCTGGGTGCACTTTTGAGTCCCAAACCCCATCCATGGAAGGACCTGTCCCCAGTACTGGATGAGACCAGGAGGGCTTGGTACTATCTCATGTCCCTTTTGCTGACTCCTCATGGGTTGCGGGCCCCTCTGGTCCAATACTCCTCCCTGTGGCACAACCAGCAGATCGTTGTGGGGTAGCTCTCTGTATTGGTCCTCTTGGGAAGCCCAGGGTATCCATCGAGTCCAAGACCTATACCTACCTGACTGTAACACACTGCTGTCTTTCTAACAGTTGAAGGAAAAGTTCAACTTCCCCAGTAAAGACTTTTGGCAATACCTACAAATTTGCAGTGCTTTGGAGATCTATCCAACACATATAGGCCAGATAACAAATGGGCCTGGCTTACCATTTTACATAAGTTCTCATCCTTCAGAGGTCTAATTGGTAGATTCTACAGGACATAGAGGGATTCCCAACTGGATCCACTGCTCCCTGTGAGGTTGAAATGGCAGTGAGCTGCTGAATTCTGATATCTCCAAGAGTTGATGGCGCATTACCTTAGAAGGCACACTGTATTTATAAAGATACTAAGGCAGCTTCCTTCAATTGAAGCTGATGCTTTTCTGGCACCGCACTCTAGCGGCCTTGCACTCTAAAGGTCTATTGGGCCACTCCAATTGTTGGCGCTGCCACATACCTAATGCACATCTATTACATGTGTTATGGTCTTGCCCGCAGCTTACTTTCTTTTTTATTTATTTATTTATTTAAGAGATTTACCAGGAAGGCATACTGAGCGGAGTACCGCTCGATTCCAGATGCGCCCTGGGGGTAGGGGGTTACATGGGTGAGGTAGAATGACAAGAACAGTTCAATACATATGCAACAAGATTTTGACAGACAGTGGTACATTAGTACATAGAATACAATATAATGAGACAGATTGTATATACAAACTGGATATAGTCACGTACAGCTTACAGCAGTAATTAGGTTCAGTAATATGCAATTAATAGCACTATGGGACAGGTATTGAAAGAAAAAAAACAAAAATGTGCCCAGACTGGAGCATAAGTAGGTTCAAGGGTAGGAGTTGTGCAGGTACCTGAGTAGGTTGACTAGGCATTTTCCAAGGAGATTCAGAGAAGGGGAAAGCAAGAGCATATGGTCGCGAAATGTGATTTGAGAAGGGCATTTCGTTGGGGAGTGCTGGTAGAATGTCTAATGTCTGCTGCCAGTGAATTCCATAACTTGGGCAGTCTGAAACTGAAAGCTCCCTGACCTGAACGGGTGAATCTATGTGGAACATGCAGGAGCCTGGAGTCGATGTTCCTGAGGTCATATGTAGGTGGAGAGAAGGCGGATAGGGAAACAGATAGGTAGAAGGGAAGGGCAAAGTGACCAGAATTTGGCAGCGATTCTAGTCCCATGCAGCAATCGCTGGTTTTGGAGTGATGGGAGGCCGAGGACTGGTATAGTACGCAGTGGTGGGTATTGGGAGGACGGTCCAAGGCAAACCGGCAGAAGGAGTTGTATAGGGGGTCGAGCCTGACTAAGGATGTGAGGGGGGCGGTGCCGTAGACAGCACATCCGTAGTCAATAATTGGGCCATGGTGGCTACTGATTGTGCAGGTGTGGTAGGCTCCCCAATTTCTCTTGCAGATTCTAAGCTCTTTCTGGAGGATATTTCATCTCTGCATGCTCTGACTAAGCCCCAGTGGGAATGGGTTGCTCTCGCGTTATTGGAAGCCAAAAGATTAATGTTAATGTATTGGCGCCAAGCGGGCACACCTCCTAAGGCCTCCTGGCATGTAGCCTTGGCCCAGCTCTCTCTACTTGAACGTTTGTCCTATGCCCATACCAGATGACTGGATGTGTACTTGGCCAGGTGGGACTTATACCTTCACTCTCCTCTATGTAAAACCCCTACTCCCCCTAGAAACCCCCCACTTACTTTTTAGGTTAAGACCTGTGGGTCATCCTGCACTTGCCACTTCCAGTTTTCTTAGGGAAAGTGTAAGCCCGTGACTCCAGGTGGTGTAGGTTACTACACCTAGTTCTTTTATTGCTTGTTTAGTGTACACTGTGTGTGGAAATGTTGGTATACTGTTATCTTCTCAGTACGACTGGATCTAATTCTATATGTTTTTAAACATTGTATACCTTGGTAGAAATGCTTTGTATAATGTGCTATTCCTTTCTGGAATTATTCAATAAAACTTTATATGATAAAAAAAAAGAAGTGTGCCATCTTGGAGGGTTTAGAGAACTTGTGCCACACCAGGAGCCCTCCCTGGGCAGGAGAGAACATGTGCCATGGTCCCACCTCCCCAACTCCAAACCATTGTGAATAAAATAAAACAGTTCCCTGTTGGCTAGCAGCCCCCTTCCCCCAACCCTCGATGTCCCCTTTACACATAAATAAGGAACTCCCTGGTGTCCAGTGGTCTCCTCTCCCGATTCCCATAAAATATACCTCCCCTTCTTGGTGTCTAGCAGTCCCCCCCTCTCTATCAATGATCCCCAGTAACATGTATCATATAAAGGGTATTGATTTAAGTGACTGAAACTTGGAATCCCAAAACTGATGGGACTGAGTTAAGTTTCCTAACATATTTAGATACCCAAAAGGAGGAAGCCAATGCCGACAAGGGCATGGTAGCGGATGTGATGAACTGCAACCCTACCCTGAGCCAGGCATAGCAAGGAAGTGAAAGATGCGAATGCTGGCCCTTGGCATGGAGGTGTAATTCAGTAGCAGCTCAGCCAGAATTGTCTGGTGGACCACTGTTCTGTTCCAGGTCACCACTTATTTTGACACACACTATTCTACCCCCCATATATTTTTTTTTACTCTGAGGTCTACTCCCTCTCAGAGTTGGTCATTTAAGTTATGAGGGATGTGGGGGGCTTCATCCCCTGCACTACATTTCAGCACCTTGCGGTCTTACGGAATTCAGTATCCCGAACTTGGTCTTGTAGCATTCAGGATACTGAATTTTTCGGGATTTCAAAATATATCTATATAAAAGCATTCCCTAGTGGCTAACAGTCCCCTCCCTATCCCTAGGTGCTCTGTCCAACAATATCCAACAGTCCCTGGTGTCTAGGGGATTCCCCACCCACTACCCCAGCAGGTAATGCCCCAACATTTGCATACAACACCATACCCTAAAGAAGGCCAGGGTCTGATTGAGGGTTGTATATAGGCCCTCAACCCAGAAGGAGGTTGTGGATAGGGAGTTAGGGGAGAAGCTAAGGAGACTCTGTGGCAAAGGGAGCACTGTGGTGGTGGGAGACTTCAGTTTACCAGGGGTGGATTGGAGCATCCCAGCCATCACATGTGCCAGGGTGCAGATCCTCCTGGAAGCAATCCAGGATAGCTTCCTGACCCAAAGAGTGACAGTGCCAACAAGATAAGAAAATATTCTAGACCTGGTACTGGAGGATGGAGAACAGGTCACTGATATAAGGGTGGAGGAACCACTGGCTGGTAGCGATCACCACACAGTGTGGTTCTCTATCAGTTTGGGTAGATAGATCCACAATACAAAAACAAAGATCCTGAACTTCAGAAAGGCAGACTTTGGCAGGATGTAGCAATTAATGAGATCACACATAGATGGCATCCACCCTGACATAGATGCAGAGCAGAAATGGGCGATTATAAAACTAGGGCTGATTGAATACACTAAGGCTTGTCTCAAGAGCCAGCAAAACAAATCAAGGACCAAGCATCCAAGCTGGATGACCAGAGAGGTAACCGAGAAGATGAGGGATAAGAGAAGGGACTTCCGAACCTGCAAGAGAACCAACAGGGCAGAGGATAGGGAGAACTATGTGAGGAAATCCAGGGAAGTGAGCAGAGTGGTTATAACTGCAAAGGCAGCCATGGAAAGGAAATTAGCACAGAGGATTAGGAAAGGAGAAAAGGATTTCTTCAGGTATATCAGGAAAAAGAGGAAGTGCAAGGATCAAATAGTTAGGATCAGGAAAGGCAGTGGGTGGGTAGACAAGGGGGCCTAGAAGGCAGAAGTACTTGATGAGTACTTCTGTTCAGTGTTCACAAGGGAGAGGGATGGGCCCATTCCTGCAGGGAAAGGGGGCTGAGGCTTGGGGGTGAGACAACCAAAGATGGGGTCATCATGGTGGAAAGGGTGATGGAGGGCCTTAGGTCCCTGAGGGTAGACAAGGCACCTGGGCCAGATGGGATACATCCCAGGGTGCTGAGGGAGCTGGCAGAGGTTCTGGCAGAGCCACTGGCGGATCTATTCAACACCTCACTAAACACAGGATGCGTGCCCAGAGATTGGAGGGAGGCAAACGTGGCACCTCTCCACAAAAGTGGGTTCAAGGATGAACCAGGGAACTACAGACTGGTGAGCCTCACCGCAATTGTGGGGAAACTGATGGAATCTATCCTCAAAGAAAGGCTGGTGCAGTTTCTTGTGGATAATGATCTGCAAGACGACAGACAGCATGGTTTCATCGCTGGCAGATCCTGTCAGACAAACTTGGTTGATTTTTTTGAGTGGGTCATGAGGGCACTGGACAAGGGCCATGCAGTAGATATAGTCTACCCAGATTTCAGCTACGCCTTCAATTCAGTGTCACATGGAAGGTTGACCTGCAAGTTGAGGAGTTTTGGTATAGGGTGGAAGCTAGCCTGATGGGTAGAAAACTGGTTGAGGGACAGGCAACAGAGGGTAGTTGTGGGGGAGAAGCATCGGAGCCCAGGGCAGTGACAAGTGGTGTCCCACGGGGATCAGTACTGGGACCAGTCCTGTTTAACATTTTCATTGCAGACATAGCAGTTGGGATAAAGAATAAGATTAGCTTCTTTTCCGATGACACCAAGATCTGTGCTGAGGTGGATGGGGAGGAGGGTGGCAAATTACTGCAGGAGGACATGGCAAGACTCGAGGAGTGGTCACTCACCTGGCAGCTTGGGTTCAATGCCAAGAAGTGCAAGGTGATGAATTTCAGAGTTAAAAACCCAGGATACAGCTACTGGATGGATGGTTACAAACTGTCCACATCCAACTAGGAGAAGGATCTGTGGGTGCTGGTGACCTGGGAATTAAATCACTCGGCCCCGTGTAGTAAGACAGTGGCTAAGGCTAACAGGATGCTAGGGTGCATAGCAAGGGAGATTACATCCAGATGTAATGAAGTCATATTGCCCCAGTACAGGTCCCTGGTGAGGCCACACTTGGAGTACTGCATGCATTTCTGGTGCCCATACTTGTAAAAGGATATCAAACTACTGGAGGCAGTGCAGCGAAGAGCAACAAAGATGATCCAAGGGTTGGGGGATAGAACTTATGAGGAAAGACTAAAAGAACTCAATATGTATACCCTGGAGGATAGAAGAGAGAGGGAGGGGACATTATGGAGACCTTCAAGTACCTGAAGGGGATGAACAGAGTAGGCTTCCAGGCTGGGTTCACTCTCCAGAACAGAAGAGATGCTAGAGGGCACTCCCTGAAGTTAAAGGGGGGACAGATTAAGGAGGGAAAGGAGGAGGCACTACTTCACTAAAGAAGCGGTAACAGGGTGGAATGCACTGCCTGAGCAACTTGTATCAGTGCAGACTGTGGGTGCTTCAGGAGGGGTGGGACAAATTCAAGGGAAAGCACATACCGGGGGCAGTTGGAGGAGGAAGAGTTAATGGGAGGGGCAGCTGCTGTCTAATGGGCTGAAGTGCTGCACACTCGAGCAGACCAGATAGACCATATGGTCTGTATCTGCTGGCAATTTCATGGTTCATCAACACCCTTCCCCATACCATCCCAGAGCTGGTAATTGCACTTTCCACCATGGTCATCTGCCTTCTGAGCTGTCAAGGGTGTGTACTGTAACAGCTGATTGTACAGTACGTGCACCTTGACAGCTTAATCAGGCTGCGCATGGTGGAAGCAGAGACTGTGCTGGTCACTGGATCCAGGGATGGGATGAGGAGGAGCAGTGTGGTGGGACACTTACCTGCCGGGGTGGAGGTGGTCCCATAGACCCCAGGGATTGCTGGGTATTGTTGGATGGGGCTCCAAGTACAGGAGGGGACCGTTATCCACCAGAGAATGCTTTATATTTACATAGTACTGAGGATCATTATTGATAGGGAGGGGACTGCTAGATACACACTAAGGAGGAGATGTATATTTTGTTTACAGGGAACAGGGTGAGGACCACTGGACACCACTGAGTTCTATATTTATACATACAGGGGACATTGGAGATCCGGGGAAGGGGGCTGCTAGCCACCAGAACTATTTCATTTATTCAACAATACTGTATATTTAAAATCATTTTTTATCTAGATGCTTCCCTCTGGCACTTGTAACACCCTGCCAGATTAGGTATAATATTATTATGCTGTTGGTTCCAGTGTATGTCTGCATGTCATTGTCTTGATATCTGTGCATCACCCTATGACTTATGTCTAACCTTCCAGAAGTGCAGCCCGACCATGCCGCAGCTTACATCAAGCCTTTCAGGTGCACCATCTCGTTGGCCCACTACCACCTGTGCCGCAGGCTGTGGGACTTGGGTACCAGGACCCTACCTGATAGAGAATCAGGCGTAGGGTCTCTGGTGCACTGGCAATTGGCGCAATCTGCCACTGATGCAGCTTGCACCACCCTTTGAGAATTGGGCCCACTGTCATTGTCTTGGAAACTTGTTTTACAGGCCCACTCCCATCCATCTTTATTTTAATATGCATAACTTTTTTCAAATAACTGTTGCTGATCATGAATGAAGCCAGCTCCCTTTCAAGAAACCCCCAAGCAGCTAACCGTACTACCTTCCTCATTCACCTTGGGGAAACAGGTGGCAGTGCTGATGAGTAGTGCACATCTCAAGGCAAGGTATGACTATGAACTGGTTAACTAGCAAGACTACAAGTTTTAGCTACTATGCAACTGCCAAGAGCTGCCTCCTCCCTCCAAAAAGGCTGCAGACATGATGCAAGCCTTTACTGGCTCCACTTACGCAATTAATTTTTTACAGGACTACACACAAAATATTGGTCTTGTCCTGACTCCTGCTTGGGTGGGACATGGCTGGTGATACTGCAGACAGAGGCTACTCAACTGCCAAGCTGCCCTCTCCCTCCGAAAAGGTTTCACATATGATGCAAGCCTTTACTGGCTCTGCTTGAACTATTTATTTTTTTACAGGACTACACAAAAAATGGTGCTGTTCTGTCTCCTGGTTGTTTGGGGAAATTGCTGGTGAAACTGCAGACAGAGGCTACTCAAGGTTTCACATGTGACAGAAGCCTGCCTTTAACCATCTTCCACTGCTTATGTATTTTTTTTTATTATTATTCTTGGTTAAGCAGGTCAGGACCACTGGGCACAAGTCTCTGTTTTCAGGGGTAACCCAGGAGCTTTGGGATAGTTAAGTGGCTTGCTCCGAGTCATGTACTATGTCAGTGGAGGTTGTGGGAAGTAGGGAATCAAATCCTGGTCTGCTGGATAACCTCAGTGACAGCTCTACTCGATCCTGTAAGCTATTGCTAACTGTTTTGTGTTATAAAAATAGCACTGTGACTGTTCAAGTGGACTGGTGCACTGCGCTGTGCTGTGCTGAGAACTTGGGCTAGAGCCAAAGCACTGCAGCTCCCCCCCACCACACACGCGCACACAGTCTCCTATTGTACTTAGTTTAACTTTAATTTAACATTAAACTTATTGGTAGCTGCCTTAACCCTTGCTGTACCACATATTGATATATCAGTCCAGAATTCTTGTATATTCTAATTCTGTTGGCAGCCTAAAGGTTAAGTTAAACACTAAGCTCTCTAGTTTTTCTTTTTCTGCAGTCTGGCATCAGCATGTGGTGACCTACCCCCACACACACACACACACACACTCTCAGTCTGTAGTACACGTGCCTGAGTCTCTCTTTTTTGCAATTTTATTTGTATGTGTTTTAATTGTGGGCTCCTCCTCCTATTCTTGTTGGTGGTGTGGTTGTAGGAGGTTGGTGTACAAAGATCCACAACCCCAACCAAATCTCTTCCACTTGGCCTGCTCGGCTCCAAATAGTAGCTACTTACTGTTATATATTGTGCAAATATATTGTGCAAACAACATACATGCTAGCTGTCTGTAATAACATGAGGTCAGAGCAACTCTTAAATACCCTGTTGCCAGGGGCAGAAGTGGAGTATCCCGTGGCATAACAATTCCCTCTGCATCCTTTGACCTCTACATCTTCAATGCCTTTAGCCTGTCACATGACATGCAGGCATACGGGGAGACTGGAGGAGCTGGAAAAAAAAAAAGCGAAAAAGCCCAGCTCTGAAATCCGAGCTGAGCCAGCAAGCTTTGTTAGAGTGTCAAGAAACTGAGCCACATGGGTTTGGAGCACCTTGGTTTCACTAGCAGAGGTTCTGCACGCCTCTACTTAAAATAATGGAGAATATGAATGCAGTTACTGTAAAAGTGAAAATGAACATTAATGCCATATTCATAGTATCTGAGAAATTAAGGCCAATGGAAGCCACAACTTTTGGGTGAGTTATGGACGACTATAGTACATTCAGGAAAACTGAAATGCTGAAGAATCAAACCCAGTAGCCCAGTCTAAGGATTGTGGGGTTACCAGCAAAACTGAGCTGCGACTTTGAACCTGTGAGGGATCTGGTAAAATACTTACTTGTTCAAGTGTGCGATTTCCCCCTGGATGATCTGCCATTTTTGATATATGCTTTCAGTGTTTCAAAAAAAGCTGAACAAGTAAATATCTATGAATGAACTTGATTAGGAGGTTCCTAATAAGCATTTGTCAATGCCGAATGTTTGCTTGCTGGCATTGGCAGTGGTAGTGTAGAAGTTACAGAGCTGCGTAATAGGAATGGCAGTGAAGTATTGAACTGAAGCCAACCCCACCACCACCCTGCAGAGAGTGACAGGCATTGGGGTGTGCGTTTGGGTCGTCAGGCATAACGGCCACGCCATTTCACCACCCCATCCTGCAGACACTGACACAGAGTCACGGTAATTCCATGGGGTCTTTGGCCCTTATGCACCCATTTCATTAGGAAATATGGTGAGATAGGTGCGATACAGGAGAATGAGGGTGAATTTTGGGGCGAAGGTCCAAGGCATACCCTCAATGCCTCTCACTGACTCCAGGGTGTGAATGGTATGAGCATCACAGGCAAGAATCCCAAGTCCACACCCTGATGCCTATCCTTCTCTACAGGGTTGGGCGTTGTGGTTGGAAACCCTAATACCTCAGGCATTCATTGGTATTTTCACTCAAATTTTCAACATGTTTTTTTGTGACCCCACCTCATGAACAGGGGAATATCAGTTTGTTGGCATGGCTGCTTATGCACAGGGACTATGGCATTTAGCACCACAGGTGCAAAACATTCGAACAGGATGTAAAAAATGACAGCTATACTGTTCATGGGAGGTGTAAAAAATGGTAATGTTGCAAATCTGTAGTAAAATATTAAAAGAAATGAGTGAAGTCACGAGCATTCATAGAAACTGTGCAATGCACACCCGTAATATAATTAGGTTGGGAATTTTTTACAGCAGATTGTCAACTCAGGCATTTTGGTGCCTCCGATCATGAACAGTGTCACTGTGATTTTCTTTATCTGTACGAACAATGATTTACCAGGCGACCCGCATCTCTGTGCTGAAAGGTGTGAAAACACACTTCAGCCATGCTGAAAAACAGCATGTACTGTTCGCAAGGAAGTGTGGAAAAATGTCACTGGTGAAAATCTGGACTGAAAATATTACAAAGTCGTGAACTAACGAGGGTGCATGGAAACTGCGCAATGCTCACTCGTAACACAGTCATTTGATGGACTTTTGTCACCAAATTTTCAACATAGCCATTTTAAGACCTTTGCTCATGAACAGTGCAACTCTGATTTTTCTTAATCTGTCCTAAACATTGCTTTCACACCAACAACACCATTATGCGCTACATGTTGAAACACATTTTGGGCAACATATGAAAAATGACAGCTGTACTGTTCATAAGAAGTGTAATAAAATAGCAATGTAAATCTGGAGTGAAATATTAAATTTGCAAACTTAAAGGCATGCATAAGAACTGTACAGCATACGCTTTCGTAAAAAAACAGTCATTTTTAGAATTTTTTTGCCAAATTTTCAACACCAGCCATTTAAGAACCTCTGCTCATGAACAGTGTCACTGTGATTTTCTTAATTTGTCCTGTACATTGATCTTGCACACCGACTGCGCCATTGTGCGCTACATGGGCAGAAACACATTTTGGGTGAGATGTGAAAAATGACAGCTGTACTACTCATAAGAAGGTGTAGTAAAATGGCAATGTTGAAAATCTGAAGTGAAAATATTGAAAATTCGCGACCTTACGTGTGTGTGTGTATGAACTGCGCAACGCATGCTCATAAAACAGTCATTTCTAGGAATTTTTTCTCCAAATTTTCAACATAGCTATTTTAAGACCTCTGCTCATGAACAGTGTCACTGTGATTTTCTTAATTTGTCCGTACATTGATTTAGCATTTACCGACTGCTATCATTATGAGCTACATGGGCAAGACACATTTTGGGTGAGATGTGAAAAATGACAGCTGTACTACTCATAATAAGGTGTGGTAAAATGGCAATATTGAAAATCTGGAGTGAAAATATGATAATTCGCGAACTTACGAGCCTGCGTGGGAACTGCCAGCATACGCCATTTTTGAAATTTTGCACCAAACATGGGGTTTTGGGACCTTCTGCAGAATGATGTCACTGTCAGGCGTGTTCAGGCCTGAAGGGTGATTTCGCACGAGTGACTGCATAGTGACTGCGAAATCACCCTGCCGGTACGAACTGACGCCATAACAATGACTATCATTATGAAGGGTCCACTATGAAAAATTTGTGCAAAAATTCCAAAATGCCTGAGATATCACAACAGTTGAAAACCCCCTATCTAGCCCATTATACAGCTTACCGCATTTTTCTCAGTTAGCGGTCGACTTTGAAGTGCAGAGCGTGTTCCTGGTCCACGAAGATCGTCGCGTCGAGGTCTGGAGGAAAGTATAGAATTGAGGGGTGTGGGGAGGCAGGGGTGCGCAGTGGGTGGGTGCGGGTTGTGGGAGGGGCCAGGAGACTATGTGGGACCGTTTTTCTTTACAGGTTAAAAAATAAAGGGCGATCGGGGCGTTTGCCATGTGGGTGGGCTCCCAGCGTAGCACAGGAACGATTGAAGCGTCCAGCCGGCGGGATTGGGCACCCACATCGGCCTAAGCATCGATTGCCCGCTGGGTGGGCTCTCAGCGTGGCACTTAGTACTGGGGGGTATGAGACACTGGAGCCGGCGGAAGTTGGGCACCCTGTCGGCTATATCGTCTTCTGCAGCTGGGGTGGGCACCCAGCGTGGCATTTTCAGAAAGAGCTTTGGGGGAGGCGGGGGCGCAGCACAGCTGATGGGGATTAGGCACCCCGCCGAATTATACAGTGTGTGCGTGCGGGGGAGGCGCGCACACCTGCGTGGCGTGTGTGTGTGGGGGGGGGGCTGTGCATGAGCAGGCGATATCTTATCGCTGCTCACTCAAGCGTAGCTCCCCCTTTGAACTGTATGCCACTGCATTTTGGAGCTTGTCATAGACAGCTCCAGCATGCATTGGCTTACAGGGGACGCGCCTGCCAACACACTGACTGAATTGGAGGAGGAGGTGACAAACCTCCAAAATCTCCGATGATGGCACTATGTTTCTTGCACATGCGTGCAAGCAAACATAAAAATGTCAACAGTAACCAGGTGGATCCTGACGTCAAAATGACAATATTCATTTCTTTGGCAATCAAGTCAGACTGAGAGCATTTACTTAAGCTATCAAGAATCAAAGGCATCATTCCAAATGGCCTTTTTGACCCAACAAAGAGCCAGAGGACATTTTGTCTTACTGCCAGAACATCCTGAACGGAGCTCAATTTCATCTGATAACCCTGGCAAAGATCTGTATAACACATCATGGAAAATAATTTATCTTTTTTGAGATAGACAGTTGTGGCTTTTTTATGAATGCAATATGAAAAGAAAACTAAAAATGAAGATAAATCACTAATAGCATCTCAAAAAGAAATGCCCATCATTGTGCTAGCTGCAGAGGGAGCCAAGCAATACATGCTTTTATAGGTTTCCAACCGAGATGCTCTGTCATAGACATTATGGGCACAGTTGCACCCCTGTGTTAGGGTAAGTCTTCACTTCTATCTTTAAGGAAATTTTGAACTTTAATAACTTCACATCCATTCAAGAGATTCCCATACAATTTGCGCGTGCAGTCAGGGACAAAAGATCTCTTGGTGTGGTGAGTTTCATTGTGGTCGAATATGTTGTTACAGAGATACAGATTGTTAAAACATTTGAAAAATTACCACTTTTGGTGAAATTCTTTGTCACACAGCTGTGCAAAAAAAGTGTAGAATTGTGGGCTGACATTTTTAGGGTATATACTGTAGATTTTGGGTCACAGATGTGCCTTTTAAAGGTGTGGTGAAAAAATATTAATCTATTCCAAAGGTTTTAAATTTCAAAGTTCCCATTATTTCTTATGGGTCTAGTTAGATGTCTTTATCGCAAAGGCGGAATCTTATTTCGCAAATGCAAAATCTTTTTTTGAGCTACCACCATCTTGTTTTCAGTTAGTGAGGGGAACAAAGTTAAACTGCAAAAAAATACAATGCTTTGGTAAACACAGACACTTGTGTTTGCCTAATTGGGGCCCATAGAATTGGGTCCTGGTGTCAGTTTTTTCATAAGTTGTTCCGAAATGTGTTTTTTAATCTGCGAAATCATTTGCTCAAATCACTGAAAACTTATACTGTGAAAAAGGATCTTTTCCACAATTTGCAATAAAAGATTTTCTTTTGACTCAAATTGCAAAAGGAACTCTACAAATTATTCTTTTGCAATTTGCAAAAGGATTTTAAAGATAACCATTTATTTGTCACAGCACAGTTAAAACTGCTTGTTCTTTTAGGCTGAACTTTTCAGGGTACAAAGTGCATGCCCCAGAGATGTGCCTTTTGGTGGTTTGGTAAAAATATATTACTTTGCTGTTGAGTTCTGTGGGGTAAAAATTTGCTACATTTCTCTTAGGAAAACATTGTAATGGGAGGTGTACAGAGCCATATATTTGTCACTCAGCTGTGAAGAAATGGTTTGTAATTTTCTTCTGAAATTTCCTGGGTACAGATTGCTTGACCCACCAATGTGTCTTTTGCTGTTGCATGAAAATATATTAATTTGGTGTGGAGTTCTGCAGGGTTACATTTTGCTTCATTTCTCATTGAATACCATTGTAAAGGGAGATGCACAGAGTTGTTTCTTTGTCACTCTGCTGTGAAGAAATAGATTACAATTTTATTTCTGAAATTTCTAGGGTACAGATGGCTTGCCCCACCAATGTCCCTTTTGCTGGTTTCATGAAAATATATTACTTTGGTGTCGTGTTACACAGGCTATATATTTTCCTGTGCTTTTGATATGAGAACATTGCAATGTCAGGTGTTTCCATGGGCCTGCACACTACGGTATTGGAGCACAGCACCCTACACTACCTCAAAAATGATGCATGGATGGGAGCATGAGGCTCTCAGGGCCCTGCACTTCCACACACGTATACATAAACCATTATGGACTGATGGGAGTGCAGGGCCGTGAGGGCCCTGTGCTACCACACAGAAATAGGGATAAGATTACAATAAGTCAGACATTATGGATGGATGGCACTGTGCACACACAGATGCAAACATAAATACCATTATGGAGTGCAGAACTTATCCATACATGGCAGCACAGGGCCCAGTGGACCTATGCTCCCATGCACAAATAGAGAGGAGTATGGAGTGATGGGAGCACGGGTCCTGAGAGACCCTACACTCTCACATAAAAACATAGAAACATAGAATTTGATGAGAGATAAGGACTGCTTGGCCCACTCAGTCTGCCCATTTCTCTACCTAATGGATAAGCTGCAGATTCTAGTTAACCAACAGCCTACTTCCTCCTACTTCTCACCCCCTAGAATTGCCTTATGACTGTCCCATGCATTCTTGAATTCCCCCACTGTTTTTGACTCCACAACCTCCTCAGGAAAGCTGTTCCATGCATTTGCAACCCTCTCCATGAAAAAATACTTCCTCACATTACCTCTGAGTCATCCCACCTCTATCTTCAAATTATGCCCACTTGTTCTTGCACACCTCTTTTTCTGAAAGATGTTACCATCTTGGACTTTGTTGATTCCCTTGAGGTACTTGAACGTTTCTATCATGATCCCCCTCTTCCTATGTTTTCTGGTGCAGACCCTGCACCATTTTAGTTGCCCTACTCTGGACTGCCTCCATCTTGTCTATGTTTTTGTGAAGACTGGGTATTCAGAACTGCATGCAGTACTCCAGATGGGGTTTCACCAGCTGTCTGTAACGAGGGATAACAACTTCATGTTTTCTACTGGTGATGCCTCTCCCTATGCATCCCAGTATCCCCAGCCCTCCTTAATGCCCTCTCACATTGCTTGCCCACCTTTAGGTCATCTGCTATGACTGCTCCCAGGTCCTTTTTCATTTTTGTTATTGTTAGTATCTCACCCCCCATTGTGTACTCGTCCCCTGGGTTTTTTGTTTCCCAGTTGCATTACTTTGCACTTCTTAGCATTGAATCTAAGCTGCCATACATTTGACCATTCTCCATCCTTGCCAAGTCCCTTCTCATCCTTTTCACCCCACCTTGTGTATCAACTCTCTTGCAGATCTTTGTGTTGTCTGCAAAGAGGCATACTTTTCCTTCCAGTTCCTCTGCAAAGTCACTTATAAAGATATTGAAGAGGGAAATAAGGATACAATTACAATATCTCAAAAATTATGGATGGTTAGGAGCACGGGGCCCAGAGGGCCCTGCATTCCCACAAGCAAATAAGCTTACGATTATACTCTCTCAAAAAGTAAGGAAATTCTCTGCAAAAAAAAAAAACTCATTAATGTACTGTTAGGGTTCCCTATGATTATACTTTCTGAAAAAGAAAGGAAATTCTCTGCAAAAAAACTTTCTTAATGCACCATTAGGGTTCCAGCAACAAAAGCTGGTAAATGGGGTCTTTGGGTGTCCAAACCTAAGACCCCACTCCCACCGTTGGTTTCAAATCCTAGCACCCCACACCCTCCCTGCATGCAGGAACAAGCATGGGTGGTGTGCCTTGGGGTTGTCAATCTTAATGCTCAATCCATTATCCTATTCTTTAATATACCCATCTCAGCTTACTTACTCATGGAATGGGGTGAGTGTTAGGGTTGACAGCCCCATGGCACACCCCCATGCCTCTTCC
This sequence comes from Neoceratodus forsteri, assembly GCA_016271365.2. Taxonomy (NCBI): domain Eukaryota; kingdom Metazoa; phylum Chordata; order Ceratodontiformes; family Ceratodontidae; genus Neoceratodus; species Neoceratodus forsteri. The sequence goes on from CM057452.1 coordinate 1,137,155,714, forward strand.
TGCATGCAGGGTTGGGGTGGGGTGTTAGGGTTGGAAACTGAGGTTGGGTGGGATCTTAGAATAGGGCAACAAACTTACAGGATAAGCTCATTCACAGTAGACTGCCCTCTGACTCTGAACAAACTAGATCACAGAATTGGCTGGTGACCAGAGGGGATGCACAAATGTGAAAAATGTAATATTTGTGCATATTGTGTACTGGAAAAAAGTGTCACGAATTCAAGTGACACTGCTGAGAAAATTGAAATCTGAGACTTTATTATATGGGACACCCACTTTGTGATTTATGTGCTGTGGTGCTCCTGCACTATTTTACATGTAGGGCATACTGTCAGGGTCTTAAAAACGCATATGCAAGAACTAATCAGGTCCATTATCAACCAACGATCAGACAAACTGGTTGGATTAAATTTTTTTAATTTTCATAATTCAGATCCCAAATGTTTTAAGTTTATGGGCATTGAACATGTGCCATTTCCCAAGTTTGGAGGGCATAGAGTTAACTTACTGCTGCAAAAAGAGAGCCAATGGATTTTTGAACTCCGCAGCATGAAACCCACGGGGCTCATCAGTGATTGGGACCTGAAACAATTTTAAACAAAAAAAAAAATAAGTTTAGCAGGAGTAATTGCTTGCCACTCTGCTTTGTAATCCTAACAGAGTTTGCTTTGGTCCTTGATTGTGTTTTTTGACTAAGTTTTAAAAAGGATGCAATAATTCTTTTAGGTCTTTGAAAAATTAGCAATGAGCTTACTAGAAATCCATTTAAATCAAGATCTAGGTAAGACCTACTTACAAATATTGAGAACTCTAAACCCTTTGTTATGTCTCTCTTGTTGCAGGCTTCTTCTGCAGCTCTGTGGTTAACCACAACACGAGGATCCCCAAGAAATTAAGGCAAGCCAGGAATATCAGGGTGATCATAGATAGTGGTGTTTCTTAATGTGCCCTCTATGTGTGTACTGGATCACTAAATGAAGTGTTGATTTAGTCTTGAATTCAGTATATAAATTTATAACAGTGAAAGTGACTAGTGAATGAATCACAGAACTTGCCATTTTTTTAATTAAGTTTGTATTGTGTATTAACTGATAATAGTATAATGTGTTTTTGTTTTCAACTGTATTGTTGTCACCTTTGCACAAATTATTTTTTATCATGTTACTGTGATTAATTGATTTCATCTGATCACTGTTATACCTTGGGGGAGTTTACAAGTGATGATGAACTTGCTCTAGCCACACCTCTTGATGAAAGCAGTTTGCTGAACTGCTGGGGTAGTAGGCACTTGCCTGAGGTGCTGTTTGCCATAATAAATATCTTATTTTGAAGCATTTTGGATGTCTCGTGTCTGTTCTTGACAAGGAATGCTGTTTTCTTTGGGAACATTTAGCAAAAACTGGCAGTGCTGGTGTTCAGTGGGCAGGATCAAGCAATCTCACGCAGCAGATTTAGTAAAGAACTGGTTGTGCCAGTGTTCGGGTGGTAGGCAGGATCACACAGTGCCACACAGGGGATTTAGCAGGAACAGGAGGTGATGGTGTTTTGGGGGGGGTGGTATCACACAGTGCCACTAAGCAGCTCTTACACAAACAAGCAGGCTCTCACAGTGCCACAGAGGGGATTTAGCAAGAAGAGGCAGTGATGGTGTTCAGGCAGTAGGCAAGATCAGACATTCCCACAGAGTGGATTTCGCAAGAACAGGCAGTGATGGTGTTTTCTGGGCAGGATCACAGTGTGCCACTGAAAGACTTTAGCAAGAACTCACAGATTGATTCAGTGGACAGGATCACACAGTACACAAGGTTGACAACATCCAAAGAGAGGCAAGGAATAGAATTCTCTTGCCCGACATGCACAAATACGGGGGTTTAGTGTCAGGATTACATTCACTCCCCCCCCCCCTTCTGGTACAGCGTGAACAGAGTAACATACTGTACCAGATAAATAAACCCAAGAGCAAGCTCTGAGAACAAAATTAATATTTCAGTACACAACAATGTATACTATGCAGAATACTTCATGTAGAACTGCTGGCATTTTAATGTTTTTTTTGGGGGGGGGGAGGTTGGGATACGTGCACATGGATACCCTCACACACACAAACTACACCGGACAGGAGCACTGCAGTTTCACTTTCCAAGCAAAATTTGTGTGAGTTAAATTATTCTTTTTTTTAGCTAATCATCCTGTCCTTTTTGCATCAGGTCGAACACCATTCTTGCTTACTTTCTTATGGACCCTAACTTGATTTACGCAAACAGAAGACATGACTTGTTCAGTACAGTATTTCAGTTGGTGCTGGGTAAACAACTGAGTTGCACTGCTTTGATTCTTTTATGAATTGAGGCAAAATCCATTTAATTTTGTTGTAAATATTATCCTTTGTTTTCTTCAGACAGAATTTATGGAATCCACAACCCACAAAACTATCTTTTTACGTTCGCTTGCATGCATGCGCAAGGAACGTTTTGGGAGAGTAGCACACTTTGGAGGTGTGCCTCTCCCTAGCAATCCAGTGCTCCGCTGAGCAGGCATGGCAGTCCTGCACCAATGGGTGTGGGAGCTGTGTATGACAGCGGTGGTCTTCGCTTCAAAGAAAACCACTGCTGTAATACCGAGCACTGCGTCACACCGCCCCCCTCCGTCACGCGTTCCCCAGCGTCCGCTGCCCCCAAAGCTTTGGTGCCACGCTGGGAGCCCACCCCAGTGTAGCAAATGTTGTTACCAATGGGGTGCCCAATCCCGGTCCACCCTCGCTCCCCCAGCCATCTTCTGCCATGCCGGAGCCCACCCCAGCATGCAGCGTCCCATAGTCCGTTTTTTTAAACCTGTAAAGAAAAAATGGTCCCACGTAATCTGCCAGTCCCCTCCCACAACCCACCCACCCACTGCGCTTCCAGCCTCCCACACCCCCTCACCCCATACTTACCTCCGTAGCTTGGCGCGTGATCTTCAGTGGACGGGAACCGTCTGCACTCTTCAAAGCCGACCATGAACTGAGGAAATGCGGTAAGCTGTATAATGGGCTAGATAGGGGTTTCAACTTATTGCATATCTCAGGCATTTTTGGAATTTTGCACCAAATTTTCAAAATGGGGTTTGGGACCCCTTCTCATGAATGATGTCACTGTCATGGCGCTATTCGGGCCGAAGGGTGATTTCACAGTCACTGCACGGTCACTGTGCAAAATCACTCGCTGGGCCTGAATATGCCATGACATGTTTCCTCATTCATGGAAGGTCCCAACCATGTTGAAATGTTTAAAATTAAAAAAATGACTTTTTTATGAGTGTGCATTGCGCGGTTCCTACGCGGGCTGTAAGTTCCCAAATTTTCAATATTTTCACTCCAGATTTTCAACATTGCCATTTACAGCACCTCCTCATGAGGCAGTACAGCTGTCATTTTCACATCCTGCCTAAAAACATGTTTCCGCCCATATAGCGCACAATGGCACAGTGATTGTGTGAACTCAATGTATGGGACACATTAAGAAAATCACAGTGACACTGATCTTGAGCAGAGGTCTTAAAATGGCTGTGCTGAAAATTTGGTGAAAAAATTCCTAAAAATGACTGTTTTTCGAGTCTGCATTGCGCAGTTCCTATGCTGCTCGTAAGTTTGCGAATTTCCAATATTTTCACTCCAGATTTTCAACATTGCCATTTTACCACACCTCCTTATGAGCAGTACAGCTGTCATTTTTCACATCCTGCCCAAAATGTGTTTCCGCCCATGTAGTGCACAATAGCGCAGTTGGTGTGTGAAATCAATGTATGGGACACAGTAAGAAAATCACAGTGACATTGTTCATTAGCAGAGGTATTAAAATGGCAATGTTGAACATTTGGTGAAAAAATTCCTAAAAATGACTGTTTTACGAGTCTGCGTTGCACAGTTCCCACGCACACTCGTAGGTTTGCGAATTTTCAATATTTCCACTCCAGATTTTCAACATTGGCATTTTACCACACCTCCTCATGAGCAGTACAGATGTCATTTTTCACATCCTGCCCAAAACGTGTTTCCGCCCATGTAGTGCACAATGGCACAGTCGGTGTCTTGAAATCGATGTATGGGATACATTAAGAAAATCACAGTGACACTGATCATGAGCAGAGGTCTTAAAATGGCTGTGTTGAAAATTTGGTGAAAAATTCCTAAAAATGACTGTTTCACGAGTATTCATTGCGCGGTTCTATACTGCGTTAGTAAGTTTGCGAAATTTTCAATATTTTACTCCCATTTCATCATTGCCATTTACCACCTCACCTTATGAGCAGTGCAGCTGTCATTTTCACATCTTGCCCAAAACGTGTTTCTGCCCATGTAGCGCACAATGGCACAGTCGCTAGTGCAAAACTCAGTGTATGGGACACATTAAGAAAATCACAGAGTCACTGTTCATGAGCAGAGATCTTAAAATGACTATGTTGAAAATTTGGTGAACAAATTCCTAAAAGTAACTGTTTATGAGCATGCATTGTACGGTTCTCCATGCGCTCATAAGTTTGGAATTTTCAATATTTTCATTCAGATTTTCAACATTGCCATTTTACCACCCTCCTTATGAGCAGTACAGCTGTCATTTTCACATCCTGCCCAAAACATGTTTCCTACTTTCATGTAGTGCACAATGGCGCAGTCAGTGTGCAAATCAATGTATGGCAAACAGTATAGACAATCACAGTGACACTGTTCATTAGCAGAGTTTTAAAATGCCAATGTTGACAATTTGGTGAAAAAATTCCCTTACAATGACTGTTTTATGAGCATGCATTGCACAGTTCCACTGCTGCGCGGCTCGTGGGTTTATGAATTTTCAATATTTCCACTCCACATTTTCAACAGTTGCCATTTTACACTTCCTTATGAGCAGTACAGCTGTCATTTTCATCCTGCCCAAAACGTCTTTCCGCCTATGTAGCGCACAATGGGGGTAACAAAAAGGTCATGCTGAAACTTTATTGTGCAAATACCAGCAATCGCACAGGGCATTAGGGTAAAGCACCATACATGTCAAACACCACTGCAAATACCTGCAAGTGAACGTTCGGCATTGACAAATGCTTGTTTATTTTAGAATGTTGTGGTTGGATATGGTACACTGAGCCAAAACTAATTTTTAGGTGCATCCTGGGAGCACAGAGAGGTTTAATGACTTGCTTAGGGTCACACAGTTTGCAAGTGGAGGTTGTGGGAGTCAAACCCATTTCTACTGGGTCTCCAGAGTCACAGGCTTAGTACTGTAACCTATAACTGATATTGCCCCAAGGCAGGCTTTAAAGGGGCTATAAAGTCTAGCCAACAACTGACATGCCTGAAACTTCTCAAATCCTTTTTTTTTTAAAGCAAAATACTTCTCTTTTAGTTCTCAGTTGTTTTCCATGAGCTTCCCAAAATGTATGATTTTCAAAACTGCTATAATAAACAGGTTTTGCAAAACAAAAGTAGTTTGCCTTATTTAAAAGGTTTCTTAGAAAGTAAATTTTTATTTATTTAGTTATGTATTTATTTACTTAATTTCACAGTTTAGAAACCAACTGCTAACACAGCCAAAGTCTAAGTATTACAAGTCAGATTACTGAAATAAGTAAATTATAAAAAATGTTACCAGTATCACTTACTATTCTGGAGAGACAGGTAAGATGCAGGTCAGACTCAAAGTAAAAAGGGCAGTGCACCAGTTCTACAAAGGTAAGAGACAAAGGTGGGTCTCTGAGATGATCAAGGAAGGCTCAATTTGGATCCAAAACTCATCCCTGGATCAGGTTTGGTTGTAGCAGAAGGTGAGCTCAGAATACTTTTACTGCAGTTTTATTCAGACTCAGGCTCAGGCCCAGGTGAGATCCCCCATCCAGCTGCAATGTGTGTGTGTTTTTGGGGGAGGATAACACAGAGTGATACAAGTGGCTTTAGCAACAAAGGGATGTACCAGTATTTGGGGGATGGAGTGTGCAGGATCACACTGAGTGAACTAGAGTGACTTTATCCAGAGTCAGTGGTTCCGGTTATGGGGAAGGGGGGGTAAGATCAGCTGCTTTATCAAGAACTGGCAGTGCAGGTGTTTTGTGATACCAGTATGTTTGTTTATTATTCATCTGTCAAGCAAACATCTAGAAATTTAAGATCTCTTGATAAAGCTAAGAAATGTCATACCAAATGTACTTGCAATTCTTGAAATGTTATGCTAGAATTTTACTAAAGCGAGTTCACATGAGTGGCACTAAAAACTAACAACTGAGACATCGACTGAGTGGTGGTCAGTCATATGGTGCTAGTAATTGTCTGGAATGGGTTCCATACTTTTGGTCAACCTGTAAGAAACTATGGCAGAATCAGAAGATAGTTGTTACTTTAAAGGGAAGGATGGGTATCCCATAGTATAACCCCCAAGGGTATGCACCAGCTGTATGCTCTATAACTGCACATCGTCTGTGTCACTGTCATTAGAGGAGGTATTTGTTATGGTCTGTATCACTGTGAGAGGGAAGCTATTATACTGCTGACAGTAATAATCTCCAGCATCTTCAGTCTGAACATTGCTGATTGTAAAGGTAAAGTCTGTTCCAGAACCACTACCGCTGAACCGATCTGGAACTCCAGAGGGACGGGTGCTAGCCCTATAGATTAGGAGCTTGGGACTTTGTCCAGATTTCTGCTGGTACCAGGCTATGTTGCTAGAAATACTTGAACTGGCTTTACAGGTAATAGTGACAGTTTCTCCTGGTAACACAGATTTAGAGAGAGGAGACTGAGTCATCACAATGTCCCCTTTGGAATCTGCATAGAAAGAAAAGATAAAATGCTGTTGTTAACACCTAAACAGCTGAGCACATAAACAGTAACTTTTAGTATTCTGGCTTCTTAAATAGTACAGTACTGCAATTCCACCACATTCCAAAGACTAAAACGTATAACAATATTAGAGCTAAACAGTTTAAGACAAGACTTTCAGTTTAACTTATGAATATGTTTCTGTTCTTACTCTGAATATACATCAGTACTGCCCAGGCAAAGTAAATGAAGCAGATCATTGTGTCTTCTCTCTCTGTAACTGGTTGAGTAAACAGGGACTGTAACAAGTTCAATGCTTTAAAAATCCTCAGAGCAGAAAATGAGGGCTGTTTATGCAAAGCACATTGTCTATTCAAATTGTTATTTTTAATTTGGAGGTGGGACTTAGAGATCAGGATTTCTTCAGTCTGTGCTTTAGGGTCACAGAACACACACCTTGCAGTTAATGGCTTTTCTAAAACATGTTTTATAAAGTGATGTAGTTTTTATGATTTACATAAATAGCATGTGTTTTAATAGAATGTCCATGAAATGTATCCTACTCCTTTAAACTACAAGAAGAGGTGGTACCACAAATGTATTTCAATGCAGTGGCTAATATTACATCAGGCATTGTCTCCCTCATGAAGTAATTTAGAAATGTTCAAAGCCCTTGGAAAACTGTATCATTCATGCTGATTTATGCTGATTGTGAAACAAAAGTTGGGACATTTAAAAATCAATATTTCAAAACATTTAAATATAACAATATGGCAGAGAAATCAAAATGTACCCAAAACTAAGAAGTCTGAGCCAAGCAGCTGTATCAAAATACAGTAGCTCACTGCTGCTTATTTAATTAATGTGTTATAAAGTGAAAACAGACATATCAACTCACAGGTCTATCACATATATAAACCTCATGCCAGGAGTGAACGAACTATGCCACACCAATGTGGTAAGTATATCTGATGTATTTTATTATTTGGTAAATGATTAAGGCCAGCTGGGCACAAAGCCCATATCCAGGGGTGACCTGGGAGCACAGGGAGGAAAATCCCTGTCTGTTATGATAAGTGCAGTGCAATGGGACTCCCCTCACCCAATAAGGAACATACATTCCTCAAATACAATATTGTTAGAAAGGGCAACAAATTACCTTTTAGAAATGTAGGGGTTGATGGGTCCATAATGCATGGTCCAGGAGATAAGCAGTCCCAAAGTGGACTTTATCAGAGCCCAGAATGGAAATTTTAGGATGTGGTGGTGAGATGCAAGAAATGAATGACTCTAAATTTCAGTTCCAAACCACCAATGCAAAAATGCCTGTAAAGCAATTTATTAGAGCAACTTCAATGAAGTCATTTAACAAGGAAGGGTGAACGAGGGGTGGGTGGAGAAACAAGATTTTTCAAAATGTCCTTCCTTACTGTGCAATTTTCATTTCAACAACATGGTCTACCAAATTATCTAATTTGAATAAATAGTGGCAGCAATCAAATGTAGAATCTTTAGTTATTAAAACTGTGAGTATGTATTCATATATTTTCCTAGACTGCTCTTCTTACTCTAGCCTGTTATACTGTGGTCTGTAGTCTTACTGCTTGTTACAGCTCAGTTAATTTAATTGTGGAAGCTAATTTTAGTAACTGCATTTTTGTGTAGCTGAACTACCTAGTACAGTTCTTAAGAATTAATTTAGACACCAAGGCCCAGATATTCAGACTTGTGCCCAAGGATTGAGCAATGATGGGGCAGCGCAATGCAGATGCACCATGCAGAAAAGTACACCATATTCAGAAGATGCACCACTGAAATGTATTGGCACAACCAGGCTAAAAATAGTAAAGATGCGCCACAGCACAACCATAGATGTGCTGGCACAACCATGAATGCACGGGACCAGGCCAGAACACACAGCGCAGTGGGCTGAGCAAGGGCAACAGGCAACAGGGACACACAGGCAAGGATGCACAGGGGCATAGAGGCACAGTAACCCACCAGTACGGCACATCAAAGAACAGGGGCACATCATCCTGGAGGCAACACAGGGCATCAGGGGACAGTGCACACAGTACCATGGCCCACCAGCTGTGGCACAAGCACCAGGCCAACACACCGGCACTGCTGGCATGCTAACGGCAGAGCCATGCAAGAGATACTCAACAGGCTGTGCCACAGGATGCCAAGGCCATGGTACCAGGAAAATACACAAACACAGAAGTCTGTGATCCAGGGGCAAGGGAGACACAGGCCACCCAGGGGCACACAGTCCACCACCCAGAGTGGTGAAGGGCACAGCACAGTGGGGCACACTGGAGTTGGGTAGCAAGACAGGCGGACAGAAGGGCAGGGCAGGCAGACAAGGGCACAAGGTATGGGGCAGTCACAGACCACTGCAAGACACACCACACAGGGCCATGCACAGGACAGGGACATGGTGCACATGCCCAGTGCACACATGCACAATGGCCCAAGTGGACAGCAGCAGGACACCAGGGACACGGCCGAGCACAGCACAACAGACACCTGCAGCATGGCTCCACACGCCACCTGCAAAGGAAACAAAGACACAGAGATGTAGCAATGAAAAGGCTTCAATAACACTGGTAACAAACAGAAGTGGGCCAACAGGGCAACTATGTACAGTGCAAACAAGGGACTGGAGAGGGTAAAGGGAGGTGGGGGATAGGGTCCAGGGGCTATACAATGGGATGTGGGGATAGGCAGGGCAAAAGAGGAAGGTCAGGGCAAACACGGACTGTGCCCCAATGATAAGGAGCTATGGTTGTCCACGTAATGTCACCACCAGCTGGGGCATCTCCCTCCGAACCTCTACCATCACATGCAACAGCCACACCAACAATGACGCTGTCCTCTGCTGCTGGACCAGTATGCTGCACAGGGCCCTCACCACCTTGCATATCCTCTGCTGCAGCCGTACCCTGGGCAGACCTAGGAGAAGGGACAGAACAGGCAATAAGCGACATGCCCAAATGAGCCCCAGCCCACCCACAGTGTGCATTGAAGAGCAGAGGTACACACAAGTGGACGGACCAGCAATTTCCTGTGCATGGAGGCTGCACCAGCCATCCACACTGCCCACCACCAGTGCAGACAGGCACACATGGCCATGGGTGGGTGCATTGGCACACATGCAAACACACAATGCAGACTGCGGCACCATTAGCACGCACACACAGTGGAGACCGCACACACACCCACTCCCGCGGGCACAGTGGATATGGGCATGGTACAAGCATATGCAGTGCAACACCGCATGTCCACTGGACAGTGTGCCCACCACAGCAGTCCTCACACATGGCTGTAGTGACCATGTCCAGACCCTGTGACCAACAGAGACCCACACATGCACAGTACAGTAATGTGAACATGCCTACCTGGTTGCCGCCATCCTGCTGACCCAGCTGCCGAATCAGCTGCCCAGGTGCCGCAGCTGCCCTGCCCCTTCTGTGGTCCTCTTGGTCCTGTGGATGGAAATGAGAGAGGTGGACATGAGTGAACAGTCATGCACAGACAGCCCGCCCACCACCACACAGACTGCATGGTGCAGGGTGGGACACCTTCCACCCTGTGGCCCTGGTGCCTGCATGACTGCAACATGCCCAGCAGTGCTGTGCATGTCAGCCATGCAGGACATGCAGCGACTGCCAGGACTGTGTCTGTCCCATGGCAGCAGCACACACTGCGCAGCCATATGCCCACTACAGTTACACCCCGTGCATGTATGACACATGCACATACTAACCTGGCTGTGGCACACCCCCACACTGCACATGTGTCTGTAGTTGTCACAGCCTCTCCGGGTCCCTGTAGTGGAGGTCACCATAGTGGTGCCTGCACTCTCCCCACTGTGCTGAACCCCTGTGCAGTGCTCCAGGGCTGTGGCCACATGGGCCCACACTTCACCCCGCACCTGCTGCAGAGGGACCTGCCCAAACAGCTGGGGCACAAAGGGCTGAATTAGTGCAATGAGGTTACACTTCTCATCATCAGACCAATTGACTGCCTGATGGGTGGTAGTGGTGCGTGGCATGGCTGCAGTACAAATCGAGTGTTGTATGTGTTATGGGCTACACAGCATGCATGTGGTGCAGCATAAGGATGTTGCACAATAGCATACTGTTGTACGTGAGCACGCAGTGTGAGAATGCGTGATTGATGTGTGCTGTAAAGGTATATTGCACAGCACCACTCATGTGCACAGCGGCATGGCCTGGCGGGTGTATGGGGTCATGTCCATGACCCTGATGGCACAGGGCATAACCTTGTGCAGTGCTGTGCATGATCCCGGCCTGTGCAGTATGCGGCATAGAGCATCATGAGCAGCTGCGCCAGGCCAGTGTGCCATGATGTGCGTGGTCGTGATAGGCATCCAGCACTGTATGCACTGAGAATATTGTGCAATGCAAATGGTTGTGCTACAGGCCAATGCACCACTGTGAGCACATGCACACTGCAGGCCTGCACACCGCACATATGTGGAACATGCACCACGCAATTGCTCCTGCACAACATGATTGAGCACAGCGCAATAACACTATATTCAGTCGCCATATGCCAATCGCCTCATGAACCTATGCGTGGAACAACAGGGTGCATTAGCATATCATTACCATTGCACACAGGCTCATTTGCATGCATTGCACCTTATAAGCGCCATGACACAGAACAGGTCATGGACCAGCATTGCAGCCTGTTTGGTAAGGGGATGCTAACGCTGAGATTGAGAGGCCCATACCTACACTGCAATGAAGTACTGTACTGTGCCGTGCTGCCACTGACCTCCAGTGCTGTCACTGTCCACAGGTAGCAGACTGTCCAAGACTGAGGGAGAGGTGGAGCATGGGCCTGCCTGCAAGCACAGGCCCAATTTCACTAGAGAGGAGCAGCAGGCCCTGTTTGAGGCCTACCTCGATGAGGAGAACCTGCTGAGTGGTGCCATGGGTACATCACAGGAGAGGTCAGCCGGGTGGGATGCGGTGGCCAGCTATGTGAATGTCCATGGCAGACACCAGAGGAGCACCCAGGAGTGCCGCAAGAAGGTGGGGATGGACAAGCTTGGCATCAAGGAGAAGGTGGCAACCATCAGGGCGTCACACAGCAGGATCAGTGGAGGACCATTCACTGCACGGCACTGATGGTGACAGAGGAGATGGTGGTGGCCACCATCAGCTGTGCTCTTATAAGATAGAAACATAGAAACATAGACTTTGACAGCAGATAAGGACACAGCTTGGCCCACCTAGTCTGCCCATTTCCCTGCATGCTGGATAAGCTGCAGACCCTAGTTAAGCAACAGTCTATTTCTTCCTACCCCCCCACAAGGATTGTCTTATGTCCGTCCCATGCATTCTTGAATTCCCCACTGTTTTGACCCTCAACCTCCTCAGGAAGGACGTTCCATGCATCCACCACCTCTTTGTGAAAAATACTTCCTTACATTGCCCCTAGAGCATCCCTCTTCTATCTTCAAATTGTGTCCCCTTGTTCTTGCACATCTCTTTTCTGAAAGATGCCCTCTTGGACTTTGTTGATTCCCTTGAGGTACTTAAAAGTTTCTATCATGTCCCCCCTCTCCCTTCTTTCCTCAAGGGTATACATATTAAGCTCCTTAAGTCTCTCTTATATGGCTTCTGTTGCAGACCCTGCACCATTTTAGTTGCCCTCCTCTGGACTGCCTCTATCCTGTCTATGTCCTTGTGGAGATGGGGTCTCAGAACTGGACACAGTACTCCCAGGTGGTATCTCACCAACTGTCTGTACTGAGGGATAACAACTTTTGTTTTCTACTGGAGATGCCTCTCCTATACATCCCAATATCCTCCAGCCATCCCTACTGCCTTCTCACATTGATTGCTAACCTTTAAGTAATCTGATATCATTACCCCCAGGTCCCTTTCCGTTTCTGTTGTTGTTACGACCCCCAACCCCTCCATTGTGTACCCTTCCCTGGGTTTTTGTTTCCCAGGTGCATTACCATGATTTGCACATACACTCAGTCTAGTGGTACAGGACTTCCTCAGTGAAAACAGAAGTGTACAGAATATGCTGAGTGCTGCAGGTGAGATATGTGGTCTCTTTAGGCACTCTGCAAAGGCTTGTACAATTTTGTGAGAACTACAAAAACACAATAACTTACCAATTTACTAGCTAAAACAAGAAGCTGCTGCTAGATGGAACTCCACCTTTTACATGTTACAGAGGCTCGAGGAACAATGCAAAGCAGTGTGCCAGTACACTATGAACCATGCAGTGTGCCAGTACACAATGAACCATGCAGTAGGTAAAGGGGATGTTACACTCACCTCTGGGCTGTGGAATCTTGTATCATATTTATGTCCCTTGCTACAGCCATTTGAGGAAGCAACACATGAAGCGAGTGCTGACAGCGCAACCATAAGTCAAATCATTCCATTGATAACTCTTTTCATGCAGATACTGGAAAGATTCCGAGAAACATTTGATGAGCAAGGTGTAAGCACAGGTGTCACTTTTGCTGAAAAACTGTCTTTGTCTTTGGAAACAGACCGCATGATTGTCACAATTTTGGAATCTGAACATTATGTGATTGCAACAATGTTAGATCCACATTTCAAAACCTGTTTGCCAGGTCTTCACCAATATGGTATCATAGGCCTCAACCATTATAAAGGACTGCTAATTAATAAAGTTGCTCTAAAAATGACAATAGATTTTGAATCAGAACCCATGGGTAATTTGTATGGTGCCTCCATGGACAACATTTTTGGGCAGGATTGGATAACATAGAAAAAGACAGTGCTGTTACTTCTCCCATTACAAGCTACTCAGCAAGCAGTGTGATGGATGACTTCTTAAAGGATCCCAGAAAGATAAATGTGCATGAAGACCCACTTCAGTATTGGCATGAAAAGGGTGTGGTCTGGCCATCATTTCAAAAAGTGGCCCTTTACTATTTAAGTTGCCCACCAAGGAGTGTCTGTTCAGAAAGAATATTTAGCACTCCTGGCTATATCACTAGTAATAGGAAGAGAAAACGCCTTCCAGAAAATGTTGAAATTCTAGCTTTTATTTAACTAAACTATGGTGTATTTGTAGGATACTCAGGGGCACCTCCAAAGCACTGCTTGGACAGTAGTGATGATGAGCCTAATGGCAATGATGTTAAAGAACAGTACTACTGGGCGAAAGGGAATGTTGCTTCAGCCTGTCTCTCATGTCATTCATGTCCTGTCTCACGTCAGTCACCATTTTGTTTCTTCCACTGAATGCTGTATAGCAAGACTACAAAAGCTAGGGGCTACTCTCTCAATCTGTGGGACATATGAAAGAATTTCATACTCACACATTTTTATTCAATCTTTTGTTTGTTAAGTTAACTTAAAGTTGTAAATTACTGTATTGATTTCTGGTAGCTGTCTTCCAGTTATGTATCCTATGCCAAGTTTCTATATTGGAGAATATCGAACCCCATTCTGAGTTCTGACTGATCTGCTGCTTTTGAATTGATCATCATGCATGAAAAAAAAATATAAGCACTACATAAAAGTGGGCATTCTCTTTTACAAACTACAGTGCTACCTCGGTCTGTCTACATACTTACTACTTTAGTTTTCAAGGTGTTGTACTACAAAAATAAAAAAAAAGGCAGTGTGCATGTGCATCTTAACTGAGTTAAAAACTGTAGGAGCCCCTCACTGGCAACATGAACAACAAAGCTGGCTTAACAAAAAACAAAAATCAGTTCTAACGGGTGCATGGGAAACTCCATCCATTATGCAGTACTCTGTGTGTACATGCTCTTTCATAATGCTTCCTCATTCCGTCTACATAATTACCAGTTTTGTTTTCATGGCACTGTACTACAAAAAAAAAAATTAAAAGATAAAAGGAAAATAAATAAAACAATTGTAGTGGGCATGTGCATCCTAACTTGAGCAAAAACAAATTGTCAAAACTGTGGGGTCCATCGCTGACAAGCGTAAGCAACAAAGTTGGCTTATGAAAAAAAAAACATCAGTACAAAAGGATGGGTGGAAGGGTCCAAGATAGTCTGTGTGTGCATGCTGCTACTTTTAAAAAGATATAGATGTTTATATCTCCTGTCAGACCATCACCTGTCATCTACTGTGTCAGCCTGTTCTGTTACCCTCCTTCAGTCACCAAGTCACTTTTGTTAGCAGTGTACAACTTGCTTAACAGACTGAACAAGGTAGCCAGTGGTTACTTTTTCTGGTTCCACCATGTTGGTGCAACAACATTTTATCAACACCAACATGGGCACAGGAAATCCGTTGCCTGGCTTTACAGTGCCTGATGACAAAGCACCAAACTTTTCCCCGGACTTTATATACATGTAACTAACTCTGGGGGATGTGCATGTCAGGGAAAGAGGAAAAACTGTTCAGGGGCAAAGTTCACCTGACAGCCGGTGACAGAAATCACGGTCACCCCTGTCAGTGTCGACAACAGTGAGTCACCAAATACGTCACTGTTGCAACAGTATAAGCTTTTTTTCTTTGTGTTATTCTTTGGTAACCAGGTAAGGCCCACTAGGCACAAGTGCCTGTTTTCAGGGGTGACGCGGGAGCACTGGGGTGGTTAAGTAGTGACTTGCTTAGTCACACAGTATCCCAGAGGAGGTTGTGGAAATCAAACCCAGGTCTGCTGGACCAAGCTCAATCACAGCTTGTTACTCTAACCTCTAGGCTATACTTCCAGGCTAAACTGCTATACTCAATTCTTACATTGCCTCAGACTATGTCCTTTTATTCATTGTGTCTTGTCTCTTGTCATAGATACATAGATACATAGATACATAGACGAGTGGCAGATAAGGGCCTATGGCCCACCAGTCTGCCCATTTGAGCTTGTAAGTTCAGTTTGTTTTCCTAGAAGTCTGTTGCCCTTACCCCTGACCTCCAGAATTCTTTATGTCTATCCCATGCATTCTAAATCCGTGATTGTTTCAGCCCCACCACTTCCTCTGACAGGGTGTTCAATTATCCACCACCCGTTCTGTGAAAAATTCTTTCTCATGTTTCCTCTGAATCATCCTCCTCCAACTTCATCCCATGCCCTCTAGTCCTGGAACAACTTTTTGCTTAAAATAGTGTTTTCCTGCACCCTGTTTCCTCCTGTAAGATACTTGTATGTCTCTATCATATCCCTCTCTCCTCTCTCCTCCAGGGAGTACATGTTCAGTTCCTTCAACCTGTCTTAATAGGACTTGTGATGCAATCCATGCACCATCTTTGTTGCCCTCCTCTGAACCTTCTCTACCCTGTCTATGTCCTTACGTGGGTATGGTCTCCAGAACTGTACCACTTACTCCAGGTGGGGCCTCACTAGTGTCTTGTATAGCTGAATTATGACCTCCTTTTCCTGCTGGTGATGCCCGCCTATACATCCCAGCATCCTATTTGCTTTACCTGCTGCCTTGTCACACTGTTTCCTACCTTGAGGTCATCAGAGATGACAACCCCAAGATCCCTTTCCTGCTTGGTGCATGCTATATCCTCACCCCCAACTGATATATTGTGCCAGGGTTTTTGTGCCCTATATGCATTTGTCATTTACTGCTAGGAATTTAGACTGCAAACTAATGAAACTATGTGCTTATTCAACTTTAGCACTGGCTCAAAAAACTTTACAAGATAGATAATTTTCTGTGAACTTACTAACAGCTTGTCCTTGCAAGCTGTCATGTTATTAAACTGTTTTTTCTACAGAATCTTAACCTGTTTTCCTTTATAGTTTACTTAAAGTGCTAGTGTACTGCCTGGAAACTGCCTGCAATTAATTGTTACTTTCAAATGTAGTCAGCTATCACTTCTTATACCTCAAGTATTTATTCTTTTCTATTTGTTAATTAGAAGAATTTCCACCTGGCAGTACTGGAGTGCTGTGTGGAGCTACATCAATACTGAAACCACACTGACTATGACATCACTAGTAACCAACGATAACCATTTCTCACTGCCAGGTTTCATTCTCACATGAAGCAGCATGGACTAGCTCTCCCTGGTTACTAGCGATGTCACAATTTCCTGCATTTTGATTGGTATCTTGTAAAAGTCACTGCTCAGGCTGCAAGGATTGTGGTGCCTCAAAGTGTTTGGCCTCATTTCTGATGATGTAGTGGGAGGAACAGAACTGGCTTTTTTCCCCCAGACCAAGTGCTGCTCAACACATCACCCCAGTACTGCCAGGTGGAAACTCTTCTAATTAGCAATCAGAAAATAAAAAAATAATTATGGCGAGGCAGATCGGGGTAGGTCAACCACACTGGCTGCAGATAGAACAAGCTCTTTTACCAGATAGGGATTATTTTCAATACATTTATTACACGGGACCGAGGAGGGGAACCCCCATCTCAGAGGATCCCTGGTTGACTGCACCCTGTAGGGTATGGCAGCAAATTAAAAGTAACCAGATTTTGGACTCGTTTTTGAGTCTGCTTTGCCCAATAGCGAACCTAAGTGATTTTCTCCCTAATAGGCTAGATCATGGATTCGTGATTTGGGAGAGATATGGACTGAGATATCTTCCTCAAATAATGGCTCATGGTGAGATGTGGCCCTTTAGTGAAATACAGAAGCAATTTAATATACTGAACAGGGATTTTTATCGGTTCCTGCAGCTTCAGCACTATGTTCAGGGGCTCCCGGAGGTGGCCATTGTCCCAGAGATACCCTTCACTGTTAGAGGTCCAACTTCAATTAAATAAAGGTGGGGTGGGAACAAGACTGCTTTCCTTTATTATAAGGCCCAAAACACTCAGGGAGGAACTTATACAGAGAATATCCGAGCACAGTGGCAGAGGAACAGGGAACCCCTTCCACGCAGGAGGACTGGCGGAGGGCCTTAGCACGCCACCAGTCACGTGTTCCCATTAGTGGCAGGAATTTGCATGGAAGAATCTAATTAGATTCTTCAGGACGCCAGTTATAACCAGTCACTATACTCTGACAGCCTCAGCAGGGTGCTGGAGACAATGTGGTGAAACCAAAACCACACACACTCACATCATGTGGTCATGTGAGGCCCTTAAACCATTTAGAGATCTCTTACAGGATCATCTGAGGAAGGATATTTGGTCTTCAGCTCCAATTGACCAGGGAGATGTTCCTTTTCTGGACACCCATGAGTTAAGGAATCAAATAGTAGATATCTCCTACACCTACTGTTAACACGCAGCCAAAAATCTATTACCAAGCTGTGGCTGATGGACAAAAAACCTACAGTACCTGAATGGTGGGGCATAACCAAACAGATCTACCGGTTAGAACAAATTACACATAGCCTGAATGAAAAGAAGGAAAAATTTGCAGAAAGGTGGTCTAGCTGGCTAATATATTATATGCCCCAGGATGACTCTTTTGTACCATAAGAGGATGCTACTAGTGAGCAGGGTACAGATTTCAAACCATTAAGGAGTCAGGATCGCTCCGAAGAGTCAGAATTGGGCTTGTCACTAAGGGGAATTGGCCTATAATACACCTGGAACCCAATTGGGTCTATAGTATAGTAAGTAAGATATAGCCTTCACCCTCTCGAGTCCCTGAAAAAATTATAGTAACAATAACTTCACCAAGGACTATTATCATGAGAGGAGGATTAATCACCTTAGGCTAGTTCCCTAAACTCAACAATAGCCCGATGTAGTTCAAAAGGTTTAGCTGGACACCTCCCTCCCCATTGGTTTGGGAGGCATATCTTCTGACTTGACGAGCCCCACATGAAAAGGGTGAACATATGATAAGTTAGATTTTTTAAAGCTTATAAGTATTTAACGAACAGTACTGTATTATAATGCTTGTTTACCCTATAAGATTCCAATTAGATAATTTCACTCCTACAATCCAAAAACAAAGCTCAGATGTAGATCTTTCCTTATAACCAGTGAGGGACAGAGAAAGTCCACAAGTTTCCTAATGAGCCGGGGTTGCCCCCCAGGGATTGGAGAAGGGTATACTATTGGGAGAAGAATCTAAGATCTCATGGGAACCAATCAGGCCAAAACAACTTATAGATTCCCCTCAACCACATTGGCTTTGGTAAACCCATGGTAACGATAATCTCCCTAAGGGCTTTTATCAAGAGATGTGGACTAAATATACTAAAATTGCCCGCATCCCCAATAGCAGATCAATGATGGCCAAAATATAATCAGACACCCTTGGTATGCCTGAGAACAATATCACTGACTCAGTAGAAACCCTAAAATTAACAACAAAAGCATAGAAAACTTGCAATGATGGAATGCTCATAATCTAAAAATTTTATAATGCTTAGCTGCCTAATGACTTAAAATGAAATATGTTATAATACTCAGCATGCTTACTATGTAAAGAATCTAATCAAATATTTGTAATTACGTAAGCCTGTCAATGTTGTATCTGTGGATATGTATTTGTATGTTGGAAAAATCATTTTCCTCTTAATAAAAATGAGATTTACAAAAAAAAAAAAAGAAAAGAAAAAATACTTCAGATACTGGAAGTGATAGCTGACTGCATTTTAAAAGGACTATTCGTTCCAAGCAGTACACTAGCTCTTTAAAATGAAGGTACAGACCACGGTTTATGTTGAATGAATATTGACCTGGGCCCTGATCCACAAAAAATCTCAAAGGCAATACAAAATTTTGTGTTGTGCCTTGTGATTGCCCAGGTGTCCAAAGTGCTATTTACAGATGGATAGTGCACTGTGCTATCTGACTGTGAATAGGGCTGGTTTGAGATAGCGGTAACCCCAGTACCACCAGCACTACCCCAGTCATGCCCCTGATATACAGCCAGGAGCATTGCCCCACAATGAATAGTGTAGGGGCTTTATTTCCTATTCACAAAGGAGCCATGCAAATGGACCCATTGGGCATGCAAGGCATTAGGTGGTCATTTGCTGCCCATTATGGCTGATTTGCATAGGCTGCAGTGAGTGTAGCATGGCCCCTTCACCAATCACCCACCCCAGAAATAAAGAATGAACAGTCCATGGTGGCTAGTGGTCCCCACCCCCATCACCATCTCGTTGTTAAAAACAGCTTCCTCATGGTTTAGTCATCCCTCCTCCCTCCCCTCCCCAGATCTCTGATCACTTTCCTTTGATAATAAAAATATGTCCCTGGTTGTCTAGTGGTCCTTTCCTTCTTGATTGGTAGTCACCATCCCATTGATTATAAAACTTATGTCCCTGGTGGTCTAGTCATCCCTGCCCTTCCCTGATTGCAAATCACTGACCCTGTAGTTAAAAAAACTAAAGTTTTCCCTGGTGGTAGTGGTTCTCCACCTTCCTCAATCACTGATTGCTGGCCCTATAATAAAACAGAATAAAGCATGCCTTGGTCGTAGTGATTCCACCTCCCCCTCCCCTAATGATCACCAGACCGATATCAAATAGTGATATTCCATTTTGCTGTAGTGGACACCTCTCACTGATCACTGGTCCAATGTCACATATAGATACTTCCTGGTGGTCTAGTGATCCCCCTCACTGATCGCTGGCCCAATATCACATATACTGTATGTAAGGTCCCTACCCCTGCCTTTTTGCAAAAGACAGGCTGTATGCTGTTGAAGCTGACAGCAGTACCTGGTGGGGACTGGGTTCAGGGAGGACTAGGTTACTCAGCACAAGGGGCCTAGGTTTGGCTACTCTGCACAGGGGCACCCAAGTAAATCAGAACACAGAAAGCAGTAACTGTAATGTCCAATACCAGGAATGGGATTCTAAAGTGTGGCTTTTATTCACATCCAAACTGAACAAACAAAGCATAGACAGACCCCCACGGGGCTACATTCCTGGTAATGCAGATAAGAGATACAGAACACTTCTTCAACACTTCCAGCCCTCAGACTCTGAACCCACCAGGCACACAGCCTGGACTTGCATGCAGCTTTGGGTACACAGCCCGACTTGTACACTATTTGGGTTTCTCCCTGGCCCGGCTCCCTTGCCAGCCACTCGATCCCAGTCCATATGGCAGTGAACTAAATTTTCAGTTGGTGGCTCCTCAAACCACCTTAGAGCCTTGACTCTTAAGGAAATTTTCCTTCTATCCCATGTCTGGGTACTTCCCTCAGCACTGGCCAAGTGCCTGAGGCAAAGTAAATCCACAGAGCAAATCCGTAGAGGTGGACCTGGTTACTAAAGATGGGGGTTCTCCACATCCAGCTCCCACAATCCATACCCGCCATTTCTCTGGACATTAAACAACTCTTTTGAAAGCTTGGCAATGTAGATTAAAGGGAGAGCGCTTAGCACATCTCTCTACATGTCTTGACTTTCCCCTTGTGCTGGACTTGAACATACTTTTACTTTGGCTAAGCCTATTCCTCTAGGCCTCCCACTAATTCAGCAGTCCAATCCCTGCTTTAACACAGTTCAGGAGAAACATAGGCCCTTTGAAAAGAGCAGAACTCACCCTTTGGTTGCAGGTGCCCCACAGGCGAATCTTGACAGCTTCTTGTGCCACAGCACATTTCAGAAAAATAGGCAGCTTCTTCTCCAGCAGGAACCAGGGGGTTGCCCCTGGAATAACAGGCAACCCTTCCACCCCCATCCCCTGAGGGATGTCGCACAGAGACCAGTATCAGCAGTCTTTACCACTTCAAGAACAGCTTACTGTGTTCCTCTTTAGGCGGAAACACACACCTTTCCCTAGAAGTAGCTCTATATCAGAGCTTAGACTCCAAGAGCCTGTGCACAGACTGCTGTGCTCCTCTCTTCTTCACTGCTCACACAACTCTGCCCTCAAAAACTCCCAACATTCTAACCTAACTTCCATCTGGAGATTCCAATGTGGCTCATGCAGCTGCGATAGTTCTACGGTGATGTCATCCCTCAGTCTCAGCTGAGACTGAGAACAGAGTGAGACAGTGTGAAATTCATTTAACTGGAGTTTCTCAAGCTGCCTTCCCTGCCTACCACTAGGTCTTACTGGGATTCTAGTAACCCCGGGTAACAGGGGTTACACTCACCCTGGGACAGGAAAATGACTGTCCACAGTCATTTTTACCAGCCAGGCCCATCCCCCCTATGTGCTGCCTGGCGGAGGGGTGATCAGGCCACCTCCCACCATGTGCTACAGTGCAGGCAACAATAAGGGCATAGAGGCCTTTAGCTGACATATCAGCCTCTACTCTACCCACTTACTATGGGTGCCTAGTGGCTCTGGTAGAACTGTCCAGAGCATAGCCCTAATAGATCAGCACTGTAATCCCTACTGCAGGTCAGGACCACAGCCTGTCTATCCCCCCTAGCCCTCTAGGGAAAACTTATCTGCCTCTAACTTAACACCCCAAAACAAAACAAACTGGGGACCTCCCCAACCTTGGGCATCCTACAACCACACATTAAGAACTAATACCATCTATTACATTACATTACTCCCTCATACTACCACAACCACACCTGAAGGAAAGGGTTACTACAGTAACAACAATAATAAAAACAACAGTACTTTAAATACTACACAGTAAAGTGCTATTTAGGAACTCTGATGAGCCCCTCCTCCTCCTCTTTTTGTCTTCTCTTCTATCTTCATCAGGAACACCTGCAAGAAAAAGAAAGACAACACACACTCCTAATCTGCCTACACAGTCTATCCAAACCCCTACCATCAAAACACTGGAGAATCTCAAAAATATTTTTTTAGAAAAGGTGAAAAACAGTATATACACTAGAAAACAGTAGAAAAACAATGACATTATTACAATACACATTTGGGGATGGAGTGCCTAAAAGTCCCATCTAGTGACTACAGTGCCCGAAACTGGTCCTTTTAAGAGTCTCCTGGGCAGGAGCCGGTGAAGCACAGTTCTAGCAGGCCAAAGTCCTGAAGGGAGAGTCTTTGAGGACAGTTCACACATTCTGGAGTCTGCTAGTGTAGGTGTGTACTGCAATGTCATAAGGATAGAAAAGTTTGGACTTACCAGCCCTTGTAGAAGGAATAAGATACACCGACCTGCTTCTCAGCCAAAGACTCTCCTGGTAGCATTCTTCCGATACAGCTGGGAGGACATCTTCCAGGAACTACGGGAGGGCACATCTGGGAACTGCTGGGCTGATGTCATCTCTGGAGATGGAACCTTAGAACAGGGAAAAAGGAAAACAGCTGGTCTGGCGTTATCAATTACCAGGCGATGAAGCAGGATACAGCTGGGCTGGTGTCCTCTCTGGAAGTGAAGTCATTGGTGAGCCAGTCGATTGATTCTGGAAAGGCCAGTACACTGTAGAACTGATGAAAGTGGGGCACCTGAGTCCTGGATGTCCATACTGGTGGATCAACAAAGGCACTGCAATGGCTGGTGTGGCAGTATTGACTACCACTACTCGGCTTTCCATCTGGTAGGCACGGGCACATTTGCAGGGAGGTCCTTGCATTGAGGCCAATAGTACCGGGGGCCAGGAGCTTGAATTATTACTCCATCTGGGGGCACATAATTCACACTGTAGAAGGTTTCATGTCCCTCTCCATCCACTATTCAAACAGTGTCCATAAACAGTGTCCTGCTTCTTTTCCATTGGGTGTATTTTTCATGAAACAGTCTGTTCTTGACATGCTTGTTTGCACCAGGATGCACACATTTCATTGCTTCTGCCCAGATCCAGGATTTCCTTCTGTTCTCAATCTCCTCCCAGACTCTCCAAGGAAAGGTAGGAAAGGACATCCCATAGATTTCATTCGACCTTCCTATGAACCAGTCTCTCCTCTTTACTAGCTTTGGTCAACCTGAGACTGCTGGCCTGGCTAGGGGGTGGCCAGTCCTGGTTCTGCCAGCTACGCATTCTCAATGAGATGAAAAATGGATCCCTGACTTCTTCTTCTTGCACAGCCAGGGCAGTGGCATCGCCACTCTCTTCCATGCATTCTTCCGAGGCAAGAGCTTGAGGCTGTGTACCTGTTCCTTTCTACAAGGCCACATAGGTTCCCTCTCTTCTTCCTCCACTGAGAATCTGTGCCCAGGGAGTGAGCAGTCGCCCTCACTCCTGAGACTATCCACTCATCACTAGGCGCAGAGGTTGACACCTCCCATTCAAAGGCCTCCTCATCTCATCTTCTCCTATGAGACTTGGGCTAGGCCCCTCCCGGGTCTACTGATGCTCTGTCTGAATTATCCTTCTGGTCCAGCATCCGAAACATCATAATGGTTCTGTCTCTAAATCTGCATCCTCAGCTTCCTGCCACACTCCCAGTGCCTTCTTCAACAGGCTCCACCTGATGCTGTGTGTTGCCAACTACAGATTCCTGAACTTTTGTCCATGGGAGCCAAACGAATCTTGGACCAGCTGTCAAGCCATATTTCTAGGCACCCAGAACAGTGAGGTACCATGAAGACGCCCTTCAAGCATTTAAGCATATTTGACACACTTGCACTGGATATCCAGGAATCGCCTCATGAGAAGACAGATGTCCTCCATAATAACACCTTTCAATCTCCCTTAACCTATTTACTGCTGCTGTTACTGCAGCCCGGGCATGATCCGGGTAGCGAGCTGGTTCTGAGGCCATAACTGCAGGGAAAACAAACAAATGCTCACTGTTACTAAAAGTCCCACTTCATTGAACACTTTCTTTCATTTTTTTAAAATGGCTCCCTCTGCTGCTGTGTTTACTTTACTACCCCACCCTGTAATGGTGGCGGCAGCACTCCGTGCATCAACATTCTGTGAAATTAAATGGGTCACCGCGCACCCGGATTTACACACATTGATAACTTTGCTCAAAACTGCACAAACTTGCACTGTTCTTTTCTAACACATTTATATGATTTGCCAAGGACTTTTCACTTGCAAAAACATTTCTTTAGCTCACAGTCCTTAAAGCCTCAGGATTTCAAAGCACAGGATTGCCTGTAACTAGTGCTGCACATTTGGCTACAACTCACAGTCTCTCTCTGGCTTTGAAACTTAAACTGATGCTGAACTCATAACTATGCTCACAGTCAATGGCTTAGAAGACATGCTCTAGCTGGTAAAACTTGATAGTCTTTATTTGCAAAGTGACTACAATGCTGCACACATTTTCAGCTGGCTTTTGGCAGAAATCACTGTTTTGAGCAACTTTTACTGTTGGTACACTCTGTTATCAGTAGCTGTTTACGCAATGGAAAAACCGCCAGAAGCCAGTCTTGGAGGCCTCAGAAAGGAACGGTGGGCAGTCCTGCCGATCATCTCTCGATCACCACACTCACAATCCAGTTGATCGAGATGTGGGTTGAGACCGATTTTAAACAACAAGGTCTATTTTCAAAGTTTACAGCACTTTTAATCACACAATGCTCCTCCACCAAGCCAGTACACCTCCCTCACACTCCTCTCGAATGCTGGGCAGTCACTGTAGAGCTGGCTGGGGGCAGGACTGGTGCAACCTCACCAATCCACAAGGCGCCATGCAAATGAGCTTCTTTTTCCTCGGTGCTCTTTTCTTCCACGGCGATGCGTCGAGCAGGCAGTTTAAACTGCAGAAACCAATTTTTTTCTTCAACTGACTCCATGGAGGGCCCATTTCAACCATTTAGCATGGCCATTCACACAGCAAGTCTCTCAGTTTACTCAAAGCATTTCCAACATCCAGGGCACAATTTTCCTGTTGCTACCCCTAGTCTTCCACACTTTTCTTTATCACGCACAGTTCTTTAGAAAGCTGGCAAAATGCTGTAAATATTTGATGCAGGACAAGGGCATACTCTTTCAGCTTTACTGCTCCTTGGTATTTTAACAGCAGCATATGAATCACAGCACACAGCGACACACAGGATTAAACTTGCTTCAGCTTTTGGAGCTACACTGCCAGATAACCAAATGCTAGCCTTGCAAAACACTTACCCCATCCCTAAATTAAAATCCAAGCGGTGCCTCAATTTGTAGGTCCCTACCCTGCCTTTGCAAACGACAGGTGGTATGGTGTTGAAGCTGACAGCAGTACCAGGTGGGGACTGGGTTTGGGGAGGACTAGATTACTCGGCACAAGGGCCTAGGTTTGGCTACTATGCATAGGGCACCAAGTAAATCCGAACACAAGAAGCAATAACTGTAATGTCCAATACCAGGAATGGGATTCTAAAGTGTGGCTTTTATTCACATCCAAACTGAACAAACAAAGCATAGACAGATCCCCACGGGGCTACATTCCTGGTAATGCAGATAAGAGATACAGAACACTTCTTCAACACTTCCAGCCCTCAGACTTTGAACCCACCAGGCACGCAGCTCGGACTTGCACGCAGCTTTGGGTACACAGCCCGACTTGTACACTATTTGAGTTTTTCCTGGCGGCTCCCTGCTGGCCATTCAATCCCAGTCTATATGGCAGTGAACTAAATTTTCGGTTGGTGGCTCCCCAAACCACCTTGCCTTCGACACTTTAAGGGAAATTTTCCTTCCATCCCATGTCTGGGTACTTCCTTCAGCACTGGCCAAGTGCCTGAGGCAAAGTAGAAATCCACAGAGCAAATTCATAGAGGTGGACCTGGTTGCTACAGATGGGGGGGGGGTTCTCCCACCTCCTGCTCCCACAATCCATACCCAGCCATTTCTCTGGACATTAAACAACTATTTTTGAAAGCTTGGCAATGTAGATTAAAGGGTAGATGTATAGCACATCTCCTCTACATGTCTTGACTTTCCCCTTGTACTGGACTTGAACATACTTCTACTTTGGCTAAGCCTATTCCTCTAGGCCTCCCACTAATTCAGTAGTCCAATCCCCACTTTAACACAGTTCAAGTGAAACATAGGCCCTTTGACAAGAGCAGAACTCACCCTTTGGTTGCAGGTGCCCCACAGGCGAATCTTGACAGCTTCTTGTGCCATAACACATTTCAGAAAAATAGGCAGCTTCTTCTCCAGCAGGAACCAGGGGGCTGCCTCTGGAATAACAGGCAACCCTTCCACCCCCATCCCCTGAGGGATGGGGCACAGAGACCAGTATCAGCAGTCTCCACCTCTTCAAGAACATCTTACTGTGTTCCTCTTTAGGCGGAAACACACACCTTTCCCTTGAAGTGGCTCTATATCAGAGCTTAGACTCCAAGAGCCTGTGCACAGACTGCTGTGCTCCTCTCTTCTTCACTGCTCACACAACTCTGCCCTCAAAACTCCCAACATTCTAACTAACTCCCATCTGGAGATTCCAATGTGGCTCATGCAGCTGTGATAGTTCTATGGTGATGTCATCCCTCAGTCTCAGCTGAGACTGAGAACAGAGTGAGACAGTGTGAAATCCATTTAACTGGAGTTTCACAAGCTGCCTTCCCTGCCTACCACTAGGTCTTACTGGGATTCTAGCAACCCCGGGTAACGGAGGGTTACATGTAGATATAAAAGCACAGTAAATAATGGCTCGTATTTGGAATGACTTCCTCCAAAAAGCATGCATGAGAATAGTGGGTGCACCTACCGGGGTAAACAAATTCAGATTCCAAAACACACACCTGCAGTAATGGGAAAGGTCAGCACTCCACAGTTTCTTTAAGATATTTTGAATAAATATTTTTATTTCCATTTTTCCAAGGTGCAGTAAAACATAGGCTCAGGAACTCTCATAAAGAACTCTCAAATAAAAAGTTCATAGTACAGGCTAAAGTGGTCTCATAAGTGGTATTTAGACTTTGTAAATGTCAGCTTCCCATGGACCGTCTTCTGGCTGAGCCATACACCCACATGACCATTGACATTTCAATGTCTCTATTGACACCATCCTCAGAACTTCTGCAGCTGCAGCCACTGAATACATGCTGTGAATGCTACACGGGCTAGCCACCATTCTCAGAGGAGCAGTCATTGACCCATCAAATCCTAGGGATTTTGCACTCATAGATACAGTAGAGGAAGGTGAGGAGACAATTGTAGTAACAAAAGGCTGGTTGTTATCTTTACTTTCTGTTGAAGTAACTGAGGTTGGTCTAGGAGGATTTCTAGTCACCAAAGAAGTACCCCCAAAACAGGGGTGCCAACCAGACCTCCCTTCTGGCTGCACTTTTGTCCCAACTGCAAGGGCTGGTTGTTGGATGGAACTGTTTTTCCAGCAGGTGGATTTTTGGAGGCTTGCATTTTTAGAGGATGTGCTGAGTCTATTCTCTTATCTGTCATTTTCAGACTGGTTTTGAAGGCCATAGAGGACAGAAATAATTTCTAACTGGTAGCTGTTTATAATGTTCCAGTTTACAGAAAGGACATCCATAAGCCTAAATGATTCAAATGTAACTGCACCTGAATAAAAAGTGATACCAAAAAACTGTATTTTCCATTGTTTTGCTTTTATGGGCAGCAATCTGTTGCAGTTCTCTTCACAGAACCAGTGATCTGGAGTTTTAACTACGTCATGGTTTGAGGAAAGTACGCTTAGCATGGTTCTGATAGGACAATAGCTCATGTTTAGCAAGCTGTACTCAAACCATGACATAGTAAACACTCCAAATTACTGGTTCCAGGAAAAGAACTGTTCAGAATGTTGTTCATAAAGAAAACAATTGAAAACACAGTTTTTCACATCAGTGTTTATTAAGGTACAGTTAAATATAGTTCATTTGGAGGCAAGTTTATTGTTTCTTTTACTAGAAACATTGCTAACTGCTGCCAGTTAGCACAGATGTCCTGTCCTCTTTAAGCTTCTAATTTTTCAGTTTAATTATTGTCCACATAGTGCTCTAACAACGGCATCTGCCTCAGTCAGCCCTCTTGTTTCCTCCCAGCTACACCAAGCTTGACCCCTTTTTGGCTTTCAGTTGGGCCTCAAACCTCACTGTCTTATGGTCACATGACCCAGCAGTTCCTGGACTATAATATTTTGGAACTATTCACTGTATGTGAACACCAGGTCTAGTAGGGCTCCTAGAGTACCTTGTTTGGAGGATAAAAGTCTGTGTGTGAAAATCATTGACTAGGGCAGTAAGGCTGTGAGACATGAATGACAGAAAACAATGTTCATGGGGGCTTTGGGTGACAGAGTTTGTGTATACTGTAAAACATATGATGATCACTGAAACCACATAGAAATGATTGGAAGAAAGAGAGCTACTGTTGATAGTCTTAGATACCATATTAGTTGCATTAGGTTTACAGAATCAGTTGTGTGGATGGTACTTTACCAAAGGGGAGAGATGATTAACATTTAAGTAACCAAGTAGCAGAAGTTCACCAGAAGCAGATAGAGTAGAAAGAGAGAAAAGAATATCTGGGAGGGAATCAGAATTGGCTTTAGAAAAATAGGATGCTAAACAGGAAGGAAGACAGGGAAAATTACCCTGCACTGGATAAACGTATGAGAAAAGGGACAAAGTCACAAGACATAACCTCAAAGGTGACAGTTTGCATAAATAAGTACTTAACCCCTCACTTCCCACAGTCCTGCCTTTATACATCATTTTCTAAAACACCAACACTAGTATCAACAATCCAGACAGACAGACACGTTTCTATCATGACAAGGACATTGGGATGGTCAAGCAAGACCCAAGGCCTAAGCTAATCAAGCTTAGGAAGCAGACCCTTGATGTAAGATGAATGACACTCAGCTATCTGGGATAAACAGTGGAGGGAGGGCGGGAAGGCAGGAAACTAGGATTGACTTCATATCACCTGACTAGGGTTGATTTCACATTACCTGAAAGAAAAAAGCAGAAGGATAAGGAGAATCAGATTGGAGTGGATGTTAAAATGGTAGGGAATGGAGGAAGACTGAAGAGTCAGGAGAAGTACAAAAGATAGAACAACAAATACAGAGGTGGTTAAATAAAAGTTGACTGGTACCCCGGCATGACGCTCATCATAAAGGCTGTGGTGCAGCAGCACAGTGCTGAATGTGTGGTAAGCAAGTGGCACATTAGCTGCCTAAATGCACTTTGTGATTTAGCCACAGGATGCAATCACTGATTGTCCCAGAATGATTATTATCCTGTAGTGCAATTGTGCCCATTTTTTGTTACATTCACCAGTGCATGTCATTATTTCAAACAATAACTTACCATTTAACACTAATAAAAATGATTAAGCTTTGCCACACTTTAAAAGTGTGGCTTATTCTGGCTTTTTAAGTTATTTTGTTCATTTTTTTATGTTTTGTCTCCCATGCCTCCAGTCCTATTGCCCCATGTCAAAACTAATTACTGTCCATGGACACAGAAATAGCTGCCATGCTGTGATTCACGCCAGTTGAGATAGCTGATGGGGAGGGAGAGGAATGATGCCAGGCCCTAGGAAAGACTGCGATTGTAGCCAGTGGATGTGCATGCCTCCATTTCATTTGCATCCCTGGTCAGTCTTCTTCAGGGCCCTGTTGGGTCTGCATGAGGAGTACTGCACACACCTGCTTGAATGCCTGGGTTCTCATCTGGTAGATTCAACTACGCCACCACCTGTGGTCTCCCAGGTCCCTGATCAGTCTTCCTCATGGCCCTGGTGGGCAGCATGGGAATACCGCTCACACCTGCTTGAATAAGTCACTGTAGGCTGGCACACAGGTTCTCCCTGGTGAATTCAAGTACACATCACCTGTTGTCTCCCAGGCCCTGGTCAGTCTTCTTCAAGGCCGTGGGGGGTCCTCAGGAGAAGTACTGCACACCTACTTGAGTGAGTCACTGTGGGCCTGCACCCACATTCTCATCTAGTGAATTCAGCTACATCATCACCTGTGGTCTCCCAGGTCCCTGATCAGTGTTCCTCAGGCCCTGGTGGGTCTGCATGAGGAGTATTGTGCACACCTGCTTGAGTGAGTCATTCTAGGCAAGCACTTGGGTTCTTGTCTGGTAGATTCAGGCACACCATCACCTGTGGTCTCCCAGGTCCCTAATCAGTCTCCTTCAGGGCCCTGGTGGGTTCACATGAGAAGTGGTATGCACACCTGCTCGAGAAGTCATTGTAGACTGGCCCGCATTGTTGTCTGATGGATTCTTCAACATCATCACTTGTGGTCTCCTAGATCCTGGTCAATTCTTGTCTGGTGGATTCAGCTACACCATCACCTGTGGTCTACCAGGTCCTGGTCAATCTTCTTCAGGACCCTGGTGGGTCTGCATGAGGAGTACAGCACGCACCCGTTCAAGTGAGTCACTGTGGGCCCGCACCCACATTCTCATCTGGTGAATTCAGCCACACTGTCACCTGTGGTCTCCCTGGTCCCTGGTCAGTGTTCTTCACAGCCCTGGTGTGTCTGCATGAGAAGTACTATGCACACCTGCTCGAGTGAGTCACTGTAGCCCAGTGCCCACCTTCTCATCTCATGGATTCAGCTAAAAGGTGAGCAGGCTTTAAAAAAAAAATTAAGCAACAATTGCTGCACTGTTGCCTACAATGTACATTTGTTGGAGCCGTTGGGTCTGGCGTAAGCAAGTGTAGTATAAGGTATATAGTGTATTGTGCATAGTGTATAGTGTATACAGGGTGGTGTTTTGGATCATAAGTCTTAGTTAATTTTATTCTGTGTGTCTGGTATTTTTGATGAGTAATTGTGTTGATCTGTTGGCTCATGAACTTCCTCTGTGGGGTGGTATGTAATGGTAGAATTTTGCTGTAAATTGTTCATAAATATATGGAACTTTACAAATAAAAATATACACTAGAGAAGAATAAAGACTCAAATAGCCTGATTTTCTGTTTTCCACAATGTTTTCATTGACTATTTGCATTTTTATTTTTCTCTGTTCTGTTACATGTGTTAATGTATTGCTTTTTCACTGACTTTTGGGCTGAAATATTTTAAAGTATGCAAAAAAGTTTTAAATATTATCTACCCTTATCCTGACTTACTTATAAATGCATTTCAACCTATGACTGTCCTGGAAATTTTGGTCAGAAAAAACATTAAAATTTCTTTTCCTTAGAGTGCTATGCCTTTTTGTGGTTCCCATTGCTTTTGCTGGCAGGGGTACTCAGCCACTGTTGGGGCCGGAGTCCTAAAGGGGCAGAGCACCTTCGCAGTGATGGTCCCCAATTTGAGACATGGGGTTAGGACCAGTGTGGTGCAGACCAGAAGACGCCCAGGGAAGAGGAGGCACCAGGACAAAGGACCATCATACATGGTACCCCTCCCTAGGGCTCTGCCAGATGTCATCAGGCAGCAGGTGGTGCACCCAACCTGCTCGGCTTGTCCCTTTGGGACATTCCTTGTAACACAAAGGTCAATGAGGAATAAGACAGTGGTGATGGAGACTTTTATCACCTATTCCTCAGCTGACCTTGTTTGCATCACTGAGACTTGGTTGGGCAATGCGCTGCCCTGTGCTGGTGGATTCAGGACACACATATATGACCACACTCTTGACCTGGTCTTCTCCTCGGACTTGACATTATGGTGGTCAAGGTTGACCCAGTAAGTTGGTAGTATCATTATGCGGTTGAGTGCCAGTGCAGGCCCCCCTGTAAATTAGCCCCTCTGTAGAGACAATCTGGTGTCATCCAAAGAATACATTGGAGCCTTACCAACTCCAGGAGTCACTGGTTGTCTCGAGTTTGATGCTAGCCTGTGCTCAGGGTTCAGGAGCTGGGGTTGAGGCTATAATATAGCCTTGACCAAGGTGCTGTAACTGATTGCACCCTACTGCATTCACCCCCTGACTTCCCGGCATTGCTCACTATGGTATTGTGGTGAACTGCACTGGTTGAACACTAAGGGGCATAGGTTAGAGCATACCTGGAGAGGTCATCCTCTGAGGAGGACAGGTTGGTGCTGAGGCTGCATTATTTGGAGTATCAGCGGGCAATTGATCTTAAGATGACTGAATTTTTTTCTTGATTGATTGCTGCTGCAAGAAACTATCCAGCTGCGCTGTTCTGCACTGTTGACAGTTAGTTAAATCCCTCTTGTCTACAGTCTGGGACAGCATTTTCTGCAGAAAAGTGTGAACAGTTTGGCAGTTCTTTTCTGACAAGATGGCCTCTATCAGGGCATGTATTACCTCCTTTGGTCTCTTTTCTACTGGGGGTGATTGATCTGCTAGTGTTGATAGTTTGCCGAGTTGGACTGAGTTTCAGCTGGTGTTGGCAGATGAGGTTCACCAGGTGCTTATCAACATGTGTCCCATCACTGTGCCCTGGACCCGGTCTGACATGGCTGGTCATCAGCTGCTTGGATTTCTTCAGTCCAGTGTTCTTGGGGACTGCTAATGGGTCATTAAGTGAGGATTGGTTTTTCCTGTGTCTCTGAAATAGGCTGTAATGAGACCCCTCCTTAATGGTTAAAAAAACATCTATTGACCCTGATGTTCTTTCAAACTATAGGCCTATCTTTAATCTTCTGTTTCTGGGGAAGCTTATTGAGAAGGTGGTGGTTGATCAGTTGGTTGAATGCCTGGAGACACTGTCCATCTATGAACCTCTCCAGCCAGGTTTTCAGCCCGGCACATTGAGACAGCTTTGGTTCGGATGGTACATGTTCTCTTCATAGCAAGGGACCAAGGGCACTATACCACTTGGTGCTCTTGGACCTACCTTCAGACATTGACACAGTATATCACAGGGTGTTGCTGGACCATTTGCAGAATTATGTGGGCACCACTGGAGCAGTTTTGGGCTGGTTTCACTCATATTTAACTGGAAGATCACAGCATGTTGTACTAGAAATTATTTCATCGCTTTTGCACTGCCTTGTGGTGTTCTGCAATGTTCTGTTCTGGTACCCTATTGTTCTCCATGTATATGCTGCCACTGGAGAGATCATTAGGCAGTACAATCTGGGGTTTCACTGTTATGCAGATGATAACCAGTTGTACCTGGCCTGTGCCCCTGGTGACCTTTCCACCCCTGATATACTGTATCTGTGTTTAGCTGAGATAAATGACTGGATGTCCACAAACCAGCTATGTCTCAACCCCAGCAAGACAGAGGTTATGATGATCAAGCCGGGTCGTGGGGTTATTTTCACTGATGGGGGACTGCCCACCTTAGTGGTTGATGGTTGTCCCCTGTTAGTGATTAGTGCAGTTAAGGATCTTGGTGTTATTCTTGTTGATCTTCTTGACCTTGGAAAACAGGTCACGTCGGTCATTAGGGATGTTTTTTCCATCTCTGGAATATTGCCAGGATCTGCCCATTTTTGACTGCTATTGACCTGGCTACAGTTATCCATGCCTTTGTTACTAGCTGACTCAACTACTGTAACACCCTTTACCTAGGGCTGTCTGGAGGTTTGATGCAGTGACTGCAGCTAGTGCAGAATACTGTGGTCAGGATGTTGACAGGTACCTCTATGAGGATCATGTCACTCCAGTTCTGTGCGCTCTGCACTGGCTGCCTGTGGTGAGTGCATCACCTTCTAGATAGGCTTGTTAACATACAAGAACCTGACTACTTAAAGAGCTTCTGATTCTGTGCTCTCCTATCTGCTCCTTATGCTCCACTTGACTGACCTGTTAGTTGTACCACTCTCCCATCTAAAAGATTGGGAGGTTGAACCTTAGGGTGGCTGCACCTTTATTGTGAATTCTCTTCCACCATACATTAAGGCTGCTAGCATGGTGGAGGCCTTTAAAGCTTCTTTTAAAACATATTTATTTGAAAAAGTTTTTAATCTTCTGTGCTTACCATTGCGTGTTGGGACATTTTACTGCTCTTTATTATTGTGTTTGTTAAGTGCTCTGAGCCACGGGATAGGGTGCTATATAAACAAAATTTGCCTTGCCTTGCCTTAGAAATGGGATCAGGTCAATAACTGCTAAAATTTAACAGCGTGTCAAACACAGTGCAAGCAAAACCATGTGGTAAAAGATCAGATCGGGGAAACAGTGAGGCAAACAACCTCACTATCCAGTGCTCCCGACACCACAAACCACGGCACACAATACTGAATGCCCCGCACCCCGTAATAAATATAATGAACTCCAAGGCAGGCCACACTCAGAGAGGGGGGATAAAATCAGGCCAGCAAGGGTCGGGCACAAGAGCAAACAAAAACATTAAACAGTACATGAAAGAGCAAAAAACACTACACAGAGTGCAGGGGTAGGACTTGAACCCCTGGTGCTCCGATTTGTACTGCCTTCCCAGACTATGGCTCTGTCCTCTGAGCCATAATGGCAGCATGCTGGTTCCAGTCACAGCTGCATACTTGCAGTACTCAGCCTGAATGAACACAGTTACAGGTACAGTAAGTGCTGTAATGTTGTTTCCCTGTTGCTGTACTACTAATGCTGTTTTCCTATGTTGTTTTACCACACTCATATTGCTGCACTCTTCTGACTGGATACCTTAGAAATGAACCATGTGTTAGAATGATGGTTATCACACACAGTTACATGCAGACAATGTGGAATTGATTACTGAATTAACTAAATAAGTTAAAGTACTGCAAATTCATGTACAGACCAAAAATTATTAATACATATTTTATTTACAATTTAACATCTTCTTAGACATTTATAATATTAATGTATTTGTAATATTCTTAAATATTTGAAGGGGATTAACAAAATGGGCACAGAAGGGATATTTAAGCTGAGGAGAGGATGGGACACCAGAGGGCATGGTCTCAGGCTGGAGGGTGGAAGATATCAGAGAGAGATGAGGAGGCATTCTTTTACAGAGAGGGTGGTGGGGAAATGGAAGACTCTACCTGAGGAGGTGGCATCCTGTAGCACAGTGGGCAGTTTTAAAAAGGCATGGGACAGGGTGTGTGTGGGGGTAAGGTGAGGGGAGAGGAGGTGGGAGCAGCTGCACTATAAGGGTGCTAACTGCTTATTCGAGCAGACTAACTTGATGGACCATAAGGCCTGTTTCTGCTGGCAGACTCATATGTTCATGTGTATCTTTTCTGTCCTTGTTACATAACGTTACAAGGTTACTGTTTCCAAACATTAGGGTCTGTACCTTAAAAACCACAAGTGATATTATCTTCTTGTTTACAATTTAAGTAAAGGACCTCAAAGGTAAAATACTGATATTGAAAGCAGAAAGAAATGACAACATTCATTGTTCCACACTCCTGTCCCACATAAGTCTCCTATTACTGAGGACATACCCCTCTCTCAATCCCCTGTCCTGCCCACTCCACACCCTCCATGGGTCCTGGTCACATTAAACTATTCCACCAGTCAAGTGCTGGAATATTGTGTACCAGGCTGTTTAAGTTTTCTGTAACCATGACTTGTACTGGAGGAGGTTAACTAATTATACACTTTCAGGCCTCAAAAGGCAAAATTAAAATCATAAGCTTTTTTTTCAGGCTAGTAGGTCCATTGAGAAACAAACATGTCTGCACAGATGTATAAATGCAACTTTTATCTAATGTGTCTAGTGTGTGTTACCACTGAGGGTGAATGATCTGTGCATAAACAAACTGGATACTATCTATCATAAGTGGCTGCCAGATGGAGACAGGATAATATGTATACTATGAGTGTGGACACAGGAACCCTTCCCCCAACTGCATGTACTGTAAGCGAAAGGGATACAACAAATCACCTCCCCCCCCCCCAACTAACTCTTTGGCACATTGCCTCTGCAAAGGCAAATGTCAGTTCTTACTCTCAAATGCATTACAGTTTCAATGGAGTCGAACAGCCTCTTGCCCAAACAGGATCCCACAAACACTGCCTAGGCTATAGAGTAAAGCTTTGCCATAAGAAAGAATATGCATATTCTAATGAACAGAATTAGCCTGATGCTAAGAAAGTAAAGTTCAAAAAGCAGGATGTCTTAGTGGAAGAAAGAGAACAATAACAGATAATAATTAAAGAAGTCACAGGCATATGTCTAATTCTTCATTAGAACATCTCATCCAGAGGATAAACTCATGAGAAGAAAGAACAGAGTCACAAGACATGACTTCAAAGGTGACACTCAGACATGCATAAATGAGTACTTAGCACCCTGACTTCCCATAATTATGACTCTAGACATCATATCCTGAAACAGCAACACTACAATCAACAATCCAGGCAGACAGATATGTTTCTGTAATGATGAGGACATTGGGATGGTCAAGCAAGACACACAGCCAAAGCTGACCAAGTTTAGGGAGTAAACTCCTGTTGTAAGATGAATGACACCCAGCCCTTTGGGATGAAGAGTAAAGGGAGGGGGGCAGGGGACTAGGCTTGATGTCCACAACCCCTGACTAGGGTTGATTTTCACATTACCTGACAGAAAAAGTAGGATATGGAGAATCAGACTGGAATGAATATTAAAATGGTGGGGAATAGAGAATAGACTGAGGAGTTAGGAGAAGTAAAAGAGAGAGAACAATTCATATCTTCAAAGATTTAGAGAGGGAAGGAGGAGGCCAGTATGTACAAGGAGGTAAGAGGTAAAAGGGAGTGGAGGAATAAGGAAGGAAAGGAGGAGACAGAAAAGTGTAAAGATAACAAAGGACAGGGGAGAAACTGAAATAGTAAAAAAACAAGCATTTGTCAATGCCGAATGTTTGCTTGCTGGTATTAGCAATGGAAATGCAGGAGTTAGACAGATGCAGAGTAGGAATGGCAATGATATATTGAACTTCATGCCAACCCCACCTCCACCCTGCAGAGATGGACAGGCATTGGGGTATGCATTTGGATTGTCATTTATATCGTTCATGCCATTTCACCTCCCCTTATCCAGCAGACACTGACAAGTGTTGAGGTGTGCCTTGGGGGTGTTCGACTTTATCCAATACTCTATTAGGTTGGTTTTACAAGACCTCCCTGAGACAAATCCATGTTGCCACCCATCTTGGAGACCATTACTCTCTAGGAATGCCACCAGCCTCTCCTTCAGTAGCACCTCCATAAGCTTACCCATTATGGACGTGAGACTGACCAGCCGATAATTTCCTGGCTCCTCCCTAGGCCCACTTTAGTGTATGGGCACCACATGGGCTACCCTCCAGTCCTGGGGCAAACACCCTGTTTCCAAGGAGGTGTTGAACAGATCTGCCAGTGGCTCAACCAACAGCTCCGCCATCTCCCTCAGCACCCTGGGGTGGATGCCATCAGGACCTAGTGCCTTGTCCACCCTTACTGCCCTCAGCCCCTCTAGCACCCTACTCCATGTGATCACTTTGTCCATCACCTCCTCCCCCTTTCCACACCCCCCAGCCCATGATGGTAGTGGACCATCCATCTCCTTACTGAAAATGGAGTGAAAGTAGTCATTTAGAATTTCTGCTTGCTCCTCCCCCTTTTCCACCCAATCCCTTCCCTGTTTTATCCTCACAATATGTTCCTTGCACTTCCTCTTTTCCCTGACATACCTAAAAAAGTAATTTTCCCCCTTCCTTTATGCCCTGTGCTAACCTTAATTCCCTGGAGGCCTTAGCTGTTTTCAACCTCCTGGCCACCTCCCTTGACCAGCTCCCGTAAGCCTCCTTATCCTCTCCCTTCCCTGTTCTGCTGTACTTCTGGTATGCAGCCATATTTGCCCTCATTCCATACAGCACTTCCTTGTTCAGCCAGCATGGTTTCTTGGCTCTGCTCTTCATACTCCTGGTGCAGGCTACTGTGGCCTCTGTTAGCCCAGTCTTTATGACTCCCCACTTTTGTTCTGCATCCATCCCTGGCCTTATATCCTGAGTCTCCCTTGCAATATTGCTCCCATCCTCCAAAACTCCACCCTATTAAAGTCCACCACCTTATTGCCCATGCCTCCTGTTTCTCTGCCCAGCACAAGAATGAGCCATACTGTTTTGCGGTCGCTACCCGCTAGTGGGTCCTCCACCCTTACCTCTCTCCCGGCCTCCCCATTTGCCAGTACTAGGTCCAGAGTCCTACCAAGCCTTGTAGCCCACTTACCAATTGTGTCAGAAGGCAGTCCTAGAATGCATCAAGGAGCACCTGATCTCTGGTACTGCTAGTGGCCAGGGTGCTCTAGTCAACCCTGGTAGGTTACAATCCCCACTATCACCACCTCCCCCTTCACACACTCTGCTTATCTGCTCTGGCCACTCCCATCCAGTTCCCTGGATTGGGCTGGTAGATCTGTACACTACTCTCAGCCTAAGCTTTCTGCCCTTGTAGTCCAGGAGCTGCTCCCAAAGTGCCTCTGTCCTCTCCTCTTCTCTCTTGTCCCTTATGCATTTGATCCCTTCCCTCACATAGAGTGCAACCCCCTTCCAACCCCCGTCCCTGCTGCATATCTTGTATCCGGAATTGACAAGTCCCAATCATGGTACTCTGTGGCCCAAGTCTCTGTCACTGCAGCAATGTCCACCTTCCCTCTGAAAAGAGTGCCTGAAGCTCTGCAATTTTGTTCCCAGGCTTCTTGTGTTGAGAGAGACTACCTTACACCCATAACCCTCCTTCCTCTCTCTCTTCTCCTTGGCCTGTGTCCCTCCTCCTGGTAGTCTGCACCCTTTCTCCTCCTTGTTCTTACCGGATGGTGGTGCCTTCTGTATTACACTCAGACCACTATGACCACCCCCTCCCGGTGTTACTACTCCTCCACCTTTACCTATATCTAGGGGGGTGAGCTCATTAGGCTCCCCTGTCTGGACCTTTCTACCAACCTCAGTCTTTTGGCCACCCCCCCACTAGTTTAAATCCACCTTAGTAGAGACATACCCCTCTAATTCCACCTTTAATACTCCCCTCCCTGCTCAAGTGTAGCCTGTCCCCCGAGTATAAGTCACTATTCCCCAGACCCTAGCCCAGTTAGTCACTAACCCATAATTTTTGGTGTGGCACCAATCCCTCAGCCAGTTGTTGAACTCTTCGATCCTACCCTTCCTCCCTGTGCTTGCACATGGTACCGGGAGTACCTCCGAGAATGCCACCAACTCCCCCCCCCTCACACTGCCTGCCCAACTCCTCAAACCTCTTCCTCACTACATGCACAGTCTCCCCCGCCAAGTTGTTTGTACCCACATGTAACACTAAATGAGGTTTCTTCCTTCCCCTCGCTGCACACTTGACCAGTGAATGCCCTGCCCCCCCGAAGTCAACCTGGGGATAGCATCAACCCAGATATGGCTGTGCCTTTCCCCACTTACACCCCATCTCACCCCTTTCAGTATAGAATCACCCAGGATGAGTACCCCCCCAGTCCCTTACCCACTTTCCCTTCTAATGCCCCTTTCACCACCCCAGTATTCGTTCCTCCCTGCCCCTTACCCCCACCAGCTGCACCCTCTGTGACTTCTGTATCTGCTCCACCTACTTCCACCTCACCCCTTTTCTCTGCCTTATTCCTCCCATCCCCCTTGAACCCCTTCCCAGCCTAACTACTGGACTTCCCATGTCGACCTCCCCTCCCCTCCTCCCCTGCTGATTTCCAATGCCTCTCCTATCCCCGTTGATATTGATTTAGAGCCCCCATTCCCTTCAACCCTGATAGTGATGCCCCTCCCATCCTTCCCTCTTCCCGTAGCCTTCTCTTCTCCAGTCACCCCCTCCTTCCTTACTAGCCCCTTTCTGCCCTTTCATCCTCGCTACCTCTTTTCCTACCATTGCCATTCCTCTCATGCCCCCTTGTCCTCTCCCCTTCAGTATGTTCCTGCTCCCCTCTCTCCCATATCAGAGGCTCAAATCTATTCTTAGTCAATACCCTCTATATCTCTTCCCCATTGTTCCCCCACCTACTTGTTCCCCTCCATGCCCCCATCCCATCCCTGGTCCCTCCCTACCCACAGCCATCTGCTCTCTCCCTGGTACTCCTCATGGTCTCTTCCTCCACCATTAGAGGCCCCCCCTGCCTTGACACCCCTCCTTCTTTTCTGTTACTGCCTCTGATACTGGGGTTGGTTTTAGACCCTAGTTCTTCTTCCCATCCTCCTTGCCATCCCTATTCCCCCCAGCCAGGATGCTTACCATACTCATCTGCCCTGCCACTTAGACTCCTCCCTAACCTCCACAGTTCCTCCCTCAGACTAGCCAGTTGTCTACAGACCATACACCCCCCATCCTCCAAGCCCAGTCCAGGATCATGGTGGACGCACACCCTGTACACCCCACCACCCTTCCAAAGATGCCCACCCTATTGACATGTGGCACCTGCCCCATTTTGGACCCTATCGTATGTTACAGGATCTTACTCCCGGTTTCTGTACCCTGCTACAACTGTTAGGCCCTAGTTACTCAAATTCTTCTTCCCCACACTAGTCCCCTCCTTGCCCTGACGGGTTAATTAAGTCTCAGATATCATCCATTAGATGCTGTATTACTGTAGCAATCCTAAAGACTCCTTGTCCATTTATCACCCCTCAGCTACCATATTCTTTGTTCTCAGCCCTCATATAGTTTCACTTAGCCCAGTTAGAAATCCTATTGCACTCCAAGTATTACTCAGCTCAGAGAAATAAACAGAACAACTAAATCTGTATTATTACAGCAATCCTCAAAGTATCCAATCATTGCTTTATCTCCACCCTAGAGATCCTGCTGTAATATAGGACCACACAGGACCCTGGGCGGCAGGGTGGGCAACTCTAAAGTCCCGACAGAGCTCAACTGAGCTCACTCCTCCCCTCTCACTCGCTCATTCTGTTTCTCCCAGTGCTGCAGGCTGCCCTTTGAACTGGGCTCCTGTCTGCATTGGCACCTTTTTCTGCCCACAAAGAAAATCCACAACAGTCCTGACAGAGCTCCGTTGAGCTTGCACACTTCCCCTCTCTCACTCGCTTGTTCTGTTTCTCCCAGGGCCGCAGGCTGCCCTTCTGTACTGGGCTCCTGTCTGTGTTGGCACATTTTTCTGCCCACAAAGAAATTTGCAGCAGTTTTGACAGAGCTCTGTTGAGCTCGCTCACTCCCCCTTTCTCACTAGCACATTCTTAATCTGTCCCAAACATTGATTTCCCACAGCAACTGTGCTATTCTGCACCAGAAGTACGAAATCACATTTCGGCCAGGATGTGTAAAATAACAGCTGTACTGTTCATAAGGAGATGTGGAAAAATGCAAATGTTGAAAATCTGAAATAAAAATATTACAAATTTGCGAAGTTATGAGCGCCAACGATGCTCATGAAACAGTCATTTTTTGGATTTTTTTTCACAAATTTGAAACATAGGTTTTTTGAGAGCACCTCATGAACAGTGGCACTGTTGTTTCGTTAATCAGTCCCAAAGGTGATTCCGCGCAATGACCGCAAAATCACATTTCAGGACAAAATAACGCCATGACAGTGACTGAATTCATGAGGAGGCGTCCCAATAATGCAATGTGGAAATTTGGTGCCAAATTTCCCAAAATGACCAAGATCTACACCAGAGTTGAAAAATACCCTGTTTTTGCCATTATACAACTTATCAGCATTTCTTCAGTTCGGGGTTGGCTTTGAAGAGTGTAGATGTGTTCCTGATCCATCGAAGATCATCGCACTGGGCTCTGGAGGTAAGTATGGGGTGAGTGGGGTGTGAGGAGGTAGAATGCATGAGAGGATGAGGCGGGTTGGGGAGGGCACTGGACACATCGAGGACCATTTTCTTGTTTTCAGGTAAAAAAGACAAAATGGGTCGATTTTCTTCTTTTGCAGTGTGTTTGGTACACTGGGTGGGCTCCCAATGTGCCACCTGCATTTGTGGGAGTGAGACCAAAGCCAATGGGGATTGGGCACCTCATCAGCACAGAAATGGGTGGGGGTGCATGATGCTGAGGGGATTGTGCACCCCCAGGCACACAACAGAAATTGAGGTGGATATTATGCCAATGGGGAATGGGCTCCCCCATCTGGCAAATTGAACTGGAAAGAGGGGAATGAAGCTAACGGGATTGGGCCCCCACCAGCAAAGAAAAACTGTTTGGGGGTGCATGATGATGAGGAGGATTGGGCACTCCCTCAGCACAGAACAGAAATTGGGGGGGTGGAGACATTATGCCAATGGGTAGTGGGCTCACTCGTCAGAAAATGAAGTGGGTTGGGGGCATGCCGACAGGGGTATTGGGCACCCCTGTCAGTTTTCATGGGGCTGAGGTGGTGGCATAGAGTTTCCATGTTACTGGTAATATTACACCAGGCAAGGTACCACCCTGAAATGATTGGTCGCTCCCTTATTGCAGCGGAATGACTGATGCTGCAATGACAAGGTGGCCTATGATTGCAACAGCGAAATCGTTACAGCTTGGTGGCTCTCTGCAGAACATTGCCAAAGTACCTACTACAAAGAACTACTACAAGTTTACTGGAGACTCAGAAGGTTCTGGAGCCATATCAAGGGATTAATGGGGAGGGGAGTGTAAATCACATGATGACAGACATATTGCTAAATGGTATAGATTATAATAACTCTAATACTGCAGTGAATGCTTATTACTCCCACTTCTCTGACCTGTCCAAATACTGCAGTTTTGCATCTGGTACCACTGACATGAATGCTCATACAGATGGTATGCCCACCCCATGTTCTATTTAAGGGCTGTGACACAGAAAGAAGTGTCAGGCCTTAGGAAATCAATTGTTCACTGCAGCAGTGCAGACTATGATGGGCTTGAATCCAGACGTCTTAAAAGAGCAGCACTGCACTTCAGCTTGTCCTTTCATAAATAAGATTAAGACATTAGGGAGCATAGAAAAACAAAGGGATGGATAGTGAGCCTGAATAAGGGGGACAGTGGGTGGGCAGAGAGACAGTGAAAAGTAGGGATACTGAATGAATACTTTGCTCATTATTCACAAAGAAAGAGAGGGGAGGTACCCAATCAATCAAAAGAAGCACTCTGAATGGGGGTCAATCCCAGTCCTTTCAAGAGAAGAAAGGGTTCTGAAAGAACTCCTAAAACTAAGGCGAAAAAAGCCATAGGGCCTGACGGGATTCACCCCATTATTCTAAAAGAATTTAGGGGATAGCTAGTAACATCATTGACTAGCCTTTTCAAAAAATCATGGGAGGATGGTGTGGTACCTGAGAACTGGAGGAGGGCAGATGTGATTCCCATTCTCAAAAGTGGGAGCAAGACAGAGGCAGGAAACTACAGACCTGTCAGTTTGACCTCAGTGGTAGGAAAAATGATGGAATCACGTCTGAAGGAAAGAATTGTTGAGTACCTAGAGGCCAGTGGGGCACAGGACCCAAGGTAGCAAGGATTCACAGCGGGAAGGTCATGTCAGATGAATCTAATCAATTTCTTTGACTGGGTAACCAAAATTGCAGACCAGGGAGGGGCTATGGACATGGCCTACCTAGATTTTTAACAAGGCATTTGACACAGTCCCACACAAAAGATTAATAAACAAATTAGCCAGTCTGGGAGAGGGTCCCAGGGTGGTAGCCAGGGTTAAACATTGTCTGGACAACAGGACACAGAAGGTAATAGTAAACGGAGTCCACTCTGAAGAAAGGGGGGTTACTAGAGGGGTACCGCATGGTTCAGTACTGGGTCTGGCCTTTTTTAATGTCTTTATAGGTGACATTGCAGAGGAACTGGAAGAGAAAGAATTCCTCTTTGTCAGATGACACAAAGATCTGTAACAGGGTTGATACACAAGGGTGGTGAAAAGGATGAGAAGTGACTTGGCAAGGTTGGAGGAATAGTCAGAAGTATGGCAGCTTGGATTCAATGCAAAGAAGTGCAAAGTAATGCACCTGGGAAACAAAAACCCAGGAGAAGAGTACACAATGGGGGGCAGGAGGTAGTAACAACAACAAAAATGAGAAGGGACCTGGGGGTAATCATATCAGATGACCTAAAGGTTAGCAAGAAATGTGAGAAGGCAGTATGGAAGGCTGGGGGGATACTGGGATGTATAGGGAGAGGCATCACTAGTAGGAAACAAGAAATTGTTGTCCCTCTGTACAGACAGTTGGTGAGACTTCATCTGGAATACTCCATCCAATTCTGGAGACTCCATCTCTGCAAGGACATAGATAGGATGGAGACAGTCCAGAGGAGGGCAACTAAAATGGTGCAGGGTCTGCAACAGAAGCCATACAAGGAGAGACTAAAGGAGCTTAATATGTATACTCTTGAGGAAAGGAGGGAGAGGGGGGACATGATAGAAACTTTTAAGTACCTCAAGGGAATCAACAAAGTCCAATAGGGTAGCATCTTTCAGAAAAAGAGATGTGCAAGAACAAGGGACACAATTTGAAGATAGAGGGGGACGGCTCAGGGGTAATGTGAGGAAGTATTTTTTCACAGAGAGGTGGTGGATGCATGGAATGGCCTTCCTGAGGAGGTTGTGGGGTCAAAACAGTGAGGAATTTAAGAATGCATGGGACAAACATAA
Organism: Neoceratodus forsteri; assembly: GCA_016271365.2. NCBI lineage: Eukaryota > Metazoa > Chordata > Ceratodontiformes > Ceratodontidae > Neoceratodus > Neoceratodus forsteri. The sequence continues at coordinate 1,137,200,574 of CM057452.1, forward strand.
GGCAATTCTTATGGGGGAAGGAAGAAATAGGTTGTTGGTTAACTAGGATCTGCAGCTTATCCAGTAGGTAGGGAAATGAGCAGACTAGGTGGGCCAAGAGGTCCTTATCTGCCATCAAAGTCTATGTTTCTATGTTAAGATGTTTCAGCTGTTACAGTTTACTAGTGAATACATTTTTATGTTTGCTTGCATGCATGTGCAAGAAACATAGTGCCACCATACAAATTTTCGTAGGTGTGCCACCCACACTTCCAATGACCTGCTCCTTTTGCAGGCGTACTGCACCACACCAATGAATGTCCAGCTGTCTATGACAGCTGTTCAGATGCAGTACATACAGTTCTGAGAAAATCACCACTACAATCAGCAGTGGTAACTGGTAATTTGCATATCTGCCGCCGGTAGACAATCTGCATACTGCCATCAGCAGTATGCAAATTGCATACATGTCGACACTGCATCTGAGCTGTCATAGACAGTTTGTTTCTGATCCCCAATGGATCCAGCCCCCCCCCATGAACACCTAGGTAGCATGCTGGGAGCCCACCCCAGCGTGCTCATGCACTCCCCTCCACCCCTACACACTGTATGATGGACGAGGGTGCCCAATCCCCCATCGGCTCCACTGCCCCCCCCCAAAAGCAAACTTCCAGGTGCCACGCTGGAGCAAAAGTCCCACATTGTCTTTACAAAAAAAAAATGCCTAGAACTGTTTCATTAGCTATTCTAATAAATCCAAGAGATCGCTTCCACAGCCCCCCTTCTCCTCATTGGCTACATCCTCCCTCTGACAGTGGAACCAATTCTGGACCCTAGGAAAGACTCATCCTGCCCAAATACTCCTATAGGACTGTAAATAAGCCCAATGGTGTCTGCCAACCAGTTAACTTCTCCAAAGGCAGTAATCCTTACACATTTCCAACCCTTCACACCTCCTACTGCCCAACATTCTCTGAGCAGACCCCCCCCTTACCCTCTCTGTTAGGTAGTATTATCTGCTCTGATCAACATCCGCTGCCCACCAAACTCCCGCTCTGCTGCCCTTGATATTGTCCAAGGCAAACAACCAAACAAAGCCTTTCTAAGATTCCTAGTAAGATGTCTCAGGAAATTATTAGTACTGCTGCTGCTCTGTGCAGGCAGTGTGGAATTAAACCCGGGCCCCCCCCCCCACTGCTAACTGCCGGGTGAAACTCCCACAGCTAAGGGTCTGAGCTTTGCATATGAACGTATGCAGCCTTGCTAACAAATCCCTGACCAGGTACACGCCTGGGTACTACATCCCAAGCTTGATGTAGCAATGCTCGGAAACCTGGCTGAAAATGCCTTACCTGACAAAACGCTTAACATACAGGATACAACTTGGATAAGGTGTGACAGGTTGACCAGAGGTGGTGGTGTTGCCATATATTTAAGATAAATTCTAACCCCGATATTGTCTGCACATCAATGCCTTAAAGCATTTGAATGTCTTGCCTTCAAAATTACCCTCTCACCTGATATAGCCTTATTGGTAGCTGCATGCTATAGATCCCTTGCAGTGGGCCTGTGTATACTGCCCCATATTCACTCTCTCCTGGAAAAAGTGAACACAGAATGCATTATCATTGGTGACCTTAACCTTAATTGGAATGATGCCAGTACAAACAAGCTTAAGGACTTCTGCGACGAGCACGGGCACTCAGATTATCTATGACATTACACGACCTAACAAGAAAAATCTTGACTGAAGTTCACTTCTGGACCTTATACTTGTCAACAAGCCACATAATATCTCTCATGCAGGGGTCTTCCACAATGATCTGAGTGATCACTGCGCAGTCGCCTGTGTTAGGTGCTCCCCACACCTCCCCTCCACCTCTACTTTCAAGCTTAAGCGCAACCTAAAATACTTCAGTCTCCTGGCCTTCCTTACAGATCTTGGGAACATAAAGTGGCATAATTTCTACCTTGCACCCTCTGTGTCTGAAGCATTCTGTATCTTCCAGGATCTGCTAGTAAACGTTATCAATCAACATGCATCCTTAAGGAAAATCAAATCCAGGAAATGCGCATCTGAGTGGTTTAGCCCACGACTTAAGAGGGCCTTATGGCATAGAGACACCCTTTGGAAAAGGGCTAGGAAGTCTCAGTCTAACTCAGACTGGCTCTACTTCCGAGTAGCCAGAAATGCCTGCACCAAACTGGTAAGGTTGGAAAAACAACAGTTCTTCCAGTCAGCACTGGAGGCAAACAAAAACTGTTCCATCAATTTTTGGCAGATACTGAGAGAGGTTGAGGGACATTCCCCTGCCACCCCACTACCAGCTAAAATTGTGGCAAATAACACCTCCTACACAGATGGGTCTGAGACCCTCGATCAGCTCAATAACCACTTCACCACTGCAGGCCTCACATTCGACATGTCACCTGTTAGTGAAATGAGCACCACAAGCACCGCCAGCATAGCTACTAGACCAACTATAGCCCCCCCTACCAACCGCCCCCTCTTCAAGTTCCAGCCAGTCTCCTACAAACAGGTGGAGGCCTCCTCTCATTGGACACCAAAAGAGCGTTGGTGCCAATTCCTTGACCCTTCTTCTTAAAGCAGGTTCTTATTATCTTGCAGCTCCAATTGCCCATCTCTTTAACAGCTCATTATCACAAGGGGAATGCCGCCCTAGTTGAAAAACCGCACATCAAGTCAGTAGACTCCACTGACTTGAACAACTATAGGCCTATTTTGTTGCTTCCTGTTTTATCCAAGCTACTTGAAAAAAATTGAAAACTCTCAATTAAGGGAGTACTTGGATCGTGAGAAAATCCTCAATCCAGTCCAATCAGGTTTCAGACTGAAGCACAGTACTGTGTCTGCTCCTACCAAAGTGTCAAATGACTGGCTAAAAGCCCTGGACAGTAAGCAGCACATCTATGCACTCTTCCTTGACCTCAGCAAGGCATTTGATACGATTGATCATTTCATACTTCTTCATTCCCTGAGTAGCATTGGTCTAACCTCTGCTGCAATAAAGTGGTTCTGCTGCTACCTTACAAATCATAAACAGCAAATTAAAGCCCAAGGGGAATTCTCTACCCATCAAAACTACTGTCCTGAGGCATTCCACAAGTTTCCATTTTTGGACCTATCCTCTTTTCCCTTTACATCTACTGCATTGACTCTTACCAGCTTGCTGGAAACATTCACCTCTTCGCAGATGACACAGTCCTCTACACGACCAACCCCTCCTTGGACATTGCGTACAAGGAGCTACAGCAGGATCTTATCATCCACCTGCACAACCTGCTGAATCTAAAGCTCTTGTTAACTGCAAAAAAAACACAAAAGCTATGATTATCTCTCCATCCCACAATACGGGAAGCCTGGGACCCCACATATTAGTGCCCTCCTTAATGAAGCACTAGAGTTAGTGGATACATTTAAATATCTGAGAGTTTGATTGGATAACAAACTCACCTTCAGTGTTCATCTAAGTGAGTTAACAAAAAAGCTAAGGCAGCGCCTCAGTATTTTCTACCGCATAAGATGCATACTCACCCTGGAAGCTAGAAAGTGGCTGGGTCAAATAACCTTTCTTCCCCTGATTGACTACGCTAACTTCTTATACAGCCATTGCCCCAGTATGCGCTCCAAAAGCTGGATACACTCTATCATCGCGCATTGAGATTTGTTCTTGACTTGCCCTTGCAGACTCATCACTGCTCATTGTACCAAGCATTAGATTGGCCGTCCCTCTCCACGAGGAGGCAAATAAACACCCTCATGTGGTTATTCCAGGCTTTGTCCAACAAACTACCATCCTATATCTGTGACCTGTTTAAAGGTTTAAAGGGTGCCTATGGACTAAGGAACTCCTCCTTTGTCCTCCTTAAGCTACCATGAACAAGGACATGTCTTGGCTCAACTGCCATTAGCTCATTTTTACCAGCACTTTGGAATAACATGCAAATATTACTTAAAATCTCCCTGTTGCCCAGCCATTTTATATTTAGGGGCTGCTCTACAGATGCCTGAAAATGGCGTGTGATTGTTTCAGGTAAAGTCTTACCCCTCTCAACGGAGTCTCTTAACCTCTGTAATCCTGGGCTGCCTATTTCCTGTGTCGGCCAGCATCCCTTTAAAGGCAACCATCTCCCGCCCACCCCACCCTCATCAATTAGCTTTGCAGGGGCTTCATTCTATTAGGCTGCCCTGTTTCCCTCTCTACTATGTGTCTGGTACCCTTTCTTCCTACTGCCCTTCTCTATGTCCCTCCTCCTCACCTCACTTGTACTCTATAAGCTACAACCTGTATGCACTGCACTTTAAATGTCTATATTTGCACTTGCTTTACGTGTCTGATTTCTCCAAGCACTGAGTTTGTATATTGTAACTGCCTGTACTGATGTCTACTTTTGTAGAAAGTGCTGTCTACCGTAAGCAAAAGTGTCCTCTGTGTCCAGGACCATCTTGAAAATGAGCTTGCTCAATGATGTAACTGCCTGGTTAAATAAAGTTTGATTGATTGATTGATTGATTGATTGATTGATTGATTGATTGAACTAAAGAAAATGGTCTCTCATTGACTCTTTGCCCCTCCCCAACCTGCACCCACCATCAGCGTACTCCACCTCCCACACCCCCCTCACCCCATACTTACCTCCTGAGGCCGGGCGCAATGATCTTCGGTGGACCAGGACACATCTGCACTCTTCAAAGCCGACTCACGAACTGAAGAAATGCCAGTAAGCTGTATAATGACATAACCGGGTTTTTTCAACTTTGGGCATATCCGGCCAATTTCAGGAATTTTTTCACCAAATTTTCCAACATGAGTTCTTGGGACCCCACCTCATGAACTCAGCCACTGTCATTTTCTTATTCCATCCCAAAAGGTGATTTCACGGTCACTGCGTGGAACCACCTTTTGGGACTGATAACAAATGACAGTGTCACAATTCATGAGGTAGGCCCCCAAAACCCTATGTTGAAAATTTGTGAAAATTCCAAAAACAACTTTACACAAGATGTGTTGCACAGTTCCTTTAATCAGAATTTTAGAATTTTTACTATTTGCACTCCAGATTTTTAACATTGCCATTTTATCATACCTCCTTATGAGCAGTACAGCTGTAATTTTACATCTTACCAAAATGTGTTTTTGCACATGTTACAAATTTTTCAATTTCAATTTCAATTTTATTTATAAAGCACCTTTCAAAATCAAGGCGCTGTACAGACATTAAAATTAATAAAAGCCAACATTTAAAAGTCATTTAAAGTCAACCACAAACTAACAAGGGTATGCTAATTCAAACAAATATGTTTTTAAGGTGACCTTGAAGTTATCGACGGTTGGGCATTCTCTCAACCAGCGAGGTAGAGAATTCCACAGGGTAGGTGCCGAAAAAGCAAAGGCACGAGATCCTGATGACTTCAATTGGACCCTGGGAATCTCCAGCAGTCCCTCATTGGTGGAACGGAGAGGACGGAGGGGGCAGTAGGGAATCAGGAGATCTTTCAGGTAACCGGGTCCCTGATCATGTAGAGCTTTAAAGGTTAGTAAACCAACCTTAAAGGTGATCAGCCACCATACAGACAGCCAGTGCAGTTCACGGAGCACAGGTGTAATATGACTGGTTCTCGAAGTCCTAGTCAAAAGCCTGGCTGCCATGTTCTGCACTAGCTGAAGGCGGCGGATATCAACTCCAGGTAGCCCTAGGTAGAGGGAATTGCAGTAGTCAAGACGAGTAGTGACGAAAGCGTGGACTAATGTTGGAAGGTCACCCGGGGGAATCAGATGTTTCAACCGGGCGATATTCCTCAGATGGTAAGAAGAGGATTTGACAACAGCTGACACCTGAGATTTCAGGGTCAGACCATCATCAAAAATAACAACGCCCAGATCCACACCTGTTCAGGAGGTAAAGAGCGGCACACCACCAAGTAATAAACCTGATGGCTGTCCAGCTCCCACACCCATCTCTGGATGACCTGGATCCACCACCAATACCTCAGTCTTGTCCGGTTGAGTCTCAACCAGCTCGAACTCATCCAAAGTCTGATCTCATTGAGGCAGTTGTTAAGTACAGAGAGTGCATCACCCTGACTGGGGAGAAAGGACAGATACAGCTGAGTATCATCTGCTTAGCAGTGAAAACCCAGACTCTATCGCCTGATGATTTCTCCCAATGGCAGCATATACACTGCAAACAACATGGGGGCTAAAATGGAGCCCTGTGGTACCCCACAAGATAGGGAGTGAGCGCCAGAGGAATAAATTCCAGTGACAACTCTCTGAAACCTGCCTGTGAGGTAAGAACAAAACCATTCAAGGACTGTACCAGACAGCACACAGAAGACCACGAGGGTGCCCCAATAGCACTCCATGGTCTACAGTGTCAAATGCAGCAGATAGATCGAGAAAGGACCAGAATAGTGCGAGCCTTCGATCTCTGGCCATAAGGAGGTCACTCAATCACCCAGACAAGGGCAGTCTCTGTACTATGCCTTTCCTGAAACCAGACTGAGAGTATCATAGACATTGTGAGATATAAGATGATCATCCAATTGCAATGCAACTGCCTTTTCAATAACCTTACCAACAAATGGCAGGTTAGAGATAGGCGGTAGTTAGCTAGACAATCTGGATCAAGGAGGATTTTTTAAGGAGTGGTCAAACTACCACCTCCTTAAGGGGGTCAGGAAAAAAAACCCTCTCCAAAGATTTCCAGACAATATCTGCAAGGATTGGGTAGATGGCTTCTACACAACCTACTAAGAGTGGTGTAGGACCTGGATCCAAACTACAACTAGTTGGTCGCATTGTTTGGATGATCTTCACAATGTCCACAAATTCTGGCCAGTGAAAATCTAACCAGACAGACCTAGGACAAGCCACTTCTAGTCGACCACCGCACTACCCCATAGGAGAGGTCAGGCCAATGCCGGACCTGATGTCGGCAACCTTATCCGCAAAAAACTGAGCAAACTCCTCGCATCTTAGCTGAGAAAATGCTTCTCTGGGTTGAAGACAGACTGGATTGCACAGTCTGTCCACAGTCCGGAAAAGCTGAGCCGGTCGATTTTGTGCAGCAGAAATCTCTCTGGACAGGAATTCTGCCTTCTTACAAGTGATTTCTGATTAATAGCTATCATAATGTGCCATCAATCTAAGCCTGTCGGTCAAGGCCCATTCCTGCCAGGCTCTCTTACATACCAACTACCTTAACTCCTTCAAGGAGCCATCAAACCACGGGCTCCTTGGACGGAGGTGAGAGGCCGGACACGAACAGGGGCAATTTTGTCCAGAGCATCTCCCACAACCTTATTATAGGCTAAAACAAGATCATCTGACTCATGCATTCACCTGACAAACTCGATAGATCCAGTACCGCTTATTAGGTCATTGGGTTAACACCCTTAAAGCGGTACTGAACCATCTCGTAGGGGCAGACCTATTAGATGGGGCCCTGAAGCTGAACCTTATGATGTAATGGTCAGACCAACTGACAGGTTCCACCCCAAATCAGTGATCTCCATACCCATGAGAAGATCAGATCAATGAATGACCCCCTATATGGGTGAGAGGTAACAACCTGTGTCAGGCCCAGCATGTTCATCAGCTGGAGGAGATTTTGACCAAAATGAGAGAGTTCCCGTACGCCCAGGCATTGAAGTCGCCCAAGTATCAGTCTGAGAAACCTCAACACCAGGTCGACGATGAAGTCTACTATCTCCTGCAGGAATACTCCATGTCACCTGGTGGGCGATAGACAAGGAGAATCCTGCAGCCTGCACTCTCCCAGGATATATTCAAAGGAATTGGTGTTTCCCATGGCACATCCACAAGGCCCAGCTAAGATTTAAACATAATGGCCACACCCGCCCCTCAATCCAGCCTTGACGGTGTATCACCGAGAACCGGCTGGGACAGCCAAGGCCAAAACAGGGCCTGGGTTTTCATCCAGCCAGGTCTCAGTGATGCAAGTCAGATCAGATGATCCAACAAGATCAGCAATAATAGCTGTCTTGTTCTTAATTGATCTGGCATTGCATAACACCACCAAGGCGGGATGAGCTGCTGAGGAAGACCTCGGCACCTGTCCAATTATTTTGGAACCCTTGGGTATGGGGACGAGACAAGAGTAACCTCTGTCCTGACACAGTTTCGCCACAGGGCATCTCCTGGGCCCCAAAACCCCAATCCGTCCTCCCCTTTCCTGTCCCCTACCAGGCCCAGCTCTCCATCTTCGTCTACGCTTCCTCAAGATGCCCAACGCACAACACCTAAAATAGATGTCGGATGTTAATGGTGGGCATTCAAAAGGACGTAATTCCTTGAGCCTAGTGGGGGAGTAATGCCCAACCATCTCTGCGCCTGTCCAACACATTTTAATTAAACAAATCGAATATGGAACAAAAATAAACAAAACCTATTAATAACAAAAATATAAATAAAACATTCTCCGCTCTCTCTCTCACAGAGGGGGAGCAAATAAAACAGACAATAAAATGTAAAATAAAACTCACCCTATCACAAATTAAACCCCAGCCCAAAAATAACCCAAATAACAGAAAATATAATAATAATAATAATAAAGTAATATCAAATTGTCCAAAATAACACAGTGTCAGTGTAATCAAATGCAACTGGATACTAAACCCAAACTAATAACTAAAAAGAAAACAAAATGTATAATTTAAATTCAATGCAGCACCTCTCATGTGCAGCAATCAACAGAACATCAGAAAAATGTTGTAAATTCCCCAATACTGCACAACTCACACCGTAATGTAATTAGTTTGGGGAGTTTTACAACAGATTGTCAACACACGCATTTTGGGTCCTCCGTTCATGAACGGTGTCACAGTGATATTCTTAATCTGTCGTGTGCATTGTAATATTTTACAGCAGATTGTCAACACATAGTACAATGGCGCGATCAGTGAGCAAAATCAATGTTTCTGGCAGATTAAGGAAATCACAGTGACACTGTTCATAAGCAGAGGTCTTAAAATGGCAATGGTGAAAATTTGGTGATAAAAGTCCATAAAATGACTGTGTTATGAGCGTGCATTGCACTGTTTCCACGCACTCTCTTAAGTTCACGAATTTGTAATACTTTCAATCCAGATTTTCAACATTGGCATTTTTCCACACCTCCTTATGAACAGTATAGCTGTCATTTTTCACACCCTGGATGAAAGGTGTTTTAACAGTTCCGGCACAGAAATGCACAGTCGCTGTGGGAAATCAGTGTTCAGGACAGATTAAGAATACCACTGTAACACCGTTCATGAACGGAGGTCCCAAAATGCGTGTGTTGACAATCTGCTGTCAAAACTCCCCAAACTAATTACATTACGGGTGTGAGTTGTGCAGTTTCTGTACACTAGTGACTTCACCAGTTTTTATATTTTCACTGCAGATTTTCAACATTACCATTTTTTACACCTCCCCATGAACAGTACTGCTATCATTTTTCACATCCTGTTCGAAGTGTGTTTTTGCAACTGTGGTGCCAAATGGCGTAGTTGCTGTGCAAAATTAGCTTTCAGCTAACAAACTGATATTGCCACTGTTCATGAGGTGAGGTCACAAAAAAAATGATGAAAATTTGGAGTGAAAATACCAACAAACACCCAGGGCATTAGGGTTCCAACCATAATGCCCTACCTGTATTCTGCACCCATCTCACCGTATTTCCTTATGAATAGGGTGAGCGTAAGGCCCAAAGATCCCAAGGCACACCATGACACTTGTCGGCATCTGCAGGGTTGGGTCTGGTGAAATTATGTGGGCATTATAGCCGATGACTCAAAGGCACACCCAATGCCTGTCAGTCTCTGCAGGGTGGTGGTGGGGTTGGCTTCAGTTCAATACTGCACTGCCATTACTATTATGCATCTCTAACTCTTACACTACCAATGCCAATGCCAGCAAGCGAACATTCGGCTTTGACAAATGCTTGTTTTTATTTGTAATGTTCCTTTACAAGATTTACAACACTTCTTAGCAGTCCATCTAAAAAGTCTGTGTAGAAACATTTGAAAACATTTGTCTCTCCACTGTTAACCTCACAGTGCCTTTTTTATGGCATCATAGTGCTCACCATGACAACCGACTGTGATGTCACAAACAGTAATTGTGTGGTTAGTATTTATTTATTCTTAGAAAATGGGCAAAGACCATTCTCTCTTCTAATTGGCTGAGACACTTATTTAGGTGGGCATCTATCAGACAATAGATGCCCACCAAATAAAAAGCTCCAGCCTAAGCCTGCCTGATAGCCAGTAAAGTATCTGTGTGCCCAACACCCTGCTTCCTCATTGGCTGAAGTGCTGGGTACACAATTTCAAACTGCCGCCATTTTTTTCCCTCGGTAAGTGAGAGCCGACACTCAACCCCCATTCTCCACCTGTCAGCTCCAAAACCGTAAAACAGACCATGTTTTGTTTTACCCTTTCACGGTGACTGAATTCCCACCCACTCACTCATACTACAGTCTCTGTACTTACTGTAATTAGTAACGCTAGGTCATTTTATTCAGATCCCCCGCTATGTCAGAAAGCAGTTTTTGTTTTCAAACTGGTATCCGACATGTTGTTCTCTCGCTGTCAAGAGATGCAGCTGCCCCCGTTTCATAAAACATCTGTTAAGCCACCCAGCAAGACTTTAAAAAAAATGTGGCACATGCTATGCCCCTTTTTTTCTGACAAACAACTTCAGTTTTTGTTGTTTAAACGAGAAACGCTAGCACATCACGTGCTGAGCATTACTAAGACACAACTTCCCCAGCTTGCTCTGGCTCCACTATCATTGAATCTGTCAGGAACAGTGTAAGTAAGGAGTTGGGGCTACTGTTTTTTCAGGTGATCGGGTCACAGTTAGTGGATACCTCACAGTACAGCCTTGTTACTGAATGACAGCTTTTTTTATTAAAACAATAAATAAACAAATAAAAGTGACAAGGAGCACCTGATTGCACTTCCCAAGACTGCTTCTCACATCTTCTTGTGGAACTGCTGATGTGCTAAGCCCTTGCCTCAGCTTCTATTTTAAATTTGTGAAACTCGATAGCCCACTTATTCAAAGCCTCCCTGCCTTCAGTTCACTTCCTGAACATGCAGATCATTCTGCTCATTTTCAGCTCTGCTATCTGTTTTGATGGGAACGTTCTTCTCACTGTCCCCCCCCCCATGTGGCATGCAGAAGCTGTTTAAAAGAAATGGAACCTTTTCTCTGCTCAGTTTTCCCCTTCATCCATCCATCTGTGGCACCAACATGCTGAAGCTATTTAAAAAAAAGTAAAAGTGCCTAGTGCCATAACATTCCAGGTGTCATCTGTAAGAGCTCCTCTTCCCGACCAGCTCCTGACCCCAGCTATGTACACTTTGCGATTGCGATTGCGATTGCGATCACGCTTTATTTTTCTTGCTCATGTTGACTGCTACTGCAACAGCACCTGGTCCCAGTTAAAAAACAGACTGAAAGAATAATACTGCCACACAGTAGAGGTGGAAGAGCGTGAAAGTGTTGGGTCAGGCACAAATCCTTCAGTGCTGACTACCTGTTTCCAGCACTATGACCATCTGAATGTGTTCAGTTAAGTCACCGGTCTATCAATTATGACAGGAATCAATGACACACAAAAAAAGCTACAAGTAATTGGCTCAACTATAACAAAAGTCCCTGAGCAAAAAATAAAACACATTGTAATGCAGGCGGAGGAACTATTTTATTACAAAGCGAATGAAACACTTAAAATTTTAACATTTAAACATGAACATTATATTTTTCACATATATCATACACTGGCCCATTTCTAAGCGCAATAATACCCTCCAGGGTGGGTGGTGCCATGTCAGACTCATGCCCAGGCGGTCCAGTATCCTAATACAGCCCGCCTGTCGGATATTATTGTTGTATACATTTGTTCATTTATTTGTTTATTTAAATGTTTCACCAGGAAAGGCATACTGAGCTGAACAGCAGATCATTTCCAGATGTGTCCTGGGGAAGGGGTAAGAGGAGGGTCATGAGCAACAATAGGAACATCATTTACATTGCAGGAAGAAACAGAACTAAGCATCAAACAAACAAAAAAACAAGCTACAATAGATAGACAATTAGACAAATAAGTACAATTTGCTAAGCATCACAGTCAAGCTACAGTAGACAGACAATTTTAGCATTGTGTACAATGGTATGGGATATTGCAGAAATGCATCCAGGTGGGTAGTTAGAGGATGATACTGAAAGTGCTGAGTGCAATAAATGTTGGCAGTGATAGTGAAGCTATCCAGAGGTAAACAAGGGATAGTGAATTGGAGAGGGTGGAAATGGGGGGATTGCAGCAGAGGTTAGGACAACGAGGTTGTGGGGGAGACAAGGTGGGGTGGAGGGGAGGGAGCATACCTCTCAACCTTTTGTCCCCCAGATGTGGAACATTGCCTGTCACAATGTGGAACAAATGGGCAAAATGTGGAACACTTAATCAAATCTTTACCTAAGAAGTGCAAACCACCGTTAAAATGTTGCATTTATGTTCAGAAAGTCTGTTATTAATTGAATAATATATTTTTGGCATCATTTACTATGGATTTTTGCTTTAAAATGTTGACATTGAATGTGGAACAAGTCCTCAAAATGTGGAACAAGAAGCTTTTGTGAAGTAAAATGAGGCACGTTCCTCGTAATGTGGTACAGTTGAGAGGTATGGGAGGTAGTGGCAGGAAAGGAAGAAAGTAACGGAGGTGGGAATCAGGTGCAATTGCAGGAGTGAGACTTGAATTTGAAGAGAAGCTAGAAGAGACAGCAGAGGTGGAGGCAGAGGAGATAGAAAGGGGAAGAATTCCAAAGTTTGGGGAAGTGGTTGGAGAAGGCAGCCTGGCCAGCTGAGGAAATCCTAGAAGGAAGTGCCAGGGATCAAAAGCCAGAGTTCCAAAGGGTGTAGTGAGAAAAGGGGGGGAGGAGAAAGGAAAGAAGAGAGGTAGGAGGGGACATAGCCTAGGCAGTATTTCACTACAGAGGAGGAACAATGAGTGAGACACCTGGTTTTGAGGGAAGGAAGGGAGAGGGGGGAATAAATGGAGCAATGGTGGGTATGGGTGGGCAGTCCAGAGCAGAGTGACAGATGGAGTGGAAGAGGGAATCCAGTCTGGTCAGTGTGCACTTAGGAGTAACACTGTAGACAGTGTCTCCATAGTTAAAAATAGAGAAAATAATTTTCTGGATAATGACTCTGCGAGTTGGCAGGGGATGCAACAATGCTTCCTGTACAGAGCATCTAGTTCAGTGTGTAGTTTTTTATGGATAGCACCCACATGACCAGAAATGTCGAGGTGATAGTCGAGAAAGACCCCGAGGTACATGAGGTAGGGGACTTCATCAATCATGGACCCATCTAGGTTGTGGAAGGATGGGAGGGCAGCAAGCCTGAACAGCTTCTGCCTGGAGTCAAAGGTCAAGGAGACTGTTTTTTTGGCATTTAGGGACAATTTATTTGAACAGAACCAGTGTTGGATGTTGTCAACATCCAGCTGGAGCTTGGCCATCAAATCAGAATGGGTGGAACCGAAGGGAAAAAGACCTGTATCATCTGAGTACATATGGATGGACACAGAATATAGGCAGTGGGGTGGTCATTCAGGAAAGTTGAAAGAGCTTTGTGCCAAGGACAGAACCTTGGGGGACACCAGTGCTGATGGGTAGTGGATGGGGTAAGGAATCACCAATTCTAACCAACTGAGTCCTTCTCTCAAGGTAGGAGAGGAACCAGTTGGTAGCGGAGGTGGAAATCCCTGCTGCTATAAGTTTATCAAGGAGGAGATAGTGGGTTGCAGTGTTGAAGGCTTTGGCCAAATCAACAAAGATGGCAGAGGTGATAAGGCCTTGATCCATACCTGAGAGAATAGAGCCAGTAAGCTGGAGGAGGGTAGAATGGGATTTATGGAAACCAGGCTGGAAAGGGTGAAGAAGGAGGAAAGTCAAATACATTCTGAAAATCTCAGTAAAATAATTGCTGCTTTATATACAATATTTAGTAGACCAACAGCAGGAGACAGTAAAAAACAGCAAAGAACTAGAAAACAATAATGTTACAACATAATTGTTGTAAACCTAATGCTTTTAAGCTTTTTTGTAATGGAGAGTTGTTCTTTAAGATTGCTGCCCCTATCTTGCTTTCCCCTAACAGAATATTGAATTTATCACTAACCTCTGTCTTACAAACATACAAATTTGCCAGCAAAATAGTCCACCTGGTATATCAAGTCTGCTTGAGTATGCAGCTAGCACCCTCACCTGCAGCTGCCCACCCTCTCCCTTCCCATACCCCCTCTCACCTTGTCCCATCCCTTTTGAAACTACCCACTGTCTTACAAGCTACCACCTCCTCCAGTAGAGAATTCCATTCTGCATGACCCTCTCCGTGAAAAGTGTCTCCTCATTTCCATCCTAAATCTTCTCCCTTCCAACCTAAGGCCATGCCATCTCATGTCCTCCCCTCCTCAGCCTGAGTATACCTTCAGCACCTGCCTTGTTTATTCCCTTTACATGCTTAAAGGTCTCAATCATATCCCCCCCCCGGTTCCTTCTCTCCTCTAAGGAGTACATATTCTACTCTCTTAGTCTCTCCTCGTATGGTCTGCCCTCCAATCCCTGAATCATCCTTGTTGCCCTGCATTGTACCCCTTCCAGTAATTTCATATTCCTCTTTAGATACGGCCACCAAAATTGCATACAGTACTCCAGGTGCAGTCTGACCAGTGTCCTGCAGAGGCAGGATTACCTCCCTGCTCCTGGAGGAGACCCCTCTCGTGATACAACCCAGTATCCTGTTGACTTTCACTGTTGCCCTCATACACTGCTCTGTATTGTTCATCTTCCCCATTACAACCACCCTAGATCCTTCTCCTCCTTAGTGGAACCTAGCTGCAACCCTCCCAGCTGGTAACCCCTCCCTGGGTTCTTTGCTCCAAAGTGCAGGACTTTGCACTTTTTTGCATTGAATCCCAACTGCCACGCTTCTGATTACTCCACCAGTTTGGTCAGGTCTTCCTGCAGCCCCTGCCTAACCTGCTATATCATCCACCACCCCCATTTGGTATTCTCAGTGAATAGACTGCTCTTACTCCTGACACCACACGAGATGTCTGCTATGAATATTCTGAACAGCACTGGTCTCCAGTACCGATCCTGTGGCACCCCCTCAAAACAGCCCTTGAAATAGAGTTCCCCCACCCCCACCACTTCCCTCTGCTGTTTCAACTACAGCCAATTCTCAATCCATTTAATCATCTTAGTCCCCACCCCACATATCTCAACTTCCTTCCCAACCTCCCATGCGGCACTGAATCAAGGCTTTACTGAAGTCAAATATGACATCCACATCACCCATGACCATTCTCCAATTCTATGTGACCCAGTCATAATACTCAACTGGGTTCATCTGGCAAGATTTTCCAGAGAAAACATGCTGGTGACTGTCCTGGAGCCCACTGTCTTCCATAAAGGTCACCAGCCTTTCCTTAAGTATTGTCTCCATCAGCTTCCCCATGATGGAAGTTAAGCTTATCAGCCTGTAATTACCTGGCTCATCCTTTGGTCCACTTTTATGGATGAGTACCATGTGGGCCATCCTCCAGTCATGTGGTATGCACCCTGTGTCCAGGGAGCTATTGAATAGTTATCCAGTGGTCCAGCCTTCAACATAGGGTTGCCACCTTTGGATGAGGCAAAAACCGGATCCTAAGCTCCTTCCCAAGCCCACACCTTTCATGACTCATCATGCATTGTTCCTCCTAAAGTCCGTTTGTTATATCATTAAACAAGCATTTGTCAGTGCCAAATGTTGCTTGCTTCTATGTGCTGTTTAGGTATTTTGAAGTCATTGGGTGCAAATATTGAAAATTTGCGAACTTATAGCGTCTTTGTGGAACCATAGCATACCTTCATAAAACAGTCATTTTTAGAATTTTTCACCAAATTTTCAACATAGCAATTTAAGACCTCTATGCTAATGAACAGTGTCACTGTCATTTTCTTAATGTGCCCCATACATTGAGTTAGGTACACGACTGCGCCATTGTGCTACATTAGGTGAGTACGTTTAGGCAAGATGTGAAAACAGCTGTACTGCTCATAAGGAGGTGTAGTAAAATGGCAATGTTGAAAATCTGAGGGTGAAAAGAAATATTGGTCGCAAACTTATGGCGTCTGTAGGAACTACTGCGCACTCGTAAAACAGCATCGGTACGAATTTTTTCACAAATCTTCAACACAGCCATTTAGGACCTCTGCTCATGAGCAGTTTCACTGTGATTTTCTTAATGTGTCCCATACATTGAGTTACGCACACCAACTCGCCATTGTGAACTACATGGTGGAAACCGTTTTGGGCAGGATGTGAAAAATGACAGCTGTACTGCTCATAAGGAGGTGTGGTAAAATGGCAATATTGAAAATCTGGGTGAAAATATTGAAAATCTTGCAAACTTACTGACGTGCGTGGAACTGTGCAATGCACATTCGTAACTACAGTCATTTTGAATTTTCCACCAAATTTTCAAAATAGGCTTTGAGAGCCCACCTTATGAACACTGGCAGTGTCATTTTGTTAATCATTCAGAAAGGTGATTCCGCGATGACTGCGAAATCACCCTTGAGAACCGAATAACACCATGACAGTGACAGCATTCATGAAGGGTCCCAAAACCCCATGTTAATTTGGTGCAAAATCAAAAATGCCTGAGATATGCAATAAAGTTGAAAAACCTATCTATCCCATTATACAGCTTACGGCATTTCCTCAGTTCGCGGTCAGCTTTGAAAGTCTGAGCGTGTTCAGTCCACCAATGATCGTCACCAAGCTCCAGAGGTAAGTATGGGGTGAGGGTAGTGAGGAGGCAGGGTGCACAGTGGGTGGGTGCGGGTTGTGGGAGGGGGTCAGGGAGACTATGAGGGACTGTTTGTTTATTCACAGTTTTTTTTTTTTTTTTTTATGAAGACGACGCGGGACGTTTGCCAGCCTGTGGTGGGCTCCCAGCATGGTAGCAGGAAAAGCTGTTCCAGTGGATGTGGAGCTGATGGGGGATTGGGCACCCCTGTTGGCCAAAACAAGATTTGCCACGCTGGGGTGGGCTCCAAGCGTGGCACCAGGAAAGCTTTTGGGGGGGCCTGCAGCCTTGGAGCCGATGGGGGAATGGGCACCCCCATTGGCTATAACAGTTTTTGCCACACTGGGGTGGGGTCCCAGCATGGCACCTGGACAGCTGTTTGGGGCGTGGAGCCGGCCAGTTGGAGGCACCCCGTCGGCCATACAATATTAATGGCGTGGGGAGCGCATCAGCACCCAATATCACGTGCTGCGCATGTGTGCGTGGGGGAAGCTCTGCTCACTGAAGCAGAGCTCTCCCTTTGAACTGTATGCCACTGCATTTTCAGCTTGTCATAGACAGCTGCAGCAGTGATTGTGGAACTGGGGCTGTGCCTGCAAACACACTGACTGCATTGGAAGGCGGGCTGACACACCTCCGAAAACTTCGGATGATGGCACTGTTTTCTTGCACATGTGAGCAAACAACATAAAACAACACTTAATGCAACAGTTAAATAAAAACTGTACTGTGCCTGTTAAAGTTACTTTCCTAGGTTCTTCCTAATAATTTTTTATGTATTTGTCTATTTATTGACATTGGTTAACCAGATAAACATACAGAGATAAAAGAAATCTCATTTACAGATATGATCTGGGGTGGGGGACAAGGGAAATACTGCAAATAGCATACAAAAGTATACATACTTTATATCTTTTTCTGCCTCCATTTCCTGTTCCTGTCCACAGTACTATTTCAAAGCCAAAGAAGTGAACATACTTTTTTCTTGAGGAAAAAAAAAAGAATTTCAAACATTTAAAAATGCCTAAATTCTGTTCGAGATGAAAATGTTTACCAGCAAAGGAAAGTGGAGGACACCTGGCTCTGTTACTGTTACAAACTTTAAGGTACAGTGGAAAGATTAGGTAATTAAGTGCTAATGGTGTTAATGGCCATACTTTACACCTCCCAGGGTGACTACATTCACAAACAAAAGGCTACACTGACAACAGAACTTGTCTGTAACCTGGACATGTAGCTGAAACAATTAATTATATTACTACTATTGCACAGGTACACAATGAGGAATATTGTACTAATTCCATTAACAACGCCCTAATGGACAACTACTTAACCGAGCCCATATTAGAATCTGAAAATTTGATTACTCCGCTAGAAATGAGTGAAACATCTGACCCAAGACAGGTTATAGTATTGGGAGATTCAATAATTAAATACATAGATGGTCATATCTGTAAAAAAGATAAACAAAATAAAATGTGTTCTAGTTTCACGGGAGCTTGGATCAGGGACATTGAGAGAGTAGTTCCTAAAATTATTAAAGATGCGGGTATAAATCCCCTAGTAGCACTGTCAGGTCTTTCTAATCTTCACTGCAGGGGTCTTTGTATGTGGTGTTCACCTGGCAGGTCTCTCGACATCTTCCTCTCTGGTTGTCTCCTCTAATGTCTGGGTATAGAGCAGGCTGATGATTCCCTCTGGCACATACTTTTTCTCAGCTGCAGTACTGAAACTGGGCTTTACACAGTCTCTATTCTTAGCGTGGACAGTCACTTCAGACTGCAGCAGAAGCAGTCTTCAATGCGCTTACCCCACTGAGGGGGAACACAGCTTACAGATCACTTTACTTTTAACTACAGACACTGTGGCTTTAGGCTGTGAGCTTTATTGTCTCTCCTTTCCAGCTACCAAATTCCACTGGCACTTTCTGCACTGCAGAACAGTCAGTTCTCTCCCTCTGGTATTAAGTCTCCAAAGTCTCTCACTTTAGCTACAGAGTCTATCTTTCACAGCTGCAAGTTCAAATCAGCAGCATCTGCAGGTTCAAGTCTCAGCCTGGGAACCTCTCACAATGTTCAGTAATTTTCCCAAAGGCTGTTTGCTTCTGCAGGCATTCTGCAGCTTGTCCAATACTGGGCCAGACAAGAACTTTGGCCAAACAGGCAGGCTTTAAGGATAGCAAGCCCAATACAGTATCTCTCATCTCTGACCTCTCTGTCTAATCTCTCAGAATCTCCCTTTTGGCGGGCAAACAGTCCTTTTATCAGTTTCCAGCAGCCCTTCCCATGTGCTGCAGCAGGTGTCCCATTGAACAAATTAATATGCATTTGCCTCAGTTGACGCCCTGTTGGTCCTTCATTTGGGCACCAAGAATTGTCCCTCCTTTTACTCCCAAAAGTCCTTTGTGCAGTACCATAAGTCTCTTTGACAGTCCTTGCCTTTTGATTGGCTGAGCAGTGGTTAATGGTTGCTAAAATGGCTGCTGAAACAGAAAGTTTGTATGCAGTCCCAAGTTTTTTAAGCAGCTTCTGCAGCTAAACAATTCAATGTTATTTTATATGTATCCCCCAGTTCTGAAGCAGCTTCTTTAACTTGTCACATGGCTGTACTGTTATAGATTAAAGCCTTTTCCCCTGCATGACTCTTCTGCCGATTCTACAATTCCCCCAGGTGGCAGACAGGCTCATTAATATTCATCGACCCCTCTTTAATATTTATAGCTAGTCTTCTCAAGAGCTCATTGGTGCTCTTAAGATAAAACAATTTTCAGCTCCTCCAGTGCCTCCTCTGAGTCTCCAGACCCCAGTTTACTCATTTTGGGGTCCGGGAGCACTGGAGAGGCTTTTGGCTGGCCACAGTAGCGGCAAGAAAACTAATGTTCTCCAGCAAGCATATATGGACCACCAGCCCGCATATTCACGAGGCTGCTCTGCGGTGGTTTCACAGCTTTGCTCCTCTGGCCCCTCTCTTGCAAGGCAAATGCTTGGGGTTGGACAGAGACTCAGGGACTCAATGGAACCTGTGACAAGTGGTGGTGAGATGTAGGGGCAATGGGAGCAAAACAGGTAAGCCCAGAATGAAGAGCTCATATCTGTCCTTAGCAAGATACTTGAGAAGCTAGTGGCCTCACAGGTCACAGAGCACCTCCACAAATATAAACTGCATTCACCTGCCCAACATGGCTTTAGACAGGGTTACAGTGCAACCACAGCCTGATCCATTTAACAAATGACACCAAGATAGCCATGGACAGGGGCATGTTCACTGGAAAGGTGTTCATTAACTTGATACAGCCTTTGATCTTGTTGATCACACTATTCTCAAAGCCAAAGTGTTGCCCCTCAGCATTTCACCAGAGCTATAAACTGGTTTTTCAGCTATCTGGAGACAGACAGCCGTTAATAAAAGTGAATCAGTCTAAAGCCATGTTTACATGGCAGCAGCACTGTTGCATTTGCGCTGCACACTTTCTGCTGTGACGGTTGCTGCTGGATCAATAAACTGTTCACACAGCACACCTTCACGATGATGCAGGTTGTGCTACAGAGGGGCTGTACATTCGCTGGGATGGATTGTTTCAACTGATGTCTGCAGTGACATGCTACCTTTTGTGACAATCCTCCAAAAAACACATACACCCTGTTAGGAACAATGAACAAGAAATAATACATACAGAGCTCAGTTTTAAGTGGGGAAATACTTTATTGGGTTGAAGCTACACAAAACACTTTTTGTCCCAACAATATTGTTCCTTTTATTCTTACTGCATGCCAGTTGGTCTTTCTGCAATACTTCCTGGTTCTGGCAGAGAGACTCATGGGACCAGTGGAGGATCTGGGAGAGAAGGCTTTGCATCAAAGCGAGTGCAGTAGAGGATTCACACATCAGGTTAACATGCTCACTCCAATACATATCTCCACTCCTGAGCTTGGGCAAAAAAGAATCCAAAACACTCTTAGGGTGCTGCGGTAAGTGTCTACATAGCTGACTCTGCAGCACATCAACCTGTTTGCATGGGTTGAGGCACAGCAAAGTCGACAGTGTTAACAAGCTTTAAATGTGACCATACCACTATTAATTCAGAATTTCCTCAAGGCTCCACACTGGGCGTGCTACTTTTCACCATTTTTATCAATAATTTCTCTATGGTTCCTGCCTCATACTCCACCCAGCTTTATGACAATGATATGGGACTCTGCACTGAATCCAGTACTGTGGCGGATATTAACTCTCAGCTTAACATCAACATCTGTAAGGTTCAGTCTTGATTATTACAGAACACCTTCTCTTAAACTCTTGCAAGACTTACTGTTATTTGGTCCTGCACCCAGACTGAGAGCCTGTAGACAACTAAAACAAACACAGAAGCTACAGAAAGCTCTGAGTTTTGAGAGCCAAAACTTAAAATCAAAAGCTAAAAGACCAAGAAAACAATGCCCATAGAAAAACAATAATAAAAAAAAAAATAATAGTCAAGGTGCTGCGTCAGTGTGTGGTCTGAAAACAACACAAAATGGTAATATTGAATGCATGCTAAAAATAGAAAATAGAGTTAGAACTGACGTTTCGACCATTGGTCTTCAGAAATTATCTGAAAGAGAAAGAAGCAAAGTCAACTTTTTTTTTCACTTTTAGATAATTTCTGAAAAAGATCTATGGTTGAATCATCAGTTCTAACTCTATTTTCTATTTTCAGCATGTATTTAATGTTACTAGTTAGTGTTGAATAAAAGGTTGATTAACAAGCAAGTAAATCCAGCAAAGCCTAATAGTTAAGCTAATGGAAAACATTTTTAGGGCTGTGGGAGGAGCCTACAGCCCTTCTGTCATCCGTAGCTAGTAAAACAGCTTTTCCTGGAACTTTCATTTTAGACATTTGTATGTATTCCTCCACAGCTGCAAAGTAGTACACCCCTCTGATACTTGCTATTTGTTGCTCTATGTTAAAGGCATCTAAAGGGGGAGGTGCTACTGTATTGTACCTCAGAACTTCTCAGGATATTAACAAAAAAACTTTTTAAACTACAGTTTCTATCATCTGTCCAGCTCAGTCTAACAGATTTGTTCTATTTCATTCAGCAACCTAGGGGACTCATTTCCTCTTGATTTTTGTGAAAACGAAAGTCAAACTCAGTGTCAGATAACAGACAGTGGAATGCAGATTGTTAGCTGCCTGACATTCCTTTCCACAGGACAGATTGGAGGCAAGCAGTGGAAACAGAAGACTGTTTTTTTTTTTCTCATTTAATAATATGATGTACTAAGTAAGTATTTAGTTGCAGGGTCAGGGTCTTGAAGAAAATAATAACATTTATGTAACTCATTCAAGATTCTATCAGGTGGCCAGAATAAAGTCTGAGAGAATTTGTGTAAAAACTAACAAATGAAAGATGCAAAAATAGCATGCTCACTGGCTTCTGAGACCAGAAGATCAGAAGGCTGTGGGTTCTATCCCACACTAGGCATGTGGGTTAAGAGCTTGTTTACTGTCTAAAACTAATATTAGATTTTAGAAGCAGTCAACCATTACCTTTCCTTTGTTTAATTAGAAGATTGTTTACCTGATGTTAATGTATTGTGCTGTGTGGAACAGCACTCTGTGGCAACTGACATAGCTAGCTATACTGCCCCCCACTACATCACCAGCATCGTGACCTCACTGACTGTGACATCACTGCTACTTAGGAACAGCAATTCAGTGACTGCCAGGTCATTCACATGTGATTTCACCGTCAGTGAAATCCTGTAACTGATGATGATGTAGTGGGGGCAGTGAGATTAGATATGTCAGCAGCTATGCTAAGAGCTGTTCCATGCATCCACCACAACATTATGACATGGAAGACTCTCCGATGGGCAAAAAGCAAAGAAAGGTACTTCAGAAATACAATTTTATAACTGACTACTTCTTAAAATTTATATTATTTTCCTGTCTGCCTGGTTTGGCTCCACTAGCTCTTTAAATCCCAATACTGACACTGTAGTGCAGCATGGGGGGTGAGGGTGCTGCTATCTTTTCTGTCTGCCTGTTCAGCTAGATGTTAAAGCTCCCATGGCACTTCTCAAACAGAGTAGGGAATTTTTATTGAAATCATAATGAAAATATACAAGACCAGAATATTACAACTGTTTAAAATCTAAAGAACCTGAAAGGCAAAATAGGTTACATATGTTCAAGATTGGACCACCACAGTGTCCATGTATCTCTATCAAAAAGCTTAAATTCTACCTCCTTCCAATTTCTTAAATCAGTACAAATTATATGAAACAAATCCTGACCTGTTATTCGTTGTTGTTGTAGGACCAGGCGGCATTGGCAGGGACAGATTAAGGTACCCTGGGACCCTAGACCCAAGAGAAATCTGGGGCCCCCCTCACTGTATCCATGCCCTTCGCCATGACTCTTGGCTATTGCATATCAGTTACTGAAACGTGAAAAAATGTTCTTACTTTCCTAAAACGTGGCATAAAATGCTTCAAAATTAATGAAACTAATACTATCAGTATGGAAAAATAACAATAGCCAGAGTTTTAATAATTTAAAGAAAATAATTACCAATTGGCCTGGTAAAAATAATTTTGTATATGTGAAATGTCATGATTTTCATTTCTCCAAAGCCCCCCAACCCCAGACACACATGTGTGCACTCACAGTCTGGGTGCTATCATATTGTCCTGTCAAGTAATATGAACCAGGATGTGGGAGTTTTGTTGGGTAGGGTAAGGACCCATCTATAAAAGAGCCTAGGTGCTGGGTGATGTAAGAGTTAAGTTTGTGGATTACTAGGGGTTTAGGAACTTTAGAGATTGTACTGCTAAATGAGTGATTATCGAAGAATTTGAAACCACTGCCAGGATCAAACATTTATTTTATTGGTAAGTAAGCCAGGATCCATAAATGGCATGATTTACTGATGGGAATCTGGAAATGCATTCATTTGTTCACCATGAAAACAGAGCTATATCAAGGTCAGAACTTCAGTGTGAGTGAGATGACAGAATAAAAAAAAAAAGAGTATGATTTTTAATTGTACCATTGAAATTTTTTGTAGATTTCTTAATTTTAGGAGTGAGATTAAATATAAAGCATACACACTGAATTGCACTGGTAATCTTTTATAGTTAAGAGTAAGATTCTAAACTGGGATTCTAAATGGGTATGGGAAACAAAGCAGAGGAAATTTGGGCTTGTTCATACCTTAAAGGTCAGCCTAGCTGGTGCCCCTGAAGCTGTCAGCTGCACTTAGCACCTAAAAAGGAAGGCATACAGAAATAGATTTGCTGCCGTATTGGTCCTTGTAAGAGTAGATCCAGAAGCAAATTGTTTGATACCTTTTATTGGATCAACATAAATGCTACAAAAGAAAACAATGTCTAAGCTTTCTGACCAACCAAGTCCCAAGTCTCCAAGGGAAGGACTTGGTTGATCCAAAGCTTAGCCATTGTTTCTTTTGTAACATCCATGTTGGTCAATGAAAATATCAAACTCATTGCTTCTGGATCTAATCAAGCATGAGTGGAGTCATGTCACAGTTCAGACCCTGCCTTACCAGTGTCTGAGTCCTTTACAGTAAAACATGCAGCTGAGGTAGAAAGAAAGGATAGATGTTGTGGATTGCTGGGGCCCCTGGCAGTCAGGGATCCTAGGCCTGTGCCTATGTTGCTTATGCCTTAATCCAGCCCTAGGCATTGGATAATCCAATCCAATAAACTAAATGGGCACAAAGTACCCTCTAACAACTATCATGTGGTTGTTTCACTAAACCAGGAATTATACCATAAAACAATAGTGTCGGGTCTGGAGGTATAGAATTCAACCTTTCCATCTGTTCTTCACAATGTCCCAGAACTGGACTATGTAAGGACAGTAATAATATAAGTGGTCAATTGTCTCAATTCTAGAGACACAGCCATCTCTGGACAGTATCTTTCATTAAGAGGCTTATGTTTCTGATTACTCTTTACATTTATTTTAGAATGTAGCCCCAGCCATATAGTATCCCATGTGTTCTGGTATCCATTTATCACTAATGTACTGTGATATAAAATTCTGGTCAAGTTGCAAAAAGCCTAACAAGCATTTGTCAATGCCGAACGTTCACTTGCAGGTATTCGCAGTGGTATTTGGCACATGGACATGGCTTAAAAAAATCAGTGACAAAGAAGTACAAGCATTTGTCAATGCCGAATGTTGCTTGCTTCTATGTGCTGTTTAGGTATTTGGAAGTCATTGGAGTGCAAATATTGAAAATTCGCGAACTTACGAGCGTGCGCACACCGACTGCGCCATTGTGAGCTACATGGGCGAAACACATTTTGGGCAGGATGTGAAAAATGACAGTGGTACTGCTCATAAGGAGGTGTGATAAAATGGCAATGTTGAAAATCTGGAGTGAAAATATTGAAAATTTACCAAACTTGACGGTGCAGGAACTGCATAGCATGCGGCTAATAAAACAGTCATTTTGGAATTTTGCACCAAATTTTCAACATAGTCATTTAAGACCTATGCTAATGAGCAGTGTCACTGTGATTTTCTTAATGTGTCTCATACATTGATTTCGCACACCGACTGCGCCATTGTGCTACATGGGCGGAAACATGTTTTGGGCAGGATGTGAAAAATGATAGCTATACTGCTCATAAGGAGGTGTGGTAAAATGGCAATGTTGAAAATCTGGAGTGAAAATATTGAAAATTCGCAAATTTACAAGCCTGTGTAGGAACTGCTCAATGCATGCTCGTAAAACAGTCATATTTTGGAATTTTTGCACCAAATTTTCAACATGGGGTTTTTGGGACCCTTTCTCATGAAGATTCACTGTCATGGTGTTATTCAGGCCTAAAGGGTGATTTGGTGCAGTGACTGTGCAGTGACTGAAATCACCCTACTAAGCTCACGCTTATCATGACAGTATTCATTCATGAAAGGGTCCCAAAATCCCATGTTGATTTGGTGCAAAATCAAAAATGCCTGAGATATGCAATAATGTTGAAAACCCCTATCTAGCCCATTATACAGCTTACCGGCATTTCCTCAGTTCGCGGTCGGCTTTGAAGAGTGCAGACGTGTTCCTGGTCCACTGAAGATCATCGCGCCGAGCTCCGGAGGTAAGTATGGGGTGAGGGGGGTGTGGGGAGGCAGGGTGCGCAGTGGGTGGGTGCAGGTTGTTGGGGGGGCTGGGAAAAGCGCCGTGGGACCGTTTTTAATTTACAGGTTTAAAAAAAAGCGGCGTGGGGCGTTTGCCACACTGGGGTGAGCTCCCAGTGTGGTAGAAGGATGCTGGGGGCCGTGAAGCCAATGGGATTGGGCATCCCGTCGGCGGAGCAGCACGGGGCGTTTGCCACGCTGTGGTGGCTCCCAGCGTGGCAGCAAAGATTGGGGCAGCGTGATGCGGTGCAAGCACACAGAGGTGGTTTTCTTGAAGTGAAGACCACCGCTGTCATACATAGCACTGCATCTGATTGGTGCAGGACTGCCACACCTGCTCAATGGAGCAGGGGATTGCAGAGGGGCACACCTCCAAAGTGTCCCATTCTCCCAAGACATTCCTTGCGCATGCGCGCAAGCGAACGTAAAAATGGGTGTTCTACAAAATGTACCAAGAGAATCTCCGCATACAACTGCCGTCTAGAAGAGCGAAGTACTGTTGAATAACCAATACCCCCCCATTTAATTATATTATCAAAAACACCTTCCCAATGCTTAACCAGCAGTGGACTTTGTTTATTTTGTGAAAAACAATTCCCTTTCCACTCTGTCAATACCCTGGGTAACAACAAACTCCATTCCCCATCCTCGGACCAACCCCTTCATTAGGGGCAGATTTGAATATAAAAATATTGTAAAAAAACAAACAAACAAGGGATTTAACATATTAACTCCCCCAGCGTTAATATCCAGGTATAGAATATTCCACTTAACTGGGTTCAAGCTGTTCCTCCAGAAACAGGAAAAAACATATCCCATCAAAGATGCCTCTAAATGTTTTGGAATTAAAAATACTGTACTAATGTACAAGAACACTGGAACTAAAAACGTTCTTATCAAATAAACCCTCTTTTTTTTTGATAACTTCCAGCGATTCCATCTACTCACTAAGGCAAGAGCTTTGTCCCAATTGTAACTCACCATATCACTGCCTCCATAATAAATTCCCAAAATTATTATTGTTGCCTCAGCTACCTGAACTCCCCCCAAAACCTCATGTTTATCATCAAAACCTTGTAAATTAATACATTTTGTTTTGGCTATATTTAAGCTCGCACCTGTAGCTTTACTCACCCCTCACAACAGGCAGTTTGCCTTCTCAAATGACTGTCCATCTCTCATCAAGAGGTACAAATCATCAGCATATGTGAATTTTACAATCATTTAAAAAAACTCCAGCCAAACCATAAATTGAGGGTGAACGTTGTAAAAGCTGCAGTATTAGGTCAATCATAAAGACATAGAGAAGGGGACTAAGGGGACAACCCTGACAGGCCCTCTCCATATCCAAGACCTAGACCCTTTATTGCCATTATCATATGGAATCACATAAGCAAGATTATAACATAACTGTAACCAAGTAATAAACCTTTCCAGTGTTCCATATGCAGCCAGACAATGCCACAGAAAAGAGTGTGAGACCTTATCGAAAGCTTTTGCTTGGTCTAAACTTATAGGAACCCAGAATTATACTGCCCTACTGCTCCCTCCATCACTTCTCTGAGAAGAAGCAAGGCGCCTTTAATCTTCCTGCCAGGCACTGAACAATACTGTTGTGGACTGAATAACTCCCCCATTGTACTAGCCAATCTGTTCCCCAATAACTTGGCAAACAACTTAAAATCAGTATTGAGTAGTGTAATCGGCCGCCAATTATTTATGTCAGTTGAATCACCAGTCTTCAAGAGAAAAATCATAAGCCCTTCATACATTACCATTGGTAGAAAAACATCCTCAAGAAAAAATTTTTAAAACACCAATAATTCAACCAGGATAACTTCCTACAAAAGTTTATAAATTTTACCAGGGAGGCCATCTGATACTGGCAAAATCCCATTTTGAAGACTTCGCACTGCCTCTGCCATCTTCACCGCAGTAAATGGGGCTAACATTTGGTTCACCTGTCCCTGAGCTAATTTTGGAACATCTGCTGCTACCAGTAAGTGCTGGGTGAAATCTGACTCCTCCACAGGAGTCCCAAACAAGCTCTCCACATGCTATTCCAGCACAGTTATAATATCTTCATTTCCTGTAACCAAATGTCCCTGAGGGGATCATATACCCAACATCTGCCTCCTCTCCCTCCTTGTCTGGCTACTAACAAAGGGATTCACACTTGCTGCCTTCCCTTGTGTCCCATCGTCTGTTTCCTCTGTAATGATTGAAGCCAGTTGTACTGAAACATCTCATCTCTGTTTTAATCCGGTGATTTTGTCATATAAATTTACTTTCTCTATACATTGCTTGGATAATAAAGTCCCTAATTCACCCTTAATCTCAAATATGTGTTGTAAGATGCTGCTGCAACCTGTTTTCCATGATGCTGAAAAAACTGGTCATGAAGACTTTTAAATCTACCCACCATATTTCAAGGTTATCATATAGAATTAGAGTGGAGGCTTTATCTACTACCAGGGCCTTAAAATCTTGCAAAATTGCCAGATTTTCTAACAGCGAGACATTTAACCTCCAAAACCCTTGGTCCACTTCTCTAGGAGGGGGAACTGCAATATGTACACCTATTAAAGTATGATCCGATGTTTCCATCGGCAAATTACAGGTATGAACAATTGGAAGTGACTGCTTCACAAAAAGGAAGTCTATTCAAGAGGAAAGACATCCATTAAAGAAAGTGGAGGTTGCCGCCCATTTCCCACCTCCATGAACATCCTTTAATCCAGCACATCTAACTACTTGTCTAAGAAAGTTTTTATCACAATATTACTTTTCCCCTGCTTTAGTCTGCTGCAAATTTATGTCAAAATCACCTCCCCAAAAATCTGTCTACTGGTGTGTAAATAAGGTTAGACTTTCGTTAACAATGCAATGTATAAGGCCTTCATCTGAGGACCATAAACATTTACTAGCCTACATAGAAAGGAGTGACTCATAATGTCCATTAAAAAAGCTCTTCCTGGATCTATATTCACTAGATGTAACACTGTAACTTCAGATGAACAAAAACAAAATCCTACCCCACAGCACAACTCCTCCCCCATTGACCAGTGTGGAGCACCCCAAATACAGTCTTATGTTGCTTGTGCTACTTCCACTAATGAATGCAGTCTCATATCCTGTGAAAAAAATATATCAAAATCCAGTAGCTGTAAAATTCTGAAGGTCATTTAATGTTTATAATCCAATTTAATGCTATTCACATTAATACAAGCCACCTTCAAGTGGATGGGCTCAGGGAGGAGGTTTAAACACCTTCATACTGGATCTAGTCATCCGCTTTTGAGGTTCTACCAGTCTCTTTTTCTGAGGCCCAGTATCTACTGGAATCTGAACTGGCTGTGAAGAGGGTAATTTCCCTCTTCCAAAGGTGTCTCCATATCAGCCTGATCTCCCCATGTAGCAAACACTGAAAAGCGATTTGAGAGTGGCAAAGGGGACAGAAGTACAGCCGTCCTAACTATTGGTGGACCAACTGCTGACTGAAAGGGGGGAGGGGTGAATCTGGTACTAAAACCAGACCTTGGGGATCAGCTACATTCCCAGAGGAGGTTTCAGTCATCTCGGAAATAGGCTGAGGACATGTTTTCTGTGGGGGGTCTGGCGAGATGGCAGGAGGCAACACTACTATCTCCCTTCCTGTTCCAGTGGCATTCTCATTAAAGGGTGGAGGAGGAGGAAGTGTTCCTATATCAGAAGACCTTTCCCTTACGCTGTATTCCCCCACTCTGCTATTCATGGAACCACCCTGACCTCTACCTCTATGTCTGGGAAGATAAAAGGGGGCCCCATCTGTTCCAGAAGACTGCCTATTAGGATGTCTAGCCTGTGAAAGAATAAAGTCATGGTCTCAGATGTCCTCAGAGTTGTGTGCAGCCCAGGGATGCTCCTGAAAAGCATGTTTATTGTCCCCACAAAATTTGCAGACTGGGGAGGCCATACATTGCATAGCTGA
Organism: Neoceratodus forsteri; assembly: GCA_016271365.2. NCBI lineage: Eukaryota > Metazoa > Chordata > Ceratodontiformes > Ceratodontidae > Neoceratodus > Neoceratodus forsteri. The sequence continues at coordinate 1,137,230,574 of CM057452.1, forward strand.
TAACCTAGCATGCCGCAATGGAAACATTTAACACTGTCACAGTCATTCTTTAAATGGGTCAAAGATCCACTTCTGTAGCAGCCCTTGGGCTGACCAGCACAGAACAAAATGCCTCTGTCTCAGCCCAAACAAAATGAACTTGCCAAGTGTTGAAGCCCTTGTTCTGTGTGCTTAAGTTATACCAAAATGCCAGCCCCAGTCCAGAAACCATTATCATCCATAATGGGCATCGGATGGTCAAAAATAGTACACCACTTGTCTAACCAAAGGTAATGTTTGTAATATCTACACCCTCATTTCAGAAGAGTGGCGTTATTGTCTTGATTGTAGGCTTAGTAATGGGAATTGCAGTGAAATCATTCCAGACCTCCTTATCCTTAACTTCATAATACAACTTCCAAAACTTGTCCAGCAAATTCATTGAACAAAAACTGACATCATATACTCAGTCTCTTGGGGCATGAATGAAAGTGTATATTTCTGAGGGTGAAAAACCCATTGAATCCTTGATTAATGTTTTCCCCACCCACAGTCTCTCTGGGGACATGTGAGCAAGCCCCTTATACCTTAACCAGACCAAAAATCTTCACTTGGCCTCTTCTGCTGGTTTATGGAACAGGCCTGCATAGAACCCTGGCCTACGTTCATCAGTCAAGGGAGGAGCAGGCTCAGTATGTATAGGTGCGGGTGCAATTGCCGGAAACCCTGACCCCAGATCATCTGTGTCCCCTCTTACCTTCTCAGACATGTCATCTGGTAAAGTTCCAATATCATTAGGTCCAGCTATGAAATCCGTATGCTGCAGCTTAACTGAAACAGGCTGTACTGTCGTTTTCCGTGTCTGTCGCAGCACTCTGCTCTCCAGCCTCCGCTTCATCCCACGCAACTGCAGCAGTAATCGGCAGAGATTGCAGTGCATGCTTCTGCACCAACATCGTGTGGGACGGGACCTTTACTGTAATTCACTGAGGCGATAAAGCCAATCTGTCAGGGGATCCAGGTAGAGGTAACATGGGGTCAGGGATCCATTGTACACCATTATATAACCAACCCACCTGCTTCAGCACATCTCCAGGGGACCATTCCTCTGAGTCCACAGATTTCTGTCCTTCATCCATAACTGTGTCAGCGACTGTCTCACCCTGGCCTTCCAGCACACTATTGGGGACCGGTAACTGTACTGCCTGTAAACGCTTGCCTTGTCCATACAAAGGGCTAACTCCTGAGCTTTTTCTCTTCTTTCTCTCCTCATCCAATTTAGAATGACTTAACTCATTGTCTCCTAGCAGACGCCTGTAGTCGTCAGTAAAATACACTGGTGTGTCCTGAGGACGTCTGTAGAAGTCGGCTACTGACTCCCAATGTGCCCTTGCAACGTCTGGAGAAGTCACTTATATATAGTGTAACAGAATATAATATACATTTCACTGCATAGCACCATTGGAAAGGTAATTTTATGCTGAACCTCTTTGTCACTGATATTTTGTGCGTATCTTGTATACTTTAGGAGTTATTTGCATTTGTTTATGACATGGTGTGTATGGCTTATGTTGCCTGTTTTAGTGAAAAATATATATTTTTTTGCTGTTTCAACCAGCTTAAAAAAAATCTAAATTACATATTATTATTTGCATTTGTTTATGGTATGGTGTGTATGGCTGACATGTTTTACATCAAGATTCACCTAAGCAGCTTGAATAAAATTCACTTTTTTGGCACTTCAACAGGTATAAAATAAAAACCGTATTTATTACAACTGGTTGCATAGCACCATTAGAAAGGCGTTTTTGTGCTCATCAACTTTCGTGCTGATACATTGTGTGTATCATGTATACTTTTGGAGTTACACGCATTTGTTTATGATATGGTGTGTGTGGTTGAGATTCATCCTCAAATCTCACTCAAATCACCTTGACTAAAATGGGGAAAAATTACATTTTATAGTAAAAAGATATCTTTTTTTAACAAACATAATATTAAACCACCATCTAATGTCTGTATGCTTAAGTTGGTGTTGATATTTTACATATTTTCCAACAAAAAATGGCTTATGTTGTCCTTTTTTAGTGAAAAAAATATTTAGTTTGCTCTTTCGACCAGCGTGGTAAAAAAACAAAAATTACTTATTATTACATGCATGCCATCATTGGAAAGGCAATTTTGTGCTGAATAACTCTGCCACTCATACTTTGTGTCTAGCATGTACAGTTATTGAGCTATTAGCATTTGTTTGTGACATGCTGACTATAGCTTGATTTTGCTTAGAAAGGCCCAGGATTCACTGTTAAAAGTATAGAGGAGATTCAGGAGGCAAGTGGTGTAATCTCAGAGTGAGCCTGTGGAGGCAATGAGTTAAGAGAAATTCCTGTTCAGCTGCAGTAATCATCTCCATAGTTGCTTCTTTTTCTCTGCCATTTCTAGCTGAAGTATTTCCTTCTCATCATTTAATAAAGAATCCTCACCAGATATTTCAGAAGGTACACCAGTGTGAACTAAGAGTCTGTCCTGAGACTGCACTTAGTCTCCACAAGTTTCCCCCATAATATTGTCCAGGATTTCTGCTGGAGCTCCTTGAACCAGACCATACTCTTCTCCATTCTGAGGTCTACTGAGATCCTCCATTCTCACCTGCAGTGCACAAGCACCCCCAGCAGACTGCACTGAGTTTCCTGAGATTTCTATTTCATCTGTTTCCCATCTTTCCTCAGCATTTCCAAAGTATTAGTTTACATCAGGTTTTCCTGTTCCACCTCAGTGAGCTCCTCATCTGCCATCTTGGTGCCACAGACAAAATGGTCCCCTCTGCTCACAGGAAGTAAGGCCTCCTGCAGACAGAGTGGAGAATTTCCCGTGTCCTGGCCAAATTTCCCATTCACTAAAAGTACCACCAACAGCTTAATCTGGTTCAAGTAAGTATTTATGCCATGTTACAATTTCAGTTGGTTACCATCTGTACCCCCGTCACCCCTAAAAAAGGGACTTCTAGTCTTAGTGGGCCTACCCAGTCAACAAAATTCAATGAATAAATAAATTCCCCCATTATGCCTTATGGATTCCACATAAATCAAAATCATTCAAAGGCCATCTTGACATATAATTTTAATACCTAACGGCAAATCAGAGCCCTTTTCCTGATAAAAGGCTGCCAACATACTACAATATAAACAAACAACAAAGTCACAAATAAGGAACTAGTAGCTTATGGAAAAATCTACAGGGATTTATACAAGGATTTGATGCTGCCTCTACAGGGAAATACAGGAAAATGAGGGCTTGTTACAGGAAAATGATTATTTGGATCTGGGAACACTGTGATGATTGTGACTAAACAGCACTATATGGCACCAACAAGAAAATGACTTTTGGTCATTTGGTAGCTCTTCACAGCCCTATCAGCTCTGGGTAGAGTTTGTTGACTCAGATACCAAACTGAAGAATTCATACAGCAGTTTAGTTTGCTTTTGTGTTTTCATCCAATGCAGATGGAGCCTGCAAAATCACAGGAAGGATACTGGATGAGTCAAAGAGGAAAATGATTTTTTTGTGATGAGAAGCCAGAAGGGGAAGGAAGGAAACATATTCAATTCAATGCTTTAGAGTAACTGGTAATTGCTATTTTTCTTTTAAACTTAGATTGTGGGCTTTTAGTGACACTATACTTTCGTTGTTGTCTTTACTTATAATTGTTTTTGGGCTGTTGAAAATTTAAAACATAGTGGTGGTGTAATTCTGTGCTGTCTTTAGTACTGCAAATTTTATCTTGGCTTGTCTGACTGCCCTATAGTTGGGTGAAGGGTGTTAATTGTCTGGCCTCTGACCTCAGCTACGTGATAACTGGAGGTGGGGCTTAGTCAGAGTTAAAGTAGCAAGCAGAGTTTTATTTTCTCAGAAGAAGCCAGAAGGGAAGGAAGGAAACATATTCAATTCAGTGCTTTAGAGTAACTGGTAATTGCTATTTTTCTTTTAAACTTAGATCGTGGGCTTTTAGTGACACTATACTTTCTTTGTTGTCTTTACTTATAATTGTTTTTGGGCTGTTGAAAATTTAAAACATAGTGGTGGTGTAATTCTGTGCTGTCTTTAATTGCTGCAAATTTTATCTTGGCTTGTCTGACTGCCCTGTAGTTGGGTGAAGGGTGTTAATTGTCTGGCCTCTGACCTCAGCTACGTGATAACTGGAGGTGGGCTTAGTCAGAGTTAAAGTAGCAAGCAGAGTTTTATTTTCTCAGAAGAAGCCAGAAGGGGAAGGAAGGAAACATATTCAATTCAGTGCTTTAGAGTAACTGGTAATTGCTGTTTTCTTTTAAACTTAGATTGTGGGCTTTTAGTGACACTATATTTTCTTTGTTGTCTTTACTTATAATTGTTTTTGGGCTGTTGAAAATTTAAAACATAGTGGTGGTGTAATTCTGTGCTGTCTTTAATTGCTGCAATTTTCCGCCCACACCTCCCTTCCCCAACTCTTAATTATATGCCCTGTTAAATCTGATTGACAGGAGCTAAACACAGGTATAGTAAGGAATGTAGTAGGAGGGGCATAAGAGGAAGAGCCCACCCTCAGCATGACAAGTGTTTTGACTCATTTATTTATTTATTGGTTTCTTTTCTTTAAAAAAATTATCTGAGGATCAGTGGCAGGATTTTAGTACAATAAATGTAAAAAGGGAACTAGGGAGAGCTTCAATAGCAGACAAATAGTGGAATTGCAGTATAATGTGGGGAGTGGTGCAATGCAGTGGTTGTAGAGCAGCCATATTCAGGCAGACCTTCTGGACACTGAGGTGCTGCCCTATCTGCATCATCTCTCTGGACTGTGGGATGAGGTAGCCAGACTCAGAGCAGAAGTAAACTGGGTCAGGAGTACCATCACCCTATCCAGGGACCACCCAGTCCAATGCAACTGCCTCAAGGATGCCAGAACGAGGAGCACTTGGATGACAGTGGGCTCAGGAGAGGTTAGAGCAGTCAGGCAGAGCACATCCAGTCCTATTCCTCAGAACTCATATGCTGCACTGGCAAATGAGGACAACCAAATAGAGGTACCCAGAAGGTGGAAGGAAGGATGTGAGGTTACCAAGGAGTGACCTCAGCGGGAAAGCAGTGGACCCCAGAGGAGGAGGAGGAAGCAAATCCTGGTGGGGACTCCATCATAAGAGGATCCAGCTAGGAACACAGGAGGGAAGGACAGGAGGTGAGGTGTCTACCAGGTGCCATGGCATGGAGGATGGAAGGAAGATCCTGGAGATCACTGGGAAGGCAAGGCGGGAGGGTGAGCTGAATGTCATATCCACCTAGGTACTAATGACCTGGCAAATGGGGAGCCAAAGGAAGTTCAGGAAGAGTTTAGGAAACTGGGAGGGGTCTCAAGCAAGTAGCTACTTCTGTCACTTTCTCAGAAGTACTACCTGTGAGAGGCAAGGGAGGCATAGGAGTGCATGCACCAGGAACTTTAACTCACGGTTGAAGAACTGGTGCTGTGAGGAAGGTTTGGATTCATTGGTGACTGGGGACCCACCTGGAGGATGGAGGTTTGTTCAAAGCCTGACGGCCTGCATCCATCCTGAGGAATCAAGCACTCAATGATAAGTTTAAATGCTACATTGGCAAGCATTTAAACTAGAAAAGGGTGGTAGGTCAGCAAGGAGGTACCTGCTTGCTCACCCCACAGCTAGCAGTGGAACCAATGAACCAGAGGTGGCTATCTCTGCAAAGCAGTGTGCAAAAGATGGAGATTAGTGCCCAAGAGGTGGATAAGCAGAAAAGGGAAAAATTCAGCAGAAGGGCAGACAGCAAGGAGAACCAGGGATAAAGGACAACCAAGGAAGGGGCTGAGTAGAACAGTGAAACAGTCTAGGAGGTCAAATCATGGAAAGCCATGTGTGCAAATGCCAGAGCCATAGCAACAAGATGGAAGATCTGGAGGCTGTCATGGTACAGTCAGACCTGGACATTGTGGACATCACTGAAACCTGGTGTAATGATAACCATGACTGGGAGATGGCCATACCTGGCTACAACATATTCAGAAGAGACAGAGCAGGCAGGAAGGGAGGAGGAGTGGCACTGTATGTGAAAAATGACCTAAGGCCACAGAGATCAGGAGGAACAAAATGGGGAGAGATACATGGGTTAAGCTGGAAATGAAAATGGGACAGCCATCTGCACAGGTGTGGTCTATAGACCACCACCAGGAGGAAGAAACAGATAGGAGCTGATGCTAGACATCCAAAGGATCGCAGACAAGGTGAGGTAGTACTGGTTGGAGACTTCAATATTCCGGACGTGGAATGGAGCATCCCAGCAGCATCAACTAGAGCAGATTTATCCTGGACTCCTTCAGGGTGCCTTCCTCAAGCAACTGGTCATGGAACCAACTCAGCAGAAGGCAATACTGGACCTTGTGCTCACAAAGCAGGGACAGTGTGATGAGGGTAACAGTTGGGGAGCACCTGGGAAACAGTGACCACCAGTCATTGTGGTTTGAAATCACAAAAAGAAAGAACCAAACCACACAAAAACTACGTATCCTGGATTTTAGGGGGCAGACTTTGGGAAAATGGGGAGATACTAGAAAGATGCATTAAGGAATGGGACAGGAATCAGGGTTGAGGAACAGTGGGTATTTAAAAGCAGGATTACAAGAACAACAGAATTATGCATTAAGCAGGTTAGCAAGAGGAAAAGGAAGAGAGACCATTATGGTTTTCAAAGAGGTAGCAAAGAAAGAAAGCCAAAGATTGCATTCAGGCAATACAAAAGAACACAGGCAGAAGGGGATAGGAGAAGTACCAGGAGAAGCAAAGGAGGCAGGGAGGTCAGTAAGGAAGCCAAAGCTCAGACAGAAGAACACATTGCAAAATCAGTGGGTAGAGGGACAAAACCTTTTACAGGTACATAAGTGAAAAAGAAAGACAAAGGGAGGGATGGTAGAGACTGAAGGGGGAGGATGGGGAGACCTTGGAGGATGACAACAGTAAAGCTGACATATTGAACAGGTATTTCTGCTCAGTCTTTACTGAGAAGAGAGGAGGTAATGGGTCTGAAGGGTACAAGAGGTGAGAATGGTGCAGAAATGGACACAAGTCCCTTTACACGAGAAAGGGTCCTGAAGAAACTGGAAGTAATAAGAGTTGATAAAGCAATGGGGCCAGATGGGGTGCTCCAGGGTCCTTAAGAACTAAGAAGGTGGTGGCTGAACCTCTGGCTATCCTGTTTAGCCGATCACTGGAAACAGGAAGGTACCCAAAGACTGGAGGACAGCAGATGTAGTCCCCTTATACAAAAGTGGGAACAAAAAGAAGCGAAGACGACAATCAGTCAGCCTCACCTGGTAGTGGGGAAGATCATGGAAGCACTACTGAAGGAGAGATTGGTGGAAACATCTGGTTGTCAATGGACTACAGGACCCAAGGCAGCATGGTTTCACCAGGGGGAGGTCATGTCAGACCAACCTCATTGAATTTTTTGACTGGGTGACTAGGGAGGTGGATCAGGGGAGGGCAGTGGACATGGCCTATCTGGACTTCAGCAAGGCCTTTGACACTGTGCCACATAGAAGACTATTACACAAACTGGGGAATATGGGTGTGGGCAGGACAGTAGTGTGGTGGGTAGGTAACTGGCTGGGTGGCAGGACACAGAGGGTGGTGGTAAATGGCTGTCATTCCACAGAGGAAGAGTGACCAGTGGGGTACCACAGGGATCAGTGCTGGGACCGGTCCTATTCAACATCTTCATCAGTGACATTCTTGGATCTAGAAGGCAAAATTTCACTGTTCACTGATGACACAAAGCTCTGTAACAGAGTAGACACACCAGGGTGTAGACAGAATGAGAAGGGACCTCCAGAAACTTGAAGAATGGTCAGGGGTTTGGCAGTTGAAATTCAATGCAAAGAAGTGCAAGATAATGCATATGGGCACAAAAACCCTGGCACAATATATCAGTTGGGGGTGAGGATATAGCATTCACCAAGCAGGAAAGGGATCTTGGGGTTGTTATCTCTGATGACCTCAAGGTAGGAAACAGTATGACAAGGCAGCAGGTAAAGCAAATAGGATGCTGGGATGTATAAGCAGGGGCATCACCAGCAGGAAAAGGAGGTCATAATTCCATTATACAAGACACTAGTGAGGCCCCACCTGGGTACAGTGTACAGTTCTGGAGACCATACCTACGTAGGGACATAGACAGGGTGAGAAGGTTCAGAGGAGGGCAACAAAGATGGTGCATAGTTGCATCACAAGTCCTATGAAGACAGGTTAAAGGAACTGAACATGTACTCCCTGGAGGAGAGGAGGAGAGAGGGGGATATGATAGAGACAAACAAGTATCTTACAGGGAGGAACAGGGTGCAGGAAAAACACTATTTTAGCGAAAAAGATGTTCTAGGACTAGAGGGCATGGGATGAAGTTGGAGGGAGGATGATTCAAGGAAACATGAGAAAGAATTTCTTCACAGAACGGGTGGTGGACAAGTGGAACACCCTGCCAGAGGAAGTGGTGGGGGCCAGAAACAATCAGGATTTAGAAGTGCATGGGATAGACATAAAGGAATTCTGGAGGTCAGGGGTAAGGGGCAACAGACTTCTAGAAAAACTTAAACTGAACTTACAAGCTCAAATGGGCAGACTGGGTGGGCCATAGGCCCTTATCTGCCGACACTGTCTATGTATCTACGTATCTATGAGAGTACACTATCTTAGATATGTGCAAAATGCAAACCCATGGAAAACTCTTCTATTCTTATTTGTTTATAGCTGATGCGACCTTTGGAAACTAGTCACTGTCCTATTATAAGTGCCAATCAACCTAAGCACTCTTGAAAATTGCATAGTGACTTGACATTCCATCATCCACCACACCATGTTATCATAATTATGAACAGATACAGTATGTCACACACTGTTTTATTAACTAAAGATTATACTTTTTATTGCTGGCACTCTTTACTTAAAAATATTCAAATTAGGTTATTTGAGGAGACCATGATATTAAAATGAAAACTGCACAGTTAGAAAAGACATTTAAAACAATTTAGTTTCAGCCCACCCTCCCCAACCCCGCCCCTCGATTCATCCTTCCTTGGTTAAAGTGACTTCCATTGGTAGCTGCACCAATAAATTGCTTACAGGTGTTTATTGCATTGATGACTTGGAACTGGAGTTAAGAGTCATTAATATCTTGTATCGCACTACCACATCCCAAAATTTCCACTCTGGGCTCTGACAAATGTCACTTTGGGACTGCTTATCTCCAAGACCATACATTATGACCCATCAACCCATACATTTTTAAAAGATAATTATTTGCCCTTTCTAGCAATGTATTATGTAAGCAATAACATACAACGAGGTATGGGTTATATCCTGATAAGAACACACCTAGGTGCATTATAAGGCATGAGGCGCTTGTGCCGAGTGCCTTATGCACTGGGCATGTTCTTATCAGAACACAACCCACACCTTGGAGTGTGTTACTATGCTTATAAAATGGGCTGCCTAAGTAGAAATTAAAAATATAAAAAGAAAAAAGCTTTCAAATTGAAAAAATGAGGAAAGAGAGTTTTTGGGTTAGAAAGATAAAATAGTTCCTCTATGTACTGTTCTGTACAATACAGTGTATTAGCTTGGTCAGTAATACAGCCCCCCAAACACACACACTTGTCAGGATAGGTCCTATTTCCTCACTCCCCAAAACACACACACACACACTGTATTTTTTTTTTTTATTCTGTGCAGAGCTTGAGATTCTGTGTTTTTTAAAATGACTACTTGCTTTGGTCACCCAGATTCAATTAGACTGAGTGCCAGTGACCTTGCCCCAATTGTGTGATGTACTGTGATGTTTCTTGGTACTCCCTCCCTTCCAACGTACATTTTTTGTGTGTGCACTTTTACTCTTTTTTACATTTCTCTCCTTGAGTTGGTTTCTTTGATTTAAATTAAATGGCTGGACTGCAGTGGGAGCAAGCATGTCCCTCAGCTGCTTCCATACACAGACGCTGTCTGCTTCTTATGGGTCGGAACAGTGAGGAACAAACAAGAAATGACTTTTAAATTAATAGCAATGAGTGTAGTTCTTAGAAGTTTGGTAGAGAAGCAGGTCTGCTTTTTTTTCATTCTTGGCTGCTGTAACCTTCGCTGTTCCTGAGTGGGTATGTCGTGGGATTTGAAAGCCGCTGGAATCAGTTCAGTGACTTCATTGTGATTGGCTTGCAAGCAGCACAGCACAGGTCAGTCTTAATTTAAAAATCGAAAGTGACTTAGGAAATTACAGAAACAGACTCTGTGTGTGTGTGGGGGGGGAGTGTCACAGTGAGGACTTATAATAAGCTGCTGCACTTCACAGAAACTAGTGGAAGAGCTGCAGATTAGCAGTCTGGCAGGAGGTTTAGAGAAGTAAATTTTAAAGTATGTGAAAAATGTAAGTGGATTTTGTGTCCTTAATGCTTGACACTGTGAGGGACACAAGTACTGATTTTTATAGTACTGACACTGCTCTCCCATGGTTCTGTGAGTTGGCTTGCTGAGGAGCTAAAGTGCAAGAGTGGTACCACACTGGGTGGCATGCATTGATTTAACTGTGTCCTGTGTTTTGGTTGGCACAGTCAGTGCCAGTTGCAGGGTTATGTCCTGATAAGGACATGGCTGAAAAAGGCTTTCAGCCAATCAGAACTCAGGAAACGTTCTGCCCATTTTAAAAATGTACCCCCTCTCCATTCCCCCATCTAGGGGCATAAACTTCTTTCACAGATGGTCTGGGGCAAAGGAGGAGGGGTACCCTCAAGCGCTAACATTGAGACCAATGCACTTCAGATTAAGGCAGAAAAAGTTGTATCCTATCTTGCTGGTGTCTTCCACATTCGTGCCTCTCACCTTCACCCTCAGAATCTGGTTTTCGCCCCAAAGGCTGCACACCAGACCAGGAACTCCACGCTGTACCTCTATTGTCTCCAAAGTCCCCCTGAGCCCCTCGGACCTGCCATAAGCAGGATGAAACTGTATCTGGAATGCAACTCATGAGAAATTAATTCAACTGAACATAAAGAGAAAAAGAAGGATTTCATTTCATTTGCTTCCCCCTCTCAGTATAAATAAGGCACATCACTGTTATTTCCTCTCAAACTGGCTTCTTTATTCTGTTCCTGCACTGCAAATGATGAATCCCAGCAATACAGGGGTCACACCTTCATTTTTCAAGTAGATAATGTAGTTTCATGGGGCTAATTCAACTTTTTACACATACTGGCTGAACATTTTAAGGCAGCAGAACGATGACTCTTAATTAACTCATTCTATCCTATTGTCACTTAGAATGTTCAGGTACCCTCGGCCTGCTGCTAGAACACCTGTGTTCCTGAAAGGGTTCTAGATCTGCAGCATTCATACAAACACACTGTGCTTAAACCTACATATCTTAAAAACCATACATCCAATTTTAAAAATGTAAAAAGAAAAGTTTTTCAGGACAAAAAGGTTTTTGAAATGAGTGAGGTTTGATAATGTCTATTTAACTGGATTTAGTGTAAAGTTGTTTTCACATTTTAATAAATTCTGATGATTTTATCTAAATATAATTATGCTCTGTTTACTTAGCCATGCAAAAATATTACATTTCTGTAAAATTGTTGGTTAAAATTGTTAAAAATATACAATAAACATCTGTCATTGTCTAAATATAAATTTTGCAAGTTTTTTACAATTTTTTTAGTCAGAAATTAATATCTGAATCTCTTGTTAGTACAGCTTGAGTTTTTGTTCCACTCCACTGGTTGGAATTTTTGAAGTGTTTAATTCTTCTTACCCACTGATTTTAGTTTATGAATCTGATTATCAGTTTTTTTCTGTTTTTCCCCTAGTTTAGTAAGAACATATTTACACATTACCTTAGAAGGACATATCAGGAAGTGATGCAGGTAGGAAGTGCTTTGTGAGGTCGAGTGATGTAAATAGGAAGAACACTTCCAGTGTAGGTCAGGGAGCTGACACAGGAAATGGATATATTTTTTAGTGCTGGAGGTCTCTAATATTAATTACATATTTGTTGTAGTTAAAATGTGTAATTTCATTGAAATAAACTATTTTATTTTATTTTTGTAATAAAATCCCATAATAAGTACAGGAAACTGTATTCTAGTTGTGCTGTTTGCTTTATCATACTGTAAATGAATCATGATGTTGTTCATGTAAAGGTTCACAGTCTTTCAGTAAACATCATGTTGAATAAATGTGTGTATTATTTAATTTCCTGGCATAGTTTATTTTGGGGGTTGTATTTAGGATGGTTTAAGGTGAGGGAATGACTGTATGACAAAGCACTGTGTGTTAGTGGCAGGAATGTCCTGCATTCATAATACATGCTCAGATTCACTTCATATGTTCCGGGGAAATGAGAGGGGCTGTATGCATGTAATAATTGTGCTAACAGACACTATAGATACATTATGGGTATACGTACAGGATGATGAAGTTGCTGAAAAGGCACTGGTAATTTGGGGTATACTGTGTCATGGAGAAGTGGGTGGGTGTGCCTGTACAAAGAAATTATGCTCTTAGGCACTGCAGTCATTTTGTGTCATGAAATGGCACCATCCTGGGAGTATACTCAGTTGTAGGAAGCAGGTGGGGCTGCCTGCACCTGGTAATGGTGTTCACATGCCATGCAGAGACATTGTGGATATACGTGCAGGTGATGACATGGGCACCTGTAAAGGTTGTATACTATGTGCTGTGTCACCTGGATTGCCTGCATACACATGTGATATGTTGCAGCATTTAGTATGGTGCACTGTGTGGTGGTAGGGACTGTGGGTATGCCTGCACCATGGAGGATGCTCATTGGCACATGTGTACTGTGTGCTGGTTTTACTTGAATGGACTGTCTAAGTCATAACAGGCACTGATCACATCACAGTGCATCAGAGGTAAAGGCTGGTCTGAAGCATTATGAGCACTAGGAACTAAACAAGTGGTTGTGGAGTGATTCAGCTTGAATAGAACATTACAGTGCATCTGAGGGTAAGTGTTGGTGACTGAGGAGGGATCCATATCAGTAATGCACATCACATAGTATCAGAGATAAAGGTTGGACTGAAGACTGATGAACAGATGGACTAAATCAGTGACTCTGGTGGGATTTGAACCTGAACAGTACTTTACAGTGCATCAGAGATTGGGGCTGAACTAATGTCATATGAATTGATGGGCTACACCAGTGGATGTGGAGGGTTTTGAACATCAAATGCACTTCACAGTGCATTATGGGATTGATCTGGACTGATACATGGTAAGTCTATGTACAACACCATCAGCTGTGGAGGGATCTGAACCTGAAATGCACTTCACTGTTCACTACAGTTTGGGGCTCGACTGACGCATGATAAGGAGCTAGATCTTACAAGTGGCTGTGGAGGGATTTGAACCTGAAGAATACTTTACAGTGCAACAAAGACTGGGGCTGAACTGATGTCATATGAATTGATGGACTACACCAGTGGATGTGGAGGGTTTTTAACATGAAATGCACTTCACAGTGCATTATGGGATTGGTCTGGACTGAGGCATGGTAAGTCTATGGACAACACCATCAGTTGAGGAAGGATCTGAACCTGAAATGCACTTCACTGTTCACTACAGTTTGGGGCTCGACTGGACTGTGATAAGGAGCTAGATCTTACAAGTGGCTGTGGAGGGATTTGAACCTGAAGAATACTTTACAGTGCAACAAAGACTGGGGCTGAACTGATGTCATATGAATTGATGGACTACACCAGTGGATGTGGAGGGTTTTTAACATGAAATGCACTTCACAGTGCATTATGGGATTGGTCTGGACTGAGGCATGGTAAGTCGATGGACAACACCATCAGTTGAGGAGGGATCTGAACCTGAAATGCACTTCACTGTTCACTACAGTTTGGGGCTTGACTGATGCATGGTAAGGAGCTAGATCTTACAAGTGGCTGTGGAGGGATTTTAACCTGAAGAACACTTTACAGTGCATCAGAGGTTCAGTCTGGACTGATGTCATACGAGTCAATGGACAACACCAGTGACTGTGGAGGGATTCAAAAATGATTTGACTTTTACAGTGCATCAGAGATTGGGGCTGAACTGATGCCAGAAAAGTTGAAAGGCAACACCATTGTTTTTCATTTTAAACAATCAGCAACTGCGTATTAGGGAGAAAACTCAAGTGCAGAGCATGAGACAAACATGCTACTGACCCTAACTCACTTATCATCCATAACGCAGGGAGCAACAAGCCACATAGATTTTAACATAGCCATAATCCGAACAGAAACTCTTTAAAAAGTAACAAAAGGTGCTGAATTCATGTGACCTTATCTAGTACATGCACAAGAAACACTCACTCCCATCAGGAATGCCAGCTGGAGCCACAAGATGTGATCACACAGGATAACCAGAAATTATCCCAAAATGAACAAAGTGACAACCATGAAAACTTTTATCATAAATAAAAATAAAACAAATAAAGTAAATACAGATTACAAATGAAGTTGCCACCAAAATGAAGTGAGTATTTTAGGATAAGAGCAGCACTTCCATCTTGAAACTAAGTTTCCAGTCACCATGCTCTTCCTGCATCAGTGTGTGCTCTGACTGGTTAATGGAAATAGGGACATGTACAATAAGCACAGAGCAAGCATGGCAACAGTGAGGATCAATATGACCAAATGGTGACACACTACAGAGCAAGGGTGGGTGCAGGTGATGGCTGCGATCCCTAACTGAAACATCAAAAAAAAAAAAAAAAATCACTGTACACTCCAGAGCCCAGAGAGTCACTTTCCCTATAGTGACAGTTTAAAAAAATATGAGTCCTTGCTTGAATGCTAAATAAGGATTTAGTCTAACGTTTCAGGCACACACATTGAATAGAATAGTGGAAGGCACTACAAAAAGATCTGCATGCAGGTTCCCTGGTGCTTCGACAACTAAGGCTTCATCAGGGCCTGTGCCTAAGACGGTCCCATTATATCAATTAAATTCAGAATCGATGATGTCAGAAAATCTGATCAATCACAGAGCTTGATTTTTAAATATAGAAATATTCAGCTCACTTAGTGGTATAAATGGAATAATAGTTATAACAATCATGATATCAGTGACAACATGTTATTGTAGAAAAATACCCCGGAAGACAAAAAAAATGCACCAAAAGTGGTGACGGCCAATCAAATTGCTCGAATAAAAAAATATATACAGTTTGTTATGAAATTAATTGTAGTGTCAACCTGATCATCTTAACATGTTACACTAAAACAAGATGATTTGTTGTTACATGACAAACTAATGGCAGAATGAACATAATACATTTTGCAGCATGCGAAAAATAGTAAATTTATTTATTTACATTAAGGCTTGTTTTCAAAATCAGCCAATGGTAATGCATATTATATTAGGTAAAATCAGTAAGGTATGATGTCCCCTATTAGCTGGTACAACTCAGTTCATCAAATGTAAATAAATGCTTGGCGACCAAGAGAAAGACATGGGCGTAATCAGCGTCATCATACCACTACAGCACATGATTTAGGACACCATATGGTGTCATCAGGAAAAAGAGGTATGTTTTATGATGCCTATGGCGTCATCAGGAAGGAATGAGCAGTTCAAGCAAGAATTGTTTTCTCTCTCTCCCCCCCACCTCCCTCCTTCTCATGCTTTACCCAAGACCTACTTGAACTCAGATCCCTGCACTCTCTTGGCTCCTCTGGATCTGGTAAGTCAACCATTCTTTCTTCCTTACTCCTGGGTTACCCACTCAATTCCACTGGTCATCCCCCAAACACTGGCATGGAAAAGCGGGGTGCTTCCCCCACCTGGACCGCTGGGTGCTGACCAAAGCCACAGGGGCTTCCAAGAAGTTTTCCTGATGACCCAGGCCCTGTAACCCACTTCAAGCTTGGCTCTGTATGGGTGTTACTTCAGCACTGGCCACCCTCTCTTGGCTCAGCCTCTCCTCTAATCAGCCCAACTGGTGCAACAGCCCCAAAACCCAGCCCTGGTCCAGTACTCCTGGCCCCATACTACAGACTGACCTGCCTTCTCACTGGTGGCCCAGATTGCTCCGGATTCTGCTGTTCATCTTCCAGGCCCACATCCTCTTTTGTCACCCCTCCTCAGATTGAACTAAGCTCCAGCATGAGGGCTACCCTCAAGGCCTGCCATTATGGCCTGTGACTCACCAGGCCTTCAATGTTCTGGTGCCTCAGGACCTGCCCCTCAAAGCAGGCCCATATCTTGCGTGAAGGGCCCCTGGGCTCCCTCTATCCCAGACTGCCTACCATGCCAGTGCAGATGGAGCCACTGGGCTTCCCTCCTGTGGGGGCCCCTGCCACTGCCCCCCACAGCCCTGGTTATGTCAGGAACACTGCCACAGTGGTCTCAAGGGTTCCTAACTCCTCCTGGCCTACAAGCCACCTACACTCCCTGGACCCAAAAGACGAGGACCTGGCTACACATCATTCCCCCACAGAGCTCCATTCCCCCAGCTCCTCGTTGACCATGACGCTAAAAAAAGCCATCCTGACTTTACTCTGGGGGGGGTCCTCCACTGGCCCTCCCGGACCACCAAGCTACCTTTCTTGCCCACCTAACCTCTGCTTCTTACTCTGCACTTCCAGCCACCCTTCTCCAGCCCAAGGCCTAATGCCTGGGCTTGAAAGGACCCAATACTTCCTATCTGTTCCCTTATATGCTCCCTAAAACCTACTCTCTGCTGCCACCTTGAGGTATCCAGCAGCCAATATCCCCCAGAGCACTAACATAGAAACATAGACTTTGAGGTCAGATAATTGACCCACCCAGTCTACCCATTTCCCTACCTACTGGATAAGCTGCAGATTCTAGTTAACCAACAGCCTACTTCCTGCAACCCCCCACTATAATTGCCTTGTGTCTGTCCCATGCATGTTTGAATTCCCCCACTGTTTTAGACCCAACGACCTCCTCAGGAAGGCTGTTCCATGTATCCACCACTCTCTCCGTGAAAAAATTTCCTCACATTACCCCTGAGCCGTCCCCCCCTCTATCTTTAAATTGTGCCCCCTTGTTCTTACACATCTCTTTTTCTGAAAGATGCTACCCTCCTGGACTTTGTTGATTCCCTTGAGGTACTTGAACATTTCTATCATGTTCCCCGTCCCTCCTTTCATCAAGAGTATACATATTAAGCTCTCCCAGTCTCTCTTCACATGGTTTCTGCTGCAGACCCTGCACCATTTTAGTTGACCTCCTCTGAACTGCTTCCATCCTGTCTATGTCCTTGCGTAGATGAGGTCTCAAAACTGCACACGTACTCAGATGGGGTCTCACCAACTGTCTTTACAGAGTATATACTTCCTTTTTCTACTTGTGATGCCCTTCCTATGCATCCCAGTATCTCCCGGCTCTCCTTACTGACTTTTCACATTGCTACCCACCTTTAGGCTCATCCGACATGACTACCCAGGTCCTTTCCATTTTTGTTGTTGTTAGTATCTCCCCTGCTATTGTGTACTCTTCTCCTGGGTTTTTGTTTCCCAGGTGCATTACTTTGCACTTCTTTGCATTGAATCTAAGTTGCCATATGTCTGACCATTCCTTCAGCCTTGCCAAGTCCCTTCTCATCTTTTCTACCCCCTCTTGTGTATCAACTCTGTTACAGATCTCTGTGTCATCTGCAAAGAGGCTTACCTTTCCCTCCAGACCCTCTACAATATCACCTATAAAGATGTTAAAGGGACTGGACTCAGTACTGAGCCCTGAGGTACTCCACTAGTAACCCCCTTTCTTCGGAATGTGTTCCATTCACTATTACCTTCTGTGTCCTGTTGTACAGCTAGTCTGCTACCCAGGCTACCACCCTGGGACCCATTCCAGGCTGGCTAACTTGATTATTAATCTTTGTCTTGGGACTGTGTCAAATGCCTTGCTAAAGTCTAGGTAGGCCATATCCACAGCCTCCCTGGTCTATTACTTTGACCACCCAGTCAAAGAAATCCATTAGATTTGTCTGACATGACCTTCCTGCTCTAAATCCATGCTGTTGGGTCCTGTGCCCCACTGGCCTCTAGGTACTCAACAACATTCTTTCTTTCAGAAGTGATTCCATCATTTTCCCTACCTCCGAGGTCAAACTTACAGGTCTGTAGTTTCCTGCTTCTGCCTTGCTACCACTTTTGTGAAGGGAATCACATTTGCCCTCCTCCAATCCTCAGGTACCACCCCATCCTGCCATGATTTGTTAAAAAGCATGTTCAGTGGTGTCACTAGGACCTCCTTAGTTCTTTTAGGATTCTGGGTGAATCCGTCAGGCCCCATTGCTTTGTCCACCTTGAGTTTTAGGGTTCTTTCAGGACTCTTTCTTCTGTGAATGGACTGGTGTCAACCCCTCCTACCCAGAGTGCTTCTATTGTCTGGTTTAGGTAACTCCTCCTCATCTTCTTTTGTGAATACTGAGCAAAAGTATTCATTCAGTATCTCTGCCTTTTCACTGTCTCCCTCTGTCCACCTCCCATTCCTTTATTAATCTTCTCTCCCTCCCTTAACCTTTCTATGCTCCTAATGTACCTATAAAGGTTTTATCCCCTTCTTAACTGGGTTGGCTATTTTTCCCTGTTTGGGCCTTTGCTAGTCTGACTGCCTTCCCCACTTCTTTCTGCTTTAATTGATACAGTTCCCTGTCGTGCTCCTTCTGTGATTCCTTATACTTTTAGAATGCAGCCTTTTTCTCCTTAACCTTCCCTGCCACCTCTTTTGAGAACCATAGTGGTTTTTTACTCCACTTTGTTTTCTTTATTTGTTTCACACAAAGGCTTGTTGCCTTTATGATGGCAGTTTTGATTTTTCTCCATTGTTTTCTTCCACCTCTTTTTGGTCATTTGCTAGTGCATTTTTCAGGTATTCACCATTTTGCCAAAGTCAGCCCTTCTAAGTACAATATCCTTTTTTTTGTATGCCTTATCTCCATGGTTGTGCTTATTGTGAAGCACACTGTGCCATAGTTGCTTGTTCTCAGATGTCTGCTGACTTCTAAATTTGTGATCCTCTCTCCATTTGAGAGTACCAGGTCTAGTACAGTCAGACCTGGTTAATCCATGCCTTGTTAATCCATATGTCTGATTATCTGAATGAAAAACACTGCATACAGATTTTTTGTTGGGCTATTGACCTCTTTATTATCACTGTCTGGTTACTACGTAGATTTGTATTACGTAACAAAATTGGCAAACACAAATGTGTATGGATTAACCAGGTCTGACTGTATTTGTCCCTCCCGAGTGGGTTCCAACACTAGCTGTCTAGGCCTGCCTGCAGGCGTGAGAATGACCCTGCTCTTGGATGTGGCTGTAGTACATGTTATCCAGTTAACATCTGGCATATTCAGGTCCCCATCAACAGTATCTCCCTTTTTTCAGCCATTTTGAGAATGTTCTCTATCATTTTGTTGTCCATTTCCTCTCCTTGAGGCAGGGGTCTGTATACAACCCCTGTGTGAATTGTGATGCCATTTCCTGTCTCCAAGGTGACCCAGGTGCCTCTTGTCCCCCTTTACTTTTTTAGTTCTGTAGCTTTGATCCCTTTCCTTATTTATAGAGCTACTCCACCTCCATTTTACCTTCCTGTCCCTTCTGTAGTTGTGTACCCTGGTATGCTGACATCCCAGTCATGGTTCTTGGTGTACCATGTTTCCGTGACTGCCATAATATCAATTGTTCATCTTCCATCAGGGCTACTAGCTCAGGAAGCTTGTTTCCCAGACTATGGGCATTGGTACTCATTGCCCTCCATTTAATGTGGCTTTATCCTTTTTTCCCCATCCTGCTCTTATTGTCCTTGTCTGTTTTCCATTTACCCCATCCTGCCCTGTGCTGAGCTCTGTACGTATTCCCTAGCTCTTGGGGGGGGGGGGGAAAGGGATGCCTAAATGGGAGCATAAGCCCCCTTTAAAGGGTGGGCTTACATAAATCTGAGGAATGTATGTTCCTTTGTGGGTGAGGGGAGTCCCATTGCACAACTCTTATCATAACAGATGGGGATTTTCCTCCCTGTGCTCCCAGGTCACCCCTGTAAATGGGCTTTGTGCCCAGTGGACTTTTAACTATTTACCAAACAAAAAATTAATAAAATATATCAGATACTTTTTACCATGTTGGTGTGACATAGTTCGTTCACTGCTGGCATGAAGTTTACATATGTGATGGACTTGTGAGTTGATACATCTTTTTTCACTTTATAGCACTTTTATACAATAAGCAGCAGTAAGCTACTGTATATTGATACGGGTGCTTAGCTCAGTCTTCTTAGCTTTGGGTTTCATTTTGTTTTCTCTGTTTTAACATATTGTTATATTTAAGTATTTTGTAAATGGTGTTTTTTAAATGTCCCAACTTTTATTTCACAATCAGCATAAATTAGTATGAGAATGACAGTTTTCCAGGGGTTTGAACATTTCTAAATTACGTCATGGAAGGAGACAATGGCTGCTGTAATATTAGCCACTGCACTGAACTACATGTGTGGTATTCCAGAAAGGAGACCACCTCCTTCTTGTAGTTTAAATGTATAGGATACATTTCATGGGCATTCTATTAAAATACATGATATTTATAGAAATCATAAAAACTACATTACTACAGTATATAAAACATGTTTTAGAAATGCCATTAAAGTTTCCTAACTAGAAATTTCTTCAATTATTACAAATGATTGGGCAGAAGGGACAGAACAAATTTCTGCAAGGAGTGTGTTCTGTGACCCTAAAGCACAGGCTGAAGAAATCTTGATCGCTAAGTCCCACCCCAAATTAAAAACTATTTGAATAGACAATGTAATTTGCATAAACAGCCCTTGTTTTTCTGCTGGAGGATTTTTAAAGCATTCAACTTGTTCCAGTCCCTGTTTACTCAACCGGTTACAGAGAGAGAAGACACAATGCTCTCCTTCTTTTACTTTGCCTGGGCAATGCTGATGTATATTCAGGGTAAGAACAGATAATATCATTCATGGGTTAAATGGAAAGGCTTGTCTTAAACAACTTTATTTCTAATATAGTTATACATTTTAATCTTGGGAATGTGGTGGAATTACAGTACTGTACTGTTTAAGTAGCCCGAATACTAAAAGTTCCTGTTCATGTGCTCAGCCATTTAGGTGTTAACAACAGCATTTTATCTTTTCTTTCTATGCAGATTCCAAAGGGGACATTGTGATGACTCAGTTTCCTCTCTTTAAATCTGTATTACCAGGAGAAACCATCACTATTACCTGTAAAGCCAGTTCAGGCATTTCCAGCAACATAGTCTGGTACCAGCAGAAATCTGGACAAAGTCCCAAGCTCCTAATCTATAACACTAGCACCCGTCCCTCTGGAGTCCCAGATCGGTTCAGCGGCAGTGGATCTGGAACAGACTACACCTTTACAATACACAAAGTTCAGACTGAAGATGCTGGAGATTACTACTGTCAGCAGTATAGTAGCTTCCCTCTCACAGTGATACAGACCATAACAAAAAACTCCTCTAGTGACAGTTACACAGACTGTGTGCAGTTGTTAAGCATGCAGCTGGTGCATACCCTTGGTGGTTAAACTACGGGATACCCATCCTTCCCTTTAAAGTAACAACTGCTTTCTGGTTCTGCCATAGTTTCTTATGGGTTGACCAAAACTATGGAAGCCATTCCAGACAATTTCTGGCATCACATGACTGAGCGCCTCTCAGGCTATTTCTCTGTTAGTTTTGAGTGCCACACATGTGAACTTACTTTAGTAAAATTCTAGCATAACATTTCAGCAATTGCAAGTACATTTAGTGTGGCATTTCTGAGCTTTATCAAGAGGTTTTGAATTTGTAGATGTTTCAGTTTGCTTGACAGGTGAATAAGCAAACATCCTGGTATCACAGAACAACAGCACTGCCAATTCTTGCCAAAGCTGCTGATCTCACCTACCCCCATTACCGTAACCGCTGGTTCTTGATAAAGTCATTCTAGGTCACTCGGTGTGATCCTGCACACTCCATCCCCTAA
This sequence comes from Neoceratodus forsteri, assembly GCA_016271365.2. Lineage (NCBI taxonomy): Eukaryota > Metazoa > Chordata > Ceratodontiformes > Ceratodontidae > Neoceratodus > Neoceratodus forsteri. The sequence continues at coordinate 1,137,252,611 of CM057452.1, forward strand.
ACACTGGTATAGCCCTTTGTTGCTAAGGCCACTTGTAACACTCAGGGTTATTCTCCCTCCCCCAACACACACACACATGGCAGCAGGATGGGGGATCTAGGGCGATTGTGTATATCTCTGGCCTGTTGCTGCACTTTGCTATAACTATGTGTGTTACAGCTCCAATGTGTTGATATGGTACTGTAATGCCAACATAGAGCTGCAAAGAAATAACAAAGGGTTAGAAACATAGAAACATAGAAAATGTCGGCAGATAAAGACAGCTAGGCCCAACCAGTCTGCCCATAGGCCCTAAACATTGTATGTGGCCACTGACCCTATCTGATCAATGGCTTTTCATCACCCTCCCTCTCAAGCTTCCCTTGTGCCTGTCCCAGACATGCTTAACCCCTCCACTGTGCTTACCCCCACTACCTCCTGTGCAGAGTAACCCAAGCGCTGACTACCCTTTCTGTGTAGACAAACATCCTGCATTACCTCTTACCACCTTCCAATTTCATATTGTGTCACCTTGTTCTAGTACTTTTCCTACATTGGAAAAGATCCCCCACCTGCACCTTGTTTATGCCCTTGAGGTACTTGAAAGTTTCACTCATGCCCCCCATCCTCCAGTGAGTACATATTAAGGTCCCTTAGTCTCTCCTCATATGTTTTGCTGTGTAAGTCCTGCACCATCTTTGTTGCCCTTCTCTGGATAGTCTTCACATTATCTATGTCCTTGTGCAGGTGTGGCCTCCAGAACTGCAAACAGTACTCCAGGTGAGCCTTACCAATGTTTTATAAAATGGCATCACCACCTCCCACCTTCTGCTAGTGATACCTCTGCCATGCACCCCAGCATGCCACTGGCCTTCCCTGCTGCCTTTGTACACTGCTTTGATTCCTTAAGGTCATCAGAGATGATAACCCCTAGGTCTCTTTCCTCTTTGGTGACAGTCAGCACCTCCCCCCCCCAACCTGTAGCTCTCCTAAGGGTTCCCTCTACCCAGGTACATTATTTTGCACTTCTTTGCACTTAACCTCAGCTCCACATCTCCTGCCATCTTTCAAGCTTCTCCAGGTCCTTCTTCATTTTCTGCACCCGTTCTGTAGAATCCACCCTATTGCAGGTTTTGGTGTCATCTGCAAACAGACAAACCCCTCTGCAATGTCACTAAAGACACTGAACAGGACTGGTCCTAGAACTGATCCATGTGGTACCCTGCTGGTCACCCCCTTTCTCCAGATTGTACCCCATTTACCACCACCCTCTGTCTCCTATCTGTTAACCAGATCCTAGCCTACTTCACCACCTTGTCTCCCATGCTCAGACTACCCATCTTGTTAATCAGCCTTCTATGTGGGACGGTGCAGATGGCTTTGCTAAAATCTAGGTAGGTGGTGTCTACCACCCCTCCCTGATTTACTTCCCTAGTCACCCAATCAAAAAAAGCTATTAGATTCATTTGACATGACCTTCCTGCCATGAATCCTTGTTACCTCAGATTTTGAGCACCCTGGATTCCACATGTGCCACTATCCTTTCTTTCAGCAGTGTCTCCATGATCTTTCCCACCACTGAGGTGAGGCTGACTGAACTGTAGTTCCCCGTCTCCTCCCTACTGCTGCTTTTGTGCAGTGGGATTACATGTGCCCTCCTCCAGTCCTCTGGAACCACACCTGTGTTGACTGGCTCTGTGTACAGGGCTGCCAGAGGCTCTGTTAGTTCCCTTCTCAGCTCCCTTAATATCCTCGGGTGGATACTGGCTGGCCCTATGGCATTATCCATCTCCAGCTTTGTGAGTTCTTCCAGAACTCAATTATTCACTTACTGCAGTAGAAGAAGCACTTTTTGTGACAGTTGTTTTTTTCTTCTGAATTGCTGGGCCAGATAGATTTTTCAATATTTATAAGTAGGTCTTAACTAGATGTTGATTTAAGCTGTTTTCTAATAAGCTAATTGCTAATTTTTCAAAGAGCTTATAAACAAATATTGCAACCATTTTAAACTTTGCCAAAAAATAGAATCAAAGACCAAAGCAAACTCTGTTAGGATTACAAAGCAGAGTAACACGTAACTACTCCTGCTAGATTTATTTTTCTTTAAAAATGATTTCAGATCCCAATCATCATTGAGCCCAATGGGTTTCATGCTGCAGAGTTTTAAAATCATTTTGGCTCTCTTTTTGCAGCAGTAAGTTAGTTCTATCCCCTCCAAACTTGAGAACTGGCACATGTTCAATGTCCATAAACTTAAGGCATTTGGGATCTGCAGGAGTGATTAATTACTTGCTACTCTGCTTTGTGATCCTAATGGAGTTTGAATCACAGAACTAGACACCTGGGACTGTTGGGTATTGTTGGACGGGGCACATGGGGATGGGAAAAGGGGACCACTGGACACCAGGGAATGCTTTATATGCTACTTCAGGAGGAGGGGACTACTGGATGCCAGGGAGTTCTTTATTTATGCATAAAGGGGACATTGAGGATTGGAGGAGGGTGAGTGCTAGCCTCCAGAGAACTGTTTTATTTTATTCAACAACAGATCAGGATTGGCAAGTGGGGACCACTGCACATGTTCCCTCCTGCCCATGGACTGCTTCAGGTGTGGTGCAAGTTCTCTAAACCCTCCCAGAGGGCACACTTATAAGTACCATGAGACCAACCCTGGCTGATCTAACAGTACTTAGAAGTGTGCACTCCGGGAGGGTTTAGAGAATCTGAGATAGGGGATATGGCAGCTAGCATCTGCTACATGCCCCTAGCATGCCGCGCCAGCTGCATGGTGCAGACCTGGTGCACTAAGTCTTGGTGTGGTGTGGGGGGTGGTCTTTGAGAATGGCAAAATCTGCATGTTTTGATACAAGGTGCCCCTTACACCACTGCTGTGTGATGCAAGCACCTTGCATCAAAGACGATGCTTTGAGAATCAGGCCCAGTAATTCAGAAGAAAAAAAAAACAGTCTCAAAAAGTGCCTCTCTTACTGCAGTAGGTGCATCCTCTTTACTGATTGAAGCTTTCTCATACTCCAAGTCCCTGTCTTCTGAGATCCCATCACGTTTGTCTGCTGTTGCAAGTGATACCCAGTTAACAAATACAGGCCAAGTAAAATGCAGCAAGAAATGCTTGGGTTATGAACCAGCAGCTAAGAAAAGTAGATTTACCAAAGGTACAGTTATTAAAAATAAAGGCAGTTGCCAATAATACATGTAGTGGAAAGAAGAATAAGCACACATGCATACATTTGCCACTTTCTTTAGATTCTACCATTTCTCATTTCTCTATGAGCCTTCAGGAGTCAGACCATGTAGATAGCAGTGGCAGTGAGAATGTTCCTGAAACAGAGGCAGTGCATGATGGGAACTCTGATGATGAGGGCTTGGAGCCAGAGAAACTTGAGATGCCAGACCAAGAACCCTCTTGGAAAGGTCATTAGGAGCCAGTGAAAAGGAAGGCATATCAGGCTTACCTTTCTTCTCTGATGAGGGCAGGCCTTACACCCAATCATCTAGAGAGGACATAGAGGAAAATAATCAAAATATAGAAATTAACATAGACATGCTGGATGATGATATGCTGGATATGATAGAAGGCATCCTTAGGATGGCAGAGAAAGGGGAGATACTTTTGATGGGAGACCTGAATATGCCAGATGTTAACTGGAGCACATTTGTTGCAGCCACATCAAGGAGCAGGGCCATTCTCAATGCCCTACAGGTGGCATGCCTCAGACAGCTAGTTTTGGAACCCACTCATGAGGGAGCAATCTTAGACCTCATACTCTCAAATGGGGACAGTGAGAGGATCTCAGATCTAGAAGTGGGTTGCCATCTGGGAACAAGTGACCTTCAAACAGTGTGGTTCATGATAAACTCAGCTACAGAGTCAAGCCATACAAAAGTGAGGGTACTGGACTTCAGGAGGGCTGACTTTGGCAAGATGGGAGAGTGCCTTAGAAAAGCACTAGCAAACAGGTTAGAAGGAGAGGTGAAGCAACAATGGGGAAAAATCAAAACTGCCATCACTGAGGCAACAAGCCTTTGTGTGAAGCAAATAAACAAATCAAAATGAAAGAAAAAGCCACTATGGTTCTCAAAAGAGGTGGCAGGGAAAGTCAGGAGAAAAGACAGCATTCAGGAAGCATAAGGAAACACAGAAGGAGCAGGACAGAGAGCTGTACCAGTTAAGGCAGAAGGAAGCAGGGAGGAAGTCAGAATAGCAAAGGCCCAAACTGAGGAAAAGATAGCCAACTCGGTTAAGAAGGGATAAAACCTTTATAGGTACATCAGGAGTGAGAAAGACAAAGAGAGGATAGTGAGGCTGAATAGAATGGACGGTGGATGGGCAGAAAGGGACAGTGAAAAGCAGGATACTGAATGAATATTTCTGCTCAGTATTCACAAAGAAGGAGGAGGAGGTGCTTAATCCAATTAACAGAAGCACTCTTGATAGGGGGGTTGATCCCAGTCCTTTCACAAAAGAAAAGGTTCTGAAAGAACTCCTAAAACTGAAGGTAGACAAAGCAATGGGGCCTGATGGAATTCACACTAGAATTCTAAAGAATTAAAGGGAGAACTAGTGAAACCACTGACTACCCTTTTTAGCAAATCATGGGAGAATGATGTGGTACCTGAGGACTGGAGGAAGGTGGATGTGATTCCCCTTCACAAAAGTGGGACCAAGACAGAGGCAAGAAACTACAGACCTGTCAGTTTGACCTCTGTGGTAGGGAAAGTGATGAAATCACTTCTGAAGGAAAGAATTGTTGAGTACCTAGAGGTCAGTGGGGCACAGGACCCAAGGCAGCATGGGTTCACAGCAGGAAGGTCATGTCAGACGGATCTAATTGATTTCTTTGATAGGGTGACCAAAGTAGTAGACCAGGGAGGGGCTGTGGACATGGTCTACCTAGACTTTAGCAAGGCATTTGACACAATCTCACACAAAAGATTAATAGTCAAATTAACCTTGATAAAACATTGGCTGGACAACAGGACACAGAAGGTAATTGTAAATGGAGTCCACTCTGAAGAAAGAGGGGTTACTAGTGGGGTACCGCAGGGTTCAGTATTGGGTCCAGTCCTTTTAAATGTCATTATAAGTGACACTGCAGAGGGACTGGACGGAAAAGTGTGCCTTTGTCAGATGACATAAAGATCTGCAACAGGGTTGATACACAAGAGTGGTGGAAAGGATTAGAAGGGACTTGGCAAGGTTGGAGGTATGGTCAGAAGTATGGCAGCTTGGATTCAATGCAAAGAAGTGCAAAATAATGCACCTGAGAAACAAAAACCCAGGGGAAGATTTCACAATGGGTGGGGGAGGTAGTAACAACAACAAAATGGAAAGGGACCTGGGGTAATCATATCAGATGACCTTAAGGTTAGCAAGCAATGTGAGAAGGCAATAGGGAGGCTGGGGTATACTGGGATGTATAGGAGAGGTATCACCAGCAGAAAACAGAAATTGTTATCCTCTGTACAGACAGTTGGTGAGACCCCATCTGAGTACTGCATCCAGTTCTGGAGACCCCATCTCTGCAAGGACATAGACAGGATAGAGGAGTCCAGAGGAGGCAACTAAAATGGTGCAGGGTCTGCAAGAGAAGCCATGAGGAGAGACTAAAGGAGCTTAATATGTATACCCTTGAGGAAAGGAGGGGGGACATGACAGAAACTTTTAAGTACCTCAGTGGAATCAACAAAGTTCAAGAGGGTAGTATCTTTCAGAAAAAGAGATGTGCAAGAACAAGGGACACAATTTAAAGATAGATGGGGGCAGTTCTGGGGCAATGTGAGGAAGTATTTTTCACAGAGAGGGTGGTGTGGCATGGAACAGCCTTCCTGAGGAGGTTGTGGGGTCTAAAACTGTGGGAGAATTCAAGAATATATGGGACAGACATAAGGCAATTCTTGTGGGGGTAAGAAGAAATAAGCTGTTGGTTAACTAGGATCTGCAGCTTATCCTGTAGGTAGGGAAATGGGCAGACTAGGTGGGCCAAGTGGTCCTTATCTACGTCAAAGTCTATGTTTCTATGTTTCTATGGTTCAGAAGTTGCAATTCAGGGACAAAAATAAAAAAGGCATTCTCTTCCATTTGGAGTTTTTTTTCACCTTGACCCAAAGAACAGTGTGCGAGCAATATGCTGTTTATGTAAGACCTCTTTCAGCAAAGGAAGACAGGCAAGGAACCTTGGCACGTCAGCCTTAGTAAGACACTTACAGCAAACACATCCACTTCAGTGGGCCAGGAATAAGTCACACGGTGACATGGCACAGGATGTTGTACAGGTCAATGCTAGTACACACACTGGTGGCATAGTTAAATGTTTCCATATGCAGCGTAAAACCCCTCACACACCAAGCAGGACTTTAACTGCATCGTCCCCTTTATCTGCTAGCTCATTATCAGAATCAGAAAGCTCCCCAATCGAAAACAAAATGAAATCTTCTCTGTCTCCTCCAGCCTTTTTTAGTGTGCCAGTCACACCTCAGAAACAGTTAACGATGCAGCAGGCTTTGAATGGGGAATTAAATATGATCAAAGCCATCCAGCTGCTCAGCAGTTAAACAAAACAAAATATGCAATGATTGCACTGGACATGCACCCATTTTCTATTGCCAACTCTGTTGGGTTTCACAAGGTAATAAAATTTGCTGCCCCTTGGTATCATCGCATACATATTTCTCCAGCAAGGCTGTGTCAACTCTTTATGGAACTGTGCCATAATGTAAACAGTGCCCTGCAGGGTAATACCATGATGATAGTGATTATGAGTGGTGACTGTTAAAACAGTGACTCATTTATAGTGCGATCATCATCAGCTACAAAGTAGTGATGTTTAGCAGAAGCGACCAGAGCGGGAGGGATAGGAGGAGGTGTGGGGGAGGGATAGGAGGAGGGTTTGTATGGATAGGGGATCCTGCTGCAGCTGAGCTAGCTCTGTGGTGTGGTGGTGAGGGTGGCTGGCTATGATGCAGCCCCCCCCACAAAAACACTTACTAGGACCAGAAGTCGGGTCACTTGGGTTTGTATATCGCCGAAATACTTTCCAGCAATATACATTCGCTATGATAACGATCGCTGTATTGCAATCGCTATCATGACATGGAACTGCTTTGCAGTCATCGACTATTGAAGAAGTGCATATAACAACAGATATGTGGATGAGTGGTCAAACAGCAGACTACATTACTGTCACTGCCCACTGGGTATCAGTTTCCTCTGCAACATCCTCTGGCACAACAGGGATCAATACAATTCTCAAAAACAGGTGTCCTTTCTCTGCAACGCTTCAACAAATGAAAATCACACTAGTGAGAACATCTTACAGGGTAAAACAATTCTCAGAATGGTTTCCCTAATGGCCTTTCCCGGGATTTGTGGTTGCAGACAGCTTAGCTAACGTTGTAAAGCACTAAGGGATGATGGGTTTCTGCATTTACCATGTTTGCACATACACTCAGTCTGGGTACAGGACTTCCTCAGTGAAGACAGAAGTGTACAGAATATGCTGGATGCTGTATGTGAGATATGTGGTCACTTTAGGCACTCTGCAAAGGCTTGAACAATTTGTGAGAACTGCAAAACACAATAACTACCAATTTACAAGATAAAACAAGAAAGTGCCACTAGATGGAACTCCACCTTTTACATGTTACAGAGGCTCCAAGAACAATGCAAAGTAATGTACCAGTACACCATGAACCATGCAGTAGGGAAAGGGGATGTTACACTCACCTCTGGGCTGTGGAATCTTGTATCATATTTATGTCAGTTGCTACAGCCATTTGAGGAAGCAACATGTGAAGCGAGTGCTGACAGCACAACCATAAGTCAAGTTCTTCCATTGATGTGTCTTCTCATGCAGATACTGGAAAGATTCTGAGACTGGATTCTGATTCTGAGAAGAGCAAGGTGCAAGCACAGGTGTAACTTTTGCAGAAGAACTGTCTTTGTCTTTGGAAACAGATTGCAGGATTACCATGATTTTGGAAGCTGGACATTATATGTGTTAGCAACAATATTGGATCCATGTTTCAAATCTAGTTTGCCAGGTCTTCTCCAATCTGGCAGCTAGACCTCAACCATTATGAAGAACTGCTCTTTAATAAAGTTGCTGCAACAACAGATTTTGAATTGGAACCCAGGGCCAATTTTGTATGGTGACTCCATGGACAACATTCGGGCAGGACTGGATGACATAGAGAAAGACAGTGCTGTTACTTCTCCCATCATAAGCTACTCAGCAAGCAATATGGTGGATGACTTCTTAAAGGATCCCAGAAAGATAAATGTTCGAGATGACTCACTTCAGTATTGGCATGAAAAGGGTGTGTGGTCTGCAGCATTACAAAAGTGGCCCATTACTATTGAAGTTGCTCATCAATGAGTGTCTACTCAGAAATAGTATTTAGCACTAATGGCTGCTTTATGTTGCTAGTAATACAAGAAGAAAACACCTTCCAGAAAATGTTGAAGTTTTAACTTTTATTAAACTAAACTATGGTGTATTTGCAGGATATTCAGGGGCACTTTCAAAACACTTCTCAGACAGTAGTGATGGTCAGCATGTTGGCAGTGATGCTGAAGAAGAATAGTACTACTGGGGGAAAGGGAATGTTGCTTCAGCCTGTCTCTCATGTCATTCATGCTCTGTTGCATGCCAGTCACCATGTTGTTTCTTCCACTGAAATGCAGTATAGCAAAACTGTAAAAGCTAGGGGCTACTCTCTGACTCTATGCAACATACAGTATGAAGAATTTCACACTCACACATTTTCAGTCTTTTATTTGCAAGGTTAACTTACATTTGTAAATGTCTGTATTGATTTCTGGCAGACATCTTCTAGTTATGTACCCAATGCCAAGTTTCTATATTTCTGGAGAATAGAAACATAGAAAAATTAAGCAGAAGGAGGCCAAGGGTCCATCAAGTCTGCCCATGAGTTCTCAGGACCTACTCAGATCCCAGTACCCTCGGTATCTCTCCTGATTTTTGCCTCCTACTGCCCTCATGGATTCGAATTGTGCTCTTACTCTATCCCATCGCAGTTTGAATGATGTCACTGTCCTTGCTTCTACCACTTCCGTGGACAACCTAATCCATGGTTCCATGACACTTTCTGAAAAAAGTGTTTCCTGAGCTCCCTGCTAAAGCTTACATCCCTCAATTTCCATCCGTGCCCAGTAGTGTTGGGATTGGCAACTCTGTTGAACAGTTCTGAGTAGTGTGCCTCATTTATTCCTCTCTGGAACTTGTACATTTCAAACATGCCCCCTCTCTCCCTCCTAGTTTCCAGTGAGAACATATTCAATGCTTCAAGTTGCCCCTCATATGAGAGTCCCTGCAGGCCCTGGATCATCTCGATCGCCCTTCTCTGGACAGCTTCCAGCCTATTCTTATTCTTCTTAAGATATGGACTCCAAAACCAGATACAGTACTCCAGATGGGGCCTTACAAGGGACCTATAGTATGGGAGTATCACCTCCCTGCTCCTGCTGTCAGACCCTCTCCCTATGCTCCCTAACATTTGTTGGCCTTGCTGTAAGCTGTGTTGCACTGGCTGGAATGCTTAAGGGTGTCACAAATGACTCCTTGGTCTCATTCTTTCTGTGAGGCACTGAGCTGGACCCCGTTAAGCCAGTATACTGTACTTGGGTTCCCTTTGCCTAGAGGCTCTCAGTTGGAGCTACGGACCTTGTGGAGGCAGGCAACAGGAGTTGAAAGGGAAGTACTTTCTCTATGGTGCTGTTTGTTTTCTTTTAGTATTGTGGTAGCATTTATTGGGGCAATGTGTACTGTGAGATTTCAACTGTGTAACAGCAAAACAAATGATTTTGTCTTGTGGTGGGGGGGGGCATCTGACCAAGGGAAGGAGAGGTTGGGATTACACAGGAGGGGGAGGGGTGGTCACGTGGCTCAGACCAGCCAATAGCATGGCTGGGACTGAATGCTTGTTAAGGAACCATTTGAATTGTTTGCTCTCAGTTGGAGCTGGAGACCTGTAGAGGCCAGGCAGCAGAAGCTGAAAGGAAGTACTTTCTCTGTGCTGTTGTTTGTTTTCTTTTAGTAATGTGTAGCATTTACTGAGAGGGCAATGTGTGCTGTGTGATTTCAACTGTGTAGCTGCAAAACAAATAATTTTGTCTTGGACTGGAAGGAGGGGCATCTGACTGAGGGAGGGAGGTTGGGATTACATAGGAGAGGGAGGAGTGGTCACGTGGCTCTGATCAGCCAATAGCGGGGCTGGGATCCACTTATATTATAAGGGGGACCAAGTGACCCTGAAGTCTGAGTGACCCTAAAGCTTGAGAACCATGAAGCAGGAGTGTAGCATCTCAAATAGTGTGTGCAGGGCATCAGCAGGGAGGACAGCAGGCAGCAGGCCACACTGGGGAGGGGAGAGTAGGACACAGGGGAGAGGAGTCTCTGAAGGGAGTGCAGACCAGGTATAGCTCAGAAATACACCATATGGCAGGAAGCCAAGGAGGATGGGGGGTTCCAGGGATTGGAGCCAGTAAGCAGGCATGGGGAGGAGGGTGTTTATGGGCAGCCAAGAGGGACGGTAGTAAGTTGTAATGGATGCGGAGCAGCCATATTCTTTGGGGACTGCATGGAGGGCAGGGGTGTACGTGTGTAGGCAGTTGATACAACTTAAGAAGGAGCTTGGATGGCTGAGAAGGGAGCTGGGTTGAGGGGGCAGGGGTGGGGGGACACAAGGAAAAGGGACCTGAGGAGGCTGTCACCAGAGGTTGCAGCAGGCAAAAGAAAGGATAGACAAGGTAGGGGAATAAGAGGGACAGTTAATCAGGAGCAGATGGGGCAGACACCAGTGACTGGAGGGTGGTCAGGCATCAGGGAGATAAAAACAGCAGCAGGGCAGGGGTATAAGTCACAGTGAGGGTGGCTGGAAGAGCTCAGAAGGAGGAATGGTAATAGGAACAGATTCTCTGTTTTGCTTAGCCTGTGGGGAGCAGGAAGGGTGGGAGGGAATGCAGAGAACAGAAGGGTCAAGGGCACTATGATGGGTAAGGGATACAACAGTGAGGTGGAAGTCAAAGAGTAGCCCAGGCAGTAGCAGATGCAATACAGGGCAGAAGAAAGGTGGCAAAGCAGCAGGTACAAGAGAAGTGAGGAGAGGCAGGTAGAGATCAGACAGGGGTGCAGCAGGCAGCCCTGGAAAGGATAGTACGGTGGGGGGGGGAACAGGGAAGAGGAAGAGGAAGAGAACAGGTCAGTGGGGACACAGGGAGTCAGTGGCAAGGTGGGTGGAAAGGCAGGCACAGAAAGGGTGGAGATAGAGCAGGAGAGGAAGAGTGCGAGGATGGAATCAGGTAGTCTGGGCACAAGTGGTACAGGGGAAGGATGGGGCAAAGAAAAGGGGACAGACATGGCTTGGGGAAGGCACAGGGGTACCGAGGTAGGGGGGAAGGAGGGGAAGAGGGACAGAGAATTAGCAGGCAGCAGGGAGTGAAAAGGCTAAAGGAGAGAAGGTCATTATTCTGGGGGACTCGATACTTAAAGAGCTACTGGAACAGTCGCCTTTGACCAACAGTATGTTCGGTGTAATGTAAAGGTTTGATGATGTACTTACCTTTCTTTGTATAAGCAGCGAGGAGTCAAGAGGTGCATTGAAAGGGTATGGCTGTATACATCCATTTACTGCAGTAACATTTCATTATGAGCAGCACGTGTGCACATGGGAGCAGTGACTGGAAATGTCATCTCAGGGGTTGGGTGTGTCAGAAATGTCAGCCGACAAAACCTGTCAGATCTTGGTGGGTCTGTAGATGCTCATATTTGAATAAATGCTAGAATCTGTCATTGTTTTCCTTGTGTCTGTGTGTCTTTCTTCTATCCTTGTTGTGAAGTCCTGTCAGATGCAGTAATATAGAGAGTTGCACAGCTTTTTTTTTAAACTAGTGGTGACTGAGTTGAATGAATGAATGCCATGAGTCTCATGCCACTGTTTTGCTGCTAGTGTGTCAAAGAGGTTTGGTGTCTTACATACAACTACCTTGTGTGTAAGCGCTACTGTTTTCATCACTTTGAAAGTATTTTTTTACATTACCTCGGTCACAGTGTTGTCCTGGAGAAGTCACGCCTAACATCCGTGAGTGGATTTGTCTGTGTGTGTGCCTGGGGGGGGGTTGTATCTGAATGTACATGTCCTGCTTACTGTAGAATTTTATAAACCTGTAACTGCCCTCACTGTTTTTGCTTTCAGTCAGTCATGGTCTTTTTTTGCAAGCTCCAAATCAAAGTGCACCACAGTTTAACCCGAAGTGTTGTATTGTGGTACATGCAAAAGTAACCCAACATGTAGCATCAAGTGCAACCCCTGGTATAAATGGAGTTTCTGTGGCATTGTGGTTAAGCTGAGAAATCCAAAGTGCAAGCTTGGTGTTTCACTTCAAATTTTGGAGCTTGGCCACAAGAGAACATGTTCTTTGAGTTATATTTCGGGTAGCACTTTATAACAATCTGTACGCTAGGTTTTATACTTCTAAACTGTTTCATCATATTGCCATGATTTTAAAAGTAAAAGTATGAAAGGAGCCTTGGTTTTGCATCGTACTGTGCTTCCTCTTCACTGTGTCCCCGACCATAGACAGTTTCAAGCCAGAGCTACTATGCCCATCTCCCTTCATTTTCCTTTGTATGGCAACCAAGACTGTAATGCTGCAGCTTGGGGAATCACATGGGTACAAATCGGAAAGGAAGCATAAATTGCTTTTTACAACAGTCAAACTATCAGATGGGATATTTCTGAAGCCCTTTTGTTAAGAGAAGTTAAATTTGAGCTATGAGTAGATTCTCTCTGGCAGCCTCTGCCATTGCCTGCCAATCAAATCCACTGTGCTGACAAATACCCCAAAGGATTAAAGAGTGTAGGCATGAACTTTATCCTGTTCTGCAATGCACCACTGACTAGAGGCTGCTCTCGACACTGCAGTTACACCGGCACCCTTCCAACAGCAAGCAGCACCTGGCAACTGCAGTTTGGTGAGCTGCACAGCAACCTAACGGAAGCCAAACTGTCCTATCTTGACAGTGGACATGACCCAGGCATTAGGCAGTACTCCCACTGGATGGATTCCCTTATAAATCTGGAGTTATAGTCACTGACTGAAGAGCATCCACCAAACAGCTCCAGCCCATATAGCAGTCGATTGCATGCCGCACGCTACCTTTTGGTTTGTACGTGACAGGTTTTGCTTTGGTGACTCTGGAGCACAGCCAGATATCTTATTGTTATTACAGTATGTGCTTGTCTTTTTACAGAGCATGAGGTTAAAGGCCACAGCAATGGTCTGAATATTGAAAGTTGATATTGTTAGTGTCCTCAAGGTTTAAAACCCTTAGGAGACAACCTGATTGTCGTAGGAAAAGAAAACCTACTTTACCAGTGCACTGGTTTTAGGTGCAATCTGAATAGTTGGGGCTAAACATGTTTAAAACACTTAGGAGACAGCCTGTATGTCGTAGAGAAAAAGGAAAAAAAAACTTTACCAGTGCACTGGTTTTAGGTCCAATCTGAATGGTTGGGGCTAAGCAGACCTTGAGTTTTTAGCTAGGTAGCTGAGTGGTTACATACCAGGGAACATGATGTATGAGGGGCATAGGTAACAGGTGGGGGGGGTTAAGAGGAGATACATTGGCAGGTGATGGAAAGGTCAGTGGGGGACCACAACGAGAAGGGGTAGTGGGGAAGGAGTAGTGGCCAAATAAGAGGGAGGGAAAAGGGCAGAAGGGGAAATGGTGGGGAGGATCATGGGGGTGTAATAACTGTGGAGCAGTTGTATTCTCATGTGAGCACCCTTGTGGAGGTTGGTGGTGCCCAGTTTGTCAGAGGCTGAGGGGGCTGAGGCCGAGATGGCAATGCTAAGAAGAGTATATTTGGCAAGGAGGATATGGAAATGAAACCACTGGAGGTGTTCAGGAGGAGGGCCGGAGGCATGAGGACAGAAGGATGAAGGGGTGGAGAGAGCAAGCCACACTGGGGGTTGGGGAGAGGATACCAGGATAGGAGACAGGGGTACAGTTGGAAAGAGTGCAAATGAAAGGGGGGACAGATACACATCAGGCTCAAATAGGTATTGGACCTTCATGGAGATGGTGGAGTAGGATGATGAAGTTGTAGGGAATGGGACTGTGGTGGGTGGTCCATGGCCAGAGGGGACCTTGATAGGAGGGTGCGAGAGGAGAGCAATGGGGGAGTACTCTGGAGCTAAGTAACAACAAATTGGGGAGTCCAAGAAACAGGGAAGGGTGAAATACTGGAGAAGGGCAAGGAAGAAAGGAGGGTCCATCTAGGTATGGAGGGAGCACAGGGAAGCCACTGGGGAGAGAAAAGCAGCAATCAGGGAGGGAGGAGCAGGATACCTATGCTGCAAGGATGGAGATTGGGTCACATGCTAGGAGTAGGAAAGTGTAGAGGCTGGGAGCAGGTGAGTCAGAGGGAAGGGGGGAAGTGAACTGGATAATCAAGAGAGAAGGCACTGGGGACATTGTGGCTGGGGTGGAATCAGGAGATCCATAGCCAGGGGAAGCAGAGAGGAGAAGGAGTACAAGGAGTAGGTGAAGGAAAGGACAAGGAGGCTAAGGGGTCATGCGGTAATGTCAAGGGGCCAGGGAGTGAAGAAGGATCAGGTTAAGGGAACTAAGAGAGGAGCTGGCTGCCCCACTGGTGAGACTGTTCACCCTGTCCCTGGAAACTGGTAGAGTGCTGGAGGAATGTGAAAAGGCAACGGTGGTTCCGATACACAAGGGGGGGAAGCAGGTAGCTGAGAGAAAAGTATCACACTGTCAGTCTAACTGCTGTGGGGGAGAAGGTCATGGAGGCACTCATCGGTAAAGGGGTAATGAAGTACCTGGAGATGAACGGACTGCTGGGTGGCAGTCAGCATGGGTTCACTAGGGCAAGTCATACCAATCTAATTTGATCAAATTCTTTGACTGGGTGACGGGTAGTAGAACAGGGTGGTGCACTGGACATGGCCTAATTTGGATTTCAGCAAGGCCTTTGACACTACCACAGGAGATCTGGTCAACAAATTGGATAGCATATGGGTAGGGGTCAAAATAACAAGATGGGTAGAAAACTGGTTGACAGATAGGAGTCAGAGGGTGGTGGTGAATGGGATGTACTAGGATCAGGCAGGTGAGGTGGAGTTCCTCAGGGATCAGTGCAGGACCCCTCCTGTTCAATATCTATATACAAGACATTGCAGACTGACTGAAAGGAGGGTGGCCTCTTTGGATTACACAAAAATCTGGAACATTGGAGTCCACCAGAGTGGTGGGGGGGTGAGGACATGAGAAGCAACCTGAGAGTTACTGGAGGTGGGCGGTTATCTGGCAGCTAAAATTCAACATCAAAAGTGTGCTGTTATGCACCTGGAACACAGGAACCAAAGGGCTGAGTACATGCTGGGAGGAAGAGATTCAGAGGATGAGGGGATCTGGGGTAATAGTCTCCTGCAACCTCAAGTTGGGAAGCAATGCTCAATGGCAGTGTGGAGTGTGAATGGGATGATGCTAGAAGTATTGGAAGGGGATCACCAGGGTATGCCTCCATGCAGTGACACAACATAGCGAACTATGCCCCGTCAAGCAAAATCGACACTTTGTCGACAGGTCACTGTGATGGTGTGCCCGAGACAGGGGCATGCTGTCTCCCAGTCCTGCACCTGCCCTGGAGTTAACTCCAACTGTAGTCAACATCCCATTAGTCAGGGGTGATGGGGTAGAGCCCTCACATGGGAATTGGGGCGAAGGCCTCCTTTAGAGAAACAGGACCTGGAGTATGCAAGGAATCATGCCGACTGTGATTTGCGGTTGACATGATTCCTGTCACTGTAACACCGGTCGACATTAGAGATGTCTAACCAGCATGGTAAAGCTAATCACCAGCAGACGTAGGGAGGTCCTGGTGCCACTGTATCAAGCTCTGGTGAGGCCACACCTCGAGTATAGTGTCCAGTTTTGGAGACCTTACCTGTGCAAGGATATAGACTCATGCAAAAGGGTTCAGAGAAGGGCAACTAAGATGGTGCAGGGGATGAAGGGCAAACCATATGAACAGAGATGCAAGGAGTTGGAGCTATATACAATGGAGATCAGAAGAGAGAGGGGAGACATGATCAAGATCTTTAAATATATCAAAGGGATGAACAAGAAAGGACTAGGGGAGTTATTCCATAGGAAGGAAGGAAACAAAACAAAGGGGCACGGACTGAGACCCCAGGGTTGGGGGGGGACTTCAAGAAAACTGTGAGAGGTCAATTTTTCACGGAGAGAGTGGTGGAAAACTGGAATGGGCTTCCGGAGGTGGTGGTGAATTCGGAGGCTTTAGAGGGATTCAAGACTGCTTGGGACGAACTCATGGTGCTAAGGGGAAGGGGTGGTGTCTCAAGATATGGTAGGTTGGACTAGGGAGTATGGGGCAGACTGGATGGGTCAAACGTCCTTTTCTGCCATCATCTTATATGATTCTATGATTTCCATGACCATCACCTTGATAGATGCAAGGTTTATACAGCATTGTTTCCCAAGCATCACAGTGTGCTGTGAAAATCAGTTCCGCATGTGATGTGCAGATCTGTCCATTCTCATTTGATGGATGTTGCTAGTCACAGAAGGTTATTGTACCTATTTATTATATGGGCAAAGGATGTAAAGTAAGCAGATTGGTTGTTAGTATATAGGAGTGTGTAACGCACTGCAACAACTAGAAACCTGGCCTTGAATTCACATACACATTTTATAAGTGCAGTAATCCCCTCTGGGGATGTGCACTAGGCACTTGTAATGCATGATTACGGAGCTGAGCACAGTCAGCCTGTGACTTTGTGCCTTACTATGTACGCTATTAGTGTATTAAAATAGTTTAATGCACACTCCTTCATGTCTTATTGCATATGAGGTGAGTTATGCTGTATATGCTCATATGTGTTGAATATTACAATATGCTGTTTGCTATGTATGTCAGGAGTGTACCCCAGCCTGCATGTCCCTTGTGTCTCTACCTGTTCAGTATGATCTGCATTATTACATGACTGGAGAGCTCACCGATGTTCTCATATGGCAATGAAAATGTACGCTGCTGCACATATGTAATCAAGTCCTGTCAATTTCAATTCTTGAATGAGTCTTGATTCCATGATACATACTAATACATTTCACAGCACTACATATTCCTGGTTGCACAGCAAGATATATAGGATGGTGGATGGGCATACTATGCATAACCAGTGTGTGTTGTGACACTGATGGGTTATGTTTCCATGTGACCTCGAGATTGAAGCTAGTGTTGTTCATGGTAATCATATCCCTGATGTTGCACAACACACTGATTGTGCATATTGTTGCCCATCTGCTATCCTATACATGTTGCTGTGTACACAGGAGTATGTAGTGATGTGGATTGTACTACTGTATATCACGGAATCAATACTCATTCAAGAATTGAAGTTGACAGGAATTGATTATGGTACATTTCATTGCCATATGAGAAAACCAATGTGCTCACCAGTCATGTAATAACGCAGATCCATGCCTGTTTCTGACATTCCATTTTCTTACAGTGAACTGGTGGTATAGGGCGGGGGTCCCCTGAGGTTTGGTTGTGGTCTCAAATTACTAACTTAGTGTGTTGCAAATGTTTCAGCAAGTTCAAGTTTACAAATTGAGATATTGATGTGTGGGGATTTAATGCAAGAATTGGGAAATATAATGGCAGGGATGATTATCGGACTTTAGATTGTTCTGGCCAGGATTTAAATTACTACCTGAGGTCAACTCTGGATTCCAAAATGAATTTATCAGGTAAAAAAATGGTTGAAGTTCTAATTACTTCTAAATTGGTACCTCTTAATGGATGCAAAGAAGGGGACAAGAGGGAAAATTTGACCCACTATAATGCAGCATATACAGTACATCCATTTAGAACTTTTTCTTTCGGTCTGGTTCACTAGATGTTTGGATATCCCTGGAAAATTTAACCAGAGCTGAAAGTGACCATTATCCATTGGCATTAAGATGGGGTCTTAGTTTAGAACTAAAATCAAACTCTCTCATAGGATTTGAAATAAGAAATGACATTAAATTAAATGGGAAACAAGAATGTTAATTTAATCCTTCCATATTTATATACAGCAGCTGAATAAATAGCTACTCTTTTTGTTAAATGATTCTTCATATGAGATGTCACATGAAGTTCTCACAGATTGCTATAATAATATTAAGGAACTTATAAGTTATTCAGCATCTATAAGATTAAAGCAGCGAGATTCAGAAACCTGATTTGATAAAGAATGCTGTAAACAAAAAAAAATATTAACACAATTGGTTTAGATTATGAAGCATTATAGGACTAAGGATCAGTTGAAACTTTTAAATAAGGCAAGGGAGAAGTTTTCTTAAAGTTAAAAGGAAAGAATATAAGGGTAAAATGTGGAAAATAATGATGGAAATAATACGTAAAAACGATCAACAAAATCTCTGCCACTTGGTGGCCAAGGTACAAAGAATAGTAAGTATCAACTGGATACATATGTGACAATGGAGCAGTGAAACAAGCACTATACAAATTTGTTTTACGATCCTACACTTGCTGATGGTGAGGTAGAGTGGGAACTGGAAATAAACTGATACATCTTTGAACTAATAACACATGAGGAAATTTATTTTTCTATCAGTTCTTTGAAAAGGAAGAAAGCACCTGGACCATACCAGATTCCTTCTGAAATATACTTAGAATCACCTCAGCTATGGGCTGAAATTTTTGTCCCTTTTTTCAATAAATGCATTAAAGGTAAGGGATTCCCTAAGTCATGGAAATGTGCAATTACTATATCTGTATTCAAAAAGGGAGACAAAAGTAACCCCCAAATGCATAGGCCAATCTCTTTTTTGGACATTAGTGGAAACATTTTTTCCAAGGTTATCTTGAACAGACTGTTAAAAGAACTGTCCAGATGTGGTAATCTCTCTGAATATCAAGCAGAATTTCGATCAAAGTATTGTACAACAGACAATTGTTATATTTTGACTCATTTAATTGAAAAATATGTTGTACTAAGAGGGCAAAATTTATATGTGGCTTTCATCAACTTTAGTGCCGTGTTTGATAATATTACAAGATCTATACTATGGACATTAATGATTGAAAAGGGGATTTAGCCCTCCCTGGTGAGCATTTAAAGGATTTATATAATAAAACTTGGGCACAAATTAGAGTGGGGGTATCATGAGAAATGTCTAACATAATACATACTAATTAAGGAGTCAGACAGGGTTGCGTGATCGCACCCTTATTTTACATTTACATTGATCGACTTCTAACTCAATTAGACCATTCCAGATCAGAGTCTCCTAAAATAGGTGATCAAACATGTCTGGCATTGGCTTATGTCAATGATTTGGCTCATATTTCTTTAACTTACTCTAGATTACAAAAAAGTTAGATATTTTGAATAAGTATGCAAATAAATGTCATTTACAGATAAATGAAAATAAGAGTCAGGTAGTAATATTTAGGTCTAATAAAACTAATAAAACATGGAAATTAGGAACAAAAAAATTTAAAATATTTCATAGATTCGTAGAAGTGTGACAGCAGAAAAAGACTGACAAGGCCCACCAAGTCTGCCCATTTGTCCAGCTTTCTGCTTGGACATGCACCCCCCCCCCGCCCTCAGCACTCCCTGTGTTTGTTCTATGCCCCTTTGAATCCCTCTACTATTTCAATCTTATGTTTATTTAGGAGTAAGATTATCTGACAATGGGAAATGGAATGGTCATATTAAATCACAGTTAATTAAGTTAAAACAGATGGCTGGAGCCTTAAATAGGTTCAACTATCAGTATGGTGGTAACACCATTGCCCCATTAATTAAAGCAGCTGAGGCAAAATACTATCCACAAGCATTATACCAAGCTGAAATTTGGGGCTCTGGTAAAATGAACCTATTGGAGGTTCCTTTGAATAAATTACATCATACTGCCCTGGGTGTAGGGAAGTCAACACCTGCTGCATTAGTAAGAGCAGAGTTAGGATCCACAACTCTGGGGGCCTTAGCAGAAGTTAGACTTTTGAATTATTGGATAAAGGTTACTAGAATGAATTCTGAGCAATTACCATATAAATGTCTAATGGAAAAAAACAAGTGGCAGCAGACAAAAAGTAATACTTCTGAATGGTGTACTAGTTTGACGGAGATTCTAGATAAATATGATCTTAGTTTCTTAAAAAAATATGTTGAAAAGAACACAAAAAATAGTCTTAAATATAAAGCTTATTGTACTAAGAAAATAGTTAATTATAATAAAGCTGAAGATTTAAACATGATATCTAAGTTTAAAGCAAATCCTTGGTTACCTGTAAATGATAATGTGCATTGCTATAGATACTATTTAGAAGTGCTTACTGAAGAGCCTTTGAGAAAAATCTATACAAAGTTTAGGATGGAACAATTTACAAGTAATATTCTGAAGGCAAGATATGCTAAATTAACAGATCTGGATGTAAAATTATTTGACTGAGAAATCAGAGCCAGAAAACTTGAATCATGTCATATTCTCCTGCCCCAGATATATTAAACCAAGATCTCTCTGGTTGGAACCGCTCTGGGCTGAAATAGATCTAACAGATAAGGATACACTTATGAACCTTATGTTAATGTCAGAGGATGAAATTGTTATAAAGAAGGTAGCTAAATATCTTAGAGCAATTGTAAAAATTCATTCAACGTTTGATTAAAAGTGTACAGTGTGAAATTAAATGTAATACATTTTATTCTTGTATTACAGGGGTTAGAATAATTTTTTTATTCTGTATAATGTTAATGAAGTGTGCATTGTATGTATGTATTTTGTGTGAAATGTTTGCAAAGGTCTTTTGACAGAACAAATAAACTTTAAACTGGAAGTTTACAAAGCAACAACTTCAAGCTTATTTGGTTAGGCGAAGTCAAATATGTGGATGCATTCCAAGATGTTCTGCTGTACTAGTGACATCACTCCTGAAGCAGAACAACATAATGATGGCACTACTGCAGAATAACAATTATACAATGGCATCAAAAATATCAGCCCCTGATTGGCTGGCTGGAATGATTTACACGTTGTAAATTGTGCTATCACCCCACGGTAGAAATGCCAGTCAATCAGGGTAGCAAACTTCAAAGCTGCTGGCCGCCATATTGTTTTCCCCGGTAAGTGGAGGAAAAAATTATTTCCTCTTCTTTTCTACATTGTATAATAGTAATATGCCATGACCTGGTATGGGTAATGGCAAGATTTACCCACTTCTGTTGTGGTTTCCTAACTCGGCTGCACCTTATGAGCAAATCACACCAAGCATGGTTAAATCCTGCCATCACCCACATCTGGTCATGGTAAATTCCTTAAGTATATAGTGAAAGGTGGAATGTTGTTATGCATGGAATTCCATGCCTGGAATATGCTTGTTCTGCCACAGTAGTGGCTTCATTATGTTGGTCTGCTGCAGCAGTGATGTAACTAGTCCAGCAGAGTAACTTGCAATGCGGCCACATACTTGATTTCCCCAATACAATTAATCTAGAAGATTTTGTGTGTTTTTAACTTGAATTTGCAGAAATGTCTGCATCACACCATGTAAGTAATTTGAGACTACCACCAACCCTCAAATGCTCCTCCCCAAACAAACCTCCAGTTCACTGAAATAAAGTGCAATGTGTGTAACAGGCATGGATGCACATACACTATACAGAATAGTGGATGGGCAACTCTATGCACAGCCAGTGTGTTGTGCCACATCGGGATCTGATTCCATGGACCTCTCGAGCTTTGCTTTTGAGGGTGCAGGGAATCAGAACCCCTCTGTGGCAGAACACACTGGTTGAGCATAGTTGCCCATCTAGTATCCTATAATATTCCAGGCATGGAATTCCATGCATAACATCATTCTACCATACACTATATAGCAATATCGCAATTCCAGTCCATTTCAGTGTGGACATTCTTCTGTATCGTGACTTTTCTGTTTACTCTGCACTTGCTATCTTGCAAACAGATGGCCAATGACTCATAAAACCAGTAGTATTTGGAATGGTAATTAGCAGCTGCTTTTCATTAAAAGTGGTTAGTAGACCACACAGTCTATAATAGATGCTGCTTTTTTAGAGGCTGCTACGTCAGTATCATGGTTCTCAATGTTGTCTATGCATGTCAGGGAGCATGAATTTGGCCTAATTCACCCACCCTCCCACCACCAAAATTCTGCATAATCCTAACAGTGAGTATGAGGGAGCCATAAACACCAGCTAACTTCCTATTTTGTTTTACGCAAGCAACAACAAATGACAGTGTGTGCATTAGACATCTATTATGTATGTCATAGGTGTAGTGATGTACCAGCACACAGTCCTAGACATCTCATTATGCATTAATTTTTAATCTGGCTACATACTTGCAGGTCAGTACAACTGATGTCTTTTAAGACTTTATTTGTGACATTGTGCAGTTCCTCATCCCATATTCTTTATCACTATCCATGGTTATCTGTTTGGCGTTGCATTTTTTTACACTTATAGAGTACTGAGAAATGGTGTTATGTACATTTGGAATATGCTTGTGTGGCTATACTAATATAAGGCAAAGTAATTTGGTATGTTGTATTTTAGTTGCTTCCCTTTATGTAAGTATGTGTTATAACACATCGGATATTGTATGGGTTACCATACACTGCAAGGCTATTCTTCTATTGAGTTGATACAATGCCAACTGATGAGGTTCCTAAATCAACATTGTATCCATTAGGTGGAAGAATAGCCAAGTAGGGTATGGTTACCCAACACTGTTCAATATAGTGTATGGTGACAGGAAAGGAAAAAGTTAACTTTTGCCCATTTTAGTTCACCTCTGTTGTCAGTCCTTGAGTAACTGCTGCTGCCTAGCATATGCGCATGACTTTCGCACAGCAGCTCAAGGGATAAATCATAACTGCTGCTGAAGTCCTTTATTATGATGTCCTCACTAACGCAGAACAAAAAGTTGTCCTGTGTTTTTGAGGACATCAGTACTACAGCAGAATGACTTTTTGTGGTGTATGGATTTCCACGCACAACTGCATTCCATTATACACTATAGCATTGTACTGAAGAACTCATGGAGACTTCACATGTTAGTGACATTGAGTATGGTGAAATAAAGCACAATATCAATATTTTATATAGTTATATAGAGAATAATGGATAGGTAAGTGTGTGTTATGGATTTTTTTTCACACACCCAAGGTGTGTGAGGACCCATAAACCCATAAACCATGAGAGCAGAGCAGAAAAATCCATAATATCAAACTTACCTATCCTTTATTTTTATGTTTGCTTCATGCTTGCACAAGAAACATTATGTGGTAGTTTAGGAGAGAAGCGGGTTGTGGAGGCGCGACACTGTGGTAGCCACTGCATTTGTGGGATTTGCTGCTGTGTAACCAATGCAGCCCCACTGTCCTGCTGACACTAGTTCTCCAGAAGTGCCACCAACTTGAAACGATTTGGCCGCCGCAATCAGGGGGTGCCTCGTCATTGCAGCATCAGGCATTCATCTCTCTCTGTTGGGTCTGAATAGTGCAAACGGCAAGATGACGGGGTGATGGCAGGTGGTCCCTGATTGCTGTAGCCACCAGTGTGCTACTTTATTTTCCTAAACATGGTGTGATGGTCTCTCAACTTAGTTACTTTAATTTTTCTCAAAATAAAATTGAGTCAAACTCTTCCTGTCATGTCCCCGGTGGTCCCGACTCTCTCCCACACTGCACTTCTCTGTCTTCCTCCAGGCCACAACAATATTCACACTCTTCTCTTCCTCTCCTCAGCCTGCAGCTGCCAGCCACTGACCTGACCAGACTCCCAGTTACCTCAGTGTGCAGCAAGACCTGTAACCCAGCTGTAGCACTATACCCTGGCATGTCCGCTCCACGCTTGTTCACTCCTTAGAGTTCTCACTGTTCAAGCCCCGCTCTGAAGTACAATCCACCTCTTCAACTCCTCTGAGTGTTCTCTCTTTCAGTCCATTCTCTCCTGCTGCGTGAAACCATAATAGCAATAATTGCTGTCCAAATGTTGTCCAAAGGTTAAAATAGCTACCGTATACCGCAGAACTACAACTTCCTGCGCTCCCCCTCCCCTTGTCTCTCTGCGTTATTTATTTTGGTGCTTCAATTACACTATGCTGATTAAGGGTTGCTATTGCTGCATCAGCCTTCACAAATAAAAGCAAAGCTGCTACTCGCCTCAAAGCACCAGTGCATAATAGCAATTATTGCATCAGGCTGCAAAACTTAAAGTACAAAGAGGATTGCTCTGGAACCTGCTGTCCAGTTTACAATGAACACTTGTTCTGTAGCTTGCTGTCAATTTCTGGCAGGATCACTACTTTTACACAGGAAAAGGTAAGCATAAGCTGTTCTTTACTTTTTGCAGCCTGATGTGGGAGGCATGACAAGGAGAGAAGCGCATAGGCATGACTGTTGGAAGTAGCAGTAGTGACACAACAAGACAACATTCAGACAGCAATAATCTCTATTATGCACTGGCACTTCTGGGAATTTGATTTGTGAAGGCTGATGCGAAAGTAGCAACCCTGAAAGTAGAAAGTGTAATTGAAGCACCAAAATAAATAATACAGAGAGACAGTAGGAGGCAGAGACTGCTGGAAGTAGTAGCAGTTCTGTATAATGTGTTGGCTATTTCAACATTCACGATTTTTGCACAACAATAATTATGTTTGCTTGCATGCATGTGCAAGAAACATAGTGCCATCATCCGAGATTTCGGAGGTGTATCACCTCTCCTCCAATTCAGTCAGTGTGTTGGCAGGCATGGCCCCTGTAAGCCAATGCATGCTGGAGTTGTCTATGACAAGCTCCAAAATGCAGTGGCATACAGTTCAAAGGGGGAGCTACACTTGAGTGAGCAGCGATAAGATATCCCCTGCTCATGCGCAGCTCCCCCCCACTCACGCCATGCAAGCGTAAGCGTCCCATCACGATATAGTGTATAGCTGACGGGGTTCTCAATCCCCATCGCGTGCTAAGGCGCCCCTGCCTCAAAGCCTTCCAAATGCCATGCTGGGTGCCCACCCCAGCGTGGCAACTAATAATATATAGCCAATGGGGTGCCCAATCCCCATCGGCTCCACTGTCCTCACCCCCAGCATTGGGTGCCATGCTGGAGCCCACCCAGCATGGCAATCGATGCTTTTGGCGACCGGGTGCCTAATCCCCATCGGCTGAAGCGCCCCCAAGAGTCCTTGTGCCACACTGGGAGCCCACCCCAGCGTGGCAAACGCCCAGCCGTGAGTCCAAAAAACCTGTAAAGAAAAACGGTCCCACGTAGTCTCCCTGACTCCCTCCCACAACCCGCACCCACCCACTGCACCCTGCCTCCCACACCCTCCCACCCCATACTTACCTCCAGACTTGGCACAATGATCTTCGGTGGACCAGGAACACGTCTGCACTCTTCAAAGCCGACTGCGAACTGAGGAAATGCCGGTAAGCTGTATAATGGGCTAGATGGGGGTTCAACTTTGTTGCATATCTCAGGCATTTTTTGGAATTTTTGCACCAAATTTTCAACATGGGGTTTTTGGGACCCCTTCTCATGAATGATGTCACTGTCATGGCATTATTCAGGCCCAAAGGGTGATTTCGCAGTCACTGCACAGTCACTGCGCAGTCACAGCGTGAAATCCCCTTTCAGGATTGATTAACTAAATGACACTGCCAGTGTTCATAAGGTGGGCTCTCAAGAAGCCTATTTTGAAAATTTGGTGGAAAAATTCCAAAAAACGACTGTTTTACGAGCGTGCATTGCGCAGTTCCTACGCACACACGTAAGTTCGCAAATTTTCAATCTTGTCACTCCAGATTTTCAACATTGCCATTTTACCACACCTTCTTATGAGTAGTACAGCTGTCATTTTTCACATCTCACCCAAAACGTGTTTACGCCCATGTAGCGCACAATGGCGCAGTCTGTGCGCGAAACCAATGTATGGGACAAATTAAGAAAACCACAGTGACACTGTTCATGAGCAGAGGTCTTAAAATGGCTATGTTGAAAATTTGGTGAAAAAATTCCTAACAATGACTGTTTAATGAGCGTAGCGCTGGCGCAGTTCCTATGCACATCTGTAAGTTCATGAATTTTCAATATTTTCACTCCATATTTTCAACATTGCCATTTTACCACACCTTCTTATGAGTAGTAGAGCTGTCATTTTTCACATCTCACCCAAAATGTGTTCTCGACCATGTAGCGACAATGGCGCAGGACGGTGTGCGTAACCAATGTACAGGACAAATTATGAAAACTACAGTGACACTGTTCATGAACAGAGGTCTTAAAATGGCTAATGTTGAAAATTTGGGGAAAAAATTCCTACCAATGACTGTTTTACGAGCCGCAGCGCTGCGCAGTTCCCACGCACGCAAGTTCACTAATTTTCAATATTTTCACTCCAGATTTTCAATATTGCCATTTTACCACACCTTCTTATGAGTAGTACAGCTGTCATTTTTCACATCTCACCTTAAAACGTGTTTCCATTTCATGAAGCGCACAATGGCGCAGTCGATGCGAAATCAATGTATGGGACATTAAGAAAATCACAGTGACACTGTTCATGAGCAGAGGTCTTAAATGGCTATGTTGAAAATTTGGTGAAAACATTCCTAAAATGACTGTTTTACGAGGCGTGCATTGCGCAGTTCCTATGCATGCTCATAAGTTTGAAAATTTAATATTTTACTCCAGATTTTCAACATTGCCATTTTATTACACTTCCTTATGAACAGTACAGCTGCCATTTCATATGCCGCTAAAATGTGTTTTCATTATATGTAGCGACAATGGTGCTGTTGGTGTGTGAAGCAATGTTTGGGACAGATTAAGAAAATCAGTGACACTGTTCATGAGCAGAGATCTTAAAATGGATATGTTGAAAATTTGGTGAAAAAAGTCCATAAAATGACTGTGTTACGAGTGAGCATTGTGCAGTTTCCACGCACCCTCATAAGTTCATGACTTTGTAACATTTTAAGTCCAGATTTTCACCAGTGGCATTTTTCCACACTGCCTTCTTTACAGTACAGCTGTCATTTTTCACAACATGGCCGAAGTGTGTTTTCACACTTTCAGCACAGAGATGCGTGGTCGCTGTGGGAAATCATTGTTCGCACAGATAAAGAAAATCACAGTGACACTGTTCATGATCGAGGCACCAAATGCCTGAGTTGACAATCTGCTGTAAAAATCCCAACCTAATTATATTACGGTGTGCTGCACAGTTTCTATGTAAGCTTGTGACTTCACCATTTTTAAATATTTTTACTGCAGATTTGCAACATAGCCATTTTTTACACCTCCCATGAACAGTACAGCTGTCATTTTTTACATCCTGTTCGGAATGTTTTTGCACCTGTGGTGCTAAATGCCATAGTCACTGTGCATAAGCAGCTGCTAAGAAACTGATATTCCCCCTGTTCATGAGGTGGGGTCACAAAAAAAACATGTTGAACATTTGGAGTGAAAATACCAATGAATGCCTGAGGTATTAGGGTTTCCAACCATAACGCCCAACCCTGTAGAGAATGACAGGCATCAGGGGTGTGACTTGGGATTCTTGCCTGTAATGCTCATACCATTCCACACCCTGCAGCACAGTGAGAAACATCGAGGTATGCCTTGGACTCTTCAGCCCCAAAGTTCACCCCATTCTCCTATATCGCACTCCATCTCTGTGTATTTCCTAATGGAATGGAAGGAGCAAGGACCAAAGACCCTAAGGAACACCGGACACTTGCCAGTGTCTGAAGGGTGGGGTGTACTGAAATTGCGTGGCCAGTATGCCTGATTGATGACCCAAAGGCACACCCCAATGCCTGTCACTCTCTGCAGGATGGTGGTGGTGGGGTTGGCTTCAGTTCAGTACTTCACTGCCATTACTATTACGCAGCTCTGTAACTTCTACACTACCACTGCTAATGCCAGCAAGCAAACATTCGGCACTGAAAAATGCTTGTTGTTATTATTATGCTCTGGAGCTGTAATGTAATGGTCACCCTTTACAAATTCTCAATATTTAACTCGCTATTATGTAGTCGCTGTTGTTCATTTGTGATTATTATGGGATACCAAAACAAAGTGGTCAGTGGACTAAGGGACATAGCCCATTTGCAAAACAACCGACACCCCGGACTCTGTCCTGGTCAAGCCATTCCTGCCTCTCCTTCTTTCTGTGCCACCCCACCACAAGTACATTACTGTACCTATGTTTGGCTTAGGCTTGCAACAGTAGGATATTAAAGCATTAAATGCTTTGTTATCTAGCACCCAGTCTTTGTTCTGTTTTATGTTGTTCTGTATTTAGACCAGAGAGCCATGCATTCCGCTGTTATATTGAGAAGAGCAAATGCTCAGCTGTCCCAAGTATATACCCAGGCTTTCTATCTGTCTGTATCTGCATCTGCTTAAAGCAAACTGTAAATCTGGGGACTATAATTCGCTGTCCAGTCACTGCTTGCACATTGGACCCAGGCGTCACGTAACTGCTTTATTGGGAGCTAAGGGAAGTAACTCATTTTTTACCACTGACAAAAATAAACACATTTGTAGCCATTATTGTTCATCTTGGACTACAGTTAGCAAATAGGTAAGTCAAACTGTTTTGACAAGTGTTGCTAGGTAGCTTTCCTGAAGGTTAAAAACAAATTAAATATTGTGGATATGTTTTGTTATTGCAGTGTAGTTCTGTGCATTTCAAAGCTTAAGTTTTAGTGGTGGGGAAATACTCCTGGAATTTTGGCACTCTATTGTTAAAAACCTCTAAAACAAAAATACAGTCATGATTGGTACATTTTTATTTTTTTCTGTTTTAAAACCCAGACGCATCTCTCTCTTCATGACACCACAATGACATTTGCAGTACTGTTCAGTGGAGTTTCAGGTTGCATTATGCCACAGACATGTCTGCAGTTTCCTTGTGAGAAAACACTTGGCTGCATTCTGATAATAATAAAAATAGTAATAATAATAATAATAAAACTTTATTTATTAAGCGCCTTTCAAGCACCAAGGTGCTGTACAAATGAACAATAAAATCAGAAAATACACATATAAAATCAGAGTAAAAACAAAACCTCAGATCATAAAAGCTTGACTCCACAGATGGGTCTTAAGTTCCCACTTAAAAATTTCCACGGTCGTGCATTCCTGAAGCTGGTGAGGCAGAGAATTCCAGAGGGTTGGGGCCATAAACATAAAAGTCTGGGCCCCAGAAGATTTTAAAGTAACCCTTGGAACCTCCAACAACCCTCTTCAGCCAAATGGAGCTGTTGTACAGGGCTGTAGGGAATCAAAAGCTCTTTCAAGTGGTCGGGGCCAAGTCCATGCAGGGCTTTGAAGGTCAAAAGACCTACTTTAAAGGTGATCTGCCACTGTATTGGCAGCCAGTGCAGATTGGGCAAAACAGGGGTAATATGCATCCTTCTTGATACCCCTGTCAACAATCCAGCAACAGCATTCTGCACTAGCTGCAAGCAACAGATATCAACCTCAGGAAGCCCCAGATACAGGGAGTTGCAGAAGTCAAGGTGAGAGATCAGGAAGGTGTGGACCAATACAGGTAAATCACCAGACGGAACAAGGTGTTTCACCCTGACAATGTTTCTAAGATGGTAAAAAGCAGACGTAACGACTGCTGACACCTGATGACGAAGGGTCAGCCCATTATCAAGTACCACTACTAGGTTACGCACCCATTCAAATCAGAGGTAAGGATCTGATCCACCCCCAGGAGAAAACCAGAAAGCTGAACAGACCTCAACCCCTCTATCCTGTGACTTGTGTCCACTACCATAACCTCAGTCTTACCAGCGTTCAACTTTAACCAGCTCAAATTCATCCAATCATGGATTTCAGCGAGGCAGTTATTAAATACTGAGAAAGCACTAACTTGATCGGGGACAAAAGACAGGTAGAGCTGGGTATCATCAGCATAACAGTGAAACCTCAGCCCATACCATCTTACAATGTCTCCGAGGGGCAGCATATACACTGCAAACAACATGGGGAGAGCACCGAGCCCTGAGGAACCCCACACTGCAGAGAGAAAGGGTCAGAGGAATAAATCCCCGACACAACTCTCTGTGTTCTTCCAGATAGGAAAGATGTAAACCATCTGAGAACTGTACCCAACAGTCCGCAGATGAACTTCAGGTGCTCGAGCAAAACCCCATGGTCTACAGTGTCAAAGGCTGAGGAGAGATCAAGGAGAACCAAGATAGAGTGGTTTCTCTGATCTCTCGCCATCAAGAGATCACTGAGCACCTGAACCAGAGCAGTCTCGGTACTATGCCTCTTACGAAAACCAGATCGGAGAGGTTCATAGATATTATGGATGGTCAAATGGTCCTCCAGTTGATTTTTCACTATCATTTCAATAACCTTCCCAATAAAGGGAATGTTAGAGATAGGTCTGTAGTTGACAAAAATATCTGGGTCCAAAGAAGCTTTCTTCAAAAGGGGAGTCACCACCGCTTCCTTCAGGGAGCTAGGGAACTCACCCAATTCTAGGGAGCACCAGGTTATTTGAGCTAGAAATGGGCCTACGATCTCACCACAACCCAAAATCAGGGAGGTTGGGCCCAGATCTAAACTACAGCACGTAGGACACATCCCCTGGACAATCTGCATAACATCTTTGAACTTCGACAGGTCAAAGGAACTCCAGGAGGCCCGGGGTACCATTGCCAAATGCCGACCAACAGGATCCCCCATAGAGTGTGTCTGGCGGATCTCTGATCTGATGTGAGCCACCTTATTCACAAAGAATTGAGCGATCTCATCACACTCCTTTTGTGAAGAAGCATGATGGAGTTGGAGACAGGCTGGGTTGCACAGCCTGTCCACAGTTCTGAAAAGCTGAGCTGGTTGATTCTGAGTGGCAGCAATCTCCCTGGACAGGAATTTTGCCTTCTGATGGGAGATCTCTGATTGGTAAAGTTGATAATGCCCCACCAAACTAAGGCAGTCGACTTCTAGAGCAGATTTCTGCCAACAATGCTCTAACCGCCGTCCCACACGTCGCAACTCCCTCAAGGACCAATCAAACCATGGGGCCCGAGGGCGGAGAGAGAGGAGGGGATGAACACGGATAGGAGCAACTGAGTCAAGAGCCAAAGAAATGGCCTGATTATAAGCCAGAACCATCGACTCCAGGCTCATGCTGGCAACAGGAAACTCTGAGAGGTTCAACACTGCCATCAGGTCTTCAGGGCACACATCCCATAAAGGGCAGTATCGAACCATCTCCACAGGGGCAGACCTATGAAGAGGAGCACAAAAATTGAAGCCCACGTTGTAATGATCAGACCAACTGACAGGTTCCACCACCAAATCAGAGGCCTCAATCTCCAGGAGAAAAAACAAATCCAAAGAGTGACCCGTGATTATGGGCTGTTCACTACAGTCATCGTGTTCAAGGTCCGAGTAATGGCACCCAGATGTTCTAGTAAATAAATAATGTAAATTTAAATCCTGCCAATGTAAGCTGCTTGCAAGTACTAAAAACAGAAAACTTTTTTTTCTGGGGGTTACAGAAAAACAGATTATTAAGGGGATTTATATTTTAGTGTAGTTCCTGAGAGGAGGAGAAAGGAGGTGAATTAATTTTTTGTATAGTGCCTTTTATGCAAACTGTATCCCAAAGCACTTGACAATCCAGAAGAGACTACTGATCTAGTTTTTGGTGCACAGGGGAAATTCAAACAGCAAAGATAGAGATTACAGAGAGGTTAAGTGATTTGCTCAGGGTCACACACTAAGCTAGTGGGATTCAGACCTGGGTTTCCAGGTGGAAAAGGACTGTGATCGTAACCAGTAGGTCAAATTGCTTCCTTAAGGAGAAATAATCTTTCTCTGTAAAGCTTTTTTTTTTTAAAGTGACTAGTAATAAGACTGAAACTAACGTATCCGCCTGAAGGCCAAAGTAGAGTTGAGGTTGATAAATGTTTTACAATGTAACAAGTCAGTCTCATGATGGAAGGATGATTTTATCACATTATTAGCCACTTCTCAGCATTGCAAAGCCCCACAGTAGTGATAAAGAAATAATATTGTCCTAATTCAGAACTAAACCCACACCCCAGAATCCCCTCAAGGGCACTGTACTAACCAAACAAAAGGCTCATGGGATTTCAAGATAACCCTGTTGGCCTAGTAGGTATTTGGTGAGGGGCCTGGGATTATTTCTCAGTTATGTCATTTAATTAAACATTTGATTTTAGGAAATAAAAAGACAATTGGTCCAAATAGTTCATCCCGCCACCCCAGCAGTGGGTATCCTGTTGACCTGTTTTTACTTGCTGAAACTTGCTTGTCACAACATAGTCAGAATTCATCTACATCCATCTAAACACCAGAACAGCAGCAATAATTCTAGCAGGCCAATGAAATGAAATGTTTGGATATTCTGCAGGACTGTTTTGGGGAAATGGAAGTTAGCACCTGAGTTCTGCACTTCTATTTTGAACCTAGGTGGTTAGGTTTAACCTTTTTGTCATCTGTAACACTGTACTGTGTGCTACTGTAGTGGCATTTAACTTAGAATATTCAGATGGTTTAACCGATCTGCTGCATTGAATAAGTCATGATATATTGTGACATATAATATCAACTGTCAGAATAAGAGTATAAAAAAGGAAAAAATTCATATTTATATAATGCTTTTTATACACTGTATACACTAGGGTGACACGAGTGAAGAATATTAATTCTTGAATTTCCTGAATAACGATTGGACCGGCAGCCTATACTCATCGGTGATGCATGCTGTTCCTCTCCCTTTCCCAGATGGGTGCACAGCTGCAGATGACAATATATCTGACTTGAAACAAGACAGTGTGGGTTAAGAATTGAGGGGCCAACTGTTAGGCCATTTTATGAGAACTTTGTTCACCCTTCCCAAGATCATATAGTGGGTCAGAGAGGCTTGTAATAAATGACACATAGGGTTTGGGGCAAGAAGGCAATGGGCAAGGGTGGGGCACAGTAATAGGACAGTCTGCCCCAGGCAATATGTCAACATTTGTATTAAAGAATCTTGTGGGAAGGGTAAGATAAGATGCAAGGTGAGAGTTAACTAGGGTGGAAGGTGACCATGGGGATTGTGTTTGCTACCTGGGAGGGCTACAGTTTTGTTTTTATTATTATTAAAGGGGTTCTTTACTTTTAGTGCAAAACAATGAATAATTTTATTTATTTTTGTTGACCGGGTAAGTGCACTAGACAAATTCTGCCTATTTTCAGGCACGACCTGGGTGGAGGGGGATACAGATGAAAGTCAACTGACCTTGAAACAGATTAAGCTATTGGTGGTATTTTTGTGAATGGGAGGGGGAGACTTTGGCCAGAGCACTGGGGAAATTCCTCTACTCTTTTCCAGAAGTGCCATGGGATCTTAACATCCACCTGAACTACCACCAGAACAGAAGGATGGGACCTCAGTTTAATGTCTCATCCAAAAGATGGTACCTCAGGAGTGCAGCTCCCGCTGTCAGTATTGGGATATTAACCCAAGTGCCTGGTGTGGGGATAGAACCCACAGCCTTCAGGTCTCTGAGGCAAGTGTGCTACGTACTGAGCCACTGACACTATATCCAGTAGTCTTGAATAAAAAAGCTTGTTGAGGATTTGAAAAAGGTACTGCATTCCCTAGTGAATGCCAAAGTGTTTTGCAAGAAAAAGAGAGACTGGAAGTATAGTAACTGTTAGCATGTTGTGGCATCCATCTAGTAATATAGTGACTGAAAGCATGTTGTGACATTCATCTGGTAGTACAGTACAGTAACTGTTACCATGTTGTGAAAGTAATATAGTGACTGCAAGCATGTTGTGACATTCAACTAGTAATATAGTGACTGTAAGCATGTTGTGACATCCATCTAGTAATATAGTGACTGTAGGCATGTTGTGACATTCATCTAGTAATATAGTGACTATAAGCATGTTGTGACATCCATCTGGTAGTACAGTACAGTAATTGTTACCATGTTGTGACCATAATATAGTGACTACAAGCATGTTGTGACATTCTTCTAGTAATATAGTGACTGTAAGCATGTTGTGACATCCATCAAGTTATATAGTGACTATAAGCATGTTGTGGCAACCATCTAGTAATATAGTGACTGTAAGCATGTTGTGGCAACCATCTGGTATATAGTGACTGTAAACATTTATACATCCATCTAGTAGTATAGTGACTGTAAGCATGTTGTGACATCCATCTAGTAATATAGTGGCTGTAAGCATGTTGTGGCAACCATCTGGTAATATAGTGACTATAAGCATGTTGTGGCAACCATCTGGTAGTATAGTGACTATAAGCATGTTGTGACATATATCTAGTAACATAGTGACTGTAAGCATGTTGTTGCAGCCATCTGGTAGTATAGTGACTATAAGCGTGTTGTGACATCCATCTAGTAATACAGTGACTGTAAGCATGTTGTGGCAACCATCTAGTAATATAGTGACTGTAAGCATGTTGTGGCAACCATCTAGTAATATAGTGACTGTAAGCATGCTGTGACATCCATCTAGTAATATAGTGTCTGTAAGCATGTTGTGGCAACCATCTGGTAATATAGTGACTATAAGCATGTTGTGGCAACCATCTGGTAGTATAGCGACTATAAGCATGTTGTGACATATATCTAGTAACATAGTGACTGTAAGCATGTTGTGGCAGCCATCTGGTAGTATAGTGACTATAAGTATGTTGTGACATCCATCTAGTAATATAGTGACTGTAAGCATGTTGTGGCAACCTTCTAGTAATATAGTGACTGTAAGCATGTTGTGGCAACCATCTAGTAATATAGTGACTGCAAGCATGTTGTGGCAACCATTTAGTAATATAGTGACTGTAAGCATGTTGTGACATCCATCTAGTAATATAGTGACTGTAAGCATGTTGTTGCAACCAGCCATCTAGTAATATAGTGACTATAAGCATGTTGTGACATCAATATAGTAAAATCACGACTGTAAGCATGTTGTGGCAACCATCTAGTAATATAGTGACTGTAAGCAATCTGTGACATCCATCTAGTAATATAGTGACTGTAAGCATGTTGTGGCAACCATCTGGTAGTATAGTGACTGTAAACATGTTGTGACATCCATCTAGTAATACAGTGACTGTAAGCATGTTGTGACATCCACCTAGTAATATAGTGACTGTAAGCATGTTGTGGCAGCCATCTGGTAATACAGTGACTGTAAGAATGTTTGTGGCAACCACCTAGTAATATAGTGACTGTAAGCATGTTGTGGCAACCATCTGGTAGTATAGTGCTTGTAAGCATGTTGTGACATCCATCTAGTAATATAGTGACTGTAAGAATGTTTGTGGCAACCATCTAGTAATATAGTGACTGTAAGCATGTTGTGGCAACCATCTAGTAATATAGTGACTGTAAGCATGTTGTGACATCCATCTAGTAATATAGTGACTGTAAGCATGTTGTGGCAACCATCTGGTAATATAGTGACTGTAAGCATGTTGTGGCAACCATCTGGTAATATAGTGACTATAAGCATGTTGTGACATATATCTAGTAACATAGTGACTGTAAGCATGTTGTTGCAGCCATCTGGTAGTATAGTGACTATAAGCATATTGTGACATCCATCTAGTAATACAGTGACTGTAAGCATGCTGTGACATCGATCTAGTAATATAGTGGCTGTAAGCATGTTGTGGCAACCATCTGGTAATATAGTGACTGTAAGCATGTTGTGACATCCATCTAGTAATATAGTGACTGTAAGCATGTTGTGACTTCCATCTAGTAATATAGTCACTGTAAGCAATTTGTGACATCCATCTAGTAATACAGTGACTGTAAGCATGTTGTCGCAACCATCTGGTAGTATAGTGACTGTAAGCATGGTGTGACATCCATCTAGAAATATAGTGACTGTAAGCAATTTGTAATATCCATCTAGTAATATAGTGACTGTAAGCATGTTGTGGCAACCATCTAGTAATATGGTGACTGTAACCATGTTGTGGCAACCACCGGGTAGTATAGTGACTGTAAGCATGTTGTGACATCCATCTAGTAATATAGTGACTCTAAGCAATTTGTGATATCCATCAAGTAATATAGTGACTGTAAGCATGTTGTGGTAACCATCTAGTAATATATTGACTGTTAGCAAGTTGTGATATCCATCTAGTAATACAGTGACTGTAATCAATTTGCAATATTCATCTAGTAATATAGTGACTGTATGCAATTTGTAACATCCGTCTAGTAATATAGTTACTGTAAGCAACTTGTGATACCTATATAGTAATATAGTGACTGTTAGCATGTTGTAGCAACCATCTAGTGATATAGTGACTGTAAGCATGTTGTGGCAACCATCTAGTAATATAGTGACTGTAAGCATGGTGTGGGAGCCATCTAGTTATATAGTGATTGTAAGCATGTTGTGGCAACCAACCATCTAGTAATATAGTGACTGTAAGCATGCTGTGGCAACCATCTAGTAATATAGTAACTGTAAACATGTTGGCCAAATATTCAAACTGCGCCGTTCTGTGGCACAAGCTCTGCGCTGCTCAAAAAGTTAAGGGGTGTGGC
Organism: Neoceratodus forsteri; assembly: GCA_016271365.2. Lineage (NCBI taxonomy): Eukaryota > Metazoa > Chordata > Ceratodontiformes > Ceratodontidae > Neoceratodus > Neoceratodus forsteri. Next base: position 1,137,289,307 of record CM057452.1, read on the forward strand.
TAGGGTGATATTCAACGGAGTTGTGCTATTGAGCAACTCCTCTGAATATTGCCCCACTGGCCACAGCTGTGCATGGCACAGTGGAACTGACACCATCGCAGAGTGGTCAGAGTGGAGCATTCAAATGCGGTGGCGCAAGTTCCATTCGCCATGTGCAAATCTGCGATATATTCAAAAGGTGACATGTAATGGGTATAATTTATGCAAGTTTCCACGGGGGCCATTTGCATCTCTATTATGTCCCCATTTGCATTCCATTAGCATGGCAGTTATGCGCCGATCACCTACAACTTGGCGCTTGGCACCCTGCCCGCAGCAGCCGTCGAGAACGATGCCCCTGCAGCCGATCGCAGGCATAAAGTAAGTCAACCTCCAAAGCCGATCGCGGGCATAAAGTGGATTAACCCCCACTCCTGACCAGTCCGATCGCGGGCATAAGCGTGAACCCCCACTAGCCCAATTGCGGGCATAATGGCAACCCTCCCAAATACCAATATCCCTGGTGGTCCAGTGGACCATGAAGCTGAATCGTGGGCATGAAGTTCAAACTCACCCCAAGTCCAATATCCCTGGTGATCTAGTGGTCCTCCCACCCCACCCACTCACGGAGCCTCACCACCATGCTCCCCCATCAGCCGGCGGGTGACAGCACTCTACCCACCTGCCACTCACTTGTTCCGACTGAAGCTGGTAGCTGCACATCCATTGGTTCAGAGCATGAGCCAATAGGTGTGCAGCCCATACCATACTAAAGCAGTCCAGATATGTGAATGAATGTGAATGTGTTCATTCATTCACATATCTGACTGCTTTGTATAGTATGGGCTGCAAGTCCATTGGCTCATGCTCTGAACAATGGGCGTGCAGCCTACCGAGCTGTCAGTCGGGTGGGCGGCGGGTGGCAGGTGGGTGGGTGCTGCCACCACGCTGATGGGGAGCAGGGTAGGCTCCTGTGGTGGTGGTGGAGTGGGGGCCACTAGATCAGCCAGATATTGGACTTGGGGGCGGGTTTGAACTTTGTGCTCATGATTGGCTTTCGCGTGTCCACTGACCACCAGGGATATTGGTCTTTTGGGGTTTCATTTGCCCGCGATCGCTAGTGGGGCTTATATGACTATGCCCGCGATCGGGTTAGTCAGGGGGTTTTATATGTTACTGCCTTGATCGGGCTAGTCGGGAGGTTCTACATTATGCCCGCGATCAGGCTAGTCGGGGGTGGTGGGGAAGATGTCCTTATGCCCGAGATCGGGCTGCTGGGGGGGATACTTGCTGCCCGAGATCGGGCTATGGGGTTACTATTATGCCCACAATCGGCTGCGGGGGTGACTGGGAACAAGTGGAGGTGCTGTGTTGTGCCCTGCAATCGGCAGCTCTGCAGGTGGCCCCTCAACTTGATCCCTTTTTTGGCTTAAAGTTGTGCAGGCGCAGGTAGGGGTTGCGCCTGCACAACTTGCACATGGCCTGGTTGAACATCACATCATGACTTTTATGCATGGTTCCTCCCTTCAAGTTGCGTATGCCTTCTTTATCATTGCGCTTGTTGCTCAGCATGTTTTTGGTGGGCAACTGCGCCCTTGCTGAATATCGCAGAATGGTGCAATCGATCATGCGTGAGCGCAACCCTATTGCGCATGGCTCAGCTCTTTTGAATATCTGGGCTATTGTGGCAAGCATCTAGTAATATAGTGACTGTAAGCATGTTGTGACATCCATCTAGTAATATAGTGACTGTAAGCATGTTATGGCAACCATCTAGTAATATAGTGACTGTAAGCATGTTGTGACATCCATCTAGTAATATAGTGACTGTAAGCATGTTGTGACATCCATCTAGTAATATAGTGGCTGTAAACATGTTGTGGCAACCATCTAGTAATATAGTGACTATAAGCAATTTGTGATATCCAACTAGTAATATAGTGACTGTAGGCAAAATGTGATATCCATCTAGTAATACAGCGATTGTAAGCATGTTGTGGCAACCATCTAGTAATATAGTGACTCTAAGCATGCTGTGGCAACCATCTAGTGATATAGTGACTGTAAGCATGTTGTGGCAACCATCTAGTAATATAGTGACTGTAAGCAATTTTTGATATCCATCTAGTAATATAGTGGCTGTAAGCAATTTGTGATGTCCATCTAGTAATATAGTGACTGTAAGCAATTTGTGACATCCATCTAGTAATGTAGTGACTGTAAGCATGTTGTGATATCCATCTAATAATATAGTGACTGTACGCATGTTGTGGCAGACATTCTTCTCATGAACATCCATGTATAGCCTTGAACAATTGCCTGAAGTTGTTTATGTGAAAAGGGAATCGTTGGCCAGGGTAGCAGAGAAGAACTCCCATTCTTATGAAAAACCGATCAAACTCAGGGAGGGCTGGGAAGAATGAATGATGTGTTGATTTATTTCCAATTTTCCCATTTTTGTAATGGAAAGTTAGTCAGGATGTGATCTTTTTCCATCCTGAATTTAAATACCATTCTGAATCTTACTCGACAGCTTACCACCTTTACTCTTTTTCATAAACTTGGTTTAGATATCTTTTATTCTACAAGATGCTAGATTATGGTCCTATTCAGATACTGAGAAAGCCCATTGGGCCTCACTCGAAGACTCCTCTTTTTGGTCAACTGGGGAGGACATATGCTCTGGAGATGGCATTGTTTTTTCCTCATATTAGTATAAAGGACAAAAATGATTAGATATTGTTCCAGGATAGCCATTATTTTTCTACATATGCCTGCATATGTTACAACTATGCCTCATCAATATATGTGAACCCCAGACTAAAGCAGCCAGCACTAATCTTTCTAAAATCGTACACCCTTTTCAATTATGACTAAACGAGTGATGTGGGGAGAATACTTTAACTTTGGCCTGACTCATGAAACACTGAAACATAGAAAGTGCTGGAAGATAAGGACTGCTAGGCCCATCTAGTCTACCCATATCCTTAACTTTATTAGCAGCCACTGACCCTCCTTGGACATCGGCTTTAGCCTCTCCTTCCTACCACTAGGGTTCCCTTATGACTGTGCCATGCATGTTTAAATTCCCGCACTGTGCTTGCTCTCACCACCTACTGTGGCAGGTTATTCCATGCACCTACCACCCTTTCTGTGAAAAAATCTTCCTCACATTTCCCCTTATCCTACCCCCTGCAATCTCATATCATGCCCTCATCCTTGTACTTTTTCTATACTGAAATATGTCACCCCTTGCACCTTGTTTATGCCTTTAAGACACTTGAAGGTTTCTATCATATCTCCCAACTCCCTCCTTTCCTCCAGTGAATACATATTGAGGTCTTTTAATCTTTCCCCATATGTTTTCTGGTGCAAGCCCTGTACCATCTTAGTTGCCTTGCTCTGAACTGCCTCCACCCTGTCTATGTCCTTGCAAAGATGTGGCCTCCAGAACTGTACACAGTACTCCAGAGGAGGCCTCACCAGTGTTCTATATAGTGGAATCACCACCTCCCTCATTCTGCTACCTACACATCCCAACATGCCACTGACCCTCCCTGCAGCCTTTGTACACTACTTGGCCACCTTTAGGTCATCTGAAATAACCCCCAATCTCTTTATTCCTTGGTGACCATCAGCAACCCCCCCCCCCAATCCTGTAGCTCTTTCTAGGGTTTCTGCATCCCAGGTGCATGATTTTGCACTTCTTCTCATTGAACTTCAGTTGCCACATCTCAGACCATTTTCAGCTTTCCTAGGTCCTCCTCATTTTCCCTCCCCATCTGGAGTGTTTAGCCTGTTGTTGCAGATCTAGTGTCATCTGCAAACAGGCAAACCTTCCTTCCAGCCCTCCTGTTGTTGAGTAGAAAAGTGCACCATTGCACCACCATGCAGTCTGGCCCATGCAAATCACCATTATTGACAGCACAGTAACTATTAATACATATCCACTACATTTTATCACTGTATCATATGGAGGCAAACATATTAGATTAAGGAATATATGACTATATGCAATTAAACAACTAAGTAGAAAAAATATACCAAAAAGAATCAGGCATGTCAAAAATAAAACGATTATTAGTCACTTTGGTAGTCTGAAACAAGCAGAGTTGATAATGCATAAAATACCAGAGCTCGGTTTAGGCCCAAAATATACAAATGCAAGCAGAACCAGTAGACATGCACTGAAACGGAAAGAAGGTGTAGGAAAAGGGGAACCATTATAAAGCATTATGTAACACAGTGGGCAATACGTGACATAGTGTACTCGGTGAGCTTAAGGAAGGCAGCACTCTTCAGGCTTCAGGGAGGATGACTAGAAATATTCCTGCAAGGTAATAACATTGGAGATTACATAGCCTAAGAGGGGTTGCCATCCTACTGATAAGCTTGGATGTGTGTTGATACTCAAATTGGGTAGAGCCAGTGCTGTGCGGCAGAAAGGGTGGACGAAGTTAGAGTGTAAGTCCCCTTTCATCACAATGCTGTTACTGTGTTACCACTGCATGTGCTGTGTCAGACACCTGCTATGATGACTGCCCACTAATTATTGCACAAAAACAATGAACAAGAGAGGATGAGTGGTATCCATTGTTAGATGGAGAATGAGTTACCTAATGTCAGTTAAACAAACAAAACTAGCTCGTAGGTGTTGACAGAGACCAGATCATCTTCCCTGCTACTGGTCTACTCTACCATATGTCTTGTCAACAGCCAAATCATGTGTTTTGTGGCAAGCAGTGTACAGTACCCCCTTAAGTGAACAACTCTCTGTTAAAAGACAAAGAACCTCTATGCACAAGCACTGAGTCAATGGGCCAGACTGCATGGTGGTGCAATGGTTCACTTTTCTGCTCAACAACAGAAGGGCTGGAAGGGAAGGTTTGCCTGTTTGCAGATGACACTAAGATCTGCAACAGAGTAAACTCTCTGTTGTCTATCTATTTATCTATCTCATGGCAGTATTTGTATGTCCCTGTCAGGTCCCCTCGCTCCCTTTTTCCTTCCAACCTCTCCCTTCTCTGCTGTCACTGAAATATTCTAGCTATCCTTCTCTGCACTGCCTCCACCCTATCTTGAAGCAGAAGCTCTGCAGGGCCCCACTGTGGCAAATGTTTCAAACACCTCTGAAGTGTAGCCAGCAGGTTCTCTGAACAACAAACATGTCAAAATGCCTTTTATTCACTGCGTGGTTGTGTCCACTCTGCTGGATTTCAGCTAGGTCAAATCACGTACTATTTGACAGTGATAGCTTTGTAGCATTCTGTCTCCACAGAAATGTTGATTACTATCACTTGTAATTATAGCAACCCAAGCAAAACTGCATACTTGTGTTAATATGGTGGTAAACAAACTCTTGAGCAGTTCAACTTAGACTTCTCCAAGATAGGACGACAACTGAAGGACAGAGAAACAATGTTACAGTAGGTCATTGAGAACTGTTAGACTAAAGTGTATGTCACAAATTCTAAGGTTTGAACAAAGGTCTTGCATTGTTTTCGTTCTGTCTAAATAACATATTATATATATATATATATATATATATATATATATATATATATTTCCATTCTTGAGGTGCCTATTTCTCTGTAGCTGAGCAGCAATGACATTGTAGAGTCTTATCACAGGAAGAGAACAACAGAAAAATTAAAGATGATGCTCTGCATATAGATACAGTTGACTTGTGAAAATAAAATAATGTTCATGAGAAGGGATTGACATCTCTTCTGGTTATACTATATAAAAAAAAACATAACGGACATCTGAAACAAGCCCTGACCAGAGCCAAGATGGCTACTTTATTAATTAATCTGATGAGAAATATACAACTAATGTGTGGCTTTAATTGTCTGAATAGTCAGAGCACAAATATTGTTTAATAGAATGTTTTATCTGTGTGATTCACCCATGACACTCCCAGCATGCGCACTCTCCTGGACCAGATTTGCCTGCTTTGGGGGCAGCACTGTGTTGCTACACTGGCACAGACTGGAGATGAAGCTGTAGGTGCTGTCAGTGGTAAACTCTGATCCTCAGGTGATCGTACACAGGAACTCTGACATTCTGATGTTCTCTGTCATGGTGTGGCAGGTCAGTCAAGGGAAGGGTTTCAGTTGAACTCTCCCAGCACTGCAAGTGAATCTTATCTTTAGTTAAAACCTTCTCTGTTGAGTGGGCACTAACAAATGTTTCCGTTTTTATGTTTGCTTGTGCACATGCGCAAAAAACATATTGCGGCAGCTTGCTCAATATTCGACATACCAATTTATTATTTCCTGGGGTACATTTTTTTTTTTTGCTGTTACTAGAAATCTCTCCAGATACGTTGTCAGGATTTGCTTATTTTCTGAATTGAACATGTGAACCAAGAAACGAGTTGGAATGATATAAGATGCAATATGTTTTGCCAAATATTTCTTCTTTATAGATTCATACCATTGACATCTCATCAAGATGTGATGGAGGTTCTTGGGGCAGTATAGTACAGTGGGTTAAGGCTCTGAGCTGCGGATCTGGAGACCTGGGTTTGAATACCACAGCCACCTAGATGCATACTGTGTGATCCTGAGCAAGTCACTTAACTTTCTTGTGTTCCCAGGTTGCATCTGGAAACAAATTTGGCTTAGTGTACTACTCCTGGTTAAACAATGTTCCCTTTCCCATTGTTTAAATTCTGGTTGTTGGGGCCCAGTAGTGCCTAAAATCCATCTATATACCTCTTTCCTATTACTTTGAGCAATTTTTCTGTTTCATGATTTTCCACTTATGTAATTTCTGGAAGGTATTTTTATACCCTTCCAGTAATCTCAAACCTGCTGTTACCTTTGGAAATTCCTGAACCCATTTACTAATAGCCATCCCTAGAATATTCCAGCCTCATTTTACTGCTACAGTCTTTTGCATTATAAAGAGATTACTTAATTTGTTTTGCCAAAACAGGGTATGGAAAAAAAATTACTGAATGTAACATATTTAACTCCCCCTTTCCAATGTCCAGATATGTGATCTCCTTTTTTATTGGGTTCAATCGACTCCATCATAGCAGTTGAAAGAAAATACTCATTAATTTAGTTTCAAAGCTATATGCCAATGGAAAAAAAAAACATATACAGAAAGCAGGACAGTAAAAACTATTTAATCACAAACACCCTCTTACACTTGGACATTTTCCTACCTTTCCACTGCACCACTTTACTTTCCCCCTCCTGTAACGCTTTTCCCCAGTTATATTTCCCCATGTTCCTTGGGCCATAATAGACTCCCAAGATTTTTGTAGACTCATTCATCAATTGAATGCCCTGTAAATCCATGCCAACAGCCACATTCCCTAACTACAACCCCTTAGATTTTTTCCTTTTTTAAATTGTGACCCTGAAACATGAGAACATTTATTCACAGCCTCCATCAACTCTTTCACTTCCTCATTTTTAGTTAAAAAAATACACACATTGTCTGCATATGCACTTAGTTTAACTACATTACCATCTTGATTTCCTTTTATACCCTGTATACCAGTATTTCCCATTACGTTCCTTAAAAAAAGGTCAATAATCAATACATGCAAAATGGGGCTTAAGGGACAACCCTGTCTGACCTCTGCTCCTATCTTTATTGGCACCCCAACCCTGCTATTTCTGGTGTATTAATTGTACCCAGCTTATAAAAAATAGAGGAATACCATAATGATGTAGCTCCTTTAAACAGGTAATCATGGTTAACCCTATCAAATGCTTTGTTTTGATCCAAGGACAAAATACACCCACTCAGGTCTTGTTCCTTACAAAATTCAAATACATCTCTTAAAACTACAAAATTCTCCTGAATATTTCTATCTGGGATGGCACATGTCTGAACCAGGTGTATTAGGCTCGTAGCAGCTCTTCTCAATCTTTTTTGCAGTACTTGAGCTAGAATCTTAAAATCTGCATTAAGCACACTAATAGGTCTCCAGTTGCCTATCACAGTCCTCTCCCCTGCTTTATGTATGCAAATTATCAAACCCAATGTAAACTGCGCTAGAATGTTTTCTGAGCTAAAAAAGAAATTAAAGACCCAGACCAAAAAATCTGCCTACATAGAAGCAAATGTTTTATAAAACTCATTAGAGATCCCGTCAGCCACTGGTACTAACCCAGATTTTAGTGACAGTATTACTTCCAGAATCTCTTGGTAAGAAATGTGGTCCCTTCCAGCACCTCAGCTCCCTCTGTAAACTAGGTACTTGGATATCAGATAAGTAATGATCAGTCTCAATTTCTGATATGTGACTTTCTTCCATAGAGTCTTTTAGGTACTCTTCTACTATTTCTCTTTTCCTTTCCATTTGTTCCATAACCTCCCCCTGCTTATTTTTTAAACTGGAACATCTAGATTTATTTTTCCTTTCCTTACAGGCCTTGCAAGGATGAAAAAAGGGTGTTTTTTTGTGTTCCCAAACTGAATTCAGTATGTAATGTTGCTGATATACAGTATCATATTAAACATCTCACATTTTATTCTTAATAACCAAGATTTATTCCAACAGGTCATCTCTACTCTCATAAATGGCCTCCAATAATTTATACAGCTGCCCTCTTAAACTTATATACTGCACTAAATTCATCTTTGCTCTGGCTTCACCATAATCTTGTAACCATTTAGCAACATCACTTTCAGTATCTACCCACCATTAATAGATATCCTCACACAACCCTATCACTGAAGCCCTAGCAACAAATAGGGATGCAACTCTGATTTTCACTTCTGGTTCCTACAAACTAGTAGTATTCATTTTCCATCTGCCTGAAGGATGTACAATACCTCTCTCTGTACTAACCACTGTCTTAATAAGAAGGTAGTATGAAAATTCTAGTGGAATCACCCGGTATTAATAACCTGTATACATTTAGAAAAAAAACATAGTCTATCTCTGTGCACAAAGGACCTCTCAAGTAGGTATATTTAATAGGGGTTGAGCATTACAAAAGCTACCCTGCAGCTCTGCCACTTCAACACAATTTAGAAGAGCATTTGAATCACAATAGAATTTTCCCCCACTTGTCTGTGTTCTTTTATTGCTAAGGAACAGTTTAAGTCTCCCCATAAGAACACACTTCTGGCAGTTGCTATGTATGGTTGGATCTCCTTCCAAAGTTGAACTCTTTCCACTTTAATCTGAGGGCCATGAAGCACTATAAAGTGACTGGGTTGGTTATACCATTCCTCATCAATAAGTAACATCCTGCCAGGTTTTAAATCAACAATTTTTTGAAACTTGAGAGTGGACCCAGTGATTAAATACCAACACCATCACCCCTAGCCGAGCCAAAGGACCAATGAGATGGGCCCCTTACCCAGGTCTGTTGGGCATATGCTACCATGGCAACCAAATTAAACCATGTTTCCTGTAAGAAAATAACTTCACAAAGAGTAGGAGAAAGTTTTATTATATCTGCACAACAAAGAAATTTAAACAGAAATGCTATATACATTAGTCAAAAAAATACTAATAAGCACGAGTCAATAAAATATGAACAAAGAGAAACAGAAACATAAAAGAACAAAAAAAATCATACTTTGTTATAATCAGCACCAAGACTGCAGGGGAGGGGGAAAAATATAACAATTCATCCTATTTTGTCTTTCAAAAATGGCATTGCTTTCCACCATGCTATCCATTCATCATACCTTAAATGTTGCTTCTCATACATACATTGGTTTATTAAGTCCTGCTCAATTCTTTCTACTACACATTTTCGGTCTTTATAAACTTGCTGCAAAACACAATTACACCTAAACTGCCATTAAATAAATTTAAACGTGGCAAAAAAAAAGTCTTAGAAACCCTTTATCAAAGTTAGTTAGTGAACATTAAAAAACCCTACCACTTCCACGTATGTCACAGTTTGCCATTTTGGGTCCTTCCATCTTATTGCTAAGCTTTCCCATACTTCTTGTACATAGGGGCAATATATTAAAAAATGAGACATAGATTCCTTCTGGGCCCCACAAGATTGTCTAGGATACATTCTTTCAGACTGACTCTTGTGTTTGGCATTACCTTTTACACTGAGCCTACCATGACTACACAACCATGAAACATCCCATATTCCGGGCAGAATTATTTTATCCTGCAAGACCTTTAGTACCTTCCCATGATGTATATCTGGTATGCCTTTAAACTCAGAGGAGATAGCATGTGCCTGTGCTTGTATTATGGAGTATATTGATTTACTAGATTTGGACACAATCTATTCAGGTATGAGTTTCCATTTTTTATTTTTTTTGACTACTTGTTGAAAATATGCCGGGCAAGCTTTCACCGAGGAAGGCATTCCTCCCTGTAAAGACCATACTCTATACAAAGGCCTCAACCAATAATCTGCAAACAACACCCATACTTTACTTTGTGGTCTAGTTAAGTTAAATATATTTCTTTGGGAAAAAAAAGTACTATAATAGAAGGAAATAGGATTTACAAAATTTAAACCACCTTGAGCAATGGGCAAATAAAGTATGTCCCTTTTGATAGGGTTTAGCCTGCTGCACCAAACAATTTAGAAAAATAAGCTTAAGAGTGTTATTTCCAGGTTTTTAGGTGTAGAGTACACTACAATATGGTATAGAAAAAGAGGGAGTAAGAAGGTTTTAATCTTCATAACCTACTTTTGTTTCGTCTGCTGCCAAGTTTTCCAAATAGCCACCTTTTTTTTTTTGCAATGTGTAATTTTTCAGTCCAGTTTTAAAAAGCATTATCCCCCTCCCAAACAGTTTTCCTAGTACCTTAAAAGGTTCGTTTGAAACTGGTATATCCTGTAAGGCATCAAAAAATAGGGTTGAGTCACTAATTGGATAAACAATACTTTTGTTCTTATTTATGGAGGCTCCTGCTATAACAGAACAAGAATCAATTTGATGTAATGCTCTATGTCCTGAGGCACAGTCTGCAATAAAGATACATACATCATCCATATATGCTGCAGTTTTTATCACTAACGAATTATGTTTGTGGTGAAGACCCACTATCAACTCATCCTGGTGTAGTAGTTTCATTAGAGGATCTAGACAAAAAACATACAATAAGGGGCTCATTGGACATACCTGTCTCACCCCGTTATCTATAGAGACATATGTTCCCAAAAATCCATTTACCAGTTGTACAGCCATCGACATTTGGTACAATAACTGAATCCAAGAACAAAATTCAGCTGGGATTCCATATGTTCAAATGACATGTATGATAAAGTGATGTGGCACTCTGTCAAAGGCCTTCTTGGTCCAAAGACATAATTTAGCCAGTAATATGATTTTCCTTTCCCTGTTCTATTAATTCCCTAATAAGAGGAAGAGTGTCTTAAATAGATCTGCCAGGTATTGAACACATCTGAATTATAGATATTAGAAACATAGAAACATAGACTTTGATGGCAGATAAGGACTGCTTGGCCCATCTAGTCTGCCCATTTTTCTACCTACAGGATAAGCTGCACATCTTAGTTAACCAACAGCCTATTTCTTCTTACCCCACACAAGAATTGCCTTATGTCTGTCCCATGTATTCTTGAATACTCCCACAGTTTTAGACCCCACAACCTCCTCAGGAAGGCTGTTCCATGCATCCACCACCCTCTCTGTGAAAAAATACTTCCTCACATTGCCCCTGAACCGCCCCCCATCTTTAAATTGTGTCCCTCTTCTTCTTGCATCTCTTTTTCTGAAAGATGCTACCTATTGGACTTTGTTGATTCCACTGAGGTACTTAAAAGTTTCTATCATGTCCCTCCTCTCCCTTCTTTCCTCAAGGGTATACATATATGCTCCTTAATCTCTTTGTATGGCTTCTTGCAGACCCTGCACCAGTTTAGTTGCCCTCCTCTGGACTACCTCTATCCTGTCTATGTCCTTGCAGAGATGGGGTCTCCAGAACTGGACACAGTACTCCAGATGGGGTCTCACCAACTATCTGTATAGAGGGATAACAACTTCCAGTTTTCTGCTGGTGATGTCTCTCCTCTACATCCCAGTATAGCCCCAGCCCTCCCTACTGCCTTCTCACATTGCTTACTAACCTTAAGATCATCTGATATGATTACCCCCAGCTCCCTTCCATTTTGGTTGTTGTTACTACCTCCCCCATTGTGTAATCTTCCCTGGGTTTTGTTTCCCAGGTGCATTACTTTGCTCTTCTTTGCATTGAATCTAAGCTACCATACTTCTGACCATTCCTCCAACCTTGGCAAGTCCCTTCTCATCCTTTCCACGCCTCCTTGTGTATCAACCCTGTTGCAGATCTTTGTGCCATCTGCAAAGAGACATACTATTCCTTCCAGTCCCTTTGCAATGTCACTTATAAAGACATTAAAAAGGACTGGACCTAGTACTGGACCCTGTGGTACCCTACTAGTAACCCCTCTTTCTTCAGAGTGGACTCCATTTACAGTTACCTTCTGTGTCCTGTTGTCCAGCCAATGTTTTACCCAGGCTACCACCCTGGGACTCACTCCCAGGCTGGTTAATTTGACAATTAATCTTTTGTGTGGGACTGTGTCAAATGCCTTGCTAAAGTCTAAGTAGGCCATGTCCACAGCTCCTCCCTGGTCTACTACTTTGGTCACCCAGTCAAAGAAATCAATTAGATTTGTCTGACATGACCTTTCCACTGTGAACCCATGCTGCCTTGGGTCCTGTGCCCCACTGGCCTCTAGGTACTCAAAAATTATTTCCGTCAGAAGTGATTCCATCACTTTCCCTACCACAGAGGTCAAGCTGACAGGTCTGTAGTTTCCTACCTCTGCCTTGGTCCCACTTTTGTGAAGAGGAAACACGTCTGCCTTCCTCCATCCTCAGGTACCACACCATCCTCCTATGATTTGTTAAAAAGGGTAGTCAGTGGTTTCACTAGTTCTCCCCTTAATTCATTTAGAATTCTGGGGTGAATTCCATGAGGCCCCATTGCTTTGTCCACCTTCAATTTTAGAAGTTCTTTCAGGACCCTTTCTTCCGTGAAAGGACTGGGATCGACCCTCCTCATAAGAGTGCTTCTGTTAATTGAATAAGGCACCTCCCCCTCCTCCTGTTTTGTGAATACTGAGCAGAAATATTAATTCAGTATCACTGCTTTTTCACTGTCCCTCTCTGCCCACCCACCGTCCATTCTATTCAGCCTCACTATCCCTCCCTTTGTCTTTCTATGCTCCCTGATGTACCCATAAAAGGTATTATCCCCCTTCTTAAACAAGTTGACTATCTTTTCCTCAGTTTGGGCCATTGCTATTCTGACTTCCCTTCCTGCCTCCTTCTGCCTTAACTGGTACAGCTCTCTGTCCTGCTCCTTCTGTGTTTCCTTATACTTCCTGAATGCTACCATTTTCTCCCTGACTTTCCCCGTCACCTCTTTTGAGAACCATAGTGACTTTTTCTTTCATTTTGATTTGTTTATTTGCTTCACACAAAGGCTTGTTGCCTCTATGATGGCAGTTTTAATGTTTCCCATTGTTGCTCCACCCCTCCTTCTAACCTGTTTGCTAGTGCTTTTCTAAGGTACTCTCTCATCTTGCCAAAGTCAACCCTCCTGAAGTCCAGTACCCTAACTTTTGTATGGCTTGACTCTGTAATTGAGTTTATTGTGAACCACACTGTTTAATGGTCACTTGTCCCTAGATGGCAACCATCTTCTAGATCTGAGATCCTCTCACTGTCCCCATTTGAGAGTATGAGGTCTAAGATTGCTCCCTTATGAGTGGGTTCCGAAACTAGGTGTCTTAGGCATGCCACCTGTAGGGCATCAAGAATGGCCCTGCTCTTGGATGTGGCTGCAGTAAATGTGCTCCAGTTAACATCTGGCATATTCAGGTCTCCCATTAACAGTATCTCCCCTTTCTCTGACATCCTAAGAATGCCTTCTATCATATTCTTGTCCATTCCCTCCCCCTGACATGGGGGTCTGTATACAACCCCTGTGCAGACTATGGTGCCATTTCCAGTCTCTAAGGTGACCCACAGTGCCTCCTATCCTCCCTGTTTACTCTTTTTGTTCAATTGCTTTTATCCCTTCCTTTATATAGAGAGCTACTCCTCCCCTCTTCTCCTCTCCCTGTCTCTCCTGTAGGTTATATACCCTGGTATGTTAACATCCCAGTCATGGTTCTCTGTGTACCATGTTTCTGTGATTGCTATGATATCCAGGCATCCCTCTTAAATGTGGATTGACTTGTGCCAGTCGTGCATTAAGTATTTTCATTTAAATTTTCAAGTCAGTGTTCAATAAACTCTGAGATCTCCAATTGTTAAGATTACTGCTATCATTTTTTATGAATACAAATTTGGTCCTCTATAAACATATGAAAATAAATTTTCTGATTCTGTAAGAACCAATTAAATATTTCTGTAAGTATACCCAGAAGAAGAGGACTAAGGGATTTATAGAATTCTGTTGGTAATCCATCTAATCCTGGGGTGGTATAATTTTTTTTTTGTTATTGCCTGTTTTACTTCCTCTCTATGGATGAATCTAGTAAGTGGTGGAAGAAGATCTGCTGAAAGATATGGTATCTTCAAAGTATCCAAGAAGTTCAGAATATTATAGTCCTCTATAGTCAAAGATGCATACAATTTTTTGAAATAATCAGTAACTTCTCTTAAAATCTCAGGTGTGGAGGTAACTAAGGAACCTTCTTCAGATCAGACTTCCATTAAAATCCTATCTGATACCCTCTTACTACAGCTATCAAAAACATCACCAAAACCTTTTTTCCCTGGTGAACAAATCCTATGTTCATTTAACACAGATGCTGCCCTGGAATATTGAAGGGCTTCCATAGCTTTCTTTACAGCCTACACTTGGGAGGTTAGGTAGATTCATTGTGAATTAATAGCAGAATACAATTTTTCCAGTTGGGATCATAAAGTAAGATATTGTTTACACTGGTTCGTCTTTTGTGATTTAGAGAATTGTATAACTAAAGTCTTTATTTCATTTTTTGTTTCCACCCACCAAGTGCTTAAGTCATCTATTAACCCAGCCACTGACATACAAACCTTTAACGACTCCTGAATGGAGTTTAGTTTGGTACATAAAATCTAATAGTAATGCCCTCCCAGGCTGAATTTCTACCAGTCTGGTTATATGGAACCCATCACCACAAAACAAAATCCCCACACCATCACAAACATCCACCCCGAGAGAAAAAAAAGAGGGGCCCAACACCAAAGCCTTTTAGCAGCTTGAACCAAGAGCAAAATATTCATTCTAGTGTCCTGTAAAAAGTAAAGATCATAGGCCTGATCCTTTAACATGGTGAGGGACACCAGCTAATGCCGAGCATTTTTAATACTGTGGGTTTTAATGTGGCAATACTCAGTTTCAGTGTCTGGGGCATCTAAGGTAAACAGGGGAAGGGGATCAGGTGATTTTCCCAGATTTAGTGCTTCTCCTAGGCCTAACCCCAAGCCCTTTCATCCTTTCTAGGCCCGCTGTAGGTCGTGTGGTATTTTCTTCAGAATCAGAGGACAGAATAGTCTGAGAGGATGTTTCCGAATCTCCTCCATGCTTTGACTCTTGTGACATTTTGGATATGGCATCAAACTTGTTGCTCATGGGAATAATACTGTCAGGAGAAGATGCTTTAGCAATTTTGGACCTTGTCCTTGTTTGTCTAAGAGCTCTTCTCTTAGCAGTGGTTCCTATTTCAGGGGTGGCATAGCAGTCTGTTCCTCAGGGAGCATTGTAGAGGTTTTAGATACTACCATTTTGTCCCCCTCCCTTGTGATATCCCTAGCCAATTCTTGTTCCATGGGAATTTCTTCCTGCACCCTTATGTCCTTTCCAGTATTGAGGGAGGGGGCGGTTGGGGTGGCTGTGTAGGAGCCTTACTAGGTGGGTTAGGTGACTCTGAGGGGCCAGAGGCTGTGATGAGAGGAACATGTAATAGGCTTATGGGTAGCAATATCCTTCTTTTGGGCCTCAGTGAGGATAGAGTCCTGATTTGGGCAATCAGTCCTCTTATGCATGGACCAGGGGCGGGTTATAAAGCATGACCTATTTCGACACACAGGTTACATTCCAATTCATTCTAATAATCTGCACTAGAATGACCATAAGAGAGACACAGGCTACATCTAAGGCAATCACAAGCTGAACTCAAATGCATATAAGACCCACACTTAAAACAAGTCTTTGGCTGGCCTGCATAAAAACAAATGCCCCCCTTTCCCTTCCCAGAAATAAGCTGTTAGGCAAATGAATAAGTCCGATGCTGTTATGTTTTAAGTGGACCCTAAATTTCCAGCCCCCTGTCCATAGATGTTCTTCATCAAAAATAGGTTGAGGGGCACCCAAAACTTAGCATTTTTGTTGTAACCAGTGGGAAATGTCATGTGCTGCAACATTTTCATTCTGATAGAGAACAGTGACCATTTTAATTGCAGGCTTGGTTAAAGGTATTGCTCTGAAAGGCAGCCACAGGGCCGTGCATCATACTTTGTCATATTTTGCCCAAAATCTGTCTAAACCCTGGGGAGTTTTAAAACTGATATCATAAAGGCTGTCCCCTGATACATGGATTAGGGTGTATATTTCATTAGGAAAAACCCAGAGATGCTTTGATAAGGTGTTTCCCACATAAAGATGATCTGGAACATTTGGTAGGCCCCTAGATACTGCAACCAAACAGCATTTCTTCTCTGCATGGGGGCTGACCAGAAAAATTAGCTTGTCTTCTAAATTCCTCCTTGTTGTCCATGATTGTTCCTCTGAATCAGTTTGTGAGCCTTGTGGGGTTGATTCCGTGTCCATACGGTCACCCCAAGTGGGAGGGCGAGTACTGGGTCCTTCATCCCTGATGATGAACTCAAAAGTACCGTGAATTTGTTTAAATCAGATACTACAAGGTTATTTGGGACCATGTCTTCTGAGTGAAGATCTAAATCAGAGTCCATACTAAAGGAGCCAGACTGCATCATCCCCCCCTTCTCACTTCCTACATTTCCCTTAGAGTCAGGGTTCTCTCCATGCTCTCCCGGAATCAGGCTGTGCACTGAATCTGGAACCCAATGCCCCTTCATCCCCTGTTTCCACCCTGCATCGCTTAGAGAGTGTTTTAAAGACCGAGAGAGACACTGCCTGGCCTACGAGTCTGTGATTCTACAGTCTCTGTTCCTCCCTTTCGTAGGCTTAACCTCCATCCAATTTTTGTCATGTTTTCAATCAATAAAACATTAACAGCACTTACAGTTCTTGAGTTTTGCACGTTAGGAGGATGACCTGACATGGTTGGGAGGTTAGGCGCAGCAGACAGCAGATTAGGAGACTTTGAAATATCCGAGCCGTACTCCTTTGATGCTTGTGCATCATCAGGCCTTTTGACAGGTGGCTCACCTGATCTTGACACACCAGTCAGCAATACTTGTGAAGGAGACATTACAGAATTTTGATCAATCCTGGATTCTGGTCGAGATTTGCACTGATCCGGTAACTCTTGCACATCAGTAGTTGCGGATTGCCCTTCTGCCATAATTACTGCCATTACCAAGTCTCCGTTCATTTTAAATATATTTTTCAGTCATATTTCATCAGTTACAGCAGGGCTAGAAGGCATATGTTCCACATTTCCTACTACTGTACATTCATTACCATCGATTCCATTCCAAAAGATGCAGACTGTGAAATGATCTCCTAAGCTGGACCTGTAGGGAGGGAGGGAGATCTGCTCACCTACAGGTTCACCAGCAGAATGATTGTCTGGATCAGCATCCATTGCATCACTAGCTCCCCTTACCACAGAGTAGAGGAAGGTTTTTATTAATAAACAGAACAACAAATCAGGAAACAGTAATACAACTCATGTACAATAAAATACAAAATAAGAAAAACATAACAAAAGGACATATCAGTAATAATTAATTACTCAACAAAAAAATGATTCAATCTATTTTGTCTTTCAAAAAAGGAACCTCTTTCCACCTCATAAGCCAGAAATTATTGGACAAATATTTGCGTTCAGAATCACATTGTAACAATAAATCATGTTCAATGTGTTGGAGAACTTCAAGTGGCGAGTGATATAACTGTCGTAGAGTAAGGTGACATCTGGCTTGCCATAAATGAAACTTGAATATGGCTAACAGCAGCCGAACTACACCTTTATCCAACAAAGTAGAAAGAAGCAAAAAAAAACCCCACAATTTCCAGATATGTAACAGCCCGCCAGAAAGGCTGGCTCCAACAAGCAGATAGGGTCGACCAGAATTCTAGCACAAAGGGACAGGAAACAAAAAATTGGACATTGTTTCCTCCTGATTTATGCAAGTATCCCTCTGACAAGTCCTTTCAGTAACCATTTTATGCTTTAAATTCCCCCTAACACTAAGCCGTCCATGACAACTAAGCCATAAAACATTCCATAATCTAGGTGGAATCTGTTTATCTACCAAACTTTTATGAAGGTTATCAACATGACCATCTGGTATATCCTTAAAAGCGGGGACTATGGAATGTGCTTTAGATTGCAAGACACTATAAATATATTTGCGCGGTTTGCAATACACTTGAGCCGGAAGCAACTTCCGTCTATTAAGTTTCGATAACACAGGTCTGACATAAATCAAGTAGCTAGAAGTGTGTAAATTTTTCTGGCTCTGTCTTGGCCACTCTGAGGATAATCTAGGCAACCAATCAAACAGCAAATCACCCATAACGCGTTTGTGGACTACTCAGTCTATCAAATTCAATTAAAAAAATACTGCAGTAAAAAGTAACTGGATTCACACAATTCAAACCACTCTGTGCAATTGAAGATACAACACATCTCTTTTAATGGGATTTATAGACTCCCCAAATAATTTGAAAAAAAAACACCCAATAAAGTGGCTTCCAAAACCAGAAGGAATGGGGTATACTGTACTAAGGTATAAAAATGAGGGAGAAGTGAAGTTTTGGTAATGATAACCTTTTTTTTTTTTTTTAGTTTGTTGCCATGACTTCCATAATCTAAGTCTGGACTGAAGTGCTTCAATTTTGGCTGACCAATTAAACGATTATCCCCTCACCATAATCAATGCCTAAAATTTGGACCGGCCCAGTATAACAGGAATGCCTTGCAACTCCTTAACCTCAGGAATAGCAGTATGCAATGGATATAGAAAACTCTTAAATTTATTAAGGGAGGAACCTGCAACATCTGAAAAATTAGAAAAATGACATAACACCTTATCTCCAGAGGGCAAATCAGCAACAAAGACACAGACATCATCTGCATAAACTGAAATGTTGGCCTCAAGGGTACTATGTGGTGAAGCAATTCCTAGAATTCACACGTCTTGGGCAATTGTACATAAAAGTGGGTCCAAACTAAAAACATAGAGTAAAGGACTTAGAGGGCAGCCTTGTCTCACCCCCCCCCCATGAATAGGGATATAGGAACCCAAGTAACCATTCACCAAGGGCAAAGCATAAGCATGACTATAAAGCAAAGCAATCCAGGTTATAAAATGGTCAGGAACTCCATAGGTTCGTAAAACCTGAAACAAATAACAATGCAGGACCTGGTCAAAGGCCCTTTCTTGATCCATGGACATAAGAAAACCTTTTATAATATCAACTTTACCAAGCTCAATTAGTTCTCAAAGCAAAAGGAGATTATTATAGATTGATCTACCCGGTACCGAACAGGATTGATGTAGGGAAATCAAGTTTGGAGCTATGGACATCAATCTGATATTCAATATTTTCATTAAAATTTTAAAATCCATATTAAGGAGACATAAAGGTCTCCAATTGGAAAGTAAAGTCCTATCACCTTTTTTATATAACAAAATCTGAATCGAAGTACAGAAATGGAAATCAAGAGTTTGATGTTGCAAAACCCAATTAAACACTACTGTGAGCACATCACAAACCAAAGGACTACAGGTTTTATAAAATTCTGTGGGCAAGCCATCAATACCAGGTGCCGTGTTGTTCTGTAAACAGGAAATTTCCCTTTTAATCTCATCTACTCTAATTGGAGCAATTAAAGCCTGTAATAGTATATCAGAACAAGGGGCAATATGGACAGAGGAAAGGAATTGCTCTGCACCAGTGCTATCCTCTGGCGATGCAGCATATAAAACAGAAAAATGCGAGGAGACTGCCCACAAGATATCCTGAAATGCAGTGTAACTATTACCAGCAGAATCCACAACTTCCATCAGAAGGTGATTCGCTGAATGCCTATGACTACAATCCAATACATCCCGCAAAGCAGATTTATTAGCAGAACAGCAGGGAGGTAGCTCTAGTATATTGTAATGCAGCCATTTCCTTTTTAACATTCTGTACCTGTGTGTTGTCAAAGATAAACCTTGGGAATGTATAGCTGAATATAAAGTTTTCAACTGCATTCGTAAAGACAAATATCCCTCATATTTAGTCACTGCAGCATATTTAGACGTTCTCCTAGCCAGATCAGAGATTTCAGTTTTAGTGAGAAGCCACCAATCTAACAAATCTTCGAAAGTCCTGATAGTGACATCATAGCTTTCAACAAATCATGAACTTGGGCCAAAACCTGTCATCAAGTAACAGTAAAGAATTCAGTTTCTAATATCCCTGCCCCAGTTTAGCATGAGGGCCTACCCCTAACATGGCAGTTACCACCTTATGGTCCGAAATCTCCACAGGAATGGTTTGAGCCTTAATCACCCTTAATGCTGCAGTGACAAAAAGAAAATCAATCCTAGTGGATAAGGAGCCTTTAAAAAAAGTACGTCCACCAGTAGGATGACAAACCCTATAAACATCCTGTAAATGACCCTGAACAATAATGTGACTGAGACAATGTGTATCACAGAAATCTTTGTCAGTCAGAGCCCCCCTATCTGATTTATGCACTACGCAATTAAAGTCACCACCCCATATGAGAAAGCGGGATGTGAACTAAAAAGGCTGCACCTCATGAAAGAGGTTTACTCAACCTTTCTTTGTAACTGGTGCATAAATCACAATTAATCTCCAAGTGTTATGTAAATAAGTAAAATCCAATATTAAGGCCCGTCCCATAAGCAGCTCAACCAACTTGGTAACATGAAATCCATCACCCCTAAACAACACCCAAACTCCACTACACGTGTCTAATCCTAAAGAAAAAAAAGAAGGACCCATTCGCCAAAGCTTCCTGGCCATATTAACCAAAGAAAGGGTATTGAGACGGGTATCCTGAATAAGGCAAATATCACACACCAAATCACTCAAAAATTGAAATGTAAGCAGGCGCCTACGAGCATTTTTCACAGTGTTCAAACTGAGGGTGGCAACAGTGAAGTGAAATGCCATGGCCATGAAAGAGGACTAGATAAAGGGAAAATAAATAAGTTAACATCAAGTAACCCTTCCCTTTCTAATACTCCTTCGGGGTCTCACCCCCAACTGCAAGGGTCGAGTATCCATAGGCAACTCCTTTGATTTATCACTCTCAGAATCAGAGGATACCATAGGTTGTGAGGAGGTATCAGAATCAGCTTCCATATCTGAAGACTGTGTGTGGTGGGACAGGACCTCAAATTTATTACTTAAGGGAAGAGAGCCACCAGGAGAAGATGCTTTAGCCAATATGGCTCTACCTGTAGTCTGTTTTTGAGCCTGCTTCTCTGCCTGAACACTAGGCTCAGGAGGGGGCATAATCACATTATCCAGAGTTTTGTCAGGGACAATCACAGGTTCAGCAGGAACCGAAGTAACACCAGAAAGAGGGAGGAGGGGGGCGTGGAGGAAGGGTACTGTACAACTGGTCGAGGTACTTCCTGTAGAGGAGTTTCAGACGAAGGTTCAGGCATGAAAACCACTGTCTAGAGAGCAGGTACTGAAACACAGGGCATAAAGGGGGAACAGTAACCACCTGAACATGCAAGGAAAGGGATTTTGCCGCAGCAATATCCTTTTTCTGTGCATTAATAAGGATCACATCCTGGTCTGGGCTATCCTCTCTGTTATGGGAAGCCCAAGGACAGGATCTAAAACCATGATCTATTTCCTCACACAGGTTACACTTCAGCTCAGAGGTACAATCTGCACTAGCATGGCCAAAAGATAAACAAAGGGAACACCGTAATCTATCACAGGCAGCACTGAGATGGGAAGGGGAGCCACATTTAAAGCAGGTACGAGGTTGCCCCACATAGAAGCAATGCCTCCGTTCCCTACCTAAAAACAAACTATTTGGCAAGTGTATTGGACCCACATTTGTATGTCTAAGTCTCACTCTATAACGCCAACCTCCAGTCCACAAATGTTCAGAGTCAAATATAGGCTGTGGCAACCCCAAGACATCACAGTGTTTAGTCAACCAATGCGTAATATCACAAGCCGCCACATTCTCATTCCTAAACAAAATGGTTACATTTTTAATAGAAGGTCTGGTAAGTGGGATAGCCCTAAATGGAAGCCACAACTCAGTGTATTTGAGAGTATCATACTTAGTCCAGAATCGATCTAATCCCCGATGGCTTTGAAAACTAATGTCATATAAAGAAGAACCAGATACATGAATTAGTGCAAAAATTTCATTTGTAAAAAAAAACAAAGATCCTTTCAAAAGTGATTTTCCCACATAGAGATGGTCAGGAGCTACATCAAGACACCCAATATACTGAAGGCGGACCGCATTCCATCGTTGAAGGGGGGGGGAATTCCTAAATGTATCCCTCCCATGAAATTTTTCCCAATTAGATTTAGGTTTTTTCCCCAGTGTCAGGAGAAGGGTCTGAGAAGGGTCAGGAGCGGAACATCCATGTCCATTCGAGCATCTCACACTGGGCCCCAAGAGCTAGGGCCTTCATCACCTGAAGAGGAGGGAGGCAAGGAAGGAAATTTAGCGAGTAGTGTAGTATCCATGTCAGGATGCTGAATATCCTCGGCACATAAATCCAAATCCAGGCTACCAGGCAAAGGTGGAGGCATATCTACCAAGGGAGACTGTTGCCTACCACAACCAGGTATCGGGCTATGGGCAGGCTTTGGTATCCAATGCCCCAAAATGCCGGTTTCCTTCCCGCACTTCAAAAGGGAGGCCTCCAAAGAGACAGGTAGTGGACTAGAACAAGGTAACAGTGTGGGAGGAGGCAAAACAGGCAAGATAGCCTGCGCGGTAAAAGGTGAGACACATGGTCTAGAAGGTAGATTACTCACAATTTCACCAGGTGAAGCTACCGACGAGTCTAAAAGTGGAGAAGCCACAGCTAGATCCAGTTCAGCAGGAACAAAAGACTCCAATGTAGTGTGGTACAATGCTGGTAGGACTGGTGAAACAGGAGATTGGTGCCGACTCTGCACCACTAAGGAGCCCGAAGGTACCGCAGCCATAGAGAAAACAGGAAGAGACTCCACACCTCCCAATTCAGCGACAAAGTCCGTGTCCCAGGAGAGGCAGACTCGATAGGGCTAACAGCATCACTAACAGCTAGTACCTGGTTCCGATGTGCAGCAAGGAGGGACTTCAACCAGAGTTCATCTGCAGGCAAGAAATTCGATGATGCAGAGGCAGACTGAGCAGGTAAAGATTCATCAGGTACATTGAGATCCATAGGCAGAGTAACAAAACGTTCCGATGTCCTCAGTACATCAGGCTTCAAAGTTGGACATGCAGGAGCGGAGCTCCGTTCTCCTGCAGGTACACCAGCAGAGTGACTGAGTCCCATGGATGAATCTATAGTCCAACACGCCCCCAGACAGAGTAGGGGAAGTTCCCTGGTGTCCTGGCCAAATTTCCCACATTCACTGAAAAATACCATCAACAGCTTAATCTGGTTCAATGTCAGCTGGCATCCATCTGTATTTTCCTCCGGGATGAGGCTGAAAATAGGCAGAATTGTCTAGTCCTCCTTTCCTGTCAACAAAAAACTAAATAAATAATAAAGAAATAAATAACATGTTCTATTTAGAAGCTGTGACACAGAAAGAAGTGTCTTGCCTTAGGAAATCAATTTATACCTGCAGCAGTGTAGACTGTGATGGGTTTGAATACATACTTCTTAAAGAGTAGCTCTGCACATGGATGTGCTTTCACAAATAATATGTTTCAGCTGTTACAGCTACTAGATAATACATTTCTTTTTCATTTTCAATGTTCCATTCCAAGATTTATAGCAGTAGTCCATCTAAAATGTCTGTGTAGAAACATTTGAAAACATTTTCCTCTTCTCTGTGACTCTCGCAGTGTTTTTCTATATGGCATCATAGTGCTCACCATGACAACAGATTATGATGTCACAAACAGCAATTGTGTGGTTAGTAGGGGAAAGTCAGATACATTCTTTAAGACTCAGTGAAATAACTGCTGTTTTATCTACAATAATTAGTAGACCAAATGCAGGGGAAAGTAAAAAAAAAGTCAGCAAAGAACTAGAAAACAATAACTTTACAACATAATTGCTGAAAACCTAGTGTTTTAAGCTTTTCATTGCAATAGAGAGTTGTTCTTTAAGATTGCTGCCTCCTATCTTCCTATCTTGCTTCCTCAACTGGAGTATTGAATTTATCACTAACCAGTACCCAGTATATGGAAGGTTACCAAACTGTACCAGTTTTCAAGAAAGAGATCCAAAGTTATTGGAAAACAATTACCCTGTAGCAAATGTGTCTGTCTTTAGCAAGATACTTGAGAAGCTAGTGGCCTTACAGGTCACAGAGCACCTCCACAAATATAAATGCTATACCTGCCCAACATGGCTTTAGACAGGGTCACAGTGCAACCACAGCCTGATCCAGTTAACAAATGACACCAAGGTAGCCATGGACAGGGGCTGTTCACTGGAACAGTGTTCATTAACCTGACAAAGCATTTGGATCTTGTTGATCACACTATTCTCAAAGCCAAAGTGTTGTCCACTGGCATTTCATCAGAGCTAAAACTGGTTGTCTAGCTATCTGGGTGATAGACAGCAGTTTGTAAAAGTAAATTGCCTAAAGCCATGTTTACATGGACACAGTACTCGTGCATTTGCGTTGCTTCCTTCCTGCTGTGGCAGCTGCTGCTGGGTCAATAAACTGTTTACAGCCCACCCTCATGATAATGCAGGTTGTGCCATGGAAGAGACTGTACAGTACATTCAGTGGGCAGGGTTGTTTCAACTGATGTTGGTAGTGATGCGCTGCCTTTTATGACATCCCCAACCCCAAAGATGTATGCCCTATTAGGAACAATGACAAGAAATAATACACACTGACCTCAGTTTAAAATGGGGAAAAACTTAATTGGCCTGAATGCTACACAAAATACTTTCATCCCAATGCTATTGTTCCCTGTTTTTCTTACTTGCACGCCAGTAGGTCTCTCTGCCATACATTCTTGTTTCCAGCAGAGAGACTTGTGGGACCAGTGGAGGATGCTGGGTGAGAAGGCTTTGCATCGGAGTGAGTGCAGCAGAATATTCACTCTGCAGGTTAACACACTCACTCCAATATATGTCCCCACTCCTGGGTCAGAGCAAAAAAAGGATCAGAAGCAGGGTGCACTGGTAAGTGTCTACACAGCTGACTTTGCGGTGCATCATTCAGTGTGCATGGGTTGATGCGCTGGCAAGTTGGCAGTGTAAACAAATCCTAAATCTGACCATACCACAATTACGTATCTCTGTAGTCCCTGAAGGCTACTTACCATTCTGCTACCTTTCACCATTTTTACCAATAATGTCTCTATGGTTCCTGCCTTACACGCCACCCTGCTTTATGCCAATGATATGGGGCTTTACACCAAATCCAATAATGTGGCAGATATTAACTCTCAGCTCAACATCGACATCTATAAGATTCAGTCCTGGCTATTATAGAACAACCTTCTCTTAAACTCTAGCAAGACTTACTGTTATTTGGCCCTGCTCCCAAACTGACAGCCTTTGCAGACAAATAAATAAAAACAAACAATGCATTTGCAGAAAGTTCACAGAGTTTGGAGAACCAGAATCTAAAATCAAAGGCTAAAAGGCTAAGAAAACAATTCCCTTAGAAGATAAATAAAAAAATAAACATCAGTGTATGGTCTGAAAACAAAACAAAATGGTAATATTAAATGCATGTTGAAAATAGAAATAGAGTTAGAACTGATTTTTCAATCATGAGTCTTCTTCAGGAATAATCTAAAAGAGAAAAAAACAAAGTTAACTTTGCTTTTCCTCTTTTAGATAATTCTGAAGAAGACCTATAGTTGAAATGTCAGTTCTAACTCTATTTTCTATTTTAACAAGCATTTTTCAATGTCGAATGTTGCTTGCTTCTATGTGCTGTTTAGCTATCTGGAAGTCATTGGAGTGCAAATATTGAAAATTTGCGAACTTACAACGTGCATAGGAACTGTACAGCCTTGCGCTCGATAAAACAGTCATTTTAGCAATTTTTTCAAATTTTCAACATAGCCATTTTAAGACCTCTGCTCATGAACAGTGACACTGTGATTTTCTTAATGTGTCCCATACATTGAGTTCACACACCGACTGCGCCATTGTGCGCTATCATGGGCGAAACACGCTTTGGGCAGGATGTGAAAAATGACAGCTGTACTGCTCATGAGGAGGTGTGGTAAAATGGCAATATTGAAAATCTAGGTGAAAATATTAAAATTTACAAACACTCCCAGCATGTGTAGAATTGTGCAACACTACGTCAGAAACAATATTTTAGATTTGCACCAATTTTCAAAATAGGCTTTCTGAGAGCCCATCTATGAACACTGGCAGTGTCATTTCATTAATCATTTCGGAAAGGTGATTTCGTGCAGTGACTGCGAAATCACCCTTTGGGCCTGAATAACATCATGACAGTGACAGCATTCATGAGAAGGGGTCCCAAAAACCCCATGTTGAAAATTTGGTGCAAAAATTCCAAAAATGCCTGAGATATGCAATAAAGTTGAAAAACCCCATCTATCCCATTATACAGCTAACCGGCAATTTCCTCAGTTCAGCGTCGGCTTTGAGTGCAGGATGTCTTCCGGGTCCACCGATGATCTGCCGCCACGAGCTCTGGAGGTAAGTATGGGGTGAAGGGGTGTGTGGGAGGCAGGGTGGCGAGTGGGTGGGTGCGGGTTGTGGGGTGGGGAGACAGCGATGGAACGTTTTCTTATTTACAGTTTTTTTTGGTTTTTTTCTATTCAGATGACGCGGGAAATTTGCCATGCTGGGGTGGGCTCCCAGTGTGGCAGCAGGGAAAGCTGTTTGGGGGGACGTGGAGCTGACGGGGGATTGGGCAGCCCCATCGGCCAAAACAAGATTTGACACGCTGGGGTGGGCTCCCAGCGTGGCACTGGGAAAGCTTTTTGGGGGGGCGTGCAGCCTTGGAGCTGACAGAGGATTGGGCACCCTCATTGGCCAAAATAAGATTTGCCACACATGGGTGTGCTTCCAGCGTGGCACCAAAGCTTTGGGGTGCCACTTGTTAGCATCGGGGATTGGGCACCCCTGCCGGCTATAAGAAAAAATTACCACCTTAGTAATGTTGTTTCTTCTAATGGAGTCTTGCTATATTATGACAATTGGTATGACCGCAGGTTAGAACTGCCCGGAGGTGAAATAGTTAACTTTCCATGCAGGCATGGAACTTAGAGCGCAGCTCGGGTTGAAAACTCTGTCTGTTGTGCTTCAAAGGCAAACTGTCAGATCTTTACGAAGTTAAAACTCACTAAGATTCTATGTGGAAGCTGTAAACCTACACTAGCCAACTGGCTACTAACATAAACACTCATTTTGGCCTAAACAAAGACTCAAGTCAGGAGACCCAAAAATGCAAAAACACAACACCATTCCACCCAAAAAGGCAGGTGAAAACCAACAAGGTGGGCATCAAAAAAAGTGCCAACCCTGTACTGCCCACCCACATCCCCAAAACAGAGGTTCTGAGAGGGGCAGGCAGGGAGGAGGTCATAATATAGCAAGACTCCATTAGAAGAAACAACATTACTAAGGTGAGTAATTTTTTTCTTCAAACAACATGAAGTCTTGCTATATATATATTATGACAATTACAGACTACACAGCAGTACCCCCATGGAGAAGGGACAGAACCTACCTAGGAAATAGGCTCTGAAGCACAGCTGTACCAAACAAGCATCACTCCTAGCCTGGATGTCCAGGGAGTAATGTTGGTAAGAGTGTGAACTGTTTTCCAGGTAGCTGCTTGACATATTTCTAGAATAGGAATGTCTCTGGCAGCAGCCAGAGAAGCAGCTGTACCTCTGGAAGAGTGAGCCTCAGGCCTGAGGGGGGAACTTTACCCAACTTCATAGCAGAATAGGATACAAGAGACAATCCACCTGGCAATGAATCTTTTAGCGGCTGGCTTCCTTTACCAGCTCACTGTCAGGTGAGGAACAGTTGGAGGGAGTCAAACCTATGACCCTTGGTAGGCTCCTATGTAGTAACTAAGGGCTCTTCACATCTAGGCTGTGCAGCATCCTCTCCCCAGAGGAGGAGTGGTCAGTGAAGTACACTGGAAGTGAAAATATTGATTAAGGTGGAAATCTGAAACCACCTTAGGCAGGAACTTTCTGTTAGTCTGAAGGACCACCTTATCTCTGTGAAAAGAGATAAACTCCTGCTCCACTGACAATGCTTGTAATTCACTTATGCATCTGGCAGAGCTGATGGCTAC
Organism: Neoceratodus forsteri; assembly: GCA_016271365.2. Classification (NCBI taxonomy): domain Eukaryota; kingdom Metazoa; phylum Chordata; order Ceratodontiformes; family Ceratodontidae; genus Neoceratodus; species Neoceratodus forsteri. Next base: position 1,137,317,877 of record CM057452.1, read on the forward strand.
CAAAAACACAGTTTTCCAAGTCAAGTACTTGAGCTCAGCTGAAGACAAGGGCTCAAAGGGGGGTTGCATAAGCTGAGCAATGCAAACATTAAGATCCCAGGCTGGGGCAGGATCCCTGAATGGAGGGTTGGTGTGAAACAACCCCTTAAAAAACTTGTAAAATACAGGATGAGCTGAAAGGGAAGAGGATTTACCTGCTGAAATAAAAGCAGACACAGCTGCCAAGTGCACCTTCAGGGTAGCTGGTCTCAGCCCCCAAGAATTCAGGTGGACCATATAATCCAGGACTGTGGGTAAATCAGCAGAGACTGGGAAATATGCTTTTCGAGCACCATGTGGAAAACCTTTCCATTTGGAATTTGTAAGTAGCCCTGGTGGAAGGCTTCCTTGGCCTTCAATATATCCATTACACCTTGGGAAAGGTAAATCGCAAACTCTAACTCTTCAAGAACCAAGCCTGAGATTGAGAGATTTGAGATTCAGTACCAGACCCTTCCTGGGCACAGGTTAACAGATTGTGATTCCTGGGAAGGGACAGGGAGGATGGACTGCTAAGGACAGCAGGAGTGGATACCAGGGGGCTGTCTGGCCCAATCCGGAGCTATCAGAATGATTTTGAATAGATTGGGATCTGATTTTGACTAGCACTTTGAACAGGAGAGGAAAGGGAGAGAAGGCATAGAGAAACTTCCCCTCCCAACTGAGGGCTAAGGCATCCAGTGGGAGTGAGCCCAACACTGGGGGCCTGCAGCAAAAAAGAGGAAGTTGGTGATTGTCTAGGGCTGCAAAAATATCTATCTGCGGGGTGCCCCATCTGGCAAATACTACTCCCAAGACCAGGGGATCCAGTGACCATTGCGTTGGGTCTGGGAAATCCTGCTGAGAGCATCTGCCAGGACATTGTCCTTGCCTGGGAGGTGAACAGCCATAAGGGAGGTGTTCAGGGAGTAAGCCAGAGACCACAACTTCATTGCTTCGGTGCACAAGACCGTAGACCGAGTGCTCCCTTGCTTGTTGATGTACCACATTGTAGTGGTGTTGTCTGTTCTGACCTGAATACTCTTGTTCTGAACAGATTTGGAAAAAGCTTGAAGTGCTAGAAAAACTGCTCTGAGCTCCAACAGGTTGATGTGGAGCAGAGATTCCAGGGGAGACCACAGACCCTGGGTGGTGAGGTCGCCCATTTGAGCTCCCCAGCCCAAGAGGGACGATCTGTAGTAAGGACTAGAGAATGAGACTGAGTGACAAAAGGAAACCCTTGTCTCAGGTTGCTCTGATCCTGCCACCACTGTAGGGCTTGGATCAGGTTCGGAGTTACTGGGATCAGCTTGGTAAGAGGATCCTTTCTTTGAGACCAAAAAGCTCTCAAATGGAACTGGATGTTCCTCATCTGAAATCTTGCTCCTCGCACAACTGCTGTGGAAGCAGCCATGTGTCCTAGGAGCTGCAGAAAATGCCTTGCTGGCCGGAGACCTGCAGGGTAAATGAGGAGGCCAGGGGAGACTAAGGTCATTGTTCTGTCCAGGGGAGGAAGGCCCTGGCTTCCTGTGTGTTCAGTTCTGTGCCTATGAAGGTAAGAAGCTGGACCGCTCTAGAACTGACTTTGAGAGATTCAGAAGGAAACCTAGAGAGGAAAGCAGTTGCTGCATTATCTGAAGGTGTAAATTGACCTGGTCTGGGGACTGGCCTACTAAGAGCCAATTGTCCAGGTAAGGAAAGATGGCAATCTTTTGCCTTCTTAGGTAAGCAACTGCTACAGCCAGGCATTTGGTGAATACCCTTGGGGCAGAAGTGAGGCCAAAGGGCATTGCTCTGAACTGGTAGTGGCCTGAGGGCAGCTCGAACCTGAGGTACTTGATGGGAGCTTCTGATGGGAATATGGAAGTAGGCATCCTTGAGGTCCAGGGAAGCAGCCAGTCCCCTGGCCTTAGAGAGGGTAGGATAATTCCCAGAGTCACCATTTTGAACTTTGGCTTAAAAGGTGCTTGTTTAAATATCTGAGATCCAGGATGGGCCGCCATTCTCCTGTCTTTTTTGGGGTAAGAAAGTACCTGGAGTACAAACCTTTGCCCTGGTGTAGGGGAGGAACCCTTTCCACAGCTCTGAAAGCCAGGAGGATAGAGACCTCTGCCTCTAGGGCGAGTGCCTCTGATGGAGTTGCAGGTGGAAAAGATCTAGTTCTCAGCTTTGGAAATTTTTTAAAGCTGAGAACCAGTCCCTGGCTTACTACTTCCAGGACCCACTTGTCTGATGTTAAAGACTTCCAGTCCTGGACAAAGTAAGCCAGTCTGTCCCCTACAGGTAGAGGAGAATCGGCCCTGGCAATCCCATCAGGGTGCCTGCTTGGCAGGGGCTTTGGGCTGAGGGGTGGAAGCAGACCTGCTTGTACCCCATCTGCCTCTCCCTCTAAAGAACCCCCTCTGAGCATAGGCGGAGGAGGAAGCTTGGGCTTGGTAAAAAGGCCTATGAAAAGGCCTGCCCCTGCCTCTAGGAAGCTGCTTTTGAGAAGTGGCCTGCCTTTCCTTGGCCTGTGCACTCCTATAGGTGGTCCTATATTCATCCATTTTCTTCATGTAATTCTCTGTTTGCTCCCCAAATAGAGAATTTCCCACAACAGGAAAATCCATGGCGTTAGACTGTGTATCCTGAGACAGGGTAGTACATCTGAGCTAAGCCATCCTGTGAAGTGCCACAGATGTAGCCATGACTCTTAATGAAACATCATTAGAGTCCACTGCAGCATGAAATTGCACCTTGGATGCCTCAATACCATCCATAGCCACCTGTTCCAGCTCCTGGCAAGCTGGTCAGGGACTTGTTTCGCTTAGGGCCAGCACAGTATCCCATCTGGATTTCTGGTACCTAGCAGCATAAGCCATATAATTTGCTTGTCTGAGTCCCAAAGATGCTGCCATGTACTGTTTCTTGCCATAGCATCAATCTTCCTGGAGTCCTTATCAGGGGGTGGAAGGTAGGGAATAGCCTTGTCACAGGCTGCAACCTGCACTACCCCACATGGCTGCATTGTTGAGTGAGGAAATCATGTGTTGGAGCCTGATAAGGTATACCTCTTGTCCATCCTTTATCCACAGGAGGTATAGTGTGAGGAGTTTTTAAAACTTTTACTGTCTGTTTCCGAAAAGATTTATGCAAAGGATTAGACAGTCTCCTAGACTCTGGAATATCCATCATTTCTACATAGTCTGGCTCCTCTTGGTCATCAACAGCTTCCTCAACAGGGAGCTGGAGAGTTTCAGCAACTTTTTTATAAAACATGAAATGAGAAGGGGGACCCTTGGAGGAGAAACCCCCTTGGGGTCTATCTGGAGAGATGTCCTGGATCAATGGGCACATCCAGATCTTCAAAACCATATTCACTCTCTTCATATTCCTCTTCCCCCTTCCCCGGTTCATAAAAATCCTCAAAATCATAATCTTGAATCGGTGGAACCGGCCGAACCGAATGCTTACCTGAAGGTGTCGGTTCGGTCGGAACCGGAGAGAGAGAGACGGACAATTTGAATTGCTTTAGCTATTTCCTCAGCAGTTGGGGAGAGAACTTTTGGCTCTACACTTGCTGACTTTCTAGTCCTTTTTGCTGGAACCGGCTCCTCAGAACCGGCTCTTCATTTGCCTGAGGAAGTATTGCCCTGGTCAGAGGGCACTCCCTCTGGTTTGGTTGGCACCGAACCAGGCTGGCCATCCGGGTCAGCGGACTTTTTGGCCTCCCTTTCCCTGAGCCTACCAACTCTCTTATCTATGGTGGCAGCAGGGAAATTGTGACAAATCTGGCAGTCTGAATTGAGGTGGTCAAACCCCAGACAATAGACACATGTGGTGTGGGTCAGCTTAGCAAAAGCTTCCCCACAAACACTACAGTGTTGAAACCCAGTGGGTCAGGTTTTTCTTTGGATTTCTCAGACATAATGCCAGCTAACCAACTTGCCGTTTATGGCAATCCACCCAAGAAGACACCTTATCGGTTCCCAACACTAATCACGGGTCGTGGAAAACGTAATGAAATCCGTTTTTTTTACAAACCGATAAGAACCGGGAACCGCACTCTAAAAAAGGACTAGTAGATTTTAAATACAAACTGATTGGTTCAAACCGAACCGTTAAAGAATTACAAGTTCCACACAGAAAAAATAAATGTAAAACCTATCTATTACTTACATTACCACAGACAGAGCTTGAACCGACCGGTTGAGGTTTAATTTCGGCTAAAAACCGAAAAATAATACTTTTAAACCGACAAAATGAACCGAGCAGAAGGAGAAATCTCCGGAGCGACTGTTCAGTGAGGCCGAGTAAAGAATCTGACAGTTTGCATTTGAAGCACAACAGACAGAGTTTTCAACCGAGCTCGCGCTCTAAGTTCCATGCCTGCATGGAAAGTTAACTATTTCACCTCCGGAGCAGTTCTAACCTGTGGTCATACTGCAATTGTCATAATATAGCAAGACTTCATGTTGTTTGAACAGTTTTGCCACGCTGGAGTGGGCCCTCAGCGTGTACCTGGACACAACTGTTTGGGGGCATGGAGCCGATGGGGAATTAGGCACCCCGTGACGGCCATACATGTGTGCATGGAGGGAGTTTACTGCACGTAATATGCGTGCTTGCTCAGTGAGTAAGTGCGTGGGGAGAGCGCTGCTCACTGAAGTGGAGCTCTCCCTTTGAGCTGTATGCCACTGCATTTTCAGCTTGTCATAGACAGCTGTAACAGTGATTGGTTAACTGGGGCTGCGCCTGCAAACACACTGAATGCATTGGAAGACGGGCTGACACACCTCCGAAAACTCGGATGATGGCACTATGTTTCTTGCACATGCGTGCAAGCAACATAAAAATGCATTGAATATTACCATTTTGTGATAAATAAAAAGGTTGATTAACAAGTTAGTAAATCCATAAGGCCTAATAGTTAAGCTTATGGGGACCATTTCTGAGTCAAAAACCAAACTGAAGAATTCATACGGCAGTTCAGTTTACTTTCTTGTTTTCATCTTCTAGTGACTTTGCAGATGGAGCCTGCAATATCACAGGAAGGTTACAGGATGAGTCATGGAGGAAAATGATTTTTTTGTGATGTGAGTACACTACTTTAGAGATGTGCAAAAAGCAAACCCCAGAAAACTCTTCTATTCTTATTTGTTTATAGCTAGATGTGACCTTTGGAATCTAGCAATTTTCCTATTATGAGTACCAATCAACCATGAAGGAGGGTTAGGGTAGAAGTGATTGATAGATTAAGATGAGTTTTGTAAAAATTGCAACTCCCCCACCTCGCTTAGGAGACTGTCTGTCATACCTAATTAAATTATAGTTAGGTAGGGAGCGTAAAGAATCCAGTATGGATAGCTTGAGTCAGGTCTCAGATAAACAGAGAACATCAGGGTGATAGAGAGCCACCCAGGCCTCAAGATCAGCAAAGTTACACAGCAGGCTTCTAATGGTAATGTGTGCAGCACGAGAACCTTCACATTGGTCCAGGTTGCGTCAGAATGTGAGTATTGAGCCAGAGGGCTAGGGTTTGTTTCGACATCTTCCAACAGTATGAGAGCCAGGAGTAGGCAGTATCAGACCTTACAATGGACAATGGGAGGTGGTAGAAATAGATGGCTACAAGTGCATTTTTAATGGTACTAACAGCAAGGTAGGTAAAGTACCTAGGGAGTAAAAGGGGGGTGAGATTGTGGCACTTGTGAGACATAAGAAGCAGGTTAGAGAATGTAAAATCAGATATACTTTGTAGTAGAGCTACTGAGGCAAGTGGGCAAGTGGTCAGTGAGAGCCATGATAAGAGAAGTAGTGTCAAACTGATGGTTAGCAGGAGCAGGAGTTTGTTAGGCATAAGTAAGAGTAATAGGATTAGGGAAAGCACAGTAAACTGAAGAGTGGCTTTACCAAGAACAGAACATGGCAAGGAAGTGCCCCTAATGTTCAGTAAGTATAAGGAGCAAATGGTAAAATAGACTGTTAGCCATATGACTGGAACGAGAGCTATAAAAGTAAGAGAGCTACAAAAGTAAGAGTCCAGCTACAGTCCACAGAGAGCTATAAAAGTAAGAGTTCAGGGGGGAGCAGGCACAAAGAGCTGGTGGGACAAATTATTCTGATTGGGTCAAGTGGTGCTCCAGGCGTACCTGATTGTGGCAGCCCCTAGGTGAGCAGTTGCTCTGGTTGGGTGTATTAGTGGAGCCGACCACAGACCACAGAGAGCAATAAAAGTAAGACTCCAGCTAGGGTGGAAGGAAGGGGGGGAGGTGGGGAGAAGGTGCAAAAGCTGTAAATATTATTTTGAGCAGGTTTGGTGGCACTCCAGGCTTACCTGACTGCAGAGGCCCTAGGAAAGTGGTTGCTCCAGTCGGGAGGTGGATTAGTGGAGTGGTTTGGCTCCTTAACTGCTGCTCTTTTTCAGTGACCTTCCAGTGGCAACCCCAGAAATAGGGTCGAGCGATGAGCAGCAGCGGCTTTGGAAGGAACTGCCTGCGTGGTTCTTAGAGGGAGTCCTGCCCGTTCAGGGCCAAGCAACCTGGGGACAAGGGAGGGCAGGTTTAAGTACAGGCTACTTCAGGGCAGGGATTACAGAGAAGAAAAGAAGCAGGTGGGGTCGAGAGGAGTGGATGGTTAGCAGAGAAGATATCACAGGTTCAGGGGAGGACTTAATTAACAGGTAAAAAGCAAGGCGGGGTTGAGAGGAGAGAAGGGAATAGCAGAGAAAGGTAGAGTTTCTAAAACTGTAAAAAGGCAGATTTGGTTACAAAAAAATAACACACTTGGTGTCCAAATTAATTCTTAAGAACTGTACAAGGTAGTTTAGCTACATGAAAATGCAGTTTCTAAAACTAGCTTCCACAAATTAACTGAGCTATAAAAAGCAGTAAGACTACAGACCACAGTATAACAGGCTAGAGTAAGAAGACAGTCTATGAAAATACAGAGCCAGCAGTAGCAGTTTGGTTATCCAATCAGAGAAACAGGGCGTAATGTCTGGTCGAATGAGGAGCTAGAAAAAGGTGACAGAAAATTTCAGTCTAAATTATTTTGAGCGGGTCTGGCGGCACTCCGGGCGTACTTGAGTGTGGCGGCCCCTAGGCAAGTGGTTGTCCCAGTCGGGTGGTAGATTAGTGGAGTGGTTTGGTTCCTTAGCTGCAGCTCTTTTCCAGCAGCCTTCAAGTGCAGACCCCAGAAATATGGTTGGGCGATGAGTAGCAGCAGGTTTGGATGGAACTGCCGTGTGTTCTCAGCGGAGTTCTATCCATTCAGGGCGAGGAGCCTGGGGACAAGGAGGGCAGGTTTATGTACATGCTACTTCACAGGAGGATTACAGAGAAGACAGAAGTGGGTGGAGTCAAGAGAGAGGAGGTTGTCAGAGAAGATAACAGGTTCAGGGAGGACTTTATAACAGGTTGAAAGCAAGATGGGGCTGAGAGGAAGGGATTAACAGAAAAAGTAGAGTTTCTAAAACTGTAAAAGGCAGATTCAGTTACAAAAATAACACACTTGGTGTCTAAATTAATTCTTAAGAACTGTACAAGGTACTTCAGCTACACAAAAATGCAGTTTCTAAAGTTAAGCTTACACAATTAAATTAACTAAGCTGTAAAAGCAGTAATACTACAGACCGAGTATAACAGGCTAGAGTAAGAAGAGCAGTCTAGGAAAATACAGAGCAAGCAGTAGCAGTTTGGATATCCAATTAGAGAAACAGGGCATAATGTACAGTCCAATGAGGAGCTAGAAAAAAGGCACCAGAATATTTCAAACCATCTAAATTATTCTGTACTGGTCTGGTGGCACTCCGGGTGTACCTGATTGTGGCAGCTCTAGGTGAGCAGTTGCTCCAGTTGGGAGGTGGATTAGTGGAGTGGTTTTTCCTCCTTAGCTGCAGCTCTTTTCCAGTGGCCTTCAGTGATGACCCCAGAAATAGGGTCGAGGCGATGAGTAGTGAGTGCGTTAGGTGGGACAGCCAGCTCAGTTCTCCGGCGGGAATCCTGCCTGTTCAGGGCCGAGGGCCTAGGGGACAAGGGAGGGCAGGTTCAAGTCACACACTACTTCAGGGAGGGATACAGAGAAGAAAAGAAGTGGGTGCAGTTGAGAGGAAAGAGGGTTAGCAGAGAAGATATCAGAGGTTCAGGGAGGACTTACATAACAGGTAGAAAGCAAGGAGGGGTTGAGAGGAGAGAAGGGATTAGCAGAAAGATAGATTCAGTTACAAAACAACACACTTGGGGCCAGATATGCAAAACTTTGCGCTGAGCGCAAACAGTTAGCACAGGGTTAGCGCCAGGTTTGCATAGTCCACTATAATCAAAAGGTCAAAGAATGTGTTCAAACTGCATTAGCACTGGGCAAAAATATGATGTATGCAAGGGACAAACAGAGAGAGGTGTGTACATGAATACAGGTACAAAGCTGTATTCAGTGCATTAGCGCTGCACACAGTGTTTTTGCATGACTTAGCACGACGCTTTGCACGGTGCAAATTACCGCACAGGAAAAGGTGGTCTTAACTCTTGGCAAACCAGCTTTGGGTGACTTTGTGGCTTTGCATGACTTTTGCATTGCTTTGCGTGACCCTAACCAGTAAATATTAAACATAGAAAGAAACCAGACATGAATCCAGGGGCAATGCTGCATTCAGTGCATTAGCGCTGCACACAGTGTTTTTGCAGAACTTAGCGTGACACTTTGCACGGTACAAATTACCGCACAGGAAAAGGTGGTCTTAACTCTTGGCAAACCAGCTTTGGGTGACTTTGCAGATTTGCGTGACTTTTGCATGGCTTTGCGTGACCCTAACCACTAAATGTTAAACATAGAAAGAAACCAGACATGGAAGAAACATGCTATACACAGATGGCACTTCCTATGATGCCATCATCTGCCACCAGTCCCAGCCATGACAAGCAGTAAGTGGTGACCCATTGCCCAGTGGACACCATGGCAGTGTGTCCATACAGCACACACACTGCAGACCACCCTTCGGTGGACACCAACAGAATCCACCACACACATGCAGTACTGGGGGTGTGGAGGATGTTGAGGGAGAGGGTGTACAGGTAGGCTGATCTACACCACATACTGGGTGCTGCCACAAGAATGGGAACAAAGCCGCGCCAGTGTAAATTGTCCAGTGTTGGGAATACCCCAACACCAGTGTGTCTTTCTGATGGTATATGTCGCTGTGAGTGTCCCATGCCACTGGCACAGCATCTGTGGGTTGCACAACAGAATAACAGTAATGTCCACTCTCAGTACCAACCTGCAAGATGGGCCTGTCACTGAGTAAAGTGCAGCAGTCACTGATGCCCTACACACCATAGGCATTGCTGTGTCCCTCACACTACTGGCCCCCTTGTTGCTATAGTGTCTGCTGTGCACTGTAGCAAGAACTACAGTTTGACAATTAAATGCAGCACCACCACCTGTACATGTGCTGTGTTGTTCCCTGGGGCACAATATTTTATGCGGTTCTGTACAAATGTAGCCTGCAGCTACCACCATGCACTTCCAGACTGACCTACAGGTGGAGCTGTGGGTAGACCCAGCCAGCCCCTGTAGTTCCAGACTGCTCAACAGGTGAAGCTGTGGGACCCTGCAAAAGCACTGGGCAAACTGCATGCGGATTAGGACATAATGTGATGCTAATCTGGATGTTTGCCCACAGATTGTCTAAGTAGGCTCATTTGCATGTCACTTCTGAATATAGCAAAATTTTACCCCAGGCAAATATAACAGTGCCAGGCAAATGGCGTAGCTCCTTGCAAAACCTGTGCAAAACCTGCACAACTGCGTCTGCGCTGCGCAAACATTTCGGAAACACGGTACATTGAAGCAGAATTTCACATGCACTGGTGCTTGCAGCTTTAATGAATCCACTCCTTTGCTAGAACACACATTGGCCACATAGTTCACGTGTACCTTCCTTCATGTCGCTGTGCACTGGGCTGCTGTTGTAGTCTGCAGTTCCTGGTTGCTATATTAAGAGCTGTCTTATTTCCCAGGCTATTTTTGCACTGCACTCCCAACCCAGTTTGCCCGGTTTCCTTAGCCGCTATATTCAGCAGGTTTAGCACGGGGCTATCCCTTTTGAATATAGCGGGCTGACTGGAGTCTGGGCTAAAAATAGCATGTTGAGCAGTGCTAATTTGGTCAGGGGCAAAGTTTTGAATATAGGCACTTGGGCCCAGATGGCTTCAAAAGGAGTTTGCTCCATGCACAACAAGGGTTTGCTGCGTCAAATCTCGCCATTCTGCGATATTCAGCAGGAGGCGGTTGCTCCACTGGCAACAGGTTGCGCAAAGAGCAATGCAAATGAATGCATGCTCAACAGGAGGGAGGAACCATGCACCACCTGCAACCTGATATTCAGTGGGTTGTGCAGAGATTCATCATCGCAACCCAACCTCGCCTACTGGCAACTTGAGCCAAAAAAAAAGGATCAAGTTGAGGGAACCCACAGGTGAGCTGCTGTATTGCAGGGGCGCAACACAGCAGCTGCCACTGGCTGGCCCCAACTCGATCCCTGTGCCCCCACCAGCCCGATCAGCGGGCATCCACCAGTTACACGGAAACCCCCACATCTCCCACAGCCGATCGCGGTCAGTACGACGTCACATGAACCCCCACACACATCTCCACAGCCGATCGCGGGCAGTACAAATACATGAACCCCCACACCACACACATCTCCACAGCCCGATCGGCGGGCCGAGCCTGTATGAACCCCAGTGCCCGATCGCGGGCAGAATGTAACCCTCCCCCAACAACGATCAGTAACTCCCTGGTGGTCAGTGGACGTAAAGCCCGATCAGCGGGCAGGAATGTCTAAACACAACCCCCAAACATCTCCCTGGTATGCATGGACACACATAAGGCAATATTTTGGTGGGTAGGAAGAAATAGACTGTTAGTTAACTTGGATCTGCAGTTATCCTGTAGGTAGGAAATGGGCAGACTTGGTGGGCCAAGCAGTCCTTATCTGCCGTCAAAGTCTATGTTTCTATGTTTTTACATAAGACTTTTAAAATTTTGTTTATTTTTTTAGTTGAGCGTTGTTTTTAAGTTGCAGAAGCGAGTGTGTCCTTTACAGGCTGCCATTATCCATTGTTAGCGCATCACTGTGGTCCCAAATTGGTGAGTGTATTGCCATCTCCTGGAAGACAGAAACACTTTTTTATTTCTAGTTTTAGTTAACAGTTGCAGACAGCATTTCTAAGTAGGTGTGCCCTTTGCTGGTTATGAACACATCTGCTGGCAGGGGAACGGCTGAGCGACCAAGGCATAGATAATAGTTTGAAAGTGTGAGCGGGCCTAAAGGACTGGTGATTGGGATGGTTCAGCTCTTCGTTACTGTCACTGTCGGTGGGGGGTACTCGACGCAAGTGTTAGCGTAGTTTAAGGCCATTTCTTCTGAAGCCACCGAGCTGTACATGTTTCTTATACAAAATACTGCTGTTTTGTAGAACATTTTTACAATTTTATTTAGAATACTGAACCGTTCGGTCACACTACAGTCTGTGGGGAAAGTGCAGGCAACTCAAAATTAAAGAAATCTACACACCAGCAATTATAAAAAATTAAAAAATAGGCAAATGTGTATTTATGGATTTTTTTGCACATACTAGGTATTTGATTACCACATAAACCTCTCAAGCTTCGCTCTCGAGGTTTATGGGTCATCAAACACCTTGGGTGTGCAAACAAAATCCATAATACACACTTACTTATCTATTATTCTCTAATAAATATCAAGAAATATTTTACTAGGTGTGCATTTGCCATTTAAAAATGTAGTGATCTCTTAACAGGGTAAAACTATCCTTTACTGCTATGTGAGAGACCAGTTTTACACCCAACACATTGAACTTTTATTGAGGTTATAAGAAACCTGGTAGACAGGTGAGCAAGCACTATAGAAAAATATTTAGAGGTAAATAATAAAAGACTTACTTTAAGCTGGCCCAATGGCATGGAATGCTGAAGCACTGAACATCTTACTTGCTACAATACTGGCGACCCAGGTTTAGGAGTGATTTTGGGGGTTGGCCAGGGTGGAAAAGGTTACAAGTCCCAGAGACTGTTCTCCTTTCCCCAGGAGGAGTAGCCAGTCAACCCGACTTATGACTGTCACTGGTTGGAGGCCTGTTGATAATGCAGGTCCAGGGTAACTTGAAGGATGTGGTTACTGTTCTTTAGAGCATGCACGCCTCTATGCACTTGTCCTGATGTGTCCCCACAACTTCAGAAGGGAGAACATGGAAAATGGTGGGCTCATGAAGCCCTTCCTGCTCCCCTATGGCCTACACCACTGCCTGACTACAGGAGCCATTATGGATTGTGTACCATGAGGGAGAATGGCCCTCCCTCTCCTGGCCCCACCACAGATGAATCTGTGGGGGCCTCAGCTCTGGTAAGTCAGGGTAAGAGGCTGTCTGTTGCAAGGATAATGGGCAGGGCTGAGAGCCTCTCTGCCTCCCCCAGGGAGGAAAAGCAATTTGGAAAAAATGTTACCTTTTTGATAACTTAGTACATGGTTCAATAAAGTAAAACAAGCATTTGTAATAGTGGCCACTACTGCTTTTTCAGTAGTTATTGACCTGCCTACTAGATTTCTAATAACCTGAGTAAAATCCCCAAAATATTGGGTACAAACTCTAGTCTCCCACATAGAAGTGGTGCCAGCCCCAATCAAATGCAGTACCTTTCAGAATTACTGCAAAATGCTGCAGTATGCTGCAGGGAACAGTCTAATTCAATGTCAGCTAAGCTGTTTGCATGCAGTATTTTGTGATATTGTTTACTGCAAGTCACTGGGATTGTATCCTTACTGTTTCCGCTATAGCAGCAAAGAGTAGTAAAGGGATACCAGCATGATAGCACTATATTTTAAAATGTGACTGAACGCTATCTAGTAAAATACTTCCAGATAATTATTAAAGATTAATGAATGGTTGAAATGATAAAATAAACATTTTTATTAGTTGGCTATCTCCTCTGTAGCATTTTCTGAATTATATCCTGTCTGTACCTCTCATTACTTTAAAACTTTAGTCATGATTATATATTCTACCATATTGACTACTACTGTACAACTCTTCCCATCTCAGACCTAACCAGCTTCTTTGTCTACAGGTTTCTGCAGTTGTCACTTGTGAAGTTTATGATCCAATTCACAGTCTCAAGGCCTAGGTGGTTTATAAAGTGAACTAAAATGTGAAAACATAGATCCTTTGGGAATTCCTGTTCATTTAGAATGGCTGCTAGGACAGAAATTGAACTCATGCATACAGTAAGTATTAAAAATGCACATATAAATAATGGGATCTGATTCAATGTCAGTGCTGACTGTTAATATTATTCTCATCCTGTCAGTAGGTTAGTGGCATTGTGTTTATGCTATTCATTACTTTAAGCAGATGCATATTGCCAGCATTTTGAAAATGCCACATCATTTTATTTAGACATGAAAAGTCACCTGCAAAGTATTGTCAGTGAATATTATTATTTCTAAGCTTACTTAAGAAATATACATAAAGTAGTAAAACACAATAAAGATGATAATCTTTTCAATCACAACTTCTGGACTGTGGAATGCCTTGCCAACTGACATCTTTCTAGCTACATCCCTTGAAGTTTTAAACATAGGCCAGTGATACATTTGTTTAAGCATGCTTTTTCCAGCCCTTTATAACCCAATGTTGTTTATTGTTATCTAATATGCTTTTAGGCTTTCTGGGAATTTATGGGTATTATTTATGGATTATTAGGTATGGTTTACCCCTCCCCCAGCTCCACAAAGATGGACCTGGCTGTAGGTGCTGTAGGCACTGTAATTAGAGGTGATGGAGCCATTTTCTAGTGAGTTTTGTACAAGTCAGCCCCAGAGGAAGGAGCTGATAGGGCATGTCCTTGTATCTGCCCAATGGGCCCTTGGTAAAACAGGGCCTGCTCATTTTCATGTGTTAAAGGCTGAGCCAAAGCTGCTCTGGTTTTGAAGTTATGGAGGAACTAACCAGTAGCCCCTCAGGAGGCAAGTAAATGGGTCACCCAACAGTTGGACTCTATTTCCGCATCCCTTTTGTAGGAGATGAAAATATAGAGACAGAAAATTATGGCAAAAAAATAAATAAATAATAAAAAATAAAAACATTGATCAATCCAATCTGCCCATGACACCCTAGCAAACCCAGAACCTATTGCCCATTCAGGGTTCTAACCCACACTATCCACCCCTATACTCCCCACACTACTGCTACTAACCGTTCTTTCCTACCTGCCAAAAAGGACTCAAACCAGCTGATGACTTTGCTGGGGAGTCCACAGAGCCCCTAAGGTGATCAAGTAGCACCATGTGGTCTATGGTGTCAAAAGCTGAGTAGAGATCTAGGAGAATGAGAATTGGCCGTTCTCCTCTATCCCTCACCCTGAGGAGAACATTTTGCAATGTAGCTAATGCTGTTTCAGTGCTATGCTTTCTCCTAAATACAGACTGGAGTGTCTCATAGATGTCAAAGGTCATCAGGTGGGCCTCGAGCTGCACCACTACTTTCTCAACAACCTTCCCCAAGAATGGAAGATTGGAGACAGGTCAGTAATTTGCTAAGATGTCAAGGTCAAGCGGTGGTTTCTTCAGAAGGGCTTCACCAATGCCTTCTTCAAGGCATCAGGGAAGAGCCCATCTGAGAGCAAGCACCGGACAATCTTAGTGAACACTGGACCAACAGACTCAACATATCCCACTAGGAGATGCATCGTGCTTGGGTCCAGTTCACAAAAAGTGTGTCACAGCTTTGAGATTACCTCGATGCCCTCAGTCATCCCCACCATCCAAAACTCTTCCCAAACAAATGGAGTGCCCGTGTAACCACCAGACTCCATACCACAAGTTTGATCATGTCACACTGGAGAGATTCCGGTCCTAATGGATGACACCCTGTCAGAAATGTAAAACTGAGTGAACTCCTTGCAGTGTGCAATCAAAACTACTCTTTCTGGCTGCAGATAGACTGGATGTAATAGACTGTCTACAATCCAAAAGAGCAAGGCCAGTCTGTTCCTTCCTGCAGTAATCTCCCTGGACAGGAACTCAGCCTTCCTACAGTTGATAGCCCTTTGGTACTCACTGTAATGAGTTCTCAAAGCCAGTTTGTCATCCAAGGACTCTAATCTTCTTTAGCAACACTCCCTCTTCCAACCCTTGGTCTTCATCTCCGTGACAACTCCATCAAACCACAGGGGTCTCAAGTGAGAAGACTTGGGTTGTATATGGATTGGTGCAACATTGTCGTGTGCCTTGGTGACAGCATTGTTATATGTTGTCACTGTTTCATCCAATCGTGCCGCACATGCAGCACTCACACCAGAAAAGTATGCTATTACCATCAGTTCCTCAGGGCACAATCCCCTCAAAGGGTGGGGGCCCAATGCCATGATCTTCTCAACACTGCAGAGACATCTTTAGTTTTCAAAGCCAGACCACAAACGAAGGAAATCAGGTATGTGGCTCAAGGTATTGTAATGGGGTTTTGAACTTAGTTGCATAACTTGGGCATTTTTCAATATTCTGACATCAAATTTTCAACAAAGTTATTTCTTCATGCACCTCACAAGTGTGACAGCTGTCATTTTTCAGATCCTGGCCAAAATGTGTTCTCACATCCTGAAAGGTGATTTTGCAGTTGCTGTGTGAATTCACCTTTCTGGCAGGAATCAAAACACTTCTCCACCATTGTTCATGAGGTGTGGTCATAAGATGGCAATGTTGAAAATTTGGCATAAAAATATTAAAAAACAAAGTTATGAGGCTACGTTGCAGTTTGCAAATGCCAGCTCGTAACTTTAATATACCCCTGCCACATACACTATGCAAGGAAACATTCGGCATTGACAAATGCTTGTTTATATATATTGTAACTGAGGCAGCAGCTATATGCAGCATGCTAGTGCCTGCTCAGACCTCTCACCCTCACTTTGTATGTGCTGCTCTTATTAAGGAGAACAAAATTTCAATATGCTGGCATTTGCAAAATAGGGTGGGGAAGAGGGGAGCCAGGCTATGAAAAACTTGAGCATTGTTGTCAAGAAAACATCTGTAACTTCTTTGCATTTACCCCAGAAGACACATTAAGATTATTTTTAAATAAGTGCTTTCTAAAAATAAAAAAAAGAGTTTGCAATAACAATTTTGGTCTGCACTGCACATCTGTTACACCAGGTCTGCACACCTGTGGGAGGTAGGGTATGTTTTATTTTGGGGGATTGCATGATAGAGGAATTAATACTGTTACAAAAGGGTTACATTGTAGACTGTCTAAAGTTAAGAGAGAATTCCCAGCTTAAAGAGAAGTCCCAGCTCATCTTGCTATGTTCCCCCTCCCCCTCAGTTTTGATTTATTCATGCTTTTTGGGTTTATTGATTTCTTTATTTCTTTATTTAAGTTTCATTTTAATAATAAAGCAATTGTTGTAGCTGAGCCATGAAGAGTGCAGAGACTGAGAGCTTTTGGGATGTGTAATTAAACCACTTAATTGAAATACAGAGATTTTTATGCTGGTGCTTTTGTTTTTTTTTGTCTCAGTATACACGCAAACTGATATTCCAAGGCACCTTCGGTATTCCAAGGCATCTTCACCTAATGCTGTATACAAGTCTAGACACATTTAACTTCAGATAAATGTGAGCAGAAATATTCTAGGACTACTATCCAATGAGCTGTTCATCTTAGCTATAATGTAATCCATGATCTTTCCTTTAATTGGGGTTCCACAGAGACTGACAACTTTTGGAATCCCTTTCATTCACAAAATCAGTTTTCCTGGCCAGTCTTGAGATATAGTTTCTTTTGTTGTGCTGACGTGTAGATAAATCTCCCCTCTCCGGTAGAACTAGCAGAGTCCGCTGACCCTGGAACTGCTTGACTTTTGTCACTTCTGTGCTGGGTGTGTGTGGGTCTGATATTTTGGAAGCCTTGAATGAACCTCATTCCTTCTCCATGCCTTTCCTCATATCTGATATTTATATTCATCTCAATGTCATGCTACCTACCACAGATAAGCTTGGGCTACAGCCTACACTATAACCTTGCTGCCTGCTGGAGTGTGTGTGTGTGGGGGGGGGGTTTGTGTGTAGGAGGGCCCTGTGAGTGGATCCTTGCCTTAATAACTACAAATGTGAACTTTAAAAAATAAAGTTAAGCTTGTCACTGCAGTGCTGAGCCACTAGATAAAAGTTGGCAGCTTTTCATTTATGGGAGGTAAAGATCTGAGGTTGCTGAAATAATTCACATTACTATGGTCAGTATGTTCTCATTTCCAAATGCACATTCCCAGAACAGGTATATGGTTTCATGTATTTCAATAGGGGTTTGAACTTAGTGGCATAAGGTGGGCATTTTGAATATTTTTGGCCCAAATTTTCAACATGCCTTATTTGGGACCTTACCTCTTGTACAGTTGTACTGTCATTAGGTAGAGCTGTCCTAAAAGGTGATTTTGTGGACCCTGCATGAAATCACCTTATGGCTAGGGGCTGAACATTTTCTCTGACCTCATTCTTGAGGTGGGATCATAATAAGGCTATTTTGAAAATTTGGTGTAAAAATATTTAAAAAAACAACAAATTTATGCACCTACATTGAGTTTTGTGAATGCAGGCTCATCATACTGTAAGTTGGTCATTTTCAATATTTTTACCCCAAATTCACAACATAGCCATATATTTACAGCACCACATGAATGTGACAGCTGCCATTTTTCAAATCCTGGCCAAGATGTGTTTTTTGTTTTATTTTACATTCCGAAAGGTGATTTTGCAGTCCCTGTGCGTAATCACTTTTAGGGCATGAGTTGACAATTTTCTCTGTCATTGCTCATGAGATGGGGTCATAAGAAGGCTATGTACTAAAAGTTATGAAGCTATTTTGAATTTAACAAAAGCAGGCTAATCACTTTGGTAATATTCAATATTTTTATCCCACATGTTCAAGCATAGCCATTTCTTTATAGCACTTTGTGAATGCGATAGCTGTCATTTTTAACTCCTGCCCAAAATGTATTTATGCATCCTGCAAGTTGATTTCACAGTCCCTGCACAAAATCACCTTTAGGCCAGGAGTTGAACATTATCTCTGCCCATCTTCATGAGGCTATGTTGAAAATTTTGTATAAAACTATTACAAAACAATCTTTCAATATTTTTACACCAAATTTCTCAGCTGCAGCCCTATCGGCTCTGGCCAGAATTTGTTTTTAAATGATATGCAAAAAGATGCCCATTTGTTTCTCACCCTTCCCAAAAGCATGTAATGTCTTATAGAAAGCATATTCAGCTTGCTGTGAATTGAAGACATTCATTCGATACTACAAAGCCCACATCCCCTGGAGTAAAGTGGGTGAGGGATTGCCTTCCTTATGTCTTTTTCGCAAAATAGTTAACTTCGCCTCCAAATCACGCAGTTCCCGTCTCTTTTCTTTTTTCTTGGCTAATGCATATGCTCTTCCATTGTGAATACTGAGAAGAAGTATTCTTCAGTATCCCTGCTTTTTACTGTCACTCTCTGTCCAACCACCTTCCTCTTTATTCAGCCTCAGTATCCCTGCCTTAGTCTTTCTTTGCTCCTCAACATACCTAAAAAGGTTTTATCCGCCTTCTTAACCAAGTTGGCTATCTTTTCCTCAGTTTGGGCCTTTGCTATTCTGACTGCATTGCCCACTTCCTTCTGACTTAACTGGTACAGTTCTCTGTCCTGCTCCTTTCTGTGTTTCCTTATACTTCCTGAATGCTATCTTTTTCTCCCTAACCTTCCACAACACTTCTTTTGAGAACCATAGTGTTTTTTTCTTTCATTTCAATTTGTTTATTTGCTTCACACAGAGGCTTGTTGCCTCTGTGATGGCAGTTTTGATGTTTCCCCATTGTTGCTCCACCCCACCTTCTTGCCTGCTTGCTAGTGCTTTTCTGAGGCACTCTCCCATTTTGACAAAATCAGCCCTCCTGAATTAGAGTACCTTTACTTTTGTATGGCTTGACTCTATAGCTAAGTGTATCATGAACCACACTGTTTGGTGGTTGTTTGTTCCCAGATGGCTCTTACTTCAAGATTGGAGATCCTCTCTCCATCCCCATTTGAGAGTACCAGGTCTAAGATTGCTCCCTCCCAAGTGGGTTCCAAAATTAGCTGTCTGAGGCATGCCCCCTGTAGGGCATTGAAAATGGCCATGCTCTTGGATGTGGCTGCAGCAAAGGCACTCCAGTTAACATCTGGTATATACAGGTCCCCCATCAGCAATATCTCCCCTTTCTCTGCCATCCTAAGGATGCCTTCTATCGTTTCCTTGTCCATTTCCTCCCCCTGAGACTGGGGTCTGTATACAACCAATGTGTGGATTGTGGTGCCATTTCCAGTCTCCAGGGTGACCCATAATGCCTCCTCTCCTCCTCTCACTGTTTACCCTTTAGTTCCATTGCTTGATCCCTCTCTACATAGAGAGCTACTCTTCCTCCTCTTCTTCCCTCCCTGTCCCTCCTGTAGATTGTGTACCCTGGTATGTTGACATCCCAGTCATGGTTCTCTGTGTACCATGTTTCTGTGACTGCCATGATATCCAGGCATCCCTCTTCCATCAAGGCCACCATTTTGGGGAGCTTTTTACCTAGACTATGGACATTGGTACTTATTACCCTCCATTTTTTATGGCTTTATTTCTTTTTGTCCTATCCCTGTTACTGCCTTTGTCTTTTTCTCCATTTACCCCTGCCCTTCTCTTGGAATAGTCTGCCACAAGCAGTGGTAGGGACAAGCACAGTGGAGGGGTTTAAACATGCCTGGGACAAGCACAAGGGAACCTTGGATGGGAAGGGAGTGATGAAAAGCCATTGACCACTTAGGGTGAGTGGACGTATACATATATAGGGCCTACGGGCAGACTGGATGGGCCTAGCAGTCCTTATCTGCTGACAATTTCTATGTTTCTATGTTTTATGACATAAAGTAGACACCCCTCTTCCTTGAAGAATAAGGCAATTAAAAGCTTGTCTCCCCCCCAGAGTCTACCTAGTTTTTCTGCCTCTTTCCAAACCAAATGCATTTTCTGCAGAAAAATAATTTGTCCCCCAATTTTCTAAAGTGTGAAAGAACTTCTTTACTTTTGACTGGGCTATTCAGCCCATGCAGATTCCAACTTATTGCTTGATAAGGCATTAGGATGTATAGAAAAAAATATCTAATACCCTTTCACCTCCCTCATTCAGGCTGGTCCCGAATAAAAATCCAGTTCTACACTTTACAGCATTGCAAAATAAGATTGTAACATTAGTAAGCAATCAGACCAGTAAAGTAACCCAAACAGCAAAAGGGAAACTATATACAGTGCAATAGGTATTCCTCACTAGCACGTAAAATGCAGAAGTCATGGCAGCCACTTAGCAGCCACCTGTGAACATCCCATACCATTGCCCAATCCCTCCTAACTCCCTATTCCATGTATGCATCCCCCAACATAGTTCAAGCCAGCTGCTGCCCCCGGCATGGAAACTGACTATATAGCACATGCAGATTCCAGCTTATTGCTTGATAAGGCATTAGGATGTATAGAAAACTATTTAAAAGTTTGCACAATGCTCAACCTGGGAAACTTTTTTATTTCAAAAGCAAACATAAAACATGAATAAATCACATCCAAAAGTGGAGATGTGATACTGGACTTGTGCATATGTCTAACTGCATGCCCAATATCATGGCTCAGCCTTTTTCTCCAGGATTTGTTAACATTTTACTCATCATTTTTTTAAACAAAGGAAATGCCCTTCTCTGGCAGTGAACAGCTGCTCAACAATAGATAAAATTGTACAGAAGAAGGTCTATCATTAGATTTGTTCCACATAGTGAGGCGCCTGCAAGCAGCATGATTTTTTTTTTACTGTTGTCAACAAGTTTTACCAGTACCATCAGCCAGTTACCTTTCTCCTCAGCCTCAATTACCCGATGACTATGGTGACTACATGGCTCAATGTCCCCATTTAAAAAAAACTGTTTAAAATAGAAAGAAGGAAGCAATCACTTCATGCCTGGACATGTGCACAGTGAACACAAATGGAGCTAGCACTTCACACTTCAAAATGCCGCTCCCAGTGTCTACAAAAAAAACAAACTCGAACACAGTCAACTCAGCTCTGGGAAAGAAACATAGATCTCTTTCTTGTTTCTTCAACCAACATCAGTTACTCACACCTCTAGGCAATACTACCAGCTTATATGAAAAGATCTATCTCAACCCTTATAAGATAATATGATTTAAACATGACTCAAAAATAAATTTCATATATTAATAATACATAAAAATGTATGTCTTGTAACAACAATCCAAATATATTTGTATCACTCCAAATTAAATTGTTAAATTGTAACGTTTCAGAACTCAAAGTTCCTTCATCAGACTTGGAGCTTAATCTGTGAACAGAAGTGCAGAAAACTATATATTAGAGTATGATCGTCTTATATTTTTTATAAATGCAATAACTATATCATATTATCACTCAGTCAAAAATTGGTACATTTTTAATATGTGGAACAAACCTCTAAACATATTAAAATATCCTGGAGGCGTGGGTTTTAATGTCCGCGGCTTGCTCCTTTAAAATGGGGGGTAACCCTTTACGTGCTTTTGAAAATAACCAGACATCCCCTATAAAAAATATAAATATCTAAATTAATGTAAGCAATTTATAATAATTTTAATAGTGTAAATGCTCAAAATGGGCTGCTTACTTATTTTTAAAGCCCTTGTATGCAAGCGCTCTTCATGTGAAAAGCCACAACTCAACCGAACTGCCTCTACCTAAAAACAAACATATCTAAATCATAATCAGCCAGTATTTAAACATATGAAGGCAGTTTGAGAAAATTGTTTTTATAATATACAAAAAACTATACCTATGAAGGATAAATGATATCATATCTGCACAGAGCTTACTCTCAACTTTTAACCCTAAAGGGAATATAAACAAATCTCTTTAAATGATGTTTCTAAAACGTGAGGCATATGAGGAATCAGTTTGTAATCCTTACCAACTTTCCTGTATTTAAGGTTAGGAGCGCTTAATAATTCAAATGAAAAACCAGGTAGCAAGCTGCTGCCATTATGCACAAACACCGTCTTCCTACAATGCACCAAACTGGCTTCACAGGTGTGTTCTTACGGAGGTAAGGGGGCCGGACCACACAGGTATACACGCTGGCATGTACACATCATGAAGTGACATATAACTGGGCGGTCCGGTCATTTAAATGAAAACTCCTATGAAATAATGGAGTTTCCCCCTTCCATAGTACTTGACTCAGTATGCATGAACCATTGCTTAGTGTGGTGAAATCAAAAGCTTAGTATTAATTCAATGTAATGGCTAAAGGAAAAGATAAATATCCAAAAAAGCAAAAAAAAAAAAAAAATAATGAAATTCTGGTAATGAATTTTCACAAGACATAATCAATCTAACTTGGTATTTCTTTTGATCAAACAAATGGGGTAAACTATAATAATTTCTCAGTCATTTATTTAGTTATTAAAGTGGGGACCAACCCACTGTCTTGCAAAACCAAATAGTAATAAAGTGCCATCATTAAACATAAGCTTAATTTGCTTATAGTATACATATTAGCTGATACAAAAAATATATGAAATATATAGGGGCCGGACCACATGAATGACGCATGAACATATGTTCATCATTAAAGTAATATAAGTAAATTCTCCAGAGAAATTATACGTGTACACGCCAGCGTGTATACCTGTGTGGTCTGGCCCCCTTACCTCCATAAGAACACACCTGTGAAGCCAGTTTGGCGCATTGTAAGAAGACGGCGTTTGTGTACGATGGCAGTGGCTTGCTACCTGGTTTTTCATTTGAATTATTAAGCGCTCCTAACCTTAAATACGGGACAGCTGGTAAGGATTACAAACTGATTCCTCGTATGCCTCACATTTTAGAAACATCATTTAAAGAGATTTGTTTATGGTCCCTTTAGGGTTAAAAGTTGAGAGTAAGCTCTGTGCAGATATGATATCATTTATCCTTCATAGGTATAGTTTTTTGTATATTATAAAAAAAAATTTTCTCAAACTGCCTTCATATGTTTAAATACTGGCTGATTATGATTTAGATATGTTTGTTTTTAGGTAGCGGCAGTTCAGTTGAGTTGTGGCTTTTCACATGAAGAGCACTTGCATACAAGGGCTTTAAAAATAAGTAAGCAGCCCATTTTGAGCATGTACACTATTAAAATTATTATAAATTGCTTACATTAATTTAGATATTTATATTTTTATAGGGATATCTGTTATTTTCAAGCATACGTAAAGGGTTACCCCACATTTTAAGAGGAGCAAGGCATGACATTAACGCCTCCAGGATATTTAAATATGTTTAGAGGTTTGTTCCACCTATTAAAAATGTACCAATTTTTGACTGAGTGATAATATGATATATTTATTGCATTTATAAAAATATAAGATGATCATACTCTAATATATAGTTTTCTGCACTTCTGTTCACAGATTAAGCTCCAAGTCTGATGAAGGAACTTTGAGTTCTGAAACGTTACAATTTAACAATTTAATTTGGAGTGATACAAATATATTTGGATTGTTGTTACAAGACATACATTTTTATGTATTATTAAAATATGAAATTTATTTTTGAGTCATGTTTAAATCATATTATCTTATAAGGGTTGAGATAGACCTTTTCATATAAGTTTGTTGATTCTCCCACATCTATTTCCCCTTCCAAAAATGTTTCAAAAAGGAACCTTGGGAAACTCAAAACATTTCTAGATTTATTGCTATCAGCCCTAACAACATCCTAGCAACACAGGACTATGTTATTCCTATGCAGGAATAAATAAAATAAAAATCACAAAAAAGGGAAAAACTTTTTTTTTATCACAAAACCTGCAGGGGGCCATTGTATAGCACAATTTACAACATGTAAATTGTTCCAGCCAGCCAATCAGGAGCCAGTATTTTAGATGCTATTGACATGGTGCATACTCAAGATGGCCACTAGGCTGAGCGTGCTGCTGCTGTGCTGGGATGTTTTAAGTTATAATTTATAGGTTATCACTGTTATCACCGCTTGTTATTGTTTTATTTATTTTTTTGTCATTTATTTTCTTTTTAATTCGCTACTCTGTTTATTTTATTGTATTTCGTGCTACGAGTTGTGGCTCAGTGGAGTTGGAGTTGTTGGTGAAATCGGAGAGTGCTCATACCCTTGGGAGCCTGGATGAAAGGAGGTTCCAGATTGCTGTTTCCCCTCCACTCCGTCGTACATATCGCATGGGTATAGAGTGAATTTGAAGAATATTCGACAGTAGACAGTAGTCTGGACTTTACCCTCCACCCAGTGTAGGAGTCCAGGGTCAAGGGAAGTGCTTGTCCTGGTAACCAATTGCCTGAACTCTAAATTGGACAGAGAACAAACTGTGGGATGGTGGGACCATCAGTGGATGTGGTGTGTAGAGTAGCTGAGGGGTTTCCCTGACTGTAATCTGGAATTTACCCTCTGCCCGTTGTGAGACTCTATGGGCCAAAGGAAGGTGTCTGTGCATGTCTGATGCACCGGAGTGTTTTCACCTGAATTGAGTGAACGAATGCTGAATGGAATGTGGGATCTGTTGTTTCACAGCTGAAGTGCTATGGGATTTTATTTGGCACAGGACTTTCCTGGATTCTAGATCTATTAATGGTTCTTTTGGCTGAGTTTTGTCTGGGCTGCTCAGGATTTGTATTCTGTCTTTGGCTACTGTCCTTGGAAAAAGGAGCAGGGGCGTCATTCAGTTTTCTGGACCCTCTGGTATACATAGAACCTCTGACTTAGTTTGAGTCATACTGCCCGCTGAGTTTCTGCTTGATTTGTGGTCTGAAGAGGGCATTAGAATTTTAGTAGTCAAGGAATTGGCTACTGTTCTGTGCCCTAGTGACCCCCATGCTGGGCTACTGGCGTGGCCTGCCCTGTGGTGCTTTATTAGGCCTCATCATATCTTGTGGTTTTGTCCAGTTGGGAGTGGGGTCTCATTTCTTGGTCATGAGATAGATCTGATTGCCCTGAGCCCTGATTTTACTTGAGTTTTATGGATAACCTGGTTTGTTATATGGATTCTCACCTGTGAACAAATTTGACTCTTTCCTAGTAGACTGAAGACTTTTATTATTATTTTTTGATCTGAACAGCGAGGTGGTGAGAGGACCTTGTGTCCATTTATTTTATTGTTTTCCTCCACTCCTTGGTCATGAGAGGACTGGGGGTGGGGGGAAGGGATGTGTTATTTTATGTGTTAAATTTGAATTGTTTGTTCTGAAATATTTTTGCAGTGAGAGTGCTGAAATATTTTCTTTTTCAAAGAGCCCTCCAGTGGTGAGAGAGCTGGGGGGTTTATTTTATTTTACTGTTTTCCTCCACTCCCTGCTCGTGAGAGGACTGGAGGGGAAGGATGTGTTATTGTTTACGTTAAGTTTGAATTGTTCGATTTGATTTTGATTTTGAATGTATTTGCATTTATATTTTTAAGAGTCTTCTTGCTGGGTTTGACTTGATTTTCTTTGAGGTGGGGTTGGACATTTATTCTGATTTAGTTTTGGATTATATGTTTAATTAGATGTATTTTTGGGGTTTATTTAAATTTTAAGTTCAACTATCTTGTATTATTGTTTTGGTTTAGTTGTACTGTAGCGGCATGTGCCAGCCTACAATCCCCACGGTGGTGTGCTATTCATCTTCCTCTCTTCACACCCTCCACCCTTTTTATCTTCCCCCTCTCCATTATGATACATACCAGCATTGCAGAGCATTGGGAATTGCTCGAAGGAGAGGGTGGAGGGCGGGGGGCTGTGAACTAGGGAGGATGGATGAGGGGGGCCTTCGTATCAGGGTAGTTAGATCTAGAAGGCACCCTGGGGTGAAATGGAACCCAGACCATGGTTCGCCATGTCTGGTGCCCATACCAAGGGCACTACAGAATCCAGTAGGCAGACAGGCTAGACAGCCTCCGTGGTTTGTTCAACTAGAGCGGTGTTATGCAATGCTAGGTCCATCAGAAGCAAGACTGGCATTATTGCTGATCTTGTTGGTTCAGTGGACTTAGCTTGCATCACCGAGACCTGGCTGGATGAAAATCCAGGCCCCACATTGGAAGCCATGACTCCGGTCGGGTACTCGGTGATACACCACCTGAGATTTGACCACAGGGATGGGGGGCTTGCAGTCTGTTTTAAGACAGAATTGGGCCTCACAAGTGTGGTAGTGGGGGATGCTGAGTCCTTTGAGTGCACAGTGGTAGCGGGTGTTGGCGTTCAAATTGTACTCATCTATTGTCCACTAGGAGATGGGAAATGGTTCTTACAGGAAGTGGCAGACTTCATCATTGACATGTCGTTTGAGTGACCCAGAGTGATGGTTCTGGGTGACTTCAATGCCTGGGTCGACGATGAACTCTTGCAATTTGGTAATCACTTCTTCCAATTAATGATTTCTTTGGGCTTTACACAGGTGGTTTCCACTGCTACCCACAAATCTGGACACTCCTTGGACTTAGTCTTTCTCCTAGGGATTGATATTTCTGATTTGAGGGTGGAACCAGTCATTTGGTCAGACCACTACACCGTGAGGTTCAATTTTAGTACCCCCCTGAGAAGGCCTACCCCTGTGGAGATGGTGAGATACCACCCTTTTTGGGATATTACTCCCCAAGGCCTTGTGGCGGTCCTTGACCTCTCATCCCCTGCATTGGTGAGCAGTAGTCCAGAGACCTTGGTGATGGCCTATAACAGGGCTGTTGCACTGACTCTGGATACTATTGCTCCTGTTCGTGTATGCCCCTTTTCCTTCATCCCAAGGCACCCTGGTTTGATGGGATGTTGAGGGAGATGCGGAGACAGGGGTGAAGATTAGAATGCTGCTGGCACAGATCCGCCCTTGATGCCGACTGCCTTAGACTGATAGACCATTATTCTGTCTATCAATATGCAATCTGCCATAAGAAGGCAGAATTCCTGTCCAGGGAGATTGCAGCTACCAGGAATCGACTGGCTCAGCTTTTTCAAACTGTAGACAGGCTGTGCAACCCAGCTTGTCCACAAGTTTGGAAAGCTTTTTTGCAATTAGAGTGCGAGGAGCTCACTGTTTCTTCACTAATAAGGTGGCCGACATCAGGGCGGATCTACATCCAGCGGCCTCTAAGGGAGATGCTGTTGAACAACATGAGTTCACAGTACCTCAGTTTTCTTGGTGCTCCTTCAGCAGACCTGATTTCGTGGACATCATGAGGATTATCCATGGTGTGCACCCTACGAGCTGTAGTTTGGATCCTGGACTGACTTCCCTAATATTGGGTTGTTGTGACACCATCAGTCCAATCCTTGTGCAAATAGTCTGGTGCTCCCTGGAATCAGGTGAGTTTCCTAGCTCTCTGAAAGAGGTGGTGGTGACACCTCTCTTGAAGAAAGCTACCTTGGACCTAGATCTGTTTCACAAACTACAGACCCATCTCAAACCTACCCTTTATTGGGAAGGTGATTGAGAAGGTAGTGGCAGTCCAATTGGAGAACCATTTAACCATCCATGACATCTATGAACCCTTCCCTCCGGTTTTCGTAAAAGACATAGCACAGAGATTGCACTGGTTTGGGTGCTTAATGATCTCCTGAGGGTGAGAGACCAGAAGAGATGTTCTATTCTAGTTCTTCTTGATCTCTCATCAGCTTTTGACACCGTGGATCACGTGGTGTTGTTAGCAAGCCTGAGGTAGATTTGTGGAATATCGGGAATCGTCCTCCGATGGTTCATCTCATTCCTCACTGGGAGATCACAAAGAGTTGTGTCGGGGCTTTTTTCCTCTGGCCCAACTCCTTTGTTGTGTGGGGTGCCTCAGGGTTCTGTGATATCTCCTATGTTGTCCACGGTATATATGTTGCCCTCGGAGACATTATAAGATGGTATAAGCTGAGGTTTCACTGCTATGCAGATGACACCCAGCTTTACCTGTCTTTCTCTCCTGACCAGGATGGAGCTCTCTCAGTGTTTAACAACTGTCCGAAAGAAATCCAGGATTGGATGGATTCTAGTTGGCTGAAGCTGAACTCAGTAAAGACAGAGGTTTTGGTGGTGGATCCAGGCTATCAGATAGAGGGGCCGCCTGTTGATTCACCCTCAGGAATTTTTCTTAGGGGTATGTCACATCCGACCTATGAATGGGTGCGTAACCTAGGGGTTATCTTGCATGACAGGCTGACACTACAGTCACAGGTGTCAGCAGTAGTCAAGACTTCCTTCTACCATTTTAAGAATATCGCTAGAGTGAAGCACCTTGTTCCGTCTGACACGCTACCAACGCTAGTCCATGCCTTTGTGTCCTCACGTTTGGACTACTGCAACTCCCTGTATTTTGGGCTTTCTTGGGTTGAAATCCACTGCCTTCAGCTAGTGCAGAATCGCGGCAGCCGGGTTTGACTGGGACAAGCAGGACTTTGGACTTGTCACATTACCCCAGTGCTGTGCGATCTGCACCGGCTTCCTGTTCGATGGCGGATCACCTTTAAAGTCTGTTTATTGACTTTCAAATCCTACATGATCAGGGTACAGCCTATCTGAAAGATCTTCTGACTCTTTACTACCCTGGGCGATCCTCCACTTGGCCGATGAGGGGTTGCTAGAGATTCCAAGAGTGAGTCTAAATTCATCTAGTTGCAGAGGTTTTCTTATGCTGCTCCCACTTTTGGAATTCTCTACCCCATCGGTTACGGCAGTGCACCTCCATGGAGGAATTTAAGAGGGTTTAAGAACCCATTTTTATCAAATTGCCTTCTTAGAGTATTGACTGTGTTCAAGCTGTTGATGAGATTGTAGTTTTATGTGTGTTTTATATTGAATTATAATGTCTTATCTGTATTATTTGTTTAGTACAGTGCCTTGAAAATTTGAAAGGTGCTTTAGAAATAAAATTTATTATTATTATTATTATTATAAATTATATTGTACTGCCCTGGGTGCAGGGAAGTCAACACCAGCTGCATTAGTAAGAGCAGAGTTAGGATCCACAACCCTGGGGGCCTTAGCAGAAGTTAGACTCTTGAATTATTGGATAAAGGTTACTAGAATGAATTCTGATCAATTACCACATAAATGTCTAATGGAAAAAACAAGTGGCAGCAGATGAAATGTAAGACTTCTGAATGGTATACTAATTTGACTGAGATTCTGGATAAATATGATCTGAGTTTCTTAAAAAAATATGTTGAAAAGAACATAAAAATTAGTCCTAAGTATAAAGCTTATTGTACTAAGAAAATAGTTGATTATAATAAAGCTGAAGATTTAAACATGATGGCCCAGATATTCAAACTGCGACACAAAAGTGTGCAACAGCAGGAGCAAGCGCAAGTCCACTGCACCCATGCGCAATACGCACAATATTCAAACACTGCACAGGTCAAGATGCGCCTGCGGCACATGACTGAATATCGCACCAACTGCACCATAGCACAACCAGGGATGTGCAGTGGCGCAGGTCAGATGTGCAATAGAAAAACCAGGGATGCCTAGTGGAGCAGGGCAGCAGTGCAACAGCACAACCAGAGATGCGCAAGGACAGGATGCAGGGGCCCACCCATGGTAGGGATGGGCAGAGGAGCACTCGGCAGAACAGACATCACCCCCACACCCCATGCACCGCACAACCTGAGGAGAGCTGGAAGAACCACCGGCCCATGGACACCAGCAACAATCCCACAGCCAGGGCATGGTGCCCCAGCACACCTCCTGGCAAGCTGTGACTGGCACACAAGGATGTCCGGCCACCCTGTGCCACACCATCCCACCAATGTAGAGCACACCCTGCACCACGATCCCCAGACAGCCTGCCCAGGAGTAGCGCCCAACAGTGCAGGACACCCCATGCATGCCACTACCCCCATTGTGACAATGCAACCCTGTGCACCACAGAGCCATGCAAAGCAGCCCCACTGCAAGCACCCTGCAGTGGGCACTAGCAAACACTGATGCAACAACTGCATACACAGTGCCACCCTACATGTCCCCCCCGAGGTACAGCTGAGAGACTGACCATGCATCAGCACACGAGGTACCCCACATGCAACAGGGCCTGCCCCGGACCCCACCACTAGTGGTACAGCACCCTGCACACCCTCCCAAGGACACACCCTGTCCCAGCACTGGCCACAACAGCCAGCACAGAGATCCGCAGTGGTGCATGGAAGCATGTGCCACACAGGATGCAACACAGTGCATGGACAAACACCCACCCATACCCAAGGGCACACCACCACAGGGACACAACAGTGGCTCAACAAAGCCACTGGCATGTGGCCATGGCAGCCATGTGCACACTGCCAGCACCCCTCCATGGCACAGGTGTACCAGCCACCCTGTGCATGCACCATGAAGCCATACACCACCAGCATGCAGCCAGAGCACAAGTGACAGACAGTGGAGCACATCCCCTGCAACAGACATGAGTGACAGCATGGAGGGAGACAACAACAGTGGAGGCCACAGTGTCACCTGAGGCAGACGTGCACCATACTGGTGACAGGAGGCAACCCGGCATTGTGCCAGGTACAGTGGCTGTCCAGCATTGGTAGCCACCACTGACATGCCAGCAGACTGTGAAGATCACAGATATGCAAGTGTGTCAGCTGCACAGGCCATGGACGGTCTGACAGGGCACCATGGACACAGTGCATGCACCGTGGACCACTGCACACGGGCACCCGTGCACAGGAACAACACACAAACCACAGAAAGTGACTGCTTCCCCGCCCACACCATAGGCGGTTCCCTCCAGACACACACACACACATGCCCATGCCTGCACCACCCCTGATGCCATGCACACCACTGCAGCTGAGCACCATTAGCCCACCGCAAATCAGAGACCACCACAGTAGGCATAACAAAACAAATGTACTATTGAAAGATAAACCAAACTATTTACAAATATGTACATAATGGGGGAAGGGCCACATTCTGGAGGGGTGGGTAGGCGAGGAGTGAACAATGGGAGAGGGAAGAAGGGTGTGAGGGTGGGTCCAGGGGTAGGGTGAATCCGGGGCATGGAGGGCCTAGCATCCGCCCTGCTCTCCACCCGTGGTGTCTCCTCAACCTCTGCCTCTGTACACCATGCTGCTCCACGTGCTGGAGTATTTCCAAGGATGCCCGTGAGATTTGCAGGAGCTCCTGCATGGCCCTCTCGAGCTGCATCATCCATCATCCACCTAGGACAAGGGAGCAGAGTCAATATGTGTGAATTCCCATCCCCCTGCAGTCCTCCCATTGTGCATGGCATACAGCCATGGGCCACGCCCTGTGATGGTGTGCGACCACCCACAG
The DNA here is from genome assembly GCA_016271365.2 of Neoceratodus forsteri. NCBI lineage: Eukaryota > Metazoa > Chordata > Ceratodontiformes > Ceratodontidae > Neoceratodus > Neoceratodus forsteri. The sequence continues at coordinate 1,137,349,288 of CM057452.1, forward strand.
TGATCGTGTCCACAAGACCTGCCTACCCAGGTGACACAGCCATGCAGACCACTGCACACACCGCCCCAAGTCCGCACAGCACCACCATGGCTGCACAGTGACATGGCTATGCGGTGCAAAGGCAGTGGCACAGCCATGTACCCGGTGCACACATGGACCACCAGCGATGCACACCCACACATGCAGTGCCACAGGACAGTGCTGAGTGTACCGTGTGGTGTGCATGTCAGTGGTGTAAATGGATGGTGGCCACGCCCCTCCGCCTACCTAGCAACACAGCATACACAGAACATCCTGGAAGAAAGGCACTCACCTGCAGTGGCTGGATCTGGGCACTGATGCTGGATGGGCCTGGCAGCCTGTGCATGTTGTCCTGCATCCACTGCCTCTTGGCATTCCCGTGCCTCTCTTGCTCATCTCCGCTCCTCGGTCCTAGGGTTTCAAACATGGAGAGGGACATCCCAATCAGAACAGTAGCAGAGCACCCCAGATGTGTGTGATCCGCACATCCCAGCCATGCCGCAACCCCACCACCACCACCGCCTGCACTGGATGGCTCCCTGTGGTGGACACATGCCCACCATGATACCAGTAACGGACGATAATCAGTGTATGGATGGAGCACCTACCTGGATGTGGCACTGTGCCTCACCTGGTGCGTGCCCGTAGATGGGCAGCCTGTCTGGGTCCCTCCACCAGAGGTCCCGTGGCGGTGGTGACACTGGTCCGCTGTTTGGCCAATCCCTGTGGCCTCCTCAAGTGCCACTGCCAGCTCCTCACAAACTGCACTCCTTGCCCTGTCCAGGGGTCATCCCAAACAGGGCCCCAGCATCAGGGCTCCCATGGCCACCATTTGGCCAGCTCAGTGGGCTCCATAAAGCAGCTGTCCTCCTTGCCATCACTGCTTCAGGTAGGATCACAAAATGGCTCTCTGTAGCGCCCGTCCGCCCGTGCAGATGTTGTGCGGTACAGCGCTGCCATTCTCCATCGCGCTGTCACCGAACAGCATGATGGGGTGCACCCATGCAGATGCATGGTACCAAGGGGGCACAGGTCGACCACAAGGTCAAGGGTCTGTCATGCACAGATCACCACAGCGCGATTGCGACTCCCAGCGTGTAGTGCGGTTGGGTGCCTGTGTGAGATGCCCTGCAGTGGCCTACCGTGTTATGGCACCATGGCGCTTATGGTGCTCCAGGGCAAGAACGCCACACATGTGAACAGCACACTAGCACCACTGACACAGTGGTGGCCAAGCCCTGCACTGCCTCCCATGCTCAGCACGTCAGCAGCACAGCAGGCGTTGGCGTCAGCACCCCGGGCATGCACCGTGCGGTGCCTACTGCATACGTCACCGAGCTGCGCTATTGCCTGAGCACGCTCAACACAATTGCGCAAGGCACAACAGCACGATATTCAGCCAGCATATGCAAATCAGCTAATCAGCAATTCCATGGCACAGCTACTGCATTAGCATCCAGTTAAAGTTGCGTCTCACCTCATTTGCATGCGTTCGCTATATAAATGTGACATGGGGCTGCAGAGGCCATAGTCTGGTATTACAGTCTATTGTGGTGGGTTGCATGCTTTTTGCCAGTGTGGACTGTTGTGTGTGGGAGATGCATGGGACTGCACAATCAGAGGTAACACCTGTCATTCCCACAGGATCAATAATGACCGAACTTGAGGAGGAGGAGGTGGAACAGAGACGTGGGAGACGGAGGAGGCCCAACTTTACCAAGGCAGAATCAGATGCCCTTTTTGAGGCATACCTTGACCAGGAACCACTGCTCAGCAGTCAGCGGGGAACACCACAGGCCCATGCTGTGGCATGGGGTGAGGTGGCATGTGCTGTCAACCAGCTTGGCAGCCACCAGTGGTCCGTGCAGGAGTGCAAGAAGAAGGTGGGCATGGACAGGAGGAGGATTAAAGATAAGGTGGCTGCCATCAGGGCAGCAAGGGCTGTGAGTGGTGGGGGGCAGCCGGCCATGCCATGCCTGATGCCACAGAAAGAGTGGGTTGATGGCAGCATGCAGTGTTGTGCCCTCGAGGGTGTTCCAGGTGGTGGCTTCCAGATGGGTGGTAGCCCATCACTGCATAGTAGGTCCTGATCTGTCACTGTGGGGGTGGGGTGGGGGAATGCCACAGGGTAGGGCAGATACATAATGCTACTGTGTCCCTTACAGCTCCTGAGCATCTACATGGGTCAGTGGTGTTGGGCTCGTCCACTGAGGGCGATACCCTGGACACAGAGGAGGGCCCATCCACCTCCACAGGTGTCTGAGGGTCAGGATGACAGTGGGCCCACCTGGCTGTCCGGACTGAGGTTGGTGGAGCTGGTGCGGAGGAGGCCCTGCCTGTGTCCCAGCATGACAGCATCCATGGATGCCAGCATGCTGAGACTCGGACTGGTGCCGGATCCATCACTGATGATGATGAAGCTCACATCATGGACAGTGATACATGTGGGCCGCAGGATGGCCACACAGCAGGAAACAGCATGGGCATAGCCAATGGGTGGTGCCGCCGTGGAGGCCTGCGTGACATCACAGTCCCAGTCCTTGCCTGTCTGCACCAGTGGGGCACCACTGGTGTGTGTCCAGGACAGTGGGGCTCTTGCAGCCACTGTGGTGGCACCGTTGAGCACTGGAGAGTGGTGGCCAGAGGGGCAGTGTCAGCAGTCAGCCAATGGTGACTGGGGGACAGTGTCGGGGAGCAGCGTCAGTGCACTGCCCATGGACATGCCCAGGCCTGGCCCTGGTGTGCTGCGCCCAACCTCAAAGGGTGCTACCCAGCATGGCTGCGAACACCATGAGGGACAGCATGCTGATCAGGCGGATGACCTCTTAGATGAGCACACCCGCATACTCCATGAGTCAGTGGATCAGCAGTTGCGGCTTGTGACAGCAGTGGATGCACTCAGTGCGGTCCTGCACCAGGCAGAGGAGTGGTGCAGCAGGGACACCGGTCTGCTCCTGGCAGGAATGGATTGGCTGTGGGATGATGTGACTGCCACCATTGACAGGCAGACACAGGCATTCACAGCTGTCATGGCCACAATGGGCACACAGTTGTTTGCCCATGCGCCGCAGAGCGCCGCACAGTGCCATGTCCACCCCGTTCCTGGCATCCGTGACACTCTCCTTGTCAACACCGGATTCAGCTGTGGGCATCACGAGCACGCCTGGTGCAGGCATGTTCGGTAAGCTGCAGGACCCTGCTCAAGAACGGTTGCGTTCCCGCAGAGGGCACCCCTGAGGGACCATCTGTGTCATCCCATGAGGCCAATGGTCAGCCTGTCACAGCTGGTGGGTCTTGATGGGGCCTCCCACGCATCCGTGGTGGCTGTGGCACTGTGCTGCTTGACTGACGTGTCTCCCACCATGGCTACTGTCTGATGCTGCCCTGTGTGCAGTGTGTTGTCCAACGTGCAATGCACGGGTGGGGTACCTGGCCCTGCACACACACACACACACACACATACACACGTTCCATGTGCACACCCTCCTGGCTGCTGGCCGTGTGGTGTGTGCATGATGATGTCTGCATTGTGCTGTCCACCACTGTGCAATGGTGCCCAGCATCTGAGACATGCACAATGACAGGCACTGGGCGTAGTGGGTCTGTGAACGTGTGTGTGTGCTAGGGGTGGAGGCTGGGGTCGGCGTGCTCCTACCCTTTATGCATGTCTTGTGGTGTGTGTGTGTGTGTGTGTGTGTTGACCGTGTGCCATGTTAGGTCTTACCCATCCCTGATGGCGTGTGCAGTTCCATGCTCAGCCAATTCCCTTAACGACATGCGCCACTGGGGTTTGTCCATGCGTTTTTGTGGGTTGTGCACTTGCCACTGGTGATTGCACATGGCCTCGCATGACTTACCTGGGTTGGTTGAAGTGCTCCTCTGTGATGGTGTCCCAGTGCAGCTGTGACATCCGGATCAGTCGGGGTCCGCTCGACCAGGAGGGCCCCATCACCATCTGCACCAGCGTCCTCATCGTCCCCATCGCTGTCCCCCTCTTCAACCTCTACAGCTATCCCACAGTCATTGGCCATGTTGTGCAGGATGCAGCAGGCCAGGAATAGCCCACAGGCCTTCGAGGGGCTGTACTGTAGGGCACTGCCAGACATGTCCAGGCAACGGAAACGTGCCTTCAGCATCCTGAACACCCACTCTATGACATTGTGTGTGGTGGCATGTGCCACATTGTACCGTTGCTGCGATGGGATCGTGGGCTGCCGGTATGGTGTGAGCAGCCAGGGATGGAATGGATATCCACTGTCACCTGTGTGTAGAGGATGGACATTAGTTTGGTGATCAGCGTCGCCCTACCATGGGCCATCTAGGCCAGTACCCATGTCACCTCTGACTATGCCCCTCCCAAGATCCATGTCTTTCTGCATGATTTGCATACTCACCCACTAGGTGGCCAGTGGGGGATGTCCCCACTCTTGAACCTGTGGCACAGTGCAGACTGGTGCCAGATGAAGGCATCATGTGCTCCCCCAGGGTGCATGGCACAGACATTGGTTATGCGTCCCCTAGCATTGCACACCATCTGGCAGCTGATGCTGGCATAGCCCTTCCGATTAATGTATGCAGCACCTTCCAGGCCAGGTGGCATGTGGATGGCCACATGGGTGCAGTCAATGGCCCCGAGCATGCCAGGCATACATGCTACCCTGTGAAACTCTTGTATGTGTGCTGTGCGCTCCGCCTGTGTGCTGGGGAAATGGATGTACTCTGCAGCATGTGGCAGCAGTGCACTGAGGAATTGTGTGAGTAGGCGTGACTCGGCTGACTGGGTTATGCCTGTTGTGTCCTCTGTTGGTCTCTGGTAGGTGCCCGTGGTGAGCAGGCACATGACAGCTGTCACCCTTGTCTCCACTGACAGAGCATGGCTCCGTCATGTGGGTGCCTGCATCTCATCACTGCACAGCTCACAGAGCTGCCTCAGGATTGCTCGGTTCAGGCGGTACCGGCCCACTATCTCAGTGTCACTGTAGTGCTCGAAGCTGGTACAGGCTCGATACCACCTGTTGGGGGCATACCACCGATGGGCCCTTCCATGGCCGTGCCCCTGCTGCCTGCCTTCTCACACCCTCATTACTGCCTCCATCTGAATGGTGGCACTGGCCATTCCTGGCTTGTGTCCACCCCCAGCAGCTGTAATCCTGTTTCCCCACTGTCCTTTGTGCTACTCCCCCTGCACCGGGAACACCTCCAAGATTTGGCAGTCCTGCCCACTGCCACTGCCCTCAGTCCACTGTGGCACTTCCCATTCACTCCTACACAGTAGCACAGGCTCCCCACTCCTGTCCTGTTCCTGGTTGTTTCCAGGTGTGCTCTGTCCTGCTCCTGCCAGTCCTGCTCACTGCTACCCTTTGCCTTATTGCTGTCACCTCGCTCCCACCTCTGGCTTCCCTGTAGCGTTCTTGCACCTCTCTCTTGTTCCTTTTTATTTTGGATCATTTCCACTATCGCGCAACCTCCGCTTGCTTTCCCCTTATTGTGCATGGTGCATGCTGTTGAATATCGCACTGCACCATTTATTCATAGTTCCTCCTTCAGTTCTTGTCCATTCATTACCATTAGCTCTTGTGCGTGTGAGTTGAGAGGCGCAGCTGCTACTCCGCTGAATATCACACAATGGCGCATTTTCAGACTTAATTGGCGCATCTCTTCTGTTATGCGAGGTACAACGCTTTTGAATATCTGGGCCGACATCTAAGTTAAAAGCAAATCATTGGTTACCTATAAATGATAATGTGCATTGCTATAGATACTATTTAGAAGTTCTACTGAAGAGCCTTTGAGAAAAATCTATACAAAGTTTAGGATGGAACAATTTACAAATAATAGTCTGAAGGCAAGATATGCTAAATTAACAGATCTGGATGTAAAATTATGTGAATGTGAGAAGTCAGAACCAGAAACTTGAATCATGCTATTGTCTCCTGCCCCAGATATATTAAACTAAGATCTCTCTGGTTGGAACCGCTCTGGGCTGAAATAGATCTAACAGATAAGGATACACTTATGAACCTTATGTTAATGTCAGAGGATGAAATTGTTATGAAGAAGGTAGCTGAATATCTTAGAACAATTGTAGAAATTCATTCAAAGTTTGATTAAAAGTGTACAGTGTGAAATGTTAAATGTAATACACTTTATTCTTGTATTATAGGGGTTAGAATAATTTATTTATTCTGTATAATGTTAGGGAAGTGTGTATTGTATGTATGAATTTTGATTGAAATGTTTGTAATGGTCTTTTAACCAAACAAATAAACTTTAAACTGGAAGTTTACAAAGCAACAACGTCAAGCTTATTAGGTTAGGTGAAATCAAATATGTGGATGCATTCCGAGATGTTCTGCTGTATTAGTGACATCACTCCAAAAGCAGAACAACATAATGATGGCAGTACTGCAGAATAACAATTATACAATGGCAAGAAACAAATGCTGACCTTTGATTGGTCGATCTGGGACTGGACCCATGATGTTATCCAAGCACAACATCACAGGTCTAGTCCCAGCACACAAAAAGACTGCACCAAATTTAAAATGGAATTACTCTACAACTGCGATGGGCTCATCTGCCTTCCACACTGCACAACAGGATCAGTTGTCACTTGCCGCCATCACACACACTGGCAAGAACCCCCCACATGCACACACAAACAGTATGCCACCAAACATAAATGTTTTAAACTTTAAAAAAAGCTATATTCTGAAGCAGCTTTTCCATCCCGCTCGACTGGAGCGCGAGCGCTTCCAAATACCAACTCTCATTGCTCTCTGGACAGACCTCTCGGTACCACTACATCAGCCTCCAAAAAAAAAAACCCAAAACAAAGTCAAACCTTTTTATTTGTCCCAGGGTAGACAGTGGGGCCGGTCCAGAGTAGCCAGCATCTTTATGATCTATACTGACATGCGATCAGTATAATACAGGCTGCACCACTTTTCACATGAAACACGCTCCTGGTCTCCCTCAAATCTCAGTAGCACGATAGTTCACTGAAACAATGGTGTGAGATGCTACCATACAATTTTTTAAAAAAGAAATGAACTGTGTATATGTGTGTGGGGGAAGAGCAGTTGCAGAGAGGCTCATTCATTTACCACCAGCGCCATCTTCTGGCCAAAATAGAACTATTTTTTCTTGATATACCTCCACAATCATAAATTAACTAAAATGTCCTTAAAAATGTGTTTTCTTTGTTTTTTTACATAGATGAGCCATTGTATAATAGCAATAATGCACTCCAGGGTGTGTGTTGTGCTAGGATATTGCCACTTCTGGGGTGATTAGTCACATTCGGCCTGTGGCCTCATACCTAATCACCCCAGGCGTGATGTAATCCCAACACAACACACACCCTGTCATGTATTATTGCTTAATTTAAAGGAACCTCCAATAGGTTCATTTTACCAAAGCCCCAATTTTCAGCTTGATAGAAATTTTACTTTTTTATATTCTATTTTATTTTATTACAACTAGGATTACAAGTACCTTAGAGCCAGGCTCTTTTACAAAGGTTCCACATCAGAGAACAAATACAATACAAGTTACAAAAATAGGAACAAAACAATAAATCAGCCGGCATGTTAGGTTACAATGGTAGATCAATATAATAGCTAGAATTAGTAGAATATATACATGGGAACACAGAGTAACAGAGGGATAAGTAGGAGGAAGGGTGGAAGATGAAGATAAACGTGAGGAGCGAAGTTGGAGAGGGTAGGAATTGTAGCCAAAGGGCATGGTCATCAACTGGGAGCAGGCTGAAACTAGTCAACAAAAAGGGAAAGATCATTGAGGGCTCAGAAGAGGTGGGGGTGCAAGAGGGAGAGTCAGGAGTGGTGAAAAGAAAGAAGAAATAAAAAAGTAACACAGAGGAAAAGGAGGGGGTGAAAATGTGGTAGGTGATAGTTGGGGGAACAAAAATGAAAGGGCTGAGGAGATTATAGGTAGCATTCACAAGAGCTAGAGTTAGTAAGGTGGAGGTGGAGTTTATGTTTGATGAGCCAAGGGTGGTAGTGGAGATGTCAGGAATGCTTGTGGATAGTATTTTTGCCTCAGCTGCTTTAATTAATGGGGCAATGGTGTTACCACCATACTGATAGCTGAAACTATTTAAGGCTTCAGCCATCTGTTTTAACAATTAACTGTGATTTAATGATGACCATTCCATTTCCCATTGTAGATAATCTTACTCCTAAGTAAACATAATTGAACTACTTTTAATTTTTTGTTCCTACTTTCCATGTTTTATTAGTTTTATTAGACCCAAATATTACTACCAGACTCTTACTTTTGTTTATCTGTAAATTAAATTTATTTGCATACTTATTCAAAATATATAACTTTTAGTAATCCACAGTAAATTAAAGAAATAAGAGCCAAATCATCAGCATAGCCAATACTGGCTATGTTTGATCACCTATTTTAGGAGAATCTCATATGGAATGGTCTAATTGATTTAGAAGATGATCATTGTAAATGCAAAATAATCGGATGCGATCACGCAACCCTGTTTGACTCCTTCATTAATATGTATATGTTGAACATTTGTCATGATACCCCCACTCTAATTTGTGCCACATTTTATTTTATAATACTCACCAGAATTCGATCAAGGAGGAATTCAATCATTAATGTCCATAGTTTACATCTTGAAATATTATCAAAAGTGGCGATGAAAGCCACATATAACTTTTGTCCTCTTAGTACAACATATTTTTCAATTAAATGAGTGAAAATATAACAGTTGTCTGTTGTACAATAATTTGATCGAAATCCTGCTTGATATTCTGAGAGATTACCACATCTGGACAGTTCCTTTAGCAGTCTGTTCAAGATAACTTTAGAAAAATGTTTAGTGTCCAATAAAGAGATTGGCTTATACATTTGGGGGTTACTTTTGTCTCCCTTTTTGAATACAGATGTAATAATTGCACCTTTCCATCATTTAGGGATTACCTTATCTTTAATGCATTTATTGAAGAAAGGGAAACAAATTTTAGCCCATAGCTGATGTGATTCCAAGTATATTTTAGAAGGAATCTGGTCTGGTCTAGGTGCTTTCTTCCTTTTCAAAGAACTGATAGAAAAATGAATGTCCCCATGTGTTATTAGTTCAAAGGTCTCTCTTTTTATTTCCAGTTCCCACTCTACCTCACCATCAGCAAGTGTAGGATTGTAAAACAAATTTGTATAGTGGTTTATCCACTACTCCATTGTCACATATGTATCCAATTGATACTTACTATTCTTTGTACCTTTGGCCACCAAGTGCCAACAATTTTGTTAATAATTTTTATGTATTATTTCAACCATTATTTCCACATTTTACCCTGATATTCTTTCCTTTTAACTTTAAGAAAACTTCTGTACTTCTCCCTTGCCTTATTTAAGTTTCAACAGATCCTTAGTCCTATAATGTTTCGTAATCTGAACCAATTGTGTTAATTATTTTTTTGTTTACAGCATGCTTTATCAAACCAGGTTTCTGAATCTCTCTGCTTTAATCTCATAGGTGCAGAATAACTTATAAGTTCCTTAATATTATTATAGCAATCTGTGAGAACTTCATGTAACATCTCATATGAAGAATCCTTTAACAAAAGAGTAGTCATTTGTTCAGCTGCTGTACGTAAATGTGGAAAATTAAATTAACATTTTTTGTTTCCCATTTAATTTTAATGCAATTTTTTATTTCAAATCCTATGAGATGATTTGGTTTTAGTTCTAAACTATGATCCCATTTTAATACCAATGGACAATGGTCACTTTCAGCTTTGGTCAAAATTTCCAGGGTTATCCAAACATCTAGTGAACCGGACCAAAAGAAAAAGTCCAAAATGGATGCATTTGTTACATTATAGTAGGCCAAATTTCCCCTCTTGTCCCCTTCTATGCATCCATTAAGAGGTACCAATTTAGAAGTAATTAGAACTTCAATCAGTTTTTTACCTGATAAATTCATTTTGGAATCCAGAGTTGACCTCAGGTAGTAATTTAAATCCTGGCCAGAACAATCTAAAGTCCGATAATCATCCCTGCCATATTTTCCAATTCTTGCATTTAAATCCCCACACATCAGTATCTCAATTTGTGAACTTGAACTTGCAGAAACATCTGCAACACACTGAGTCTGTAATTTGAGATGACAACCAACCCTCAGGGGACCCCCCTCCCACACCACCAGTTCACTGTAAGAAAATGGAATGTCAGAAACAGGCATGGATCTGCGTTATTACATGACTGGTGAGCACATTGGTTTTCTCATATGGCAATGAAATGCACACTGCTGCACAAATGTAATCAATTCCTATCAACTTCAATTCTTGAATGAGTATTGATTCCATGATATACAGTAGTACAATCTGATCACTACATACAGTACTTCTGTGTACACAGCAAGATATATAGGATAGCAGATGGGCAAAAATATGTACAACCAGAGTGTTGTGTAACATCAGGGATATGATTACCATGGACATCACAAGCTTTGATCTTGAGGTCACATGGAAATATAACCCATCGGTGTCACAGCACATTGGTTGTGCATAGTATGCCCATCCACCATCCTCTACATCTTGCTGTGCAACCAGTAATATGTAGCAACGCGAAATGCACTCTTATGTATCATGGAATCAAGACTCATTCAAGAATTGAAGTTGACAGGACTTGATTACATATGTGCAGCATCACACATTTTCATTGCCATATGAGACAATCAATGAGCTGTCCAGTCATGTAATGATGTAGTTCATACTGAGCAAGTAGAGACACAAGGGACATGCAGGATGGGGTACACTCCTGGTATATATGGCATACAGCATATTACGATATTCAACACATATGAACGTATGCAACATGACTCACCTCATATGCAATAAGAGATGGAGTGTACATTACTCAATTCTAATACACTAATAATGTACATAGTAAGGCACGAGGTCACCGGCCGACTGTGCTCAGATCCATAACCATGCATTACAAGTGCCTAGTGCGCAACCCCAGAGAGGATTACTGCACTTATAAAACGTGTATGTGAATTCTAGGTGGGGTTTCTAGTTGTTGCCGTGCGTTACACACTCCTATATACTAACAACCAATCTGCTTACTTTACCTCCTTTGCCCATATAATAAATAGGTACAATAACCTTCTGTGACCAGCAACATTCATCAAATGAGAATGGACAGATCTGCGCATCACATGCAGAACTGACTTTCGCAGCACACTGTGATGCTTGGGAGACAGTGCTATATAAACCTCGCATCTACCAAGGTGATGATCATGGAAATCATAGAATCATATAAGATGACAGCATAAAAGGACCTCCTGGCCCATCCAGTCTGCCCCATACTCCCTAGTCCAACCTACTGTATCTTGAGATACCCCCTCCCTTCCCCTTAGCCCCCATGGTCTGTGCAAAGCAGTCTTGAATCCCTCTAAAGCCTCCAAATTCACCACCACATCCGGAAGCCCATTCCAGTTCTCCACCACCCTCTCCATGAAATATTGACCACTCACATTTTTCATGAAGCCTCCCCCCCCGGAGTCTCAGTCCGTGCCCCCTTGTTATGTTTCCTTCCCTCCTGTGGAATAATTCCCCTGGTCCTCCCTTGTTCCTCCCTTTGATATATTTTAAGATCTCAATCATGTCTCCACTCTCTCTCCTGATCTCCATTGTATATAGCTCCAACTCCTTGCATCTCTGTTCATGTGGTTTGCCCTTCCTCCCCTGCACCATCTTGGTTTCCCTTCTCTGAACCTTTTGATTGAGTCTATATCCTTGCACAGGTAAGGTCTCCAAAACTGGACACTGTACTCAAGGTGTGGCCTCACCAGAGCTTGATACAGTGGCACCAGGACCTCCCTATGTCTGCTGGTGAGCCCCCTGACAATACTCATCATCATCACATATGCACTCCCCACTGCCATTGACCATTGCTTCCCTAACTTGAGACTGTTACCCCCAGATCCCTCTCATCCTCTGATATCCTGACTCTCTCTCTCCTCCCAGCATGTACTCAGCCCTTTGGTTCCTGTGTCCCAGGTGCATAACAGCACACTTCTTGATGTTGAATTTTAGCTGCCAGATAACCGCCCACTCCTCCAGTACCCTCAGGTCCCTTCTCATGTCCTCCACCCCCCCCACCACCCGGGGACTCAACTCTGCTCCAGATTTTCATGTAATCCACAAAGAGGGCCACCCTCCCTTTCAGTCAGTCTGCAATGTCTTATATATAGATATTGAACAGGAGGGTCACAGCACTGAGTCCCTGGGAACTCCACCTCACCTGCCTGATCCCTGGTACATCCCATTCACCACCACCCTCTGACTCCTATCTGCCAACCGGTTTTCTACCCATCTTGTTATTTTGACCCCTACCCATATGCTATCCAATTGTTGACCGATCTCCTGTGGGTTACGGTGTCAAAGGCCTTGCTGAAATCCAAATAGGCTACATCCACTGCACCACCCTGTTCTACTACCTGCATCACCCAGTCAAAGAATTTGATCAAATTAGATTGGCGTGACTTGCCCCTAGTGAACCCATGCTGACTGCCATCCAGCAGTCCGCTCACCTTCAGGTACTTCATTACCTCTTTACCGATTAGTGCCTCCATGACTTTCTCCCCTACAACAGTTAGACTGACAGTGTAATACTTTTCTCTCAACTACCTGCTTCCCCCCCCTTGTGTATTGGAACCACTGTTGCCTTTTTCCATTCCTCCAGCACTCTATTGGTTTCCAGGGACAGGTTGAACAGCCTCGCCAGTGGGGCAGACAACTCCTCTCTTAGTTCCTATAACCTGATCCTTCTTCACTCCCCCTGGCCCCTTGACATTCCCGCATGCCCCCTTAGCCTCCTTGTCCTTTCCTTCACCTATGCCTTGTACTCTATCTCCTCTCTGCTTCCCCCTGGCTATGGATCTCCTGATTCCACCCCAGCCACAATGTCCCCAGTGCCTTCTCTCTTGATTATCCAGTTCACTCCCCCCTTTCCTCTGACTCACCTGTTCCCAGACTCTATGTTTCCTACCCCCAGCATGTGACTCCACCTCTGTCCTTGCAGCATATGTATCCTCCTCCCTCCCTGATTGCTGTGTTTCTCTCCCCAGTGGCTTCCTGTGCTCCTCCATACCTAGATGGACCTCCTTCTTCTTGCTCTTCCAGTATTTCACCCTTCCCTGTTTCCTTGGTCTCCAATTTGTTGTTACTTAGCTCCAGAGTACTCCTTCTGTTGCTCTCCTCTCACACCTCCTATCAAGGTCCCCCTGGCCATGGACCACCCACCACAGTCCTGCTCCTACAACTTCACCCTCCTATGCCACTATCTCCATGAAGGTCCAATACCTATTTGAGCCAGATGTGTATCTATCCCGCCATTCATTTGCACTCTTTCCAACTGTACCCTGTCTTCTATCCAGGTACCTCTCCCCAACCCCCAGTGTGGCTTGCTCTTCACCCCTTCATCCTTCTGTCCTAATGCCTCTGGCCCCTCCTGAACACCTCCAGTGGTTTCATTTCCATATCCTCCTGCCCAATATACTTCCTTCTAACATTGCCATCTCAGCCTCCAGCCCCTCTGCCTCTGACAAACTGTCTCCTAAGTGTTTTAAACCTGCTTAGCCCCAACCATTCAGACTGAACCTAAATCTGGTGCACTGGTAAAGTAGATTTGTCTTTTCCTATGACAATCAGGCTGTTTCCTAAGAGTTTTAAACCTTGAGAACACTAACAACATCAATTTTCAATATTCAGACCCTTGCCTGCGGCCTTTAACCCCATGCTGTGTAAAAGACAAGCACATACTGTAATAACAATAAGTTATTTGACCGTGCTCAAGTCGTAAAGCCAAACCTGTCCGCGTATAAGCCAAGCGATGACGTTGGCGTGGGCAATGTGACTGACATATTGGCTAGAGCTGTTTGGTGGATACTCTTCAGTTAGTGACTGTAACTCCAGATTTATAAAGGAATCCATCCAGTGGGAGTACTGCCTAATGCCTGGGTCATGTCCACTGTAAAGGTAGGAACAGTTTGGCTTCCACTAGGTTGCTGTGTAGCTCACCAAACTGTGGATGACAAGGGCTGCTTGCTGTTGGAAGGGTGCTGGGTGTAACTGCAGTAAGCCGAGAGCGGCCTCTAGTCAGTGGCGCATTGCAGAACAGGATAAAGTTCTCCATGCCTACACTCTTTTAATCCTTTGGGGTATTTGTCTGCACAGTGGATTTGATTGGTAGGCAATGGCAGAGGTAGAGGTAGAGAGAATCTACTTATAGCTCAAATTTGACTCCCCTTAACAAAAGGGCTTCAGATATACTACTGATAGTTTTACTGTTGTAAAAAGTAATTTATGCATCCTTTCTGATTTATGCCCATGTGATTCCCCAAGCTGCAGCATTACAGTCCTGGTTGTCATAAAAGAAAAATGAAGGGAGAAGGGCATAGTGGCTTTGGCTTGAGACTGTCTGGTCGGGGACACAGTGAAGGAGGAAGCACAGTACGATGCAAAACCAAGGCTCCTTTCATACCTTTACTTTTAAAATCATGGCAATATGATGGAAGAGTTGAGAAGTATAAAACCTAGCATACAGATTGTGATAAGTATTTACACACTCTCATAAACCATATACTATATTATGCACTGCTTTACTGCAACTGTGAGACATACATAGCTGTCTGTAGAGTAGCTAATGAAAACAAATAATTATGATAAAAAAATGTGCTATAAGAGGCAAATATTGATTTTCAGGTATCCAATTTTATTTTCTTTTTTATACAGTTTGTCTTGTGGCTAAGATCATACACTGAAATACAGCCCAAAGTGCATCACATTTGATGCTCGGTTATCAGAAACCCTAATTGCAACCCAAAGTGTATCTCGAAATGTAACTTTCGAACATGTTCTTTTGTGGACAAGCTCCAAAATCCGAAGTGAAACACCAAGCTTGCACTTTGGATTTCTGAGCTTAACCACAATGCCACATGAACTTTCCATTTACACCAGGGGTTGCACTTGTTGCTCTGTGTTGGGTTATTTTGCATGAACCACAATACAACGATTCGGGTTAAACTGTAGCATTTCTGATTTGGAGCTTGGCTGCAAAAAAAAGAACATGACTGACAGCAAAAAAGTGAGGTCAGTTACAAGATTTATAAAATTCTACAGTAAACAGGACATGTACATTCAGGTAAACCCCCAGCACACACACATTGAGACAAATCCACCGTGGATGTTAGGAACGCATTTCTCCAGGATAACACTGTGACTGTATGCGGTAATATAAAAAATATCATTCAAAGTGATGAAAACAGTAGCGCTTACACACAAGGCAGTTGTATGTAAGATGCCAAACCTCTTTGACACACTAGCAGCAAAACAGTGGCATTTGACTCCTGGCATTCATTTATTATGTTTGCTTGCACGCATGTGCAAGAAACATAGTGCCATCATCTGAGTTTTTGGAGGTGTATCAGCCCTCTTCCAATTCAGTCAGTGTGTTTGTAGGCGCGGCCGCAGCTCTCCAATGCCTGCTGGAGCTGTCTATGACAGCTCCAAAATGCAGTGGCATACAGTTGAAAGAGGGAGCTATGCTTCAGTGAGCAGTGATCAGATATCGCCTGCTTATGCGCGCTTCCCCTACACACACACACACACATATGTTTGCGTGCTGCCCCCCACACACCACGCTGTATAGCCGGCGGGGTGCCCAATCCCTACAGCTGTGCTACCCCCGAAACACAGGTCCATATGCCACGCTGGGTGCCCACCTCAGCAGTGGCTACACTCAATATAGCCGACGAGGATGGCCAATTCCCGATCGGCTCCACTGCCACTTGCTAGAAGGTGCCACGCTGGAGCCCATCAGCGTGGGAACAAAGCTCTTTATGGCCAATGGGGTGCCCAGTCCCTGTCGGCTCCATGCCCCCAACCAGCCATCCTTCTGCACGGTGGGAGCCCACCCCAGCGGCAAAGCGTCGCGCCGTCGTCATAAAAAAAAATTTGTAAATCAAAAGCGGTCCCTCGCTGTGTCTGCCCCACCCGCGCCAGACCACTCGCACCCTGCCTCCCACACCCCACTTCATACTTACCTCTGGACTACGGCGCGACGATCTTGGTGGATTGGGAACATGCCTGCACTCTTCAAAGTCGACTGCAAACTGAGGAAACACGGTAAGCTGTATAATGTATAATGATAGTTTTTTTTTCAACTTTTGCATATCTGTGGCATTTTGGGAGTTTTAGTTCAAATTTTCAACATGGGGTTTTTGGGACCACTCTCTTGAATTATTGCACTGTCATGCCGTTATTCGGGCCGAAGGGTGATTTGCAGTCACTGTGTGAAATCACCGACTGAGTAATGAAATGACACTGACACTGTTCATAGGTGGGCTCTCAAAAGCCTATGTTGAAATTTTGTGAAAAATTCTAAATGATTAGTTTTATACATGCGTTGTGCAGTCTTACGCACACTGTAAGTTCACGAATTTTCTAATATTTTCACCCAGATTTTCAATCGCTACATTTTACCACACCTCCTTATGAGCAGTACAGCTGTCATTGTTCACATCTTGCCTAAATTGAGCCCACCTATGGAAGCACAATGGCGTAGTCTGTGTGCAAAATCAATGTATAGGACACATTAAGAAAATCACAGTGACACTTTTAATGAGCAGAGGTCTTTAAATGGCTATGTTGAAAATTGGTGAAAAATTCCTAAAATGACTGTTTTACGAGCTTATGTGCAGTTCCTTCGATGCTTATAAGTTTCGCGAATTTTGATATTTTCACTCCAGATTTTCACATTGCCATTTTATTACACTTCCTTATGAACAGTACAGCTGCCATTTTTCACATGTCACCCAAATGTGTTTCGCATATGTAGCATAATGGTGCAGTCGGTGCGAAAGCAATGTTTGAGACGGATTAGGAAAATCACAGTTACACTGTTCATGAGCAGAGGTCTAAAATGGCTATGTTGAAAATTTGGTGACAAAAGTCCATAAAATGACTGTGTTATGAGTCAGTTGTTTCCACACACCCTCGTAAGTTCATGACTTTGTAATATTTCCAGTCCAGATTTTCACCAGTGGCATTTTCCACACTTCCTTATGAACAGTACAGCTGTCATTTTTCACAACATGGCGAAATGTGTTTTCACACTTTCAGTGCAAAGATCTGTGAGTCGCTGTGGGAAATCATTGTTCGGGACAGATAAAGAAAATCACAGTGACACTGTTCATGATCGGAGGTCCCAAAATGCCTGAGTTGACAATCTGCTGTAAAAATGCCCACACTAATTACATTATGGGTGTGCATTGCACAGTTTCTAATGCTGCGCTTGTGACTTCACCAGTTTTTTTAATATTTTTACTGCAGATTTGCAACAATGCCATTTTCCACTCCCATGAACAGTACGAGCTGTCATTTTCATATCCTGTTCAGAATGTGTTTTTGCACCTGTGGTGCTACAATGCCGTAGTCGCTGTGCATAGCAGCTTTTGGCTAACAAACTGATATTGCCACTGTTCATGAGGTGGGGTCTCCAAAAAAACATGTTGAAATTTGGGTGAAAATACCAAGGAATGCCTGAGCTGTTAGGGTTTCCAACCATAATGCCCACCCTGTAGAGAATGACAGGCATCAGGGTGTGACTTAGGATTCTTGCCTGTAATGCTCATACCATTCCACACCCTGCAACCAGTGAGAGGCACTTCGGTATGCCTTGGACACTCTTGGTCCCAAAGTTCACCCCATTCTGCTATCGCACCCATCTCATCATATTTCCTGATGGAATGGGGTGCATGAACCCAAAGACCCCAAGGCACACTGTGACACTTGTCCCGTGTCTGCAGGGTGAGTTGTGGTGAAATGGCATGGCCGTTATACCTGATGACCCAAAGGCACCCCAATGCCTGTCACTCTCTGCAGGGTGGTGGTGGGGTTGGCTTCAGTTTAATACTTTACTGCCATTCCTATAATGCAGCTCTGTAACTTCTGCACTACCAATGCCAATGCCAGCAAGCAAACATTCGGCATTGACAAATGCTTGTTCAACTCGTCACAAGTTTTAAAAAAAAAAGCCATGCAACTCTCTATATTACTGCAACTGACAGGAGTTCACAACAAGGATTGAAGAAAACACACAGTCACAAGGAAAACAATGACAGATTCTAGCATTTATTCAAATATGAGCATCTACAGACCCACCAAGATCTGACAGGTTTTGCTGACTGACACTTCTGACACACTCAACCCCTGAGATGCCACTTCCGGTCACTGCTTCCATGCGCACGTACTGCTCATAATGAAATGGGATTGCAATAAATGGATGTATACATCAGAACCTTTCAGTGCACCTCTTGACTCCTTACTGCTTATACAAAGAAAGGTAAGTACATCATCAAACCTTTACATTACACTGAACATACTGTTGGTCAAAGTGCAACTGTTCCAGTAGCTCTTTAAGTATCTAGTCCCCCAGAATCAAATCAAATGTTGTTTATGATGCACTTTTCAAACTATCAGAGTGCAAATACCTAACAAAATAACAGTCATCACAATAAATATAAATAGAAAAACAATTAGAAAGCAACTGGGTGACCTATTCAAAGGCTTGTTTAAATAAATAACTCTTCAGAGAAGCCTTGAATAACTCTGTGGACAGGCACTCTCGAATCCGACAAGGTAGAGAATTCCACAGAGTTGGTTCCAGAAAACAAAAAGCTCTGGCCCCAGATGACTGAAGGTGAACCCTGGGAATCTCTAGCAGTCCTTCGCCGGGTGGAGCGGAGATGGCGGTCAGGTTGAAGGAGATCTTGCAAGAATAATGACCTTCCCTCTTTTAGCCTTTTCACTCCCTGCAGCCTGCTAATCCTCTGTCCCCATCTTGATCTCCCCATCCTTCCTCCCTGCCTCAGTACCCCATGACTTCCCCAAGTCATGTCTGTCCCCTTTTCTTTGCCCCATCCTTCCCCTGTACCACTTGTGCCCAGACTACCCAATTCCACCCTTGTACCCTTTCTCTCCTGCTCTACCTCCACCCTTTCTGTGCCTGCCTTTCCACCCCTTGCCACTGGCTCCCTGTGTCCCAATGACCTGTTCTCTTCCTCTTCCCTGTTTCCCTTCCTCCATTCTATCCTTTCCAGGGCTGCCTGCTGACCCCCTGTCTGATCTCTACCTGCCTTTCTCTCCTCATCTTGTACCTGCTGCTTCACCACCTTTCTTCTGCCCGCATTGCATCTGCTGCAACCTGTGCTACCTTTTGTGCCTTCCACCTCACTGTTGTATCCCTTACCCATTGTAGTGCCCTCAACCCTTCCATTCTCTGCAGTTTCCTCCCAACCCTTCCTGCTCCTCAGCTAACCAAACAGAGAATCTGTTCCTATTACCATTCTCCTTCTCTGAGCTCTTCTCAGCCACCCTTCACTGTGACTTATACCCCTGCCCTGCTCTGTTTTTATCTCCCCAGTGCCTGACCACCCTCCAGTCATTGGTGTCTGCCCCCAGCTGCTCCTGATTAACTATCCCTCATGTTCCCCTACCTTATCTATCCTTTCTGTTTCCTGCTACAATCTCTGGTGACAGCCTCCTCAGGTCCCCTTTTCCTTGGTGTTCTCCCCACCCCTGCCCCCCCATCTACACAGCTCCCTTCTCAGCCATCCAAGCTCCTTCCTAAGTTGTATCAACTGCCTACACACCATACACCCCCCTGCCCTCCATGCAATCCCCAAGAATATGGCTGCCCTCATCCATTACAACTTATTACCTGTCCCTCTTGGCTGCCCATAAAACATCCTCCCTCCTCTTGCCTGCTTACTGGCCCACTCCCTGGAATCCCCCATCCTCCTGAGCTTCCTGCCATATGGTATATTTCTGAGCTATACCTGGTCAGCACTCCCTTCAGAGACTCCTCTCCCCTGTGTCCTACTCTCCCCTTCCCAGTGTGGCCTGCTGTCTGTTGTCCTCCCAGCTCATACCCTGCAGATGCTACTTGATATGCTACACTCCTGCTTCATGGTTCTCAAGCTTTGTGGTCGCTCATGCTTCGGGGTCACTTGGTCCCTCTTGTAATATAAGTGGATCCCAACCCTGCTATTGGCTGGTCTGAGTCATGTGACCACTCCTCCCTCTCCTATGTAGTCTCAACCTCTCCCTCCTCCCTCAGTCAGATGACCCCATCCTTCCAGCTCAAGACAAAATTATTTTTTTTGCAGTTACACAGTTGAAATCACACAGCACACATTGCCCTCTCAGTAAATGCTACCACTATACAAAAAGAAAATGAACAACAGCACAGAGAAAGTACTTCCCTTTCAGCTCCTGCTGCCTGCCTCCACAGGTCTCCAGCTCCAACTGAGAGCAAACAATTCAAATGGTTCCTTAACAATCACTCAGTCCCAGCTCCACTATTGGCTGATCCAAGCCACGTGACCACCCCTCCCCCTCCTGTTTAGTCCCAATCTCTCCTTCCCTCGGTCAGATGCCCCCCCCAGCCCAAGACAAAATCATTTGTTTTACAGTTACACAGTTGAAATTTCACAGAACACATTGCCTCAGTAAATGTCACCACAATACTAAAAGAAAACAAAAAGCACCATAGAGAAAGTATTTCCTTTCAGCTCCTGTTGCCTGTCTCTACAAGGTCTCTAGCTCCAACTGAGAGCCTCTAGGCAATGGGAACCCAAGTACAGTATACTGGCTTAACGGAGTCCAGCTCAGTACCTCACAGGAAGAATAAGACCAAGGAGTCATCATTTGTGACACCCTTAAGCAGGCCAGTCAGTGCAACACAGCTTAGAGCAAGGCCAACAAAATATTAGGAAGCACAGGGAGAGGGTTTGACAGCAGGAGCAGGGAGGTGATACTCCCATACTATAGGTCCCTGGTAAGGCCTCATCTGGAGTACTGTGTCCAGTTTTGGAGTTCATATCTTCAGAAGAATAAGAATAGGCTGGAAGCTGTCCAGAGAAGGGGACCAAGATGATACATGGCCTCCAGGGACTCTCACATGAGGGGTGACTTGAAGCACTGAATATGTTCTCACTGGAGAATAGGAGGGAGAGAGGGGGCATGTTTGAAATGTACAAGTTCCTGAGAGGAGTAAATAAGGTGCCCTACTCTGAACTGTTCAACAGAGTTGCCAACATCAACACTAGAGGGCACGGGTGGAAATTGAGGGATGGGAGCTTTAGCAGGGAGCTCAGGAAACACTTTTTTTCAGAAAGTGTCATGGAACCATGGACTAGGTTGTCCACGGAAGTGGTGGAAGTAAGGACAGTGACATAATTCAAACTGTGGTGGGATAGAGCAAGAGCACAATTCTAATCCATGAGAGCAGTAGGAGGCAAAAATCAGAAGGAGAGATACTGTAGGTCCTGGGATCTGAGTAGGTCCTGAGAACTCATGGACAGACTTGATGGACCTTGGTCTCCTTCTGCTTAATTTTTTCTATGTTTCTGTATTCTCCAAGAAATATAGAAACTTGACATTGGTACATAACTAGAAGATGTCTACCAGAAATCAATATAGACATTTACAAATTTAAGTTAATCTTGCGAATAAAAGACAGAAAAAGAAAATGTGTAAGTGTGAAATTCTTCATACTGTATATTGCATAGAGTCAGAGGGTAGCCCCTAGCTTTTACAGTTTTGCTATACTGTATTTCAGTGGAAGAAACACCATGGTGACTGGCATGCAGCAGAGCATGAATGACATGAAAGACAGGCTGATGCAACATTCCCTTTCCCCCAGTAGTACTATTCTTCTTCAGCATCACTGCCAACATGTTGATCATCACTACTGTCTGAGCAGTGTTTTGAAAGTGCCCCTGTGTATCCTGCAAATACACCATAGTTTAGTTTAATAAAAGTCAGAATTTTCTGGACGGAGTTTTCTTCTTGTATTACTAGCGACATAGCCAGCAGTGATAAATATTCTTTCTGAATAGACACTTGTAGCTGGGCAAATTCAATAGTAAAGGGCCACCTTTAGTAATGCCAGTACTGAAGTGGGTCATCTCAAACACTTATCTTCCTGGGATCCTTTAAGAAGTCATCCATCATGTTGCTTGCTAAGTAGCTTGTGATGAGAGAAGTAACAGCACTGTCTTTCTAATGTCATCCAGTCCTGCCTGAATGTTGTCTGTGGAGTCACCATACAAAATTGGCCCTGGGTTCCAATTCAAAATCTGTTGTCATTTTTAGAGCAACTTTATTAAAGAGCAGTTCTTCATAATGGTTGAGGTCTACAGTACCAGATTGGAGAAGACCTGGCAAACTAGATTTGAAACATGGATCCTATATTGTTGCTAACACATAATGTTTAGATTCCAAAATCATGGCGATCCTGCGATCTGTTTCCAAACACAAAGACAGTTTTTCTGCAAAAGTGACACCTGTGCTTGCACCTTGCCCTTCAAATGTGTCTCACAATCTTTCCAGGATCTGCATGAGAAGACATATCAAAGGAACAGCTTGAATTATGATTGTGCTATCAGCACTCGCTTCACATGTTGCTTCCTCAAATGGCTGGCGCAACTGACATAAATATGATACAAGATTCCACAGCCCAGAGGTGAGTGTAACATCCCTTTACCCTCTGCATGGTCCGTGGTGTACTAGTACATTACTTTGCATTGTTCTTGGAGCCTCTGTAACATGTAAAAGGTGGAGTTCCATCTAGTGGCACCTTCTTGTTTTATCTGGTAAATTGGTAAGTTATTGTGTCTTTGCAGTTCTCACAAAATTGTACAAGCCTTTGCAGAGTGCCTAAAGTGTCCACATATCTCATCTGCAACACCCAGCATATTCTTTACACTTCTGTCTTCACTGAGGAAGTCCTGTACCGCTAGACTGAAATGTATGTTCAAATCATGGTAAATGTAGGAACCCACCATCTTTTAATGCTTTCATAACGTTAGCTAAGTTGTCTGCAACCACAAAGCCTGGAGAAAGACCATTAGGGCAAAACCATTCTGAGAACTGTTTCTTTAGCCCTGTAAGGTGCTCTCACTGTGTGATTTTCTTTGTCGAAGCTTGCGGTACAGAGGACACTTGTTTTTGAGGATTTTATTGATCCCTGGTAGTGCCAGAGGATGTTGCAGAGGGAAACTGATACCCAGTGGGCAGTGACAGTAATGTAGTCTACTGTTTGACCACTCATCCACATATCTGTTGTTATATGTACTTCTTCAATAGTCGATAACTGCAAAGCAGTTCCATGTCATGATAGCGATCGCAATACAGCGATCGTTAGCATAGCGAATGTATATCACCGAAAAGCATTTTGGCAATATACAAACCCAAGTGAACCAACTTCTGGTCCTATTAAGTGTTTTGTGGGGACTGCACCGTAGCCAGCCACCCTCACCACCACACCACAGAGCTGGCTCGGCTGCAGCAGGATCCCCTATCCATACAAACCCTCCCTCATCCTCCCCTACACCTCCCTATCCCTCCCGTTCTGGTTGCTTTCCTCGCTGCAACATCACTACTCTTGCAGGGTAGCTGATGATGATAGCACTATAAATGAGTTTCTGTTTTGACAGTCACTCATTCATAATCACTATCATCATGGTATACCCTGCAGGACGCTGTCTACCTTCTGGTACTGTTCCCTATAAAGAGTTGGCATAGCCTTTCCGGAGAAATATGTCTGTGATGGCAGCTGCTACTAAGGGGCAGCAAGTTTTATTACCTTGTGAAACCCAACAGAGTTGGCAATAGAAAATGGGTGCATGTCCAGTGCAATCATTGCATATATTGTTTTGTTTAACTGCTGAGCAGCTGGATGGATTTGGTCATATTTAGTTCCCCATTCAAAAGCCTGCTGCATTTTTAACTGTTTCTGAGGTTTGACTGGCACACTAAAAAAGGCTGGAGGAGACAGAGAAGATTTCATTTTGTTTTCGATTGGGGAGCTTTCTGATTCTGATAATGACCTAGCAGAGGCAGTATAGCACAGTGATCTAAGGCTCTGAGCTGCAAATCTGGAGACCTGGGTTTGAATCCTACAGCCCCTAGTTGCATACTGTGTGACCCTGAGCAAGTCACTTAACTTCCCTGTGCTCCCAGGTTGCACCTGTAAACAAGCTTTCAGTTTAGTGTGCTATTCCTGGCTTAAACAATTGGAAAAAAAAAAAAAAAGATAAAGGGATGATGCAGTTAAAGTCCTGCTTGGTGTGTGAGGGGTTTTACACTGTGTATGGAAACATTTAACTATACCACCAGTGTGAGTACTAGCATGAGGTACTAGTACGAGGTACCTTTGAAATGAGCCTCTGGCTCAAAGGTTGTAAACTGATGTACAAATAAATAAAATAAATAAATAAATACATTAACCTGTGCAACATCTTCTGCCATGTCACCTCGTGACTTATTCCTGGCCCACTGAAGTGGATATGTTTGCTGTAATTGTCTTATTAAGGTAGATATGCCAAGGTTCCTTGCCTGTCTTCCTTTGCTGAAAGAGGTCTTACATAAACAGCATATTGCTCGCACACTGTTCTTTGGATCAAGGTGAAAAAATAAAACTCCAAATGGAAGAGAATGCCTCTTTTATTTTTGTCCCTGAATTGCAACTTCTGAATCATCATCCGGCATGTCAATGTTAATTTCTATTTTTTATTATTTTCCTCAATGTCCTCTCTAGATGTTTGGGTGTAAGGCCTGCCCTCATCAGAGGAGAAAGGTAAGCCAGGTATGCCTTCCTTTTCACTGGCTCCTCATGACCTTTCCGCAGGGTTCTTGGTCTGGCATCTCACAGGTTCCTCTGGCTCCAAGCCCTCATTATCAGAGTCCCCATCGTACACTGCCTCTGTTTCAGAAAGGCACTCACTGCCACTGCTGTCTTCATGGTCTGACTCTGAAGAGCTCACCGAGGAATGAGAAATGGCAGAATCTAAAGAAAGTGGCACAGTGTATGCATGTGTGCTTATTCTTTTCTTTCCACTACGTGTAATACTTGTAACTGCTTTTATTTTTTTAATAACTGTGCCTTTGGCAAATCTACTCTTCTTAGCTGCTGGTTCATAACCCAAGCTTTTCTTGCTGCATTTTACTTGGCCTGCATTTGTTAACTGGGTATCACTTGCAGCAGCAGACAAACATGATGGGATCTCAGAAGATAAGGACTTGGAGCATGAGGAAGCTTCAATCAGTAAAGAGGATGCACCTACTGCAGTAAGAGAAGCACTTTGTGTGACTGTTTTTTTTTTTCTTCTGACTTGCTGGGCCTGATTCACAAAGCATTGTCTGTGATGCAAGGTGTCTGCGTCACACAGCAGTGGTGCAAGAGGCACTTTATATCAAAACATACAAGATTTTGCCATTCTCAAAGACCCCCACACCACACCAAGATTCAGTGCACCAGACCAGCCCTGTACCAGGTCTGCACCATGCAGCTGGGTGCAGCAGCATGCTAGGGGCATGTAGCAGATGCTAGCTGCCATATCCCTAACTTGGATTCTCTAAACCCTCCCAGAGAGCACTTCTAAGTACTGTTAGATCAGCCAGGGCTGGTGTAATGGTTCTTAGGAGTGTGCCCTCTGGAAGGGTTTAGAGAACTCGCACCAGACCCGAAGCCCTCCCTGGGCAGGAGGAAACATGTACCATGGTCCCTACTTACCAATCCAGATCTGTTAAATGAAATGAAACAGTTCCCTGGAGGCTAGCACTCCCCTTCCCCCGATCCTTGATGTCCTCTTTATGCATAAATAAAGAACTCCCTGATATCCAGTGGTCCCCCCCTCCCAAAGTAGCATATAAAGCATTCCCTGGTGTCCAGTGGTCCCCCTTCCCCATCCCCGAGTGCCCTGTCCAACAATACCCAACAGTCCCTGGTGTCTAGTTCTGTGATTCAATCTCCATTATGATCACAAAGCAGAGTAGCAGGTAATTAATCACTCCTGCAGATCCCAAATGCCTTAAGTTTATGGGCATTGCACATGTGCCAGTTCTCAAGTTTGGAGGGGATAGAACTAACTTACTGCTGCAAAAAGAGAGCCAAAATGATTTTTAAACTCTGCAGCATGAAACCCATTGGGCTCAATGATGATTGGGATCTGAAATCATTTTTAAAGAAAAATAAGTCTAGCAGGAGTAGTTACGTGCTGCTCTGCTTTGTAATCCCAACGGAGATTGCTTTGGTCTTTGATTCCATTTTTTGGTAAAGTTTAAAAGAGTTGCAATATGTGTTTCTAAGCTCTTTGAAAAATTAGCAATGAGCTTACTAGAAAACAGCTTAAATCAACATCTAGTTAAGATCTACTTACACATATTGAAAAATCTATCACGCCCAGCAATTCAGAAGAAAAAAAACAGTCACAAAAAGTGCTTCTTCTACTGCAGTAAGTGAATAATTGAGTTCTGGAAGAACTCACAAGCTGAAAATGGATAAGGCCATGGGGCCAAACAGCATCCACCCAAGGATATTAAGGGAGCTCAGAAGAGAACTAGCAGTGCCTCTGGCAGCCTTGTACAGGGTCACTCAACACAGATGTGGTTCCTAAGGACTGGAGGAGGGCAAATGTAGTCCCACTGCACAAAAGCGGCAGTAGGGAGGAGGCAGGGAACTACAGTCCAGTCAGTCTCACCTCAGTGGTGGGAAAGATCATGGAGACACTGCTGAAAGAAAGGATAGTGGCACATCTGGAATCCAGCGGAGCTCAGAATCTAAAGTAACATGGATTCATGGCAGGAAGGTCATGTCAAATGAATCTAATATATTTTTTTTGCATTGGGTGGCTAGGGAAGTAAATCAGGGAGGGATGGTAGACATCACCTACCTAGATTTTTGCAAAGCCTTCAACACGCCCCACATAGAAGGCTGATTAACAAGATGGGTAGTCTGGGCATGGGAGACAAGGTGGTGAACTAGGCTAGAAACTGGTTAACAGACAGAAGACAAAGGGTGGTGGTAATTTGGGTACAATTTGGGGAAAGGGGGATGACCAGTGGGGTACCACAGTGATCAGTACTAGGACCAGTCTGTTCAATGTCTTTAGTGACATTGCAGAGGGGCTGGAAGGAAAGGTCTGTCTGTTTCCAAATGACACCAAAATCTGTGATAGGATGGATACTCCAGAAGGTGCAGAAAATGAAGAAGGACCTGGAGAAGCCTGAAAGATGGTAGGACATGTGGAACTGAGGTTCAGTGCAAAAAAGTGCAAAATAATGCACCTGGGTAGAGGGAACCCTTGGGAGAGCTACATGTTGGGGTGAGGTGCTGACTCTCACTAAAGAGGAAAGGGACCTAGGGGTTATTATCTCTGATGATCTTAAGGGATCAAAGCAGTGCACAAAGACAGCAGGGAAGGCCAGTGGCATGCTGGGGTACATAGGCAAGGGTATCACTAGCAAGGTGGGAGGTGGTAATGCCATTGTATAAAACATTGTTAAGGCATCACCTGGAGTACTGCATGCAGTTCTGGAGGCCACACCTACACAAGGACAAGATAATGTGAAGACTATCCAGAGAAGGGCAACAAAGATTGTGCAGGGCTTGCATAACACAACATATGAGGAGAGACTAAGGGACCTTAATACGTACTCACTGGAGGAGAGGACAGAGTTGGGGGGGCATGATTGAAACTTTCAAGTACCTCAAGGGGATAAACAAGGTGCAGGTGGGGGACCTTTTCCAATGTGGGAAAAGTACTAGAACAAGGTGGCACAATATGAAATTGGAAAGGGGTAGATTAAGAGGTAATGTAAGTATTTCTACACAGAAAGGGTAGTCAATGCTTGGGATAGTCTGCCACAGGAGGTAGTGGGGGTAAGCACAGTGGAGTATTTTAAGCATGTCTGGGACAGGCACAAGGGAAGCTTGAGAGGGCAGAAAGTGATGAAAAGCTATTGATCACATAGGGTCAGTGGCCACATACAATGTATAGGGCCTACGGGCAGACTGGATGGTCCTAACGGTCCTTATCTGCTGAAATTTTCTATGTTTCTAACCCTTTTGTTATTTCTTTGCAGCTCTATGTTGGCATTACATTACCATAGCAACACATTGGAGCCGTAACACACATAGTTATAGCAAAAGTGCAGCAACAGGCCAGAGATATACACAATCGTCCTAGATCCCTCATCCTGCTGCCATGTGTGTGTGTGTTGGGGGAAGGAGAATAACCCTGAGTGTTACAAGTGGCCTTAGCAACAAAGGGCTATACCAGTGTTTAGGGGATGGAGTGTGCAGAATCACACCGAGTGACCTAGAATAACTTTATCAAGAGCCAGCGGTTCCGGTTATGGGGGGTAGGTGAGATCAGTAGCTTTAGCAAGAATTGGCAGTGCTGTTGTTCTGTGATACCAGTATATTTGCTTATTCACCTGTCAAGCAAACATAAGCATCTACAAATTCAAGACCTCTTGATAAAGCTCAAAAATGCCATACCAAATGTACTTGCAATTCTTGAAATGTTATGCTACAATTTTGCTAAAGTAAGTTCACATGTGTGGCACTCAAAACTAACAGAGAAATAAACTGAGTGGTTGGTCATGTGGTGCTAGAAATTGTCTGGAATGGGTTCCATACTTTTGGTCAACCCGTAAGAAACTATGGCAAAATCAGAAGGCAACTGTTACTTTAAAGGGAAGGATTGGTATCCCAAAGTTTAACCACCAAGGGTATGCACTAGTTGTATAATCTGTAACTGCACATGGTCTGTGTCACTGTCATTGGAGGAGGTTTTTGTTATGGCCTGTATCACTGTGAGAGGGAAGCTAGTATACTGCTGACAGTAGTAATCTCCAGCATCTTCAGCCTGAATATTGCTGATTGTAAAGGTAAAATCGGTTCCAGATCCACTACCACTGAACCGATCTGGGACTCCAGAGGGGCGGGTGCTAGCATTATAGATTAGGAGCTTGGGACTTTGTCCAGATTTCTGCTGGTACCAGGCTATGTAGCTGGAAATGCTTGAACTGGCTTTACAGGTAACAGTGACGGTTTCTCCTGGTAACACAGATTTAGAGAGAGGAGACTGAGTCATCACAATGTCCCCTTTGGAATCTGCATAGAAAGAAAAGATAAAATGCTGTTGTTAACACCTGAACATCTGAGCACATAAACAGGAACTTTTAGTATTCTGGCTACTTAAACAGTACAGTACTGTAATTCCACCACATTTCCAAGATTAAAACATATAACTATATTAGAAATAAAGTTGTTTAAGACAAGTCTTTCGATTTAACCCATCAATGATATTTGTTTCTGTTCTTACGCTGAATATACATCAGCACTGCCCAGGCAAAGTAAATGAAGGAGATCATTGTGTCTTCTCTCTCTGTAAATGGTTGAGTAAACAGGGACTGTAACAAGCTGAATGCTTTAAAAATCCTCCGAGCAGAAAAATGAGGGCTGTTTATGCAAAGCACATTGTCTATTCAAATTGCTGTTTTTAATTTGGAGGTGGGACTTAGAGATCAGGATTTCTTCAGCCTGTGCTTTAGGGTCACAGAGCACACTCCTTGCAGAAATTTATAGTGTATGGTGGAACTTTGTACTTGCTAGAAATTTCACCATACCAAAACGCTGTTCAGCCATTAAAGACTAAAATGAATGGAACGCTGTACTTACTGTATGTGCAGAACAGTGTTCCATTCATTTAGAAATGAGAAAATCAAGCCAGCAGTAACAGAAAACTGCCATGGGTCACTATCGCTTAAAACACACCGAAAATGGCCATGGCGGTTTGTTGGACAATGAATCAGTTAATTTTTAAGTTGGATCTATCAGATTGTATCTTAAAAATAAGTTAACTTACATACTTCTGCAAAACAAGTTTTTTTTTCTTGCTTAGTGAGATGTCTGGTCTCTATTGTTATTTTTTTACCAAATCCCACCCACACAAGAATGGCAGCCAATGGGAGAGTGTGCTGCTTTTGTAGGGACGCCCAGTCCCTAGCAACCACACAACTTGCCAGTATGAAGCCGAACACAATATTTTCTTTTACACTAACAGAACGAATTTTTAAAGCCGAAAAAGTACCGTTATGATAAATTAAGAGGCACCATACACTGTAAAAAAATTCAGGATGGTTAACCCAATGCAGAACCAGTGTGTTCTGCCACCTCAGGGTCTGATTGTGATAAATGAAGAAATTTCTGGATAGGAAACTTTATAATGGCATTTCTAAAACATGTTTTATATAGTAATGTAGTTTTTATGATTTTTATGTTTGCTTGTGGAAGAAAAATAGTACCATCATCTGAATTTTCGGAGGTGTGGCAGCCCTCTTCCAATTCAGTCAGTGTGTTTGCAGGTGCAGCCGCAGTTCTTCAATGCCTGCTGGAGCTGTCTATGACAGCTCAAAATGCAGTGAGTCACAGTTGAAAGGGGAGCTACACTTCAGTGAGCAGCGATAAGTATCGCCTTCTCATGCGCTCCCCTACACACACACACACATACACACACACACACACACGCATGCACGCGTCTGCACCACAGACACACTGTATAGCCAATGGAGGTGCCCAATCCCCCATGGGCTGTGCTGCACTCCTCCCCAAAAGCCTTCCACATGCCACGCTGGGTGCCCACCCTAGCATGGCTACACATGTATAGCCTGATGGGGTGCCCAATCCCCTGTCGGCTCCACTGTCTCCCCCCCCAGAGTACAGGGTGCCACACTGGGAGCCCACCCCAGCATGGCAACAGATGCTGCCGCCAATGGGGGTGCCCAATGCCCCGTCGGCTCCACTGTCTCCCACCCCAAGCATCCAGGTGCCATGCTGGGAGCCCACCCCAGCATGGCAAAATGTGTTACCAATGGGGTGCCTAACCCCGTCGGCTCCAGCCCCCAAACAGCTTCAGCTGCCACGCTGGGAGCCCACCCCAGCGTGGCAAACGCCTCGCTGCCTCAGTAAAAAATAAACCTGCAAATAAAAACTGTCCCTCGGTGCTTCTCCCTGCCCTCCCATAACCCGCACCCATCACTGCTCATCCTGCCTCCCCCACCCCTCACCCCATAGTTACCTCCGGACTCGGCGTGATGATCTTCGGTGGACCGGGAACACGCCTGCACTCTTCAAAGCTGACCGCGAACTGAGGAAATGCCGGTAAGTTATATAATGGGATAGATAGGGGTTTTTAAACTTTGCTGGATATCTCAGGCATTTTTTGGAATTTTTGCACCAAATTTTCAACATGGGGTTTTTGGGACCCCTTCTCATGAAAGCTCTCACTGTCATGGCGTTATTCGGGCCCGAAGGGTGGTTTCGCAGTCACTGCACAAAACACCTTTTGGGACCAAGTAACAAAAAGACACTGCCACTGTTCATAAGGTGGGCTCTCAAAAAGCCTATGTTGAAAATTTGGTGGAAAAATTCCTAAAAATGACTGTTTTATGGGCGTGCATTGCGCAGTTCCTACACACGCTCGTAAGTTCACGAACTTTCAATATTTTCACTCCAGATTTTCAACATTGCCATTTTACCACACCTCCTTATGAGCAGTACAGCTGTCATTTTTCACATCTTGCCCAAAACGTGTTTCCGTCCATGTAGCGCACAATGGCGCAGTCGGTGTGCGAAATCAATGTATCAGACACATTAAGAAAATCACAGTGATACTGTTCATGAGCACAGGTCTTAAAATGGAAATGTTGAAAATTTGGTGAAAAAATTCCTAAAAATGACTGTTTTAAGAGCGTGCGTTGCGCAGTTCCTACGCATGCTCGTAAGTTTGCAAATTTTCAATATTTGCACTCCAGATTTTCAACATTGCCATTTTATTACACTTCCTTATGAACAATACAGCTGCCATTTTTCACGTCACCCAAAATGTGTTTTCGCACATGTAGCGCACAATGGTGCAGTCGGTGTGCGAAAGCAATGTTTGGGACAGATTAAGAAAAACACAGTTACACTGTTCATGAGCAGAGGTCTTAAAATAGCTATGTTGAAAATTTGGTGACAAAAGTCCATAAAATGACTGTGTTATGAGTGAGCATTGCACAGTTTCCGTTGAACCCTCATAAGTTCATGACTTTGTAATATTTTCAGTCTGGATTTTCACCAGTGGCATTTTTCCACACTTCCTTATGAACAGAACAGCTGTCATTTTTCACAACATGGCCAAAATGTGTTTTCACACTTTCAGCACAGAGATGCATGGTCGCTGTGGGAAATCATTGTTCGGGACAGATAAAGAAAATCACAGTGACACTGTTCATGATCGGAGGTCCCAAAATGCCTGTGTTGACAATCTGCTGTAAAAAATCCCCAACCTAATTACATTACAGTTGTGTGTTGCACAGTTTCTATGCACGCTAGTGACTTCACCAGTTTTTTAAATATTTTACTGCAGATTTGCAACATTGCCATTTTTTACACCTCCACATGAACAGTACAGCTGTCATTTTTACATCCTGTTCGAGATATTTTTGCACCTGTGATTGCAAATGCTGTAGTCGCTGTGCATAAGCAGCTTCATGCCTAACAAACTGATATTGCCACTGTTCATGAGGTGGGGTCACAAAAAACCATGTTGAAAATTTGAGGAAAATACCAATGAATACCTCAGGTATTAGGGTTTCCAACCATAATGCCCAACCCTGTAAAGAATGACAGGCATCAGGGGTGTGACTTGGGATTCTTGTCTGTAATGCTCATACCATTCCACACCCTGCAGCCAGTGAGAGGCATCGCAGTATGCCATGGACTCTTAGCCCCAAAGTTCACCCCATTCTCCTATACTGCCATCTCACCATATTTCCTGATGGAATGGGGTGCGCATAAGGGCCAAAGACCCCAAGGCACACCGTGACACTTGTCAGTGTCTGCAGGGTGGGGTGTGGTGAAATGGCATGGCCGTTATGCCTGACGACCCAAAGGCACACCCCAATGCCTGTCACTCTCTGCAGGGTGGTGGTGGGGTTGGCTTCAGTTCAATACTTCACTGCCATTCCTATTACGCAGCTCTGTAACTTCTAAACTACCACTGCCAATGCCAGCAAGCAAACATACGGCATTGACAAATGCTTGTTATAAATAGCATGTGTTTTAATAGAATGGCCATAAAATGTATCCTACACATTTAAACTACAAGGATGGGGTGGTCTCCTTTCTGGAATACCACAAATATATTTCAGTGCAGTGGCTAATATTACAGCAGGCATTGTCTCCCTCCATGACGTAATTTAGAAATGTTCAAACCCCTTAGAAAACTGTCATTCATACTAATTTATGCTGATTGTGAAATAAAAGTTGGAACATTTAAAAAAACATTATTTACACAATATTTAAATATTAAAATATGTTAAACGCAGAGAAAACAAAATGCACCCAAAGCTAAGAAGACTGAGCCAAGCACCTGTATCAAAGTACAGCATCTTACTGCTACTTATTGTATAAAAGTGCTACAAAGTGTAAAAACACATATCAGCTAGCAAGCCCATCACATACATAAACTTCATGCCAACAGTGAACGAACTATGTCACACCAACATGGTAAACAATATCTGATGTATTTTATTATTTTTTTGTTTGGTAAATGGTTAAGGCCTACTGGACACAAAGCCCATTTACAGGGGTGACCTGGGAGCACAGGGAGGGACAATCCCTATCTGTTATGATAAGTGTTGTGCAATGGGACTCCCCTCACCCAGCAAATAACATATATTCCTCAAATTTATGTAAGCCCACCCTTTAAAGAGGGGATTATGTTCCCATTTAGGTATCTCTTTCCCCCTCATAGCACCCCCCAAGAGCTAGGGAATGTGTTAGTGCTCTGGGGGATATTGGCTACTGGATGCCTCAAGGTGGCAGCAGAGAGTAGGTTTTAGGGAGTATATAAGGGAGCAGACAGGATGTATCAGGACCTTTCAAGCCCAGGCATTAGGCCTGGGGCTGGATAAGGGTGGCTGGAAGTGCAGAGTAAGGAGCAGAGGTTAGGTGGGCAAGTAAGGTAGCTTGGCAGTCTGGGAGGGCCAGTGGACCCCCCAGAGTAAAGTCAGGATGTCCTTTTTTAGCGTCGCGGTCGACGACGGAGATGGGGGAATGGAGCTCTGTGGGGGAAGGATGTGTAGCCAGGTCCTGTGTCTTTTGGGGCCAGGGAGTGTAGGTGGCTTCTAGGCCAGGAGGAGTTAGGAGCTCCTGGAGACCACTGTAAGGTGTTCCCACATCACCAGGGCTGTGGGGGCAGTGGCAAGGCCCCCACAGGAGGGACACCGGTAGCAGTGGCTCCCCTCATACCCAGCATGGCAGCCTGGGGATAGAGGGAGCTGAGGGGGCCTTTCACACAAGATATGGACCTGCTTTGGAGGGGCAGGCCCTGGGCACCAGAACATTGAAGGCCTGGCGGGTTGCAGTCCATAATGGCAGGCCTTGGAGGGTAGCCCTCATGCTGGAGCTTAGTTCAAGCTGAGGAGGTGACAAAAGAGGAGGTGGGCCTGGCAGGGACCCCTGAGGAAGATGAACAGCAGAATTCAGAGCAGTCTGGGCCACCAGTGAGAAGGCAGGTCAGTCTGCAGCATGGGGCCATGAGTACTGGAACAGGACTGGGTTTTGGGGCTGCTGTGCCAGATAGACTGATAAGAGAAGAGGCTGAGCCAAGAGAGGAGGGTAGGCAGTGCTGAAATAACACCCACACAGAGCCAAGCTTGAAGTGGGTTACAGGGTCTAGATCATTGGGAAAAATTCCTGGAAGCCCCTGTGGCTTGGGTCAGCACCCAGAGGTCCTGCTGGGGGAAGCAGCCTGCTTTTCCAAGCCAGTGTTTGGGGCATGACCAGTGCCAGTCAGTGGGAACCCAGGAGTAAGGAAGAAAGAAGGGTTGGCTTACCAGATCCAGAGAAGCGAAGAGATTGCAGGGATATGAGTTCCAGTAGGTTTTGGGTAAAGCATATGAGAGAGAGTGAGAGAGAATGTGAGAGATAATGTGAGAGACTGTGAGAGAGTGAGAGAGAGAGAGAGAGTGAGAGAGAGTGACAGAGTGTGAAAGAGTGTGAAGAGTGTGAGAGAGTGAGAGATAGAGAGAGAGAGTGACAGAATGAATATCCTTGTTTATACTGCTTTAAGAGTCATTGTTCTGCTGCCTTAAAATGTTCAGCCAGTATGTGTAAAAGTTGAATTAGCCCCATGGAGCTGCATTATCTATTTGAAAAATGAAGGTGTGACCCCTGTATTGCTGGGAATCATTTGCAGTGCAGGAGCAGAATAAAGAAGCCAGTTTGGGAGGAAATAACAGTGAAGTGCCTTACTGAAAAGAGGGGGAAGCAAATGAAACAAAATCCTTCTTTTTCTCTTTATGTTCAGTCAAATTCATTTCTCATGAGTTGCATTCCAGATACAGCTTCATCCCGCCTATGGTGGGTCCGAGGGGCTTAGAGGAACTCCGGAGACAGTAGAGGTACAGCGTGGAGTTCCTGGTCTGGTATGTGGCTTTCGGGAGAAGAAAACAGATTCTGAGGGTAAAGGTGAGAGACATGAGTATGGAAGACACCAGCAAGGTAGGATACAACTTTTCCTGCCTTAATCTGAAGTGCATTGGTCTCAATGTTAGTCCTTGAGAGTACCTCTCCTCCTTTGCCCCAGACCATCTGTGAAACAAGTTTATGCCTCTAGATGGGGGCATGGGGGGGGTTACATTTATAAAATGGCAGAAAGTTTCCAGAGTTCTGATTGGCTGAAAGCCTTTTTCAGCCATATCATTATTGGGACATAACCCTGCAACCGACACTGACTGTGCCAACCAAAAGGCAGGACACAGTTAAATCAATGCATGCCACTGGCATGGTACCACTCTCGTGCTTCGGCTCCTTAGCTAGCCATCTCACAGAACCATGGAAGAGCAGTGTCAACACTATAAAAATCAATACTTGTGTCCCTCACAGTGTCAAATAGTAAGGGCAGAAAATCCACTTACATCTTTCACATTCTTTACAATTTACTTCTCTAAACTTCCTGCCAGACTGCCAATCTTTGAATCTCTTCTACTAGTTTCTGTGAAGTGCAGCAGCTTATCATATGTCCCTGCTGAGACACTTCCCTCATGCGCACGTGCGCGCGCGTGCACACACACACACACACACACACACACACACTCTGTCTGTTTCTGTAATTGCCTAGGTCACTTCTTGATTTTTAAATTAAGACTGACCTGTGCTGTG
Organism: Neoceratodus forsteri; assembly: GCA_016271365.2. Lineage (NCBI taxonomy): Eukaryota > Metazoa > Chordata > Ceratodontiformes > Ceratodontidae > Neoceratodus > Neoceratodus forsteri. Next base: position 1,137,385,429 of record CM057452.1, read on the forward strand.
CTGTATTGGTTGCTAGCCAATCACAATGAAGTCACCAAACTGATTCCAGCAGCTTTCAAATCCCACCACATACCCACTCAGGAACAACGAGTGTTGCAGCAGCCAAGAATGAAAAAAAAAATCAGACCAGCTCCTCCTCCGGTACTTGTACCATATTTCTAAGAACTACACCTCATTGCTATTAATTTAAAAGTCATTCCTTGTTGTTCCTCACTGTTCCAACCCATGAAGCAGGCAACATCTGTGTACAACGGCCACTGAGGGACATGCTTGCTCCCACTGTAGCCAGCCATTTAATGTAAATCAAACAAAGAAACTGACTCAAGGAGAGAAATGTAAAAAAAAAATAAATAAAAGTGTACACACAAAAAATTTACTTTGGGAAGGGAAGGAGTACCAAGAAACATCACAGTACATCACACAATAGGGGCAAGGTCACTGGCACTCGGTCTAAACTGAATCTGGATGACCAAAGTAAGTAGTCATTTTAAAAAACACAGAATCTCAAGCTCTGCACAGAACAAAAAACATATTGTGTGTGTGTGTGTTGGGGAGTGAGGGAAATAGGGACCCATCCTGACCATATGTGTATGTTTGGGGGGGTCTGTATTACTGACCAAGCTAAATACACTGTATTGTACAGAACAGTACATAGAGGAACTACTTTATCTTTCTAACCCAAAAACTCTCTTTTCCTCATATTTTTCAATTTGAAAGCTTTTTTCCTTTTATATTTTTATTTCTACTTGGGCAGCCCATTTTATAAGCATAATAACACACTCCAAGGTGTGGGTTGTGTTCTGATAAGAGCATGCCCAGTGCATAAGGCACTCGGCACAAGTGCCTCATGCCTTATAACGCACCTGGGTGTGCGCTTATCAGGACATAACCCACATCTCGTTGTATGTTATTGCTTACATAATACATTGCTAGAAAGGGCAAATAATTATCTTTTAAAAATGTAGAGGCTAATGGGTAATAATGTATGGTACAGGAGATAAGTAGTCCCAAAGTGACATTTGTCAGAGCCCTGAATGGAAATTTTGGGATGTGGTGAGATACAAGACATTAATGACTCAAACTCCAGTTCCAAGTCATCAATGCAATAAACACCTGTAAAGCAATTTATTGGTGCAGCTACCAATGAAATCACTTTAACCAAGGAAGGATGAATCGAGGTGTGGGGTTGGGGGAGGGTGGGCTGAAACCTGATTTTTTTAAATGTCTTTGCTTACCGTGCAGTTTTCATTTCAATATAATGGCCTCCCAAATTACCTAATTTGAATACTTACAAGTAAAGAGTGCCAGCAATAAAAAGTATAATCTTTTTTTTTTATACTCTCTTTTATCTGCCCAGTCCCTGGCGGTGGTGCCTCCTGTCGGCTCCCCCAGCCCCGTCCCCCACTCACAACCCAGCCCTTTCCACCTGCTCCATAGCTTTGCCCCCCATGGCGGGGCGGCGCGGATCCCTCAACCCACCATAACTCCGGATACGGTGCTGGAAGGCTAACTGCCCATCATGGAGGTGGCTCTTGTGGGGACTGACTGTCACACTGTGGCACCAGTACTCTGATTATCCACCTGAGGCTATTTTTGTCCCATAGGCGAGGTATGAAATGATGCTGCAAGGAGCGAATGCGCACACTCCCATGTGTGCTTCTCCGAGCATCTGCCTTGCCTATCCTCTTCTTGTGCAGCGATTCAGTACACCAGCTCCCAGTTTCTGCTAGGTGCTAGTCATGCACCAACTCACTGGTGTCCCCCCACCCTGGAGAGGGAGAGCAGTCCTATGGACACTCGATCTCTTCTCCTTCCTACCGACCCCCGGTGGCCCATGCTCATTCCCCAACATGGGATGCTAGCGTAGAGCGAGGTAAGGCGTACAGCGCCTCAGCCCTCAGCACTACCAGGCTGGCAAAAAGTATAATCTTTAGTTATTTAAACTGTGTGTAACATACTGTACATGTTCATAATTATGATAACATGGTGTGGTGGATGCTGGAATGTAAAGTCACTATGCAATTTTCAAGAGTGCTTAGTTTGATTGGCACTTATAATAGGAAAATAACTAGATTCCAAAGGTCACATCAGCTATAAACAAATAAGAATAGAAGAGTTTTCCAGGGGTTTGCATTTTGTACATCTCTAAAGTAGTGTGCTCTCATCAAAAAAAAATCCTTTTCCTCTTTGATTCATCCTGTAACCTTCCTGTGATTTTGCAGGCTCCATCTACATTGGATGAAAACACAAAAGCAAACTAAACTGCTGTATGAATTCTTACATTTTGGTATCTGAGTCAACAAAGTCTACCCAGAGCCGATAGGGCTGTGAAGAGCTACCAAATGACCAAAGTCATTTTCTTGTTGGTGCCATATAGTGCTGTTTAGTCACAATCATCACAGTGCTCCCAGATCAAAATAACCATTTTCCTGTAACAAGCCCTCATTTTTCCTGTATTTTCCCCTGTACAGACAGCATCAAATCCCTATATAAATCCCTTTAGATGTTTCCATAAGCCACTAGTTCCTTATTTGTGACTTTGTTGTTTGTTTATATTGTAGTATGTTGGCAGCCTTTTATCAGGAAAAGGGCTCTGATTTGCTGTTAGGTATTAAAATTATGTGTCAAGATGGCGTTTGAATGATTTGGATTTACATGGAATCCATAAGGCATACTGGGAGAATTTATTTATTAATTGAATTTTGATTACTGGGTAGGCCCACTAAGACTAGAAGTCCCTTTTTCAGGGGTGCAGGGGGGGAGGGGAGTACAGATGGTAACCAACTGAAATTGTAACATGGCATAAATCTTTACTTGAACTGGATTAAGCTGTTGGTATTTTTAGTGAATGGGGGAACTTTGGCCAGGACACCATGGACATTCCCTTACTCTTTTTGAGAAGTGCCACAGGATCTTTAACATTCACCAGAACAGACAGACAGAAAAGACAGGATTCCCCCCCCCCCACACACACTGCACTACAGTGTCAGTATTGGGATTTAAAGAGCTAGTGGAGCCAAACCAGGCAGACAGGAAAATAATATACATTTTAAGAAATAGTCAGTTATAAAATTTTATTTCTGAAGTACCTTTCCTTTACCTTTTGCCCATCAGAGAGTCTTCTATGTCATAATGTTGTGGTGGATGTCTGGAACAGCTCTTAGCATAGCAGCTGACATATCTAACTCTACTGGCCCCCTCACTACATCATCATCAGCATCGTGATTTTGCTGGCAGTGAAATCACATGTGAATGACCTAGCAGTCACTGAATTGCTGTTCCTAAGTAGCAGTGAAGTCACAGTCAGTGAGGTCTCGATGCTGGTGATGTAGTGGGGGCAGTATAGCTAGCTATGTCGGCTGCCACACAGAGTGCTTTTCCACACATCTCACATATTAACATCAGGTAAAAAATCTTTTAATTAAACAAAGGGAAAAGATAAAGTACCTCAAATATGAAAAGTAATGGTTGACTGTTTTTAAAATCTGATATTAGTTTTAGGCAGTACACAAGTTCTTTAACCCACATGCCTAGTGTGAGGATAGAACCCATGGCCTTCTGATATTCTGGTCTCAGAGGCCAGTGTGCATGCTATCTTTTGCATCTTTCACTTGTTAATTTTTACACAAATTCTCTCAGACTTTTTTTGTGACCACCTGATGGAATTTTGAATGAGTTACATAAATGTTATTATTTTCTTCAAGTCCCTGACCCTGCAACTAAATACACACTCAGTACATCATATTATAAAATGAGAAAAAAAAACAGTCTTCTGTTTCCACTGCTTGCCTCCAATCTGTCCTGTGGAAAGGAATGTCAGGCAGCTAACAATCTGTATTCCACTGGCTGTAATCTGCAACTGAGTCTGACTTTCGTTTTCACAAAAACCAAGAGGAAATTAGTCCCCTAGGTTGCTGAATGAAATAGAACAAATCTGTTAGACTGAGCTGGACAGATGATAGAAACAGCGGTTTAAAAAGTTTTTTTGTTAATATCTTGAGAAGTTCTGAGGTACAATACAGTAGCATCCCCCTTCCCCCTTCACATGCCTCTAACATAGAGCAACAAATAGCAAATATCAGAGGGGGTGCACTACTTTGCAGCTGTAGAGGAATGCATACAAATATCTAAAACAGAAGTTCCAAGAAAAGCCATTTTTACAGCTACAGATGACTGAAGGGCTGTAGGCTCCGCCCACAGCCCTAAAAATGTTTTCCATTAGCTTAACTATTAGGCCTTGCTGGATTTTCTTACTTGTTAATCAACCTTTTTATTCAACACCAACTAGTAACATTAAACACATGCTGAAAATAGAAAATTAGAGTTAGAACTGATGTTTTAACCATAGCTCTTCTTCAGAAAATATCTAAAAGAGAAAAAAGAAAAGTTAACTTTGCTTGTTTCTCTTTTAGATCATTTCTGAAGATCAAAGGTCAAAATGTCAGTTCTAACTCTATTTTCTATTTTCAGCATGCGTTTAATATTATCATTTTGTTTTGTTTTCAGACCACACACTGACGCTGCACCTTGATTATTATTTTTAGTTTTATTATTGGTTTTCTAGTGGAACTGTTTTCTTAGTCTTTTAGCCTTTAATTTTAAGTTTTGGCTCTCAAAACTCTGAGCTTTCTGCAGCTGCTGTGTTTGCTTTTATTTGTCTGCACAGGCCCTCAGTTTGGGTGCAGGACCAAATAACAGTGTCTTGCAAGAGTGTAAGAGAAGGGTATTCTGCAATAATCAAAACTGAACATTACAGATGTTGACGTTAAGCCGAGAGTTAATATCTGCCACATTATTGGATTCAGTGTAGAGTCCCATATCATTGTTGTAAAGCTGGATGAAGTATGAGGCAGGAACCATAGAGATATTATTGATAAAAATGGTGAAAAGTAGCTGGCCCAGTGTGGAGCCTTGAGGAAATTCAGATATAATAGTGGTATGGTCAGATTTAAGGCTTGTTAACATTGCCGACTTTGCTGCCATCAACCCATGCACACAGGTTGATGTGCTGCAGAGTCGACTATATAGACACTTACTGCAGCACCCTAAGAGTGTTTTGGATCCTTTTTACTCCTACTCAGGAGTGGAGATGTGTATTGGAGCCAGCATGTTAACCTGTGGTGTGAATCCTCTACTGCACTCGCTTCGATGCAAAGCCTTCTCTCCCAGTATCCTCCACTGGTCCCATGAGTCTCTCTGCCAGAACCAGGAAGTATAGCAGAAAGACCAACTGGCATGAGAGTAAGAATAACAAGGAACAATATTGCTGAGACAAAAGTGTTTTGTGTAGCGTTCAACCCAATAGAGTATTTCTCCACTTAAAACTGAGCTCAGTATCTACTATTTCTTGTTCATTGTTCCTAACAGGGTGTAAGTGTTTTTTGGGGGATTGTCATAAAAGGCAGTGTGTCACTGCAGATGTCAGTTGAAACAACTCAGCCCAGCAAATGTACAGCCCCTCCGTAGCACAACCTGCATCATAGTGAAGATGTGCTGTGTGAACAGTTTATTGATCCAGCAGTTGCCGTCACAGCAGAAAGAGTGCTGTGCACATGCAACAGTGCTGCAGCCATTTAAACATGGCTTTAAATGGAAAGGGACCTGGGGGTAGTCATATCAGATGACCTAAAGGTGGGCAAGCAATGTGAGAGGGCAGCAAGGAGGCTGTGGGGATACTGGGATACATAGGGAGAGGCATCACCAGCAGAAAACAGGAAGTTATTATCCCTCTGTACAGACAGTTGGTGAGACCCCATCTGGAGTACTATGTGCAGTTCTGGAGACCCAATCTCCGCAAGGATATAGACAGGATGGAGGCTGTCCAGAGGAGGGCAACTAAAATGGTGCAGGGCCTGCACCAGAAGACGTATGAAGAGAGACTTAAGGAGCTGAATATGTATAGCCTTGAGGAAAGGAGAGAGAGAGGGACATGATAGAAACTTTCAAGTATCTCAAGGGAATCAACAAAGTCCAAGAGGGTAGCATCTTTCAAAAAAAGAGGTGTGCAAGAACAAGGGGGCACAATGTGAAGATAGAAGGGGGGCGGCTCAGAGGTAATTTAAGGAAGTATTTTTCACAGAGAGGGTTGTGGATGCATGGAATGGCCTTCTAGAGGAGGTTGTGGAGTCAAAAACAGTGGTGGAATTCAAGCATGCATGGTACAGTCATAAGGCAATTCTAGGGGGTGGGGGTAGGAAGAAGTAGGCTGCTGGTTAACTAGAATCTGCAGCTTATCCAATAGGTAGGAAATGGGCAGACTGGGTGGGCCAAGCGTTCCTTATCTGCCGTCAAAATCTATGTTTCTATGTTTAGACTAATTCACTTTTATAAACGGCTGCCTGTCTCCCAGATAGCTGAAAAACAGTTTATAGCTCTGGAGAAATGCCAAGGGGCAACACTTTGGCTTTGAGAATAGTGTGATCAACAAGATCAAAGGCTGTATCAAGTTAATGAACACCTTTCCAGTAAACATGCCCCTGTCCATGGCTACCTTGGTGTCATTAACTGGATCAGGCTGTGGTTGTACTGTGACCCTGTCTAATGCCATGTTGGGCAGGTGATAGTAGCTCATATTTGTGGAGGTGCTCTGTGACCTGTGAGGCCACTAGCTTCTCAAGTATCTTGCTAAGGACAGATATAAGCTCCCCATTCTGGGCTTACCTGGTTTGCTCCCATTGCCCCTACATTCTCACCACCACTTGTCACAGGTTCCATTGTGTCACTGAGTCTCTGACCAATCCCAAGCATTTGCCTTGCAAGAGAGGGGCCAGAGGAGCAAAGCCATGAAACCGCCGCAGAACAGCCTCTCGAATATATGGGCTGGTGGTCTGCATATGCGCTCTGGAGCACATTGGTTTTCTTGCCACTACTGCAGCCAGCTAAAAGCCTCTCTGGTGCTCCTGGACCCCAAAATGAGTAAACTGGGGTCTGGAGACTCAGAAGAGGCACTGGAGGAGCTGAAAATTATTTTATCTTAACAGTGCCAATGCGCACTTGGGAGGACTGGCTATAAATATTAAAGAGTGGTTGATGAATAATAATGAGCCTGCCTGCCACCTGGGGAAATTGTAGAATCAGCAGCAGTGACATGCAGGGGAAAAGGCTTTAATCTATAACAGTGCAGCCATGTGACAAGGCTGCTACAGAACTGGGGGATACATATAAAATAAAATTGAATTGTTTAGCTGCAGAAGCTGCTTAAAAAACTTGGGACTACATACAAACTTTCTGTTTTGGCAGCCATTTTAGTAACCCTTAACCACTGCTCAGCCAATCAAAAGACAAGGACTGTGAAAGAGACTTATGGGACTGCACAAAGGACTTTTGGGAGTAAAAGGAGGGACAATTCTTGGTGCCCAAATGAAGGACCAACAGGGCGTCAACTGAGGCAAATGCATATTAATTTGTTCAATGGGACACCTGCTGCAGCACATGGGAAGGGACTGCTGGAAAACTGATAAAAAGGACTGTTTGCCCACCAAAAGGGAGATTCTGAGAGATTAGACAGAGAGGTCAGAGATGAGAGAGACTGTAGTGGGCTTGCTATCCTTAAAGGCCTGCCTGTTTGGCCAAAGGCCTTGTCTGGCCCCAGTATTGGACAAGCTGCAGAATGCCTGCAGAAGCAAACAGCCTTTGGGAAAATAACTGAACGTTGTGAGAGGTTCCCAAGGTGAGACTTGAACCTGCATTTGAGTAATTTGCTGCTGAGACTTTGGAAGTTGCTGCTGAGATTTGAACCTGCAGCTGTGAAAGAAAGACTCTGTAGCTAAAGTGAGAGACTTTGGAGACCTGCTACCAGAGGGAGAGAACCGACTGTTCTGCAGTGCAGAAAGTGCCAGCGGAGTTTGGCAGCTGGAAAGCACAGACAGTAAAGCTCGCAGCCTAAAGCCACAGTGTCTGTAGCTGAAAGAAAAGTGATCTGCAAGCTGTGTTCCCCCTCAGTGGGGTAAGTGCATTGAAGACTGCTTCTGCTGCAGTCTGAAGTGACTGTCCATGGTGGGAACAGAGACTGTGTAAAGCCCAGTTTCAGTACTGCAGTTGAGAAAAGTGTGTGCCAGCGGGAACCATTGGCCTACACTGTACCCAGACAGAAGAGGAGACAACCAGAGAGGAAGATGTCGAGAGACCTGCCAGGTGAACACCACATACAAAGACCCCAGCGGTGAGGATTAGAAAGACCTGGCAGGTAAAGTCCAGCTTTCATCATTTCTTCAGTCAACTGCTGCTTGTACATCAACAGCTCCTTTACCAGCACAGTACCGTGAAACAAGTCTCTGCCACCCCTTTGAACTACAGAACTGTAAGTACCCTGGGCAGCAGCTTTGGGGAAGTCTTTAGCTAGCTAACTAGTCAAAATTAAGGGGGAAAGGGGTGGTTAAGTCCTGGGCAGGGCTGTGCCAAGATTAAGGCTATGCCCAGGCCCAAAAGTTAAAGTTAAAGAGTTGTGAATTTCTAGTTAGGGCCCAAATAAAATATCCCACATTGACTTGTGCGCCGCAGTGAGGTACCCACCAAAGGTACTATATAGACTTTCTGGGCAGCTGCCAAGGGAAAGTCGGGTGCACGGGCAGGTGGGAGGTGGGGATTGTTTGGGGACAGACCTGATTGCCAGTGTCATTGTTCTGTTATTGTTGTTGCTGCTTTATTCCCCATTTCCCCCTCCCTCACAATAAAATACTGCTGTTATTCAGGCTAATTACTGCTACAGTGTGTTTCTGTAAAGGGGGGGCACTGTCTGTGTGTGTGGGGAACTGTTTGGGGGGCATATATATATTTCCTGGGGAGTGGTAACCTGCTATTTGCCCACAGATATTCCCTACCACTTCCTCAGGAGGAGGCACCACACCACTCTACGGCTACCAATCCAAACCCAGTCCCCTCGAATGCGATTGCTGTGAGGACTTTGAGTGCCCCAGAATAGCCAAAGGTGAGTCAATGGGTTGTTACACAGACAAATTTGCTATAGGGTGATTGTTTTCCAACAGATTTGGATCTCTATTCTTGAAAACTAGCACAGTCTTGGCAATTTTCCATATACTGGGTGCTTCCTGGCACAGATAGTCACTGAGCTGACTAGGTTGGGGAATACACTGGATCTAGTTCTGGCCAACAGGGAGGCTATAAGGGAAGTAGGGGTGGAGGATCTGCTGGTTTGGCATGACCACCACTCGGTGTGGTTCACACTTAATATGAGCAGAGAAGCAGCTGGTACAGGGACCAGGGTGGTGGACTTCAGACAGGCTGACTTTGCAGGATGGGTGAAATCTTAAGGGCATCTGGAGGAATACAGCTACTCTGGGATGCAAATCAGAATGGGAAAAAATCAATTTGGGGATATTGAGAGTCCACTGAGACATGTACCAGATTGCAGAGTAAAAAGGAAGGGCTAAAAACCAAGCTGGTTAAGTAGAGGGTCTTAGAAATGGTGAGGGCTAAAAAAGCAACATTCAAGAAATACAAGAAGTCTGGGAAGGGGAGGATAGGAAGGAGTAAGTGAAGAGGTCCAAAGAAGTTACCAGGAGTCACAGCAGCTAAAGGAGGGATGGGGTGGGCAGAGAAAGGGGTGGATAAGGCAGAAGCACTGAATGAGTACTTCTGTTCTTTATTCATGAGGGAGAAAGGAGGGCAGCTACCACAGGGGTGGACAGGGTGGGAGAGGAGGTAACAGATGGGGTGATCACTGAGGGTAGAGTATTGGAGGGTTAAGAGCTCTGAGGGTGGATAAGGCACCAGAACCAAATGGCATACATCCCAGGGTGTTGAAGGAAATGGCCAAGATCCTGGCTGGACTGCTGACAAAACCATTCCATACCTCCCTGGACACAAGGTGCATACCACATCACTAGAATTGGCCCACATGGTACCCATCCATAAAAGTGGACCAAAGGATGAGCCAGGTATTTACAGGCCGATAAGCTTAACTTCCATCATGGGGAAGCTGATGGAGACAATGCTTAAGGAAAGGCTGGTGACCTTTATGGAAGACAGTGGGCTCCAGGACAGTCACCAGCATGGGTTTGTCTCTGGAAAATCCTGCCAGATTAACCTAGTTGAGTATTATGACTGGGTCACAAGGGAATTGGACAAGGGTCATGCGGTGGATGTCATATATTTGGACTTCAGTAAAGCCTTTGATTCAGTGCCACATGAGAGGTTGGGAGGGAAGTTGAGATACGTGGAGGTGGGGACTAAGATGGTTAAATGGATTGAGAATTGGCTGCAGTTGAGACAGCAGAGGGTAGAGGTGGTGGTGGTGGGGGGGAACTCTCATTTCCAAGGACTATGATGAATGGGGTGCCACAGGGATTGGTACTGGGACCAGTGTTGTTTGGAATATCCATAGCAGACATCTCGTATGGCACCAGGAATAAGATCAGTCTATTCGTTGACTATACCAAATTGGGGGTGGTGGTAGACGATATAGCAGGTTGGCAGGGGCTGTAGGATGACCTGACCAAACTGGTGGAGTGGTCAGAAGTGTGGCAGTTGGGGATCAATGCGAAAAAGTGCAAAGTCCTGCACTTTGGATCAAAGAACCCAGGGAGGGGTTACCAGCTAGGTTCCACTAAGGAGGAGAAGGATCTAGGAGTGGTTGTAATGGGGAAGATGAACAATACAGAGCAGTGTAGGAGGGTGACAGTGAAAGCCAACAGGATACTGGTTGGTATCGCGAGAGGTATCTCCTCCAGTAGCAGGGAGGTGATCCTGCCTCTACAGGGCATTGGTCAGACCACACCTGGAGTACTGTATGCAATTTTGGAGGCCATATCTAAAGAGATGTGAAATTACTGGAAGAGGTACAATGCAGGGCAACAAGGATGATCCAGGGATTGGAGGACAGACCATACGAGGAGAGGCTAAGAGAGTTGAACATGTACTCCTTAGAGGAGAGAAGGGACCGGGGGGATATGATTGAGACTCTTAAGTATGTAAAGGGAATGAACAAGGCAGGTGCTGAAGGGATACTCAGGCTGAGGAGGGGGAATGAAATAAGTGGGCATGGCCTTAGATTGGAGGGGAGAAGATTTAGGATGGAAATGAGGAGACAACTTTTTCATGGAGAGGGTCATGGCAGAATGGAATGCTCTACTGGAGGAGGTGGTAGCCTGTAAGACAGTGGGTAGTTTCAAAACAGGATGGGACAAGGTGAGGGGGGTAATTGGGAAGGGGAGGGGGTGGGGCAGCTGCAAGGTGAGGGTGCTAGCTGCACACTTGAGCAGACTTGATAAACAGGTGGCCTATTTTTGCTGGCAAATTTGTATGTTCGTAAGACAGAGGTTAGTGATCAATTCAATATTCTGGTTAGGGGGAAAGCAAGATAGGGGGCAGCAATCTTAAAGAACAACTCTCCATTACAATAAAAAGCTTAAAAACATTAAGTTTACAACAATTATGTTGTAACATTATTGTTTTCTAGTTCTTCTCTGCTGTTTTTTTACACCTTTTTTCTTTACTTCCTTTTTTTCTCCTGCTGTTGGTCTACTAAATATTGTATATAAAGCAGCAATTATTTCACTGAGATTTTCAGAATGTATTTGACTTTCTCCTCCTTCTTCACCCCTTTCCAGTCTGGTTTCCATAAATCCCATTCTACCCTCCTCCAGCTTACTGGCTCTATTCTCTCAGGTATGGATCAAGGCCTTAGCATCTCTGCCATCTTTGTTGACTTGGCCAAAGCCTTCAACACTGTAACCCACTATCTCCTCCTTGATAAACTTATAGCAGCAGGGACTCCACCTCCGCTAGCAACTGGTTCCGCTCCTACCTTGAGGGTAGGACTCAATTGGTTAGAATTGGTGATTCCTTAAAGGTCCCTCAAGGTTCTGTCCTTGTCCCAATGCTCTTTTCAACTTTCCTGAAAGACCACCCCACTGCCTATATTCCGTGTCCATCCATATGTACTCAGATGATACAGGTCTTTTTCCCTTGAGTTCCACCCATTCTGATTTGATGGCCAAGCTCCAGCTGGACGTTGACAACATCCAACACTAGTTCCATTCAAATACATTGTCCCTAAATGCCAAAAAAAAACAGTCTCCTTGACCTTTGGCTCCAGGCAGAAGCTCTTCAGGCTTGCTGCCCTCCCATCCTTCCACAACCTAAATGGGTCCATGATTGATGATGTCCCCTTCCTCATGTACCTTGGGGTCTTTCTCAAATATCACCTTGACTTTTCTGGTCATGTGGATGCCATCCATAAACTACACACTGAACTAGGTGCCCTGTACAGGAAGCATTGTTGCATCCCTACTGACTAGCAGAGTCATTATCAGAAAATGATTCTCCCTATTTTTAACTATGGAGACACTGTCTACAGTGCTGCTCCTAAGTGCACCCTGACCAGACTGGATTCCTCTTCCACTCCATCCATCACTTTGCTCTGAACTGCCCTTCCCATACCCACCATTACACCATTTATACCTCCCTCTCCCTTCCTTCCCTCAAAGCCAGGTGTCTCACTCATTGTTCCTCCTCTGTAGTGAAATACTGGCTAGGCTCTGTCCCCTTCTACCTCACGTCTTTCCTTTCTCTCCCCCCCCCTTTTCTCACTAAATCCTTTGGAACTCTGGCTTTTGATATCTGGCACTTCCTTCTAGATATCCTCAGCTGGCCGTGCTGCCTTCTCCTACCACTTCCCCAAACTTTGGAATTCTTCCCCTTTATATCTGCTTTGCCTCCAATCTATGCTGTCTCTCCTAGCTTCCCCTCAAATTTAAGTCTCACTCCTGCAACTGCATCTGATCCCCACCTCCGTTACTTTCTTCCTTTCCTTCCACTCCCTCCCCTCCATCCCCACCTTGTATCCCCCACAACCTCACTGTCCTAACTACTGCTGGAATCCCCCCATTTCCATCCTATCCAATTCACTATCCCTTGTTTACTTCTGGATAGTTTCACTATCACTGCCAACATTTATTGCACTCCGCACTTTTAGTATCATCCTCTAACTACCCGCATTGATGCATTTCTGCTATATCCCATACCTCTGTACATAATGCTAAAATTGTCTGTCTACTGTAGCCTGACCGTGTTGCTTAGCAAATTGTACTTATTTGTCTAATTGCCTATCTATTGTAGCTTGTTTTTTTGTTTGTTTGTTTGATGCTTAGTTCTGTTCCTTCCGCAATGTAAATGATGTTCCCATTGTTGCTCATGACCGTCCTCTTACCCCCCCCCCCCGGACACATCTGGAAATGAGCTGCTATTCAGCTCAGTATGCCTTTCCTGGTGAAACTTTTTAAATAAATAAACAAATAAATGAACGAATGTATGAATAAAAATACAACGCAATTGCTGTTTGTGACATCACAGTCTGTTGTCATGATGAGAACTGTTATGTCATAAAAAAGGCACTGCGAGGTTAACAGTGCAGAGACAAATATTTTCAAATGTTTCTACCAGATTTTTTAGAAGGACTACTAAGAAGTGCTGTAAATCTTGTAAAGGAACATTACAAATGAAAACAAGCATTTGTCAATGCCGAATGTTTGCTTGCTGGTAGAGTAGGAGTTAGAGAGATGCATAGTACGAATGGTAGTGAAGTATTGAACTGAAGCCAACCCCACCACCACCCTGCAGAGACTGACAGGCATTGGGGTGTGCTTTTGGGTCGTCGGCCACGCCATTTCACCACACCCTACCCTGCAGACACTGACAAGTGTCATGGTGTGCCTTGGGGTCTCTGGGCCTTATGCTCACCCCATTCTATAAGGAAATATGGTGAGATGGGTGCAGTATAGGAGAATGGGGTGAACTTTGGGGCTGAAGAGTCCAAGGCACACCTCGATGCCTGTCACTGGCTGCAGGGTGTGGGTGGGGGTGGAATGGCATGAGCATTACAGGCTACAATCCCAAGTCAAACCCCCGATGCCTGTCAGTCTGTACAGGGTGGGGTGTTATGGTTAGAAACCCTTATGCCTGCTGGTTCTTTGGTATTTTCCTCCAACTTTTCAACATGTTTTTGTGACCTCACCTCATGAACAGAGGCAATATCAATTTGTTAGCTGAAAGCTAATTTTGCACAGCAACTATGCCATTTAGGACCACAGGTGTGCAAAACACATTTCGAACAGGATGTGAAAATGACAGCTGTACTGTTCATGGGGAGGTGTAAAAATGGCAATGTTGAAAATCTGGAGAAAATATAAAAAAACTGGTTAAGTCACTAGTGTGCGTAGAAACTGCACAACGCACACCCTTAATGTAATTAGTTTGGGGAATTTTTACAGCAGATTGTCAACACAGGCATTTTGAGATCTCTGCTCTTGAACAGTGTCACTGTCACTGTGATTTTCTTAATCTGTCCTGAATACTGATTTCCCACAGCTTCCATGCATTTCTGCGTCGGAAGTGCGAAAACACATTTCAGCCAGGGCGTGAAAAATGACAGCTGTACTGTTCACAAGGAGGTGTGTAAAAATGCCAGTGTTGAAAATCTGGTTTGAAAATATTACAAATTCGAGAACTTATGAGAGTGCATGGAAACTGTGCAATGCACTTTCGTAACACAGTCATTTTATGGACTTTTGTCACTAAATTTTCAACAAAGCCATTTTAAGACCTCTGTTCATGAACAGTGTCACTGTGATTTTCTTATTCTGTCCCAAACATTGATTTTGCACACCAACCATGCCATTGTGAGCTACATTCACAAAAACACATTTTGGGCAAGATATGAAAAATGACAGCTATACTGCTCATAAGGAGGTATGGTAAAATGGCAATGTTGAAAATCTGGAGTGAAAGTAGTAAAAATTCTTGAAGTTACGAGTGCGCGTAGCAACTGCACAATGCATGCTCATAAAAAAGTCAGTTTCGGAAATTTTTTCACCAAATATTCAATATAGGGTTTTGGGGGGGCCTACCTCATGAACTGTGACACTGTTGTTTTGTTACTCAGTCCCAAAAGGTGGTCCAGTGCAGTGACCACAAAATCACCTTTTGGGACAGAATAACAAAATAACAGTGGCTGGGTTCATGAGGTGGGGTCCCAAGAACCCCATGTTGAAAATTTGGTGAACAAATTCCCAAAAATGGCCGAGATATGCACCACAGTTTAAAGAAAAACAACAGTTATGTCATTATACAGCTTACCAGCTTTTATTCAGTTTGCGGTCGGCTTTGAAGAGTGCAGATGTTTTCCCGGTCCACCGAAGATCATCGCGCTGGCCTCTGGAGGTAAGTATGGGGTGAGGGGTGTGGGGAGGTGGGGTACGCAGAGGGTGGGCACGGTTGCGTAGAGGGTGCAAGAGAATCAACGAGGGACCATTTTCTTTTGTTCTAGTTTTTTTTTTTTTTTTTTATAAAGACGACGTGGGACTTTTGCCACACTGGTGTGGGCCCCCAGCATGGCACCTGGAAGTTTGTTGGTGGGCAGTAGAGCTGATGGAGCTTTGGGCACCCCTGTGGGCCACAGACATTTGCCACGCTGGGGTGGGCTCCCAGCATGGCACCTGGAAGTTTGCGTTTGGGGGGGCAGTGCAGCCAACGGGGGATTGGGCACCCCCATTGGTCATACAGTGTGCGAGGGTGGCAGGGAGTGCATGAGCACACTGGGGTGGGCTCCCAGTATGCTACCTAGGTATTCATGTTGGGGGGGGACTGGATCCAATGGGGATCAGAAATGAACTGTCTATGACAGTTCAGATGCAGTGCTGACATGTAGGAAATTTGCATACTATGCACTTCTTTGCATTGAATCCAAGCTGCCATACTTCTGACCATTCCTCCAACCTTGCCAAGTCACTTCTCATCCTTTCCACCACCCTTGTGTATCAACCCTGTTGTTGATCTTTGTGTCATCTGACAAAGAGGCATACTTTTCCTTCCAGTCCCTCTGCAATGTCACCTATAAAGACATTAAAAAGGACTGGACCCAGTACTGAACCATGCAGTACCCCACTAGTAACCCCCCCTTTCTTCAGAGTGGACTTTGTTTAATATTAGCTTCTGTGTCCTGTTGTCCAGCCAATGTTTTACCCTGGCTACCACCCTGGGACCCACTCCCAGGCTGGTTAATTTGTTTATTAATCTTTTGCGTGGGACTGTGTCAAATGCCTTGCTAAAAATCTACTGTAGGTAGGCCATGTCCACAGCCCCTCCCTGGTTTACCACTTTGGTCACCCAGTCAAAGAAATCAATTAAATTTGTCTGAAATGACCTTCCTGCTGTGAATCTATGCTGCCTTGGGTCCTGTACCCCACTGGTCTCTAGGTATTCAACAATTCTTTCCTTCAGAAGTGATTCCATCATTTTTCGTACCACTGAGGTCAAACTGACCAGTCTGTAGTTTGCTGCCTCTGCCTTGCTCCCACTTTTGTGAAGGGGAATCACATCTATCCTCCTCAGTCCTCAGGTACCACACCATCCTCCCATGATTTGTTAAAAAGGGTAGTCAGTGATGTTACTAGTTCTCCACTTAGTTCTTTTAGAATTATGGGGTGAATCCCATCAGGCCCCATTGCTTTGTTCACCTTCAGTTTTAGGAGGTCTTTCAGAACCCTTTTTTCTGTGAAAGGACTGGGATTGATCCCCCGTATCCAGAGTGCTTCTATTGATTGGATTGGGTACCTCCCCCTACTCTTCTTTTGTGAATACTGAGCAGAAATATTCATTCAGTATCCCTACTTTTTCACTGTCCCTCTCTGCCCACCCACTGACCCCTTTATTCAGCCTCACTATCCATCCTTTGGTCTTTCTGCACTCCCAAATGTCAATCTTATTTATGAAAGGACAAGCTGAAGTACAGAGCTGCTCTTTTAAGAAGTCTGGATTGAAGCCCATCATAGACTGCACTGCTGCAGTGAACAATTGATTTCCTAAGGCATGACACTTCTTTCTGTGTCACAGGCCTTAAATAGAACACAGGGGTGGACATACCATCTGTATGAGCATGCATGTCAGTGGTACCAGATGCAAAATTGAAGTATCTGGACAGGTCAGAGAAGTGGGAGTAATAAGCATTCACTGTAGTATTAGAGTTATTATAATTTATACCATTTAGTGACATGTCTGTCATCATGTGATTTGCACTAATTAATCCCTTGATATGGTTCCAGAACCTTCAGGAGTCTCTAGCAGAAGCTTGTAGTAGTTCTTTGTAGTAAGTACTTTAGCAACATGAATGCCGTTGCCTATATTTTTGGACTCATTCTGTTGTGGGTGAGTGAATCGGGTTCCTGACATTTCTCTAGCAGCAGCTACTTCAGAAATATTTAATAAGTTTGCACTTCCAATTCCTTTTGGTGTATTGTGTTCTTTTGCCATGCATTTGGTTTGCATTTCCTTAATTTCTTTCTGCTTTGTGTCATTTTGTTGCAACTGATCTCAGTTTTTATTTCTTGATTTAATTGCTTCCTACTCTGTCTCTATTAACTCTGCCTTGTCAGTAATTTGTTTGATGCTAATTACACACTGAATGTTTAAGTATGCCTCTCCTTTTTATGTTTGCTTGTGCCCATGTGCAAGAAACATTATGTGGCAGCTTAGGAGAGAAGCGGGTTGTTGAGGTGTGGCACTCTAGCAGCCAATGCCGGCACTGCAGTTCTGGGCTTGGCAGTGCTCAGCCAATGCAGGCTCAGTGTCCTGATGACACCGGTTCTGCAGAGTGCCACCAAGTTGTAACAATTTTTCTGCTGCAATCTGGGGCCACCTCATCATTGCAGCGTCAGGCATTCTGCTGCAATGAGGGTGTGGCACATCATTACAGGGTGGTACCTTGCCTAGTGTAATATTACCAGGAACATGGGAACTCTATGCCACTGCCGCAGTCCCATTAAAGCCGATGGGGGGCCCAATCCCCCGTTGGCATGCCCCCGACCCACTTCATTTGCTGATAAGGGAGCCCACTCTTCATAAGCATAATGTCCCCACCCCCTAATTTCTGTTGAGTGCTGAGGGGTTGCCAAATCCTCCTCGGCATCATGCACCCCCCCAAACAGTTTTTCTTTGCTGACAGGGAGCCCAATCCCCATCAGCTTCATTCGGCCCTTCCCTGTTCAATTTGCCAATGGGGAGCCCATTACCCATCTGCATAATGTCCCCATCCCCTCAATTTTTATTGTGTGCCATGGGGGTGTCCAATCCCCCTCAGCATCATGCACCCCCTCCTGTTTCTGTGCCAATGGGGGGCCCAATCCCCATCAGCTTTGATCCCCCTCCCCACAAATGCAGGTGGCACACTGGGAGCCCACCCAGTGTACCAAACACACCTGCAAAAGGAGAAAACTGACCTGCGTTGTCTTTTTTTTTTTTACCTGTAAAACAAGAAAACGGTCCCTCAACGTATCCAGTACCCCTCCTCAGCCTGGGCCTGCCCTCTGCGTACCCCATCTCCTCATACTCCCCTCACCCCATACTTACCTCCGGAGCCTACACATCTACACTCTTCAAAGCCAACCGCGAACTGAAGAAATACTTGTAAGCTGTATAATGGCATAAATAGGGTTTTTCAACTTTGTGCATATCATGGCCATTTTTGGGAATTTTAGCATCAAATTTCAACACGGGGTTATTGGGACCCCCTCCTCATGAATTCAGTCACTGTCATGGTGTTATTTTGTCCCGAAAGGTGATTTCGCGGTCACTGCACAGAATCACTTTTCGGGACCGATTAACAAAACAACACTGCCATTGTTCAAAAAGCCTATGTTGCAAATGTGGTGAAAAAAATCCAAACAATTACTGTTTTACAAGCGTGCGTTGTACATTTTCACTCCAGATTTGCAGCATTGGCATTTTTCCACACCTCCTTATGAAGAGTACAGCAGTCATTTTACACATCCTGGCCAAAATGTGTTTTCCCACTTCTGACGCAGAATAGCGCGGTCGCTGTGGGAAATTAGTTTTCAGGACAGATTATGAAATGACAGTGACACTGTTCACGAGCAGAGGTCCTAAAATGCCTATGTTGAAAATTTGGTGATGAAAGTCAATAAAATGACTGTGTTACAAGCGTACGTTACGCAGTTTCCACGCACCCTTGTAACTTTGCAAATTTGCAACATTTTCATGCCAGATTTTCAACACTGGCATTTTTTCACACCTCCTTCTGAACAGTACAGCTGTCATTTTTTGCATCCTGGCCAAAATGTGTTTTTACACTTCCAGCGCAGAATAGCGTGATTGTTGTGGGGAATCAGTGTTTGGGACAGATTAAGAATGAGCAAGTGAGACAGGGGGAGTGAGCGAGCTCAACAGAGCTCTGTCAGAAATACTGCAGATTTCTTTGTGGGCAGAAAAAGGAGACAATGCAGGCAGGAGTCCAGTACAAATGGGCAGCCTGCAGCACTGGGAGAAACAGAAGGAGCAAGTGAGAGAGCTAAACGGAGCTCTGTTGGGACTGCTGCAGATTTCTTTGTGGGCAGAAAAAGGTGCCAATGCAGGCAGGAGCCCAGTACAAAAGGACAGCCTGCAGCACTGGGAGAAACAGAATGAGCGAGGGAGAGAGGGGAGTGAGTGAGCCCAATTGAGCTCTGTTGGGACTTTAGAGTTGCCCACCCTGCCACCCAGGGTCCTGTGTGGCTTATATTACAGCACGGTCTCTGGAGTGGAGACAAAGCAATGACTGGATACTTTGAGGATTGCTGTAATAATACAGATTTAGTTGTTCTGTTTATTTCTCTAACAGAGCTAAGTACTGAGCTATACTTTTTAGGACTGCTGTAATAATACATATTTATTTGTTCTGTTTAGTTCCCTGAGCTGAGTAATACTTGGAGTGCAATAAGATTTCTAACTGGGCTAAGTGAAACTATATGAGGGCTGAGAACAAAATGTATGGTAGCTGAAGGGTGAAAAATGGAAAATGAGGCTTTATTTTATTTATTTATTAAACTTTAGGATTACAAGTACCTTTGAGCAGGGACTGCTCATTTACAAAGGTTCCATGTCAGAGGATGGGGGGGGGGGGGGTGACAAAAGGTGAACAAAGATTACAAACTTAACATGTTGATTACTAAGGCCTAAATAGTACAGTCAATAAGTTGAAATAGAACAACATAAGCTAGCTTTTAACAGAATTTGTGGTAGAACAGTATCTATGTAGGAGGAAGCCAGGAAGAAGCCAGCAGGTAGGTGCCGTTGTCAGACAAGGATGGACAGAGCGAGAGGAAAGGGCCAGTAGCCATAGAGTAGAATGTGTCCTTAGGGAGGGATGGGTTGGTGAGCTGGGGGCAAAGGAGAGAAGGGGAGGCTGGTGCAGTGAAAGCAAGGCAGGAAAAGCTGGTTACAGCCACTGTAAGGGTAAGGGCATAGAGCAATGCTTAGGAAGGCAGTCATACTGTGAGGTAGGGGGAAGAGCGTGTTGCCTTTTAAAGTGGCTTAGTGTTACAGCTGCTAGAGTTTCTTTGTTAAGGGTGTTGAACCACTGAGGAGCCCTGTGCATGAAGGATCTCTGACCCAGTGAAGTCCGATGCCTGGGGACCTGGAAAGTCCGGGATTGAGAACCACGTCTCAGCTGGGTATATCTCGTAACCCTAGGAGGCTATAGCCTCGGTGCTTAAATAAGTGGTGTGCCATACTGGGGAGCAGAGAGGCACAGCTTTTTATACAAGATCCCCGGGTCTTTCCCAGTGTGTAGTGCAGGGCGGTGTTGGTATTAGCTGGCCTTGGGATAGGGGTGGTAATTACACGAGGGGTGGGGCAGTACAACACAGTGATAAGTAATAATAACAGGGTGGGATGCAGCTTTAAAGCAGCCATGGCGAGGAGATGAGGGAGACACTGTTTGACAGAGGTCACCAAATGGGAGTGAGATAGGGAGTTGCAGGATGAAAAAAAAAATATGAGGGCTGAGAACAAAAAGAATGGTAGCTGAGGGGTGAAAAATGGACAAGGAGGCTTTAGGATTGCTACAGTAATACAGCATCTAATGGATGATATTTGAGACTGAATTAACCCGGTCAGCAAGGGGGCAGTAGGGGGACTAGTGTGGGGGGAAGAAGAATTTGAGTAACTAGGGGCCTAACAGTTGTAGTACGGTACAGAAACCAGGAGTAAGAGCCCGCAACATAAGATAGGGGCCAAAACAGGGCAGGTGCCACCTGTCAATAGGGCGGGCATCTTTGGAAGGGTGGTGGGGTGTACTGAGTGTGGGTTTGCCATGATCCTGGACTGGGCTTGGAGGATTGGGGGTGTATGGTCTGTAGACAACTGGCTAGTTTGAGGGAGGAACTGTGGAGGTTAGGGAGGAGTCTAAGTGGCAGGGCAGATGAGTATGGTAGGCATCCCAACTGGGGAGTGAATAGGGGATGGCAAGGGGGGATGGGGAAGAAGAACTAGGGGCTGAAACCAATCCCAGTATCAGAGGCAGTAGTAGAAAAGAGAGGAGAAAGGAGGGAGTGCCCAAGGCGAGGGGGGGCCTCCTGATGGGGGAGGAAGAGACCACGAGGAGAACCAGGGGAGAGAGCAGATGGCTGTGGGTAGGGAGGGACCAGGGATGGGACCGGGGGGGCATGGAGGGGAACAAGTAGGAGGGGGGAACCGATAGGGGGAAGAGATGTAGGAGGGGTATCAACTAAGAATAGACTTGAGCCTCTGCTATGAGAGAGAGAGGGGGAGCAGGAGCATACTGAAGGGGGAGAGGACAAGAGGGGCATGAGAGGGATGGCAACAGGTAGGGGAAGAGGTAGTGAGGATGAAAGGGTAGAAGGGAGCCAGTAAGGAAGAAGGGGTGACTGCAGGAGAAAAGACTACAGGAAGAGGGAAGATGGGAGGGGCATCATTATTGGGGTCGAAGGGAATGTGGGCTCTAATTCAACAACAATGGGGATAGGAGAGGAGTTGGAAATCAGCAGGGGAGGAGGGGAGGTCGACATGGGAAGCCCAGTAGGAAGTAGTCAGGCTGGGAAGGGGTTCAAGGAGGATGGGAGGAATAAGGCAGAGAAAAGGGGTGAGGTGGAATTAGGGGGTGCAGATACAGAAGTCACAGAGGGTGAAGCTGGTGGGGGTAAGGGCAGGGAAGAACGAATACTGGGGTGGTGGAAGGGGCATTAGAAGGGAAAGGGGGTAAGGGACAGGGGGGTACTCATCCTGGGGGATTCTATACTAAAAGTGGTGAGATGGGGCCGAAGGGAAAGGCACAGCTGTATTTGGGTTGATGCTATCCCCGGGTTGACTTCAGGAGGGGCAGGGCAGGAACTGCTCAAGTGTGCAGTGAGGGGGAGGAAGAAATCTCATTTAATGTTGCATGTGGGTACAAATGACTTGGTTGGGGAGACTGTGCAAGTCATGAGGGGAAGGTTTGAGGATGGCCAGGCAGTGTGAGGGGGTGGAGGAGTTGGTGGCATTCTCAGAGGTACACTCAGTACCGTGCAAGCACAGGAGGAAGGTTAGGATCAAGGAGCTCAACAACTGGCTGAGATATTGGTGCCACACCAAAAATGATGGGTTAGTGACCAACTGGGGTAGGGTCTGGGGAATAGTGACTTGCACATGGGACAGGCTACACTTGATCAGGGAGGGGAGTATTAAAGGTGGGATTAGAGGGGTTTATCTCTACTAAGGTGGATTTAAACTAGTGGAGGGGGTCCAAAAGACTGAGGCTGGTAGAAAGGTCCAGACAGGTGAGCCTACTGAGCTCATCACCCTAGATATAGGTAAAGGAGGAGGTGTAATAACCCCGGAGGGGTGGCAGAGTGGTCTGAGTGTAATACAGAAGGCATCACCACAAGGTAAGAATAAAGAGAAGAAAGGGTGCAGACTACCAGGAGGAGGGACACAGGCCAAGGAGAAGAGAGAGGGGAAGGAGGGATACAGGTGGAAGGTGGTCTCTCTCAGCGCAAGAAGCCTGGGGAACAAAATTGCAGAGCTTCAGGCACTCTTTTCAGAGGGGAAGGTGGACATTGCTACAGTGACAGAGACTTGGGTCACAGAGTACCATGATTGGGACTTGCCAGTCCCGGGGTACAAGATATACAGGAGGGACCAGGGTTTGTAAGGGGGGGTTGCACTGTATGTGAGGGAAGGGATCAAATGCACAAGGGATGAGGGAGAAAGAAGAGAACAGAGGCACCTTGAGTGCAGCTCCTGAACTCCAAGGGCCGAAATCTGAGGCTGGGAGTGGTGTACAGACCACCAGTCCAAGCCGGTGAATTGGATGTGGAGTTGCCAGAGCAGATAAGCAGGCTGTGTAGAAGGGGGAGTGTGGTGATAGTGAGGGATTGTAACCTACCAGGGGTTGACTGGAGCACCCCAGCCACTAGCAGTACCAGGGAGCAGGTACTCTTTGATGCATTCTAGGATGGCCTTCTGATGCAATTGGTAAGTGGACCTACAAGGCTTGGTAGCACTCTGGACCTAGTACTGGCAAATGAGGAGGCCAGGAGGGAGGTAAGGGTGGAGAACCCACTAGCGGGTAGCAACCGCCAAACAGTATGGCTCAATCTCGCATTGGGCAGGGAGACAGGAGGCATGGTTACTAAGGTAGTGGACTTTAATAGGTTGGACTTGGGGAGGATGAAAGCAATACTGCAAGGGACACTCCAGGATATAAGGCCGGGGATGGATGCAGAACAAAAGTGAGAAGTCATAACAGAGGCCTCAGTAGCCTGCACCAGGGCCAGGAGTATGATGAGCAGAGGCAAGAAACCATGCTGACTTAACAAGGAAGTGCTACAAGGAGTGAGGGCAAAGAGGGCTGCATACTGGAAGTACAGGAGAACAGGGAAGGGAGAGGATAAGGAGGCTTACGGGAACTGGTCAAGGGAGGTAGACAGGAGGGTGAAAAAACTAAGGCCTCCAGGGAATTAAGGTTAGCACAGGGCATAAAGGGAGGGGAAAGAACTTTTTAGGTATGTCAAGGAAAAGAGGAAGTGCAAGGAACATATTGTGAGGATAAAGCAGGGAGGGGATTGGGTGGAAAAGGGGGGGGAGCAAGTGAAAATTCTAAATGAGTGCTTCTGCTCCATTTTCACTAAGGAGAGGGATGGTCCAGTACCAGCATGGGCTGGGGGAAGGGAGGAGGAGGTGATGGACAAAGTGATCACATGGAATGGGGTGCTAGAGGGGCTGAGGGCAGTAAGGATGGACAAGGCACTAGGTCCCGATGGCATCCACCCCAGGGTGCTGAGGGAGATGGCGGAGCTGTTGGCTGAGCCACTGGCAGATCTGTTCAACACCTCCTTGGAAATGGGGTGTGTGCCCCAGGACTGGAGGGTAGTCCATGTGGTACCCCTAGAGTGGGCCTAGGGAGGAACCAGGAAATTATTGGCTGGTCAGTCTCACACCATAGTGGGTAAGCTTATGGAGGTGATACTGAAGAAGAGGCTGGTTGCATTCCTAGAGAGAAATGGCCTCCAAGATGGGCGGCAACATGGATTCGTCTCAGGGAGGTCTTGTCAAACCAACCTAATAGAGTATTGGGTAAAGCCAAACACCCCAAGGCACACCTCAACACTTGTCAGTGTCTGCAGGATAGGGTGAGGTGAAATGGCATGAACGCTGTGGGTGACAACCCAAATGCATACCCCAATGCCTGTCCATCTCTTCAGGGTGGAGGTGGGGTTGGCATGAAGTTCAATATATCACTGCCATTCCTACTCTGCATCTGTCTAACTCCTGCATTTCCATTGCTAATACCAGCAAGCAAACATTTGGCAGACAAATGCTTGTTTTTTACTATTTCAGTTTCTCCCTTGTCCTTTGTTATCTTTACACTTTTCTCTCTCCCATCCTTTACTTCCTTATTCCTCCACTCCCCTTTTTTACCTCTTACCCTCCTTGTACATACTGGCCTCCTCCTTTCCCCTCTCTAAATCTTGAAGATATGAATTGTTCTCTCTCTTTTACTTCTCCTAACTCTTCAGTCTATTCTCTATTCCCCACCACTTTAATATTCATTCCAGTCTGATTCTCCAATTCCTTCTGCTTTTTTTGTCGGGTAATGTGAAAATCAACCCTAGTCAGGGGATGTGAACATCAAGCCTAGTCCCTGCCCTCCTTCACTCTTCATCCCAAAGGGCTGAGTGTCATTCATCTTACAACAGGGGTTTACCCCTAAACTTGGTCAGCTTTGGCTGTGCGTCTTGCTTGACCATCCCAATGTCCTCATCATTACAGAAACATATCTATCTGCCTGGATTGTTGATTCTAGTGTTGGTGTTTCAGGATATGATGTCTAGAGTCAGAACTGTGGGAAGTCAGGGTGCTAAGTACTTATTTATGCATGTCTGAGTGACACCTTTGAGGTTATGTCTTGTGACTCTGTTCCTTTTTCTCATGAGTTTATCCTGTGGATGAGCCATTCTAATAAAGAATTAGACACATGCCTGTGACTTCTTTAATTATTATATGTTATTGTTCTCTTTCTTCCACTAAGACATCCTGCTTTTTGAACTTTTCTTTCTTAGCATCAGGCTAATTCTGTTCATTAGAATATGCATATTCTTTCTTATGGCAAAGCTTTACTCTATAGCCTAGGCAGTGTTTGTGGGATCCTGTTTGGGCAAGAGCCTGTTCGACTCCATTGAAACTGTAATGCATTTGAAAGTAAGAACTGCCATTTGCCTTTACAGAGGCAATGTGCCAAAGAGTTAGTTGGGGTTGGTTGTATCCCTTTCACTTACAGTACATGCAGTTGGGGGAAGGGTTCCTGTGCCCACACTCATAGTATACATATTATCCTGCCTCCATCAGGCAGCCACTTATGATAGATAGTATCCAGTTTGTTTATGCACAGATCATTCACCCTCAGTGATAACACACACTAGACACATTAGATAAAAGTTGCATTTATACATCTGTGCAGACATGTTTGTTTCTCAATGGACCTACCAGCCTGAAAAAAAGTTTATGATTTGAATTTTGTCCTTTGAGGCCTGAATGTGTATAATTAGTTAACTTCCTCCAGTACAAGCCATGGTTACAGAAAACTTAAACAGCCTGGTACACATTATCCCAGCACTTGACTGGTGGCATAGTTCAATGTGACCAAGACCCATGGAGGGTGTGGAGTGGGCAGGACAGGGGATTGAGAGAGGGATCTGTCCTCAGTAATAGGAGACATATGTGGGACAGGACTGTGGAACAATGAATGTTGTCATTTCTTTCTTCTTTCACTATCAGTATTTTATCTTTGAGGTTCTTTACTTAAATTGTAAACATGCAGATAATATCACTTTTGGTTTTTAAGGTACAGTCCCTAATGTTTGGAAACAGTAACCTTGTAAGATATGTAACAAGAACAGAGAGGATACATACGAATATACAAGTCTGCCAGCAGAAACAGGCCTTATGGTCTATCAAATTAGTCTGCATGAATAAGCAGCTAGCACCCTTATAGTGCAGCTGCTCCTCCCTCCTCTCCCCCCTCTACTTAACCCCCCACACCCTGTCCCATGCCTTTTTAAAACTTCCCACTGTGCTACAGGATACCACTTCCTCAGGTAGAGTGTTCCATTTCTCCACCACCCTCTCTGTAAAAGAATGCCTCTTCATCTCTGTCTCCGATATTTTCCACCCTCCAGCCTGAGACCGTGCCCTCTGGTGTCCCTTCCTCTCCTCAGCTTAAATAACTTTCTGTGCCCATTTTGTTAATCCCCTTCAAATATTTAAGAATATTACAAATATATTAATATTATAAATGTCTAAGAAGATGTTACATTATAAATAAAATATGTATTAATAATTTTTGGTCTGTACATGAATTTGCAGTACTTTAACTTATTTAGTTAATTCAGGAATCAATTCCACAATGTTTGCATGTAATTGTGTGTGATAACCATCATCTAACACATGGTGCATTTCTAAGGTATCCAGTCAGAAGAGTGCAACAATATAGCGTGATAAAACAACATAGGAAAACAGCATGAGCGAGTACAGTGACAGGGAAACAACACTACAGCACTTACTGTACCTGTAACTGTGTTCATTCAGGCTGAGTACTGCAGGTATGCAGCTGTGACTGGAACCAGCATGCTGCCATTGTGGCTCAGAGGACAGAGCCACAGTCTGGGAAGACAGTACAAATTGGAGCACAAGGGGTTCAAGTCCTACCTCTGTGCTGTATGTGTACTGTTTTTTGCTCTTTCATGTACTGTTTAATGTTTTTGTTTGTTCTTGCGCCCGACCCTTGTTGGCCTGATTTTGTCCCCCCTCTCTAAGCGTGGCCTGCCTTGGAGTTCATTATATTTATTACAGGGGTGCAGGGGGCATTCAGTATTGTGTGCCGTGTGGCTTGTGGTGTCCAGGAGCACTGGATAGTGAGGTTGTTTGCCTCACTGTTTCCCCCCGATCTGATCTTTTACCACATGGTTTTGCTTGCACTGTGTTTGACCGCGCTGTTAAATTTTAGCAGCTATTGACCTGATCCCATTTCTAAGGCAAGGCAAGGCAAATTTTATTTATATAACACCCTATCTCGTGGCTCAGAGCACTTAACAAACACAATAATAAAGGGCAATAAAATGTTCCAACACACAATTGTAAGCACAGAAGATTAAAAACGTTTTCAAATAAATATGTTTTAAAAGATGCTTTAAAGGCCTCCATCGTGCTAGCAGCCTTAATGTATGGTGGAAGGGAATTCCACAGTAATGGTGCAGCCACCCTAAAGGTTCAACCTCCCAATCTTTTTAGATGGGAGGGTGGTACAACTAACAGGTCAGCCTCAGTGGAGCGTACGGAGCAGATAGGAGAGCACAGAATCAGAAGCTCTTTTAAGAAGTCAGGTCCTTGTATGTTAACAAGCCTATCTAGAAGGTGATGCGCTCACTCACAGGCAGCCAGTGCAGAGCGCACAGAACAGGAGTGACATGATTCCTCATAGAGGTACCTGTCAACATCCTAGCCACAGTATTCTGCACTAGCTGCAGTCACTGCATCAAACCTCCAGACAGCCCTAGGTAAGGGTGTTATAGTAGTTGAGTTAGCTAGTAACAAAGGCATGGATAACTGTAGCCAGGTCAATAGGAGTCAAAAATGGGCAGATCCTGGCAATATTCCAGAGATGGAAAAAACGTCCCTAATGACCGACGTGACATGTTTTCCAACATCAAGAAGATCAACAAGAATAACACCAAGATCCTTAACTGCACTAATCACTAACAGGGAACGACCATCAACCACTAAGGCGGGCAGTCCCCCATCAGTGAAAATAACCCCACGACCCGACTCGATCAACATAATCTCTGTCTTGCTGGGGTTGAGACATACCCAGTTTGTGGACATACGGCCATTTATCTCAGCTAATCACAGATACAGCATATAAGGGGTGGAAAAGTCACCAGGGGCACAGGACAGGTACAACTGGTTATCATCTGCATAACAGTAAAACCCTAGATTGTACTGCCTAATGATCTCTCCAGTGGCAGCATATACATGGAGAACAACAGGGGTGCCAGAATAGAAACTTGCAGAACACCACAAGGCAGTACAAAAGAACCCGATGAAACAATTTCCTAGTACAACGCGCTGTGATCTTCCAGTTAAATATGAGTGAAACCAGCCCAAAAACTGCTCCAGTAGTGCCCACATAATTCTGCAAATGGTCCGGCAGCACCCTGTGATATACTGTGTCAAATGCTGAAGGTAGGTCCAAGAGCACCAAGGTGGTATAGTGCCCTTGGTCCCTTGCTATGAAGAGAACATGTACCATCCGAACCAAAGTTGTCTCAATGTGCCGGGGCTGAAAACCTGACTGGAGAGGTTCATAGATGGACAGTGTCTCCCAGCATTCAACCAATTGATCAACCACCACCTTCTCAATAAACTTCCCCAGAAACAGAAGATTAGAGATAGCCTATAGTTTGAAAGAACATCAGGGTCAACAGATGTTTTTTCAACCATTAAGGAAGGGTCTCCCTTCAACTTCTTTCAGAGACAGAGGAAAGACCCCCCCTCACTTAATGACCAATTAGCAATCCCCACAAACACTGGACTGAAGAAATCCATGCAGCTGATGACAAGCCCCGTCAGACCCGAGTCCAGAGCACAGTGGTGGGACACATGTTGGTAAGCATCTGGTGAACCTCATCTGCCAACACCAGCTGAAACTCAGTCCAACTCGGCAAACTATCAACACTAGCAGATCAATCACCCCCAGTAGAAACTGGACCAGAGGAGGTAATACATGCCCTAATAGAGGCCATCTTGTCAGAAAAGAACTGTCAAACTACTCACACTTTTCTACAGAAAATGCTGTCCCGGACTGCAGACAAGAGGGATTTAGGCAACTGTCAACAGTGCAGAACAACGCAGCTGGATAGTTTCTTGCAGCAGCAATTGATCAAGACAAAAATTCAGTCATCTTAAGATCAGTTGCCCGCTGATACTCCAAATAATGCAGCCTCAGCACCAACCTGTCCTCTTCAGAGGATGACCTCTTCAGGTATGCTCTAACCTATGCCCCTTAGTGTTCAACCAGCACAGCTCACCACAGTACCATAGTGAGCAATGCCGGGAAGTCAAGCGGTAAATGCAGTAGGGTGCAATCAGGTTCAGCGCCTTGGTCAAGGCTATAATATAAGCCTCAACCCCAGCTCCTGAACCCTGAGCACAGGCTAGCATCAAACTCGAGACAACCAGTGACTCCTGGAGTTGGAGGCTCCAATTTATTCTTTGGATGACACCAGATTGTCTCTACTGAGGGTTTAATTTACAGGGCGGCCTGCACTGCCACTCAATTGCATAATGATATTACCAACTTACTGGGTCAACCTTGACCGCCATAATGTCAAGTCTGAGTGAGAAGACCAGGTCAAGAGTGTGGTCATATATGTGTGTCCTGTAATCCATCAGCACAGGGCAGCGTCATTGCCCAACCAAGTCTCAGTGATGCAAACAAGGTCAGCTGAGGAATAGGGGATAAAAGTCTCCATCACCACTGTCTTATTCCTCATTGACCTTGTGTTACAAGGAATGTCCCAAAGGGGACAAGCCGAGCGGGTTGGGTGCGCCATCTGCTGCCCGATGACATCTGGCAGAGCCCTAGGGAGGGGCACCATGTGTGATGGTCCACTGTCCTGGTGCCTCCTCCTCCCTGGGCATCTCCTGGTCTGCACTACACTGATCCTAACCCCTATGTCATCAAATTGGGGACCATCACTGCGGAAGGTGCTCTGCCCCTTTAGGACTCCCGGCTCCCAACAGTGGCTGAGTACCCCTACCAGCAAAAGCAATGGGAACCACAAAAAGGCATAGCACTCTAAGGGGCAAAGAAATTTTAATGTTTTTTCTGACCAAAATTTCCAGGACAGTCATAGGTTGAAATGCATTTATAAGTAAGTCAGGATAAGAGTAGATAACAATTAAAACTTTTTTGCTTACTTTAAAATATTGCAGCCCAAAAGCCAGTGAAAAAGCAATACTTTAACACATGTAACAGAGCAGAGAAAAATAAAAAAATGCAAATAGTCAATGAAAACATTGTGGAAAACAGAGAATCAGGCTATCTGAGTCTTTATTCTTCTCTAGTGTATATTTTTATTTGTAAAGTTCCATAAATTTATGAACAATTTACAGGAATATTCTACCATTACATACCACCCCCACAGAGGAAGTTCATGAGCCAACAGATCAACACAATTACTCATCAAAATACCAGACACACAGAATAAAATTAATTCAGACCTATGATCCAAAACACCACGCTGTATACACTATACACTAAGCACAATACACTATATACCTTATACACCTTGCTTCGATCAGACCCAACCGCTCCAACAAATGTACATTGTACAACAGGCACAAGTGTAACAATTGTTGCTAAATATTTTTTTAAAGCCTCGTTCACTTTTTAGCTGACTCCACGAGATGAGAAGATAGGCACTGAGCTACAGTGACTCACTCGAGCAGGTGTGCACAGTACTCCTCATGCAGACACACCAGGGCCCTGAAGAACACTGACCAGGTACCAGGGAGACCACAGGTGACAGTGTGGCTGAATTCACCAGATGAGAATGTGGGTGCGGGCCCACAGTGACTCACTTGAACAGGTGTGTGCTGTACTCCTCATGCAGACCCACCAGGGCCCTGAAGAAGATTGACCAGGACCTGGTAGACCACAGGTGATGGTGTAGCTGAATCCACCAGATGAGAATGTGGGTGCGTGTCCACAGTGACTCACTTGAACAGGTGTGTGCTGTACTCCTCATGCAGACCCACCAGGGCCCTGAAGAAGATTGACCAGGACCTGGGAGACCACAGGTGATGGTGTAGCTGAATCCACCAGACAAGAATTGACCAGGACCTAGGAGACCACAAGTGATGATGTAGAAAATCCATCAGACAACAATGCGGGCCAGCCTACAATGACTTCTCTAGCAGGTGTGCACACCACTTCTCATGCGGACCCACCAGGGCCCTGAAGAAGACTGACTAGGGACCTGGGAGACCACAGGTGATGGTGTGCCTGAATCTACCAGACAAGAATGCGTGTGCTGGCCTAGAGTGACTCACTCAAGCAGATGTGTACAATACTCCTCTTGCAGACCCACCAGGGCCAGAGGAACACTGATCAGGGACCTGTGAGACCACAGGTGATGGTGTAGCTGAATTCACTAGATGACAATGTGGGTGCAGGCCCACAGTGACTCACTCGAGTAGGTGAGTGCAGTACTTCTCCTGAGGACCCCCCACGGCCTTGAAGAAGACTGATCAGGGACCTGGGAGACAACAGGTGATGGTGTACTTGAATTCATTAGGGAGAACCTGTGTGCCAGCCTACAGTGACTTATTCAAGCAGGTGTGAGCGGTATTCCCCATGCATTCCACCAGAGCCATGAGGAAGACTGATCAGGGACCTGGGAGACCACAGGTGGTGGCGTAGTTGAATCTACCAGATGAGAACCCAGGCACTCAAGCAGGTGTGTGTAGTACTTCTCATGCAGACCCAACAGGGCTCTGAAGAAGACTGACCAGGGATGCAAATGAAATGGAGGCATGCACATCCACTGGGCTACAATCGCAGTCTTTCCTAGGGCCTGGCATCATTCCCTCTCCCTCCCCATCCCGATCAGCTATCTCAACTGGTGTGAATCATAGCATGGCAGCTATTTCTGTGTCCATGGACAGTAATTCGTTTTGACATGGGGCAATAGGACTGGAAGCACAGGAGACACAAACATAAAGAAAATGAACAAAATAACTTAAAAAGCCAGAATAAGCCAACCCACTTTTTAGAAGTGTGGCAAAGCTTAATAATTTTTATAGATGTTAAATGAGAAGTTATTGTTTGAAATAATGACATGCACCAGTGAATGTAGCAACAAATGGGCACAATTGCACTACAGGATAATAATCACTTTGGGACAATCAGTGATTGCCATCCTGTGGCTAAATCACAAAGTGCATTTAGGCGCCTAATGTGCCACTTGCTTACCACACATTCAGCACTGTGCTGCTGCACCACAGCCTTTATGATGAGAGT
Source organism: Neoceratodus forsteri (assembly GCA_016271365.2). NCBI lineage: Eukaryota > Metazoa > Chordata > Ceratodontiformes > Ceratodontidae > Neoceratodus > Neoceratodus forsteri. Next base: position 1,137,417,794 of record CM057452.1, read on the forward strand.
CATGCCGGGGTACCGGTCAACTTTTATTTAAGCACCTCTGTATTTGTTGTTCTGTCTCTTTTACTTCTCCTGACTCTTCAGTCTATCCTCCATTCCCTACCATTTTAACGTCCACGCAATCTGATTCTCATTATCCTTCTGCTTTTTTCTTTCAGGTGATGTGGAAATCAACCCTAGTCAGGTGATATGGAAGTCAACCCTAGTTTCCTGCCTTCCGCCCTCCCTCCACTCTTTATCCCAAATAGCTGAGTGTCATTCATCTTACATCAAGGGTCTGCTTCCTAAGCTTGATTAGCTTAGGCCTTGGGTCTTGCTTGACCATCCCAATGTCCTTGTCATGATAGAAACGTGTCTGTCTGTCTGGATTGTTGATTCTAGTGTTGGTGTTTTAGAATATGATGTATAGAGGCAGGACTGTGGGAAGTGAGGGGTTAAGTACTTATTTATGCAAACTGTCACCTTTGAGGTTATGTCTTGTGACTTTCTTCCTTTTCTCATGAGTTTATCCAGTGCAGGGTAATTTTCCCTGTCTTCCTTCCTGTTTAGCATCCTATTTTTCTAAAGCCAATTCTGATTCCCTCCCAGATATTCTTTTCTCCCTTTCTACTCTCTCTGCTTCTGGGGAACTTCTGCTACTTAGTTATTTAAATGTTAATCGTTTCTCCCCTTTGGTAAAGTATCATCCACGCAACTGATTCTGTAAACCTAACGCAACTAATACAGTATCTAAGACTATCAACAGTAGCTCTCTTTCTTCCAATCAATTCTATGTGGTTCAGTGATCATCATATGCTTTACAGTATACACAAACTCTGTCACCCCAAAGCCCCCATGAACATTGTTTTCTGTCATTCATGTCTCACAGCCTTACTGCCCTAGTCAATGATTTTCACAACACAGACTTTTCATCCCTCCAAACAAGGTACTCTAGGAGCCCTACTAGACCTGGTGTTCACATACAGTGAGTGGTTCCAAAATATTATAGTCCAGGAACTGCTGGGGTCATGTGACCATAAGACAGTGAGGTTTGAGGCCCAACTGAAAGCCAAAAGGGGTCAAGCTTGGTGTAGTTGGGAGGAAACAAGAGGGCTGACTGAGGCAGATGCCGTTTGTTAGAGCACTATGTGGACAATAATTAAACTGAAAAATTAGAAGCTTAAAGCGACAGGACATCTGTGCTAACTGGCAGCAGTTAGCAATTTTCTAGTAAAAGAAATGATAAACTTGCCTCAAATGATCTATATTTAACTGTACCTTAATAAACACTGATGTGAAAAACTGTTTTTTCAATTGTTTTCTTTTTATGAACAACATTCTGAACAGTTCTTTTCCTGGAACCAGTAATTTGGAGTGTTTACTATGTCACGGTTTGAGTACAGCATCCTAAACATGAGCTATTGTCCTATCAGAACCATGCTTAGCGTACTTTCCTCAAACCGTGACATAGTTAAAACTCCAAATTGCTGGTTCTGTGAAGAGAACTGCAACAGAATGCTGCCCATATAAACAAAACAATGCAAAATACAGTTTTTCGTATAACCTTTTATTCAGGTGCAGTTACATATGGATCATTTAGGCTTATGGATATCTTTCTGTAAACTGGAACATTATACACAGCTACCAGTTAGAAATAATTTTCTGTCCTCTTTAAAAAAAAACTTTCTTTGGCCTTCAAAACCAGTCTGAAAATGACAGATAAGAGATTTGATTCAGCACATCCTCTGAAAAATGCAAGCCTCCAAAAATCCACCTGCTGGAAAAACAGTTCCATCCTACAACCAGCCCTGGCAGTTGGGACAAAAGTGCAGCCAGAAGGGGAGCTCTGGTTGGCACCCTTGTTTTGGAGGTATTTCTTTGGTGACTAGAAATCCCCCTAGACCAACCTCAGTTACTTCAACAGAAAGTAAAGATAACAACCAACCCTTTCTTACTACAATTGTCTCCTCACTGTCCTCTACTGTATCTATAAGTGTAAAATTCCTGGGATTTGATGGGTCAATGACTGCTCCTCTGAGAATGGTGGCTAGCCCATGTAGTATTCACAGCATGTTGTCAGTGGCTGCAGCTGCAGAAGTTCTGAGGATGGTGTCAATAGGGACATTGAAATGTCAGTGGTCATGTGGGTGTATGGCTCAGCCAGAAGACGGTCCATGGGAAGTTGAAATTTACAAAGTCTAAATACCACTTATGAGACCACTTTAGCCTGTATTATGAACTTTTTGTTTGAGAGTTCTTTATGAGAGTTCCTGAGCCTATGTTTTACTGCTCCTTGGAAAAATGGAAATAAAAATATTTATTCAAAATATCTTAAAGAAACTGTGGAGTGCTGACCTTTCCCATTACTGCAGGTGTGTGTTTTGGAATCTGAATTTGTTTACCCCGGTAGGTGCACCCACTTTTCTCATGCATGCTTTTTGGAGGAAGTCATTCCAAATACGAGCCATTATTTACTGTGCTTTTATATCTACAGTATATGTGATATTGGGCCAGCGATCAGTGAAGGGGATCACTAGACCACCAGGAAGTATCTATATGTGATATTGGACCAGTGATCAGCGAGAGGTGACCACTACAGCACCATGGAATATCACTATTTGATATCGGTCTGGCAATCATGGGGGGGACTGGAATCACTACCACCAAGGCATGTTTTATTCTGTTTTATTATAAGACCAGCAATCAGTGATTGAGGAAGGTGGAGAACCACTACCACCAGGGAAAACTTAATTTTTTTTAACTACAGGGTCAGTGATTGGCAATCAGGGAAGGGCAGGGACCACTAGACCACCAGGGACATATGTTTTATAATCAATGGGATGGTGACTGCCAATCAAGAAGGGGAAGGACCACTAGACAACCAGGGACATATTTTTTATTATCAAAAGGAAAGTGATCAGAGATCTGGGGAGGGAGGGGGGGGGGAGGGATGACTAAACCATCAGGAAGCTGTTTTTTTTAACAACAAGATGGTGACCGGGGGACCACTAGCCACCATGGACTGTTCATTCTTTATTTCTGGGATGGGTGATCAGTGATGGGCGTGCTACACTCACTGCAGCCTTATGCAAATCAGCCCATAATGGGCATGCAAATGACCACCTAATGCCTTGCATGCCCAATGGGTCCATTTGCATGGCTTCCTTTGTGAATAGGAAATAAAGCCCCTACACTATTCATTGCAGGCCAATGCTCCTGGGTGTATGTCAGGGGCATGACTGGGGTAGTGCTGGTGGTACTGGGGTTACCGCTGTCTCGGACTAGCCCTATTCACAGTCAGATAGCACAGTGCACTATCCAACTGTGAATAGCACTTTGGACACCTGGGCAATCACAAGGCACAACACAAACTTTTGTATTGCCTTTGAGATTTTTTGTGGATCAGGGCCCAGGTCAATATTCATTCAACATAAAACGTGGTCTGTACCTTCATTTTAAAGAGCTAGTGTACTGCTTGGAACAAATAGTCCTTTTCAGATGCAGTCAGCTATCACTTCCAGTATCTGAAGTATTTTTTATTTTCTGCTTGCTAATTAGAAGAGTTTCCACCTGGCAGTACTGGGGTGATGTGTTGAGCAGCACTTGGTCTGGAGGAAAAAAAAGCCAGTTCTGTTCCTCCCACTACATCATCAGAAATGAGGCCAAACACTTTGAGGCACCACAATCCTTGCAGCCTGAGCAGTGACTTTCACAAGCTACCAATCAAAATGCAGGAAATTGTGACGTCACTAGTAACCAGGGAGAGCCAGTCCATGCTGCTTCATGTGAGAGTGAAACCTGGCAGTGAGAAATGGTTATCATTGGTTACTAGTGATGTCATAGTCAGTGTGGTTTCAGTATTGATGTAGCTCCACACAACACTCCAGCACTGCCAGGTGGAAAATCTTCTAATTAGCAAACAGGAAAGAATAAATACTTGAGGTATAAGAAGTGATAGCTGACTACATTTGAAAGTAACAATTAATTGCTGGCAGTTTCCAGGCAGCACAGTAGCTCTTTAAATATAATATAAAGGAAAACAGGTTAAGATTCTGTAGAAAAAACAGTTTAATAACATGACAGCTTGCAAGGACAAGCTGTTAGTTCACAGGAGATTATCTATCTTGTAAAGTTTTTTGAGCCTGTGCTAAAGTTGAATAAGCACATAGTTTCGTTAGTTTGCAGTCTAAATTCCTAGCAGTAAATGACAAGAGACAAGACACAATGAATAAAGGGACATAGTCTGAGGCAATGTAAGAACTGAGTATAGTAGTTTAACCTGGCAGTATAGCCTAGAGGTTAGAGTAACAAGCTGTGACTGAGCTTGCTCCAGCAGACCTGGGTTTGATTTCCACAACCTCCACTGGGATACTGTGTGACTAAGCAAGTCACTGCTTAACCACCCCAGTGCTCCTGGGCCACCCTGAAAACAGGCACTTGTGCCTAGTGGGCCTTACCTGGTTACCAAAGAATAACACAAAGAAAAAAGCTTATACTGTTGCAACAGTGACGTATTTATGGTGACTCACTGTTGTCGACACTGACAGGGGTGACCGTGATTTCTGGTCACCGGCTGTCAGGTGAACTTTCCCCCTGAACAGTTTTTCCTCTTTCCCCCTGACATGCACATCCCCCAGAGTTAGTTACATGTATATAAAGTCCGTGGGGAAAAGTTTGGTGCTTTGTCATAAGGCACTGTAAAGCCAGGCAGCGGATTTCCTGTGCCCATGTTGGTGTTGATAAAAATGTTGTTGCACCAACATGGTGGAACCAGAAAAGTAACCACTGGCTACCTTGTTCAGTCTGTTAAGCAAGGTGTACACTGCTAACAAAAGTGACTTGGTGACTGAAGGAGGGTAACAGAACAGGCTGACACAGTAGATGACAGGTGATGGTCTGACAGGAGACATATACATGCATATTTTTAAAAAATGTAGTAGCATGCACACACAGACTATCCTGGACCCTTCCACCCATCCTTTTGTACTGATGTTTTTTTTTTATAAGCCAACTTTGTTGTTTGCGTTGTCAGCGATGGACCCCATAGTTTTGACAATTTGTTTTTGCTCAAGTCAGGATGCACATGCCCACTACAATTGTTTTATTTATTTTCCTTTTATCTTTTTATTTTATTTTTTGTAGTACAGTGCCATGAAAACAAAACTGGTAATTATGTAGATGGAATGAGGAAGCACTATGAAAGAGTATGTACACACAAAGAGTACTACATAAAGGGTGGAGTTTCCCACGCACCCGTTAGAACTGATTTTTGGTTTTTGTTAAGCCAGCTTTGTTGTTCATGTTGCCAGTGAGGGGCTCCCACAGTTTCTACATTTTTTTAACCTCAGTTAAGGTGCACATGCACACTACCTTTTTTTTATTTTTATAGTACAACACCTTGAAAACTAAAGTAGTAAGTATGTAGACAGACTGAGGTAGCACTGTAGTTTGTAAAAGAGAATACCCACTTTTGTGTAGCATTTGTAATTTTATTCTTTCATACAGGATGATCAATTCAGAAGCAGCAGATCAGTCAGAACTCAGAATGAGGTTCGATATTATCCAAGAAATATAGAAACTTGGCATAGGATACACAACTGGAAGACAGCTACCAGAAATCAATACAGTAATTTACAACTTTAAGTTAACCTAAAAAATAAAAGATTGAATAAAAATGTGTGAGTATAAAATTCTTACGTATGTCCCACAGATTGAGAGAGTAGCCCCTAGCTTTTGTAGTCTTGCTATACAGCATTCAGTGGAAGAAATAAAATGGTGACTGGTGTGAGACAGGACATGAATGACATGAGAGACAGGCTGAAGCAACATTCCCTTTCGCCCAGTAGTACTGTTCTTCAACATCATTGTCAATAGGCTGATCATCACTTCTGTCCGAGCAGTGCTTTGGAAGTGCCCCATAGTATTCTACAAATACACTGTAATTTAATTAAAATAAAAGTTAGAATTTCAACATTTTCTGGAAGGAGTTTTTTCTTCCTATTACTAGTGATATAGCCATCAGTGCTACATATTCTTTCTGAACAGACACTCATTGATGGGCAACTTAAATAGTAAAGGGCCACTTTTTGTAATGATGGCCAGACCACACCCTTTTCATGCCAGAACTGAAGTGGTTCATCATGGACATTTATCTTTCTGGGATCCTTTAAGAAGTCATCCATCACACTGCTTGCTGAGTAGCTTGTAATGGGAGAAGTAACAGCACTGTCTTTCTCTATATTATCCGGTCCTACCCAAAATGTTGTCCATGGAGGCACCATACAAATTACCCATGGGTTCTAATTCAAAATCTATTGTCATTTTTAGAGCAACTTTATTAATTAGCAGTCCTTTATAATGGTTGAGGCCTATGCAACCAGATTGGTGAAGACCTGGCAAACAGGTTTTGAAATGTGGATCTAACATTGTTGCTATCACATAATGTTCAGATTCCAAAATTGTGACAATCCTGTGGTCCGTTTCCAAACACAAAGACAGTTTTTCAGCAAAAGTGACACCTGTGCTTGCACCTTGCTCATCAAATGTTTCTTGGAATCTTTCCAGTATCTGCATGAGAAGACTTATCAATGAAATTACTTGACTTATCGTTGCGCTGTCAGCACTCACTTCACGTGTTGCTTCCTCAAATGACTGTAGCAACTGACATAAATATGACACAAGATTCCACAGCCCAGAGGTAAGTGTAACATCCCCTTTCCCCACTGCATGGTTCATGGAGTACTGGTACACTGCTTTGCATTGTTCCTGGAGCCTCTGTAACATGTAAAAGGTGAAGTTCCATCTAGCAGCAACTTCTTGTTTTAGCTAGTAAATTGGTAAGTTATTGTGTTTTGCAGTTCTCACAAAATTGTACAAGCCTTTGCAGAGTGCCTAAAGAGACCACTTATCTCACCTGCAGCACCCAGCATACTTCTGTATACTTCTATCTTCACTGAGAAAGTCCTGTGCCACTAGACTGAGTGTATGTGCAAATCATGGTAATGCACCTGGGAAACAAAACATAGGGAAGAGTACACAATGGGGGGGTAGTAACAACAACAGAAATGAAAAGGGACCTGGGTGTAATGATATCAGATTTCTTAAAGGTTAGCAAGCAATGTGAGAAGGCAGTAGGGATGGCTGGAAGGATATTGGGATATATAGGGAGAGACATCTCCAGTAGAAAACAGAAAGTTGTTATCCCTCTGTACAGACGGTTGATGAGATACCATCTGGAGTACTGTGTCCAGTTCTGGAGACCCCACCTCTACAAGGACATAGACAGGATGGAGGCAGTCCACAGGAGGGAAGCTAAAATGGTGCAAGGTCTGTAGCAGACGCCATATGAGGAGAGACTTAAGGCGCTTAATATGTATACCCTTGAGGAAAGAAGGGAGAGGTGGGACATGATAGAAACTTTTAAGTACCTCAAGGGAATCAAGTCCAAGAGGGGCATCTTTCAGAAAAAGAGATGTGCAAGAACAAGGGGACACAATTTGAAGATAGAAGAGGGATGGTTCAGGGGCAATGTAAGGAAGTATTTTTTCACAAAGAGGGTGGTGGATGCATGGAACGTCCTTCCTGAGGAGGTTGAGGGGTCAAAAACAGTGGGGGAATTCAAGAATGCATGGGACGGACATAAGACAATCCTTGTGGGGGGGTTAGGAAGAAATAGACTGTTGCTTAACTAGGATCTGCAGGTTATCCAGCATGCAGGGAAAAGGGCACACTAGGTGGGCCAAGTGGTCCTTATCTGCTATCAAAGTCTATGTTTCTATGTTTCTAAATGTAGAAACCCACCACCCTCTAAAGAGCTATTGACTCCTCAAAGAAAACTTTAAAAATAATAATTAGGTACAATTCTGCTTGCATTCCAAGAAAAAAGAAAGCAGCAGCAATGGCAAACAAGGTGCTGGGATGCATATCTAAGGGGATCAGTATTAGGAGAGAGGAGGTTATACTGCCCCTGTACAGTTCCATGGTAAGGCTGCATCTAGAGTATGGGAGTTCAGTACAGGTGCCCACATCTCTAAAAGGACATTTACCTGCTGAAGAAGGTCCAGAGTAGGGCTACAAAGATGATAGTGTGTCAACAGGGTAAGGCATATGAGGAGAGATTGAGGGCACTAAACATATACTCTCTGAAAGACAGGGGAGAGAGAGAGAGAGAGACAGGATACATGATTGGGACCTTCAAGTACTTGAAAGGAATAAATAAGCTTGATAAGGAGAGGTTCTTTAAGCTGAGTGGCAACCATGACACTAGGGGGCACAGTCTTAAGCTAGAGGGTGGGAGGTTTAGGAAGGAGGTCAGGAAGCATTTCTTCACAGAAAGGGTGTTGGACTCTTCGAATGCACTGCTGGAAGAGACCATCTTGTTGAAGACAGTGGGCAGCTTTAAGAGAGAATGGGATTGGCATGGGGGAAAGTAAGGATCATGGGTAGGAAGGATGGGAGGAGTGGGAAGGGAGGGCAGGGACATTAGCTCAAGCTGTGGACCCTGCAATTCGAGCAGACTTGATAGACCAAATGGCCTTAATCTACTGGCTTCTTTGTATGTTCGTATATTTTATATATTTCTCCTTCCCATAAGGTATTACTAAAGAAATGTGTACAGATCATTTTAAGTCCATCTGCCTCTGTAGCTTATTCCCTCCTTCAAGTCATAATCCTCTGTTGTAGCATCACAATCTGTTGCCATGGGAGTAACTGTGATGTCACAAGCAGTGCTCTGACTTCACGTAGGGAGAAAGCAGTAGGAATAGATGAACTCTTCAGGAACAAAGATCCTGTTTTCATGCAAATGTCCTCACTACTAAATAATGGGGAGGAGGAATACAGAACTAATGGGAAATACAAGCTGGACAGTGCCTAAATATTATGTTTTGTTAAAGTTCTCCTGAACACGTCAACAGCTCTTTAATGCTTTCATAATGTTAGCTCAATTAATCAATCTTTATTGATCAGCTCATCTGAGCCTTTACAAATTATTATTTACACACATCTTTTAAAAAGCACCAGTGTAGATTGCACATATTCCCAGACATTCAATTGGTTACATCAGTTAAAAAATAAACACATTGGGTGGGATATTCAAAAGGGTTGCACCATGCACAACCACCATTGTGCCCGTCGCGATATTCAAAGAGCATGCAGCACAAGCGCAACTCCCAATGTACCAGGCGCATCAGTAATGTATGCAGCGCAAGTGTGGGTGTGTGCCCATGCATATGTGGCACATCCTGATATTCAGCCCAGGATGTATCGGGTGGAATATGCAGGCACAACTCCACCTTGCGCCGCTCAGGGGGGCGCAAAGTTGTGCCTGTAAAAACAGGGAACAAGTCGGGGACACCCACAGGTAGGCTGCCATATTGCAGGGTGCAACACAGCAGCCACTTTCCATGGGTGGCCACCTGACCTCCTGAAGCATTGACCCCATGCCCCCTGCCCAGGGAGTTGTGTGCCCCCCGCCTCATCACCCAATTGCGGGCATATGTAAATAATAATCCTGGTGGTCCAGTGGACAGCTCCCTATCACCCGATCATGGGCACACATAAAGAAACTCCACGGTGGTCCAGTGGAAACCCCCAGTGCCCGAATGCTGGCATAGGTATGTAAAATCCCTGGTGGTCCAGTGGAATGTCTCACATCACCCAATCATGGGCAAATGCCTAGGTAACAACCCTGATGGTCCAGTGGAACCACCCCTATCACCCGATCACAGGCAAATGCCTAGGTAACAGCCCTGGTGGTCCAATGGACCCCATCACCTGATCGTGGGTGGACAGTGCAGCCAATGCCCTGGTAGAACAGTGGAACCCCCTCCCACCCACCCACTGGGTCCCCACCACCCATCACCCCCCAGTCAGCGGTGGGTGGCAGAACCCACCTGCATGCCTCCCGGCCGCCTGCCGACTGACAGCATACAATGCAGTCTGTACACCCTATTGGTCCCGCATGGACCAATGGGTGTGCATCCCATACTGCACTACACAGGCCCGACTTGTGAATGAACGCTGGACCACCAAGGCTGTTACCTAGGCATTTGCCCGCGACTGGGCGATGGGAGACCTTCCACTGAACCACCAGGGATTTTACATACCTATGCCCACATTCGGGCACTGGGGGGTTTCCACTGGACCACTGGTGGGAGTTGGATTACGTGTGCCCATGATCGGACGATAGGGAGCAGTCCACTGGACCACCAGGGATATTGTTTACTTATGCCTGCGATCGGGCAATAGAGAGCGGTCCACTGAACCACCACAGATAACATTAACATATGCCCATGATTAGGCGTATGGGTGCGGGGTCCACCAAGAAACTGCAGGGCGTTGATCCCTGATGGCTGCAGCCTGGCAGGGCACCAGGGGCAAGTCGCTGGTGATTGGCGCACCACATGCAAATGGGGCCATAATTACATGCAAATGGCCTCATTTTCACCTGCATGAATAATGGACTCATTTGCATACCCAGTGCTGAATATCGCAGATGCTGAACTGCACTTCGCCATGATCCTCTCCCGTTCTGCCACTTGCACCTGGTGCAGTGCCACTGCACCGTGCACAGTGCGTACTCCCTCAGTGCCATATTCAACAGTGTTGAGCCATGGTGCAGCACCATTGAATATCGCCTGGTTCATGCCCTGGCGCAGCCCAGTTGAGCTGCACCGAGGCTTGCGCCACAGCCAGGCACAGTCTGAATATCCCACCCATAGACTCAAAAAGTAGACCCCATTTTACACAAAAATTACAAGAACAAATGAAAGGTTTCCACTTCCTAATTCTTTTGGTAATGTAAATATAATTTGCAAGATAAGATAATCAGTCAACAGCAAAATAAGGCCCAAAATATGGTGGCTCATTTTGGTAACCAGGGGAAATCATCTGGGATTTTTTCCAGATTGTACCAAGCTGTATTAACCACTCCACACCCCTGCAGCAAACCAGTAACAGGCCATCTCAAAGAGATTGGAGTAAGTACACAGACATCAAGCACAGATGTAGATTCCGAGACTCCATGCTCAAGTACTTTGTCCAATAGAGTTACCCTTGCCTGGTTTCACTAAGTCAAACTTGTGCCAACCTATGTAACCAGCGCAGACACGTCAGTTCTAGAAAAACTGCTAGGGGCACCATGCAGCGCATGCTGCTCCATGTCCCACTGGCTCTCCCCAGAACCGACCACTCCCACCAGTCACACTCGAGGCACATAGGATAGAACCCTGTGCTGCAGGCCAGTCTCCTCAATATGGGTCATTTTATCCTGCAATATGATACCTGGCAGCCCACAACCCACCTGGCAGCCCACAACCAAGCTAAATCTGCGACATCCCACTCCACACTCTAATGTGGCCACCACTGGATGTCGTCATAGATGCTATGCAGCCACACCACACTACACACCTCCAGACCATTCTCAGGTCCACCCCACAGTAACTAAACTACATCACACATCCATAGCCTTAGCAAGCCAGTGCAGCTCTCAATTATCCATGATTACAAAAGTCTTCTGACATGAATTTGATGTCTTCTAACCAAGAACTCCTGTGTTCCGGTTTAAGATCTGATAAAGTATCCCCAAAAAGCAAACATACAATATTCATTAACACAGTTATTAAAGAATATATACATATATGGAGACAATAGTAATATATATCAGGTCCACAAGTTTCAAATTGTCCAAGGCACAGTCTAATAATCTAAGCATCGCTTCTCGAGTTCCCCTATTTTTAAAGCTCCTAAAGTTCATTAACACTGAAAGCATCCACTCAATACGGCTGTCTTGCCTCTATTTTCTTTTCCCTTTGGTAAATTTTGTGAAAGTATAAAAATATATTAAAAGCAGTACCTCTGAGTATGAGACTTTCATAAACTATCACCTCAAATCACTCAACAGTAGTCTGAAGTCTAAATCTATATCCAGAATAGGAACCGTTCACAGCACCATTCTCTCCCTTACTAGGGGTCTTTTAGGATCGAGGAGAAAGAAACCAAGCCACATTTCTTTTCACAGATCTGAAGGGCAGCCATCCTCAAGTGGCTCATCAATCTGCCAAACTCATTCCTTCATTATCCTTAGTTCTCCGACTCTGGAACTATATGGCTGTGGGCCGCTGGAGAAACAAACAGGAAATGAATGCTCGAGTGAGCACAGTACATTTTAAGCATTTATTAATCAACCCCCATCCCAGGCAATGGTGCCATACCTTTTAAAATAAGGTACAAGCATATCAGCACTTATAGTGCAATTACATCACCTGCATCTTCTGCCATCATCAACTCCTCTTGAAAATCTTCCTTGATATGGGAACAAATCATGACTGACCGCTTCTGGTCAAAATAGAGCCAAAAACACTCTCTTCAAAACTAGCTGTGGTAATTACTCATAGCAGCCAATTCAGGGCAGAAGTGTGTGTTTTTTTTTGGTATTTTCTCTATTTTAAAACTCAAGAAGCATTCACCGTGACACTCCCAACCAAACTTTGCCAGGTTGACAGCACAACGGTAATTGGCGGTCGGTTACTATGAAGGGACACCACAGATTTTGACCAATTCAATAAATACTAAGGGGACACCACAGATTTTGGCCAATTCAATAAATAATAAGTACAAAATACATTTTAAAAAATCATTAGCAGTAGTACAAAAAGAAACTCTCCTTGACAGGATAAAGAGGAGCACACAAGAGCAGAGCTGCACTGTAGCCATCTTGCTGCTCCAACCCACTCAATCAGCTTATTTAATCCACATTGCTGTATGTTAATTCCTAATATTAGCTCTGTTGTCTGTAACCACAAATCTTGGGTAAAGGCTATTAGGGGAAAACCATTCTGAGAACCACTTCTTTGGCCATGTAAAATGTTCACACCAGTGTGATTTTCTTTGTTGAAACTTGCAATACAGAGGGCACCTGTTTTTGAGGATTGTATTGGTCCCTGGTGGTGCCATAAGATGTTGCTGAGGAAAATGATACCCAGTGGGTGGTGGCAGTCATGTAGTCTACTGTTTGACCACTCATCCACATATCTGTTGTTATATGTACTTCTTCAATAGCCAATGACTGCAAGGCCCTGTTTTCCTTCTGGCTTAGTTCCCTATAAAGAGTTTGCACAACTTTTCTGGAGCAATATATCCATGATGGCAGCTGATACCAAGAGGCAGCAAGTTTTATCACCTTCCGAAACCAAACAGAGTCAGCAATAGAAAATGGGTGCACGTCCAGTGCAATCATTGTAGATATTGTTTTATTTAACTGCTTAACAGCTGGATGGATTTGGTCATATTTAGTTCCCCGTTCAAAAACCTGCTGCATTGTTAACTGTTTCTGAGGTGCGACTGGCACACTAAAAAGGCTGTATGAGACAGAGAAGAACTCATTCTGTTTTCAATTGGTGAGTGCAGGTAAAGGGGGTGATGCAGTTAAAGTTCTGCTCAGCGTATGAGGGGTTTTATGCTGTATATGGAAAAACGTAGCTTTACCACCAGTGTGAGTACTAGCATTAACCTGTGTAGCATCCAATGCCATGCCACCTTGTGACTTATTCCTGGCCTACTGAGTGGATGTATTCACTGTAAGTGTCTCATTAAGGTTGATGTGCCAAGGTTGCTTGCCTGTCTTCCTCTGCTAAAGGCCTTGCATAAACAGCATATTGCTTGCATACTGTTCCTTGGGTCAAGGTAAAAAAAACTCCAAATGGAAGAGGATGTCCTTTTCATTTTTGTCCCTGGCATTGCAACTTCTGAATCATCATCTGGCATGTCTATGTTAATTTCTATATTTCGTTTATTTTCCTCAGTGTTCTCACTGGATGTTTGGGTGTGAGGCCTGTCCTCAGCAGAGGAGAAAGGCAAGCCAGGCATGCTTTCCTTTTCACTGGCTCCAATGACCTTTCCTCTGATGACCTTTCTACAGGTGTTTTGGTCTGGCATCTCACAGGTTCCTCTGGCTCCAAGCCCTCATTATTAGAGTCCCCATCGTACACTGCCCGTGTTTCAGGAACGTACTCACTGCCACTGCTATCTACGTGGTCTGACTCTGTAAAGCTCACAGAGGAATGAGAAATGGCAGAATCTAAAGAAAGTGGCACAATGTATGCATGTGTGCTTATTCTTTTAGTTCCACTATGTGTAATGCCTGCAACTGCCTTTATTTTTTTAATAACTGTACCTTTGGCAAATCTACTCTTCTTAGCTGCTGGTTCATAACCCAAGCTTTTCTTGCTGCATTTTACTTGGCCTGCATTTGTTAACTGGGTATCACCTGCAGCAGCAGGCAAACATGATGGGATCTCAGAAGACAAGGACTTGGAGCATGAGGAAGCTTCAATCAGTAAAGAGGATGCACCTACTGCAGTAGGAGAAGCACTTTGTGTGACTGTTTTTTTTCTTCTGCCTTGCTGGGCCAATTCTCAAAGCATTGACTTTGATGCAAGGTGTCTGCATCACACAGTAGTATTGCAAGGGGCCCCTTGTATCAAAACATACAGATTTTGTTATTCGCAAAGACCCCTCCTACACTACACCAGGACTCAGTGTGCCAAACCGGCCCTACCAGGTCTGCACCATGCAGCTGGGTCTGCCATGGTGCTAGTGGCATGCAGCAGACACCAACTGCCATGTCCTATCTAGGATTCTCTAAACCCTCCCAGAAGGCACACTTCTAAGTACCATTAGACCAGCCAGAGCTGGTCTAATGGTACTTAGAAGTGTACCCTCTTGGGGGGGGGAGGCGTGGTCTGGCCACCAACATGATGGCTGCCTAATTCCTGAGCTCTCGCCATGCTGGCCACAATCCTAGCTCAGGCACTGTGATCCCAGAACATCATAACCAATAAAACCATCTACATGTTTGGGTGATCTCACTCCTACTGTCCGGCGATCGTAGTAGCCAATTCCAACATGATTTACAGTGTCTGTAGCACCGGTTTCTTCTGGCCCATGCCGCTGCCGTTAGGCCACATAGGCCCTTCTCCAGTTGCCTGATCCCTGCGGCCCCCTTCCAGCGAACCTCTACCTCGGTGACCCATCTGCTCTAGTGCAGTCGCAAGGGGTGTCGCTGGTGTTAACTCTCAGCTGCTATTATTTAGTCGATCCGCAGCATGGCTGCTTAAGGCCCCCTTAACCAGCTGCCTCCCGGGCCCCTTTCTCCCTCCCTGGCTATGTCGGTAAATGACTCACTGCACTATATTACCCAAATGCTGGAAACCCTACTGAGTAGAGTAGATGATGTCAGTCTCTCTCCCCATCCCTAGCACGGTTGCTGAAGTTAGACAGCTGCAGGACAAAATGAATGTGGCTGAGCAACAGGTGAACTCCTGCAAGCAACAGCAAGTGAAGCTCTGGCACAGGGTCCACTCTCACGAGGAGCAGCTCGCAATTTTGTGATCCAGGATTGAGGACCAGGAAAATAGGGGATGGTGCAATAATCTGCACATTATTGGGCTTCCAGAAGAGGCTGAGGGGCTGTCTGTGGAGCGCTTCCTTAATGAAGCCATCCTGGAGCTGTTGTGGGAATGTTGAAGGGGCCCTGTTGATGTTGAAAGGGCTCATCAAGTATCTGGCAGGAAAGACAGAGTGAACCACGCCCCAGACCCATTTTAGCCTACTTCCTCAGATTTACCATGAAACAGCAAATTCTGGGAGCTGACAGAGATTTGGGGAAGGTAACTGGCAGAGTGCACAAATCTCTTTTTATCAAGATTTTGCCCAGGAAACAGCAGCCAGAAGAAGAGGTCCTGGGCCCCTTAAACGATTTTTGTACCACCACGACTTTTGCTTCAAATTTAAGGGACTCACCAAGTTGCTGGTATCCAAATAAGGGAATGAACTGCTTGCTGAACATCCTAATGAAGTGGAATGCTGGCTCTGTAAATTTTGGCCTAATCTTTAGCTTCCAACTATGAGTCCCAAGAAGTTTTGGAAAACAAGTAGAGTCCTGCCTCCCTCCAGGAACCATAGTGCAAGCCACCATGCCCCAGGGGACAGAATTTCCATAGGACTGGTACCACCTGCTTTAAATTCCCCCATGGCTTCTCTGCCGGCCGCGGATTTCCAGCTCACACAGAAACCCACTGCACCTGCTTCTGGTTCTGATTTGCCTCAACTGCCCCAGTGTTTGCCCTCCTCCTCTCCCAGGCCCTGACAATGTGCCAGGAGCGGGTCGTCCCCAACTCTGGACTTTTGTCTGAATGCACCTCCTGCTAAAATGTCTAGGGAAGATGAGCACTCCTCTCCTGTCACACCGACGGCTATCCCGGATGAATCTTCAGTTATGAACACTGCTCCACCCTCCGAATGGGCTGATTACCCTGATTCTTCACTGCTGGATACTGTGGATCTGTCTGTCCCAGTGCGACCTGGCCTACTTAGCTATGCAGTGGCTGCTGCCTTGAAGATGTCCACACCTGTTGAAGCCCTTCAAGGCTCTCCTGGGCTGGTCAAAGAGCTCCCTACCTAATTTTTGGATGTTTACACCTCCCTTTGATGTCTGGTGTTCTGTATGTTGGGAATGTCTGTTGTGCGCTGTGGGTCCCTGGTTTAATGGGGGTTATTCATACCACTTTGACTATTATATTTGAGCAGGGGTGAACGAGTTGGGACTTCTGTGACTCCCCCCTCCTAGATCTGGGACCTCCCTAATTCTTGGGCTCTGTTGCGTCCCATAGAGCTAATCTGCCTATACTTTTGATGGGCCTTCCTATTATCATAACCCCCGCCCCCGGCTAATTGGCCTCAGGAGGGCAGATGCCCCCATGTGTATACCCCGCTCCAGGCACAACCTAAGGCATGCTTCTATTAGGTGGGCTGCACCCCTACTTGTGTGTTATCCCCTACTGTTGCTGGCACTACACGGCCTATACCCAAGTTGGTATAAGGGATTTCCCCTTTACCCTTATTATCCCCTGACCCTGCTCCCCCCGTACACTCCCTCTTTCCCATTACTACTCCTTCCCCTACCCTCTTCCCTTCCCTTCCCTTCCCACCCCAACTACATCCCTTGACCTTCCCCTTCCTGTTGTCCTGGTGCCAGACCCGGATTATGTACCCAGCTGAGGAGGACTCGTACCTTGTTGGTTACTGTACTCCCTTCTCTGGGGTTTTCGAGCTTGCGTAGCTGAGGGTAGCTGCTTTCAGCTACCTTCTTTCACCTTGGCTCTGACCCTTTAGCATGTTTACCCTTGAATTACCATTTCTTCTGATCACCTTGAGCAGTGTGTTCTAGTTTAATTCTTATCATAAAAAAGTTGTTCCTACATCAGAATTGTGCATATCTTGTGTTCCTGCACTGTACTGATACAAGTTCTTGTTTTTGCCTTTTCCAGTTTGTGCTGCATGTGCTGGTAGCAGTCTCGACTGCTGTTGTGGTTTACACCTTCTCTTTGTGATTGCTGTAACTTGTAAAAGTACTCCTGGGTAAGACCTCCTTTTGATTGTGACCCTTTCCTGGCCAGTGTTTTTCTCCATGACCTGAGTAAGTACCCTTCGTATCTTATATAGTCTAGGTTGACGACATGGCAAGCCCATCTATTTGCGGTATGCAATTTGTATCTTGGAATGTGGAAGGGCTCAACCATCCTATCAAGAGAACTAAGGTGTTGCAATATCCTCGATCAATCCATGCAGATATTGCATTCCTACAGGAAACACACCATTTACAAAGATCAGAGCTATGGTTGAAGAAGTCTTGGGTGGGGGCTGTCTTGGCTAGCTCAGCCACGTCCAAAACTAAGGGTGGTCATCCTTATCCAGAGGTCCTCTCCTTGGGTAGCAGAGGAAGTGAAGAAAGAGTCACATGGCAAGTGGGTGGTGGCCAAACTCTCATCTCAGCATATTCTTCTGCATAAGACATCTTCTCACTCTTAAAGCCAGGAAGTGGCTGGTTCAAACAACCTTTCTACCCTGCTTGATTACACAGATTTTCTTTACAGCCACTGCTCCCAGCATGCACTACAGAAACTTGATACACTCTACCACTGAGCCCTGAGATTAATACTTGATATGCCACTTACCCATCGCAGGCTATTGGTTGGCCACCCCTCCTTCTGAGGAGGCAAATAAATGCCCTTACATGGATCTTCAGGGTGCTCTCCAACAAACTCCCACCTCACATCTGTAATCTATTCGAACGGTCAACAGGCATATATGTCTTATGGAATTCCTCCCTTGTCCTCCTTAAGGTGCCATGAACAAGGACCCATCTTGGCACAGCTGCCATAAGCTCCTTCCTACCATCATGCTGGAATACTTCACAAAAAGTTCTTAAACTCTCCTACCTGCCCAGCCCTTATGTATTCAAACAACTGCTTCTCAGGTGCCTGAAAACTGTGTGTGACTGTTTCAGGTAATCTTTGATATACAAATTGAACATATCCTTAACTCATGGGTTCTCCTGGCCTAACTATTCCCCCTGTAGACTGAAAACCTCTAGAGCAACTACACATCCCATAGCATCTTCTCTGCTTCCCAGATGTGACTCTGGCTACCTTTTGCTTGCAAACCTTGCTATTCTTGAGAACTGGTTCAAGGGTACCCCGGCCACTCACAGAGGGCCCTCTCTTGTTAGATGGATAACAGGCCTGAAATATGAAATTAATTCCATCTTGCACCAGAAGGCTGAATGGTTGCTTCTTAGGTCCAAGCATGCCTACTGGGATGGAGGTGAAAAAGGTGGAAGACTTTTGTTTTTTTGGTTTCGCAAATAGTAAGCGACGATTTGCATCCATGCCCTTTGCATCCCTTCAGGGAGAACAGTCTCCAACCCCCTTGAAGTTAATAAAACCATGACACAGTTCTACGAAGCTTTATATCAATCCCAATTGACTCTGTCTCCTCCCCAGTTAGAGCAAAAGTTTGCTGAATTCTCTCAGGGGTTCACCAAGCCCGCTCTTACCCAGGCCCGGATAGCCAGTCTGTATGCCCCGATCTCTGCTGCAGAACTACATCTGGCCCTAGATCATATGGCCAAGAGGAAAGCACCAGGCCCTGATGGTATGTCAGTGGAACTGTACCAGGCATTAGGGGACGAAGTTGTTCAGCCATTGCTGCTGGCCCTCCAGGAGGCCCACTCCTCTGGCACTCTTTCTCCCACTATGAGGGAGGCTCTTATTACCCTATTACCAAAATAGTCAGATGATCTGCTAAATTGTGTTAATTTTCATCCAATCTCTTTATTATCTGTAGACACTAAGCTGTTAGTGAAAGCTTTGGCTACTAGGATGCTGGGTGTACTGCCCTCTATAATATACCTGGTGCAGGTCGGCTTCATGCAGGGCAAATCTGGGGTGGATAACACCAGGCTGCTTTTAAATCTTAAATGGGTAGCATCCAGGTCCTCCCTCCCCATGGCTGCACTTACCATTGGCTTCACCAAAGCTTTTGACTCGACTGAGTGGAATTATTTGCATGAGAACTCCGCTCCTATGGCTTTGGTCCCCAATTCCAGCAGTGGGTGGCTACTTTATATAGCTTCCCGATGGCGAAGATCCTGACTAACATCACAATCTCGCCCCCTTTCCCCCTTTATGGGGGACCCGGTAGGGTTGCCCGCTGCCACTCCGTTGTTCCTGGTGGCACTCAACCCTCTGATTTGGGTTTTCATTGCCTCGAATGAGGTCTCCAGCTTCGAGGTAGCTGGTACACCCTAGTTGGTTGCAGCATATGCCAACGACCTCCTTCTCACCCTGACTCAGCCTCAGCAGGCATTACCTGCAATGTTGATGCTTCTCCACCGGTTCCCTGCGGTATCTGGCCTCCAGGCAAATCAAAAGAAGGCTGCATTGGCCCCCCTTAATGGGGCTTGCTCGAAAGATTGTCTTCAGGGTACAGCGCTATCTTGGGCCCCCAAAGGGTTCTCTTATCTGGGCCTCGTCATCCCCTCTAGATGGGTCGAGCTGGAGTCGGCCAGCTTCTCCCCCCTTCTGCCTCAGCTTTCCACTGAAGTGACAAGGTGGCAGAAGCTTCAATTGTCCCTGCCTGGGAAGGTGGCTGCAGTATGCATGCTTCTGTTGCCTTGCCCTATGTATTTGTTTAATAATCTCCCTATTCATCTGTCTCCCAAGCTTTTCACTTCATTACAGAAACTGTAGTTTAATTTCTTTTGGGAGGGGAGACCCCCTAGAAGGAATGTATACAAGTTAAGAGTGCATTGGTCGAAGGGGGGTTTGGGAGTCCCTTGGCTACAAGGCTACCACCTGTCTTGTATGGTGGCGCATGCCTCCAAATGGTTTGTTCCGACACCCTCTCCCTCTCTGCTTTGGGTCCAACTTCAAACCACCTTGGTGGGTGGACCTTTCCTGGGTGCACTTTTTGGTCCCAAACCCCATCCATGGAAGACCTGTCTCCAGTACTGGATGAGACCAGGAGGGCTTGGTACCATCTCATGTCCCTTTCGCTGACTCCTCACTGGTCGCAGGCGCCTCTAGTACAATACTCCTCCATGTGCCACAACCAGCGGATCGTTGTGGGGTAGCTCTCTGTATTGGTCCTCTTGGGAAGCCCAGGGTATCCATTGAGTCCAAGACCTATACCTACCTGACTCTAACACTCTACTGTCTTTTGTACAGTTGAAGGAAAAGTTCAACCTCCCCAGTAAAGACTTTTGGCAATACCTGCAAATTCGCAGTGCTATTGGAGATCTCTCCAACACATGTAGGCCAGATAACAAATGGGCCTGGCTTAACACTTTATACAAGTTCTCATCCTTCAGAGGTCTAATTGGTTGATTCTACAGGACATGGAGGGATTCCCAACTGGATTCCACTGCTCCCTGTAGGTTGAAATGGCATGTGCTGCTGAATTCTGATATCTCCGAGAGTTGATGGGCGTGTTACCTTAGACAGGCACACTGTATTTATAAAGATACTAAGAGCCGCTTCCTTCAGTTGAAGCTGATGCTTTTCTGGCACTGCACCCCAGTGGCCTTGCACTCTAAAGGTCTGCTGGGCCACTCCAATTGTTGGCACTGCCACATACCTAATGCACATCTATTACATGTGTTATGGTCTTGCCCGCAGCTTACTTCCTTTTGGGCCACAGTGGCTGCTGATTGTGCAGGTGTGGTAGGATCCCCAATTTCTCTTGCAGATTCTAAGCTCTTCCGAGGGGACACTTCATCCCTGCTTGCTCTGCCTAAGCCCCAGTGGGAATGGGTTGCTCTTGCGTTATTGGAAGCCAAAAGATTATTGATAATGTATTGGCGCCAAGCGGGCATATCTCCTAAGGCCTCCTGGCATGTCGCCTTGGCCCAGCTCTCTCTTCTTGAACGTTTGTCCTATGCCCATACCGGATGACTGGATGTGTACCTGGCCAGGTGGGACTTATACCTTCACTCTCCTCTATGTAAAACCCCTACTTCCCCTAGAACCCCTCTCTTACTATTTAGGTTAAGACCTGTGGGTCATCCTGCACTTGCCACTCCCAGTTTTCTCAGGGAAAGTGTAAGCCTGCGACTCCAGGTGGTGTAGGTTACTACACCTAGTTCTTTTATTGCTTGTTTAGTGTACATTGAGTGTGGAAATGTTGGTGTACTGTTATCTTCTCAGTACGACTGGATCTAATTCTATATGTTTTTAAACATTGTATACCTTGGTAGAAATGCTTTGTATAATGTGCTATGCCTTTCTGTAATTATTCAATAAAACTTTCTATGATAAAAAAAAGAAATGTGCCATCTTGGAGGGTTTAGAGAATTTGTGCCATACCTGGAGCCCTCCCTGGGCAGGAGGAACATGTGCCATGGTCCCAACTCCCAACTCCAATCCATTGTTGATAAAATAAAACAGTTCCTGTTGGATAGCCCTTCCCCCAACCCTCAATGTCCCCTTTACACATAAATAAAGAACTCCCTGGTGTCCAGTGGTCTCCCCTCCCAATTCCCTTAAAATATACATCCCCTCCTTGGTATCTAGCAGTCCCCCCCTCTATCAATGATCCCCAGTAACATGTAGCATATAAAGGGTATAGATTTAAGATGCTGAAACTTGGAATCCCAAAACTGATGGGACTGAGTTCAGTTTCCTAACATATTTAGATACCCAAAAGGAGGAAGCCGATGCTGACTATACCAACAAAACAAATCAAGGACCAAGCATCCAAGCTGGATCATCAGAGAGGTAATGGAGAAGACGAGGGATAAGAGAAGGGCCTTCTGAACCTACAAGAGAGCCAACAGGGCAGAGGATAGGGAGAACTATGTGAGGAAATCCAGGGAAGTGAGCAGAGCGGTCAGGACTGCAAAGGCAGCAAGGAAAGGAAATTAGCACAGGGGATTAGGAAAGGAGAAAAGGATTTCTTCAGGTATATCAGGAAAAAGAGGAAGTGCAAGGATCAAATAGTTAGGATCAGGAATGGCAGTGGTTGGGTAGACAAGGGGGCCAAGAAGGCAGAAGTACTTAATGAGTACTTCTGTTCAGTGTTCACAAGGGAGAGGGATGGGCCCATTCCTGCAGGGAAAGGGGGAAGGCATGGGGGTGAGACAACCACAGATGGGGTCATCACAGTGGAAAGGGTACTGGAGGGCCTTAGGTCCCTGAGGGTAGACTTGGCACCTGGGCCAGATGGGGTACATCCCAGGGTGCTGAGGGAGCTGGCAGAAGTCCTGGCAGAGCCACTGGTGGATCTATTCAACACCTCACTAAACCCGGGATGTGTGACCAGAGATTGGAAGGAGGCACACGTGATACCTCTCCACAAAAGTGGGTCCAAGGACAAACCAGGGAACTACTGACTGGTGAGCCTCACCACAATTGTGGGGAAACTGATGGAATCTATCCTTAAAGAAAGGCTGGTGCAGTTTCTTGTGGATAATGATCTGCAAGATGACAGACAGCATGGTTTCATCGCTGGCAGATCCTGTCAGACAAACTTGGTTGATTTTTTTGACTTGGTCATGAAGGCATTGGACAAGAGCCATGCGGTAGATATAGTCTACCTGGATTTCAGCTAGGCCTTCTATTTAGTGTCACACGGAAGGTTGACCTGCAAGTTGAGGAGTCTTGGTATAGGGCAGAAGCTAGCCCGATGGGTAGAAAACTGGTTGAGGGACAGGCAACAGAGGGTAGTTGTGGGGGGAGAAGCATCAGAGCCCAGGGCAGTGGCAAGTGGTGTCCCACAGGGATCAGTACTGGGACCAGTCCTGTTTAACATTTTCATCACAGACATAGCAGTTGGGATCAAGAATAAGATCAGCCTCTTCGCTGATGACACCAAGATCTGTGCTGAGGTGGATGGGGAGGAGGGTGGCAAATTACTGCAGGAGGACTTGGCAAGACTAGAGGAATGGTCACACACCTGGCAGCTTGGGTTCAATGTCAAGAAGTGCAAGGTGATGAATTTCAGAGCTAAAAACCCAGGCTACAGCTACTGGATGGATGGTATCAAACTGTCCACATCCAACAAGAAGAAGGATCTATGGGTGCTGGTGACCGGGGAATTAAACCACTCGGCCCAGTATTGTACGGCAGTGGCTAAGGCTAACAGGATGCTAGGGTGCATAGCAAGGGAGATTACATCCAGATGTAATGAAGTCATATTTCCCCTGTACGGGTCCTTGGTGAGGCCACACTTGGAGTACTGCATGCAGTTCTGGCACCCGTACTTGTAAAAGGATGTCAAACTACTGGAGGCAGTGCAGTGAAAAGCAACAAAGATGAGCCAGGTGTTGGTGGATAGAACTTATGAGGAAAGACTAAAAGAACTCAACATGTATACCCTGGAGGACAGAAGAGAGAGGGAGGGGACATGATTGAGACCTTCAAGTACCTGAAGGGGATGAACAGACTAGGCTTCCAGGGTGGGTTCACTCTCCAGAACAGAAGAGATGCTAGAGGGAACTCCCTGAAGTTAAAGGGGGGGGCAGATTAAGGAGGGAAAGGAGGAGGCACTACTTCACTAAAAGAGTGGTAACAGGGTGGAATGCACTTCCTGAGCAACTTGTATCAGTGCAGACTGTGAGGTGCTTCAGGAGGGGGTGGGATAAATTCAAGGGGAAAGTACATACCGGGGGGGCAGTTGGAGGAGGGAAGAGTTAATGAGAGAGGGAAGCTGCTGTCTAATGGGCTGAAGTGCTGCACACTCGGGCAGACTAGATAGACCATATGGCCTGTATCTGCTGGCAATTTCATATGTTTATAACACCCCACTTCCCCCATGCCATCCCAGAGCTGGCAATTGGCACATTCTTCCACTTTCCACCACAGCCATCTGCCTTCTGAGCTGTCAAGAAGTGTGTACTGTAACAGCTGATAGTACAGTATGTGCACCTTGACAACTTAGTCAGGGGCTGCCCATGGTGGAGAGCAGAGGCTGTGCTGGTCACTGGATCCAGGATGGGAAAGGGAGGAGCAGTGTGGTGGGACACTACCTGCCGGGGTGGGGTGGTCCTCTAGACCCCAGGAATTGTTGGGTATTGTTGGATGGGGGTTCGGGTATAGGGAGGGGGGACCGTTAGCCACCAGAAAATGCTTTATATATTACATAGTACTGAGGATCATTGATAGGGAGGAGGGACTTCTAGACACACACTAAGGAGGGGATGTATATTTTACATTTTACAGGGAAGAGGAGTGGGGACCACTGGACACCACGGAGTTTTGTATTTATGTATACAGGGGACATTGGGGATCAGGGAAGGGGGGGCTGCTAGCCACCAGGGAACTATTTAATTTTATTCAACAATACTGCATATTTTAAAATCACTTTTATCTAGATGCTTCCCTCTGGCACTTGTAGCACCCTGCCAGATTAGGTATAATATTATTATGCTGTTGGTTCCAGTGTATGTCTGCATGTCATTGTCTGGATATCTGTGCATCACCCTATGACTTATGTCTAACCTTCCAGAAGTGCAGCCAACCATACTGCAGCTTACATCAAAGCCTCTCAGGTGCACCACATCTCATTGGCCCACCACCTGTACCATGAGCTGCTGGGACTTTGATGCCAGGACCCTACCTGATAGAAAGTCGAAGTAGGGTCTCTGGTGCACTACGGCAATTGCGCAATCTGCCACTGGTGCAGCTTGCACCACCCTTTGAGAATTGGGCCCACTGTCATTGTCTTGGAAACTTGTTTTACAGGCCCACTCCCTTCCATCTTTATTTTAACATACATGAATTTTTACAAATAAGTTGCTGATCACTAATGAAGCCAGCTCCCTTTCAAGAAACCCCCAAGTAGCTAACCGCACTACCTTCCTCAGTCACCTTGGGGAAACAGGTGGCAGTGATGATGAGTAGTGCACATCTCAAGGAAAGGTATGAATATGAACTGATTAACTAGCAAGACTACAAGTTTTAGCTACTATGCAACTGCCAAGAGCTGCCCCCTCCCTCCAAAAAGGCTGCAGACATGATGTAAGCCTTTACTGGCTCTGTTTGCACAATTAACTTTTTACAGGACTACACACACAAAATTGGTCCTGTCCTGACTGCTGCTTGGGTGGGACATGGCTGGTGATACTGCAGACAGAGGCTACTCAACTGCCAGGCTGCCCTCTCCCTCCAAAAAGGTTTCACATGTCAAGCAAGCCTTTTCTGACTCTGATTGAACTATTTATTTTTTTACAGGACTACACAAAAAATGATGCTGTTCTAACTCTTGATTGTTTGGGGAAATTGCTGGTGAAACTGCAGACAGGGGCTACTCAAGGTTTCACATGTGATACAAGCCTGCCTTTATCCATCTTTGACTGCGTATGTATTTTTTTTTATTATTCTTGGTTAACCAGGTCAGGACCACTGAGCACAAGTCCCTGTTTTCAGGGGTAACCCAGGAGCTTTGGGTTGGTTAAGTGGCTTGCTCCGAGTCACATACTATGTCAGTGGAGGTTGTGGGAAGTAGGAATCAAATCCAGGTCTGCTGGATAACCTCAGTGACATCTCTACTCTATCCTCTAAGCTATTGCTAGCTGTTTTGTGTTATAAAAATAGCACTTTGACTGTTCTTGTGGACTGGTGCACTGCGCTGTGCTGTGCTGGGCACTTGGACTAGAGCCAAAGCACTGCAGCCCCCTCCCCCACACACACACACGCACACAGTCTCCTATTGTACTTAGTTTAACTATAACTTAACATTAAACTTATTGGCAGCTGCCTTAACCCTTGCTGTGCCACATATTAATGTATCAGTCCAGAATTTTTGTATATTCTAATTCTGTTGGCAGCCTAAGGGTTAAGTTAAACACAAAGCTCTTTAGTTTTTCCTTTTCTGAAGTCTGACATCAGCACGTAGTGACCCGCTACCCACTCCCCCCCCCACACACACTCTCAATCTGTAGTACACTGTGCCTCAGTTTCTCTTTTTTTTACAATTTTATTTGTGTGTGTTTTAATTGTAGGGCTCCTCCTCCTATTCTTGATGGTGGTGGTTGTGAGGTTGGTGTGCAAAGATCCCCAACCCCAACCAAATCTCTTCCACTTTGGTCACTTCGTTCGGCTATAACTAGTAGCTACTACTGTTTTTAAGGGCTGTGCAACCCTCCATCCATGCTAGCTGTCTGTAATAACGATGTATGTCAGAGCCACACTCTTATAAATACTCCGTTTGCATGTACAAAGTGGAGTATCGTGGGCACCAACTCTCTGCACCTTTGACCTCATCTTCAATGCCTTTAGCCTGTCATGACATGCAGGCATGCAGGAGGCTGGAGGAGCTGGAAAACAAACAAGAAAAAACAGCCTGAAATTGTGCTGAGCTGCAAGGTTTTGCTCTGGTGTCAAGGAAACTGAGCATATGGGTTTGAGCACTTTGTTTCACTTAGCAGAGGTTCTTGCATGCCTATGCTTAAAATAATTGGAGAATATGAATGCGTTACTATAAAAGGAAAATGAACACTAATGCCATATATCTCATTGGAGAAATTAAGGGCAACGGCCACAACTTTTGGATGAGTTATAGACAACTATAGTACATTCAGGAAAACTGAAATGCTGGAGAATCAAACCCACATTCTAGTCTGAGATTGTGGGGTTACCAGCAAACTGAGCTGCAACTTTGAACCTGTGAAGGATCTGTAAATACTTACTTGTTCAAGTGTGCGATTTCCCTCTGATGATCTGTTATTTTACGTTATTATGCCGCGGTGCTTGCGGAACGCTGGAGAGAAGTACACTTTGGGGGTGTGCCTCTCCCATCCAATGCAGGAGCTCTGTGTGACAGTGGTGTTCCTCTGCTTCAGTTAGTAGCACCGGGCTCCTGCTGAGCATGCCATCACGCCGCGTCCCCCTCGTGTCACGTGGCTTGTCCCGTGTCGCGCCCGTCCCTTCAATGCTTTGGTGCCACACTGGGAGCCCACCCCAGCGCGGCAAATGTTGTTTGCCGCATGGGGTGCCTAATCCCGCGGGTTCCACGGCCCTCCAAGTTGTCCTGCTGCCACGCTGGGGATTCCACCAGCGTGGCAAATGTTCAGCTTCTTTTGCCGGTGGGGATCGCTATCCCCTTCAGCTCCTTGGCACCCACCAGTGTTTGCTTTGTGTGGTTTGTAATCCATCGGCTCCCGCCAGCCATCTTCTGCCACGCTGGGGCCCGCAGCGTGGCAAGCGTCCATGTCGCCGGTTTTTTAAACCTGTAAAATAAAGCGGTCTACGGCGTGTGGTCTCCCAGACCCCTCCTACAACCCGCACCCTACCCACTGCACATTCAGCCTAACCACACCCCACCTCATACTTACCTCGGACTCCGGGCGCGACGATCTTCGGTGGACCGGGACACGCCTGCACTCTTCAAAGCCGACCGCCAACTGAGGAAATGCTGGTAAGCTGCATAATGGGCTAGATAGGGGGTTTCAACTTTATTAGATATGTCAGTCATTTTTTTGAATTGTACTAAATTTTCAAGGCGTTTTGGGACCCCTTCTGATAGATGATGTCACTGTCCAAGGTGTTATTGGGCCCTAAGGGGTGATTTCGCGAGGCATGCAGTCACCGCGAAATCACTCTTCAGGGCTTGGACAGCACCATGACAGTGACATCATTCATGAGAAGGGGTCCCAAACCCCATGGTTGAAAAATTTTGGTCCAAAAATTCCAAAAATGACTGTTTTATTTAGCCGCGGTCTGTTCAGTTCCTATGCAGGCTCATAAGTTCACTCATTTTCAATATTTTCACTCCAGATTTTCAACATTGCCATTTTATCACACCTTCTTATAAGTTGTACAGTTGTCATTTTAACATTCACCCAAAATGTGTTTCCACCCATGTAGCCTTAATGGCACAGTCGGTGTGCGAAATCAATGTATGGAACACATTAAGAAAAATCATAGTGACACTGTTCATGAGCAGAGATCTTTAAAATGGCTATGTTGGAAAATTTGGCTAAAAAATTCCTACAAATAACTGTTTTAATGAAGCGCAAGTAAGCAGAAGTTCCTATACACGCTTGTATCGCCATGCACTTTTCAATATTTGTGCTCCAGATTTTCAACATTACATTTTCTTACACCTCCTCATGAGCAGTACAGCTGTCATTTTCACATCTTGCCCAAACGCGTGTTTCCACGCCCATGTAGCGCACTGTGGCACAGTCGGTGGTGAACTCAGTGTATGGGACACATTAAGAAAATCACAGTGTCACTGTTCATGAGCAGAGATCTTAAAATGGCTACATTGAAAATTTGGCGAAAAATTACTACAAATAACTGTTTTACAACCGTGCATTGTGCAGTTCCTTTGATGCGGCGCTCCGTGAAGTTTGCGACTTCACTTTTCACTCCAGATTTTCAACATTGCCATTTTATCCACCTCCTTATGAGCAGTACAGCTGTCATTTTTTCACATCCTGTCCAAACTTCTTTCGCCCATGTAGTGCACAATGGGCAGTCGGTGTCTTGAAATCAATCTTATGGGACACAGTAAGAAAAAATTACAGTGACACTGTTCATTAGCAGAGTTTTTAAATGGCAATGTTAAATTTGCGTGAAAAATTCTAAAATGATTGTTTTACTGTGATGACGTTGCCAGCAGTTCCCACGCACACGTGAGGTTTTGCTAATTTTCAACATTTCCACCCAGAATCCTCAACATTGGCATTTTACCACACCTCCTCATGAGCAGTAAGAAGTTGTTATTTTTCACATCCTGCCTGTAAAAACGGTTTCCGCCATGTAGTGCATTAAATGGCGCATAGTCCGTGCTAATTTAATGTGTGGGACTTTATTAAGAAATTCACAGTGACACTGTTCATGAGCAGAGGTCTTAAAATGGCTATGTTGAAATTTGTTGAACTAAATTCCTAAATAACTGTTTTAATGAAAGGCATTGTGCAGTTCCTACGACGCCGTGAAGTTTCATGAATTTCAATATTTTCACTCCAGATTTTCAACATTGCCATTTTACCACACCTCCTTATGAGCAATACAGCTGTCATTTTTCATATCCGCCCAAAAACGCGGTTTCCACTCCATGTGCTGCACAATGAAGCAGTTGGTGTGCAAAATCAATATGGCACACAGTAAGACAATCACAGTGACACTGTTCATTAGCAGACATTTTAAAATGCCATGCTTGACAATTTGGTGAAAAAATTCTTACCACAACTGTTTTACCAGCATGCATTGCACAGTTCCCTCATTGTGCTCTCACGCTTGTGAATTTTCAATATTTCCACTCCAGATTTTCAACATTGCCATTTTACCACACTTCTTATGAGCAGTACAGCTGTCATTTTTTCACATCCTGCCCAAAACGTGTTTCTGCCTATGTAGCGCACAATGTGGGTAACAAAAAGGTCAATGCTGACAATTTATTATTGCAAATGCCAGCAATCGCACAGGGCATTAGGGTAAAGCACCATACCGTGCCAAACACCACTGCAAATACCTGGTAAGCAAACGCTGGCATTGACAAATGCTTGTTGATATATGCTTTCAGTGTTTCAAACAAAAGCTGAACAAGTAAACATCTATGGATGTCCCTTCTGCCCAATCATTTGTGATAATTGAAGAAATTTCTAGTTAGG
This sequence comes from Neoceratodus forsteri, assembly GCA_016271365.2. Lineage (NCBI taxonomy): Eukaryota > Metazoa > Chordata > Ceratodontiformes > Ceratodontidae > Neoceratodus > Neoceratodus forsteri. The sequence goes on from CM057452.1 coordinate 1,137,447,726, forward strand.
AAACTTTTAATGGCATTTCTAAAACATGTTTTATATAGTAATGTAGTTTTATGATTTCTATAAATAGCATGTGTTTTAATAGAATGCCCATGAAATGTATCCTACACATTTAAACTACAAGAAGGGGGTGGTCTCCTCTCTGGAATACCACAAATTAGTTCAGTGCAGTGGCTAATATTACAGCAGCCATTGTCTCCCTCCATGACATAATTTAGAAATGTTCAAACCCCTTGGAAAACTGTCATTCTTACTAATTTATGCTGATTGTGAAATAAAAGTTGGGAAATTAAAAAAAAACACTATTTACAAAATATTTAAATATAACAATATGTTAAACACAGAGAAAACAAAATGCACCCAAAGCTAAGAAGACTGAACCAAGTGCCTGTATCAATATACAGTAGCTTATTGTATAAAAGTGCTATAAAGTGAAAAAATATATATCAACTCACAAGTCCATCATATACGTAAACTTCATGCCAGCAGTGAACAAACTATGTCACACCAACAAGGTAAAAAATATCTGATGTATTTTTTTATTTTTTTGTTTGGTAAATGGTTAAGGTCCACTGGGCACAAAGCCATTTACAGGGGTGATCTGGGAGCACAGGGAGGAAAATTCCCATCTGTTATGATGTGTTGTGCAATGGGACTCCCCTCACCCACAAAGGAACATACATTCCTCAAATTTATGTAGCCATCCCTTAAAGAGGGCTTATGCTCCCATTTAGGCATCCCTTTCCCCTTCTAACCCCCCAAGAGCTAGGGAATGTGTTAGTGCTCGGGGGATATTGGCTGCTGGATGCCTCAAGGTGGCAGCAGAGAGTAGATTTTGAGAGTATATAAGGGAACAGACAGGAAGTATTGGGGTCTTTCAAGCCCGGGCATTAGGCCTAAGGCTGGAGAAGGGTGGCTGGAAGTGCAGAATAAGGAGCAGAGATTAGGTGGGCAAGAAAGGTAGCTCTGCGGTCCGGGAGGGCCAGTGCCGGACCCCCCAGAGTAAAGTCAGGATGGCCTTTTTTAGCACTGCAGTCAATGAGACGCTGGGGGAATGGAGATCTTTGGGGGAAGGATGTGTAGCCAGGTCCTACGTCTTTTGGGTCCAGGGAGTGTAGGTGGCTTGTAGGCCAGGAGGAGTTAGGAGCCCTTAGAGACCACTGTAAGGTGTTCCCACATCACCAGGGCTGTGGGAGCAGTGAAAGGGTCCCCACAGAAGGGAAGACAGTGGCAGTGGCTCGCCTCATACCCAGCGTGGTAGGGCAGCCTGGGGATAGAGGGAGCTAGGGGGGCCCTTCACGCAAGATATGGGCCTGCTTTGGAGGGACAGATCCTGAGGCACTGGAACATTGAAGGCCTGGCGAGTCACGGGCCATAATGGCAGGCCTTGGAAGGTAGCCCTCATGCTGGAGCTTAGTTCAAGCTGAGGAGGTGACAAAAGAGGATGTAGGCCTGGGAAGATGAACAGCAGAATCCGGAGCAGTCTGGGCCACAGTGAGAGGCAGGTCAATCTGTAGCATGGGGCCATGAGTACTGGAGCAGGGCTGGGTTTGGGGCTGCTGCGTGCAGGTGGGCTGATCAGAAGAGAGGCTGAGCTGAGAGAGGGTGGCCAGTGCTGAAGTAACATCCATACAGAGCCAACAGCTTGACACAGTGGTTACAGGGCTTGGGTCATCAGGAAAACTCCTGGAAGCCCTGTGGCTTGGGTCAGCACCAGGGGTCAAGGTGGGGAAGCAGCCTGCTTTTCATGCCAGTGTTTGGGGATGACCAGTGCCATTGAGTGAGTAACCCAGGAGTAAGGAAGAAAGAAGGGTTGGCTTACCAGATCCAGAGAAGCCAAGAGAGTGCAGGGATCTAAGTTCAAGTAGGTCTTGGGTAAAGCAAGAGAGAGAGGGAGGGAGAGAGAGAGAGAGAGAGAGAGAAGGAGAGAGAAATCCTTGCTTGAACTGCTTTAAGAGTCATCGTTCTGCTGCCTTAAAATGTTCAGCCAGTAGTGTAAAAAGTTGAATTAGCCCCATGGAGCTGCATTATCTGTTTGAAAAATGAAGGTGTGACCCCTGTATTGCTGGGAATCATTTGCAGTGCAGGAGCAGAATAAAGAAGCCAGTTTGGGAGGAAATAACAGTGATGTACCTTATTTAAACTGAGAGGGGGAAGCAAATGAAATGAAATCCTTCTTTTTCCCCTTTATGTTCAGTCGAATTAATTTCTCATGAGTTTCATTCCAGATACAGTTTCATCCTGCCTATGGCAGGTCCGAGGGGCTCAGGGGGACTCCGGAGACAGTAGAGGTACAGTGTGGAGTTCCTGGTCTGGTGTGCAGCCTTTGGGGTGAAAACCAGATTCTGAGGGTAAAGGTGAGAGGCACGAGTATGGAAGACACCAGCAAGATAGAATACAACTTTTCCTGCCTTAATCTGAAGTGCATTGGTCTCGATGTTAGCACTTGAGGGTACCCCTCCTCCTTTGCCCCAGACCATCTGCGAAAAGTTTATGCCCCTAGATGGGGAATGGAGAGGGGTTACATTTTAAAATGGGCAGAAAGTTTCCCAAGTCCTGATTGGCTGAAAGCCTTTTTCAGCCATGTCCTTATCAGGACATAACCACAACTGGCACTGACTGTGCCAGCAAAACACAGGACACAGTTAAATCAATTCATGCCACCCAGTGTGGTACCACTCTTGTGCTTTAGCTCCTCAGCTAGCCAACTCACAGAACCATGGGAGAGCAGTGTCAGCACTATAAAATCAGTACTTGTGTCCCTCACAGTGTCAAGCAGTAAGGACAGAAAATCCACTTAGATCTTCCACATTCTTAATAATTTGCTTCTCTAAACTTACTGCCAGACTGCCAATCTGCAGCTCTTCCACTAGTTTCTGTGAAGTGCAGCAGCTTATCATAAGTCCTGGCTGTGACACCCCCCCACACACACCACACACTGCTATTTCTGTAATTGCCTAGGTCACTTCTTGATTTTTAAATTAAGACTGACCTGTGCTGTGCTGTTTGCTAGCCAGTCACAATGAAGTCACTGAACTGATTCCAGTGGCTTTCAAATCCTAGACATACCCACTCAGGAACAGCGCGTTGCAGCAGCCAAGAATAAAAAAAAGCAGACCGCTCCTCCTCCAGTACTTGTACCAAACTTCTAAGAACTACACCTGATTGCTATTAATTTAAAAGTCATTTCTTGTTGTTCCTCACTGTTCCGACCCATAGAAGCAAACAGCGTCTGTGTATGGAAGCAGCTGAGGACATACTTGCTCCCACTGCAGCCAGCCATTTAATTTAAATCAAAGAAACCAACTCAAGGAGAAGTAAAAAAAAAAAAAAAGTAAAAGTGCACACAAAAATGTATGTTGGAAGGAGGAGTACCAAGAAACATCACAGTACATCACACAATAGGGCAAGGTCACTGGCACTCAGTCTAACTGAATCTGGGTGACCAAAGCAAGTAGTCATTTTAAAAAACACAGAATCTCAAGCTCTGCACAGAATAAAAAAAAAAAACATACAGTGTGTGTGTGTGTTTTGGGGAGTGAGGGAAATAGGGACCTACCCTGACAAGTGTATATGTTTGGGGGGGGCTGTATTCTGACCAAGCTAAATACAATGTATTGTACAGAACAGTACATAGAGGAACTACTTTATCTTTCTAACCCAAAAAACTCTCTTTTCCTCATTTTTTTCAATTTGAAAGCTTTTTCTTTTATATTTTTAATTTCTACTTAGGCAGCCCATTTTATAAGCATAATAACACACTCCAAGGTGTAGGTTGTGTTCTGATAAAGAGCATGCCCAGTGCATAAGGCACTCGGCACAAGCTGCCTCATGCTTATAATGCCTAGGCATGCTCTTATCAGGATATATACCATACCTCGTTGTATGTTATTGCTTACATAATACATTGCTAGAAAGGGCAAATAATTATCTTTTAAAATGTATGGGTTGATGGGTCATAATGTATGGTCCTGGAGATAAGCAGTCCCAAAGTGACATTTGTCAGAGCCCAGAATGGAAATTTTGGGATGTGGCGTGAGATACAAGATTAACTCCAACTCCAGTTCCAAGTCATCAATGCAATAAACACCTGTAAAGCAATTTATTGGTGCAGCTACCAATGGAAGTCACTTTAACCAAGGAAGGATGAATCGAGGGGCGGGGTTGGGGAGGGGTGGGCTGAAACTAAATTGTTTTTAAATGTCTTTGCTTACTGTGCAGTTTTCATTTTAATATCATGGCCTCCCAAATGACCTAATTTGAATATTTTTGAGTAAAGAGTGCCAGCAATAAAAAGTATAATCTTTAGTTATTAAAACTGTGTGTGACATACTGCACGTGTTCATAATTATGATAACATGGTGTGGTGGATGCTGGAATGTCAAGTCACTATGCAATTTTCAAAAGTGCTTAAGTTGATTGGCACTTATAATAGGAAAATGACTAGTTTCCAAAGGTCACATCAGCTATAAACAAATAAGAATAAAAGAGTTTTCAAGGGGTTTGCATTTTGCACATATCGAAAATAGTGTGCTCTTATCACAAAAAATCCTTTTCCTCTTTGACTCATCCTGTAACCTTCCTGTGATTTTGCAGGCTCCATCTGCAAAGGCACCGTTGGATGAAAACACAAAAGCAAACTGAACTGCTGTATGAATTCTTCAGTTTGGTATCTGGGCCAACAAACTCTACCCAGAGCCGATAGGGCTGTGAAGAGCTACCAAATGACCAAAGTCATTTTCTTGTTGGTGCCATATAGTGCTGTTTAGTCACAATTATCACAGTGCTCCCAGATCCAAATAACCATTTTCCTGTAACAAGCCCTCATTTTCCTGTATTTTCCTGTAGAGGCAGCATCAAATCCCTGTATAAATTACTGTAGATTTTCCATAAGCCACTAGTTCCTTATTTGTGACTTTGTTGTTTGTTTATATTGTAGTATGTTGGCAGCCTTTTATCAGGAAAAGGGCTCTGATTTGCTGTCAGGTATTAAAATTATATGTCAAGATGGCCTTTGAATGATTTGGTTTATATGGAATCCATAAGGCATAATAGAATTTATTTATTCATTGAATTTTGTTGACTGGGAAGGCCCACTAAGACTAGAAATCCCTTTTTCAGGGGTGATGGAAGTACAGATGGTAACCAACTGAAATTGTAACATGGCATAAATCCTTACTTGAAACCAGATTAAGCTGTTGGTGGTATTTTTAGTGAATGGAAATTTGGCCAGGACACCAGGAAATTCCCCTACTCTGCAATAGGGGACCCTTTGGCCATCAAGGATGGCCGAGTCAGTTGTTGTGCTGCCGACTGAGAGACACGTGCAGCAGGTCGAGGAGCCCGCTCTCCTTGGCTACGGCGCTGTTTACGATGGATGCTCCTGCTGAAGCTACTGTGTCTGTGCAAGTTCTAGAGGCTGCCTGCTCAACAGCTTTGTCTTTTTCAGATTGCTCGGCTGAGTCTGTATTGCCCACTGTGGAGTCTCCTAACGTTGAGCTGCAAAAGCTGTTGCATTTGGAAGAACATCAGTATTTACTGAAGAAAAAGGATCTTTTGGAGCGGTTTGAATCAAAATGTTTTGCGACTATGGCTGTGGCTCCTGGACTTGTTGATGCTAAGCAGTCTGTTTCCATGGTCATGGACAAAACGAAGGTTTGGACTGAGCCAAGCATAGTCTTTCACTGCTCAGGATAGGACCAAGCTGCTGCTACTGTTTTTTCTTTCAACTCTGCTCCGGACAAACCTTGCATGCGGTGAGTTACTCATAAAGGGTGCCCCAGCAAACTTAGTTGGGCTGATGCTCCTGTTTCGGAAGGAGGTCCCTGGACCATGGAAGACTCGTTGCTGGCTGCAGGCTGGGTATGCTCCCCTGATACCGGGACTTAGATTTCAGGCTTTGCGCCCATTAAAATTCCGGAAGTCAAGCTATCACCTTCTCCTTCTACTCGTACTATATCTGAGACTGTAAGTACTAACCCTGAGACTGTAGCTGCTGCATTAACTGTTGGGGTTTCTCTACCTGCTTTACCTATGCCCACTCCTGAGCAGGAACCTCCTTCAGCTATGGACAAATTACAGCATTCTCCTCTCCACTTACCTTCGGATTTGGAACTTTCTCAAACTCCAGTTTTACAGCCACTTAGTAAAATAAGGGCTCGTTCTCCACTATGTGAGGTGGAAGCGGCTGAACTTAGTGACATTTCCTGATTTTTGGGTATTCTAGAAATATTCCAGCTGCTGTTAGGAATTGTCCACAGGCCTCTCAAGGTGCAGAGGCAGGTCCCCTCCTGCCCCTCCTAAAACCCCTCAGCCTTTTGCCTCACTTTTTCATAATGCTGCTCCTTCGGCTAAATGCCATAATGCTGTTTGCCTCATATATAAAGGGGGTCTAGATACCTTTCCTGATAGGGTTTATGTGGGTCATACATTATTGAAAAACAGTTTAAATTTTAATGTTTCTGAATTGTATGCTCTAATTCATGTGTCAGGTGACAATGTATTTGATATCAGCTTTAAACTGGGGAGTGGCCTTGACAAATTCTGGGCACGTTATCACCAGGTGAAGACCACCCCTTTGTGGTGCCCTTTTGAGGTTCTTCCTCTTACCAGGCCTGCTCACAAAACCATTACAGTTCTGTTCCAAAATGAAGGGGTCAGTGTTACCGATTTGCTGTTTTGGCTTAAACAACGCTGCACTGTAACTGGTCATCCAGAAGCCATATTTGGCTCTGAGGGAATCTGGACTGGAGGATGGAGAATTAGGGTGATTTTACACTCAGAGGGTGGGGGTCTTCATCACCTCCCTATTAGTTTATTTCTAGGTAGGGAGAGAGGTGTTCTGTTTTATCCTGGTCAACTCAGGACTTGTTATAAATGTGGACTCCCAGGTCGCATTAGTAGTGCTTGTGACCAGATGAAATGTTCCCTTTGTCACAAGACTGGTCATCTTAGTGGTCAATGTTCCAACTCGATTCATTGTAACCTTTGTGGGAAAGAAGGACATGTTTACATGGCCTGTCCTGAGGCTGCTCATCAGAAATCCTCTTCTGCTGATGGGAAAGAGCAACATCTCTTAGTTACTTGTAGAGGAATTTAATAAAGCATCTACCACACAGTTAGCTGAGGTTGTTCCTCCTTCCAAGTTGCCTGTTCCTACTGCCCCAGGCCCTCCACCCCTAAGGTGTCTGTGGCTTGTCCTGTTCCAGTTTTGGGAGACTTCTCTCCTCCATTTGTAGGAACCACCAGAAAATTCCTCTTTTGCAAGCTGCCTCAGTACCCACCAGTATTACTGAGGTTCTACCTGGCTCCATGCCCCCCATGAAGTTAGGGTCCTCCTGAGAGGAGAATGTCGACCAGTAAAAGATCTACTAGGGCCCTACCTACCCCTAAAATGCCTAAAACTTCACTGCATGATTCCTCCAATAAATTTTCAGTTTTTTGGGATGCTGATCACTCCGACACTGACTCGGTGTGTTCCTCAGCAGACTCTATTCTTTCCAAAGATGCTTCTGATTTGTTGATACCTGATGAAAGGCAAAACCCCTCACAACCCTCACATCGGAAAGGAAGCCCAGAAAGAAAAGCAGTTGATTTAGTCTCCCTGTTTTTACAAAATGTCTTTTTCCTCCATTCTTAATTTTGATGTCTAACGTCAATAGTATTAAGAATGCTGTTAAACGGAGTGCGGTGTTTTCATTTTTACAGACTTACCCTCCAGGTCTTTCTTTTACAAGATACTAGGCTTCACACTACTCTAGAACTTACTCTTTCCACTAAAGCATGGCTCTCGGGGATTTCTTTTGGTCGATTGGCCCAGAACATTGTATGGGGTCTGGTGTCCTTTTCACCATATTCAGCCTACTATTGTTCGGTGTTGCACCTCATCCCTGGTAGAGTATTGTTACTTGATTTAATTTTGGAAACAGTCCTTTTCGACTAATTAACACTATGACCACAGAATAAAGCAGGCGTACCTTCTTTTTCAACAAATCAGTCCCTTTCTGTACATTGCTCATTATGTCATTTAGGGAGGTGATTTCAATTGCAGATTGAGTAAGTGTGATCGGGGTTCCGCCACTACGACGGAAAAAATATTTGGTGATATGGCTGCATTGAATAAGGCTGCGCGAGATGCTCGTCTTAAGGATGCTGTTTTTTCACATAGAGGTGTGAGAGTGAACTTTTTTTAAAGGGGCATTATCTACCTGTATTGATTTTTTGTTCCTGTCTATTTCTTTGTTACTCCAGACTGTCTCTGTGGAACCAACTGCTTATTCTGACCATAGGCTTTTGGCGGTTTCCTTGGGCAAAGCAGTTTGCTCCTATGGGACCGGATACTGGAATTAAATTCCAGACTTTTGCAGCAAGCTGATTTTACAGCTCATCTCCACTTTTTTGGCCTGTGGAAATCCCTGTATCCCTTATATGATGATCCAGTGGTTTGGTGGTTGGAACTAAATCAGACCAGCGCTCCCTAGTATTTTCATAGCAGATACTTTAGGAAGGAAACTTATTTTTGTATTTACAGGACAGAAAACAGACAACTTACTTGTATTCCTCTCACAACTTACCCAACATGATTTTTCACCCAATTGCTCATTTTCAAAGAAGATGATGCAATTTTCATTTGAATCTGTCTGTAGATCTTCAGTGCGCAGCAATATGGTACTACAGGGACCATTTGCTACCACTTGTCCTTCCTTAGCCATCAGGAGAAGGTACAGGTCAAAACTATTTCTGCTCTTTAAGACCAACAGGAGTGGTCACACTGAGCAGGGTAGTGTTTTGCATTGCATCTGCCTATACTGCTTCTTATTACTGCCCAACCAGTTCAGCCTCTAGATTTTGTTTCTTTTTGATAAAATTCAGGTTCCCCAGGTGCCTCAAGATCAGCTTTATAGGCTCCTTTTCAGGCCAGGAAGTTGCTACTGCCATTCAATCTTTATCTAAAGGTAAAGCCCTGGACTGGATGGCCTCACCTCTGACCTTTACCATCTTTTACATAGTGAACTTTTGGAAGAACTAACCTCAGTTTATAATTATGTGCAGACTCAAATGTACCTTTTGACATGACTACAGGAATTCTCATTTTATCTTTAACAATAAAGGTGATAAATCGGATCTTTCTAATTGGAGGCCTATTAGCCTCTTGAATACTGATTTTAAATTCTTTCCAAACTTTTGAACACTAGGTTGATAACGGTGGCAAAGTTCTTGATTTCTCTGGCACAATCTTGTACTGTGCCTGGGACCTCAATAACAGATCAACTACTTTTATTACGGGATCTATTTTTTCATGATTCTGTTTCACCACTGGATGGTTATGTTCTTTCCCTAGACCAGAGGCAAGAATTTGATAATGTGGTGCACGTCTTCTTATGGCATGTACTACACCATTATGGTATCCCTGCCACTTTTATAGAATGGCTGCAGACCCTTTATTGTACTGCCACTGTTTCCCCTGTTTAATGGATTTTAGCCCTCATGTTCCTATTAAGAAGGTGTTCAACAAGGGTGTCCGATCAGTCCCCTTTATATGTATTTAGTATAGATCCTTTATTAAGGCTTCACAATTCCACACCTGGTATTGCTCAATTCAGATATCAAATTTTACGGTTCCTTATACTGCCTTGGCCCTATGGGGATGATGTAGTTCTTTTGGTTGGGAACACCCAGTCTGCTGAAATGGCACTGACTGTTGTACCCTGATGTCAATCTCAGAACCAGTTTGAACCTGTCAAAAGTACTGGAAGCCCTTGGGTGGTCAGGTTGTTCCCACTGATCACATAGCCAGTCTCCCTTATACATTAGGTCCTTTAAAAATCTTAGGCATTGAATATGGTCATCCCAAATGGATACTGAAAACTGGGACAAGAAATTATTAATTGAGTGCATAAATGGTTCAGAACTGGAATAAGACCAAATGAGTTATTGCAAGCGTGTTTATTTGATAAGGACTTACCTGGTGCCTCTTTTTATTTATAGTTCTGTTTTCCTGTTCCCAAGTCAAGGAGGATTAATTGTATAGCCTATTTTCCAGTCCTTCTGGGGAGTCGTCTGAATCCCATCAAAAGAAATGTATTATATTTAACTCACAATCAAGGTGGACAACAAATGATTAACCCTGTATTGTTTTTTTTCTGTCAGTTTTTGCATGCTAATTTGAAACCTTTATTTATTTCTCCCGATAAATACTGGTGTTTTTTTTATTCAAACCATATCACCCTGGTTTGTAGCTTGGGATTTGGGTCGTTTACATCATATTAAGCAGGTAGCCACTTCTCCATTGTATCTATGTGAGGTCTTTGTCAAGCTTTGGTCATGGGGGATCACTAGTAGACTTATGATTTCAAAAACTAAAAAACAGTTATATGCATTTGTTATGAAAAATCATTTTAGTGAGTTGGACATCTTTCCAAAATGTCTGGTAACATATGGAGAGGCCTTATTAACCTTTCTGAATGAGAAGAGAATCCCACAAAAATGTAAAGATCATCACTGGCTTAATTGTCATGAAAAACTGAATGTAAAGGCTAATCAAAAGCATAAACGGGTGGAGGAATGTATTTGTTCTAGACCTCGGTGCATTAATCAACCAGAAACCCTTCTGCATTTGTATTTTACTTGTACTTATATTGTTGATTTTTGGAAATTCCTTTATGACAAGTCCCATCTTTCTTATTTTCTACAACTTACAAATCCTGAACTTATGTATGGTGGCTATCCTAGCAACTGGGATATTTGGGACACGGGTACATTGACTGTAATTTTTCCATTATCAAATGGTTTATCTGGCATTCTAGATGTTTGTTCACTCTTCAACAGCATGAACTTTCCTATTATGATTTGTATGGTAATATTTTCAAATCCCTACAGGATGTTTATTTTTCAGAATCTAAAAGTCTCAGTAGGGTCCATTTGCAGGCTGTTTGGCGGAATTTGCCCTGGATTACTGACAGTGACTTTCCAATTACTTGAACACTTTACGGCAAGGCTTGTCCTTTCCTTTTTATGGTATTTGTTTATTATGGTTACTATGGGACCAGCTTGTATTTTTTTTTGCTATGTGTGATTGAGTTTTGTACTGTATGATTTCTTTAATAAAGTCTTCCACTACTCTCCTGTGGGGGGTTCCCTTACATCCTGGCTTTCTGCCAAGATAGCTGTCTCAGGAAGTGCTGTGGAGGACATGGAGGTGTTGGAGGCAGAGGAGCTGGTGTCCTCCCCTCTCTCTGGATTGCAAGAGGCCTTACCGATTGATACTGAAGCTCCTTTTACTGAGCCTGAGCTGAAATCATCTGCAAGTCTGACTATTTCCCCGGAAACTTTGGTGGATCAAAGTAAGCAGAAGATTGTTTTTTCCCAGAAAATTACTACACTAGTATAGCCTGCGTCTACTATGGAGTCTTCTATTTCAGCAGAATGCCCAGTGAATCAGGATGTGGATGCTTTGCTTTTACTTGAAGAATAGCATTATTTAAACAAAAGACTGGAGCTTTTAGCCCTGAAGAACTCAACTGTGCTATTGTCAAAAAAATCCTTGCTCTGACTCACAGTTGTAGAATGCTGCATCAGACACCCAAGTGCAAGCTTTGACATTTCTGCATTCCAATGCGGACTGTCCGATGCTCCCTTCTACTCCTCCTGCTTCAGTTTCCAATGGAGATATTGCTGTGTCTTCTGAACCACTACAACAAAACTCTTTATCTTACTCAATTCCTGCTGAACCTATTACAACAGGAGACTGGTCGGTTGACTCAGCGCTTGCCGCAGCAGGGTGGGAAAGGGATCCAATTGTCAGAACATGGCACTCCGGTCCTTCTCCCATTTGGATCTCACATACAGATGTCCTGACAGTTACCTCAGTGGAACAACGCTGGATTTGACTTTGACTCCTGATCTGTGTTTAATGCAGAACCCGATGTTTAAATTGCCACTTTCTACATCTGCTGTTCCAAATCCAGACTCTGATTCTCTCCAACGTAATATCCCACCCCGGGGCCCTGGTCTATGACCTCAACAAACAGAAGGGACAAACTCTTTGCAATCTACAGCTACAAAAGCGTATGCTCCTATTTCTCTGTTCCCACTCAACAGGGTAAAAGACATAATGCTGTAAGGTTGCAGTATTTGGAGGGGGGGGTGTTACCTGAAATACCTGATAGGATTTTTGTAGGACGTACTTGCTAAAGGAATCCATGAAATTTGCAGCATATGATATTCATGCATTAATACATGTGTCAAATGAGTCACAGTTTGATATTAGTTTTAAAACCTTGAAAGGTTTGGAAAAGTTTTGGTCCCAATTTCACTTGTTAAAACATTTCCCCTTTATGGACGCCCTTCAGCGCTATTCCTTTAACCAAACCTGCACAAAAAAATATAACCATTCTGTTTAGGAATGAAGGTGTAAGCCTAAATGAAATCACAGTTTGGTTAAAGCAAAGGTGCACTGCACTTTCTGATCCTGAAGCAATTTTTGATACAGAGAATTTATGGACTGGGGGGTGGAAGGTTAGAGTTATGCTTCAAACCACGGATGCTGGTATTCAACAATTGCCCAATAGTTTCATGTTAGGCAGGGATAAGGGAGTACTGCTTTATTCAGAGCAGCCAAAAGCATGTTATAAGTTTGGTTCCACATCCCACCTGAGTAGCATTTGTGATACGATTAAATGTACTGTCTGTGGTGGTATTGGACATGCAGGCTCACAGTGTAGTGAAGAACCTCTCTGTGTTTTATGTGACGACCTGGGACATACTTTTCAGCAATGTTCCTGGGCTGCCCATAATTCTCCAAACTTAGCAGATGGAGAAGAACAAAGGCTTAATATTACAGTGGCCCAACGCTCAAAGATCAATTGTCCCTCCACTTCTTCTCCTACTGCTAGGCCTGCCCCTACTGCTTTGGCTTACCCACACAGTACTGCTTCCACTGTCACTGTTGCACCTTCTAGTGAGGATTTAACTGAGGTTATCTCAAACCATGCTCAGTCTGCCCTACCTTCTGATCTTCTACCTTCCTCCCCTGTTATTCCTAGTTGTTCAACTTCAGGTGACATGTCTGTGAGACCCCCGGCACCATTGGAAACAATGAAACCCCCGACCCTTTTCTTACACATTCCAGAATCACCAGGGGTTCAAGGAAGTTTGGTTCACCTTCTTCAAAAGCCCAGAGGATGGACACTCTTCCTTTAGCCAATAAATTTGAATTGTTACGTAATACCTCTGAAAACACTGACTCAGATTCCTCCTCTGTCTTATCGTCTCACCCTGAACTAACAACAGATACTGAAGCACCTATTGACAATGTGGGGTCTCAAAAGAGAAAAGCAAAAGCCAAAACAAAACATAAAGAAAGTACCCTGAGAAAAGGTAGGCCTAAGTGAACCCTGCTTGTTGTTACTTTACCATTATGTCTTCATCTTTTGCGATACATACTGTTAATGTTAACAGCATTAAAAAACAACCTAAGAGAGATTCAGTTTTTTCTTTTTTATCCTGCCTTACAGCAGGTATCATACTTTTACAAGATGTCAGGTTCCATTCATTACCCAGAATTTCTAAGGCCCAAAAAGCCTGGTATTTAGGCCCTTCCTATTGGTCCTTTGGACAGGAGACATGTTCTGGAGTGGGTATCCTATTTAATCTTCCTAATATATCTATAGTTAAAATTTTAGATTTATGCCCTGGTAGGGTATTACTTATAGACATTAAGATCCTTTCCATCCCCTTTTGGATAGTGAATATTTATGCCCCACAAAGTATGTCACTCAGAATTGAACTTTTGAAAATAGTTCAGCCTTATCTTTACACTTCTATGCATATTATTTTTGGTGGTGACTTTAGTTATGGTTTGTCCACAAAGGACAGGTCTTCAGCCTCAAAAACCACAAAATTATTCTGTGATACAAATTTTCTCAAAAACCTCTTATTCTCAGCAAAGCTAAAGAATGCTTATTTATCCCTTACCCAGAAACATACTCCTACTTTTCATAAAGGCCCTCTATCTACCCGTATAGATTTCTTTTTTTGTCTCCTCCTTTTTAAAAACTTCTGCTGCTAAGGTACAAGTAGCTGAGTTCTCAGATCATAATTTGCTTACTAGTTTCCTTGGTCCTAAGAATACTGCAGTTTTTGGCCCTGGTACTTGGAAATTTAATACTTCTTTTCTAGATAACTTTTTATTGTTAACACATCTTAAGACCTTTTTTCAAAACAGGAAATCTTTTTTTCTTTCTTTATGACTATCTTTTGGTGGTGGTGGTTGGAAACAAAGAGGGATTTAACACGGTTACTGAAGACTTTTAGTAAATCACATCATGAGAACTGTTATTTTAAGTACCATAAAACATGGCGTCAGTTACAAAACTCCTTACCCTTTCTTATACAACAGGTCATGATTTTTCTACACAAATTAGTACTCTTAAAAAAGCATTAATGGATTACCATTCAAAAACATATACTTCTATGCAACAACGCCAACATTTTAGTATAAAAGGTACCTATGATGTGATTTGTCCGTTTGCTCATTATTCTAAATAGAGTAACGGCAAAAACATTGACACTCTTATTACAGAGAATAATTGAGAACTCACTGATTCACTGATTCACTGCACATTCAAAATTATGTGGCCATGTATACACAAACCTTATTTAGTCCAATTGCTACATGTCTAGATGACATATTAGCCTACCTTAACCCCATTAAAATCCCTGATGTTCAACAATCAGTGTTAGATATGCTTGATTGTGACATTCAAGCATGGGAAGTAGTAGAAGTCATCAAAACCTTGCGATCTAGAGTGACTCCGGGTTTGGATGGCCTTCCAAATGAACTCTATAAATTGATTAGTATTGAGTTAAGTGACAAATTGGCTGTAGTCTATAATTTTCTTTTAAAAGCAGATACTTTACCGTTTGAATTTAATATGGGAAGTACCTTTTATATGAACATACGAAATTTGCCAGCAGATAAAGGCCTAGAAGAGGTCTATCAAGTCTGCTCAAATGTGCAGCTAGCACCCCTTATTCTGCAACTGCCCCTATATTATATTTATAAGAAAAGAGACAAAAAACTACTTATGAATTGGAGGCCTCTTAGCCTATTGCATACAGATTTTAAAATTCTGACTAAGATTCTTTCTCTTCGTCTAGCGAAGCTAGCCCCTTTTGTAATTTCAGAAGCTCAATTTAGTAATGTTCCAGGAAGAAGTATACATGATCATATCCTATTGTTATGGGAATTAGTGGAACACGGCAATTCAGATAGGTTAACAGGCCTCTTCTATTCTTTGGATCAAAAACAAGCTTTTGATTGAGTGAATCATGACTTTTTATGGCATGTTTTAAGACATTATAAAGTTCCTGACACTACCCTCTCTTGGTTACCATTATTGTATTCTACAGCCACTTCTATTGCTATAGTTAATGGTTGGAAGGGTTCTTTAATACCACTAAAGAGAGGTGTTAGACAAGGATGCCCCCTTAGTCATCTTCTGTAAATCTTTTTTTTGGATCCCTTACTTCGCACTATAAGTACAGCACAAAATGTCAGGCCTTCTCTGCCACTTTCTGCTTTAGCTTATGCTGATGATATGAGTCTACTAGTAGCTAATGTTTCTTCGGCACACACATCTCTCCACATCTGTGCATCTTTTAGTCAAATCTCAGGAGCATCTCTGAATCTGGAAAAATGTGTTGGTCGGAGACTCGGGTTTCAGCAGTTAAACGATACGTAGATTCATACATTACACTTTGTGAAACCCCTATTAAGATTTTAGGAATTCTGTTTGGGACTGGACCTATGGATATTCTAAACTGGAACTCTAAGTTAGAACTTGCGAAGGTCAAGGTTTCTCTTTGGAACACCTGGAAGCTCAGTAAGAAAAAAAGGGTATACTTAATAAAATCTCAATTGCTTCTGATTTTTTTATTTTTAGCTTATGTCCCCCCCCCCCCATGAGTTCTGGAATCTAAACTACTGAGTATATTTTTCAGGCCTTGTGGGGCAGCCGCCTGAACCCAATTAAGCGTTCTATAACCTGCTTACCTTTAAGGGAGGGTGGTCTCAACATGATGCACCCATTATTTTTTTACAATAGTGTATTTTTTATTGCTAATCTTAAACCACTTTTGGTTAATTACAATGTAGACTGGGAATTCTATTTTTTCAATCTTGTAAACCTTGGTTATATCTTTGGGAAATTAACAATTTAAAACAAATTAAACATATACCTTCTACCCCTTCATATCTTCGAGACACCTTTTGTCGTCTGAAACAATGGAAGATTACTAGCCATATGATTATATCCCTTAATAGGAAAGCTGTATATAAATATTTGATAGATACCACCTGTTCAGACATTGTGATATTTCCCAGATGTCCACCTCAACATTTGGCTGCCTTACACACGTTGTTAAGTGTAACCCCTCACCCCTGCCTTTTTGCAAAATGACAGGTGGCATGCTGTTGAAGCTGACAGCAGTACCTGGTGGGGACTGAGTTTGGGGAGGATGAGGTTACTCAGCACAGGGGGCCTAGGTTTGGCAACTCTGAACAGGGGCACCCAAGTAAATCCGAACACAGGAAGCAATAACTGTAATGTCCAGAACCAGGAATGGGATTCTACAGTGTGGCTTTTATTCACATCCAAGCTGAACAAACTAAGCATAGACAGACCCCATGGTGCTACATTCCTGGTAATGCAGATTAGAGATAACAGAACACTTCTTCACATTTCCAGCCCTCAGGCTCTGAACCCACCAGACACACAGCCCGGTCTTGCATGCAGCTTTGGGTACACAGCCCAACTTGTACACTACTTGGGTTTTCCCCACTGGCCCAGCTCCCCCGCTGGCCACTTGATCCATGGTCTATTTTGGGAAATGAACCAATTTTCCTGTTGTGGCTCCCCAAACCACCTTAGAGCCTTCGACTCCTAGAGGGAATTTTCCTTCTAATCCCACATCTGGGTACTTCCCTCATCACTGGCCAAGTGCATGAGGCAAAGTAGAAATCCACAGAGCAAATCCATAGAGGTGGACATTGTCACTAAAGATGGGGGGTCTCCCACCTCCAGCTCTCACAATCCATACCCGGCCATTTCTCTGGAAATTAAACAACTTTTTTACTGAAAGCGTGGCAATGTAGATTACTGGGTAGACATATGTCACATCTCCTCTACATGTCTTGACTTCCGCTATGTGCTGGACTTGAATATAGTTTTACTTTTGGCTAAGCCTATTACTCTAGGCCTCCCACTACTTCAGTAGTCCAATCCCCACTATCACACAAGTCCCAGGGTGAAAACATGGGCCCTTTAGAAAGAGCAGAAGCTCGTCCTCCAGTTGCAGGTACCCCACAGGCGATTCACGAAATCTTCTTGTTTCCAAAACTCTTGGACAAATAAGGCAGCTTCTCCACTAGCAGAAAAACCAGGGGGTTGCCCTGGACTATACAGTACAACCTTTCCTGCCCCATCCCTGAGGGATGGGGCACTGAGACCCGAGTCAGCACTCCACCACTTTAAAACTGCTCTGTGTCTCTCTTTTGGTGGAAACACACACCTTTTTCCCAGAATGTAGCCCTATGTCAGGGCTGAGGCTCCACGAGCCTACACAGAGCTGCTGTGCTCCTCTCTCAGCAAGCTCCAAACTCCAACTGACCTACAGACTACTGCTCAAACCTCCCAACATTCTATTCCAACTCCCTGCTGCAGATTCCATTGTGGCTCATGCAGCTGTGACAGTTCTATGGTGATGTCATCCCTCAGTCTCAGCTGAGACTGAGAACAGAGTGAGACAGTGTGAAATCCATTTAACTGGAGTTTCACAAGCTGCCTTCCCTGCCTACCACTATGTCTTACTGGGATTCTAGTAACCCCGGGTAACAAGGGGGTTACACTCACAATTGACCAGGAAAATGACTGTTCACAGTCATTATTTACCCGGGTTTAGGCCATCCCACCCTATGTGCTACCTGTGGAGGGGGGTGATCAGGCCCCCTCCTACCATGTGCAAGCACAAGCAGGCAGCACTAAGAGCCTAGAGGCCTTTAGCTCACATATCAGCCTCTACACTACCCACTTACTATGGACACCTAGTGACTCTGGTAGAACTGTCCAGAACATAGCCCTAATAGCTCAGCACTGCAACCCCTACTGCAGGTCAGGGTCACAGCTTGTCTATCCCCACTAGCCCTCTAGGGAAAACCTATCTGCCTCTAACTTGATACCCCCAAACAAAAACAACCCAGGGACCTCCCCGACCTTGGGCAATCTGCAACCACACACCAAGAATAATACCACATTATTATATCACTTTACTGTCTCCTCCCTACCCCCACAACCACACACGTGGAAGGAAAAGTGTTAATACAGTAACAACAACAATAACAACACCACAGTACTTTAAATTCTACACACTAAAGTACTAATGAGGAACTCCGATGAGCCCCTCCTCCTCTTCTTGTCTTCTCTTCTATCTTTTCCAGGAACACCTACAAGAAAGAGAAAGACAACATACACTCCTAATCTGCATACACAGTCTAGCTAAACCCCTACCATCAAAACACTAAAGAATCCCAAAAATATTTTTTTTTTAGAAAAAGGTAGAAAAACAGTATTTACATTAGAAAACAATGACATTATTTACAATACACATTTGGGGGGATGGAGTGATCTAAAAGTCCCAACTAGTGACCACAAGGCCCGAAGGCTAGTCCGTTAAAGAGTATGTCCTGGGCTGGAGCCCGGTGAAGCACAGTTCTAACAGGCCAAAGTCCTGAAGGGGCGAGTCTTTGAGGACAGTTCACACATTTTGGAGTCTGCTAGTGTAGGGTGTGTACTGTAATGTCATAAAGATAGAAAAGTTCGGACTTACCAGCACCTTGTAGAATGGAAAATTCTGAACTGACCTGCACCTCTGACGAAGACTCTTCCTGGCAGCATTTCTTCCGATACAGCTGGGCGGACATCTTCCGGGAACTACAGGAGGGCACATCTGAGAACTGCTGGGTTGCTGTCATCTCTGGAGATGGAACCTTAGAACAGGAACAAAATGAAAACAGCTGGTCTGACGTCATCCGATTACCAGGCGATGGCTCAGGATACAGCTGGGCTGGTGTCCTCTCTGGATCTGAGGTCATCTGGTGGGCCAGTCGATGGATTCTGGAAAGGCCAGTACACTGTAGAACTGATGAATGTGGGGCACCTGAGTCCTGGATGTCTATACTGGTGAATCAATAAAGGTACTTCACAGTCTGGTGTGGAAGTATTGACTACCACTGCTCGGCTTTCCATTTAGTAGGCACGGGCACATTTGCTGGGAGGTCCTTGCACTGAGGCCAATAGTACCGGGGGTCAGGAGCTTGAATTATTACCCCATTTGGGTGCACATAATTGACACAGTGGGAGATTTCACGTCCCTCTCCATCCACTATTCGCACTCTGTCCATAAACAGTGTCCTGCCTCTCTTCCACTGGGTATATTTCTTATGAAACAGTCTGTTCTTTACATGCTTGTTGGTCCCAGGATGCACACTTCATTGCTTCGGCCCAGATGCGGGATTTCCTGCTGTTCTCAATCTCCTCCCAGACTTTCCAAGGAAAGGTAGGAAAGGTCATACCATAGATCTCATTTGCCTTTCTACGAACCAGTCTCTCCTCTTTACTAACTTTGGTCAACCTGAGACTGCTGGCCTTGTTCTGCCAGCTACGCATCCTTAACGAAATTAAAAAAGGATCCTTGACTTCTTCTTCTTGCATAGTCAGGGCAGTGGCATCACCACTCTTTTCCATGCATTACTCCGAGGCAAGATCTTGAGGCTGTGTCCCCTTTCCTTTTTCACAAGGCCACATAGGTTCCTCCTCATCTTCCTCTTCACTGAGGATCTGATCCCAGGAGTGAGCAGTCATTCTCACTCCTGAGACTATCCACTCATCACTAGGTGCCAAGGTCAACACCTCCCACTCAAAAGCCTCCCGCATCTCATCTTCTCCTAAGAGACTTGGGCTAGGCCCCCCCCCCCAGGGGTCTACTGATGCTTTATCCAAACTTATCTTCTGGGATCCAGCATCTGAAACTTCAACTTTTGGTTCTGTCTCTAACTCTGCACCCTCTAGCTTTGTGCCACACTCCCCCGAGGGGCCTTCTTCCACAGGCTCTGCCTGGTGCTGTGTGTTACCAACTGCAGATTCCTGAACCTCTGGCCATGTGGGAGCCAAACAAATTTGAGGCACTTTATACAAGCCATATTTTTCTAGGCATCCAGCACAGTGAGGAATCATGAAGACATCCCTTATAGCTCTCAAGCATATTTGACACACATGCACTGGAAAACCAGGAATCGCCACATGAGGAGGAGTTGTCCTCCATAGCACCACTTTTCAATATCCCTCAATCTATTCACTGCTGCTATTACTGCAACCGGGCATGATCGGATAGCGAGCTGGTCCTGAGGCCATAACTGCAGAAAAACAAACAAAAGCTCACTGTAACTGAAAGTCCCACTTTACTGAACACTCTCTTTAGTTTTAAAATGGCTCTTCTGCTGCTGTGTTTACTTTACTACGCCACCCTGTAATGGTGGCGGCAGCACTCCCATGCATCAACATTCAGAAATTGGATCAAGCCATTGCGCACCCGATTTACACACACCACTGATAACTTTTGCTCAAATTGCACAAACTTGCTCTCTTCTTGTTTTAAACACATTTACAAGATTTTCCACAGACTTTTTACATGCTGGAAACATTTCTTTGACTCACAGTCCCTTAAAGCTTCAGGTTTTTTAAACACAGGATTGCCTGTAAAACTAGTGCTGCACATTTGGCTACAACTCACAGTCTCTCTCTGGCTTTAAACTTTAAACTGATGCTGAACTCATTACTATGCACACAGTCAATGGCTTAATAGACTTGCACTTGGTGGCAGGACTTGACACAATCATTACTTGTAAAGCGACTACACTGCTGCACACATATTTTGCTGGCATTGGGCAGAAAATCACTGTTTGAGCAATTTCACTGTTGGTACTTACTGTTATCAGTAGCTGTTAGCTGCGATGGGGAAAAACGGCCTGCAGCCAGTCTTGGAGGTCTCAGAACAGAAACGGGTTGGCAGTCCTGCTGATCATCTCCTCGACCACCACACTTGCAATTCAGATGATCAATAAGCGGGTTGAGCCCGATTTTGAACAAACAAGTCTATTTTTAAATGTTTTACAGTGCTTTTAACACTCCGTGATGCTGCTCCACAAGCCAGTACACGCACTCCACTCACACTCCCTCTCGAATGCTGGGGCAGTCACTGTAGAGCTGGCTGAGGGGCCGGACTGATTGCAGCCTCACCAATCACATGACGCCATGCAAATGAGCCTCTTCTTCCTCGCGAGGGCTCTTCTCCTCACGGCGATCATCGAGCAGGCAAATTTAAACTGCAGAATGCATTTTTTTTTTCTCAACTGACTCCATGGCGGGAGCCCATTTCAGCCATTTAACATAGCCATTTACACTGCATGTCTCTCAGTTCATTCAAAAAGCATTTCCAATGTCCAGGGCACAATTTTCCTGTTGCTACCCCTAGTCTCCCACACTTTTCTTTACCATGGTTCATTTTAAAAGCAGGCAAAAATGCTGTAAATAATTTGATGCAGGACAAGGGCACGCTCTTTGGCTTTACTGCTCCTTGGTAAACAGTTGGCATTTTAAACAGCAGCATAAGATCCACAGCACACAGTGACACACTAGTTAGCTTGCTTCAGCTTTTGGGCTACCCACTGCCAGATAGCCAAAATGCTAGCCCCTTACCCAAGCACCTTCCTCCTAGAATTAAATCTAAAGCGGTGCCTCCATTTTTGTAACCCCTCACCCCTGCCTTTTTGCAAAATGACAGGTGGCAAGCTGTTGAAGCTGACAGCAGTACCTGGTGGGGACTGGGTTCAGAGAGGATGAGGTTACTCAGCACAGGGGGCCTAGGTTTGGCAACTCTGAACAGGGGCACCCAAGTAAATCTGAAGACAGGAAGCAATAACTGTAATGTCCAGAACCTGGAATAGGATTCTACAGTGTGGCTTTTATTCACATCCAAGCTGAACAAACAAAGCATAGACAGATCCCCACAGGGCTACATTCCTTGTAATGCAGATTAGAGACAACAGAACACTTCTTCACATTTCC
Source organism: Neoceratodus forsteri (assembly GCA_016271365.2). Classification (NCBI taxonomy): domain Eukaryota; kingdom Metazoa; phylum Chordata; order Ceratodontiformes; family Ceratodontidae; genus Neoceratodus; species Neoceratodus forsteri. The sequence goes on from CM057452.1 coordinate 1,137,469,904, forward strand.
AGCCCTCAGGCTCTGAACCCACCAGGCACACAGCCCGGACTTGCGTGCAGCTTTGGGTACATAGCACAACTTGTACACTACTTGGGTTTTCCCCACTGGTCTGCCCCCAGTCACACCACTTGATCTACGGGTCCATTTCGAGAAATGAACCAATTTTCCTGTTGTGGTTTCTTAAATCACCTTAGAGCCTTCACCTCTAGAGGGAATTTTACTTCTAATCCATCGTCTGGGTACTTCCCTCATCACTGGCCAAGTGCATGAGGCAAAGTAGAAATCCACAGAGCAAATCCGTAGAGGTGGACCTTGTCACTAAAGATGGGGGGGTCTCCCACCTCCAGCTCCCACAATCCATACCTGGCCATTTCTCTGGAAACTAAACAACTCTTTTACTGAAAGCATGGCAATGTAGATTACTGGGTAGACGTATGTCACATCTCCTCTACATGTCTTGACTTTCACTGTGTGCTGGACTTGAACATACTTTTACTTTTGGCTAAGCCTATTACTCTAGGCCTCCCACTACTTCAGTAGTCCAATCCCCACTATCACACAAGTCCCAGGGTGAAAACATGGGCCCTTTAGAAAGAGCAGAAACTCACCCTCCGGTTGCAGGTGCCCCACAGGAGATTCACAAAATCTTCTTGTTTCCAAAACTCTTGGACAAATAAGGCAGCTTCTTCACTAGCAGAAAAACCAGGGGGTTACCCCTGGAATATGCAGGACAACCTTTCCTGCCCCATCTCCTGAGGGATGGGGCACTGAGACCTGAATCAGCGGTCTCCACCACTTTAAAACTGCTCCTGTCTCTTTGGTGGAAACACACACCTTTTTCCTCAGAATGTGCCCTATGTCAGGGCTGAGGCTCCACCGACCTACACAGAGCTGCTGTGCCTCTCTCAGCAAGCTCCAAACTCCAACTGACCTACAGACTACTGCTCAAACCTCCCAACATTCTATTCCAACTCCTGCTGCAGATTCCATTGTGGCTCATGCAGCTGCGACAGTTCTATGGTGATGTCATCCCTCAGTCTCAGCTGAGACTGAGAACAGAGGAGACAGTGTGAAATCCATTTAACTGGAGTTTCACAAGCTGCCTTCCCTGTCTACCACTAGGTCTTACTGGGATTCTAGTAACCTCGGGTAACAAGGGGGTTACATAAAGAACCCTCGCATCCCCCAGAAGACATGGGATCTGCACTGGCTTAGCTGTCATGAATGGATTAATATAAAGGCTAATCATAAACATAAACAGCTAACTGAAAGATTGAGTTCTAGACCCTCATGTGTGCAACAGGATGAAACAATACAACACCTTTTTTTCTTTGTTCTTATATAGCTGGATTTTGGTTGTTTCTAGCGAACAGGTGGCAAGAACCCTTGTTTAATTCTATTACCTATGAGATGTTGTTATATGGTATGTTTCCAGCATGCTGGAAGAAGTGGAATATTGACACTTTAAATTTACTATTTACCATCATAAATGGCATTTGTGGAATGCTCAATATCTTTTTACCTTACAGCAAAAAGATATGTCCCACCTTATGGTGGTTCAAGGAATTGAACAGGATCTGAAAGACATTTATCTTTCTGAAATGCAAAGTTTATCACTTGGAACATTGTTTGATTTATGGAAATGTCTGCCATGGGTTACTGATTCTGATTTTCCTGTTACATGAGTCCTCTGTATTTGTTTTGACATGTGATTTCTGTTCTTCAGTTTATTTGTCAATAAAAATTTCCCCTACTCTGTCTGCAGGAGGCCTTGCTTCCTGTGAGCAGAGGGGACCATTTGTCTGTGGCACCAAGATGGCGGATGAGGAGGTCACTGAGGTGGAACAGGAAAACCTGATGGAAACTAATACTTCTGGAAATGCTGAGGAAAGACAGGAAACAGATAAAATGGAAATCTCAGGAAATTCAATGCAGTCTGCTGTGGGTACTTGTGCGCTGCAGGTGAGGATGGGGGATCTCAGTAGACCTCAGGAGGGAGAAGAGTATGGTCTGGTTCAAGGAGCTCCAGCAGAAATCCTGGACAATATTATGGGGGAAACTTGTGGAGACTCAGTGCAGTCTCAGGACAGACTCTTAGTTCACCCTGATGTACCTTCTGAAATATCTGGTGAGGATTCTTTATTAAATGATGAGGAGGAAATACTTCAACTAGAAATGGCAGAGAAAAAGAAGCAACTATTGGAGATGATTACTGCAGCTGAACAGGAATTTCTCTTAAGTGTTCTAAATTGGATGAGGAGAGAAAGAAGAGAAAAAGATCAGGAGTTAGCCCTTTGCATGGACAAGCAAGCATTTACCGGTGGTCCCCAATAGTGTGCTGGAAGGCCAGGGTGAGACAGTTGCTGACACAGTTATGGACGAAAGAAATCTGTGGACTGAAACGAATGGTCCCCTGGAGACGCACTGAAGCAGGTGGGTTGGTTATATAATGGTGTACAATGGATCCCTGACCCCATGTTACCTCAACCTGGATCCCCTGACAGATTGGCTTTATCACCTCAGGGAATTACTGTACAGGTCCCGTCCCACACAATGTCGGTGCAGAAACATGCACAGCAATTTCTGCCAGTTGCATGGGATGAAGCGGAGGCTGGAGAGCAGAGTGCTGCAACAGACTTGGAAATTAAAGTACGGCTTGTTTCAGTTAAGCTGCAGCATACGGATTTCATGGCTGGACCTAATGATATTGGAACTTTACCAGATGACACATCTGAGAAGGTAAGCGGGGACACAGATAATCTGGGGTTGGGATTTGCAGCAATTGCTCCCGTACCTATACATACTGAGCCTGCTCCTCCCTTGACTGATGAACGCAGGTCAGGGTCCTATACAGGCCTGTTCCATAAGCCGGCAGAAGCGGCCAGGCAAAGATTTTTGGTCCGGTTAAGGTATAAGGTGGCTTGCTCCCATTTCCCCAGATAGACTGTGTGTGGGGGAAACATTAAGCAAGGATTCAATGGGTTTTTCACCCTCAGAAATATACGCTTTCATTCATGCTCCAGGAGACTGAGTATATGATGTCAGTTTTTGTTCAATGAAATTTGCTGGACAAGTTTTGGAAGTTGTATTATGAAGTTAAGGATAAGGAGGTCTGGAATGATTTCACTGCAATTCCCATTACTAAGCCTACAATTAAGACAATAACGCTACTCTTCTGAAATGTGGGTGTAGATGTTACAAACATTATCTTTTGGTTAGAGAAGCACTGTACTATTTTTAACCATCCAGTGCCCATTATGGATGATAATGGTTTCTGGACTGGGGGCTGGCATTTTCGGGTCCAACTTAAGCAGACAGAACAAGGGATTCAACTCTTGCCAAGTTCATTTTTGGGGGCTGAGACAGAGGCATTTTGTTCTATGCTGGTGAGCCCAAGAGCTGCTACAGATGTGGATCTTTGACCCATTTAAACAATGACTGTGACAGTGTTAAATGTTTTCATTGCGGCATGCTAGGTCATTCAGCTATGCAATGTATGGCCTCCCCAGTCTGCAATCTTTGTGGGGACGATGAACATGCTTTTCAGGAGCATCCCTGAGCTACACGCAACTCTGAGGACATCTCAGACCATGACTTTATTCTTTCACAGGCTAGACATCCTAATAGGCAGTCTTCTGGAACAGATGGGGTCCCCCTTTTATCCTCCCAGACGTAGAGGTAGAGGTTGGGGTGGTTCCATGAATAGCAGAGTGGGGAAATATAGTGTAAGGGAAAGGTCTTCTGATATACAAACACATCCTCCTCCACCCTTTAATGAGAATGCCACTGGAACAGGAAGGGAGATAGTAGTGTTGCCTCCTGCCATCTCACCAGACCCTCCACAGAAAACAGGTCCTCAGCCTATTTCCAAGATGACTGAAACCTTCTCTGAGAATTTAGCTGATCCCCGAGGTCCGGTTTTAGTACCAGATTCACCCCTCCCCCCTTTCAGTCAGCAGTTGGTCCACCAATAAGGACAGCTGTACTCCTGTCCCCTTTGCCACTCTCAAATCGCTTTTCAGCATTTGCTACATGGGGAGAGCAGAATGATATGGAGATACCTTTAGAAGAGGGGAAATTACCCTCTTTACAGCCAGTTCAGAGTCCAGTAGATACTTGGCCACAGAAAAAGAGACTGGTAGAACCTCTAAAGTGGATGACTAGATCCAGTATGAAGGTGTTTAAACCTCCTCCCTGAGCCCATCCACTTGAAGGTGGCTTGTATTAATGTGAATAGCATCAAATTGGATTATAAACATAAAACGACCTTCAGTATTTTACAGCTACTGGATTTTGATATATTTTTTCCACAGGATACGAGATTGCATTCATTAGTGGAAGTAGCACAAGCAATATAGGACTGGATTTGGGGTGCTTCATACTGGTCAATGGGAGAGGATTTGTGTTGTGGGGTAGGATCTAGTTTGGGACTCCTGTGGAGGAGTCAGAGTTTACCCACCACTTACTGGTAGCAGCAGATGTTCCGAAATTAGCTCAGGGACAGGTGAACCAAATGTTAGCCCCATTTACTAGGGTGGAGATGACAGAGGTAGTGCGAAGTCTTCGAAATGGGATTTTGCCAGGTTCAGATGGCCTCCCTAATGAAATTTATAAACTTTTGTGGGAAGTTATCCCGGTTGAATTATTGGTGTTTTATAATTTTTTTTGAGGATGTTTTTCTACCAACAGTAATGTATGAAGGGCTTATGATTTTTCTCTTCAAGACTGGTGATTCAACTGACATAAATAATTGGTGGCTGATTACACTGCTCAATACTGATTTTAAGTTGTTTGCCAAGTTATTGGGGAACAGATTGGCTAGTATGATGGGGGAGTTAATCAGTCCACAACAGTATTGTTCAGTGCCTGGCAGGAAGATTAAAGACACCTTGCTTCTTCTCAGAGAAGTGGTGGAGGGAGCAGTGGGGCAGTATAATTCTGGGTTCCTGATAAGTTTAGACCAAGTGAAAGCTTTTGATAAAGTCTCACATTCTTTTCTGTGGCATTGTCTGGCCGCATATGGAATACCAGAAAGGTTTATTACTTGGCTACAATTATGTTATGATCTTGCTTATGTGATTCCATATGATAATGGCAATAAAGGGTCTAGGTGTCGGATACAGAGGGGATCTATCAGGGTTGTCCCTTTAGTCCCCTTCTATGTCTTTATGATTCAACTCAATACTGCAGCTTTTATAACGTTCACCCTCAATTTATGATTTGGCTGGAGGTTTTTAAATGATTGTAAAATTCTCGCATATGCTGATGATTTGTGCTCTTGATGAGGAGATGGACAGTCATTTGAGAAGGCAAACTGCCTGTTGCGAGGTAGGTGAAAGCTAATGTAGCAAACAAAATGTATTAATTTACAAGGTTTTGATGATAAACATGAGGTTTTGGGGGGAGTTCAGGTAGTGCAGGCACCAATAAAAATGTTGGCAATTTATTATGGAGGCAATAATATGGCAAGTTACAATTGGGACAAAGCTCCTGCTACAGGGAAGGACTTAGTGAGTAGATGGAATCCCTGGAAGTTATCCAGAAAAAGATGATTTATTGATAAGGGCATTTTTAGTTCCAGTGTTCTTGTATGTTAGTGCAGTATTTTTAATTCAAAAACATTTAGAGGTATCTGTGATGGGATGTTTTTTTCCTGTTTCTGGGGGAGCAGACTGAACCCAGTTAAATGGAATATTCTATACCTACATATTAAGGTTGGGGAGTTAATATGTTAAATCCCTTGTTGTTGTTTTTTTACAATATTTTTATATTCAAATCTGCTCCCCCTTATGAAGGAGTTGGTCCAAGGATGGGGAAATGGGAGTTTGTTGTTACTCCAGGGGGTATTGACAGAGTGGAAAGGGAATTGTTTTTTACACTCAATAAACGAAGTCCACTGCTGGTTAAGCATTGGGAAGGTGTTTTTGATAATATAATTAAATGGGGTATTGGTTATTCAACAGTACTCCACTTACCTAGATGGCAGTTGTATGCGGCGGTTCTCTTGGTACATTTTGTGGAACACCCATTTTTGGGCTTTTTGCAAATTGACCAGGATTTTATATCACAGTACATTAGTGATAAATGGATACCAGAACACATGTGGGATACTATATGGCTGGGGCTACATTCTAAAATAAACGTAAAGAGTAATCAGAAACATAAGCCTCTTAATGAAAGATACTGTCCTAGAGATGGCTGTATCTCAAAATTGAGACAATTGACCATTTATATTACACCTGTCCTTACATAGTCTAGTTCTGGGACATTGTGAAGAACAGATGGAAAGGTGGAATTCCTATACCTCCAGACATGACACTCTTGTTTTATGATATAATTCCTGGTTTGGTGAAACAACCACATGATAGTTCTTTGAGGGTACTTTGTGCCCATTTAGTTTATTGGATTTGGGTTAGCCAATGCTGCTTGGTCCTACAACAACAACAAATACAATAACTGGTCAGGATTTGTTTCATATGATTTGTACTGATTTAAGAAATTGGAAGGAGGTAGAATTTAAGCTTTTTGATAGAGATACGTGGACACTGTGGTGGTCCAATCTTGAACATATTTAACCTATTTTGCCTTTCAGGTTCCTTAGATTTTAAACAGTTGTAATATTCTGGTCTTTCTCCCATTTGCTATTTTTTTTTTTGGTTTAATACTGTTTTGTACTTCCTGGGGCACTATATTAGACTTGATTTTCTAACGATAAAATGGGGGGGGGATAAGTATTACAAGTATGTCTGGATTTAGCTAATTACTTTTTCTCCTTTCTTATTCACAATTTCATGGTCTGTGCTATCTATAATATTTTTTTTCTTTAAAATTTATGGCTGTGAAGTGAACACACTTTATGTAATTGCTTTTGATTTTCTGATTTTTGTGTGTGATTTTAAAGGGAAAAAAATGATTCCCCTACTCTTTTGGTGGTGAGTGGGAGGGGGTTTGGTTATAATGTTTTCCTTATGTTTGAGGTTACTATATGAAATAATATTTCTTTATGTTCTTGATTTTCCTTTTTTTATGGTTTTATATGATGTAATACTGATTTGTATATTTTTCATTATGATTTCAATAAAAAATTCCCCTACTCTTTTTGAGAAGTGCCATGGGATCTTTAACATCCACCTGAACAGGCAGACAGAAAAGACAGGAGCACCCCCATGCTGCACTACAGTGTCAGTATTGGGATTTAAAGAGCTAGTGGAGCCAAACCAGGCAGACAGGAAAATAATATAAATTTTAAGAAGTAGTCAGTTATAAAATGTTATTTCTGAAGTACCTTTCTTTTGCTTTTGCCCATCAGAGAGTCTTCCATGTCATAATGTTGTGGTGGATGTGTGAAACAGCTCTTAGCATAGCAGCTGACATATCTAACTCTACTGCCCCCACTACATCATCATCAGCGTTGTGATTTCACCGACAGTGAAATCACATGTGAATGACCTGGCAGTCACTGAATTGCTGTTCCTAAGTAGCAGTGATGTCACAGTCAGTGAGGTCATGATGCTGGTGATGTAGTGGGGGCAGTATAGCTAGCTATGTCAGCTGCCACAGAGTGCTGTTCCACACATCACACATATTAACATCAGGTAAACAATCTTCTAATTAAACAAAGGGAAAAGATAAAGTTCCTCAAATATAAAAGGTAATGGTTGACTGCTTCTAAAATCTAATATTAATTTTAGGCAGAACACAAGCTCTTTAACCCACATGCCTAGTGTGGGGATAGAACCCACAGCCTTCTGATCTTCCAGTCTCAGAGGCCAGTGTGCATGTTATTTTTGCATCTTTCATTTGTTAGTTTTACACAAATTCTCTCAGACTTTTATTCTGGCCACCTGATGGAATCTTGAATGAGTTACATAAATGTTATTATTTTTCAAGGCCCTGACCCTGCAACTAAACACACACTTAGTACATCATATTATAAAATGAGAAAAAAACAGTCTTCTGTTTCACTGCTTACCTCCAATCTGTCCTGTGGAAAGGAATGCTAGGCAGCTAACAATCTGCATTCCACTGTCTGTAATCTGACACTGAGTCCGACTTTCATTTTCACAAAAGCCAAGTGGAAATGAGTCCCCTAGGTTGCTGAATGAAATAGAACAAATATGTTAGACTGAGCTGGACAGATGATAGAAACAGTAGTTTAAAAAGTTTGTTTTTTTTGTTAATACACTATCCTGAGAAGTTCTGAGGTACAATACAGTAGCATCCCCTCCCCCCTTCAGATGCCTTTAACATAGAGCAACAAATAGCAAATATCAGAGGGGTACTACTTTGCAGCTGTGGAGGAATTACATACAAATGTCTGAAATGGAAGTTCCAGGAAAAGCCGTTTTTACAGCTACGGATGACAGAAGGGCTGTAGGCTCCTCCCACAGCCCTAAAAATGTTTTCCATTAGCTTAACTATTAGGCCTTGCTGGATTTACTTGCTTGTTAATCAACCTTTTTATTCAACACAAACTAGTAACATTAAATACATGCTGAAAATAGAAAATAGAGTTAGAACTGATGTTTCAACCATAGATCTTCTTCAGAAATCATCTAAAGAGAAAAGCAAAGTTAACTTTGCTTGTTTCTCTTTTAGATAATTTCTGAAGACCAATGGTCGAAATATCAGTTCTAACTCTATTTTCTATTTTTAGCATGCATTTAATATTACCATTTTGTGTTGTTTTCAGACCACACACTGACACAGCACCTTGATTATTATTTTTTTTTTTTTTTTCTATGGGCACTGTTTTCTTGGTCTTTTAGCTTTTGATTTTAAGTTTTGGCTCTCAAAACTCAGAGCTTTCTGCAGCTGCTGTGTTTGTTTTTGTTTGTCTGCACAGGTCCTCAGTCTGGGTGTAGGACCAAATAACAGTAAGTCTTGCAAGAGTTTAAGAGAAGGGTGTTCTGTAATAATCAAGACTGAACCTTACAGATGTTGATGTTAAGCTGAGAGTTAATATCCGCCACATTACTGGATTCAGTGCAGAGTCCCATATCATTGTCATAAAGCTGGGTGGAGTATGAGGCAGGAACCATAGAGAAATTATTGATAAAAATGATGAAAAGTAGCAGGCCCAGTGTGGAGCCTTGAGGAAATTCAGAATTAATAGTAGTATGGTCAGATTTAAGGCTTGTTAACACTGCCAACTTTGCTGCGCATCAACCCATGCAAACAGGTTGATGTGCTGCAGAGTCGACTATGTAGACACTTACCGCAGCACCCTAAGAGTGTTTTGGATCCTTTTTTGCTCAAGCTCAGGAGTGGAGACATGTATTGGAGTGAGCATGTTACCCTGATGCAAAGCCTTCTCAGCATCCTCCACTGGTCGCATGAGTCTTTCTGCCAGAACCAGGAAGTATAGCAGAAAGACCAACTGCATGCGAGTAAGAATAACAAGGAACAATATTGTTGGGACAAAAGTGTTTTGTGTAGTATTCAATCCAAAAAGTATTTTCCCACTTAAAACTGAGCTCTGTATGTATTATTTCTTGTTCATTGTTCCTAACAGGGCATATGTGTTTTTAGGGGGATTGTCACAAAAGGCAGCATGTCACTGCAGACGTCAGTTGAAACAATCCATCCCAGCGAATGTACAGCCCCTCTGTAGCACAACCTGCATCATCGTGAAGGTGTGCTGTGTGAACAGTTTATTGATCCAGCAGCAGCCGTCACAGCAGAAAGTGTACAGCGCAAATGCAACAGTGCTGCTGCCATGTAAACATGGCTTTAGACTGATTCACTTTTATTAACGGCTGTCTGTCTCCCAGATAGCTGAAAAACAGTTTATAGCTCTGGTGAAATGCCGAGGGGCAACACTTTGGCTTTGAGAATAGTGTGATCAACAAGATCAAAGGCTGTATCAAGTTAATGAACACCTTTCCAGTGAACATGCCCCTGTCCATGGCTACCTTGGTGTCATTTGTTAACTGGATAAGGCTGTGGTTGCACTGTGACCCTGTCTAAAGCCATGTTGGGCAGGTGATAGCAGTTTATATTTGTGGAGGTGCTCTGTGACCTGTGAGGCCACTAGCTTCTCAAGTATCTTGCTAAGGACAGATATGAGCTCCCATTCTGGGCTTACCTGTTTGCTCCCATTGCCCCTACATCTCACCACCACTTGTCACAGGTTCCATTGTGTCCCTGAGTCTCTGTCCAACCCCAAGCATTTGCCTTGCAAGAGAGGGGCCAGAGGAGCAAAGCCGTGAAACCACCACAGAGCAGCCTCGTGAATATGCGGGCTAGTGGTCCGTAGATGCTCGCTGGAGTACATTGGTTTTCTTGCCGCTACTGCAGCCAGCCAAAAGCCTCTCCAGTGCTCCAGGACCCAAAATGAGTAAACTGGGGTCTGGAGACTCAGTGAAGGCACTGGAGGAGCTGAAAATTGTTTTATCTTAAGAGCACCAATAAGCACTTGGGAGGACTGGCTATAAATATTAAAGAGGGGTCGATGAATATTAATGAGCCTGTCTGCCACCTGGGGGAATTGTAGAATCGGCAGCAGAGACATGCAGGGGAAAAGGCTTTAATCTATAACAATGCAGCCATGTGACAAGTTAGAGAGGCTGCTACAGAACTGGGGGATACATATAAAATAACATTGAATTGTTTAGCTGCAGAAGCTGCTTAAAAAACTTGAGACTGCATACAAACTTTCTGTTTCGGCAGCCATTTTAGCAACCCTTAACCACTGCTCAGCCATTCAAAAGACAAGGACTGTCAAAGAGACTTATGGTACTGCACAAAGGACTTTTGGGAGTAAAAGGAGGGACAATTCTTGGTGCCCAAATGAAGGACCAACAGGGCGTCAACTGAGGCAAATGCATATTAATTTGTTCAATGGGACACCTGCTGCAGCACATGGGAAAGGGCTGCTGGAAAACTGATAAAAAGGACTGTTTGCCCACCAAAAGGGAGATTCTGAGATTAGACAGAGAGGTCAGAGATGAGAGATTGTAGGGCTTGCTATCCTTAAAGGCCTGCCTGTTTAGCCAAAGGTCTTGTCTGGCCCCAGTATTGGACAAGCTGCAGAATGCCTGCAGAAGCAAACAGCCTTTGGGAAAATAACTGAACGTTGTGAGAGGTTCCCAGGGTGAGACTTGAACCTGCATTTGAGTAATTTGCTGCTGAGACTTTGGAAGTTGCTGCTGAGATTTGAACCTGCAGCTGTGAAAGAAAGACTCTGTAGCTAAAGTGAGAGACTTTGGAGACCTGCTACCAGAGGGAGAGAACTGACTGTTCTGCAGTGCAGAAAGTGCCAGTGGAGTTTGGCAGCTGGAAAGCAGAGACAGTAAAGCTCGCAGCCTAAAGCCACAGTGTCTGTAGTTGAAAGTAAAGTGACCTGCAAGCTGTGTTCCCCCTCAGTGGGGTAAGTGCATTGAAGACTGCTTCTGTTGCAGTCTGAAGTGACTGTCAATGGTGGGAATAGAGACTGTGTAAAGCCCAGTTTCAGTACTGCAGCTGAGAAAAAGTATGTGCCAGAGGGAATCATCAGCCTGCTCTATACCCAGACATTAGAGGAGACAACCAGAGAGGAAGATGTCGAGAGACCTGCCAGGTGAACACCACATACAAGACCCCTGCAGTGAAGATTAGAAAGACCTGGCAGGTAAAGTCCAGCTTTCATCATTTCTTCAGTCAACTGCTGCTTGTACATCAACAGCTCCTTTACCAGCACAGTACCAGTGAAACAAGTCTCTGCCACCCCTTTGAACTACAGAACTGTAAGTACCCTGGGCAACAGCTTTGGGGAAGTCTTTGGCTAGCTAGTCAAAATTAAGGGGAGGGTGGTTAAGTCCTGGGCAGGACTGCGCCAAGATTAAGGCTGTGCCCAGGCCCGAAAGTTAAAGAGTTGTGAATTTCTAGTTAGGGCCCAAATGAAATATCCCCACATTGACTTGTGTGCCACGATGTGGTACCCACCAAAAGGACTGTATAGACTTTCTGGGGCAGCTGCCAAGGGCAAGTTGGGTGCACAGACAGGTGGGAGTTGGGGATTGTTTGGGGGCAGACCTGATTGCCAGTGTCATTGTTCTGTTATTGTTGTTGCTGCTTTGTTCCTCATTTCCCCCTTCCTCACAATAAAATACTGCTGTTATTCAGGCTAATTACTGCTACAGTGTGTTTCTGTAAAGGGGGGCACTGTCTGTGTTTGTGGGGAACTGTTTGGGGGGCAGATAATATATATTTCCTGGGGGTGGTAACCTGCTATTTGCCCACAGATATTCCCTACCACTTCCTCAGGAGGAGGCATCACACCACTCTACTGCTACCAATCCAAACCCATGCCAGCCCCTTCAAAGGCGATTGCTGTGAGGGCTTTGGGGGCCCCAGTACAGCCAAAGTTGAGTCAAGGGGTTGTTACACAGACAAAGTTACTATAGGGTGATTGTTTTCCAATAGCTTTGGATCTCCTTTCTTGAAAACTGTCAGTCTTGGCAATTTTCCATATACTGAGTGCTTCCTGGCACAGATAGTCACTGAGCTGACTAGGTCGGGGAATACACTGGATCTAGTTCTGGCCAACAGGGAGGCTGTAAGAGAAGTAGGGGTGGAGGACCCACTGGTTTGGCGTGACCACCACTTGGTGTGGTTCACACTTAATATGAGCAGAGAAGCAGCTGGTACAGGGACCAGGGTGGTGGACTTCAGACAGGCTGACTTTGTAGGATGGGTGAAATCTTAAGGGGGCATCTGGAAGGAATACAGTACTCTGGGATGCAAATCAGAATGGGAAAAATCAAATTGGTGATATTGGAGTCTACTGAGACATGTACCAGACTGCAGAGTAAAAAGGAAGGGCTAACAAACCAAGCTGGTTAAGTAGAGGCCTTAGAAATGGTGAGGGCTAAAAAGCAGTGTTCAAGAAATACAAGAAGTCTGGAAGGGAGAGGATAGGGAGGAGTATGTGAAGAGGTCCAAAGAAGTTAGGGGAGTCACAGCAACTAAAGGAGGGATGGGGGTGAGCAGAGAAAGGTGGATAAGGCAGAGCACTGAATGAGTACTTCTGTTCTGTATTCATGAGGGAGAAAGGAGGCAGCTACCACAGGGGTGGACAGGGTGAGAGGGGTAATGATGGGGTGATCACTGAGGGTAGAGTATTGGAGGGTTAAGAGCTATGAGGGTGGATAAGGCACCAGAACCAAATGGCATACATCCCAGGGTGTTGAAGGAAATGGTCGAGATCCTGGCTGGACCGCTGGCATAACTATTCAATACCTCCCTGGACACAGGGTGCATACCACATGACTGGAGGATGGCCCACATGGTACCCATCCATAAAAGTGGACCAAAGGATGAGCCAGGTAATTACAGGCCGATAAGCTTAACTTCCATCATGGGGAAGCTGATGGAGACAATACTTAAGGAAAGGCTGGCGACCTTTATGGAAGACAATGGGCTCGAGGACAGTCACCAGCATGGGTTTCTCTCTGAAAAATCCTGCCAGATGAACCCAGTTGAGTATTATGACTGGGTCACATGGGAACTAGATAAGGGTCAAGCAGTGGATGTCATATATTTGGACTTCAGTAAAGCCTTTGATTCAGTGCCGCATGGGAGGTTGGGAAGGAAGTTGAGATATGTGGGAGTGAGGACTAAGATGATTAAATGGATTGAGAATTGGCTGCAGTTCAAACAGCAGAGGGTAGTGGTGGTGGAGGGAAACTCTCATCTCCAAGGGCTGTTTTGAGCTGGTGCCACAGGGATCGGTGCTGGGACTAGTGCTGTTCAGAATATTCATAGCAGACATCTCGTATGGTGTCAGGAATAAGAGCAGTCTATTCATTGACAATACCAAATTGAGGGTGGTGGTGGATGATATAGCAGGTTAGCAGGGGCTGCAGGATGACCTGACCAAACTGGTGGAGTGATCAGAAGTGTGGCAGTTGGGATTCAATGCGAAAAAGTGCAAAGTCCTGCACTTTGGAGCAAAGAACCCAGGGAGGGGTTACCAGCTGGGAGGGGAGCAGCTAGGTTCCACTAAGGAGGAGAAGGATCTAGGGGTGGTTGTAACGGGAAGATGAACAATACAGAGCAGTGTAGGAGGGTGACAGTGAAAGCCAACAGAATACTGGGTTGTGTCGCGAGACGGGTCTCCTCCAGGAGCAAGGAGGTGATCCTGGCTCTGCAGGGCACCGGTCAGACTGCACCTGGAGTACTGTATGCAATTTTAGTGGCCGTATCTAAAGAGGGATGTGAAATTACTGGAAGGGGTACAATGCAGGGCAACATGGATGATGCAGGGATTGGAGGACAGACCATACGAGGAGAGGCTAAGAGAGTAGAACATGTACTCCTTAGAGGAGAGAAGAGACTGGGGAGATATGATTGAGACCTTTAAGCATGTAAAGGGAATAAACAAGGCAGGTGCTGAAGGTATACTCAGGCTGAGGAGGGGGACAGACATGAGAGGGCATGGCCTTAGATTGGAAGGGAGAAGATTTAGGATGGAAATGAGGAGGCACTTTTTCATGGAGAGGGTCATGGCAGAATGGAATTCTCTACTGGAGGAGGTGGTAGCCTGCAAGACAGTGGGTACTTTCAAAAGGGGATGGGACAAGCTGAGAGGGGGGTAATTGGGAAGGGGAAGGGGTGGGGCAGCTGCAAGATGAGGGTGCTAGCTGCACACTCGAGCAGACTTGATAGACCAGGTGGCCTATTTTTGCTGACAAATTCGTATGTTCGTAAGGCAGAGGTTAGTGATAAATTCAATATTCTGGTTAGGGGGAAAGCAAGATAGGGGCAGCAATCTTAAAGAACAACTCTCCATTACAATAAAAGCTTAAAAGCACTAGGTTTACAACAATTATGTTGTAACATTATTGTTTTCTCGTTCTTTGCTGTTTTTTTACTTTCTCCTGCTGTTGGTCTATTAATTATTGTATGTAAAGCAGCAATTATTTTACTGAGATTTTCAGAATGTATTTGACTTTCCCCTCCTTCTTCACCCCTTTCCAGCCTGGTTTCCATAAATCCCATTCTACCCTCCTCCAGCTTACTGGCTCTATTCTCTCAGGTATGGATCAAGGCCTTATCACCTCTGCCATCTTTGTTGACTTGGCCAAAGCCTTCAACACTGAACCCACTATCTCCTCCTTGATAAACTTATAGCAGCAGGGATTTCCACCTCTGCTACCAACTGGTTCCCTCCTACCTTGAGAGAAGGACTCAATTGGTTAGAATTGATGATTCCTTACCCCATCCACTACCCATCAGCACTGGTGTCCCCAAGGTTCTGTCCTTGGCACAATGCTCTTTCAACTTTCCTGAATAGACCACCCTGTGCCTATATTCTGTGTCCATCCATATGTACTCAGATGATACAGGTCTTTTTCCCTTCGGTTCCACCCATTCTGATTTGATGGCCATGCTCCAGCTGGATGTTGACAACATCCAACACTGGTTCCATTCAAATAAATTGTCCCTAAATGCCAAAAAAACAGTCTCCTTGACCTTTGACTCCAGGCAGAAGCTCTTCAGGCTTGCTGCCCTCCCATCCTTCCACAACCTAAATGGGTCCATGATTGACGATGCCCCCTACCTCATGTACCTTGGGTCTTTCTCGACTATCACCTCAACATTTCTGGTCATGTGGATGCCATCCATAAAAAAACTACACTGAACTAGGTGCCCTGTACAGGAAGCATTGTTGCATCCCCTGTTGACTCACAGAGTCATTATCCAGAAAATGATTCTCCTTATTTTTAACTATGGAGACACTGTCTACAGTGTTACTCCTAAGTGCACACTGACCAGACTGGATTCCTCTTCCACTCCATCTGTCACTTTGCTCTGGACTGCCACCCATACCCACCATTGCTCCATTTATACCTCCCTCTCCTTCCTTCCCTCAAAGCCAGGTGTCTCACTCATTGTTCCTCCTCTGTAGTGAAATACTGGCTAAGCTATGTCCCCTCCTACCTCACTTCTTTCTTTTCTCCTCACCCCCTTTTCTCACTACACCCTCTGGAACTCTGGCTTTTGATCCCTGGCACTTCTTCTAGGATGTCCTTAGCTGGCCAAGCTGCCTTCTCCAACCACTTCCCCAAACTTTGGAATTCTTCCCCTTTCTGTCTGTTCTGCCTTCACCCAATGCTGTCTCTCCTAGCTTCTCCTCAAATCAAGTCTCACTCCTGCAACTGCACCTGATCAACACCTCCATTACTTTCTTCCTTTCCTTTCACTCCCTCCCCTCCACCCCACCTTGTCTCCCCCACAACCTCGCTGTCCTAACCTCTGCTGCAATCCCCCCATTTCCACCCTCTCCAATTCACTATCTCTTGTTTACCTCTGGATAGCTTCACTATCACTGCCAACATTTATTGCACTCAGCACTTTCAGTATCATCCTCTAACTACCCGCCTTGATGCATTTCTGCTATATCCCATACCACTGTACACAATGCTAAAATTGTCTGTCTACTGTAGCTTGACTGTGATGCTTAGCAAATTGTACTTATTTGTCTATTTGCCTGTCTATTGTAGCTTTTTTTTTATTTGTTTGATGCTTAGTTCTGTTCCTCCCTGCAATGTAAATGATGTTCCTATTGTTGCTCATGACCCTCTTACTCCTTCCCCCCAGGAGACATCTGGAAATGAGCTGCTATTCAGCTCAGTATGCCTTTCATGGTGAAACTTTTGAAATAAATAAACAAATAAATGAACAAATGTATGAATAAATGAATACTAACCACACAATTGCTGTTTGTGACATCACGGTTGGTTGTCATGATGAGCACTATGATGTCATAAAAAAAGGCACTGTGAGGTTAACAGTGGAGAGACAAATGTTTTCAAATGTTTCTACACAGACTTTTTAGATGGACTACTAAGAAGTGTTGTAAATCTTACATAGAAACATAGAAACATAGAAGTTGACGGCAGATAAGGACCGCAAGGCCCATCCAGTCTGCCCATTTGTTTTTCTACCTTATAAATGTGCCATCGGCCTTTGCTCTGTCAGTGGCCTATCTATTCATAGTCATTTGTATTGCTCCCTTATGCCTATCCCATGCCTGTTTGAAGCCCTGCACTGTATATATAGCCACCACTTCTTGTGGTAAGCCATTCCATGCATCCACCAATTCTTTCTGTGAAAAATAATTTCACATCCCCCTTAATCGCCCCCAATCTCATGCTGTGTCCCTTGTCCTGCTATTTTTCTTATATTTAAACATGTTAGACTCTTTCACCTTGTTAATGCCCTTAAGGTGCTTGAATGCCTCGATCATATCACTCTCCTCCTCCTTTGCTCAAGGGTATACATATTGAGCTCTGTTAATCTGCCTCATATGTCTTCTGATGCAGTCCCTGCACCATTTTGGCTGCCCTTGTCTGGACTGCCTCAATTTGGTTAATGTTCTTGTGAGGTGTGGCCTAATACTGCATCGTACTCCAGATGGAGCCTAACTGTGTCTTGTAAAGAGGGATTATTACCTCCCTCTTACAACTTGTGATACCCCTACTAATACACCCTAACACCCCCCTAGCCTTACCTACTGCTTTAGAGGTCCGCTTGGATGATTTCAGGTCATCAGTGATGATGATACCCAAGTCTCTTTCTCCCTTTGTGACTGCTAGCAACTCCCCTCCCAGCCTATAGGTGGCTTCAGGGTTTCTCTTCCCTATGTGCATGATATTGCACTTCTTTGCATTAAATTCCAGTTGCCACTCTTCTGACCATTTTGTCAGTTTATCCAGATCTCTTCTCATTCTGCTCCACTTCCCATCTGGATCATCTACTCTATTGCAGATCTTGGTGTCATCTGCAAACAGAGAAGCCTTACCTCTAGTCCATCTGCAAGGTAACTAATGAAGATGTTGAAGAGGACTGGGCCCAGGACTGATCCCTGAGGTACCCCACTTGTGACTTGCATCTCTTCTGACTGTATACCATTTACCACCACTCTCTGTTTTCTGCCCGACAACCAGTTTGCCACCCAGTTGACCAACTTCTGACCCACCCCAGCCTACCCAGCTTATTTATCAATCTTCTATGTGGAACAGTGTCAAAAGCTTTGCTGAAGTCAAGGTAGGTGACATCAACTGCTCCCCTTGGTCCACCACTCTGGTTACCCAGTCAAGAAATCTATGAGATTAGTTTGCAGGACCTTCCTTTTGTAAACCCATGCTGTCTTGGATCCTGTGCCCCTATGGATTCCAGGTGTTGCACTATCCTTTCCTTAAGGAGTCCCTCCATAATCTTGCCCACTACTGAGGTAAGACTGACTAGTCTGTAGTTTCCTGCCTCTTCCAGGCTACCACTCTTGTGGAGCGGGATCACATGAGCCCTTCTCCAGTCTTCTGGGACCTCTCCTGTGCTCAGAGACTCACTAAACAGTTCTGCTAATGGCTCTGCTAGTTCCACCTTTAACCCTTAAGTACCCTGGGATGTATGCCATCAGGTTCCATTGCCTTATCCACGCTGAGCCGTGAGCGAGCTCCTTGTGGACCCTTTCTTTGTGAAGGAGTAGTGCTCACCTCCTCCCCCTGTGTCCATGATATTGAGCTGTGGGCCCTGCCCTACCTTCTTCAGTAAATACTGAGCAAAAGTATCTATTAGGATAGATGCCTTTACAGGGTCCTCCTTCTCACATGCTCCCTTTCTCCATTGCTTAGCAATACCTCTGGACTTTCTCCTTTCACTAATGTATCTATAGAAAGTCTTGTCACCTTCTTTTACTGTTCGTGCTAGTGTTTCCTCAGTTTGGGACTTTGCCTGCCTTACTGCCTTCCTGCTTCTCTTAGGGCAGTTTGGTATGCCTCCGTATCTTCATCTCGCTGTGTTCCCTTTATATTTCCTGAAGGCCAGCCTCTTTGGCTCTGACCTTTCTGCTACTGTATTTGAGAACCAAAGTGGTTTCCTTCTTCTTTGCACTTCCTTTTCTGTCTAACACAATGGATGTTGCTTCAAGTATTGTATCCTTAATGCTTGCCCACTTTGCCTGTACCCCTCATCTGTGTTTCTTTTTGCCAGGGCTAGCTTAACTCTGTTGACCATCTTATCAAAGTCAGCTCTCTGAAGTCCCATATTTTTGCCTTGGAATGGGATGATTTAGATGTAGTAGCCAAACTGAGCTATACCATGTGATGGTCACTGCCCCAGGTGATCTTTCTACCTGAGATCTGGATCCCTTCCTTGTTAGTCAGTACTAGATCTAGGATAGCCCTGTCTCTTGTGGGTTGCTGCACCAATTGTTTGAGGCCCTCCTCCTGCAGGAATCCACTATGTGTCTAGTTCTGCAGATGTTCCTGCTGGTATTGACCAATCTGTATCCGGCATGTTGAAGTCTCCCATTATCAGAACCTCCCCTTTAGCTGTCATGTTTTGTATATCTTCTAACAGTAATGTGTCTATGTCCTCCCCCTGGTCTGGGGGCCTGTAGACAACCTCAGTTCTTATGGCTGTCCCATTTCCTGTTTCCAGGGTGACCCACAGTTCTTCTGGCTCCTTATGTGTATTCTGAATTTCTGTAGCTTTGATATTTTCATTGACATACGGGGCCACTCCTCCCCTTTCTGCACCTTCAGTCTCTTCTTGAACAATACATAGCCAGATACTGAAGTCTCCTACGTGTGATTACTGGTAAACCACGTCTCACTAATTGCTACTATGTCCAGTTTAGCCTCTGACATTATTGCCTGCAGGTCTGAGATCTTATTTCCCAGGCTGTGAGCATTTGTGTACATGATTTTCCATTGGCCTGATTTTGGTGTGTTAGTTGTTGGGTGAGGTTTGGCATACCCCTATGCGTCGTATGGGGAGACAAACCTTTCTTCTTACCTGGTGATGCAAATGAACTGCAAACATGCTGAATCCCTGTTTGACCACTAGCTGAGGGGGGAGAGGTGTTCTTTCCATTTGACGTATGGGGTGCTGCACCCTCTCCCAATTTACTAGTTTAAATATTCTGCAAAGACGTCAAACTTCTGCCCCAATGCACTGACTCCTCCTTAGTCAGATGCAGTCCATCAAATTTAAAGAATTTATTCCCCAGAACTGTTGCCAGTTCCCTACAAATCTGTGTCCTTTCCTGACACCAGTCCTTGAGCCACGTGTTTAGCTCCCTATCTCCCTTCTCTGACCTTCCATCCATCTGCTCCCCTCTCCCAGACTGGCAGGATCTCAGAGAAGGAGATGCCAGATGAAATAGATGATAGGTTGTCACCCAGCCTGCTCAGGTGTTCCTTGTCTCACAACTGACCAGCTGGCGAGATCATTAGTCCCTATGTGTACTAGGACATCAATGTTTTCTCCTGCTTTGTGAACAATTTTAGCAATGCGGTCAGTGTCTCTTCATGCTGATGTACCTGGGAGACATCTGACCATTACCCTGGTTGGAGATGGGTATCAACTCCCGAATCATGGAGTCTCCTATGATCAGAAGTTTTTGTTTTTTGCTTTCTTTGTTTTGGTTCCTGATTTGGGTGAGTTTTGTTGTGCTAGTTGCTGTGTTGCAGTGTCCTGCTCTGCAGTGTCTTCTGCCTCTTTGTTTGATTTCAGAGATAGAGGCAGATACCTGTTTGTAGTGTTTATATGGTTTTGGAGGTAATATGTTGGAGAGCATCAAGTAATAGGGCACCCGATTTGCTCCTCCTAACCACCTGCCAATCTCCTGGACCTACTACCCTCTGCGGTTGAGGTTTTTCTGTTGGATGCTGGGGAAATGGCGGGTGGTTCTTATAATGTATTTCCTCTTGAATATGAAATTTGAGGCTTGCAATCTCTGCCCATGCTGCCCGGAGCTGAGCTCTAAGATCGTCAAAGGCCCAGCTTATAGGATAGTGTCCTAAATCCTGTAAGACTGTCCTTCTGAAAATTGTTCCACAGTACCTGCAGTTAATGATATCCATTCCAGATAAGTTGCTGGGTTTATAACCTAGTCAGAGTAATTAGAAGGAAAAAAAAGGAAAAAAAATGCAAGTAATGGTTTGATTGTGTTTTGTTTACTTGTTATAACAAGTTAAATTACTAGTGCCCCTGTAAATGAGCTCACCTTGTGGAGGCCCCACTGATCCACCCCTTCCTGCTCTGCCACAGGAAATGTCACAACTGTGGTACCCTATAAAAGGAGTGTAGTGTGGGGTGGTTGGGCATGGGGGTGGGTGTCTGGGCCCTTCCCCTGCCGAAAAAGAAGAACCACGGACGAAAGAACAAGGAGGTAAGAGCAGAAACAATCAGTCAACAACAAATGCAGTAACCCTGAAAGCATATCCTAATGTTAGATAAAACTGTAAAACCTGTAAAACACCACCTGTAATAATTTCAGAGAAGATATATGTTGTAAGAAACACTTTGCTACAGAGAAAAATAAAACAATGAAATGTTAGCAACAAACAGTAGCAATTCCTGTGAGTAAAAAATAAAAACAACACCACACAGTAAATCTGCTTAGCCAAAATAAGTCTTAATCCTTTTCCCTTGCTCTGGTAAGTTTCTCTACTCTGCCTTTCAAGCAGTCTTAGAAGGAAAGAGCTCAGGTGAAGCTAGGTGCCTTGGCCAGCAAACCAAGTCTTCTACCTCCAAGATATCAACTAACCTGACTTTTTAACCCTTCTTTCTGTTGGAAATTACTGACAGTTTGCCAGCTCCACCCCAACATACACACCTAATCCTTTGGAAGAGCTGTGGAGGAAGCAATTAGCTCCTTCAATGTGAGAAGGAGACTGAAACACCTCTGAGACAACAAACCTTTTCAACAAACAAAAGAAAAAACAAGAATACAATAAAACAGTGTCAAACAGTAATTTTTTAGCCCAATGATAAGTCACAAAATGTAAGCTCCACCTGTAATACAGTAATTTCAGAGAATATATACCCTGTAAGAAACACTTTGCACCAGAGAAAAATAAAACAATGAAATGTTAGCAACAAACAGTAGCAATCCCTGTGAGTAAAAAATAAAAACAACACCACACAGTAAATCTGCTTAGCCAAAATAAGTTTTAATCCTTTTCCCTTGCTCTGGTAAGTTTCTCTACTCTGCTTTTCAAGCAGTCTTAGAAGGAAATCTTGTAAAGGAACATGACAAATGAAAACAAGCATTTGTCAATCCCGAATGTTTGCTTGCTGGCATTGGCATTGGTAGTGTAGGAGTTAGAGGGACGCATAATAGGAATGGCAGTGCAGTATTGAACTGAAGCCAACCCCACCATCACCCTGCAGAGACTGACAGGCATTGGGTGTGCCTTTGGTCATCAGCTATAACGCCACATTATTTCACCCCACCCTACCCTGCAGACACACGACAAGTGTCATGGTGTGCCTCGGATCTTTGTTTTATGCTCACCCTATTCCATAAGGAAATATGGTGAGATGGGTGCAGAATAGGAGAATGGGGTGAACTTTGGGGCTGAAGAGTCCAAGGCACACCTCGATGCCTGTCACTGGCTGCAGGGTGTGGGTGGGGGTGGAATGGCATGAGCATTACAGGCGACAATCCCAAGTCACACCCCTGATGCCTGTCTGTCTCTACAGGGTGGGGCATTATGGTTGGAAACCCTAATGCCCTGTGTGTTCAATGGTATTTTCACTCCAAATTTTCATCATGTTTTTTTTGTGACCTCACCTCATGAAAAGTGGCAATATCAGTTTGTTAGCTGAAAGCTAATTTTGCACAGCGACTATGCCATTTGGCACCACAGTTGCAAAACTCTTTCGAACAGGATGTGAAAAATGACAGCTGTACTGTTCATGGGAGGTGTAAAAATGGTAATGTTGAAAATCTGGAGTGAAAATATAAAATACTGTTGAAGTCACTAGTGTGCATAGAAACTGCACAATACACACCCGTAATGTAATTAGTTTGGGAAATTTTTACAGCAGATTGTCAACACAGGCATGTTGGGATCTCTGCTCATGAACAGTGTCACTGTGATTTTCTTAATCTTTTCCGAACACTGATTTCCCACAGCGACCGTGCATTTCTGCACCAGAAGTGTTAAACACCTTTCAGCCAGGGTGTGAAAAGTGACAGCTATACTGTTCATATGAGGTGCGGAAAATGCCAGTGTTGAAAATCTGGATTGAAAATATTACAAATTTGTGAACTTACGAAGGTGCGTGGAAACTGCGCAATGCACGCTTATAACACAGTCATTTTAAGGACTTTTATCCCCAAATTTTCAACATAGCCATTTTAAGACCTCTGCTCATGAACAGTGTCACTGTGATTTCCATAATCTGTCGCAAACATTGATTTAGCCTCACCGACCGCCATTGTGTGCTAATGTGCAAAAACACATTTTGGGTAAGATGTAAAATGACAGCTGTACAGCTCATAAGGAGGTATAGTAAAATGGCAAAGTTGAAAATCTGGAAGCAAATAGTAAAATTCTCGAGATTCTGAGTGTGAGTAGGAGCAGTGCAACACATGCTACTGTAAAAGTTATTTTGAATTTTCACAAATTTTCAACATAGGGTTTTGGGGCCTACCTCATGAACTGTGACACTGTCATTTGTTACTCGGTCCCAAGAGGTGTTTCCATGCAGTGACTGCAAAATCACCTTTTGGGATGGAATAACAAAATGACAGTGGCTGAGTTCATGAGGTGGGGTTGCAAGAACTCCATGTTGAAAATTTGGTGAAAGAATTCCCAAAAATGGCCGAAATATGCCCCAAAGTTAAAAAAAAAAACATTTATGCCATTATATAGCTTACTGGCTTTTCTTCAGTTCGTGGTCTGCCTTGAAGAGTGCAGATGTGTTCCTGGTCTACCGAAGATCGTTGCGCCGGCCTCCGGAGGTAAGTATGTGGTGAGGGGGTGTGGGAGGTGGGGTACGCTGATGATGGGTGCAGGTGGCAAGAGAGTCAACGAGGGACCATTTTCTTTTGTTCCATCAATCAATCAAACTTTATTTAACCCGGCAGTTACATCATTGAGCAAGCTTGTTTTCAAAATGGTCCTGGACACAGAGGACACTTTTGCTTACAGTAGACAACACTTCCGACAAAAGTAGACATTGGTACAGGCAGTTACAATATACAAACTCAGTACTTGGACAAATCAGACACGTAAAGCAAGTGCAAATATAGGCATTTAAAGTGCAGCGTATACAGGTTGTAGCTTATAGAGTACAAGTGAGGTGAGGGAGGAGGGACATAGAAAAGGGCAGTGGGAAGAAAGGGTATCAGACATATAGTAGAGAGGGAAAATTGGGCAGCCTAATAGAATGAAGCCCCCCTGCAAAGCTAATTGATGAGGGTGTGGTGGGGTGGGAGATGGTTGCCTTTAAAGGGATGCTGGCCACACAGGAAATAGCCCAGGATTACAGAGGTTAAGAGACCAGTTGAGAGGGGTAAGGCTTTACCTGAAACAATCACAAGCCATTTTCAGGTTCTCTATAGAGCAGCCCCTAAATACAAAATGGCTGGGCAGCAGGAGATTTTAAGTAATTTTGCATGTTATTCCAAAGTGCTGGTAAAAGGAGCAGTTGAGCCAAGTCATGTCCTTGTTCATGGTAGCTTAAGGAGAACAAAGGAGGAGTTACTTAGTCCATAGGCACCCTTTGAACCTTTCAACAGGTCACAGATATAGGGTGGTAGTTTGTTGACAAAGCCTGGAATAACCACATGAGGGTGTTTATTTGCCTCTCGTGAGAGGGACGGCCAATCTAATGTTTGGTACAATGAGCAGTGATGAGTCTGCAAGGGCAAGTCAAGAACAAATCTCAATGCGTGATGATAGAACGTATCCAGCTTTTGGAGCCATACTGGGGCAATGGCTATATAGGAAGTCGCATAGTCAATCGGGAAGAAAGGTTGTTTGAATCAGCCACTTTTAGCTTCCAGGGTGAGTAGGCGCCTGTTCTGCCAACTCAAACCAAGCAGCTATTTTCCATTCACACTCACATACACACAATAACAAAACAATAAGTACAGCAAGCCAAAGCTTTATTATAGCAAAATATAATACAAAAGGTTATACATCACCGATTCAATAAAGCATCATCCAAGCCCTCTTCCAATGGCTGGGAAGCCCTTGTCAGCCTGGCTAGGAGTCTCGAACCGAACTGGCCCCACAGCGATGCATCCACCCTGCAGGAGAGGCTTCAACCAGGCATTGAGAAAGCTACATTTATATCTTATTCTATGCTAAAATAACTGCGGCAGCCTCTATAGTGTTGTTTTCCCCATCTCAGAAGCTGGCCGGGCTCCCAGGATGCTAAATTCACCCCATAAGGACTGCTCAGACTCTCTACACCTGCTAGGTCACTGTGCTCCAAACACTGGCCGGTGCCTAGAACACTATGAGCTAAGCAGGAGTTTAAACAAAACTACAAAAACAGGTTGCCTGATAATATGCGACCTTCAAGTCAGCAAAATACACTGTCTGAAGCAAAACATAATAATGAGGCTATCTAAAGAGCAAAACACCAATTAAATGAAGCAGCATGTAAAATGGACAAAATGGAGTATAAAATGACATACATTACATGAAATAGCATACAAAATGGAGTGACAATAATCAACATATTATACTATCACTACATTTGGTCCTTTGATTATTGTGAATACGATTTGTATGATATTGGTACCATAGCAGAATTACTTACTAGAATATAACATGATAAGTAACAGGTCCAAATAAGCAAGATAATTGTCACTACAGCAATGATTATGATAGGATGTATCAGAATATTTAACTTTTGTAGCTGATGGAGACCATCCTGTAAAAATATCCCACCAATAATGAGTAGTCTCTTGTTGAATCTTGGAACTTAAATCAATCATTTTATTTTTAACTATCGTAGTTTGCACCTGACTTTGCACTAATGATTTATTTCTTATTACCAAATGAGCCTGCATTACATCTGTTTCCTGAATTATCTGTTTAATTTTATTTAACGAGATATTCAATCTTGATTGATCTAAAATATTGGGCTGCCAATACAAAATAA
This sequence comes from Neoceratodus forsteri, assembly GCA_016271365.2. NCBI lineage: Eukaryota > Metazoa > Chordata > Ceratodontiformes > Ceratodontidae > Neoceratodus > Neoceratodus forsteri. Next base: position 1,137,495,797 of record CM057452.1, read on the forward strand.
GCTTCTGCTCATTATCAGGGACCTGTGCATTTTACTGTGGTGGATGACATTACAATCCAATGATTACTAGGAATCCATGATTTGAACACGGTCCTCCACACATATTCATTATTACTCATTAAATCACTCTGGCCTTATTTCTTTGCATTATAGAATACATATGTCGCATTGTGCATTCTGTCCAATCAATAAATCATGAAATATTTTCTGCTACTCCCATTCCCCATACCTGTGAAGCATTAAATAACTGAGAACTCAAAATCATAATTCAAAGTTACTCTTTGGGGTAAGAAAACAGTTGGCATCCATTGAGCTTGTAAGTTAATTAAGCTAAATACATCAATTCCTACTGCCTGAAGCCTGTTAGTCAGTGTTTCTATATCCACACTATTTAAAATTCCCATGCTGCCCCTGCTCCACCTAATAGCGATCATACCAAGCTCTTTTATATTTGCATTTTCTACTAAACATAAGCGTTATGTTAAAATGGATTACATTTTCTGATACGCTGCTTACTGATGTACATGTGGATGGAACCTTAACTATACTATCATTGCTAATTACAGGATGATTTTCAACACTGTAATGTGATCTGCCCAAGTAGTTCTATTAGTTATTGCAGTAGCATTCATGCAGAATAACGTGTCTATGTCAATCAAAGTAATACTTGCATTGAAAATGTCTGCTTGATTCATGCAGCAATCAAATCTATGTTGTACAGTCAACATGCAACTATTCGGTAAGTTGCAGCATTTAATAGCAGTCTTATTCTGCAAAGAGATTTCATCTGTTTCGTAGGCATATTTTCCTGAGCCACCAGTTGTCATCCAGAGATTGACCCCTGGTGAAAATGTCATGTTCAGTACCACATACTTCTGTCCGGATGGGCAGCTAAAGTTCCTCTGGTTCTATCTTTGTATCATTTTCCAACTCCAGGTTCCTTTACAACCAGTGTCATTACAGTTAACCCTTTGAATCCTTCCTCCAGGGGTAACTAGCTCTGCCAAATGGACCATAATACACACCAGCATTCCTTTTAAAATCCATTGCTGGACCTAGAAAACACAAATTTCATTATTCTCGAAGATAACATTTATGTGCAGGCACGTATTCCATTTTTCTTTCCCTGATCTGATAATTAACACTGTGTTGTCTCGGCCCGGTGGCTATCACCTCAGCTGGTTCAGGAGGGCCATTTGGGTTTGTAACCCATATTTTGGCACCATTGTTAAAACTCCTGTAGATCTAAAACCTTTATCCCCCTTGCTGTTAAGAGTGTGGGGCTTGTCCTTTATAGGGTCATTTTGTTAACTGGAATAATTAACAATTGAGCCACTCTGTCATACTGTTGAATTAACAGATTTTGTTCTCTACTATTCAACAAAATTACTTTCACTTCTCCTTGGTAATCACAATCAATCACCCTCCCAAAATTTGTATTCCCTTGAGGGCTAGTTCTGATTTAGGTGCTATCCAACCAAAATGTCTCGTGGAATTTGTATTCCAATACCAGTTTCTATCACTTGAATGTTTCTGCTGTTTATTCTGTATTCTTGAAGGGCATGTAAATCAAGTCCAGCAGCTTCTGTTGCCCCTGCAAGAGACAGAGCTCCTGTGTAATTTCCAATATAACACTGTTTCTGTAGTTGAGTAAGTCTGCACTTGCAAATTAGGAGTTATCATTCGCATTAAGGGGGTCTCAGATTCTCCAATTGGTCTATTATTTAAAATCTGTAATGCTTCATGCAAATTCTCTTCCATTTCTAGGCTCCCCCAATTGTCCTTTCACAATATGAGGGATTGGTCTTTGTTGCCCATGTTGGCATATAGGACACTGAGCAATAACAGTTTTAACCAAATCCAATGTTAGGGGTACACCTACTATATGCCCACCTGTAAGTGGCTTTCTCTCCCAAATGTCCACATTTTGATGTGCCCATTTTGCCAGCCCTGATAACTGCTGACTTTGAGTTTCTTCAATATCCACTGGAAGAATCTTAGCTTTTCATCTGCAATAGAATTATACCATCGTTCTAGTGTATCTGAAGCACAATGAGCATCAACATGAAATACAGTGGTCTGAGTATTTTGCACCATAGTCCATATTTCCTGCCACAGTTCTTTTCCCCATATTTCTTTCGAATAAATTTTCCACTCATCCTTAGCCCAAGTGGGCAGCCAGGTTGTTAAACCATGGCTACAGACCATGAATCAGTATAAATATGACATGTACCTTGCAACCTTTGTGGGTATTACACTGGAAGGGAGGAAGGTAGCTTACCCTCCCTCCAAGCTCCTACTGGTGGAAGACACAGCTCGAGGTGCAAGAGACAGCCTCGAATACTGTAGCAATAAAAGGTTAGCTGTGAAACACAGACAAACAACAAAACAAACACACATCAGTTTAAAAATAAACAAGATTATTTCCATAGGATAAAAGAAGCCAAGCGTCCCTGGGTTCCCTTATCCTAAGCATGACAAAATGTCCAGATTGATGGTAATACCGCACGTATTTATCTCTGTAGATGGTAAACTCTCAAAACAGCTGTAATAGTCCTTTTTTCAAAATTGTAAAAGTTTGTTCCTCTCACTTAGAATACTAGTTTTGCAATAAAAGTCAAATTACATGGTTCACTTTGGTGTGCTTTCATGAAAACATACATTTTGTGTGAAAAGTTGTGCTTTAGGCATGGAATACACATCAAGTTTGAACTGGTAGTAACATAAATGTTGAAACACAAGAAGGTCAAATAACGCAAAGGTCACAGTGTGCATGCAAGGGCATTCAAACCCAGCCATTCCTGTAGTGTCCTTGAACACCACCAATATTAAAATATCTTTAAATAACAATAGAGTACACGATGAAACTGCTGGCCAAGACAGTACACACATACACATACACAAAAAGAAATACTTTAACACAAAATAAGACTGACATTGTTTCACACCAATTTGCTGGAGGTAATGCCCATAGTTCCATTAGAAAACTGTACGTGGTTTAGATATATGTGCTGCCTCCTGCCTGTCTTGTAACACTGACAATTTTTAAACCAACACATTTATACATATTGCCATGCCAAATCTTTCCAGAACAAAACACTGTTTAAACACATCATCTGTAGTGAACACATCTCATATAACATGATTACACCTTTTGGCACATAACTAAAATATGGCACTCTGCCATTTTGCAAAAGTTTCTGGTTTTAACTAAAAGTATGATAAAGCCATTTATAGCTGTTAACATTACATTTTCACCTAGCAGTGGCTTGGCACGTTGCTTGCAAACTACAACTCTTTCTGCACATTGCAATCTATATGACGCCATAATTCTTCACCATCAACACTACCTGCTCCACCAACTACAAAACAAAGTTCTTCACTGACCCTATCTAGGCAGACAAATGTTCCATTACAAATAAAGCCAATTAAAACAGTCAGCTATGAGGCAAAAGATTCTTCTTCCTTTTTTCTGTAACCTGTTGTGCACTGAAGGCAGTCAATCCTATCTCGCAACCTTGACAACAGAACATAATTACAGAACACAGATATAAGCTAGAAAATATGCATGAGAAAGACGGAGCATTACCTTGTTTAGTATATGTATTACAGAAATAAAACAGACAGACATAAAACAACTTTAAATAAAAAAATTCAGACTTACCCGGTGCCAAGGTATTTTTCTTCTTCTTTTCCGATACACTAGTCTAAGTAAGAAAACTGACTGCAGGACCTTCATGATAATTTTCAAACGCTGCAGCCATTAACCCTTTCAAAGGTTTTACCCTTTCAAAGGTTTTCTTTGCCATTTTAGTAACCTGCCAAACCAAGTCTTTTTCCAGAGCTCTGGTTTGCAGTTTAAAACAAAACAAACAAAAATCTCTAACAGTACTAGGTTGAGATCCATCTGGTAGAGGTCCCCAGTACTTGGTTTAGGATCAATGTTTCAGCCTCTATAGGAGGCAAGGAACTTTAAATTGATACAGAAAAACTTGAAACTACACAGATAGGCAACATGGGGATTTTCAAATCATCCTGTTTGTAGTCACCTACTGTGCGTATATCACAGTAGTTTATTTTTCTTTTCTAGATGTTGCTTATCTAACTTTACGACCAGCCGCTGCTTTTCCCTAAAAGCAGCCTGAACTGTGAGCCATCATTGGCTCTAACAGTATATACTTGTAGCAAGCAAATTATAAGTACAAAGGGCAGTTGCCTTTGCTTGTTTGAGCCTTAATACACCTTTAAAAAAGAACTCATCCTTTTTCTAAAAATAGGCATTTTATTTTCTAATCCTGCCGACTACGCCAAAAATTTCTGCCAACTCAAACCAAGCAGCTATTTGCCATTCACACTACATACACACAATAACAAAACAATAAGTACAGCAAGCCAAAGCTTTATTATAGCAAAATATAATACAAAAGGGTTATACATCACCGATTCAATAAAGCATCATCCAAGCCCTCTTCCAATGGCTGGGAAGCCCCTTGTCAGCCTGGCTAGAGTCTCTAACCGGGAACTGGCCCCATAGCGATGCATCCACCCTGCAGGAGAGGCTTTAACCAGGCATTGAGAAAGCTACATTTATATCTTATTCTATGCTAAAAATAACTGTGCAGCCCTCATAGTGTTGTTTTTTCCCACATTCTAAGCTGGCCGGGCTCCCAGGATGCGCAAATTCACGATAAGGACTGCTCAGAATTTCTACACCTGCTAGGTCACTGTGCTCCAAACACTGGCCGGTGCCTAAAACACTATGAGCTAAGCAGGAGTTTAAACAAAACTACAAAACAGGTTGCCTGATAATATGCTACCTTCAAGTCAGCAAAATACACTGTCTGAAGCAAAACATAATAATGAGGCTATCTAAAAGAGCAAAACACACCAATTAAATGAAGCAGCATGTAAAATGGACAAAATTGAGTATAAAATTACATACATTACATGAAATAGCATACAAATGGAGTGACAATAATCAACATATTATACTATCACTACAGCGTCTTATGGTAGAAAATACCGAGGCACTGCCTTAGCTTTTTGTTAACTATCACTTGAGATGGACACTGAAGGTGAGTTTGTTATCCAACCAGACTCCCAGATATTTAAATTTATCCACTAACTCTAGTGCTTCATTAAGGAGGGTAATAATCTGTGGGGTCCCAGGCATCCCCTTATTGTGGGATGGAGAGATAATCATAGCTTTTGGTTTTTTTTGCAGTTAACAAGAGCTTTAGATTCAGCAGGTTGTGCTGGAGGAAGATAAAATACTGCTGTAGCTCCTTGTTCGCAATATCCAAGGAGGGGTTGGTCGTGTAGAGGACTGTGTCATCTGCGAAGAGGTGAACATTTCCAGCAACCTGAAAAGAGTCGATGCAGTAGATGTAAAGGGCGAAGAGGATAGGTCCAAAAATGGAACCTTGTGGAACGCCTCAGGGCAGTAGTTTTAATGGGGAGAATTCCCTTTTGGCTTAAATTTGCTGTTTATGATTTGTAAGGTAGCAGCAGAACCACTTTACTGCAGCAGAGGTTAGACTGATGCTACTCAGGGAATGAAGAAGTATGAAATGATCAATCGACAAATGCCTTGGTTGAGGTCGAGGAAGAGTGCATAGATGTGCTGTTTACTGTCCAGGGCTTTTAGCCAGTCATTTGACACTTTGCACAAGAGCAGACACAGTACTGTGCTTGGGTCTGAAACTTGATTGGACTGGATTGAGGATTTTCTCATGATCCAAGTACTCCTTTAATTAAGAGTTTACAATTTTTTCAAGTAGCTTGGATAAAACAGGAAGCAACGAAATAGGCCTATAGTTGTTCAAGTCAGTGGGGTCTCCTGACTTGAACAGGGGGATAATGTGCACGGTTTTCTAACTAGGCAGCAATTCCCCTTGTGATAATGAGCTGTTAAAGAGATGGGCAATTGGAGCTGCAAGATAATAAGAACCTGCTTTTAAGAAGAAGGGGTCAAGTGAATTGGCACCAACGCTCTTTTTGGTGTCCAACGAGAGGAGCAGGTCCTCCGCCTGTTTGTAGGAGACTGGCTGGAACTTGAAGAGGGGGCCGTTGGTAGGGGGGCTATGGTTGGTCTAGTAGCTATGCTGGCGGTGCTTGTGGTGCTCAGTTTACTAACAGGTGACATGTCGAATGTGAGGCCTGCAGTGGTGAAGTGGTTATTGAGCTGATCGAGGGTCTCGGACCTATCTGTGTAGGAGGTGTTATTTGCCACAATTTTAGCTGGTAGTGGGGTGGCAAGGGAATGTCCCTCAACCTCTCTCAGTATCTTCCAAAAATTGGTGGAACAGTTTTTGTTTGCCTCCAGTGCTGACTGGAAGAACCGTTGTTTTTCCAACCTTACCAGTTTAGTGCAGGCATTTCTGGCTACCCAGAAGGAGAGAGAGTCTGAGTCAGACTGCAACTTCCATGCCCTTTTCCAAAGGGTGTCTCTACGCCATAAGGCCCTCTTACGTAGTGGGCTAAACCACTCAGATGCGCATTTGAGGATTTGATTTTCCTTAAGGGTGCATGTTGGTGATATCGCTTACTAGCAGATCCTGGAAGATACAGAATGCTTCAGACACAGAGGGTGTAAGGTAGAAATTCTGCCACTTTATATTCCCAAGATCTGTCAGGAAGGCCGGGAGACTGATGTATTTTAGGTTGCGCTTAAGCTTGAAAGTAGAGGTGGAGGGGAGGTGTGGGGAGCAACTAACACAGGCGACTGTGCAGTGATCACTCAGATCATTGTGGAAGACCCCTGCATGAGAGATATTATGTGGCTTGTTGACAAGCATAGGTCCACAAGTGAACTTTGGTCGAGATTTTTCTTGTTAGGTCGTGTAATGAAAGAGATAATCTGAGTGGCCTGTGCTTGTCGCAGAAGTCCTTAAGCTTGTTTGCACTGGCATCATTCCAATTAAGATTAAGGTCACCCATGATAATGCATTCTGTGTTCGCTTTTTCCAGGAGAAAGTGAATATGGGGCAGTATACACAGTTTGGCTGCAGGGGCTCTATAGCATGCAGCTACCAATAAGGCTATATCAGGTGAGAGGGTAATTTTGAAGGCACGACATTCAAATTCTTTGAGCATTGATGCAGACAATATCGGTGATTAGGAATTTATCTTTAATATGTAGCAACACCACCACCTCTGGTCAACCTGTCACACCTGGTCAAGTTGTATCCGGGATGTTAAACGTTTGTCAGGTAAGTATTTTTCAGTCTGGTTTCTGAGCATTGCTACATCAAGCTTGGCATGTACTACCCAGGCGTGCACCTGGTCAAGTTTGTTAGCAAGGCTGCATATGTTCATATGCAAGAAGCTCAGACCCTTCAGCTATGGGAGTTTCAGCCGGGGCAGTTTGCAGTGGGGGGGCGGGTTTAATTCCACACTGCCTGCACAGAGTAGCAGTAGTACTAATAATTTCCTGAGACATCTTACCAGGAATCTTAGGAAGGCTTTGTTTGATTGTTTGCCTTGGACAATATCAAGGGCAGCGAAGCGGGAGTTTGGTGGGCAGCGGATGTTGATCAGAGCAGATAATACTATCCTAACAGAGAGGGTAAGAGGGGTCTGCTTAGAGAATGTTGGGCTGTAGGAGGTGTGAAGGATTGGAAATGTATAAGGATTACTGCCTTTGGAGGAAGTTAACTGGTTGGCCGACACCACTGGGCTTATTTACAGTCCTATAGGAGTATTTGGGCAGGATGGGTCTTTCCTGGGGTTCAAAATTGGTTCCACTGTCAGAAGGAGGATGTAGCCAATGAGGAGAAGGGGGGCTGTGGAAGCCATCTCTTGGATTTATTACACTAGCTAATGAAACAGTTCTAGGTGTTTTTTTTTTATAAAGACAACATGGGACTTTTGCCATGCTGGGGTGGGCTCCCAGCGTCACACCTGGAAGTTTGCATTTGGGGGGGCAGTGGAGCCGACGAGGGATTGGGCACCCCCTTCGGTCATACAGTGTGTGGGGGTGGAGGGGAGTGCATAAGCATGCTGGGGTGGGCTCCCAGCATGCTACCTAGGTGTTCATGTGGGGGAGGGACTGGATCCAACGAGGATCAGAAACGAACTGCCTATGACAGTTCAGATGCAGTGCTGACATGTATGCAAATTGCCTGCCGACAGCAGTATGCAAATTGCCTACACGTTACCACTGCTGATTGTAGTGGTGATTTTCTCAGAACTGTATGGCACTGCATCTGAACAGCTGTCATAGACAGCTCGGACATTCATTGGTGTGGTGCAGCCATGCCTGCAAAAAGGAGCAGGGCATTGGAAGTGTGGGTGGCACACCTACGAAAATTTGTATGGTGGCACTATGTTTTTGCACATGCATGCAAGCAAACATAAAAATGTATTCACTAGTAAACTGTAACAGTTAAAACATGTTAACATAGAAACTTAGACTTTTATGGCAGATAAGGACCGCTTGGCCCACCTAGTCTGCTCATTTCCCTACCTACTGGATAAGCTGCAGATCCTAGTTTACCAACAGCCTATTTCTTCCTTCCTTCCCCCCACAAGAATTGCCTTATGTTTGTCCCATGCATTCTTGACTTCCCCCACTGTTTTTGAACCCACAACCTCCTCAGGAAGGCCATTCCATGCATCCCACCCTCTCTGTGAAAAAATACTCCCTCACATTACCCCAGGCTGTCCCCCTCTATCTTCAGATTGTGTCCCCTTGTTCTTGCACATCTCTTTTCTGAAAGATGCTACCCTCTTGGACTTTGTTGATTCCCTTGAGGTACTTAAAAGTTTCTGTCATGTTCCCCCTCTCCCTCCTTTCCTTAAGGGTATACACATTAAGCTCCTTTAGTCTCTCCTCGTATGGCTTCTGTTGCAGACCCTGCACCATTTTAGTTGCCCTCCTCTGGACTGTCTCCATCCTATCTATGTCCTTGCAGAGATGGAGTCTCAAGAATTGGATGGAGTACTCCAGATGGGGTCTCACCAACTGTCTGTACAGAGGGATAACAACTTCTTGTTTTCTACTGGTGATACCTCTCCCTATACATCCCAGTATCCCCCCAGCCATCCATACTGCCTTCTCACATTTCTGGCTAACCTTTAGGTCATCTGATATGATTCCCCCAGGTCCCTTCCCATTTTTGTTGTTGTTATTACCTCCTGTCCCCCATTGTGTACTCTTCCCCTGGGTTTTTGTTTCCCAGGTCATTACTTTGCACTTCTTTGCATTGAATCCAGGCTGCCATACTTCTGACTATTCCTCCAACCTTGCCAAATCCCTTCTCATCCTTTCCACCACCCTTGTGTACCAACCCTGTTGCAGATCTTTGTGTCATCTGACAAAGAGGCATTCTTTTCCCTCCAGTCCCTCTGCAATGTCACCTATAAAGACATTAAAAAGGACCGGACCCAGTACTGAACCATGCAGTACCCTGCTAGTAACCCCCCTTTCTTCAGAGTGGACTCTGTTTACTATTACCTTCTGTGTTCTGTTGTCCAGTCAATGATTTACCCTGGCTACCACCCTGGGACCCACTCTCAGGCTGGCTAATTTGTTTATTAATCTTTTGTGTTGGACTGTGTCAAATGCCTTGCTAAAAATCTAGGTAGGCCATGTCCACAGCCCCTCCCTGGTCTACCACTTTGGTCACCCAGACAAGGAAATTGATTAGATTCATCTGACATGACCTTCCTGCTGTGAATCCATGCTGCCTTGGGTCCTGTGCCCCACTGGCCTCTAGGTACTCAACAATTCTTTCCTTCAGAAGTGATTCCATCATTTTTCCTACCTCTGAGGTCAAACTGACAGGTCTGTAGTTTCCTGCCTCAGTCTTGCTCCCACTTTTGTGAAGGGGAATCACATCTGCCCTCCTCCAGTCCTCAGGTACCACACCATCCTCCCATGATTTTTGAAAAGGCTAGTCAATGATGTTACTAGCTATCCCCTTAATTCTTTTAGAATAATGGGGTGAATCCCAGCAGGACCCATGGCTTTGTCCACCTTCAGTTTTAGGAGTTCTTTCAGAACCCTTTCTTCTGTGAAAGGACTGGGATTGACCCCCGTATGCAAGTGCTTCTATTGATTGGATCGGGTACTTCCCCCTCCTCTTCTTTTGTGAATACTGAGCAGAAGTTTTATTTTTATTTTAGTTGACTGGGTAAGTGCTCTAGACAAATCCTGCCTATTTTCAGGCATGACCCGGGGGAGGGGGATACAAATGAATGCCAACTGACCTTGAACCAGATTAAGCTGTTGGTGGATTTTTTAGTGCATGAGGGAAATTTGGCCAGGACACCAGGGAAATTTCCCTACTCTTTTCGATAAGTGCCATGGGATCTTTAACATCCACCTGAACTATCACCAATCCAGGCAGATGGGACCTCGGTTTAACATCTCATCCGAAAGACAGCACCTCAGAAGTGCAGCACCCCTCTCATGCTGCACTACAGTGTCAGTACTGGGATATTAACCCAAGTGCCAGATGTGGGAACTGAACCCACAGCCCTCTGATCTCCCGGCCTCAGAGGCGAGTGTGCTACCTACTGAGCCACTGACACTGATAAAGAAGTATTCATTCAGTATCCCTACTTTTTCACTGTCCCTCTCTGCCCACCCACTGTCCCCTTATTCAGGCTCACTATCCATCCCTTTGTCTTCTCGCTCCTAATGTCTTAATCTTATTTGTAAGTACAAGCTGAAGTGCAGTGCTGCTCTTTTAAGTCTGGATTCAAGCCCATCATAGTCTGCACTGCTGCAGTGAACAATTGATTTCCTAAGGCCTGACACTTCTTTCTGTGTCACAGCCCTTAAATAGAACATGGGGGTGGACATACCATCTGTATGAGCATTCATGTCAGTGGTACCAGATGCAAAACTGCAGTATTTGGACAGGTCAGAGAAGTGGGAGTAATAAGCATTCACTACAGTATTAGAGTTATTATAATTTATACCATTTAGCAATATGTCTGTCATCATGGGATTTACACTCCCCCCCCCCCATTAATCCCTTGATATGGCTCCAGAACCTTCAGGAGTCTCCAGCAGAAGCTTGTAGTACTTCTTTGTAGTAGGTACTTTGGCAACGTGAATGCTGTTGCCTACATTTTTGGACTCATTCTGTTGTGGGTGAGTGAATCGGGTTACCAAACACTTCTCTAGTAGCAGCTACTTCAGAAATACTTTTATTCCCACCATCTATCTGCAGTAGCCCATCCTCGAGCTGGAGGAAGAATTAGTTACAAATTTGTCTGTAAGTTGCTTTACTAATTTTGCACTTCCATTTCCTTTTGGTGTATTGTGTTCTTTTGCCATGCATTTGGTTTGCATTTCCTTAATTTCTTTCTACTTTGTGTCATTTTGTTGCAACTGGTCTCAGTTTTTATTTCTTGATTTAATTGCTTACTACCCTGTCTCTGTTAGCTCTGCCGTGTCAGTAATTTGTTTTATGCTAATTATACACTGAATGTTTAAGTATGCCTCTCCTTTTTATGTTTGCTTGCACCCATGTGCAAGAAACATTATGTGGCAGCTTAAGAGAAGGGTTGTGGAGGTGCGGCACTGTAGCGGTCAATGCTGGCACTGCACTTTTGGGCTTTGCAGTGCTCAACCAATGCAGGCCCAGTGTCCTGATGACACTGGTTCTGCAGAGAGCCACCAAGTTGTAACGATTTTGCTGCAGCAATCATAGCCACCTTGTCATTGCAGCGTCAGTCATTCTGCTGCAATGAGGCAGTGACCCGTCATTGCAGAGTGGTACCTTGTCTGGTGTAATAGTACCAGTAACATGGGAACTCTATGCCACCACCTCAGCCCCATGAAAGCTGACAGGGGTGCCCAATCCCCTGTCGGCATGCCCCAACCCACTTCATTTGCTGACAAGGGAGCCCACTCCCCATTGGCATAATGTCCCCACCCCCCAATTTCTGTTGTGTGCTGAGGGAGTGCCCAATCCTCTTCAGCATCATGTGCCCCCAAACAGTTTTTCTTTGCTGACGGGGGGCCCAATCCCCATTGGCTTCATTCCCCCTTCCCAGTTCAATTTGCCTATGGGGAGCCCATTCCCCATCGGCATAATGTCCCCAACCCCAATTTCTGTTGTGTGCCTAGGGGGTGCACAATCCCCCTCGTCATCATGCACCCCCACCCGTTTCTGTGCTGACGTGGGGCCCAATCCCCATTGGCTTGGTCCCACTCCCCACAATGCAGGTGGCACACTGGGAGCCCACCCAGTGTACCAAACACACCTGCAAAAGAAGAAAACCGACCCATGTTGTCTTTTTTTTACCTGAAAAACAAGAAAATGGTCCCTCGATGTGTCCAGTGCCCCTCCCCCAACCCGCTCTCACCCTCTGCGTACCCCACCTCCTCACACCCCACTCACCCCATACTTACCTCCAGAGCCCAGCGTGATGATCTTCGATGGATCAGGAACACATCTACACTCTTCAAAGCCAACCGCGAACTGAAGAAATGCTGATAAGCTGTATAATGGCAAAAATAGGATTTTTTCAACTCTGGTGCATATCTCGGTCATTTGGGAATTTTGGCACCAAATTTCAACATTGCATTATTGAGACCCCTCCTCATGAATTCAATCACCGTCATGGCGTTATTTTATCCTGAAATGTGATTTTGCGGTCACTGCATGGAATCACCTTTCAGGACTGATTAACGAAACAACAGTGCCACTGTTCATGAGGTGGGCTCTCAAAAAGCCTATGTTGCAAAATTTGGTGAAAAAACTAAAAAATACTGTTTATGAGCATGCATTGCCAGTTGACGCCGCACGCTCATAACTTCTCAAATTTGTAATATTTTATTCCAGATTTTCAACATTGGCATTTTCCACACCTCCTTATGAACAGTACAGCTGTCATTTTACACATCCTGGCGAAAATGTGTTTTCGTACTTCAGGTGCAGAATAGCACAGTTGCTGTGGGAAATCAATGTTTGGGACAGATTAAGAAAGAGCGAGTGAGAGAGGGGGAGTGAGCGAGCTCAACAGAGCTCTGTCAAAACTGCTGCAGATTTCTTTGTGGGCGAAAAATGCGCCAACACAGACAGGAGCCCAGTACAAAAGGGCAGCCTGCAGCGCTGGGAGAAACAGAACTGAGCGAGTGAGAGGGGGGTGAGCGAGCTCAGCAGAGCTCTGTCAGGACTGCTGCAGATTTCTTTTCTGTGCAAAAAGGTGTGAATGCAGGCCAAGCCCAGTACAAAAGTGCAGCCTGCAGCACTGGGAGAAACAGAACAAGCAGTGAGAGAGAGAGGGAGTAGCGAGCTCAACAAAGCTCTGTCAGGACTGCTGCAGATTTCTTAGTCGGCAGAAAAAGGAGCCAATGCAGGCAGGAGCCCAGTACAAAAGGGCAGCCTGCAGAGCTGGGAGAAACAGAATGAGTGAGTGAGAGAGGGGAGTGAGTGAGCTCAATTGAGCTCTGTCGGGACTTTAGAGTTGCCCCCCTGCCGCCAGGGTCCTGTGTGGTCCTATATTACAGCAGGGTTTCTGGGGTGGAGATTAAGCAATGATTGGATACTTCGAGGATTGCTGTAATAATACAGATTTAGTTGTTCTGTTTATTTCTCTAACTGAGCTAAGTACTGAGCTATACTGTTAGGACTGCTGTTAATATATATTTATTTGTTCTGTTTATTTCCCTGGAGCTGAGTATATACTTTGAGCAATAGGATTTCTAACTGGGCTAAGTGAAACTATATGAGGGCTGAGAACAAAACGTATGGTGGCTGAAGGGTGAAAAATGGACAAGGAGGCTTTATTTATTTTATTTATTTATTTATTAAACTCTAGGATTACAAGTACCTTTGAGCAGGGACTGCTCATTTACAAAGGTTCCATGTCAGACGATGGAGGGTGACATAACACAAAGGTGAACAAAGATTACAAACTTAACATGTCAATTACTAAGGCCTAAATAGTACAGTCAATAAGTTGTAGTAGAAGAACATAAACTAGCTTTTAACAGAATTAATGTGGTAGAACAGTATCTATGTAGGAGGAAGTCAGGAAGAAGCCGGCAGGTAGGTTGCCGTATTCTGACAAGGATGGACAGAGCTGAGGGGAAAGGGGCCAGTAGCCATAGAGTAGAATGTGTCCTTAGGGAGGGATGGGTGGTTGAGCTGGGGCAAAGGAAGAGAAGGGGAGGCTGTGCAGTGAAAGCAAGGCAGGAAAAGCTGGTTACAGCCACTGTAGTGGTAAGGGGCATAGAGCAATGCTTGGGGAGGCAGTCATACTGTGAGGTAGAGGGGAGGAAGAGACGTAGTTGCCTTTTAAAGGGGCTTAGCGTTACAGCTGCTACAGTTTCTTTGTTAAGTGTGTTGAACCACTGAGGAGCCCTGTGCATGAAGGATCTCTGACCCAGTGAAGTCCGGTGCCTGGGGACCTGGAAAGTCCGGGATTGAGAACCACATGTCGGCTGGGTATATATACATAACCTAGAGGGCTATAGCTCGGTGTTTCGAAATGAGGTAGTTGTGCCATACTGGGGAGCAGAGAGGCACAGCGTTTTTATACAAGATCCCCGTGGTCTTTCCCAGAGTGTATTGCAGGGCGGGTGTTGGTATTAGTTGGCCTTGGGGATGGGGGTGGTAATTACATGAGGGGTGGAGCAGTACAGCACAGTAAGAAGTAATAATAACAGGTTGGGATGCAGCTTTAAAGCGGCCATGGTGAGGAGATGAGGGAGACACTGTTTGACAGAGGCCACCAAATGGGAGAGAGAAAAAAAAAATTAAAAATATGAGGACTGAGAACAAAAGTATGGTAGCTGAGGGGTGAAAATGGACAAAGAGGCTTTAAGATTGCTACAATACAGCATCTAATGGATGATATTTGGGGACTGAATTCAACCGGTCGGCAAGGGGCAGTAGGGGACTAGTGTGTGGGGAAGAGCTACAGGGCCTAACAGTTGTAGTAGGTACAGAAACTGGGAGTAGGAGCCCGCAACATAAGATAGGGGCTAAAACAGGGCAGTGCCACCTGTCATCAGGGCGCATCTTTTGGAAGGTGGTGGGGTGTACTGCGTGTGGGTTCTGCCATGATCCTGGACTGGGCTTGTGAGGATGGGGGGTGTATGGTCTGTAGAAAACTGGCTAGTTTGAGGGATGAACTGTGGAGGTTAGGGAGGAGTCTATGGCAGAGCAGATGAGTATGGAGGCATCCTGTCTGGGGGTGAATAGGGATGGCAAGGGGATGGGAAGAAGAACTAGGGACTGAAACTGACCCCAGTATCAGAGTAGTAGTAGTAAAAGAGAGGAGAAGGAGGGATGCCCTACAGGGGTAGCTCCTGATGAGGGAGGAAGAGACCTTCGAGGAGTACCAGGGGAGAGAGCAGGGCTGTGGGTAGGAGGGACCAGGGACTAGGGATGGGACCGGGGTTCATGGAGGGGAACAAGCAGGAGGGGGAACTGACAGGGGAAGAGATGTGAAGGAGGGGTAACAACTAAGAATAGACCTAGCTTCTGCTATGGGAGAGAAGGGAGCAGGAGCATACCAAAAGAGGAGAGGACTAGGGGGGCATTGAGGGATGGCAACAAGTAGGGGAAGAGGTAGCAAGGATGAAAGGGTAGAAGGGGTCTAGTAAGGAAGGAGGGGTGACTGGAGGAGAGAAGGCTACGGGAAGGGGTGAAGATGGGAGGGGCATCATTATCGGGGCCTAGGGAATGGAGGCTCTAATTCAACAACAATGGGGATAGGAGAGGAGTTGGAAATCAGGCAGGGGAGAGGGAGGTCGACATGGGAAGCCCAGTAGGAAGTAGTCAGGCTGGGAAGGGGTTCCAAGGGGGATGGGAGGAATAAGGGAGAAAAAGGGGTGAGGTGGAAGTAGGGGTGGCAGATACAGAAGACACAGAGGGTGAAGCTGGTGGGGTAAGGGGCAGGGAAGAATGAATACTGGGGTGGTGAAAGGGGCATTAGAAAGGAAAGGGGTAAGGGACAAGGGGTACTCATCCTGGGGATTCTATACTGAAAGTTGGGAGATGGGCAGAAGGAAAGGCACAGCCATTTTGTGTTGATGCTATCCCCGGTTGACTTAGGAGGGGCTGGGCAGGAACCGCTCAAGGTGCAGCTTAAGGGAGGAAGAACCCTATTTAATGTTGCATGTGGGTACAAACAACTTGGTGGGGAGACTGTGCAAGTCATGAGGGGAAGGTTCGAGGATGGGCAGTCAGTGTGAGAGGGGTTGGGGAGTTGGTGGCATTCTCGGAGGTACACTCTGTACCATGTGCAAGCACAGGGAGGAAGCGTAAGATCAAGGAGTTCAACAACTGACTGAGAGATTGGTGCCACACCAAAAAGGATGAGTTAGTGACTAACTGGGTCAGGGTCTGGGGGAATAGTGACTTGTACATGGGGTACATAGGCACACTTGATCAGGGAGGGGAGCAGAGTATTAAAGGTGGGATTAGAGGCATATTTCTCGCTAAGGTGGATTTAAACTAGTGGGGGGCCAAGACTGAGGTTGGTAGAAAGGTCAGACAGGTGAGCCTACGAGCTCATCACCTAGCTATAGGTAAAGGTAGAGGGGTATAATCCCAGGAGGGGGTGGGCAGAGTGGTCTGAGTGTATGAAGGCATCACCACCCGGTAAGAATAAGGAGGAGAAAGGGTGCAGACTACCGGAGGAGGGACGAGGTCAAGGGGAGAGAGAGAAGGAGGGATACAGGTGGAAGGTGGTCTTCTATGCAAGAAGCCTGGGGAACAAAATTGCAGAGTTTCTGGCACTCTTTTCAGAGGGAAAGGTGGATATTGTTGCAGTGACAGAGACTTGGGTCACAGAGTACCATGATTGGTGCCTTGTCAATCCTGGTATACAAGATATACAGGAGGGTCTTAGGTTTGAATAGGAGTTGCACACTATGCAGGAAGAGATCAAATGCATAATGGATGAGAGAAAGGAGAGGACAGGAGTACTTTGAGTGCAGCTCCTGAACCCAAGGCAGAAATCTGAGGCTGGGAGTGGTGTGCATCACCAGCCCAATCCAAAAACTGGATGTGGAGTTGACAGAGCAGATAAGCAGGGTGTGTGTGAAGGGGAGGTGGTGATAAGGAGGATTAACCTACCTGTTGACTGAGCACCCAGCCACTAGAGTACCAGGGAGCAGGTGCCCTTGATGTATTCTAGGATGGCCTTCTGACGCATTGGTAAGTGGGCCTACAAGGCTTGGTAGCACTCTGACCTAGTACTGGCAATTGGGAGGCCAGTGAGGTATGGTGGAGGACCCACTAGCGGTTAGCAACCGCCAAACAGTATGGCTCATTCTCACGCTGGGCAGGGAGACAGGAGGCATGGGCACTAAGGTGGTGGACTTTAGTAGGTTGGACTTGGGGAGGATGGGAGCAATACTGCAAGGGAGACTCCAGGATATAAGGCCAGGGATGGATGCAGAACAAAAGTGGAGAGTCATAAAGACTGGGCTAACAGAGGCCACAGTAGCCTGCACCAGGGCCAGGAGTATGAAGAGCAGAGCCAAGAAACCATGCTGGCTGAACAAGGAAGTGCTACAAGGGGTGAGGGCAAAGAGGGCTGCATACCGGAAGTACAGGAGAACAGGGAAGGGAGAGGATAAGGAGGCTTATGGGAGTTGGTCAAGGGAGGTGGCCAGGAGGGTGAAAAACTAAGGCCTCCAGGGAATTAAGGTTAGCACAGGGCATAAAGGGAGGGGAAAAGAACTTTTTTAGGTATGTCAGGGAAAAGAGGAAGTGCAAGGAACATATTGTGAGGATAAAGCAGGGAGGGGATTGGGTGGAAAAGGGGGAGGAGCAAGTGGAAATTCTAAATGAGTACTTCTGCTCCATTTTCACTAAGGAGAGGGATGGTCCACTACCAGCATGGGCTGGGGGTGGGGAAAGGGGAGGAGGTGATGGACAAAGTGATCACATGGAATGGGGTGCTAGAGGGGCTGAGGGCAGTAAGGGTGACAAGGCACTAGGTCCCGATGGCATCCACCCCAGGGTGCTGAGGGAGATGGCGGAGCTGTTGGCTGAGCCACTGGCAGATCTGTTCAACACCTCCTTGAAATGGGGTGTGTGCCCCAGGACTGGAGGGTAGCCCATGTGGTACCCCTAGAGTGGGCCTAGGGAGGAACCAGGAAATTATCGGCCGGTCAGTCTCACGACCATAGTGGGTAAGCTTATGGAGGAGATACTGAAGAAGAGGCTGGTTGCATTCCTAGAGAGAAATGGCTTCCAAGATGGCGGCAACATGGATTCATCTCAGGGAGGTCTTGTCAAACCAACCTAATAGAGTATTGGTAAAGCCAAACACCCTAAGGCACACTCAACACTTGTCAGTGTCTGCAGGATAGTGAGGTGAAATGGCATGAACGCTTATGGGTGACAACCCAAACGCATACCCCAATGCCTGTCCATCTCTGCAGGGTGGAGGTGGGTTGGCATGAAGTTCAATATATCACTGCCATTCCTACTCTGCATCTGTCTAACTCCTGCATTTCCATTGCTAATACCAGCAAGCAAACATTCGGCATTGACAAATGCTTTTTTTTTACTATTTCAGTTTCTCCCCCTTGCCCTTTGTTATCTTTACACTTCTCTCTCTCCCCTCCTTTCCTTCCTTATTCCTCCACTCCCCTTTTTTACCTCTTACCCTCCTTGTACATACTAGCCTCCTCCTTCCCTCTAAATCTTGAAGATATGAATTGTTTCTCTTTACTTCTCCTAACTCTCTCAGTCTATTCTCTATTCTCATCTTTAATATTCATTCCAGTCTGATTCTCCATATCTTCTGCTTTTTCTGTCGGGTAATGTGAAAATCAACCCTAGTCAGGGATGTGAACATCCTTCAGTCCCTGCCCCTCCTTCACTCTTCATCCCAAAGGGTTGAGTGTCATTCATTTACAACAGGGGTTTACTCCCTAAACCTGTCAGCTTAGGTCTGTGCTCTTGCTTGACCATCCCAATGTCCTCATCATTACAGAAACATATCTATCTGCCTGGATTGTTGATTGTAGTGTTGGTGTTTGGGATATGATGTCTAGAGTCAGAACTGTGGGAAGTCAGGGTGCTAAGTACTTATTTATGCATGTCTGAGTATCACCTTTGAGGTTATGCCTTATGACTCTGTTCCTTCTTCTTTTGAGTTTATCCTGTGGATGAGTCATTCTAATAAAGAATTAGACATATGCCTGTGACTTCTTTAATTATTATCTGTTATTGTTCTCTTTCTTCCACTAAGACATCCTGCTTTTTAAACTTTTCTTTCTTCGCATCAGGCTAATTCTGTTCATTAGAATATGCATATTTTTTCTTATGGCAAAACTTTACTCTATAGCCTAGGCAGTGTTTGTGGGATCCTGTTTGGGCAAGAGCTTGTTCGACTCCATTGAAACTGTAATGCATTTGAAAGTAAGAACTGCCATTTGCCTTTACAGAGGCAATGTGCCAAAGAGTTAGTTGGGGTTGGTTGTATCCCTTTCACTTACAGTACATGCAGTTGGGGAAGGGTTCCTGTGTCACACTCATATAGTATATCTGTCTCCATCAGACAGCCTCTATGATACATAGTATCCAGTTTGTTTATGCACAGATCATTCACCTCAGTGGTAACACACACTAGACACATAGATAAAAGTTGCATTTATACATCTGTGCAGACATGTTTGTTTCTCAATGGACCTACCGCCTGAAAAAAAGCTTATGATTTGAATTTTGTCTTTTGAGGCCTGAATGTGTGTATAATTAGGCTTAACCTCCTCCAGTACAAGCCATGGTTACAGAAAACTTAAACAGCCTGGTACACAATATTCCCAGCACTTGACTGGTGGCATAGTTTAATGACCAGGACCCATGGAGGTGTGGAGTGGCAGGACAGGGATTGAGAGAGGGTCTATCCTCAGTAATAGGAGACATATGTGGGACAGGAGTGTGGAACAATGAATGTTGTCATTTTTCTTCTTCACTATCAGTATTTTACCTTTGAGGTCCTTTACTTAAATTGTAAACATGAAGATAATATCACTTTTGGTTTTAAGGTACAGTCCCTAATGTTTGGAAACAGTAACCTTGTAAGATATGTAACAAGGAATAGAGAGATACATATGAATATATGAGTCTGCCAGCAGAAACAGGCCTTATGGTCTATCAATTAGTCTGCTCGAATAAGCAGTTAGCACCCTTATAGTGCAGCTGCCCACCTCCTCCCCCTTACTTAACCCCCACACCCTGTCCCATGCCTTTTAAACTTCCCACTGTGCTACAGATACCACTTCCCAGGTAGAGTGTTCCATTTCTCCACCACCTCTCTGTAAAAGAATGCCTCATCTCTCTCTCCGATATTTTCCACCCTCCAGCCTGAGACCGTGCCTCTGGTGTCCCTTCCTCTCCTCAGCTTAAATATCCCTTCTGTGCCCATTTTGTTAATCCCCTTCAAATATTTAAGAATATTACAAATATATTAATATTATAAATGTCTAAGAAGATGTTAAATTATAAATAAAATATGTATTAATAATTTTTGGTCTGTACATGAATTTGCAGTACTTTAACTTATTTAGTTAATTCAGTAATCAATTCCACTATGTTTGCATGTAATTGTGTGTGATAACCATCATTCTAACACATGGTGCATTTCTAAGGTATCCAGTCAGAAGAGTGCAACAATATGAGCGTGGTAAAAACAACATAGGGAAAACAGCATGATCGAGTACAGTGACAGGGAAACGACATTACAGCACTTATTGTACCTGCAACTGTGTTCATTCAGGATAAGTACTGCAAGTAGGCAGCTGTGACTGGAACCAGCATGCTGCCATCATGGCTCAGAGGACAGAGCCACAGTCTGGGAAGGCAGTACAAATTGGAGCATCAGGGGTTCAAGTCCTACCCCTGTGCTGTATGTGTACTGTTTTTTGCTCTTTCATGTACTGTTTAATGTTTTTGTTTGCTCTTGCTCCCGACCCTTGCTGGCCTGATTTTGTCCCCCCTCTCTAGTGTGGCCTGCCTTGGAGTTCATTATATTTATTACGGGCTGGGGGCATTCAGTATTGTGTGCCTGTAGGCTTTGTGGTGTCAGGAGCACTGGATAGCAAGTTGTTTGCCTCACTGTTTCCCCGATCTGATCTTTTACCACATGGTTTTGCTTGCACTGTGTTTGACCCGCTGTTAAATTTTAGTAGTTATTGACCTGATCCCATTTCTAAGGCAAGGCAAGGCAAATTTTATTTATATAACACCCATCCCGTGGCTCAGAGCACTTAACAAACACAATAATAAGAGCAGTAAAATGTCCCAACACATAATGGTAAGCACAGAAGATTAAAACTTTTCAAATAAATATGTTTTAAAAGATGCTTTAAAGGCCTCCACCATGCTAGCAGCCTTAATGTATGGTGGAAGAGAATTCACAATAATGGTGCAGCCACCCTAAGGTTCAACCTCCCAATCTTTTAGATGGGAGGGTGGTACAACCAACAGGTCAGCCTCAGTGGAGCAGTAGGGAGCAGATAGGAGAGCACAGAATCAGAAGCTCTTTTAGTAGTCAGGTCCTTGTATGTTAACAAGCCTATCTAGAAGGTGATGCGCTCACTCACAGGCAGCCAGTGCAGAGCGCACAGAACTGGAGTGACATGAGCCTCATAGAGGTACCTGTCAACATCCTGGCCACAGTATTCTGCACTAGCTGCAGTCACTGCATCAAACCTCCAGACAGCCCTAGGTAAAGTGTAAGTAGTCGAGTCAGCTAGTAACAAAGGCATGGATAACTGTAGCCAGGTCAATAGCAGTCAAAAATGGGCAGATCCTGGCAATATTCCAGAGATGGAAACAACATCCCTAATAACTGATGTGACCAGTTTTCCAAGGTCAAGAAGATCATCAAGAATAACACCAAGATCCTTAACTGCACTAATCACTAACAGGGGACAACCATCAACCACTAAGGCGGGCAGTCTCCCATCAGTGAAAATAACCCCACGACCCGACTCGATCATCTTAACCTCTGTCTTGCCAGGGTTGAGACATACCCAGTTTGTGGACATACAGTCATTTATCTCAGCTAAACACAGATACAGCATATCAGGGTGGAAAGGTCACCAAGGGCACAGGACAGGTACAACTGGTTATCATCTGCATAACAGTGAAACCCCTGATTGTACTGCCTAATGATCTCTCCAGTGGCAGCATACACATGGAGAACAATAGGGATGCCAGAATAGAACCTTGCAGAACACCACAAGGCAGTGCAAAAGAACCCGATGAAAAAATTTCATAGTACAACCTACTGTGATCTTCCAGTTAAATATGAGTGAAACCAGCCCAAAAACTGCTCCAGTAGTGCCCACATACTCCTGCAAATGGTCCAGCAGTACCCTGTGATATACTGTGTCAAATGCTGAAGGTAGGTCCAAGAACACCAAGGTAGTATAGTGCCCTCAGTCCCTTGCTATGAAGAGAACATGTACCATCCGAACCAAAGTTGTCTCAATGTGCTGGGGCTGAAAACCTGGCTGGAGAGGTTCATAGATGGACAGTGTCTCCAGGCATTCAACCAACTGATCAACCACCACCTTCTCAATAAGCTTCCCCAGAAACAGAAGATTAGAGATAGGCCTATAGTTTGAAAGAACATCAGGGTCAATAGATGTTTTTTTAACCATTAAGGAGGGGTCTCATTACAGCCTATTTCAGAGACACAGGAAAATCCCCTCACTTAATGACCCATTAGCAATCCCCACGAACACTGGACTGAGGAAATCCAAATAGCTGATGACAAGCCACCAGGTCCAGGGCACAGTGGTGGGACACATGTTGGTAAGCACCTGGTGAACCTCATCTGCCAACACCAGCTGAAACTCAGTCCAACTCGCAAACTATCAACACTAGCAGATCAATCACCCCAGTAGAAAAGGACCAGAGGAGGTAATACATGCCCTGATAGAGGCCATCTTGTCAGAAAAGAACTGCCAAACTGCTCACACTTTTTTTGCAGAAAATGCAGTCCCAGAATGTAGACAAGAGGGATTTAACTAACTGTCAACAGTGCAGAACAGCGCATATATTTATGAACAATTTACAGCAAAATTCTACCATTACATACCACCTCCACAGAGGAAGTTCATGAGCCAACAGATCAACACAATTACTCATCAAAAATACCAGACACACAAAATAAAATTAACTCAGACCTATGATCCAAAACACCACGCTGTATACACTATACACTATGCACATACACTATATACTTTATATACCTGCTTATGTCAGACCCAACCACTCCAACAAATGTACATTGTACAACAGGCACAAGTGCAGCAATTGTTGCTTTTTTTTTTTTAAAGCCTCGTTCACCTTTTAGCTGAATTCCATGAGATGGGAAAGGTTTGCACTGAGCTACAGTGGCTCACTCGAGCAGGTGTGCCTCCAGCCTCCCTCATGCAGAAACACCAGGGCCCTGAAGAAGATTGACCAGGACCTGGTAGACCTCAAGTGATGGGTAGCTGAACCACCAGATGAGAATGTGGGTGTGTGTTCCAGTGACTCACTTGAACAGCTGTGTGCTGTACTCCTCATGCAGACCCACCAGGCCCCTGAAGAAGATTGACCAGGACCTGGTAGACTACAGGTGATGGTAGCTGAATTTCCTATGCACGCCGGTAGGTTTCGAATTTTCAATATTTCTCCCAGATTTTCAACATTGCCATTTTATCACACCTTCTTATGAGTAGTACAGCTGTCATTTTTCACATCTCACCCAAAGCGTGTTTCCGACCATGTAGCGCACAATGGCGCGGTCGATTGTCTTGAACTCAATGTATGGGACACATTAAGAAAATCACAGTGACACTGATCATGAGCAGAGGTCTTAAAATGGCTATGCTGAAAATTTGGTGAAAAATTCCTAAAAATGACTGTTTTACTAGTCTGCATTAGCAGTTCCTCGCACACTGGTAAGTTGCGAATTTTCAATATTTCCTCCACATTTCAACATTGCCATTTACCACACCTCCTTATGAGCAGTGCAGCTGTCTTTCACATCTTGCCAAAAGCGTGTTTCTGCCCATGTAGCACACAATGGCACAGTCGGTGTGCGAACTCAGTGTATGTGGACACATTAAGAAAATCACAGTGTCACTGTTCATGAGCAGAGATCTTAAAATGGCTATGTTGAAAATTTGGTGAAAAAATTCCTAAAATGACTGTTTTATGAGCGTGCTTTGCACAGTTCCCATGCACGGTCGTAAGTTTGCGAATTTTCAATATTTCCACTCCAGATTTTCAACACTGGCATTTTACCACACCTCCTCATGAGCAGTACAGCTGTCATTTTTCACATCCTGCCCAAAACGTGTTTCCGCACATGTAGCGCACAATGGTGCAGTCGGTGTGTAAAATCAATGTATGGGACACATTAAGAAAATCACAGTGAAACTGATCATGAGCAGAGGTCTTAAAATGGCTGTGTTGAAAATTTGGTGAAAAAATTCCTAAAAATGACTGTTTTACAAGTGTGCATTGCGCAGTTCCTACGTACGCTCGTAAGTTTGTGAATTTTCAATATTTTCACTCCAGATTTTCAACATTGCCATTTACCACACCTCCTTATGAGGCAGTACAACTGTCATTTTCACATCCTGACCAAAGTGTTTCCGCCCATAGTGGTACAAATGGCGCAGGTCGGGTGCAAAATCAATGTATGGCATACAGTAAGACAATCACAGTGACACTGTTCATTAGCAGAGGTTTTAAAATGGCAATGTTGACAATTTGGTGAAAAATTCCTAACAATGACTGTTTTACGAGCTGCATTGCACAGTTCCACGCGCTCCTAGGTTTGCAAATTTTCAATATTTCCATCCAGATTTTCAACATTGCCATTTTACCACATTTCCTTAAGAGCAGTACAGCTGTCATTTTTCACATCCTGCCCAAAACGTGTTTCCGCCTATGTAGCGCACAATGGGGATAACAAAAAGTTCATGCTGACAATTTATTGTGCAAATACCAGCAATCGCACAGGACATTAGGGTAAAGCACCATACATGCCAAACACCACTGCAAATACCTGCAAGTGAGTGTTCGGCATTGACAAATGCTTGTTTTAAGTTTGTATTGTGTGTTAACTAATAATAATACAATTTTTTTTTCTTTTAAACTGTATTGTTGTCACCTTTGCACAAATTATTTTTTATCATGTTACTGTGATTAATTGATTTCATCTGATCTCTGTTATACCTTGGGGAGTTTACAATGATGATGAACTTGCTCTAGCCACACCCCTTGATGAAAGCAGTTTGTTGAACTGCTGGGTAGTAGGCACTTGCCTGAGGTGCTGTTTGCCATAATAAATATCCTATTTTGAAGCATTTTGATGTCCTGTATTGTTCTTGACAAGGAATGCTGTTTCTTTGGGAACATTTAGCAAAACCTGGCAGTGCTGGTGTTCAGTGGGCAGGATCAAACTATCTCACACAGCAGATTTAGTAAAGATCTGGTTGTGCCGGTGTTTGGGTGGTAGGCAGGATCACACAGTGCCACACAAGGGATTTAACAGGAACAGGAGGTGGTGGTGTTTTTGGGGGATGGTATCACACAATGCCACTAAGCAGCTTTAACATGAACAAGCAGGCTCTCACAATGCCACAGAGGGGATTTAGCAAGAAGAGGCAGTGATGGTGTTCAGGCAGTAGGCAAGATCACACATTGCCACAGAGCAGATTTCGCAAGAACAGGCAGTGATGGTGTTTTCTGGGCAGGATCACAGTGTGCCACTGAGAGGCTTTAGCAAGAACTCACAGTTTGATTCAGTGGACAGGATCACACAGTACACAAGGTTGACAACATCCAAGAGAGGCAAGGAATAGAATTCTCTTGCCGACATGCACAAATATGGGGTTCAATGTCAGGATTACATTCACTCCCCACCCCTTCTGGTACAGTATGAACAGACTGACATACTGTACCAGATAAATAAACCCAAGAGCAAGCTCTGAGAACAAAATTAATATTTCAGTACACAACGATGTACAGTATACTATGCAGAATACTTCATGCAGAACTGCTGGCATTTTAATGTTTTTTTTGGGGGGGAGTTGGGATACGTGCATGTGGATACCCCCACACACACATACTACACCGGACAGGAGCACTGCAGTTTCATCTTCCAAGCAAAATTTGTGTAAGTTAAATGATTTTTTTTATTAGCCAATCATCCTGTCCTTTTGGCATCAGGTTGAACATCATTCTTGCTTACTTTCTTATGGACCCTAACTTGACTTGTTCAGTACAGTATTTTAGTTGGTACTGGGTAAACAACTGAGTTGTACTGTTTAATTCTTTCATGACTTGAGGCAAAATCAGTTTAATTTTGTTGTAAATATTATCCTTTGCTTTCTTCAGGCAGAATTTATGGAATCCACAACCCACAAAACTGTCTTTTTTATTTTAGAATTTTTGGTTGGATATGGCACACTGAGCCAAAACTAATTTTAGATGCATCCTGGGAGCACAGAGGTTTAATGACTTGCTTAGGGTCACACAGTTTGCAAATGGAGGTTGTGGGAGTCAAACCCATTTCTACTGGGCCTCCAGAGTCACAGGCTTAGTACTCTAACCTATAACTGATATTGCCTCAGGGCAGGCTTTAAAGGGCTATAAAGTCTAGCCAACAGCTGATTTATGTCTAAAACTTCTCAAATCATTTTTTAAAGCATAATACTTCTTACTCTCAGTTGTTTGCCATGAGCTTCCCAAAATGTATGATTTTCAAAACTGCTATAATAAACAGATTTTCGCAAACAAAAGTAGTTTGCCTTATTTAAAGGGTTACTTAGAAAGTTAATTTTTATTTATTTAGTTATATATTTATTTATTTACTGTCACAGTTTAGAAACCACTGTTAACACAGCAGAAGTCTAAGTATTACAAGTCAGATTACTGAAATAAGTAAATTATAACAAATGTTACCAGTATCACTTACTATTCTGGAGAGACAGGTAAGATGCAGGTCAGACTCAAAGTAAAAGGGCAGTGCACCAGTTCTACAAAGGTAAGAGACAAAGGTGGGTCTCTGAGATGATCAAGGAAGGCTCAGCTGGATCCAGAACTCATTCCTGGATCAGGTTTGGTTGTAGAAGGTGAGCTTGAATACAGTTACTGCAGCTTTATTCAGACTCCGCCTCAGGCCCAGGCGAGATCCCCATCCAGGTGCCATGTGTGTGTTGGGGGGAGGATAACACAGAGTGCTATAAGTGGCTTTAGCAACAAAGGGATGTACCAGCATTTGGGGGATGGAGTGTGCAGGATCACACCAAGTGAACTAGAGTGACTTTATCCAGAGTCAGTGGTTCCAGTTATGGGGGAAGGGGTAAGATCAGCTGCTTTAGCAAGAACTGGCAGTGCAGGTGTTCTGTGATACCAGTATGTTTGATTATTATTCATCTATCAAGCAAACATCTAGAAATTTAAGATCTCTTGATAAAGCTAAGAAATGTCATAGGAAATGTACTTGCAATTCCTGGAATGTTATGCTAGAATTTTACTAAAGTGAGTTCACATGTGTGGCACTCAAAACTAACAACTGAGACATTGACTGAGTGGAGGTCAGTCATGTGGTGCTAGAAATTGTCTGGAATGGGTTCCATACTTTTGGTCAACCTGTAAGAAACTATGGCAGAATCAGAAGGTAGTTGTTACTTTAAAGGGAAGGATGGGTGTCCCATAGTATAACCCCCAAGGGTATGCACCAGCTGCATGCACTATAACTGCACATGGTCTGTGTCACTGTCATTAGAGGAGGTTTTTGTTATGGCCAGTATCACTGTGAGAGGGAAGCTATTATACTGCTGACAGTAATAATCTCCTGCATCCTCTGCCTGAACATTGCTGATTGTAAAGGTGTAGTCAGTTCCAGATCCACTGCCACTGAACCGATCTGGGACTCCAGAGGGACGAGTGCTAGCACCATAGATTAGGAGCTTGGGACTTTGTCCAGATTTCTGCTGGTACCAGGCTATGTTGCTATAAATGCCTGAACTGGCTTTACAGGTATAGTGACGGTTTCTCCTGGTAACACAGATTTAGAGAGAGAGAGACTGAGTCATCACAATGTCCCCTTTGGAATCTGCATAGAAAAAAATATAAATGCTGTAGTTAACTCATAAACAGCTGAGAATATAAACAGTAACTTTTAATATTCTGGCTTCTTAAATAGTACAGTACTGTAATTCCACCACTTTCCAAAGACTAAAATGTATAACAATATTAGAGCTAAACAGTTTTAGACTTTCAGTTTGACTTATGAATATGTTTCTGTTCTTACTCTGAATATACATCAATACTGCCCAGGCAAAGTAAATGAAACAGATCATTGTGTCTTCTCTTGTAACTGGTTGAGTAAACAGGGACTGTAACAAGTTCAATGCTTTAAAAATCCTCAGAGCAGAAAATGAGGGCTGTTTATGCAAAGTACATTGTCTATTCAAATTGTTATTTTTAATTTGGAGGTGGGACTTAAAGAGATCAGGATTTCTTCAGTCTGTGCTTTAGGGTAACAGAACACACACCTTGCAGTTAATGGCTTTTCTAAAACATGTTTTATAAAGTGATGTAGTTTTTTATGATTTACGTAAATAGCATGTGTTTTAATAGAATGTCCATGAAATGTATCCTACTCCTTTAAACTACAAGAAGAGGGTGGTACCACAAATGTATTTCAATGCAGTGGCTAATATTACATCAGGCATTGTCTCCCTCCATGAAGTAATTTAGAAATGTTCAAAGCCCTTGGAAAACTGTATCATTCATGCTGATTGTGAAACAAAAATTGGGACATTTAAAAACCAATATTTCAAAACATTTAAATATAACAATATGGTAGAGAAGTCAAAATGTACCCAAAGCTAAGAAGACTGAGCCAAGAAGCTGTATTAAGATACAGTAGCTCACTGCTGCTTATTTCATTAACGTGCTATAAAGTGAAAACAGACATATCAACTCACAGGTCTATCACATATATAAACCTCATGCCAGCAGTGAATGAACTATGCCACACCAACATGGTAAGACATATCTGATGTATTTTATTATTTGGTAAATGGTTAAGGCCAGCTGGGCACAAAGCCCATATCAGGGTGACCTGGGAGCACAGGAGGAAAATCCCTGTCTGTTATGATAAGTGGTGCAATGGGCCTCCCTCGCCACTAAGGAACATCCATTCCTCAAATATAATACATTGTTAGAAAGGGCAGCAAATTACCTTTTAGAAATGTAGGGGTTGATGGGTCCATAATGCATGGTCCGGGAGATAAGCACTCCCAAAGTGGACTTTATCAGAGCCCAGAATGGAAATTTTAGGATGTGGTTGTGAGATGCAAGAAATTAATGACTCTAAATTTCAGTTCCAAATCACCAATGCAAAAATGCCTGTAAAGCAATTTATTAGAGCAGCTTCCAATGGAAGTCATTTAACCAAGGAAGGGTGAACCGAGGGGTGGTGTTGGGGGGCAGAAACAAGATTTTTCAAAAATGTCCTTCCTTACTGTGCAATTTTCATTTCAATAACATGCTCTACCAAATTATCTAATTTGAATAAATAGTGCCAGCAATCAAATGTAGAATCTTTAGTTATTAAAACTGTGAGTATGTGTTCATATATTTTCCTAGACTGCTCTTCTTACTCTAGCCTGTTATACTGTGGGCTGTAGTCTTACTGCTTGTTATAGCTCAGTTAATTTAATTGTGGAAGCTAATTTTAGAAACTGCATTTTTGTGTAGCTGAACTACCTAGTACAGTTCTTAAGAATTAATTTGGACACCAAGACCCAGATATTCAGACTTGTGCCCAAGGATTGAGCAATGATGGCAGCAGCGCAATGCAGATGCACCATGCAGAAAAGTACACCATATTCAGAAGATGCACCACTGAAATGCGTTGGCACAACCATGCTAAAAATAGTAAAGATGCACCACAGCACAACCACAGATGCCCTGGTGCAACCATGAATGCACGGGACCAGGCCAGAACACACAACCCAGTGGGCTGAGCAAGGGCAACAGGCAACAGGGACACACAGGCAAGGATGCACAGGGGCATAGAGTCACAGTAACCCACCAGCACGGCACATCAAAGAACAGGGGCACATCATCCTGGAGGCAACACAGGGCATCAGGGGACAGTGCACACAGTACCATGGCCCACCAGCTGTGGCACAAGCACAGGCCAACACACCGGCACTGCTGGCATGCTAACGGCAGAGCCATGCAAGAGATATCCAACAGGCTGTGCCACAGGGTGCCAAGGCCATGGTGCCAGGAAATACACAAACACAGAAGTCTGTGATCCAGGGGCAAGGGAGACACAGGCCACCCAGGGGCACACAGTCCACCACCCAGAGTGCTGAAGGGCACAGCACAGCGGGGTGCACCGGAGTTGGGTAGCATGACAGGTGGACAGAAGGGTAGAGCAGACAGACAAGGGCACAAGGTACAGGGGCAGTCACAGGCCACTGCAAGACACACCGCACAGGGCCATGCACAGGACAGGGACATGGCACATGCCCAGTGCACACATGCACAATGGCCCAAGTGGACAGCAGCAGGACACCAGGGACACGGCCGAGCACAGCACAACAGACACCTGCAGCATGGCTCCACACGCCACCTGCAAAGGAAACAAAGACACAGAGATGTAGCAATGAAAAGGCTTCAATAACACTGGTAACAAACAGAAGTGGGCCAACAGGGCAACTATGTACAGTGCAAACAAGGGACTGGAGAGGGTAAAGGAGGTGGGGGATAGGGTCCAGGGGCTATACAATGGGATGTGGGGATAGGCAGGGCAAAGAGGAAGGTCAGGGCAAACACGGACTGTACCCCAATGATAAGGGCTATGGTCTCCACGTAATGTCACCACCAGCTGGTGCATCTCCCTCCAAACCTCTACCATCACATGCAACAGCCACACCAACAATGACGCTGTCCTCTGCTGCTGGAGCAGTATGCTACACAGGGCCCCCACCATCCTGCCCATCCTCCACTACGGCCGTACCCTGGGCAGACCTAGGAGAAGGGACAGAACAGGCAATAAGCGACATGCCCAAATGAGCCCCAGCCCACCCACAGTGTGCACTGAAGAGCAGAGGTACACACAAGTGGACGGACCAGCAATTTCCTGTGCATGGAGAGCTGCACCAGCCATCCACACAGCACACCACACCAGTGCAGACAGGCACACATGGCCATGGAGTGGGTGCATTGGCACACATGCAAGACACACAATGCAGACTGTCGGCACCCGTGGCCGCACACACAGTGGAGACCGCACACACAACCCACTCCCCCCCCGGGCGGCACAGTGGATATGGGCATGGTACAAGCATATGCAGTGCAACACCGGCATGTCCACTGGACAGTGTGTCCACCACAGCAGTCCTCACACATGGCTGTAGTGACCATGTCCAGACCCTGTGACCAACAGAGACCCACACATGCACAGTACAGTAATGTGAACATGCCTACCTGGTTGCCGCCATCCTGCTGACCCAGCTGCCAACCCATCAGCGATGCCCAGGTGCGCACGCTCCCTGCCCCTCCTGCGGTCCTCTGGTCCTGTGGATGGAAATGAGAGAGGTGGACATGAGTGAACAGTCATGCACAGACAGCCCCCCCACCACCACACAGCTGCATGGTGCAGGGTGGGACACCGGCCACCCTGTGGCCCTGGTGCCTGCATGACTGCAACATGCCCAGCAGCGTTGTGCATGTCAGCCATGCAGGACATGCAGTGACTGCCAGGACTGTGTCTGCCCCATGGCAGCGGCACACACTGTGCATCCATATGCCCACTATAGTTACACCCCTGCATGTATGACACATGCACATACTAACCTGGCTGTGGCACACCCCACACTGCACATGTGCCTGTAGTTGTCACAGCCTCCGGGTCCCTGTAGTGGAGGTCACCATAGTGGTGCCTGCACTCTCCCCACTGTGCTGAACCCCTGTGCAGTGCTCCAGGGCTGTGGCCACATAGGCCCACACTTCGCCCTGCACCTGCTGCAGAGGGACCTGCCCAAACAGCTGGGGCATAAAGGGCTGAACTAGTGCAATGAGGTTACACTTCTCATCATCGGACCAATTGACCGTCTGATGGGTGGTAGCGTTGTCTGGCATGGCTGCAGTACAAATCGAGTGTTGGATGTGTTATGGGCTACACAGCATGCATGTGGTGCGGCATAAGGACGTTGCACAATAGCATACTGTTGTACATGAGCACGCAGTGTGTGAATGCGTGATTGATGTGTGCTGTAGATGTATATTGCACAGCACGGCTCATGCGCACAGCGGCATGGCCTCTCGGGTGCATGGGGTCATTTCCATGACCCTGATGGCACAGGGCATAACCTTATGCAGTGCTGTGCATGATCCCGGCCTGTGCAGTATGCGGCATAGAGCATCATGAGCAGCTGCGCCATGGGCCAGTGTGCCATGATGCACGCTAATGCGTGATAGGCAATCAGCACTGTATGCGCACTGGGGGAATATTGTGCAATGCAAATGGTTGTGCTATAGGCCAATGCACCTGTGTGCACATGCACACTGCAGGCCTGCACACTGCACATGTGCGGAACATGCACCATGCAATTGCTCCTGCACAACATGATTGAGCACAGCACAATAACCTTATATTCAGTCGTCATACGCCAATCGCCTCATCAGCCTATGTGAGGAACAACAGGGTGCATTAGCATATCATTACCATTGCACACAGGCCAGCATTGCAGCCTGTTTGGTAAGGGGATGCTAACGCTGGGATTGAGAGGCCAAAACCTACACTGCAATGAAGTACTGTACTGTGCCGTGCTGCCACTGACCTCCAGCGCTGTCACTGTCCACAGGTAGCAGACTTTTAGAGACTGAGGGAGAGGCAGAGCATGGACCTGCCTGCAAGCACAGGCCCAATTTCACTAGAGAGAAGCAGCAGGCCCTGTTTGAGGCCTACCTTGATGAGGAGAACCTGCTGAGTGGTGCCCTGGGTACATCATAGGAGAGGTCAGCCAGGTGGGATGCGGTGGCCACCTATGTGAATGTCCATGGCAGACACCAGAGGAGCACCCAGGAGTGCTGCAAGAAGGTGGGGATGGACAAGCGTGGCATCAAGGAGAAGGTGGCAGCCATCACGGCATCACACAGCAGGACTGGCGGAGGACCATTCACTGCACTGGCACTGATGGTGACAGAGGAGATGGTGGTGGCCACCATCAGTTGTGCTGTCATACAGGGCATTCCTGGTGGTGGATTTCAGATGGGTGGCAGCCCTCACAGCATGGTAAGTCAACACACAACATGCATGGGTGGCAGTTGTGGGCTGTACCATGCAGGTGTGCCTGCCGCCATGCTGCACGGCCTGTGCATGCATTGCCTGCTGCTGTGCAAGACACACTGGTGGATGGCAGCCACAGCAGCATGCACCCCTGGGTGCGGGTACCACCTGTATGGGTGCTACACCACCGCTGACTATGTGTTCCTCCTTTCCAGTGCCATCACATCTCCACGGAGCAGTCCAGGAGGAGGAGGAGGAGGACGCTGACACGGGACCGGAGGAGGTGGTGCCATCGCTGTCCATGGGCATCTGTGGCAGGGACCGTCTGTGATGCAACAGTTTGGGGCTGTTTGACATCCTGGGGCAGGAGTCAGACTACACGCTGTCGGAGCTCCTGCTGGGTGAGGGCCTGCATGTGCTGTGCACAGGCATCCAGCTGGGAGGCGCGTCCAACTTCAATGATGATATCACTCTGATCCTGGACAGCGCCAGGCATGTGGTGCTGGCCATGGTCCAGGGACAGACACAGGCACTGTTGGGGCCCAGTGCTGTGCCTGTGGCTGCATTTCCACCCCCTGTCCATGCCAGCACTGTGGTGTGTGGTGCCACTGCTGTGCCAAGTGGGGGGGTGCTGTTGCAGGCGCGGCTGTGTTGGGCACAGACCAGCAGATGGTTGGCAGGATGCAGTCACCACTGGGCAGCATACCACAGGGGCCACCACAAGTGAACCTATTGCCACACTACCCCCATGCGATCCCCTGTGCAGCATTCACCTGAGTGGAGTGCTGACTAGCATGCCACATCACCCCCAGCAGAGTGGTGTCAGGACCAGGATGCGTAGGATGCCGACCGGCTGGCAGATTACACCCTGCTGCTTCAGGCATCTGTAGACAACCAGGTGCTGCTTGCCATGGAGATCCATGCACTGTGGGCTGAGGTGCATCAGCTGACCAAGCATCAGGACAATGGACGTGCGCAGCTCATCGATGAGCTCTGCCAGCTGCAGCAGGCCACAACAGCATCTCTAGACCGCATGACTGGTACCATTGTGGCTGGATTTGCATTGCTGACAGCCACTGAGTGTGGCCATGCACATAGGACCCTCTGCAGTGTGATGTCATCCCCACAGTCCAGGCATTTGGTGACCCCTGCACGGCACATGCCGGGCTCTGACATGGCCATCCCCGACACCCCTGGCGTGCGCTGGTTCGGCCGGCTCTACACCCTAGTGAGAACCCAGTCATGTTCTCAGGCCTCCACCCCCATGAGTGTGTTGGACACTCCCCCATGGCCATTGTACAGCCTGCAGCTGCTGACCAGCCTGGGCGTGGCCACCCACATGGCCATAGCGACTGTGGTACCATGCGGCTGTCCTGATGTGTGTGCTGCCCTTCTCTGCTGTCCATTGCTGCTGCCCAGTGCACACTTGGGTGGTAGTGGTGCCCTATGCATGTGGTGGTGTACATGTGTGGTGTGGCGCATGCCCTCAGTGTGTGCTGGCCAGGCTGCTGGGCCTTGTGGCATGGGTGTGATGAGGGCAGCTCTGCGCCAGCTGTGCCTGTGCACCGGTGTCATGCATCTGATCCATGCCATGTCCTGCAGCCCGTGTGTGTGTGTGCCCATGCCTGTGCTGTGTGCTGTGTGTGTCTGTATGGCACTGTGTACACCATGCATGCTGTGTGCCTGTGTCCCTGCATGCATCCCTATGTGCCTGTCCAGCCCTATGGGTGGGGTGGTGGTCCGTGCAGTCCCTGCACACATGTCGTTACACTTACCTGCATTCTCCATAATGCTCCTGTGTGATGGTGACCCTGTGCCTCCTGGCCTCCTCCGCCAGCATGGGGTCCTGCCTCCCATGGGTAGCTGCACACCCCCCTCTGGCCCATCTTCACCATCCTCCCCACTGCTGTTGCCCTCAGCCACTTGGACAGCTATCCCATGGTCAAAGGCCATGTTGTAAAGCATGCAGCAGGCCAGGAATAGGCCACAGGCTTTCGATGGGCTGTATTGTAGGGCACCACCTGACCTGTCTAGGCAATGTAACCATATCTTGAGCATGCCGAAGACATGCTCGATGACATTGCACTGTGGTGGTGTGTGACTCACTGTATCTCTCCTCAGTGGGAGAGGACGGTCACCAGTAGGGGGTGAGCAGCCAGGGCCTCAGTGGGTACGCGCTGTCACCTGTGTGGGGAGTGAGTTTGGTTATCTCTGTGCTTGTGCTTGTGCTTGTGCCACCCCTCACCCCCTGCTGCCCTCTGCCTTCTGCACCCCACCCCCATGTCTTCACCTTCCTTCCCTTAGCATTGCTGCACCCACCTCCATCCCCGTGCCTTGCTCACCTAACAGGTGCCCATGGGGATATCCCCATCGTTGAACTCTGGCACAGTATGCAACTGTGCCAGATGTAGGTGTGTTTGCACTCCTGGGGCATGTGTGGTGGACATTGATGATGCACCATGTGGCATTGAACACCACCTGGAAGTTGATGGAGGGGTATCCCTTATGGTTGATGTATGCTGCCCTCTTAGGGCTGGGTCATGTGTGTATTGCCACATGGGTGCAGTCTATGGTCCGTATCATGCCTGGCATGCATGCCAGCCTGTGGAAGTCCTGGATGTTTGCTGTATGCTCTGCCTGTGTGCTTGGGAATGATATGAACTCTGATGCATGTGGCAGCAGAGCACTGAGGAACTGTGTGAGAAGGTGGGACGTGGCCAACTGGGTGATTCCTGTAGTGGCACCCATTGGTCTCTGGAAGGTGCCTGTGGTGAGCAAGCTCATCACTGCTGTCACCTTGGTCTCCACAGACATGGCATGACTCTGTCTGGTGAGTGCCTGAAGCTCATCACTGCACAGCTCACAGAGCTGCCTCAGAATTGCCCTGTTCAGGCGGTACTGGCCCACGATCTCCACTGATCACTGTAGGTGCCTACCATCTGTGTTGGGCATACCACTGATGGGCCCTTCATCAGCCACGTTGCTGTTCCTCCCTCCTCCTCACATTCCTCATTACGTCGCCATCAAAATTGTGCTGGGTCCAAGGTGCTGGGCTTAATGCTCAGAGTTGCACTTCTGCTGTTTGTGTGTGTTTGAGCCTGTTTTTATAGGCTCAAGTCCGACTGGTGCATCCTGTGGTTTGCTCTTGACTTGCGCCATGGATTTGGGTTGAATATGCCATTGCACCGCATATTCATGGGAATGCCCTTGCACTTGCACTGCATACATTACATTTGTGCTGCAGCGCAATGAGACTTGTGCCGCGCAGCCACAGTGGTTGAATATCACTCTGCGGTGCAAGTCTGTAGTTGCGCTGGCACAACTGGGTTGCACCATGCGTGACTGTTCTGAATATCTGTCCCCAAGTGTGTTGCTTTTTGTAACCTAATCTGCCTTTTTACAGTCTTAAAAACTCTACCTTTCTCTGCTAATCCTTTCTTTCCTCTCAACCCCACCTTGCTTTCTACTGTACCTGTTATGTAAGTCCTTCCCTGAACCTCTGACATCTTCTCTGTTAACCTTTCTCTCCTCTTGACCCTGCCCGCTTTTCTTCTCTGTTATCCCTCCTGTGAAGTAGCATGTACTTAAACCTGCCCTTCCTTGTCCCGAGACTCCTTGTCCCTGAACGGGCAGGACTCCCACTGAGAACCACGTGTTCAGTTCCATCCAAAGCCACTGCTGCTCATCACCTAACCCCATTTCTTGGATCGCTACTGGAAGGTCACTGGAAAACAGCCACAGCTAAGAAGCCAAACCACCCCACTAATCCACCTCCTGACTGGAGCAACCATTCGCCTAGGGGCCGCTGCAATCAAGTATGTCTGGAGCGCCACCAGATCCACTCAAAATAATTTTGACTGTTTGAAAATTTCTGGTGCCTATTTGCAGCTCCGCTTTGGGATGGGCATTATGCCCTGTTTCTCTGATTGGATAACCAAACTGCTACTGCTTGCTCTGTGTTTTCCTAGACTGCTTTTCTTACTCTAGCCTGTTGTACTGTGGTCTGTACTCTTACTGCTTTTTATAGCTCAGTTAATTTAATTGTGGAAGCTAATTTTAGAAACGGCATTTTTACGTGGCTAAATTACCTTGGACAGTTCTTGAGAATTAATTTGGATGCCAAGTGTGTTGTTTTTTTGTAACTGAATCTGTCTTTTTACAATTTTAGAAACTCTACCTTTCTCTGCTAATCCCTTCTCTGCTCTCAACCCAGCCTTGCTTTCTACCTGTTATGTAAGTCCTTCGCTGAATCTCTGATATCGTCTCTGCTAATTATTATCTCCTCTTGACCCTGACTGCTTCTTTTCTTCTCTGTAATCTCTCCCCTGAAGTAGCCTGTACCTAAACCTGCCCTCCCTTGTCCCCAGACTGCTTGGTCCTGATTGGACAGTACTGCTGCTGAGAACCACACAGGCAATTCCATCCACAGTCAGTGCTCTTCATTGCCCAACCCTATTTCTGGGGTCACCGCTGGAAGGCAGCTGGAAAATAGCCACAGTTAAGAGACAAACCGCTCCACTAATCCACCTCATGACCAGAACAACTGCTCGCCTGATCGGGTATGCCAGGAGCGCCGCGGACCCACTCACAATAATTTAGACTTTGAAATTTTCTGGCGCCTTTTTTCTAGCTTCTCATTGGGCCAGAATTTGCCCTGTTTCTCTGATTGGATAAACAAACTGCTACTGCTTGTTCTGTATTTTTCTATACTGCTGTTCTTACTCTAGCCTGCTATACTATGGTCTGTAATTTTACTGCTTTTTATAGCTCAGTTAATTTAATTGTGGAAGCTAATTTTAGAAATGGCATTTGTATGTGGCTAAATTACCTTGGACAGTTCTTGAGAATTAAT
Source organism: Neoceratodus forsteri (assembly GCA_016271365.2). NCBI lineage: Eukaryota > Metazoa > Chordata > Ceratodontiformes > Ceratodontidae > Neoceratodus > Neoceratodus forsteri. The sequence continues at coordinate 1,137,533,910 of CM057452.1, forward strand.
TTGGACACCAAGTGTGTTGTTTTTTGTAACTGAATCTGTCTTTTTACAATTTTAGAAACTCTACCTTTCTCTGCTAATCCCTTCTCTCCTCTCAACCCAGCCTTGCTTTCTACCTGTTATGTAAGTCCTTCGCTGAACATCTGATATCTTCTCTGCTAAGCATTATCTCTTCTTGACCCCGACTGCTTCTTTTCTTCTCTGTAATCTCTCCCCCTGAAGTAGTCTGTATTTAAACCTGACCTCCCTTGTCCTCAGGCTCCTTGGTCCTGATTGGACAGGACTCCAGCAGAGAACCACATGGCAGTTCCATCCAGTGCCACCACTGCTCATAGCCCAACCCTATTTCTGGGGTCGCCGCAGCTAAGAAGCCAAACTGCTCCACTAATCCACCTACCGACCGGAGCAACCACTCGCCTAGGGGCCGCTGCAATCAGGTACACCTGGAAACCTGCCAGACCAGCTCAGAATAATTTAGACTGTTTGAAATCTTATGGTGCCTTTTTTTCTAGCTCCTCATTGGGCCAGACATTACGCCCTGTTTCTCCGATTAGATAACCAAACTGCTTCTGCTTGCTTTGTATTTTCCTAGACTGCTCTTCTTACTCTAGCCTGTTATACTGTGGTCTATAGTCTTACTGCGTTTTATAGCTCAGTTAATTTAATTGTGGAAGCTAATTTTAGTAACTGCATTTTTGTGTAGCTAAACTACTTTGTACAGTTCTTAAGAAGTAGATTTGGACACCAAGTGCCTTATATTCAAAACTTTGCCCTGAGGCTAAATTAGCACTGCCTTTAAGCAGTATTCAGACCCAATAGCCTGCTATATTCAAAAGGACAGCCCTGTGCTAAACTTGCTGAATATAGCATGCTAAGGAAACAGGGCCAACTGGGTTGGGAGTGGAGTGCAAAAATAGCCTGGGAAATAAGACAGCTCTTAATATAGCAACCAGGAATTGCAAACTACAACAACAGCCCAGTACACAGCAACATGAAGGAAGGTGCAGGTGAACTATGTGGCCAATGTGTGTACTAGCAAAGTAGTGTATTCATTAAAGCTGCAAGCACCAGCGCATGTGAAATTCTGCTTCAATGTACCATGTTTCCAAAATGTTTGCGCAGCACAGACACATTTGTGCAGGTTTTGCACAGGTTTTGCAAGGAGCTAAGCCATTTGCCTGGCGCTATTATATTTGCCTGGAGCAAAATTTTGCTATATTCAAAAGTGACATGCAAATGAGCCTATTTAGACAATCTGTGGACAAACATCCAGATTAGCATCACATTATGTCCTGATCTGCATGCAGGTTGCCCAGTGCTTTTGCAGGGTCCCACAGCTCTACTTGTTGGGCAGTCTGGAAATACAGGGGCTGGCTGGGTCTGCCCACAGCTCCACCTGTAGGTCAGTCTGGAAGTGCATGGTGGTAGCTGCAGGCTACATTTGTACAGAACCGCATAGAATATTGTGCCCCAGGGGACAACACAGCACAGGTACAGGTGATGGTGTTGCATGTAATTGTCAAACTGTAGTTCTTGCTACAGTACACAGCAGACACTACAGTAACAAGGGGGCCAGTAGTGTGAGGGACACAGCAATGCCTATGGTGTGTAGGGCATCAATGACTGCTGCACTTTACTCAGTGACAGGCCCATCTTGCAGGTGGCTACTGACAGTGGACATTACTGTTATTCTGTTGCGCGACCCCACAGATGCTGTGCCACTGGCATGGGATACTCACATTGACATATACATGACTGGCGGTGTGTGCTGTGGTGTCTGTACAGAGGTGCAGTATGTGGCTGGGGGGCACATATCATCAAAAGCAACACTGGTGTTGGGATATTCCCAACACTGACACCCTACATTGCGTGGCTTGTCCCAGCCTTGTGGCAGCACCCAGTATGTGGTGCAGACTGGCCACCTGTACACCCTCCCCTCCACACCCTCCACACCCCCAGTGTTGCATGCGTGTGGTGGATTCTGTTGCTGTCCACGAACGGGTGGTCTGCAGGTGTGTACTGTATGGACACACTGCCATAGTGTCCACTGGGCAATGGGTCACCACTTACTGCCTGTTATGGCTGGGACTGGTGGCAGATGATGGCATCATAGGAAGTGCCATCTGTGTGCAGCATGTTTCTTCCACGTCTGGTTTCTTTCTGTTTAATATTTACCGGTTAGGGTCACGCAAAGCCATGCAAAAGTCACGCAGAGCCACAAAGTCACCCAAAGCTGGTTTGCCAAGAGTTAAGACCACCTTTTCCTGTGTGGTAATTTGCACCGTGCAAAGTGTCGTGCTAAGTTATGCAAAAACACTGTGTGCAGCGCTAATGCACTGAATACAGCATTTGTACCTGTATTCATGTACACACCTCTCTCTCTTGTTGTCCCTTGCATACATCATATTTTTGCCCAGTGCTAATGCAATTTGAACACATTCTTTGACCTTTTGATTATAGTGGACCTCATTGCAAAACTGGCGCTAACCCTGCACTAATGGTTTTGCGCTCAGCACAAAGTTTTGCATACCTGGCCCCAAGTGTATTGTTTATGTAACTGAATCTACTTTTCTTTGCTAATCCTTTATCTCCTCTCAACCCCACTTTGCTTTCTACCTGTTATGTAAGTCCTCCCCTGAACCTCTGATATCTTCTCTGCTAACCCTCTTTTCCTCTCAACACACCCACTTCTTTTCTTCTATGTATCCCTTCCCTGAAGTACCGTGTACTTGAACCTGCCCTCCCTTGCCCCCAGGCTCCTCGGCCCTGAACAGGCAGGAGTCCCGCTGAGAACTGCGCTGGTGGTTTCATCAAAAGCCACTACTGCTCATCACCTGACCCTATTTCTGGGGTCACCACTGGAAGGCCACTGGAAAAGAGCTGCAGATAAGGAGGAAAAAACACTCCACTAATCCACCTCCCAACTGGAGCAAATGCTCACCTAGATGCCACAATCAGGTACACCCGGAGCGCCACTAGACCAGTTCAGAATAATTTAGATGGTTTGAAATATTCTGGTGCCTTTTTTCTAGCTCCTCATTGGACTGGACATTATGCCCCATTTCTCTGATTGAATATCCAAACTGCTGCTGCTTGCTCTGTATTTTCCTAGACTGCTCTTCTTACTCTAGCCTGTTATACTGCGGTCTGTAGTATTACTGCTTTTTACAGCTAGTTAATTTAATTGTGTAAGCTAACTTTAGAAACTGCATTTTTGTGTAGCTGAAGTACCTTGTACAGTTCTTAAGAATTAATTTAGACACCAAGTGTGTTATTTTTTGTAACTGAATCTGCCTTTTTACAGTTTTAGAAACTCTACTTTTCTCTGTTAATCCCTTCTCTCCTCTCAACCTCATCTTGCTTTCAACCTGTTATACAAGTCCTCCCCTGAACCTGTTATCTTCTCTAACAACCCTCCTCTTCTCTTTACTCCACCCACTTCTTGTCTTCTTTGTAATCCCTCCCATGAAGTAGCATGTACATAAACCTGCCCTCCCTTGTCCCCAGGCTCCTCCGCCCTGAATGGATAGAACTCCCGCTGAGAATCGCACGGGCAGTTCCATCCAAAGCTGTTGCCACTCACGCCTTTAATCTCATTTCTGGGGTCTGCACTTGAAGGCTGCTGGAAAAGAGCTGCAGCTATGAGCCAAACCACTCCACTAATCCACCACCCGACTGGGCAACCACTTGCCTAGGGGCATACACTCAAATGCGCCGGAGTGCCGCCAGACCCGCTCAAAATAATTTAGACTGAAATTTTCTGTCACCTTTTTCCTAGTTCCTCATTCGACCAGACATACACCCTGTTTCTCTGACTGGATAACCAAACTGCTACTGCTGGCTCTGTATTTTCATAGACTGCTCTTCTTACTCTAGCCTGTTATACTGTGGTCTGTAGTCTTACTGCTTTTATAGCTCAGTTAATTTAATTGTAGTTGTTTTAGAAACTGCATTTTCGTGTAGCTAAACTACCTTGTTCAGTTCTTAAGAATTAATTTGGACACCAAGTGTGTTATTTTTTTGTAACCGAATCTGCCTTTTTACAGTTTTAGAAACTCTACCTTTCTCTGCTATTCCCTTCTCTCTTCTCAACCCCGCCTTACTTTTTACCTGTTAATTAAGTCCTCCCCTGAACCTATGAAAACTTCTCTGCTAACCATCCACTCCTCTCAACCCCACCTGCTTCTTTTCTTCTCTGTAATCCCTGCCCTGAAGTAGCCTATACTTAATCCTGCCCTCCCTTGTCCCCAGATTGCTTGGCCCTGAATGGGTAGGACTTCCTCTAAGAACCATGCAGGCATTTCCTTCCAAAGCCACTGCTGCTCATCGCTTGACCCTATTTCTGGGGTTGCCACTGGAAGGGCATTGAAAAAGAGCAGCAGTTAAGGAGCCAAACCACTCCCCTAATCCACCTCCCAACTGGAGCAACCACTTTCCTAGGGGCTCCTGCAGTCAGGTAAGCCTGGAGTGCCACCAAACCTGCTCAAAATAATATTTACAGCTTTGCACCTTCTCCCCACCTTCCCCTTCCTTCCACCCTAGCTGGAGTCTTACTTTATAGCTCTCTGTGGTCTGTAGTCAGCTTCACTAATACACCCAACCAGAACAACTGCTCACCTAGGCTGCCACAATGGTATGCCTGGAGCACCACTTGACCCAATCAGAATAATTTGTCCCACCAGCTCTTTGTGCCTGCCCCCTCCTGAACTCTTACTTTTATAGCTCTCTGTGGACTGTAGCTGGACTCTTACTTTTGTAGCTCTCTTACTTTATAGCTCTCATTCCAGTCGTATGGCAACAGTCTATTTTACCATTTGCTCCTTATACTTACTGAACATTAGGGGCACTTCCTTGCTATGTTCTGTTCTTGGTAAAGCCACTCTTCAGTTTACTGTGCTTTCCCTAATCCTATTACTCTTACTTATGCCTAACAAACTCCTGCTCCTGCTAACCATCAGTTTGACACTACTCTTATCAAGGCTCTCACTGCCCACTTGCCCACTTGCCTCAGTATTTCCACTACAAAGTGTATCTGATTTTACATTCTCTAACCTGCTTCTTATGTCTCACAAGTGCCACAATTTCACCCCCCTTTTACTCCCTAGGTACTTTATCTACCTTGCTGTTAGTACCATTAAAAATGCACTTGTAGCCATCTATTTCTACCACCTCCCATTGTCCATTGTAAGGTCTGATACTACCTACTTCTGGCTCTCATACTGTTGGAAGATGTCGAAACAAACCCTAGCCCTCTGGCTCAATACTCACATTCTGACTCAACCTGGACCAAAGTGAAGGTTCTACGTGCTGCACACATTACCATTAGAAGCCTGCTGTGTAACTTTGCTGATCTTGAGGCCTGGGTGGCTCTCTATCACCCTGATGTCCTCTGTTTATCTGAGACCTGACTCAAGCTATCCGTTCTGAATTCTTTACATTCCCTACCTAACTATAATTTAATTAGGTGTGACAGACAGTCTCCTAAGCGAGGTGGGGGAGTTGCAATATTTTACAAAACTCATCTTAATCTATCAATCACTTCTACCCTAACCCTCCTTCATGGTTGATTGGTACTCATAATAGGAAAATTGCTAGATTCCAAAGGTCACATCTGCTATGAACAAATAAGAATAGAAGAGTTTTCTGGGGTTTGCTTTTTGTACATCTCTAAAGTAGTGTACTCACATCACAAAAAAATCATTTTCCTCCATGACTCATCCTGTAACCTTCCTGTGATACTGCAGGCTCCATCTGCAAAGGCACTGGAAGATGAAAACAAGAAAGTAAACTGAACTGCTGTATGAATTCTTCAGTTCGGTATTCAACTCAGAAATGGTCCCCATAAGCTTAACTATTAGCCTTGTGGATTTACTTACTTGTTAATCAACCTTTTTATTTATCACAAAATGGTAATATTCGCTGCATGCTTAAAATAGAAAATAGAGTTAGAACTGGCATTTCAACCATAGGTCTTCTTCAGGAATTATCTAAAAGAGGAAAAAGCAAAGTTAACTTTGTTTTTTTCTCTTTTAGATTAGTCCTGAAGAAGACCCATGGTCGAAACATCAGTTCTAACTCTATTTTCTATTTTCAGCATGCATTTAATATTACCATTTTGTTTTGTTTTCAGACCATACACTGATGTAGCACCTTGTTTTTTTTTTTTTTCTGTTTATTTTTTTATTTATCTTCTAAGGGAATTGTTTTCTTAGCCTTTTAGCCTTTGATTTTAGATTCTGGTTCTCCAAACTCCATGAACTTTCTGCAAATGCATTGTTTGTTTTTATTTATTTGTCTGCACAGGCCATCAGTTTAGGAGCAGGACCAAATAACAGTAAGTCTTGCTAGAGTTTAAGAGAAGGTTGTTCTATAATAACCAGGACTGAATCTTATAGATGTCAATGTTGAGCTGAGAGTTAATATCTGCCACATTATTGGATTTGGTGTAAAGCCCCATATCATTGGCATAAAGCAGGGTGACATGTAAGGCAGGAACTATAGAGATATTATTGGTAAAAATGGTGAAAGGTAGCAGACCCGGTATGGAGCTCTGAGGGACTTCAGAGATATGTAATTGTGGTATGGTCAGATTTAGGAATTGTTTACACTGCCAACTTGCCAGTGTAACCCCTTTGTTACCCGGGGTTACTAAATCCCAGTAAAACCTAGTGGTAGGCAGGGAAGGCAGCTTGTGAAACTCCAGTTAAATGGGTTTCACACTGTCTCACTCTGTTCTCAGTCTCAGCTGAGACTGAGGGATGACATCACCATAGAACTATCGCAGCTGCATGAGCCACATTGGAATCTGCAGAAAGGAGTTAAATTAGAATGTTGGGAGTTTTGAACAGTGAGTCAGTAGTCTGCAGTTGGAGATTGTTGTGAGAGGAGCACAGCAGCTCTGTGCTCAGGGTCTTGGAGCCTCAACCCTGAAATAGGGCTACATTTAGGGAAAGCTTTGTGTTTCCGCCTGAAGAGAGACACAGTAAGCTGTTCTTTAAAGTGGTGGAGACCGCTGATTCGGGTCTCTGTGCCCCATCCCTCAGGGATGGGGCAGGAAGGTTTGCCTGCTATTTCAGGGGCAACCCCTGGCTACTGCTAGAGAAGAAGCTGCCTTATTTTTCCCAAGAGTGTGGGGTACAAGAAGATTTCAAGATTAGCCTGTGGGGCACCTGCAACTGAAGGGTGAGTTCTGCTCTTTCTAAAGGGCCCATGTTTCATCCTGAACTGTGTTAAAGTGGGGATTGGACTGCTGAAGTAGTGGGAGGCCTAGAGTAATAGGCTTAGCCAAAAGTAAAAATATGTTCAAGTCCAGCACAAGAGGAAAGTCAAGACATGTAGAGAAGATGTGATATACGTCTACTCTGTAATCTACTTTGCCAAGCTTTCTAAAAGAGTTGTTTAATTTCCAGACAAATGGAAGGGTATGGATTGTGGGAGCTGGAGGTGGGAGACCCCTCCATCTTTAATAACCAGGTCCACCTCTACGGATTTGCTCTGTGGATTTCTACTTTGCCTCATGCACTTGGCCAGTGATAAGGGAAGTACCCAGATGTGGGATTGGAAGGAAATTTCCCTTTAGGAGTCGAAGGCTGTAAGGTGGTTTGGGGAGCCACCAACAGGAAAACTGGTTCATTCCCATATGGACTGCGGATCAAGTGGCCGGCGGGGGACCCTGGCCGTGGGAAAAACCCACTTAGTGTACAAGTCTGGCTGTGTACCCAAAGCTGCATGCAAGTCCGGGCTATGTGCCTGGTGGGTTCAGAGCCTGAGGGTTGGAATAGTGAAGAAGTGTTCTGTATCTCTAATCTGCATTACCAGGAATGTAGCCCCGTGGGGGTCCATCTATGCTTTGTTTGTTCAGTTTGGATGTGAATAAAAGCCGCACTGTAGAATCCCATTCCTGGTTTGGATGTTACAGTTATTGCTTCCTGTGTTCGGATTTACTTGGGTGCCCCTGTGCAGAGTAGCCAAACCTAGGCTCCCTGTGCTGAGTAACCTAGTCCTCCCCGAACCCAGTCCCCACCAGGTACTGCTGTCAGCTTCAACAGCATGCCACCTGTCGTTTTGCAAGAAGGCAGGGGTGGAGGGCCATTACAAAATGGAGGCACCGCTTTGGATTTTAATTTTGGGAGGAAAGGTGCTCGGGCAAGGGGCTAGCGTTTTGGCTATCTGGCAGTGGGTAGCCCAAAAAAGCTGAAGCAAGTTAACTAGTGTGTTGCTGTGTGCTGTGGATCTAATGCTGCTGTTAAAATGCAAACTGTTTACCAAGGAGCAGTAAAGCTAAAAGAGTGTGCCCTTGCCCTGCATCAAATGTTTACAGCATTTTTGTCTGCTTTTTAAAGAACTGTGTGTGATAAATAAAAGTGTGGAAGACTAGGGGTAGCAGCAGGAAAATTGTGCCCTGGCCATTGGAAATGCTTTTTAAAAAGAACTGTTGTGATAAAGAAAAGTGTGGAAGACCAGGGGTAGCAACAGGAAAATTGTGCCCTGGACGTTGGAAATGCTTTTAAGTGAACTGAGAAACTTGCTGTGTGAATGGCCATGCTAAATGGCTGAAATGGGCTCCCGCCTTGGAGTCAGCTAAAAAAATAAAAATAAAAGTGGTTTCTGCAGTTTAAATTTTCCTGCTCGATGATCATTGTGAAGAGAAGAGCACTCGTGAGAAAGAAGAGGCTCATTTGCATGGCGTCATGTGATTGGTGAGGCTGCAATCAGTCCCGCCCCCCAGCCAGCTCTACAGTGACTGCCCAGCATTCGAGAGGGAGTGTGAGTGGAGTGCATGTACTGGCTTGCTGGAGGAGCATCGCAGTGATTAAAAAGTGCTGTAAAACATTTAAAAATAGCCTTTGCTGTTTAAAATTGGGCTCAACCCGCATCTCAATCGACTAAATTGCAAGTGTGGTGATCGGGGAGACGATCGGCAGGACTGCCCACCCATTTTCTTTCTGAGGCCTCCAAGACTGGCTGCAGGCCATTTTCCCATCGCAGCAAACAGCTACTGATACCAGTGAGTACCAACAGTGATAATTGCTCAAAGAGTGATTTTCTGCCAAAAGCCAAATGAATATGTGTGCAGCAGTGTAGTCGCTTTGCAAATAACGACTGTGTCAAGTTTTACCAGCAAGTGCAAGTCTGCTAGGCCATTGACTGTGAGCATAGTTATGAATTCAGCATCAGTTTAAAGTTTTAGAGCCAGAGAGAAACTGTGAGTTGTAGCCAAATGTGCAGCACTAGTTTACAGGCAATCCTGTGCTTTAAATCCTGAGGCTTTAAGGGACTGTGAGCTAAAGAAATGTTTCCAGCAAGTGAAAAGTCTGTGGCAAATCATGTAAATGTGTTAGAAAGAGAACAGTGCAAGTTTGTGCAGTTTGAGCTAAAGTTATCAGTAGTGTGTGTAAATCGGATGCGCACTGGCTTGACCCAATTTCTGAATGTTGATGCACAGGAGTGCTGCCGCCGCCATTACAGGGTGGGGTAGTAAAGTAAACACAGCAGCAGAGGAGCCATTTTAAAAGTAAAGAAAGTGTTCAGTGAAAATGGGACTTTCAGTAACAGTGAGCCTTTGTTTGTTTTCCCTGCAGTTATGCCCTCAGGACTAGCTCGCTACCCGGATCATGCCCGGGCTGCAGTAACAGCAGCAGTAAATAGATTAAGGGACATTGAAAGGTGTTATTATGGAGGACAACTGCCTTCTCATGTGGTTTTTCCTGGATATCCAGTGCATGTGTGTCAAATTTGCTTAAATGCTAGAAGGGATGTCTTCATGATACCTCACTGTTCTGGGTGCCTAGAAAAATATGGCTTGTATAAAGTGCCCCAGATTCATTTGGCTCCCACATGGACAAAGGTTCAGGAATCTGTAGTTGGCAGCATACAGCACCAGGCGGAGCCTGTTGAAGAAGGCCCGTCAGGGGAGTGTGGCACAAAGCTAGAGGGTGCAGATTTAGAGACAGAACCAGATGTTGATGTTTTGGATGCTGGATCTCAAAAGGAAAGTTCAGATAAAGCATCAGTAGACCCTTGGAGGGTAGGGCCTAGCCCAAGTCTCATAGGAAAAGATGAGATGAGGGAGGCCTTTGAATGGGAGGTGTTGACCTCCATGCCTAGTGATGAGTGGATAGTCTCAGGAGTGAGGACGACTGCTCACTCCTGGGCTCAGATCCTCAGTGAGGAAGAATATGAGGGGGAACCTATGTGGCCTTGTGAAAAAGGAACGGGTACACAGCCTCAACCTCTTGCCTCAGAAGAATGCATGGAAGAGAGTGGTGATGCCACTGCCTTGGCTATTAAAGAAGAAGATGTCAGGGATCCGTTTTTAATCTCATTGAGGATGCGTAGCTGGCAGAACCAGGACTGGCTGCCCCAAAGCCAGGCCAGCGGTCTCAGGTTGACCAAAGCTAGTAAAGAGGAGAGACTGGTTCATAGGAAGGCGAATGAGATCTATGGGATGACCTTTCCTACCTTTCCTTGGAAAGTCTGGGAGGAGATTGAGAACAGCAAGAAATCCTGGATCTGGGCCGAAGCAATGAAATGTGTGCATCCTGGTGCAAACAAGCATGTCAAGAACAGACTGTTTCATGAGAAATATACCCAATGGAAGACAGACAGGACACTGTTTATGGACAGAGTGCGAATAGTGGACAGAGAGGGACGTGAAACCTTCCACCGTGTGAATTATGTGCACCCAAACAGGGTAATAATTCAAGCTCCTGACCCCTGGTACTATTGGCCTCAATGCAAGGACCTCCCAGAAAATGTGCCCGTGCCTACTAGATGGAAAACCGAGCAGTGGTAGTCAATACTGCCACACCAGCCTTTGCAGTGCCTTTATTGATCCACCAGTATGGACATCCAGGACTCAGGTACCCCATATTCATCAATTCCACAGTGTAGTGGCCTTTCCAGAATCCATCGACTGGCCCACCAGATGACTTCAGATCCAGAGAGGACACCATCCCAGCTGTATCCTGCTTCATCACCTGGTAATTGGATGACGCCAGACCAGCTATTTTCCTTTGTTCCTGTTCTAGGTTTCATCTCCAGAGATGACATCAGACCAATAGTCCCCAGATCTGCCCTCCTGTAGTTCCTGGAAGATGTCCGCCCAGCTGTAATGTGAAGAAATGCTGCCAGGGAGAGTCTTCGGCTGAGGAGCAGGTTACGCAGATTTTTGTTCTACAAGGCCAGGTAGTCCCAACTTTTCTATCCTTATGACATTGTAGACACACTACACTAGCAGACTCCAGAATGTGTGAACTGTCCTCAAAGACTCTCCCTTCTGGAATTTGGCCTCTAGAACTGTGCTTCACCGGGCTCCGGCCCAGGAGAGACTCCTCTTTAATGGACTAGCCTTCGGGCACTGTGGTCACTAGTTGGGACTTTTAGGGCACTCCATCCCCCAAATGTGTATTGTAATTGTATTGTAATGTCATTGTTTTTCAACTGTTTTCTAGTCTATATACTGCTTTTCTACCTTTTCTAAAAAAAAAATATATATATTTTGGGGATTCTCCAGTGTTTTGATGGTAGGGGTTTAGGTAGACTGTGTATGCAGATTAGGAGTGTGTGTTGTCTTTCTTTTTCTTGCAGGTGTTCCTGAGGAAGATAGAAGAGAAGACAAGAAGAGGAGGAGGGGCTCATCGGAGTTCCTCACTAGTACTTTAGTTGGTAGTAATTTAAAGTACTGTGGTTGTTATTGTTGTTGTTACTATAGTAACCCTTTCCTTCCACAGGTGTGGTTGTGGGGGTAGGGGGGCAGTAATGTAAGGTAATAGTATGGTATTAGTTTCTTGGTGTGTGGTTGCAGGGTGCCCAAGGTGGGGGAAGGTCCCTAAGGTTGTTTTTGTTTTTGGGGGTGTTAAGTTAGAGGCAGACAGATTTTCCCCTAGAGGCTAGGGGGATAGAAAGAGCTGTGGTCCTAAATGGCCAGTAGGGATTGCAGTGCTGAGCTATTAGGGCTAGGCTGCCTGGACAGCCCTACCAGAGCCACTAGGCACCCATAGTAAGTGGGAGAGAGAGGCTGATATGTCAGTTAAAGGCGCCTAGGCCCCTTAGTGTTGCCTTCCTGTGCTCGCACATGGTAGGAAGGGGGCCTGATCACCCCCCCCCCGCAGGTAGCACACAGGGTGGGATGGTCTAAGCTAGGTAAACAATGACTGCGGACAGTCATTTTCCTTGTCAAGGGTGAGAGTAGCCCCTTGTTACCTTGGGTTGCTGAATCCCAGTAAGACCTAGTAGTAGGCAGGGAAGGCAGCTTGTGAAACTCCAGTTAAATGGATTTCACACTGTCTCACTCTGTTCTCAGTTCTCAGCTGAGACTGAGGGATGACATCACCATAGAACTATCGCAGCTGCTGAGCCACATTGGAATCTGCAGAAGGGAGTTAAATTAGAATGTTGGGAATTTTGAACAGTGAGTCAGTAGTCTGCAGTTGGAGATTGTTGTGAGAGGAGCACAGCAGCTCTGTGCTCAGGCTCTTGGAGCCTCAACCCTGAAATAGGGCTACATTTAGGGAAAGGTGTGTGTTTCCGCCTGAAGAGAGACACAGTAAGCTGTTCTTTAAAGTGGTGGAGACCACTGATTCGGGTCTCTGTGCCCCATCCCTCAGGGGATGGGGCAGGAAGGTTTGCCTGCTGTTCCAGGGGCAACCCCCTGGCTACTGCTAGAGAAGAAGCTGCCTTATTTTTCCCAAGAGTGTGGGGTACAAGAAGATTTCGAGATTAGCCTGTGGGGCACCTGCAACTGAAGGGTGAGTTCTGCTCTTTCTAAAGGGCCCATGTTTCATCCTGAACTGTGTTAAAGTGGGGATTGGACTGCTGAAGTAGTGGGAGGCCTACAGTAATAGTCTTAGCCAAAAGTAAAAGTATGTTCAAGTCCAGCACAAGGGGAAAGACAAGACATGTAGAGGAGATGTGATATATGTCTACCCTGTAATCTACCTTGCCAAGCTTTCAAAAAGAGTTGTTTAATTTCCAGACAAATGGAAGGGTATGGATTGTGGGAGCTGGAGGTGGGAGAACCCCCCATCTTTAGTAACCAGGTCCACCTCTAGATTTGCTCTGTGGATTTCTACTTTGCCTCATGCACTTGGCCAGTGATGAAACCCAGCCAGACGGGACTGGAAGGAAATTTCCTTTAGGGTAGAAAGGCTGTAAGGTGGTTTGGGGAGCCACCAACAGGAAAACTGGTTCATTCCCATATGGACCGCGGATCAAGTGGCTGGCGGGGAGCCGGGCCAAGGAAAAACCCAAGTAGTGTACAAGTCCGGGCTGTGTGCCCAAAGAAGCTGCATGCAAGTCTGGGCTGTGTGCCTGCAGGGTTCAGAGCCTGAGGGCTGGAATAGTGAAGAGTGTTCTGTGCTCTAATCTTCATTACCAGGGAATGTAGCCCATTGCAATCTGTCTGATCTTTGTTTGTTCAGTTTGGATGTGAATAAAAGCCACACTGTAGAATCCCTTTCCTGGTTTTGGACGTTATAGTTATTGCTTCCTGTGTTGGATTACTTGGGTGCCCCCTGTGCAGAGTAGCCAAACCTAGGCTCCCCTGTGCTGAGGCAACCTAGTCCTCTCCCGAACCCAGTCCCCACCACAGGTACTGCTGTCAGCTTCAACAGCATGCCACCTGTCGTTTTGCAAGAAGGCAGGGGTGGAGGGCCATCACACCAGTGCATCAACCCATGCACACTGATTGAGGCACTGCAGTCAGCTGTGTAGACACTTACCAGTGCACCCTAAAAGTGCTCCAGATCCTTTTTTTGCTCTGACTCAGGAGTGGGGACATATATTGGAGCAAGTGTGTTAACCTGTGGAGTGAATATTCTGCTACACTCACTCTGATGCAAAGCCTTCTCACCCAGCATCCTCGACTGGTCCCAAGAGTCTCTGCTGGAAACAAGAAGGTATGGCAGAGAAACCTACTGGCGTGAGTAAGAAAAACAGGGAACAATAGCATTGGGATGAAAGTATTTTGTGTAGCATTCAGGCCAATAAAGTTTTCCCCATTTTAAACTGAGGTCAGTGTGTATTATTTCTTGTCATTGTTCCTAATAGGGCATACATCTTTGGGGTTGGGGATGTCATAAAAGGCAGCGCATCACTACCAACATCAGTTGAAACAACCCTGCCCACTGAATGTACTGTATAGCCCTTCCATGGCACAACCTGCATTATCATGAGGGTGGGCTGTGTAAACAGTTTACTGACCCAGCAGCAGCTGCCACAGCAGGAAGGAAGCAATGCAAATGCACGAGTACTGTGTCCATGTAAACATGGCTTTAGGCACATTTACTTTTACAAACTGCTGTCTATCACCCAGATAGCCAGAAAACCAGTTTTCAGCTCTGATGAAATGCCAGTGGACAACACTTTGGCTTTGAGAATAGTGTGATCAACAAGATCAAATGCTTTGTCAGGTTAATGAACACTGTTCCAGTGAACATGCCCTGTCCATGGCTACCTTGGTGTCATTTGTTAACTGGATCAGGCTGTGGTTGCACTGTGACCCTGTCTAAAGCCATGTTGGGCAGGTGATAGCAGTTTATATTTGTGGAGGTGCTCTGTGACCTGTGAAGGCACTAGCTTCTCAAGTATCTTGCTAAAGACAGACACATTTGCTACAGGGTAATTGTTTTCCAATAACTTTGGATCTCCTTTCTTGAAAACTGGTTACAGTTTGGTAACCTTCCATATACTGGGTACTGGTTAGTGATAAATTCAATATTCCAGTTAGGGAAGCAAGATAGGAAGATAGGAGGCAGCAATCTTAAAGAGCAACTCTCTATTGCAATAAAAGCTTAAAAACACTAGGTTTACAACAATTATGTTGTAAAGTTATTGTTTTTCTAGTTCTTTGCTGACTTTTTTTACTTTCCCTGCTTTTGGTCTACTAATTATTGTAGATAAAACAGCAATTATTTCACTGAGTCTTAAAGAATGTATCTGACTTTCCCCTACTAACACACAATTGCTGTTTGTGACATCATAATCTGTTGTCATGGTGAGCACTATGATGCCATAAAGAAAGACACTGTAGAGAGTCACAGAGGAGAGGCAAATGTTTTCAAATGTTTCTACAGACATTTTAGATGGACTACTGCTATAAATCTTGGAATGGAACATTGAAAATGAAAAAAAATGTATTATCTAGTAAGCTGTAACAGCTGAAACATATTATTTGTGAAAGCACATGCCATGTGCAGAGCTACTCTTTAAGAAGTATGTATTCAAACCCATCACAGTCTACACTGCTGCAGGTATAAACTGATTTCCTAAGGCAAGACACTTCTTTCGTGTCACAGCTTCTAAATAGAACATTTTATTTATTTCTTTATTATTTATTTAGTTTTGTTGACAGGGACAGGAGGACTAGACATTCTGCCTATTTTCAGCCTCATCCCGAGGAGAATACAGATGGATGCCAGCTGACATTGAACCAGATTAAGCTGTTGATGGTATTTTCAGTGAATGTGGAAATTTGGCCAGGACACCAGGAACTTCCCTACTCTGTGTGGGGGCACTGTTGGACCATGGATCGTCTGTGGGACTCAGTCACTCTGCTGGTGTACCTGCAGGAAAATGGAGCTCTGCTCCTGCAGGTCCAGCTTTGGAGCCTGATGTACTGAGGACATCTGAACATTTTGTTACTCTGCCTGTGGATCTCAATGTACCTGACAAATCTTTACCTGCTCAGTCTGCCTCTGCATCATCGGATTTCTTGCCTGCAGATGAACTCTGGTTGAAATCCCTCCTTGCTGCACATTGGAACCAGGTACTAGCTGTTATTGATGCTGTTAGCCCTATCGAGTCTGCCTCTCCTGGGACATGGACTCTGTCACCTGAATTGGGAGGTGTGGAGTCTCTTCCTGTTTTCTCTATGGCCGCGGTACCTTTGGGCTCCTTAGTGGTGCAGAGTCAGCACCAATCTCCTGTTGCACCAGTCCTACCAGCTTTGCACCACACTACATTGGAGTCTTCAGTTCCTGCTGAACTGGATCTAGCTGTGGCTTCTCCGCTTTTAGACTCGGCGGCAGCTTCACCTGGTGAAATTGTGAGTAATCTACCTTCTAGACTGTGTGTCTCACCTTTTTCACTGTGCAGGCTATCTTCACCTGTTTGCCTCCTCCGCACTGTTACCTTGTTCAAGTCCACTACCTGTCTCTTTGGAGGCCTCCTGTGAAGTGGGATGGAAACCAGGCATTTATGGCATTGGATACCAGACCCTGCCCATAGCCCGATACCTGGTTGTGGTGGGCAATAGTCTCCCTTGGTAGATATGCCTCCACCTTTGCCTGGTAGCCTGGATTTGGATTTATGTGCTGAGGATGTTCAGCATCCTGACATGGATACTACACTACCGCTAAAGTTCCTTCCTTGCCTCCCTCCTCTTGGTGATGAAGGCCTAGCTCGGGCCCAGCATGGGTGCTCAAATGGACATGGATGTCCTGCTCCTGACCCTTCTCCAGACCCTTCTCCTGACCCTGGGAAAAAGCTAAATCTAATTGGGAAGAATTTAGTAGGAGGGATACATTTAGGAACTCCCCTTCAACGACAGGAATCGTCCGCCTTCAGCATATTGGGGGTCTTGATGTAGCTCTTGACCATCTTCTAGGTGGGAAAATCACTTTTGAAAGGATCTTTGTTTTTTACAAATTAAATTTTGCACTAATTCATGTATCTGGTTCTTCCTTATATGACATTAGTTTTCAAAGCCCTCGGGATTAGATCATTTCTGGACTAAGTATGATACTCTCAAATACATTGAGTTGTGACTTCCATTTAGGCTATCCCACTTACCAGACCTTCTATTAAAAATTTAACCATTTTGTTTAGGAATGAGAATGTGGCGGCTTGTGATATTACGCATTGGTTGACTAAACGCTGTGATGTCTTGGGGTTGCCACAGCCTATATTTGACTCTGAACATTTGTGGACTGGAGGTTGGCGTTATAGAGTGAGACTTAGACATACAAATGTGGGTCCAATACACTTGCCAAATAGTTTGTTTTTAGGTAGGGAACGGGGACATTGCTTCTATGTGGGGCAACCTCGTACCTGCTTTAAATGTGGCTCCCCTTCCCATCTCAGTGCTGCCTGTGATAGACTACAGTGTTCCCTTCATTTATCTTTTGGCCATGCTAGTGCAGATTGTACCTCTGAGCTGAAGAGTAACCTGTGTGAGGAAATAGGTCATGGTTTTAGATCCTGTCCTTGGGCTTCCCATAACAGAGAGGATCGCCCGGACCAGGATGTGATCCTTATTAATAAACACAAAAAGGATATTGCTGTGGCGAAATTCCTTTCCTCACAAGTTTAGGTGGTTACTGGTCCCCCTTTATGCCCTGATGTTGCAGTACCTGCTCCCCAGACAGTGGTTTTCATGTCTGAACCTTCCTCTAAACCTCCTTTACAGGAAGAACCTCGACCAGTTGTACAGGACCCTTCCTCTACACCTCCTCTGCCCCTCTTTCTGGTGTTACTTCAGTTCCTGCTGAACCTGTGATTGTCCCTGACAAAACTCTGGATAATATTATTATGCCCCCTCCTGAGCTTAGTGTTCAGGCAAAGAAGCGGGCTCAAAAACAGACTACAGGTAGAGCCAAATTGGCTAAAGCGTCTTCTCCTGGTAGCTCTGTTCCTTAAGTAATAAATTTGAGGTCCTGTCCCACCACACACAGTCTTCAGATATGGAAGCTGATTCTGATACCTCCTCACAACCTATGGTATCCTCTGATTCTGAGATGATAAATCAAAGGAGTTGCCTATGGATACTCGACCCTTGCGGTTGGGGGTGAGACCCCGAAGGAGTACTAGAAAGGGAAGGGTTACTTGATGTTAACTTATTTATTTTCCTTTATCTAGTCCTCTTTCATGGCCATGGCATTTCACCTCACTGTTGCCACCCTCAATGTGAACAATGTAAAAAATGCTCTTAGGCACCTGCTTACTTTTCAATTTTTGAGTGATTTGGCATGTGATATTTGCCCTATTCAGGATACACATCTCAATACCCTTTCTTTGGTTAATATGGCCAAGAAGCTTTGGCGATCGGTCCTTCTTTTTTCTTTAGGATTAGACACGTGTAGTGGCATTAAGGTTGTTTAGGCTGATGGATTTATTTTGTTACCAAGTTGGTTGAACTGCTTATGGATGGGCCTTAATTATTGGATTTTACTTATTTACATAACACTTGGAGATTAATTGTGATTTAAGCACCAGTTACAAAGAAAGGTTGAGTAGACCTCTTCTGTGAGTTGCAGCCTTTTTGTTCACATCCGCTTTCTCATATGGGTGGTGACTTTAATTGTGTAGTGCATAAATCAGATAGGGGCTCTGACTGACAAAGATTTCTGTGATACACATTGTCTCAAACATGTTTTTGTTCAGGGTCATATACAGGATGTTTATAGGGTTTGTCATCCTACTGGTGGACATACTTTTTTAAAGGCTCCTTATCCACTAGGATTGATTTTTTTTGTCACTGCAGCATTAAGGGTGATTAAGGTTCAAACCATTCCTGCCACGTTAGGGTAGGCCCTCATGCTAAACTAGGGCAGGATATTGAGACTGAATTCTTTACTGTTACTTGATTACAGGTTTTTGGCCCAAATTCATGATTTGTTGAAAGCTCGTATGTCACTATCAGGACTTTCCAAAGATTTGTTAGATTGGTGGCTTCTCACTAAAACTGAAATCTCTGCTCTGGCTAGGAGAACATCTAAATATGCTACAGTGGCTAAATGTGAGAGATATTTGTCTTTTCGTATGCAGTTGGAAACTTTATATTCAGCTATACATTCCCAAGGTTTATCTTTGACAACACAGGTACAGAATGTTAAAAAGGAAATGGCTGCATTACAATATACTAGAGCTACCTCCCTGTTGCATGAACATAGGGTCTGTTCTGTTAATAAATTTGCTTGTGGGATGTATTGGATTGTAGTCATAGGCATTCAGTGGATCACCTTCCGAATAGAAGTTGTGGATACTGCCGTAATAGTTACACTGCATTTCAGGATATCTATGGCAGTCTCCTCACATTTTCTATTTTATATGCTGCATCTCCAGTGGATAGCATTGGTGCAGAGCAATTCCTTTCCTCTGTCCATATTGCCCCTTGTTCTGATTTACTATTACAGGATTTAATTGCTCCAATTAGTGTAGATGAGGTTAAAAGGGAAATTTCCTGTTTACGGAACAACACGGCACCTGGTATTGATGGCTTGCCCACAGAATTTTATAAAACCAGTAGTCCTTTGGTTTGTGATGTGCTCACAGTAGTGTTTAATTGGGTTTTGCAACATCAAACTCTTGATTTCCATTTCTGTGCTTCGATTCAGATTTTGTTATATTAAAAAGGAGATAGCACTTTACTTTCCAATTGGAAACCTTTAAGACTTCTTAATACAGATTTTAAAATGTTAATGAAAATATTGAATACCAGATTGATGTCCATAGCTCTAAACTTGTTTTCCCTACACCAATCCTGTTCAGTACCGGGTAGATCAATCTATAATAATCTCCTTTTGCTTCGGGAACTAATTGAGCTTGATAAAGTTCATATTATAAAGGTTTTTTATGTCCATGGATAAAGAAAGGGCCTTTGACCAGGTCCCACATTGTTATTTGTTTCAGGTTTTATGAAATTATGGAGTTCCTGACCGTTTTATAACCTGGATTGCTTTGCTTTATAGTCATGCTTATGCTTTGCCCTTGGTGAATGGTTACTGGGTTCCTAAATCCCTGTTCATGGGAGGTGAGACAAGGCTGCCCTCTAAGTCCTTTACTCTATGTTTTTAGTTTGGACCCACTTTTACGTACAATTGCCCAAGATGTGCAAATTCTTGGAATGCTTCCCCCATAGTACCCTTGAGGCCAAAATTTCAGCTTATGCAGATGATGTCTGTGTCTTTGTTGCTGATTTGCCCTCGGAGATAAGGTGTTAGGTCATTTTTCTAATTTTTCAGATGTTAAGGTTCCTCTCTTAATGAAATTTAAGAGCTTTCTATATCCACTGCATACTGCTATTCCTGAAGTTAAGGAGTTGCAAGGCATTCCTTTTATACTGGGCCTGAGTCTGAATTTAGGCATTGATTTGGTAGAGGTGATATATAGCAATTAGTCAGCCAAAATTAAAAGCAGTTCAATTCGAGCTTAAATTATGGAAGTCATGGCAACAAACTAAAATGAAAAAAGGTTATCATTACACTAAACTTTACTTCTCCTCATTTTTTATACCTTAGTGGAGATACCATTCCTTCTGGTTTGGAAGCCACTTTATTGGGCCTTTTTTTCAAATTATTTGGGAGTCGCCTAAAACCCATTAAAAGAGATGTGTTGTATCTTCCAATCACAGGGTGGTTTGAATTATGTGAATCCAGTTACTTTTACTACAGTATTTTTTTCATTGGAATTTGATAGACCTTAGTCGTCCACAAACCGTGTTATGGGAGATTTATGCATTTGATTGGTTACCTAAATTATCCTCAGAGCGGCCAAGATTGAGGCAGAAAAATTTACACACTTCTAGCTACCCGATTTATGTCAGACCTGTGATATAGAAACTTAATAAATGGAAGTTGCTTCCGGCTCAAGTGTATTGAAACCGCGCAAATATATTTATGGTGTCCTGCAATCTAAAGCACATTCCATAGTCCCCACATTTAAGGATGTACTGGATGGTCATGTTGATAACCTTCTTAAAAGTTTGGTAGATAAACAGATTCCACCTAGATTATGTGATGTTTTATGACTTAGTTGTCATGGACAGCTCAGTGTTAGGGGGAATTTAAAGCATAAAATGGTTACTGAAAGGACTTGTCTGAGGAATACTTGCATAAATGAGGAGGAAACAATGCCCCATTTTTTGTTTCCTGTCCCTTTGTGCAAGAATTCTGGTGACCCTCTCTGCTCATTGGAGCCAGCCTTTCTGGCTGGCTGTTACATATCTGGAAATTGTGTTATTTTTTTTTTTGCTTCTTTCTACTTTGTTGGGTAAAGGTGTAGTTTGGCTGCTGTTAGCCATGTTCAAGTTTCATTTATGGCAAGCCAAATGTCATCTTACTCTACGACAGTTATATCACTCACCACTTGAAGTTCTTTAACAACTTGAACATGATTTGTTGTTACAATGTGATTCTGAACGCAAATATTTGCCCAATAATGTCTGGTTTATGAGGTGGAAAGAGGTTCCTTTTTTGAAAGATAAAATAGGTTGAATTATTATTTTGTTGAGTAATTGATTATTACTGATATGTCCTTTTGTTATGTTTTTCTTATTTTGTATTTTATTGTACATGAGTTGTATTACTGTTTCCTGATTTATTGTTCTGTTTATTAATAAAAACCTTCCCCTACTCTGTGGTAGGGGGAGCTACTGATACGATGGGTGCTGATCCAGACAATCATTCTGCTGGTGAACCTATAGATGAGCAGATCTCCCTCCCTACAGGTCCAGCTCAGGAGACCATTTCACAATCTGCAGTTTTGGAATGGAATCGATGGTAATTAATGTACAGTAGTGGAAATGTGGAACATGTGCCTTCTAGCCCTGCTGTAACTGATGAAATATTGCTGAAAAATATATTTAAAATGAACGGAGACTTGGTAATGGCAGTAATTATGGCAGAAGGGCAATCCACAATTACCGACGTGCAAGAGTTACCGGATCAGTGTAAATCTCGACCAGAATCCAGGATTGATGAAAACTCTGTAATGTCTCCTTCACAAGTATTGCTGACTGGTGTGTCAAGATCAGGTGAGCCTCCTGTCAAAAGGCCTGATGATGCACAAGCATCAAAGGAGTGCCGCTCGGATATTTCAAAGTCTCCTAATCTGCTGTCTGCTGCTCCTAACCTCCCAACCATGTCAGGTCATCCTCCCTAATGTGCAAGACTCAAGAACTGTAAGTGCTGTTAATGTTTCGTTGATTGAAAATGTGACAAAAATTGGATGGGGGTTAAGCCTACGAAAGGGAAGAACAGAGACTGTAGAATCACAGACTCATAGGCCGGGCAGTGTCTCTTTCGATCTTTAAAACACTGTCTATGCAATGCAGGGTGGAAACCAGGAATGGAGGGGCATTGGGTTCCAGATTCAGTGCACAGCCTGATTCCGGGAGAGCATGGAGAGAACCCTGACTCTAAGGGAAATGTAGGAAGTGAGAAGGGGGGGGGATGATGCAGTCTGGCTCCTTTATTATGGACTCTAATTTAGATCTTCACTCAGAAGACATGGTCCCAAATAACCTTGCAGTATCTGATTTAAACAAATTCCTGGTACTTTTGAGTTCATCATCAGGGGATGAGGGACCCAGCACTCACCCCCCCCCCACTTGGGATGACCGTATGGACACAGAATCAACCCCACAAACTCCACAAGGCTCTCAAACTGATTCCAGAGAACAATCACGGACAACATGGGAGAAATTTAGAAGACAAGACAATTTTTTCTGGTCAGCCCCCCATGCAGAGAAGAAATGTTAGCATTAAAGGGGCCTACCAAACGTGTCAGATCATCTTTATGGGAAACACCTTATCAAAGCACCTCTGTTTTTTTTTCTAATGAAATATACACCTAATCCATGCATCCGGGACAGCCTTTATTATATCAGTTTTAAAACTCCCCAGGGTTTATACAGATTTTGGTCAAATATGACAAAGTATGATGCACGGCCCTGTGGCTGCCTTTCAGAGCAATACCTTTAACCAAGCCTGCAATTTAAATGGTCACTGTTCTCTTTCGGAATAAAAATGTTGCAGTACATGACATTTCCCACTGGTTACAACAAAGATGCGAAGTTTTAGGTGCCCCTCAACCTATTTTTAATGAAGAACATCTATGGACAGGGAGCTGGAAATTTAGGGTCCGCTTAAAACATAACAACATCAGACCTGTTCATTTGCCTAACAGCTTGTTTCTGGGAAGGGAAAGGGGGTATTTTTTTATGCAGGCCAGCCAAAGATTTGTTTTAAGTGTGGGCCTTATATGCATTTGAGTTCAGCTTTTGATCGCCTTAGATGTAGTCACTGTCTCTCGTGATGATCATTCTAGTAGAATTGTCAGAATGAATTGAAATGTAAACCTTGTGATGAAATAGTCATGCTTTTAGAACCTGCCCCTGGGCCATGCATAACAGGACTGATTACCCAAATCAGAACTCTATCCTCACTGAGGCCAAAAGAAGGATATTGCTACCCATAAGCCTATTACTGATCCTCTCATCTGGCTCCTTGAGCCACCTGGACCCCCCAGTAAGGTCTCACACAGCCACCCCCACCCACCCACCCCAATACTGGAAAGGACATGAGGGTGTAGGAAGAAATTCTGCTGGAACAAGAATTGGCTAGGATATCACAAGGGAGGTGGAGAAACGGTACTATCTGAAACCTCTACAATGCCCCTGAGGAACACATTGTTATGCCACCCCTGAAATAGGAACCACTGCTAAAAGAAGAGCTTTTAGACAAACAAGGACAAGGTCCAAAATTGCTAAAGCATCTTCTCCTGAGAGTGTTACTCCCTTGAGCAATAAGTTTGATGCCTTACCCAAAACGTTACAAGAGTCAAAGCATGGAGGAGATTCAGAAACATCCTCTCCAACTATTCTGTCCTCCGATTCTGAAGAAAATACCACACGACCCACAGCGGCCTAGAAAGGATGAAAGGGCTTGGGGTTAGGCCTAGGAGGAGCACTAGATCTGGGAAAATTAACTGATCACCCTCCCCTGTTTACCTTAGATGTCACAGACATTGAAGCTGAGTATTGCCACATTAAATACCAACAGTATTAAAAATACTTGGCGTCAGCTAGTGTCCCTCACCATGTTAAAGGATCAGGCCTATGATATTTACTTTTTACAGGACACTAGATTTTATACTTTGCCCTTGGTTCAAGCTACTAAAAGGCTTTGGTGTTGGGGACCCTCTTTTGTTCTTTCGGGTGGATGTTTGTGATGGTGTGGGGATTTTGTTCTTTGTTGATGGGTTCCATGTAACCAGATTGGTGGAAATTCAGTCTGAAGGGCATCACTATTAGATTTTATGTACCAAAACACAGCATGAGCTGCATTTGAGTAATTTGCTGCTGAGACTTTGGAAGTTGCTGCTGAGATTTGAACCTGCAGCTGTGAAAGAAAGATCTGTAGCTAAAGTGAGAGACTTTGAGACCTGCTACCAGAGGGAGAACAGACTGTTCTGCAGTGCAGAAAGTGCCAGCGGAGTTTGGCAGCTGGAAAGCACAGACAGTAAAGCTGCAGCCCAAAGCCACAGTGTCTGTAGCTGAAAGTAAAGTGACCTGCAAGCTGTGTTCCCCCTCAGTGGGTAAGCGCATTGAAGACTGCTTCTGCTGCAGTCTGAAGTGACTGTCCATGGTAAGAATAGAGACTGTGTAAAGCCCAGTTTCAGTACTGCAGCTGAGAAAAGTATGTGCCAGGGGAACCATCAGCCTGCTCTATACCCAGACATTAGAGGAGACAACCAGAGGAAGATGTCAGAGACCTGCCAGGTGAACACCACATACAAAGACCCCTGCGGTGAGGATTAGAAAGACCTGGCAGGTAAAGTCCAGCTTTCATCATTTCTTCAGTCAACTGCTGCTTGTACATCAACAGCTCCTTTACCAGCACAGTACCGTGAAACAAGTCTCTGCCACCCCTTTGAACTGCAGAACTGTAAGTACCCTGGGCAACAGCTTTGGGGAAGTCTTTGCAGCTAGCTAGTCAAAATTAAGGGGGGGGGTGGTTAAGTCCTGGGCAGACTGCTCCAAGATTAAGGCTCTGCCCAGGCCCGAAAGTTAAAGAGTTGTGAATTTCTAGTTAGGGCCCAAATGAAATATCCCCACATTGACTTGTGCGCCACGGTGAGGTACCCACCAAAGGACTGTATAGACTTTCTGGGGCAGCTGCCAAGGGCAAGTTGGGTGCACAGACAGGTGGGAGGTGGGGATTGTTTGGGGGCAGACCTGATTGCCAGTGTCATTGTTCTGTTATTGTTGTTGCTGCTTTGTTCCTCATTTCCCCCTCCCTCACAATAAAATACTGCTGTTATTCAGGCTAATTACTGCTACAGTGTGTTTCTGTAAGGCACTGTCTGTGTTTGTGGGAACTGTTTGAGGCAGATAATATATATTTCCTGGGGTGGTAACCTGCTATTTGCCCACAGATATTCCTACCACTTCCTCAGGAGGAGGCATCACACCACTCTACTGCTACCAATCCAAACCCATGCCAGCCCTTCAAAGGAATTGCTGTGAGGACTTTGAGGCCCCAGAACAGCCAAAGGTGAGTCAAGGGGTTGTTACACAGACAAAGTTGCTATAGGGTGATTGTTTTCCAATAGCTTTGGATCTCCTTTCTTGAAAACTGGCACGTCTTGGCAATTTTCCATATACTGAGTGCTTCCTGGCACAGATAGTCACTGAGCTGACTAGGTCGGGGAATACACTGGATCTAGTTCTGGCCAACAGGAGGCTGTAAGAGAAGTAGGGGTGGAGGACCCACTGGTTTGGCATGACCACCACTTGGTGTGGTTCACACTTAATATGAGGAGAGAAGCAGCTGGTACAGAGGACCAGGGTGGTGGACTTCAGACAGGCTGACTTTGTGGGATGGGTGAAATCTTAAGGGGCATCTGGAAGGAATACAGGTACTCTGGGATGCAAATCAGAAATGGAAAAAATCAAATTGGTGATATTGGAGTCTACTGAGACATGTACCAGACTGCAGAGTAAAAGGAAGGCTAACAAACCAAGCTGGTTAAGTAGAGGCCTTAGAAATGGTGAGGGCTAAAAAGCAGTGTTCAAGAAATACAAGAAGTCTGGGAAGGGAGGATAGGGAGGAGTATGTGAAGAGGTCAAAGAAGTTACCAGGGAGTCACAGCAGCTAAAGGAGGGATGGGGGTGAGCAGAGAAAGGTGGATAAGGCAGAAGCACTGAATGAGTACTTCTGTTCTGTATTCATGAGGGAGAAAGGAGGCAGCTACCACAGGGGTGGACAGGGTGGGAGAGGGGTAACAGATGGGGTGATCACTGAGGGTAGAGTATTGGGGGTTAAGAGCTATGAGGGTGGATAAGGCACCAGAACCAAATGGCATACATCCCAGGGTGTTGAAGAAATGGTTGAGATCCTGGCTGGACCGCTGGCATAATATTCAATACCTCCCTGGACACAGGGTGCATACCACATGACTGGAGGATGGCCCACATGGTACCAATCCATAAAAGTGGACCAAAGGATGAGCCAGGTAATTACAGGCTGAAAGCTTAACTTCCATCATGGGGAAGCTGATGGAGACAATACTTAAGGAAGGCTGTGACCTTTATGGAAGACAATGGGCTCGAGGACAGTCACCAGCATGGGTTTCTCTCTGGAAAATCCTGCCAGATGAACCCAGTTGAGTATTATGACTGGGTCACATGGGAACTGGATAAGGGTCATGAGTGGATGTCATATATTTGGACTTCAGTAAAGCCTTTGATTCAGTGCCGCATGGGGAGGTTGGGAAGGAAGTTGAGATATGTGGGAGTGGGGACTAAGATGATTAAATGATTGAGAATTGGCTGCAGTTGAAACAGCAGAGGGTAGTGGTGGTGGAGGAACTCTCATCTCAAGGGCTGTTTTGAGCTGGGTGCCACAGGGATCGGTACTGGGACCAGTGCTGTTCAGAATATTCATAGCAGACATCTCTATGGTGTCAGGAATAAGAGCAGTCTATTCATTGACAATACCAAATTGGGGTGGTGGTGGATGATATAGCAGGTTAGCAGGGGCTGCAGGATGACCTGACCAAACTGGTGGAGTGATCAGAAGTGGCAGTTGGGATTCAATGCGAAAAAGTGCAAAGTCCTGCACTTTGGAGCAAAGAACCCAGGGAGGGGTTACCAGCTGGGAGGGGTGCAGCTAGGTTCCACTAAGGAGGAGAAGGATCTAGAGGTGGTTGTAACGGGGAAGATGAACAATACAGAGCAGTGTAGGAGGGTGACAGTGAAAGCCAACAGGATACTGGGTTGTATCGCGAGAGGGGTCTCCTCCAGGAGCAGGAGGTGATCCTGGCTCTGCAGGGCACCTGGTCAGACTGCACCTGGAGTACTGTATGCAATTTTAGTGGCCGTCTAAAGAGATGTGAAATTACTGGAAGGGGTACAATGCAGGGCAACAAGGATGATCCAGGGATTGGAGGACAGACCATACGAGGAGAGGCTAAGAGAGTAGAACATGTACTCCTTAGAGGAGAGAAGGGACTGAGGGGATATGATTGAGAACTTTAAGCATGTAAAGGGAATAAACAAGGCAGGTGCTGAAGGTATACTCAGGCTGAGGAGGGGAGAGACATGAGAGGCATGGCCTTAGATTGGAAGGGAGAAGATTTAGGATGGAAATGAGGAGACACTTTTTCATGGAGAGGGTCATGGCAGAATGGAATGCTCTACTGGAGGAGGTGGTAGCCTGTAAGACAGTGGGTAGTTTCAAAAGGGATGGGACAAGGTGAGAGGGGTGATTGGGAAGGGAGGTGGGGCAGCTGGATGAGGTGCTAGCTGCACACTCAAGCAGACTTGATAGACCAGGTGGCCTATTTTTGCTGGCAAATTTGTATGTTTGTAAGACAGAGGTTAGTGATAAATTCAATATTCTGGTTAGGGGGAAAGCAAGATAGGGCAGCAATCTTAAAGAACAACTCTCCATTACAATAAAAAGCTTAAAAGCACTAGGTTTACAACAATTATGTTGTAACATTATTGTTTTCTAGTTCTTTGCTGTTTTTTACTTTCTCCTGCTGTTGGTCTACTAATTATTGTATGTAAAGCAGCAATTATTTTACTGAGATTTTCAGAATGTATTTGACTTTCCCCTCCTTCTTCACCCCTTTCCAGCCTGGTTTCCATAAATCCCATTCTACCCTCCTCCAGCTTACTGGCTCTATTCTCTCAGGTATGGATCAAGGCCTTATCACCTCTGCCATCTTTGTTGATTTGGCCAAAGCCTTCAACACTGCAACCCACTATCTCCTCCTTGATAAACTTATAGCAGCAGGGATTTCCACCACCGCTACCAACTGGTTCCTCTCCTACCTTGAGAGAAGGACTCAATTGGTTAGAATTGGTGATTTCTTACCCCATCCACTACCCATCGGCAGTGGTGTCCCCCAAGGGTCTGTCCTTGGCACAATGCTCTTTTCAACTTTCCTGAAAGACCACCCAGCTGCCTGTATTCCGAGTCCATCCATATGTACTCAGATGATACAGGTCTTTTTCCCTTCGGTTCCACCCATTCTGATTTGATGGCCAAGCTCCAGCTGGATGTTGACAACATCCAACACTGGTTCCATTCAAATAAATTGTCCCTAAATGCCAAAAACAGTCTCCTTGACCTTTGACTCCAGGCAGAAGCTCTTCAGGCTTGCTGCCCTCCCATCCTTCCACAACCTAAATGGGTCCATGATTGATGATGCCCCTACCTCATGTACCTTGGGGTCTTTCTCTACTATCACCTCAACATTTCTGGTCATGTGGATGCCATCCATAAAAACTACACACTGAACTAGGTGCCCTGTACAGGAAGCATTGTTGCATCCCCTGTTGACTCGCAGAGTCATTATCCAGAAAATGATTCTCCTTATTTTTAACTATGGAGACACTGTCTACAGTGTTACTCCTAAGTGCACACTGACCAGACTGGATTCCCTCTTCCACTCCATCTGTCACTTTGCTCTGGACTGCCCACCCATACCCACCATTGCTCCATTTATACCTCCCTCTCCCTTCCTTCCCTCAAAGCCAGGTGTCTCACTCATTGTTCCTCCTCTGTAGTGAAATACTGGCTAAGCTATGTCCCCTCCTACCTCACTTCTTTCCTTTCTCCTCCCCCCTTTTCTCACTACACCCTCTGGAACTCTGGCTTTTGATCCCTGGCACTTCCTTCTAGGATGTCCTCAGCTGGCCAGGCTGCCTTCTCCAACCACTTCCCCAAACTTTGGAATTCTTCCCCTTTCTATCTGCTCTGCCTCCACCCAATGCTGTCTCTCCTAGCTTCTCCTCAAATTCAAGTCTCACTCCTGCAACTGCACCTGATCCCCACCTCCGTTACTTTCTTCCTTTCCTTCCTCCCTCCCTCCACCCCACCTTGTCTCCCCCAACCTCGCTGTCCTAACCTCTGCTGCAATCCCCCATTTCCACCCTCTCCAATTCACTATCCTTGTTTACCTCTGGATAGCTTCACTATCACTACCAACATTTATTGCACTCAGCACTTTCAGTATCATCCTCTAACTACCCGCCTTGATGCATTTCTGCTATATCCCATACCACTGTACACAATGCTAAAATTGTCTGTCTACTGTAGCTTGACTGTGATGCTTAGCAAATTGTACTTATTTGTCTAATTGCCTGTCTATTGTAGCTTGTTTTTTTGTTTTGATGCTTAGTTCTGTTCCTTCCTGCAATGTAAATGATGTTCCTATTGTTGCTCATGACCCTCTTTACCCTTCCCCCCAGGAGACATCTGGAAATGAGCTGCTATTCAGCTCAGTATGCCTTTCATGGTGAAACTTTTGAAATAAATAAACAAATAAATGAACAAATGTATGAATAAATGAATACTAACCACACAATTGCTGTTTGTGACATCACGGTTGGTTGTCATGATGAGCACTATGATGTCATAAAAAAAGGCACTGTGAGGTTAACAGTGGAGAGACAAATGTTTTCAAATGTTTCTACACAGACTTTTTAGATGGACTACTAAGAAGTGTTGTAAATCTTACATAGAAACATAGAAACATAGAAGTTGACGGCAGATAAGGACCGCAAGGCCCATCCAGTCTGCCCATTTGTTTTCTCACCTTATAAATGTGCCATCGGTTCTTTGCTCTGTCAGTGGCCTATCTATTCATAGTCATTTGTATTGCTCCCTTATGCCTATCCCATGCCTGTTTGAAGCCCTGCACTGTATATATAGCCACCACTTCTTGTGGTAAGCCATTCCATGCATCCACCACTCTTTCTGTGAAAATAATTTCTACATCCCCCTTAATCGCCCCTCTAATCTCATGCTGTGTCCTCTTGTCCTGCTATTTTTCTTATATTTAAACATGTTAGACTCTTTCACCTTGTTAATGCCCTTAAGGTGCTTGAATGCCTCATCATATCACGCTCCTCCCTCCTTTGCTCAAGGGTATACATATTGAGCTCTGTTAATCTGGCCTCATATGTCTTCTGATGCAGTCCTGCACCATTTTGGCTGCCCTTGTCTGGACTGCCTCAATTTGGTTAATGTTCTTGTGAAGGTGTGGCCTCAATACCATGCAGTACTCCAGATGGAGCCTAACTGTGTCTTGTAAAGAGGGATTATTACCTCCCTCTTACAACTTGTGATACCCCTACTAATACACCCTAACACCCCCTAGCCTTACCTACTGCTTTAGAGGTCCGCTTGGATGATTTCCAGGTCATCAGTGATGATGATACCCAAGTCTCTTTCTCCCTTTGTGACTGCTAGCAACTCCTCCCAGCCTATAGGTGGCTTCAGGTTTCTCTTCCCTATGTGCATGATATTGCACTTCTTTGCATTAAATTCCAGTTGCCACTCTTCTGACCATTTTGTCAGTTTATCCAGATCTCTTCTCATTCTGCCCAACTCCATCTGGATCATCTACTCTATTGCAGATCTTGGTGTCATCTGCAAACAGACAAGCCTACCTCTAGTCCATCTGCAAGGTAACTAATGAAGATGTTGAAGAGGACTGGCCCCAGGACTGATCCCTGAGGTACCCCACTTGTGACTTGCATCTCTTCTGACTGTATACCATTTACCACCACTCTCTGTTTCTGCCCACAACCAGTTTGCCACCCAGTTGACCAACTTCTGACCCACCCCGAGCCTACCCAGCTTATTTATCAATCTTCTATGTGGAACAGTGTCAAAAGCTTTGCTGAAGTCAAGGTAGGTGACATCAACTGCTCCCCTTGGTCCACCACTCTGGTTACCCAGTCAAAGAAATCTATGAGATTAGTTTGGCAGGACCTTCCTTTGTAAACCATCTGTCTTGGATCCTGTGCCCTATGGATTCCAGGTGTTGCACTATCCTTTCCTTAAGGAGTCCCTCCATAATCTTGCCCACTACTGAGGTAAAGACTGACTAGTCTGTAGTTTCCTGCCTCTTCCAGGCTACCACCTTGTGGAGCGGGATCACATGAGCCCTTCTCCAGTCTTCTGGGACCTCTCCTGTGCTCAGAGACTCACTAAACAGTTCTGCTAATGGCTCTGCTAGTTCCAACTTTAACTCCTTAAGTACCCTGGGATGTATGCCATCAGGTCCCATTGCCTTATCCACGCTGAGCCGTGAGCGAGCTCCTTGTGGACCCTTTCTTTGTGAAGGAGTAGTGCTCACCTCCTCCCCCTGTGTCCATGATACATTGAGCTGTGGGCCCTGCCCTACCTCTCTTCAGTAAATACTGAGCAAAGTATCTATTAGGATAGATGCCTTTACAGGGTCCTCCTTCTCACATGCTCCCTTTCTCCATTGCTTAGCAATACCCTCTGGACTTTCACCTTTCACTAATGTATCTATAGAAAGTCTTGTCACCTTCTTTTACTGTTCGTGCTAGTGTTTCCTCAGTTTGGGACTTTGCCTGTCTTACTGCCTTTCCTGCTTCCCTTAGGGCAGTTTGGTATGCCTCCCTATCTATATCTCGCTGTGTTCCTTTATATTTCCTGAAGGCCAGCCTTTTGGCTCTGACCTTTCTGCTACTGTATTTGAGAACCAAAGTGGTTTCCTTCTTCTTCACTTCCTTTTCTGTCTAACACAATGGATGTTGCTTCAAGTATTGTATCCTTAATGCTTGCCCACTTTGCCTGTACCCCTCATCTGTGTTTCTTTTGCCAGGGCTAGCTTAACTCTGTTGACCATCTTATCAAAGTCAGCTCCTCTGAAGTCCCATATTTTTGCCTTGGAATGGGATGATTTAGATGTAGTAGCCAAACTGAGCCATACCATGTGATGGTCACTGCCCCAGGTGATCTTCTACCTGGAGATCTGTGATCCCTTCCTTGTTAGTCAGTACTAGATCTAGGATAGCCTGTCTCTTGTGGGTTGCTGCACCAATTGTTTGAGGCCCTCCTCCTGCAGGAATCCACTATGTGTCTAGTTCTGGCAGATGTTCCTGCTGGTATTGACCAATCTGTATCCGCATGTTGAAGTCTCCCATTATCAGAACCTCCTTTAGCTGTCATGTTTTGTATATCTTCTAACAGTAATGTGTCTATGTCCTCCCCTGGTCTGGGGGCCTGTAGACAACCTCAGTTCTTATGGCTGTCCCATTTCCTGTTTCCAGGGTGACCCACAGTTCTTCTGGCTCCTTATGTGTATTCTGAATTTCTGTAGCTTTGATATTTTCATTGACATACGGGGCCACTCCTCCCCCCCTTTCTGCACCTCAGTCTCTTCTGAACAATACATAGCCAGATACTGAAGTCTCCCAAGTGTGATTACTGGTAAACCACGTCTCACTAATTGCTACTATGTCCAGTTTAGCCTCTGACATTATTGCCTGCAGGTCTGAGATCTTATTTCCCAGGCTGTGAGCATTTGTGTACATGATTTTCCATTGGCCAGATTTTGGTGTGTTAGTTGTTGGGTGAGGTTTGGCATTACCCCCAGCGCCGTATGGGGAGAGACAAACCTTTCTTCTTACCTGGTGATGCAAATGAACTGCAAACATGCTGAATCCCTGTTTGACCACTAGCTGAGGGGAGAGGTGTTCTTTCCATTTGACGTATGGGTGCTGCACCCCTCCCAATTTACTAGTTTAAATATTCTGCAAAGACGTCAAACTTCTGCCCCAATGCACTGACTCCTCCTTAGTCAGATGCAGTCCATCAAATTTAAAGAACTTTCCTCCCAGAACTGTTGCCAGTTCCCTACAAATCTGTGTCCTTTCCTGACACCAGTCCTGAGCCACGTGTTTAGCTCCCTATCTCCCCTTCTCTGACCTTCCATCCATCTGCTCCCCTCTCCCAGACTGGCAGGATCTCAGAGAAGGAGATGCCAGATGAAATAGATGATAGGTTGTCACCCAGCCTGCTCAGGTGTTCCTTGGTCTCCACAACTGACCAGCTGGCGAGATCATTAGTCCCTATGTGTACTAGGACATCAATGTTTTCTCCTGCTTTGTGAACAATTTTAGCAATGCGGTCAGTGTCTCTTCATGCTGATGTACCTGGGAGACATCTGACCATTACCCCTGGCTGGAGATGGGTATCAACTCCCCGAATCATGGAGTCTCCTATGATCAGAAGTTTTTTGGATTTCCTTTTTGCTTTCTTTGTTTTGGTTCCTGATTTGGGTGAGTTTTGTTGTGCTAGTTGCTGTGCTGCAGTGTCCTGCTCTGCAGTGTCTTCTGCCTCTTTGTTTGATTTCAGAGATAGAGGCAGATACCTGTTTGTAGTGTTTATATGGTTTTTGGAGGTAATATGTTGGAGAGCATCAAGTAATAGGGCACCCGATTTGCTCCTCCTAACCACCTGCCAATCTCCTGGACCTACTACCCTCTGCGGTTGAGGTTTTTCTGTTGGATGCTGGGGAAATGGCGGGTGGTTCTTATAATGTATTTCCTCTTGAATATGAAATTTGAGGCTTGCAATCTCTGCCCATGCTGCCCGGAGCTGAGCTCTAAGATCGTCAAAGGCCCAGCTTATAGGATAGTGTCCTAAATCCTGTAAGACTGTCCTTCTGAAAATTGTTCCACAGTACCTGCAGTTAATGATATCCATTCCAGATAAGTTGCTGGGTTTATAACCTAGTCAGAGTAATTAGAAGAAAAAAAGGAAAAAATGCAAGTAATGGTTTGATTGTGTTTTGTTTACTTGTTATAACAAGTTAAATTACTAGTGCCCTGTAAATGAGCTCACCTTGTGGAGGCCCACTGATCCACCCTTCCTGCTCTGCCACAGGAAATGTCACAACTGTGGTACCCTATAAAAGGAGTGTAGTGTGGGGTGGTTGGGCATGGGGGTGGGTGTCTGGGCCCTTCCCCTGCCGAAAAAGAAGAACCACGGACGAAAGAACAAGGAGGTAAGAGCAGAAACAATCAGTCAACAACAAATGCAGTAACCCTGAAAGCATATCCTAATGTTAGATAAAACTGTAAAACCTGTAAAACACCACCTGTAATAATTTCAGAGAAGATATATGTTGTAAGAAACACTTTGCTACAGAGAAAATAAAACAATGAAATGTTAGCAACAAACAGTAGCAATCCTGTGAGTAAAAATAAAAACAACACCACACAGTAAATCTGCTTAGCCAAAATAAGTCTTAATCCTTTTCCCTTGCTCTGGTAATTTCTCTACTCTGCCTTTCAACAGTCTTAGAAGGAAAGAGCTCAGGTGAAGCTAGGTGCCTTGGCCAGCAAACCAAGTCTTCTACCTCCAAGATATCAACTAACCTGACTTTTTAACCCTTCTTTCTGTTGGAAATTACTGACAGTTTGCCAGCTCCACCCCCAACATACACACCTAATCCTTTGGAAGAGCTGTGGGAGGAAAGCAATTAGCTCCTTCAATGTGAGAAGGAGACTGAAACACCTCTGAGACAACAAACCTTTTCAACAAACAAAAGAAAAAAACAAGAATACAATAAAACAGTGTCAAACAGTAATTTTGCTTAGCCCAATGATAAGTCACAAAAATGTAAGCTCCACCTGTAATACAGTAATTTCAGAGAATATATACCCTGTAAGAAACACTTTGCACCAGAGAAAAATAAAACAATGAAATGTTAGCAACAAACAGTAGCAATCCCTGTGAGTAAAAATTAAAAACAACACCACACAGTAAATCTGCTTAGCCAAAATAAGTTTTAATCCTTTTCCCTTGCTCTGGTAAGTTTCTCTACTCTGCTTTTCAAGCAGTCTTAGAAGGAAATCTTGTAAAGGAACATGACAAATGAAAACAAGCATTTGTCAATCCCGAATGTTTGCTTGCTGGCATTGGCATTGGTAGTGTAGGAGTTAGAGGGACGCATAATAGGAATGGCAGTGCAGTATTGAACTGAAGCCAACCCCACCATCACCCTGCAGAGACTGACAGGCATTGGGGTGTGCCTTTTGGTCATCAGCTATAACGCCCACATTATTTCACCCCACCCTACCCTGCAGACACCGACAAGTGTCATGGTGTGCCTCGGGATCTTTGGGCCTTATGCTCACCCTATTCCATAAGGAAATATGGTGAGATGGGTGCAGAATAGGAGAATGGGGTGAACTTTGGGGCTGAAGAGTCCAAGGCACACCTCGATGCCTGTCACTGGCTGCAGGGTGTGGGTGGGGTGGAATGGCATGAGCATTACAGGCGACAATCCCAAGTCACACCCCTGATGCCTGTCTGTCTCTACAGGGTGGGGCATTATGGTTGGAAACCCTAATGCCCTGTGTGTTCAATGGTATTTTCACTCCAAATTTTCATCATGTTTTTTTTGTGACCTCACCTCATGAAAAGTGGCAATATCAGTTTGTTAGCTGAAAGCTAATTTTGCACAGCGACTATGCCATTTGGCACCACAGTTGCAAAAACTCTTTTCGAACAGGATGTGAAAAATGACAGCTGTACTGTTCATGGGGAGGTGTAAAAAATGGTAATGTTGAAAATCTGGAGTGAAAATATAAAAATACTGTTGAAGTCACTAGTGTGCATAGAAACTGCACAATACACACCCGTAATGTAATTAGTTTGGGGAATTTTTACAGCAGATTGTCAACACAGGCATGTTGGGATCTCTGCTCATGAACAGTGTCACTGTGATTTTCTTAATCTTTTCCGAACACTGATTTCCCACAGCGACCGTGCATTTCTGCACCAGAAGTGTTAAAACACCTTTCAGCCAGGGTGTGAAAAGTGACAGCTATACTGTTCATAAGGAGGTGCGGAAAAATGCCAGTGTTGAAAATCTGGATTGAAAATATTACAAATTTGTGAACTTACGAAGGTGCGTGGAAACTGCGCAATGCACGCTTATAACACAGTCATTTTAAGGACTTTTATCCCCAAATTTTCAACATAGCCATTTTAAGACCTCTGCTCATGAACAGTGTCACTGTGATTTCCATAATCTGTCATAAACATTGATTTTGCTCACCGACCGCGCCATTGTGTGCTACATGTGCAAAAACACATTTTGGGTAAGATGTGAAAAATGACAGCTGTACAGCTCATAAGGAGGTATAGTAAAATGGCAAAGTTGAAAATCTGGAGAGCAAATAGTAAAATTCTCGAGAGTTCTGAGTGTGAGTAGGAGCAGTGTCAACACATGCTAAAGTGTAAAAGTTATTTTTGAATTTTCACAAATTTTCAACATA
The DNA here is from genome assembly GCA_016271365.2 of Neoceratodus forsteri. Taxonomy (NCBI): domain Eukaryota; kingdom Metazoa; phylum Chordata; order Ceratodontiformes; family Ceratodontidae; genus Neoceratodus; species Neoceratodus forsteri. The sequence continues at coordinate 1,137,570,247 of CM057452.1, forward strand.
GGGTTTTGGGGCCTACCTCATGAACTGTGACACTGTCATTTGTTACTCGGTCCCAAGAGGTGTTTCCATGCAGTGACTGCAAAATCACCTTTTGGGATGGAATAACAAAATGACAGTGGCTGAGTTCATGAGGTGGTGGAATGAAACTCATGTTGAAAATTTGTGAAAGAATTCCCAAAATGGTCAAATATGCCCCCAAAGTTAAAAAAAACATTTATGCCATTATATAGCTTACTGGTTTCTTTCTTCAGTTCGTGGTCTGCCTTGAAGAGTGCAGATGTGTTCTAGTCTACCGAAGATCGTTCTTGACCACTCCGGAGTAAGTATGTGGTGAGGGGGTGTGGGAGGTGGGGTACGCAGTGATGATGGGTGCAGGTGGCAAGAGAGTCAACGAGGGACCATTTTCTTTGTTCCATCAATCAATCAAACTTTATTTAACCCGGCAGTTACATCATTGAGCAAGCTTGTTTCAAAATGGTCCTGGACACAGAGGACACTTTTGCTTACAATGAACAACACTTCCGACAAAAGTAGACATTGGTACAGGCAGTTACAATATACAAACTCAGTACTTGGACAAATCAGACACGTAAAGCAAGTGCAAAATATAGGCATTTAAAGTGCAGCATACAGGTTGTAGCTTATAGAGTACAAGTGAGGTGAGGGAGGAGGGACATAGAAAAGGGCAGTGGGAAGAAAGGGTATCAGACATATAGTAGAGAGGAAAATTGGGCAGCCTAATAGAATGAAGCCTCCCTGCAAAGCTAATTGATGAGGGTGGGTGGGGTGGGAGATGGTTGCCTTTAAAGGGATGCTGCCACACAGGAAATAGCCCAGGATTACAGAGGTTAAGAGACTCAGTTGAGAGGGGTAAGGCTTTACCTGAAACAATCACAAGCCATTTTCAGGCCTCTATAGAGCAGCCCCTAAATACAAAATGGCTGGGCAGCAGGGAGATTTTAAGTAATTTTTGCATGTTATTCCAAAGTGCTGGTAAAAAGGAGCAGTTGAGCCAAGTCATGTCCTTGTTCATGGTAGCTTAAGGAGAACAAAGGAGGAGTTACTTAGTCCATAGGCACCCTTTGAACCTTTCAACAGGTCACAGATATAGGGTGGTAGTTTGTTGGACAAAGCCTGGAATAACCACATGAGGGTGTTTATTTGCCTTCTCGTGGAGAGGGACGGCCAATCTAATGTTTGGTACAATGAGCAGTGATGAGTCTGCAAGGGCAAGTCAAGAACAAATCTCAATGCGTGATGATAGAACGTATCCAGCTTTTGGAGCGCATACTGGGGCAATGGCTATATAGGAAGTCGGCATAGTCAATCGGGGAAGAAAGGTTGTTTGAATCAGCCACTTTCTAGCTTCCAGGGTGAGTAGGCGTCTGTTCTGCCAACTCAAACCAAGCAGCTATTTTCCATTCACACTCACATACACACAATAACAAAACAATAAGTACAGCAAGCCAAAGCTTTATTATAGCAAAATATAATACAAAAGGTTATACATCACCGATTCAATAAAGCATCATCCAAGCCCTCTTCCAATGGCTGGGAAGCCCCCTTGTCAGCCTGGCTAGGAGTCTCAGACACGGAACTGGCCCCACAGCGATGCATCCACCCTGCAGAGAGGCTTCAAACCAGGCATTGAGAAAGCTACATTTATATCTTATTCTATACAAAATAACCGCGGCAGCCTCTATAGTGTTGTTTTCCCCATTCAGAAGCTGGCCGGGCTCCCAGGATGCTAAATTCACCCCATAAGGACTGCTCAGAATTCTCTACACCTGCTAGGTCACTGTGCTCCAAACACTGGCCGGTGCCTAGAACACTATGAGCTAAGCAGGAGTTTAAACAAAACTACAAAACAGGTTGCCTGATAATATGCGACCTTCAAGTCAGCAAAATACACTGTCTGAAGCAAAACATAATAATGAGGCTATCTAAAGAGCAAAACACCAATTAAATGAAGCAGCATGTAAAATGGACAAAATGGAGTATAAAATGACATACATTACATGAAATAGCATACAAAATGGAGTGACAATAATCAACATATTATACTATCACTACATTTGGTCCTTTGATTATTGTGAATACGATTTGTATGATATTGGTACCATAGCAGAATTACTACGAATATAACATGATAAGTAACAGGTCCAAATAAGCAAGATAATTGTCACTACAGCAATGATTATGATAGGATGTATCAGAATATTTAACACTTTTGTAGCTGATGGAGACCATCCTGTAAAAATATCCCACCAATAATGAGTAGTCTCTTGTTGAATCTTGGAACTTAAATCAATCATTTTATTTTTAACTATCGTAGTTTGCACCTGACTTTGCACTAATGATTTATTTCTTATTACCAAATGAGCCTGCATTACATCTGTTTCCTGAATTATCTGTTTAATTTTATTTAACGAGATATTCAATCTTGATTGATCTAAAATATTGGGCTGCCAATACAAAATAAGCTTCTGCTCATTATCAGGGACCTGTGCATTTTACTGTGGTGGATGACATTACAATCCAATGATTACTAGGAATCCATGATTTGAACACGGTCCTCACACATATTCATTATTACTCATTAAATCACTCTGGCCTTATTTCTTTGCATTATAGAATACATATGTCGCATTGTGCATTCTGTCCAATCAATAAATCATGAAATATTTTCTGCTACTCCCATTCCCCATACCTGTGAAGCATTAAATAACTCAAGAACTCAAAATCATAATTCAAAGTTACTCTTTGGGGTAAGAAAACAGTTGCATCCATTGAGCTTGTAAGTTAATTAAGCTAAATACATCAATTCCTACTGCTCTGAAGCCTGTTAGTCAGTGTTTCATATCCACACTATTTAAAATTCCCATGCTTGCCCCTGCTCCACCTAATAGATCATACCAAGCTCTTTTTATATTTGCATTTTCTACTAAACATAAGCGTTATGTTAAAATGGATTACATTTTCTGATACGCTAGCTTTACTGATGTACATGTGGATGGAACCTTAACTATACTATCATTGCTAATTACAGGATGATTTTCAACACTGTAATGTGATCTGCCCAAGTAGTTCTATTAGTTATTGCAGTAGCATTCATGCAGAATAACGTGTCTATGTCAATCAAAGTAATACTTGCATTGAAAATGTCTGCTTGATTCATGCAGCAATCAAATCTATGTTGTACAGTCAACATGCAACTATTCGTAAGTTGCAGCATTTAATAGCAGTCTTATTCTGCAAAGAGATTTCATCTGTTCGAGAGCATATTTTCCTGAGCCACCAGTTGTCATCCAGAGATTGACCCCTGGTGAAAATGTCATGTTCAGTACCACATACTTCTGTCCGGATGGGCAGCTAAAGTTCCCTGGTTCTATCTTTGGTATCATTTTTCCAACTCCAGGTTCCTTTACAACCAGTGTCATTACAGTTAACCCTTTGAATCCTTCCTCCAGGGGTAACTAGCTCTGCCAAATGGACATAATACACACCAGCATTCCTTTTAAAATCCATTGCTGGACCTAGAAAGACACAAATTTCATTATTCTCGAAGATAACATTTATGTGCAGGCACGTATTCCATTTTTCTTTCCCTGATCTGATAATTAACACTGTGTTGTCTCGTCGTGGCTATCACCTCAGCTGGTTCAGGAGGGCCATTTGGGTTTGTAACCCATATTTTGGCACCATTGTTAAAACCTCCTGTAGATCTAAAACCTTTATCCCCTTGCTGTTAAGAGTGTGGGGCTTGTCCTTTATAGGGCCATTTTGTTAACTGGAATAATTAACAATTGAGCCACTCTGTCATACTGTTGAATTAACAGATTTTGTTCTCTACTATTCAACAAAATTACTTTCACTTCTCCTTGGTAATCACAATCAATCACCCTCCCAAAATTTGTATTCCCTTGAGGGCTAGTTCTGATTTAGGTGCTATCCAACCAAAATGTCTCGTGGAATTTGTATTCCAATACCAGTTTCTATCACTTGAATGTTTCTGCTGTTTATTCTGTATTCTTGAAGGGCATGTAAATCAAGTCCAGCAGCTTCTGGTTGCCCTGCAAGAGACAGAGCTCCTAGTGTAATTTCCCAATATAACACTGTTTCTGTAGTTGAGTAAGTCTGCACTTGCAAATTAGAGTTATCATTCGCATTAAGGGGGTCTCAGATTCTCAATTGGTCTATTATTTAAAATCTGTAATGCTTCATGCAAATTCTCTTCCATTTTGTAGGCTCCCCAATTGTCCTTTCACAATATGAGGGATTGGTCTTTGTTGCCCATGTTGGCATATAGGACACTGAGCAATAACAGTTTTAACCAAATCCAATGTTAGAGGTACACCCTACTATATGCCCACCTGTAAGTGGCTTTCTCCCCAAATGTCCACATTTTTGATGTGCCCATTTTGCCAGCCCTGATAACTGCTGACTTTGAGTTTCTTCAATATCCACTGGAAGAATCTTAGCTTTTCATCTGCAATAGAATTATACCATCGTTCTAGTGTATCTGAAGCACAATGAGCATCAACATGAAATACAGTGGTCTGAGTATTTTGCACCATAGTCCATATTTCCTGCCACAGTTCTTTTCCCCATATTTCTTTCGAATAAATTTTCCACTCATCCTTAGCCCAAGTGGGCAGCCAGGTTGTTAAACCATGGCTACAGACCATGAATCAGTATAAATATGACATGTACCTTGCAACCTTTGTGGGTATTACACTGGAAGGGAGGAAGGTAGCTTACCCTCCCTCCAAGCTCCTACTGGTGGAAGACACAGCTCGAGGTGCAAGAGACAGCTCGAATACTGTAGCAATAAAAGGTTAGCTGTAGAACACAGACAAACAACAAAACAAACACACATCAGTTTAAAATAAAACAAGATTATTTCCATAGGATAAAGAAGCCAAGCGTCCCTGGGTTCCCTATCCTAAGCAATGACAAAATGTCCAGATTGATGGTAATACCGCACGCATTTTATCTCTGTAGATGGTAAACTCTCAAAACAGCTGTAATAGTCCTTTTTTCAAAATTGTAAAAGTTTGTTCCTCTTCACTTAGAATACTAGTTTTGCAATAAAAGTCAAATTACATGGTTCACTCTTGGTGTGCTTTCATGAAAACATACATTTTGTGTGAAAAGTTGTGCTTTAGGCATGGAATACACATCAAGTTTGAACTGGTAGTAACATAAAATGTTGAAACACAAGAAGGTCAAATAACGTGCAAAGGTCACAGTGTGCATGCAAGGTCATTCAAACCCAGCCATTCCTGTAGTGTCCTTTGAACACCACCAATATTAAAATATCTTTAAATAACAATAGAGTACACGATGAAACTGCTGGCCAAGACAGTACACACATACACATACACAAAAAGAAATACTTTAACACAAAATAAGACTGACATTGTTTCACACCAATTTGCTGGAGGTAATGCCCATAGTTCCATTAAGAAAACTGTACGTGGTTTAGATATATGTGCTGCCTCCTGCCTGTCTTGTAACACTGACAATTTTTAAACCAACACATTTATACATATTGCCATGCCAAATCTTTTCAGAACAAAACACTGTTTAAACACATCATCTGTAAGTGAACACATCTTGATAACATGATTACACCTTTTGGCACATAACTAAAATATGGCACTCTGCCATTTTGCAAAAGTTTCTGGTTTTAACTAAAGTATGATAAAGCCATTTATAGCTGTTAACACATTACATTTTCACCTAGCAGTGGCTTGGCACGTTGCTTGCAAACTACAACTCTTTCTGCACATTGCAATCTATATGACGCCATAATTCTTCACCATCAACACTACCTGCTCCACCAACTACAAAACAAAGTTCTTCACTGACCCTATCTAGGCAGCAAATGTTCCATTACAAAAAAGCCAATTAAAACAGTCAGCTATGAGGCAAAAAGCTTCTTCTTCCTTTTTTCTGTAACCTGTTGTGCACTGAAGGCAGTCAATCCATCTCGCAACCTTGACAACAGAACATAATTACAGAACACAGATATAAGCTAGAAAATATGCATGAGAAAGACGGAGCATTACCTTGTTTAGTATAGTATTACAGAAATAAAACAGACAGACATAAAACAACTTTAAATAAAAAAATTCAGACTTACCCGTGCCAAGGTATTTTTTCTTCTTTTCCGATACACTAGTCTAAGTAAGAAAACTGACTGCAGGACCTTCATGATAATTTCAAACGCTGCAGCTATTAACTCTTTCAAGGGTTTTAACCCTTTCAAAGGTTTCTTTTTGGCCATTTTAGTAACCTGCCAAACCAAGTCTTTTTTCCAGAGCTCTGGTTTGCAGTTTAAAACAAAACAAACAAAAATCTCTAACAGTACTAGGTTGAGATCCATCTGGTAGAGGTCCCCAGTACTTGGTTTAGGATCAATGTTTCAGCCTCTATAGGAGGCAAGGAACTTAAATTGATACAGAAAACTTGAAACTACACAGATAGGCAACATGGGGATTTTCAAATCATCCGTCTGTAGTCACCTACTGTGCGTACATCCACAGTAGTTTATTTTTCTTTTTCTAGATGTTGCTTATCTAACTTTAACCAGCAGCTGCTTTTCTCCTAAAAGCAGCCTGAACTGTGAGAATCATTGGCTCTAACAGTATATACTTGTAACAAGCACAAATTACAATACAAAGGGCAGTTGCCTTTGCTTGTTGAGCCTTAATACACCTTTAAAAAAGAACTCATCCTTTTTCTAAAAATAGGCATTTTATTTTCGAATCCTGCCGACTCGCCAAAAATGTTCTGCCAACTCAAACCAAGCAGCTATTTGCCATTCACCACTACATACACACAATAACAAAACAATAAGTACAGCAAGCAAAAGCTTTATTATAGCAAAATATAATACAAAAGGTTATACATCACCGATTCAATAAAGCATCATCCAAGCCCTCTTCCAATGGCTGGGAAGCCCTCTTGTCAGCCTGGCTAGAGTCTCTCGAACCGGGAACTGGCCCCACGCGTGCATCCACCCACAGGAGGCTTCTAACCAGGCATTGAAAGCTACATTTATATCTTATTCTATACTAAAAAATAACGTGCAGCCCTCATAGTGTTGTTTTCCACATTCTAAGCTGGCCGGAGCTCCCAGGATCGCACAAATTCACGATAAGGACTGCTCAAATTCTCTACACCTGCTAGGTCACTGTGCTCCAAACACTGGCCAGGTGCCTAAAACACTATAGAGCTAAGCAGGAGTTTAAACAAAACTACAAAACAGGTTGCCCTGATAATACTCGACCTTCAAGTCAGCAAAATACACTGTCTGAAGCAAAACATAATAATGAGGCTATCTAAAGAGCAAAACACCAATTAAATGAAGCAGCATGTAAAATGGACAAAATTGAGTATAAAATTACATACATTACATGAAATAGCATACAAAATGGAGTGACAATAATCAACATATTATACTATCACTACAGCGTCTTATGCGGTAGAAAATACCGAGGCACTGCCTTAGCTTTTTTGTTAACTATCACTTAGATGGACACTGAAGGTGAGTTTGTTATCCAACCAGACTCCCAGATATTTAAATTTATCCACTAACTCTAGTGCTTCATTAAGGAGGGTAATAATCTGTGGGGTCCCAGGCATCCCCTTATTGTGGGATGGAGAGATAATCATAGCTTTTGTTTTTGCAGTTAACAAGAGCTTTAGATTCAACGAGTTGTGCTGGAGGAAGATAAAATACTGCTGTAGCTCCTTGTATGCTAATATCCAAGGAGGGTTGGTGGTGTAGAGGACTGTGTCATCTCAAGAGGTGAACATTTCCAGCAACCTGGTAAGAGTCGATGCAGTAGATGTAAAGGCGAAGAGGATAGGTCCAAAATGGAACCTTGTGGAACGCCTCAGGGCAGTAGTTTTAATGGGGAGAATTCCCTTTGGCTTAAATTTGCTGTTTATGATTTGTAAGGTAGCAGCAGAACCACTTTACTGCAGCAGAGAGTTAGACTGATGCTACTCAGGAATGAAGAAGTATGAAATGATCAATCATATCAAATGCCTTGCTGAGAGGTCGAGAAGAGTGCATAGATGTGCTGTTTACTGTCCAGGGCTTTTAGCCAGTCATTTGACACTTTGGCAAGAGCAGACACAGTACTGTGCTTGGGTCTGAAACCTGATTGGACTGGATTGAGGATTTTCTCATGATCCAAGTACTCCTTTAATTGAGAGTTTACAATTTTTTCAAGTAGCTTGGATAAAACAGGAAGCAAAGAAATAGGCCTATAGTTGTTCAAGTCAGTGGGGTCTCCTGACTTGAACAGGGGGATAATGTGCACGGTTTTCCAACTAGGCGGCAATTCCCCTTGTGATAATGAGCTGTTAAAGAGATGGGCAATTGGAGCTGCAAGATAATAAGAACCTGCTTTTAAGAAGAAGGGTCAAGTGAATTAGCACCAGCTCTTTTGGTGTCCAACGAGAGCAGGTCCTCCACCTGTTTGTGGAGACTGGCTGGAACTTGAAGAGGGGCGGTTGGTAGGGGGCTATGGTTGGTCTAGTAGCTATGCTGGCGGTGCTTGTGGTGCTCAGTTTACTAACAGGTGACATGTCAATGTGAGGCCTGCAGTGGTGAAGTGGTTATTGAGCTGATCGAGGGTCTCGGACCTATCTGTGTAGGAGGTGTTATTTGCCACAATTTTAGCTGGTAGTGGGGTGGCAGGAATGTCCCTCAACCTCTCTTCAGTATCTGCCAAAATTGGTGGAACAGTTTTGTTTGCCTCCAGTGCTGACTGGAAGAACTGTTGTTTTCCAACCTTACCAGTTTAGTGCAGGCATTTCTGGCTACCAGAGGAGAGAGAGTCTGAGTCAGACTGCAACTTCCATGCCCTTTTCCAAAGGGTGTCTCTACGCCATAAGGCCCTCTTACGTAGTGGGCTAAACCACTCAGATGCGCATTTCCAGGATTTGATTTTCCTTAAGGGTGCATGTTGGTTGATAACGTTTACTAGCAGATCCTGGAAGATACAGAATGCTTCAGACACAGAGGGTGTAAGGTAGAAATCCTGCCACTTTATGTTCCCAAGATCTGTCAGGAAGGCCGGGAAACTGAAGTATTTTAGGTTGCGCTTAAGCTTGAAAGTAGAGGTGGAGGGAGGTGTGGGGAGCACCTAACGCAGGCGACTGTGCAGTGATCACTCAGATCATTGTGGAAGACCCCTGCATGAGAGATATTATGTGGCTTGTTGACAAGTATAAGGTCCAGAAGTGAACTTGGTCGAGATTTTTCTTGTTAGGTCGGTGTAATGTCAGAGATAATCTGAGTGAGCCTGTGCTCATCATGAAGTCCTTAAGCTTGTTTGCACTGGCATCATTCAATTAAGATTAAGGTCACCCATGATAATGCATTCTGTGTTCACTTTTCCAGGAGAAAGTGAATATGGGCAGTATACACAGGTTCGCTGCAGGGCTCTATAGCATGCAGCTACCAATAAGGCTATATCAGGTGAGAGGGTAATTTTGAAGGCACGACATTCAAATTCTTTGAGCATTGATGTGCAGACAATATCGGTGATTAGGAATTTATCTTTAATATATATGGCAACACCACCACCTCTGGTCAACCTGTCACACCTGGTCAAGTTGTATCCCGGGATGTTAAACGTTTTGTCAGGTAAAGTATTTTTCAGTCTAGGTTTCTGAGCATTGCTACATCAAGCTTGGCATGTACTCCAGGCGTGCACCTGGTCAAGTTTGTTAGCAAGGCTGCATACGTTCATATGCAAGAAGCTCAGACCCTTTAGCTGTGGGAGTTCACCGGGGCAGTTAGCAGTGGGGGGCGGGTTTAATTCCACACTGCCTGCACAGAGTAGCAGTAGTACTAATAATTTCCTGAGACATCTTACCAGGAATCTTAGGAAGGCTTTGTTTGGTTGTTTGCCTTGGACAATATCAAGGGCAGCAGAGCGGGAGTTTGGTGGGCAGCGGATGTTGATCAGAGCAGATAATACTATCCTAACAAGAGGGTGAGGGGTCTGCTTAGAGAATGTTGGGCTAGTAGGAGGTGTGAAGGGTTGGAAATGTGTAAGGATTACTGCCTTTGGAGGAAGTTAACTGGTTGGCAGACACCATTGGGCTTATTTACAGTCCTATAGGAGTATTTGGGCAGGATGGTCTTTCCTGGGGTCCAAAATTGGTTCCACTGTCAGAAGGAGGATGTAGCCAATGAGGAGAAGGGGCTGTGGAAGCCATCTCTTGGATTTATTACAATAGCTAATGAAACAGTTCTAGGTGTTTTTTTTTATAAAGACAACAAGGGACTTTTGCCATGCTGGGGTGGGCTGCCAGCGTGGCACCTGGAAGTTTGCTTTTGGGGGGCAGTGGAGCCGACTGGGGATTGGGCACCCCCTTCGGTCATACAGTGTGTGGGGGTAGAGGAGAGTGCATGAGAACACTGGGGTGGGCTCCCAGCATGCTACCTAGGTGTTCATGTGGGGGAGGGACTGGATCAACGAGGATCAGAAATAAACTGCCTATGACAGTTCAGATGCAGTGCTGACATGTAGGCAATTTGCATACTGCTGATGGCAGTATGCAGATTGACTTCTGCCAGCAATATGTAAATTACCATACATTACCACTGCTGATTGTAGAGGTGATTTTCTCAGAACTGTATGGCACTGCATCTGAACAGCTGTCATAGACAGCTCGGACATTCATTGGTGTGGTGCAGCCATGCCTGCAAAAAGGAGCAGGGCATTGGAAGTGTGGGTGGCACACCTACGAAAATTTGTATGGTGGCACTATGTTTTTTGCACATGCATGCAAGCAAACATAAAAATGTATTCACTAGTAAACTGTAACAGTTAAAACATGTTAACATAGAAACTTAGACTTTTATGGCAGATAAGGACCGCTTGGCCCACCTAGTCTGCTCATTTCCCTACCTACTGGATAAGCTGCAGATCCTAGTTTACCAACAGCCTATTTCTTCCTTCCTTCCCCACAAGAATTGCCTTATGTTTGTCCCATGCATTCTTGAATTCCCCCACTGTTTTTGACCCCACAACCTCCTCAGGAAGGCCATTCCATGCATCCACCACCCTCTCTGTGAAAAAATACTTCCTCACATTACCCCTGAGCTGTCCCCCCTCTATCTTCAAATTGTGTCCCCTTGTTCTTGCACATCTCTTTTTCTGAAAGATGCTACCCTCTTGGACTTTGTTGATTCCCTTGAGGTACTTAAAGTTTCTATCATGTCCCCCCTCTCCCTCCTTTCCTCAAGGGTATACATATTAAGCTCCTTTAGTCTCTCCTCATATGGCTTCTGTTGCAGACCCTGCACCATTTTAGTTGCCCTCCTCTGGACTGTCTCCATCCTATCTATGTCCTTGCGGAGATGGAGTCTCCAGAATTGGATGGAGTACTCCAGATGGGGTCTCACCAACTGTCTGTACAGAGGGATAACAACTTCTTGTTTTCTACTGGTGATGCCTCTCCCTATACATCCCAGTATCCCCCAGCCATCCATACTGCCTTCTCACATTTCTGGCTAACCTTTAGGTCATCTGATATGATTCCCCCAGGTCCCTTCCCATTTTTGTTGTTGTTACTACCTCCCGCCCCCCATTGTGTACTCTTCCCCTGGGTTTTTGTTTCCCAGGTGCATTACTTTGCACTTCTTTGCATTGAATCCAAGCTGCCATACTTCTGACTATTCCTCCAACCTTGCCAAGTCCTTCTCATCCTTTCCACCACCCTTGTGTATCAACCCTGTTGCAGATCTTTGTGTCATCTGACAAAGAGGCATTCTTTTCCTTCCAGTCCCTCTGCAATGTCACCTATAAAGACATTAAAAAGACCAGACCCAGTACTGAACCATGCAGTACCCCACTAGTAACCCCCCTTTCTTCAGAGTGGACTCTGTTTACTATTACCTTCTGTGTCCTGTTGTCCAGCCAATGTTTTACCCTGGCTACCACCCTGGGACCCACTCCCAGGCTGGCTAATTTGTTTATTAATCTTTTGTGTGGGACTGTGTCAAATGCCTTGCTAAAAATCTAGGTAGGCCATGTCCACAGCCCCTCCCTGGTCTACCACTTTGGTCACCCAGTCAAGGAAATTGATTAGATTCATCTGACATGACCTTCCTGCTGTGAATCCATGCTGCCTTGGGTCCTGTGCCCCTCTGGCCTCTAGGTACTCAACAATTCTTTCCTTCAGAAGTGATTCCATCATTTTTCCTACCTCTGAGGTCAAACTGACAGATCTGTAGTTTCCTACCTCAGTCTTGCTCCCACTTTTGTGAAGGGGAATCACATCTGCCCTCCTCCAGTCCTCAGGTACCACACCATCCTCCCATGATTTTTGAAAAGGCTAGTCAATGATGTTACTAGCTATCCCCTTAATTCTTTTAGAATAATGGGGTGAATCCTGACAGGACCCATGGCTTTGTCCACCTTCAGTTTTAGGAGTTCTTTCAGAACCCTTTCTTCTGTGAAAGGACTGGGATTGACCCCCCGTATGCAAAGTGCTTCTATTGATTGGATTGGGTACCTCCCCTCCTCTTCTTTTGTGAATACTGAGCAGAAGTTTTATTTTTATTTTAGTTGACTGGGTAAGTGCTCTAGACAAATCCTGCCTATTTTCAGGCACGACCCGGGGGAGGGGGATACAGATGAATGCCAACTGACCTTGAACCAGATTAAGCTGTTGGTGGTATTATTAGTGCACGAGGGAAATTTGGCCAGGACACCAGGGAAATTTCCCTACTCTTTTCGATAAGTGCCATGGCATCTTTAACATCCACCTGATCTATCACCAATCCAGGCAGATGGGACCTCGGTTTAACATCTCATCCAGAAAGACAGCACCTCAAATTGCAGCACCCTCTCATGCTGCACTACGGTGTCAATACTGGGATAATAACCCAGAGTGCCAGATGTAGAACTGAACCCACAGCCCTCTGATCTCCCGGCCTCAGAGGCGAGTGTGCTACCTACTGAGCCACTGACACTGACAAAGAAGTATTCATTCAGTATCCCTACTTTTCACTGTCCCTCTCTGCCCACCCACTGTCCCCCTTATTCAGGCTCACTATCCATCCCTTTGTCTTCTACGCTCCCTAATGTCTTAATCTTATTTATGAAAGTACAAGCTGAAGTGCAGTGCTGCTCTTTTAAGAAGTCTGGATTCAAGCCCATCATAGTCGGCACTGCTGCAGTGAACAATTGATTTCCTAAGGCCTGACACTTCTTTCTGTGTCACAGCCCTTAAATAGAACATGGGGGTGGACATACCATCTGTATGAACATTCATGTCAGTGGTACCAGATGCAAAACTGCAGTATCTGTACAGGTCAGAGAAGTGGGAGTAATACGCATTCACTACAGTATTAGAGTTATTATAATTTATACCATTTAGCAATATGTCTGTCATCATGGGATTTACACTCCCCTCCATTAATCCCTTGATATGGCTCCAGAACCTTCAGGAGTCTCCAGCAGAAGCTTGTAGTACTTCTTTGTAGTAGGTACTTTGGCAACGTGAATGCCGTTGCCTACATTTTTGGACTCATTCTGTTGTGGGTGAGTGAATTGAGTTACCTAACACTTCTCTGGTAGCAGCTACTTCAGAAATACTTTTATTCCCACCATCTATCTGCAGTAGCCCCATCCTCGAGCTGGAGGAAGAATTAGTTACAAATTTGTCTGTAAGTTGCCTTACTAATTTTGCACTTCCATTTCCTTTTGGTGTATTGTGTTCTTTTTACCATGCATTTGGTTTGCATTTCCTTAATTTCTTTCTACTTTGTGTCATTTTTTTGCAACTGGTCTCAGTTTTATTTCTTGATTTAATTGCTTACTACCCTGTCTCTATTAGCTCTGCCGTGTCAGTAATTTGTTTTATGCTAATTATACACTGAATATTTAAGTATGCCTCTCCTTTTTATGTTTGCTTGCACCCATGTGCAAGAAACATTATGGTAACAACAAGAGAAGCGGAGTTGTGGAGGTGCAGCACTGTAGCGGTCAATGCGGCACTGCATTTTGGGCTCATGAGTGCTCAGCCAATGCAGGCCCAGTGTCCTGATGACACTGGTTCTGCAGAAGCCATCAAGTTGTAACGATTTTGCTGCAGCAATCATAGCCACCTTGTCATTGCAGCGTCAGTCATTCTGCTGCAATGAGGCAGTGACCCGTCATTGCAGAGTGGTACCTTGTCTGGTGTAATATTTACCAGTAACATGGGAACTCTATGCCACCACCTCAGCCCCATGGCTGACAGGGGTGCCCAATCTCCCTGTCGGCATGCCCCAACCCACTTCATTTGCTGACAAGGAGCCCTCCCCATTGGCATAATGTCCTCACCCCCAATTTCTGTTGTGTGCTGAGGGTGCCCAATCCTCTTCAGCATCATCGCCCCCAAACAATTTTTCTTTGCTGACAGGGGCCCAATCCCATTGCTTCATTCCCCTTCCCAGTTCAATTTGCCTATAGGGACCCATTCCCCATCGGCATAATGTCCCACCCCAATTTCTGTTGTGTGCCTAGGGGTTGCACAATCCCCTTCGGCATCATGCACTCCCCACCCGTTTCTGTGCTGACGTGGGGCCCAGTCCCCATTGGCTTCGGTCCCACTCCCCACAAATGCAGGTGGCACACTGGGAGCCCACCCAGTGTACCAAACACACCTGCAAAAGGAGAAAACTGACCCGTGTTGTGTTTTTTTTTACCTGAAAAACAAGAAAATGGTCCCTTGATGTGTCCAGTGCCCCTCCCTCAACCCGCTCCCACCCTCTGCTTACCCCACCTCCTCACACCCCACTCACCCCATACTTACCTCCAGAGCCCAGCGCGGATATCTCCGATGGACCAGAAACACATCTACACTTTTCAAAGCCAACTGCGAACTGAAGAAATGCTGATAAGCTGTATAATGGCAAAAATAGGATTTTTTCAACTCTGGTGCATATCTCGGTCATTTGGGAATTTTGGCATCAAATTTCAACATTGCATTATTGAGACCCCTCCTCATGAATTCAATCACTGTCATGGCGTTATTTTATCCTGAAATGTGATTTTCCGGTCACTGCGTGAGAATCACCTTTGGGACTGATTATAGAAACAACAGTGCCACTGTTCATGAGGTGCTCTCAAAAACCTATGTTGCAAATTTGGTGAAAAAATCAAAAAAATGACTGTTTTATGAGCATCGTTGCACAGTTTACATGCAACGCTCATAACTCATAAATTTGTAATATTTTCTCTCCAGATTTTCAACATTGGTTTTCCACACCTCCTTATGAACAGTACTGCTGTCATTTTACACATCCTGGCCAAAATGTATTTTAGTACTTCGGTGCAGAATAGCACAGTTGCTGTGGGAAATCAATGTTTGGGACAGATTAAGAATGAGCGGGTGAGAGAGGGGGAGTGAGCGAGCTCAACAGAGCTCTGTCAAAACTGCTGCAGATTTCTTTGTGGGCAGAAAAATGCACCAACACAGACAGAAACCCAGTACAAAAGGGCAACCTGCAGCGCCGGGAGAAACAGAACGAGCGAGTGAGAGAGGGGGAGTGAGCGAGCTCAGCGTAGCTCTGTCAGGACTGCTGCAGATTTCTTTCTGGGCAGAAAAAGGTGCCAATGCAGGCAGGAGCCCAGTACAAAAGGGCAGCCTGCAGAGCTGGGAGAAACAGAATGAGCAAGTGAGAGAGGGGAGTGAGTGAGCTCAATTGAGCGCTGTCGGGACTTTAGAGTTGCCCCCCTGCCGCCAGGGTACTGTGTGGTCCTATATTCCAGCAGGGTTTCTGGGGTGGAGATAAAGCAATGATTGGATACTTTGAGGATTGCTGTAATAATACAGATTTAGTTGTTCTGTTTATTTCTCTAACTGAGCTAAGTACTGAGCTATACTATTAGGACTGCTGTAATAATACATATTTATTTGTTCTGTTTATTTCCCTGAGCTGAGTTAAGCTTGGAGTGCAATAGGATTTCTAACTGGGCTAAGTGAAACTATATGAGGGCTGAGAACAAAACGTATGGTAGCTGAAGGGCGAAAAATGGACAAGGAGACTTTATTTTATTTATTTATTTATTTGTTTATTTATTTATTAAACTCTAGGATTACAAGTACCTTTGAGCAGGGACTGCTCGTTTACAACGGTTCCACGTCAGAGGATGGGGGGTGACATAACACAAAGGTGAACAAAGATTACAAACTTAACATGTCGATTACTAAGGCCTAAATAGTACAGTCAATAAGTTGAAGTAGAAAAACATAAGCTAGCTTTTAACAGAATTCATGGTAGAACAGTATCTATGTAGGAGGAAGTCAGGAAGAAGCCAGCAGATAGGTGCCGTTGTCAGACAAGGATGGACAGAGTGAGGGGGAAAGGGGCCAGTAGCCATAGAGTAGAATATGTCCTTAGGGAGGGGATGGGTGGTTAAGCGGGGGGCAAAGGAAGAGAAAGGGGAGGCTGGTGCAGTGAAAGCAAGGCAGAAAAACTGGTTACAGCCACTGTAAGGGTAAGGGGCATAGAGCAATGCTTAGGGGAGGCAGTCATACTGTGAGGTAGAGGGGAGGAAGAGATGTAGTTGCCTTTTAAAGGGGCTTAGCGTTACAGCTGCTACAGTTTCTTTGTTAAGGGTGTTGAACCACTGAAAGAGCTCTGTGCATGAAGGATCTCTGACCCAGTGAAGTCCGACGCCTGGGGACCTGGAAAGTCTGGGATTGAGAACCACGTGGTCGGCTGGGTTTATATACGTAACCCTAGAGGGCTATAGCCCCGCTGTTTCAAATGAGGTAGTAGTCCATACTGGGAGCAGAGAGCCACAGCATTTTATACAAGATCCCCGTGGTCTTTCCCAGTGTAGTGCAGGGTCGGTGTTGGTATTAGCTGGCCTTGGGATAGGGGTGGTAATTACATGAGGGGTGGGGCAGTACAGCACAGTGATAAGTAATAATAACAGTGTGGGATGCAGCTTTAAAGCAGCCATGGTGAGGAGATGAGGGAGACACTGTTTGACAGAGGCCACCAAATGGGAGTGAGAAAAAAAAAATATGAGGGCTGAGAACAAAAAGTATGGTAGCTGAGGGGTGAAAAATGGACAAGGAGGCTTTAAGATTGCTACAGTAATACAGCATCTAATGGATGATATTTGAGACTGAATTAACCCGTTGCCAGGGGCAGTAGGGGGACTAGTGTGGGGGAACAGGAATTTGAGTAACTAGGAGCCTAACAGTTGTAGTAGGGGTACAGAAACTGGGAGTAAGAGCCTGTAACATAAGGGATGGGGCAAAATGGGGCAGTGCCACCTGTCAATAGGCAGCCATCTTTGGAAGGGTGGTGGGGTGTACAGCATGTGGGCTCAGCACATGATCCTGGACTGGGCGGAGGATGGAGGGTGTATGGTCTGTAAAACTGGCTAGTTTGAGGGAGGAACTGTGGAGGTTAGGGAGGAGTCTAAGTGCCAGGGCAGATGAATTGGTAGGCATCCGGCTGGGGGTGAATGAGGGATAGCAAGGGGGATGGGGAAGAAGAACTGGGGCTGAAACCAATCCCAGTATCAGGGACAGTAGTAGAAAAGAGAGGGAAGGGAGGGGGTGCCAAGGAGAGCCTCCTGATGGGAGGAAGAGAGACCACCCGGAGCAACTAGGGAGAGATCAGTAGGCTGTGGGGTAGGGAGGGACCAGGAACTATGGATGGGACCGGGGGCATGGAGGGGAACAAGTAGGAGGGGGAACTGAGGGGAATAGATGAAGGAGCGGTATCAATCAAGAATACCCAAGCTCTGCTATGGGAGAGAAAGGGGGACAGGACCATACTGAAGGAGGAGGACAAGGGATGGAGAGGGATGGCAACAGGTAAGGGAAGAGTGTAGCAAGGATGAAGGGTAGAAGGGTCTAGTAAGAAAGGAGGGGTGACTGGAGTGAGAGAAGGCTACGGGAAGGGTGTAAGATGGGGGCATCATTATTGGGGTCGAAGGGAATGGGGGCTCTAATTCAACAACAATGGGGATAGGAGGGAGTTGGAAATCAGCAGGAGGGGAGGTCGACATGGGAAGCCCAGTGGGAAGTAGTCAGGCTGGGAAGGGGTTCAAGGAGGATGGAAGAATAGAGCCCAGCAGAGAAAGAGGTGAGGTGGAAGTAGGGGGCAGATACAGAAGACACAGAGGGTGAAACTAGTGGGGTAAGGGCAGGGAAGAACGAATACTGGGGTGGTGGAAGGGCATTAGAAGGAAAGGGGTGAGGACAGGGGTGCTCATCCTGGGAAATTCTATACTGAAAGTGGTGAGATGGGGCAGAAGGAAGCACAGCTATTTTTGGGTTGAAGCTATCCCGGGTTGACTTCAGGGAGGGGGGCAGGAACTGCTCAAGTGTGCAGTGAGGGGAGGAAGAAATCTCATTTAATGTTGCATGTGGATGCAAACAACTTGGTGGGGGAGACTGTGCAAGTCATGAGGGAAGGTTCGAGGATGGGCAGGCAGTGTGAGGGGTTGGGGGAGTTGGTGGCATTCTCGGAGGTACACTTGGTACCATGTGCAAGCACAGGGAGGAAGGGTAGGATCAAGGAGTTCAACAACTGACTGAGAGATTGGTGCCACACCAAAAAGGATGGGTTAGTGACTAACTGGGTCAGGGTCTGGGGGAATAGTGACTTGTACACGGGGGACAGGCTACACTTGATCAGGGAGGGAAGGGGAGTATTAAAGGTGAGATTAGCTGGGTGTCCCTCTACTAAGGTGGATTTAAACTAGTGGGGGGGCCGAAAGACTGAGGTTGGTAGAAAGGTCAAGACAGGTGAGCCTAATGAGCTCAACCCCCTAGATATAGGTAAAGGTAAAGGCGTAATAACCCCGGGAGGGGGTGGGCAGAGTGTCTGAGTGTAATACAGAAGGCATCACCACCCAGTAAGAATAAGGAGGAGAAAGGGCAGACTACCAGGAGGGGACGAGGCCAAGGAGAAGAGAGGAGACAAGGAGGGATACAGGTGGAAGGTGGTCTCTCATAAGAAGCCTGAGAAACAAAATTGCAGAGCTTCAGGCACTCTTCAGAGGGGAAGGTGGACATTGCTGCAGTGACAGAGACTTGGGTCACAGAGTACCATGATTGGGACTTGCCAGTCCCGGGGTACAAGATATACAGAGGGACCAGGGTTTGTAAGGGGGTTGCACTCTATGTGAGGAAGGGATCAAATGCACAAGTGGATGAGGGAGAAAGGAGAGACAGAGGCACTTTGAGTGCAGCCTCTGAACTCAAGGTCAGAAATCTGAGGCTGGGAGTGGTGTGCAGGGCCATGAGTCCAATCCAGTGAACTTGGATGTGGGTTGCCAGAGCAGATAAGCAGGCTGTGTAGAAGGGGAGTGTGGTGATAGTGAGGGATTGTAACCTACCAGGGGTTGACTGGAGCACCCAGCCACTAGACTACCAGGAGCAGGAGTCTTCTTGATGCATTCTAAGACGGGCCTCTGACACAATTGGTAAGTGGCCCACAAGGTTTGGTAGCACTCTGGACCTAGTACTGGCAAATGGGAGGCCAGGAGGGAGGTAAGGGTGGAGGACCCACTAGAGCGTAGCAACCACCAAACAGTATGGCTCATTCTCACGCTGGGCAGGGAGACAGAGGCATGGGCACTAAGGTGGTGGACTTTGATAGGTTGGACTTGGGGAGGATGGGAACAATAGCAAGGGAGACTCAGGATATAAGGCCGGGATAGATGCAGAACAAAAGTGGGAAGTCAGAAGACTGGGCTAGCAGGCCACAGTAGCCTGCACCAGGGCCAGGAGATGTGAAGAGCAGGCAAGAAACCATGCTGGCTGAACAAGGAAGTGCTACAAGGGGTGAGGGCAAAGAGGGCTGCATACCCGGAAGTACAGGAGAACAGGAGGGAGAGGAGGACAAAGAGGCTTACAGGGAGCTGGTCAAGGGAGGTGGATGGGAGGTGAAAAAACTAAGGTCTCCAGTGAATTAAGGTTAGCACAGGGGCATAAGAGGGGAAAATTACTTTTAGTGGCCCAGCTGATCGCAAATTCTCTCACTGTAAGCATTACTGAGCAACCACTCCTTGGCTACCGGGCAAAACCACACCACTGGGTTTGTCTTAACGTCGTTGATCAAATATTCACACATGCATGTGGACTTCTACAATGGAGATAGTCATTGATTAAAGTTTCATGCAGCTTTTATAATAGATTTTTGCACTTTATCTTGAAAAATACCAGATTTCCAGCATGAGCCAATCATAAACAGCATAACAAGTTTTCATGCAATGTAACAGAAAAAAAAAACAAGTTTATGCATGAGGATTTTTTTCACTACTTATTCCATTTCCTTTCCCAACACTGCTTGGTACATATGCCTGGGCCAAGCTGACCTGAGAGAGACAATGAGTTTCACTCACACCAGACAACGACAGCTTTATCTTCAATGCTACCACGTACAGTTATTATTATATTTTGCCCAGGCCTATTATTTAGCTGGTACAACCAATTCTGCTCAGTTTTATCTATTTTCTGTTTTTTACAAATGTACTTCAAGTAACCTCAGTATAAATTCTATAACCCTTAAAAGAACAAAACATGAACTGTGAAATTTCTACTTACACTATTATGACTTTGTTACAGCATGGCTTTCAAAGCAAGCATAGCTTCAAGGCATTTAATAGCAAATATAGCTTTAGGATATATAAAATTCCTCACAGTATGTCAAGGAAAGAGGAAGTGCAAGGAACATATTGTAAGGATAAAGCAGGGAGGGGATTGGGTGAAAAGGGGAGCAGCAGTGGGAAATTCTAAATGAGTGCTTCTGCTCCATTTTCACTAAGAGAGGATGGTCCAGTACCAGCATGGGCTGGGGGTAGGGAAGAGGTGGATGGACAAAGTGATCACATGGAAAGGGGTGCTAGAGGGGCTGAGGGCAGTAAGGGTGGACAAGGCACTAGGTCCCGATGGCATCCACCCCAGTGTGCTGAGGGAGATGGCAAAGGTGTTGGCTGAGCCACTGGCAGATCTGTTCAACACCTCCTCGGAAATGGGGTGTGTGCCCAGGACTGGAGGGTAGCCCATGTGGTACTCCTAGAGTGGGCCTAGGGAGGAACCAGGAAATTATCGGCCGGTCAGTCTCACGTCCATAGTGGGTAAGCTTATGGAGGAGATACTGAAGAAGAGGCTTGGTTGCATTCCTAGAGAGAAATGCCTCCAAGATGGGCAGCAACATGGATTCATCTCAGGGACGTCTTGTCAAACTAACCTAATAGAGTATTGGGTAAAGCCAAACACCCCAAGGCACACCTCAACACTTGTCAGTCTCTGCAGGATAGGGTGAGGTGAAATGGCATAAACACTATGGGTGACAACCCAAACGCATACCCCAATGCCTGTCCATCTCTGCAGGGTGGAGGTGTGGTTGGCATGAAGTTCAATATATCACTGCCATTCCTACTCTGCATCTGTCTAACTCCTGCATTTCTATTGCTAATACCAGCAAGCAAACATTCAGCATTGACAAATGCTTTTTTACTATTTCAGTTTCTCCCCCTTGTCCTTTGTTATCTTTACACTTCTCTCTCTCCCCTCCTTTCCTTCCTTATTCCTCCACTCCCCTTTTTTACCTCTTACCCTCCTTGTACATACTAGCCTCCTCCTTTCCCCTCTCTAAATCTTGAAGATATGAATTGTGCTCTCTCTTTTACTTCTCCTAACTCTTCAGTCTATTCTCTATTCCCATCATTTTAATATTCATTCCAGTCTGATTCTCCATATCCTTCTGCTTTTTCTGTCGGGTAATGTGAAAATCAACCCTAGTCAGGGATGTGAACATCAAGCCTAGTCTACCACCTCCTTCACTCTTCATCCCAAAGGGCTGAGTGTCATTCATATCTTACAACAGGGTTTACTCCTAAACCTGGTCAGCTGAGGCTTGGGTGCCTTGCTGACCATCCCAATGTCCTTATCCATTACAGAAACATATCTATCTGCCTGGATTGTTGATTGTAGTGTTGGTGTTTCAGGATATGATGTCTAGAGTCAGAACTGTGGGAAGTCAGGGTGCTAAGTACTTATTTATGCATGTCTGAGTGTCACCTTTGAGGTTATGTCTTGTGACTCTGTTCCTTTCTTCTCATGAGTTTATCCTGTGGATGAGCCGTTCTAATAAAGAATTAGACATATGCCTGTGACTTCTTTAATTATTATCTGTTATTGTTCTCTTTCTTCCACTAAGACATCCTGCTTTTTGAACTTTTCCTTCTTAGCATCAGGCTAATTCTGTTCATTAGAATATGCATATTCTTTCTTATGGCAAAGCTTTACTCTGTAGCCTAGGCAGTGTTTGTGGGATCCTGGTTGGGCAAGATCCTGTTCGACTCCATTGAAGCTGTAATGCATTTGAAAGTAAGAACTGCCATTTGCCTTTACAGAGGCAATGTGCCAAAGAGTTAGTTGTGGGGGGGATTTGTTGTATCCCTTTCACTTACAGTACATGCAGTTGGGGAAAGGGTTCCTGTGTCCACACTCATAGTATACATATTATCCTGCCTCCATCAGGCAGCCACTTATGATACATAGTATCCAGTTTGTTTATGCACAGGTCATTCACCCTCAGTGATAACACACACTACACACATAGATAAAAAGTTGCATTTATACATCTGTGCAGACATGTTTGTTTCTCAATGGACCTACCAGCCTGAAAAAAAGCTTATGATTTGAATTTTGTCCTTTGAGGCCTGAAAGTGTATAATTAGTTAACCTCCTCCAGTACAAGCCATGGTTACAGAAAACTTAAACAGCCTGGTACACAATATCCCAGCACTTGACTGGTGGCATAGTTCAATGTGACCAAGACCCATGGAGGGTGTGGAGTGGGCAGGACAGGGATTGAGAGAGGGTCTATCCTCAGTAATAGGAGACATATGTGGGACAGGAGTGTGGAACAATGAATGTTGTCATTTCTTTCTTCTTTCACTATCAGTATTTTACCTTTGAGGTCCTTTACTTAAATTGTAAACACGAAGATAATATCACTTGTGGTTTTTAAGGTACAGACCCTAATGTTTGGAAACAGTAACCTTGTAAGATATGTAACAAGAACAGAGAAGATACATATGAATATATGAGTCTGCCAGCAGAAACAGGCCTTATGGTCTATCAAATTAGTCTGCTCGAATAAGCAGCTAGCACCCTTATAGTGCAGCTGCTCCCTCCTCTCCCCCCTCTACTTAACCCCCCACACCCTGTCCCATTCCTTTTTAAAACTTCCCACTGTGCTACAGGATACCACTTCTCAGGTAGAGTGTTCCATTTCTCCACCACCCTCTCTGTAAAAGAATGCCTCATCATCTCTCTCTCCGATATCTTCCACCCTCCAGCCTGAGACCGTGCCTCTGGTGTCCTTCCTCTCCTCAGCTTAAATATCTCTTCTGTGCCATTTTGTTAATCCCTTCAAATATTTAAGAATATTACAAATATATTAATATTATAAATGTCTAAGAAGATGTTAAATTATAAATAAAATATGTATTAATAATTTTTGGTCTGTACATGAATTTGCAGTACTTTAACTTATTTAGTTAATTCAGTAATCAATTCCATTGTTTGCATGTAATTGTGTGTGATAACCATCATTCTAACACATGGTGCATTTCTAAGGTATCCAGTCAGAAGAGTGCAACAATATGAGCGTGATAAAACAACATAGGAAAACAGCATGAGCGAGTACAGTGACAGGGAACATTACAGCACTTACTGTACCTGTAACTGTGTTCATTCAGGCTGAGTACTGCAAGTATGCAGCTGTGACTGGAACCAGCATGCTGCCATCATGGCTCAGAGGACAGAGCCACAGTCTGGGAAGGCAGTACAAATCGGAGCATCAGGGGTTCAAGTCCTACCCCTGTGCTGTATGTGTACTGTTTTTTGCTCTTTCATGTACTGTTTAATGTTTTTGTTTGCTCTTGCGCCTGACCCTTGCTGGCCTGATTTTGTTCCCCCTCTCTAAGTGTGGCCTGCCTTGGAGTTCATTATATTTATTACGGGGGTGCGGGGGGCATTCAGTATTGTGTGCCGTGTGGCTTGTGGTGCCAGGGAGCACTGGATAGCAAAGTTGTTTGCCTCACTGTTTCCCCGCAATCTGATCTTTTACCACGTGGTTTTGCTTGCACTGTGTTTGACCGTGCTGTTAAATTTTAGCAGCTATTGACCTGATCCCATTTCTAAGGCAAGGCAAGGCAAATTTTAGTTATATAACACCTATCCGTGGCTCAGAGCACTTAACAAACACAATAATAAAGAGCAGTAAAATGTCCCAACACATAATGGTAAGCACAGAAGATTAAAAACTTTTCAAATAAATATGTTTTAAAAGATGCTTTAAAGGCCTCCACCATGCTAGCAGCCTTAATGTATGGTGGAAGAGAATTCTACAATAATGGTGCAGCCACCCTAAAGGTTCAACCTCCCAATCTTTTAGATGGGAGGGTGGTACAACCAACAGGTCAGCCTCAGTGGAGCGTAGGGAGCAGATAGGAGAGTACAGAATCAGAAGCTCTTTTAAGTAGTCAGGTTCTTGTATGTTAACAAGCCTATCTAGAAGGTGATGCGCTCACTCACAGGCAGCCAGTGCAGAGCACACAGAACTGGAGTGACATGAGCCCTCATAGAGGTACCTGTCAACATCCTGGCCACAGTATTCTGCACTAGCTGCAGTCACTGCATCAAACCTCCAGACTGCCCTAGGTAAAGGGTATTACAGTAGTCGAGTCAGCTAGTAACAAAGGCATGGATAACTGTAGCCAGGTCAATAGGAGTCAAAAATGGGCAGATCCTGGCAATATTCCAGAGATGGAAAAAACGTCCCTAATAACTGACAAGACCTGTTTTCCAAGTTCAAGAAGATCATCAAGAATAACACCAAGATCCTTAACTGCACTAATCACTAACAGGGGACAACCATCAACCACTAAGGCGGGCAGTTCCCCATCAGTGAAAATAACCCCATGACCCGGCTCGATCAACATAACCTCTGTCTTGCCGGGGTTGAGACATACCCAGTTTGTGGACATACAGTCATTTATCTCAGCTAAACACAGATACAGCATATCAGGGGTGGAAAGGTCACCAAGGGCACAGGACAGGTACAACTGGTTATCATCTGCATAATAGTAAAACCCCAGATTGTACTGCCTAATGATCTCTCCAGTGGCAGCATATACATGGAGAACAATAGGGATGCCAGAATAGAACCTTGCAGAACACCACAAGGCAGTGCAAAAGAACCCGATGAAAAATTTCCTAGTACAACGCGCTGTGATCTTCCAGTTAAATATGAGTGAAACCAGCCCAAAAACTGCTCCAGTAGTGCCCACATAATTCTGCAAATGGTCCAGCAGCACCCTGTGATATACTGTGTCAAATGCTGAAGGTAGGTCCAAGAGCACCAAGGTGGTATAGTGCCCTTGGTCCCTTGCTATGAAGAGAACATGTACCATCCGAACCAAAGTTGTCTCAATGTGCCGGGGCTGAAAACCTGGCTGGAGAGGTTCATAGATGGACAGTGTCTCCAGGCATTCAACCAACTGATCAACCACCACCTTCTCAATAAGCTTCCCCAGAAACAGAAGATTAGAGATAGGCTTATAGTCTGAAAGAACATCAGGGTCAATAGATGTTTTTCTAACCATTAAGGAGGGGTCTCATTACAGCCTATTTCAGAGACACAGGAACCCCCCCTTCACTTAATGACCCATTAGCAATCCCCACGAACACTGGACTGAGGAAACCCAAGCAGCTGATGACAAGCCACGTCAGACCGGGTCCAGGGCACAGCGGTGGGACACATGTTGGTAAGCACCTGGTGAACCTCATCTGCCAACACCAGCTGAAACTCAGTCCAACTCGGCAAACTATCAACACTAGCAGATCAATCACCCCCAGTAGAAAAAGGACCAAAGGAGGTAATACATGCCCTGATAGAGGCCATCTTGTCAGAAAAGAACTGCCAAACTGCTCACACTTTTCTGCAGAAAATGCTGTCCCAGAATGTAGACAAGAGGGATTTAACTAACTGTCAACAGTGCAGAACAGCCCAGCTGGATAGTTTCTTGCAGCAGCAATTGATCAAGACAAAAATTCAGTCATCTTAAGATCAGTTGCCCACTGATACTCCAAATAATGCAGCCTCAGCACCAACCTGTCCTCCTCAGAGGATGACCTCTCCAGGTATGCTCTAACCTATGCCCTTAGTGTTCAACCAGCACAGTCTCACCACAGTACCATAGTGAGCAATGCCGAAGTCAGGGGTGAAATGCAGTAGGTGCAATCAGGTTCAGCCCTTGGTCAAGGCTATATTATAGCCTCAACCCCAGCTCCTGAACCCTGAGCACAGGCTAGCATCAAACTCGAGACAACCAGTGACCACCAGGGTTGGTAAGGCTACAATGTATTCTTTGGATGACACCAGATTGTCTCTAGAGTTAAATTGCAGGGGCCTGCACTGGCACTCAACGCATAATGATATTCCAACTTACAGGCAACCTTGACCCATAATAAGTCAAGTCCGAGTGAGAAGACCAGGTCAAGAGTGTGGTCACATATGTGTCCTGGAATCCCACCAGCACAGGGCAGCGTTATTGCCCAACAAGTCTCAGTGATGCAAACAAGGTCAGCTGAGGAATAGGTGACAAAAGTTCCATCACCACTGTCTTATTCCTCATTGACCTTGTGTTACAAGGAATGTCCCAAAGGGGACAAGCCAAGCAGTTGGGGCACACCTGCTGCCTGATGACATCTGGCAGAGCCCTTAGGGAGGGGCACCATGTATGATGGTCCTTTGTCCTGGTGCCTCCTCTTCCCTGGGTGTCTCCTGGTCTGCACTACACTGATCCTAACCCATGTCAACAAATTAGGGACCATCACTGCGGAAGGTGCTCTGCCTCTTTAGGACTCCCGGCCCCCAACAGTGGCTGAGTACCCCTGCCAGCAAAAGCAATGGGAACCACAAAAAGGCATAGCACTCTAAATGGGCAAAGACATTTTTAATGTTTTTTCTGACCAAAATTTCCAGGACAGTCATAGGTTGAAATGCATTTATAAGTAAGTCAGGATAAGGGCAGGTAATATTTAAAACTTTTTTGCATACATTAAAATATTTCAACCCAAAAGTCAGTGAAAAAGCAATATATTAACACATGTAACAGAACAGAGAAAAATAAAAAAAATGCAAGTAGTCAATGAAAACATTGTGGAAAACAGAAAATTAGGCTATTTGAGTCTTTATTCTTCTCTGGTGTATATTTTTGTTTGTAAAGTTCCATATATTTATGAACAATTTACAGCAAAATTCTACCATTACATACCACCCCCACAGAGGAAGTTCATGAGCCAACAGATCAACACAATTACTCATCAAAAATACCCGACACACAGAATAAAATTAACTCAGACCTATGATCCAAAACACCATGCTGTATACACTATGCACAATACACTATATACTTTATACACCTTGCTTATGTCAGACCCAACCTCTCCAACAAATGTACATTGTACAACAGGCACAAGTGCAGCAATTGTTGCTTAATTTTTTTTTAAAGCCTTGTTCACCTTTTAGCTGAATCCATGAGATGAGAAGGTGGGCAGTGAGCTACAGTGACTCACTCGAGCAGGTGTGCATAGTACTCCTCATGCAGGCACACCAAGGCCCTGAAGAACACTGACCAGGGACGAGGGAGACCACAGGTGACAGTGTGGCTGAATTCAGCAGATGAGAATGTGGGTGTGGGTGTGGGCCCACAGTGACTCACGTGAACAGCTGTGTGCTGTACTCCTCATGCAGACCCACCAGGGCCCTGAAGAAGATTGACCAGGACCTGGGAGACCACAGGTGATGGTGTAGCTGAATCCACCAGACAAGAATTGTCCAGGACCTAGGAGACCACAAGTGATGATGTAGAAGAATCCATCAGACAACAATGTGGGCCAGCCTACAATGACTTCTCTAGCAGGTGTGCACACCACTTCTCATGCAGACCCACCAGGGCCCTGAAGGAGACTGATTAGGGACCTGGGAGACCACAGGTGATGGTGTGCCTGAATCTACCAGACAAGAACCCATGTGCTTGCCTAGAATGACTCACTCAAGCAGGTGTGCACAATACTCCTCATGCAGACCCACCAGGGCCTGAGGAACACTGATCAGGCACCTAGGAGACCACAGGTGATGATGTAGCTGAATTCACTAGATGACAATGTGGGTGCAGGCCCACAGTGACTCACTCGAGTAGGTGTGTGCAGTACTTCTCCTGAGGACCCCCCACGGCCTTGAAGAAGACTGACCAGGGACCTGGGAGACAACAGGTGATGGTATACTTGAATTCACCATGAAGAACCTGTATGCCAGCCTACAGTGACTTATTCAAGCAGGTGTGAGCTGTATTTCCCATGCCTTCCACCAGGGCCATGAGGAAGACTGATCAGGGACCTGGGAGACCACAGGTGGTGGCATAGTTGAATCCACCAGATGAGAACCCAGGCACTCAAGCAGGTGTGTGCAGTACTCCTCATGCAGACCCAACAGGGCCCTGAAGAAGACTGACCAGGGGATGCAAATGAAATGGAGGCATGCACATCCACTGGGCTACAATCACAGTCTTTCCTAGGGCCTGGCATCATTCCCTCTCCCTCCCCATCAGCTATCTCAACTGGCGTGAATCACAGCATGGCAGCTATTTCTGTGTCCATGGACAGTAATTAGTTTTGACATGGGGCAATAGGACTGGAAGCACAGGAGACACAAACATAAAGAAAATGAACAAAATAACTTAAAAAGCCAGAATAAGCCAACCCACTTTTTAAAAGTGGGGCAAAGCTTAATAATTTTTATAGATGTTAAATGGTAAGTTATTGTTTGAAATAATGACATGCGCCGGTGAATGTAGCAAAAAATGGGCACAATTGCACTACAGGATAATAATCATTCTGGGACAATCAGTGATTGGCCATCCTGTGGCTAAATCACAAAGTGCATTTAGGCAGCTAATGTCCACTTGCTTACCGCACATTCAGCACTGTGCTGCTGCACCACAGCCTTTATGATGAGAGTCATGCCGCGGGGTACCAGTCAACTTTGATTTACCCACCTCTGTATTTGTTGTTCTATCTCTTTTACTTCTACTGACTCTTCAGTCTATCCTCCATTTCCCACCATTTTAACATCCACTCCAATCTGATTCTCATTATCCTTCTGCTTTTTTCTTTCAGGTGATGTGGAAATCAACCCTAGTCAGGTGATATGGAAGTCAACCCTAGTTTCCTGCCTTCCCGCCCTCCCTCCACTCTTTATCCCAAATAGCTGAGTGTCATTCATCTTACATCAAGGGTCTGCTTCCTAAGCTTGATTAGCTTAGCCTTGGGTCTTGCTTGACCATCCCAATGTGCTTGTCATGACAGAAACATGTCTGTGTGTCTGGATTGTTAATTCTAGTGTTGGTGTTTTAGAATATGATGTATAGAGGCAGGACTGTGGGAAGTAAGGGGTTAAGTACTTATTTATGCAAACTGTCACCTTTGAGGCTATGTCTTGTGACTTTCTTCCTTTTCTCATGAGTTTATCCAGTGCAGGGTAATTTTCCCTGTCTTCTTTCCTGTTGTGCATTCTATTTTTCTAAAGCCAATTCTGATTCCTTCCCAGATATTCTTTTCTCCCTTTCTACTCTATCTGCTTCTGGTGAACTTCTGCTACTTGGTTACTTAAATGTTAATCATCTCTCCTCTTTGGTAATGTATCATCCACGCAACTGATTCTGTAAACCTAATGCAACTAATACAGTATATAAGACTATCAACAGTAGCCCTCTTTCTTCCAATCATTTCTATGTGGTTTCAGTGATCATCATATGTTTTACAGTATACACAAACTCTGTCACCCCAAAGCCACCATGAACATTGTTTTCTGTCATTCAAGTTTCACAGCCTTACTGCCCTAGTCAATGATTTTCACTACACAGACTTTTCATCCTCCAAACAAGGTACTCTAGGAGCCCTACTAGACCTGGTGTTCACATACAGTGAGTAGTTCCAAAATATTATAGTCCAGGAACTGCTGGGGTCATGTGACCATAAGACAGTGAGGTTTGAGGCCCAACTGAAAGCCAAAAAGGGGTCATGCTTGATGTAGCTGGGAGGAAACAAGAGGGCCGACTGAGGCAGATGCCTTTTGTTAGAGCACTATGTGGACAATAATTAAACTGAAAAATTAGAAGCCTAAACGTGACAGGACATAAGTGCTAACTGGCAGAAGTTAGCAATGTTTCTAGTAAAAGAAATGATAAACTTGCCTCCAAATGAACCATATTTAACTGTACCTTAATAAACACTGATGTGAAAAACTGTGTTTTCAATTGTTTTCTTTTTATGAACAACATTCTGAACAGTTCTTTTCCTGGAACCAGTAATTTGGAGCGTTTACTATGTCACGGTTTGAGTACAGCTTGCTAAACATGAGCTATTGTCCTATCAGAACCATGCTTAGCGTACTTTCCTCAAACTGTGACATAGTTAAAACTCCAGATTGCTGGTTCTGTGAAGAGAACTGCAACAGAATGCTGCCCATAAAAACAAAACGATGCAAAATACAGTTTGTTTTTTTGTATCACATTTTATTCAGGTGCAGTTACATATGGATCATTTAGGCTTATGGATATCCTTTCTGTAAACTAGAACATTATAAACAGCTACCAGTTAGAAATTATTTCCTGTCCTATATGGCCTTCAAAACCAGTCTGAAAATGACAGATTATAGACTTAGCACATCCTGTAAAAATGCAAGCCTCCAAAAATCCAACTGCTGGAAAAACAGTTCCATCCAACAACCAGCCCTTGCAGTTGGGACAAAAGTGCAGCCAGAAGGGGAGCTCTGGTTAGCACCCCTGTTTCGTAGGTACTTCTTTGGTGACTAGAAATCCCCCTAGACCAACCTCAGTTACTTCAACAGAAAGTAAAGATAACGACCAACCTTTTGTTACTACAATTGTCTCCTCACCTTCCTTTACTGTATCTATGAGTGCAAAATCCCTAGAATTTGATGGGTCAATGATTGCTCCTCTGAGAATGGTGGCTAGCCCGTGTAGCATTCACAGCATGTATTCAGTGGCTGCAGCTGCAGAAGTTCTGAGGATGGTGTCAATAGAGACATTGAAATGTCAATGGGCACGTGGGTGTATGGCTAGCCAGAAAGGCGGTCCATGGGAAGCTGACATTTACAAAGTCTAAATACCACTTATGAGACCACTTTAGCCTGTACTATGAACTTTTATTTGAGAGTTCTTTACGAGAGTTCCTGAGCCTATGTTTACTGCACCTTGGAAAAATGGAAATAAAATATTTATTCAAAATATCTTAAAGAAACTGAGGAGTCTGACCTTTCACATTACTGCAGATGTGTGTTTTGGAATCTGAATTTGTTTACCCAGTAGGTGCACCCACTTTTCTCATGCATGCTTTTTGGAAGAAGTCATTCCAAATACGAGCCATTATTTACTGTGCTTTTATATCTACATGTAACCCCCCTGTTACCGGGTTACTAGAATCCCAGTAAGACCTAGTGGTAGGCAGGGAAGGCAGCTTGTGAAACTCCAGTTAAATGGATTTCACACTGTCTCTCTGTTCTCAGTCTCAGCTGAGACTGAGGATGACATCACCATAGAACTATCCAGCTGCATGAGCCACATTGGAATCTCCAGATGGGAGTTAGGTTAGAATGTTGGGAGTTTTGAGGCAGAGTTATGTGAGCAGTGAAGAAGAGAGGCACAGCAATCTGTGCACAGGCTCTGGAGCCTAAGCTCTGATATAGAGCTGCACTTCTAGGGAAAGGTGTGTGTTTCCACCTAAAGGGAACACAGTAAGCTGTTCTTGAAGTGGTGGAGACTGCTGATACTGGTCTCTGTGCCCCATCCCTCAGGGATGGGGTGAAGAGGTTGCCTGTTATTCAGGGTCAACCCCTGGTTCCTGCTAGAGAAGAAGCTGCCTATTTTCTGAAATGTGTTGTGGCACAAGAAGCTGTCAAGATTGCCTGTGGGGCACCTGTAACCAAAAGGTGAGTTCTGCTCTTGTCAAAGGGCCTATGTTTCACTTGAACTGTGTTAAAGTAGGGATTGGACTGCTGAATTAGTGGGAGGCCTAAGAAGTAAACGCTTAGCCAAAGTAAAAGTATGTTTAAGTCCAGCACAAGGGAAAGTCAAGACATGTGGGGAGATGTGCTATACGTCTACCCTTTAATCTACATTGCCAAGCTTTCAAAAAGAGTTGTTTAATGTCCAGAGAAATGGCCGGGTATGGATTGTGGGAGCTGGAGGTGGGAGAAACCCCCATATTTAGTAACCACGTCCACCTCTAAAGGGTCAGTGATTTTGCAATCAGGGAAGCGCGAGGATGACTAGATCACAGGACATATGTTTTATAATCAATGGGATGGTGACTGCCAATCAAGAAGGAAGGACCACTAGACAACCAGGGACATATTTTTATTATCAAAGGAAAGTGATCAGAGATCTGGGGAGGGAGGGAGGATGACTAAACCATCAGGAAGCTGTTTTATTTTAACAACGAGATGGTGACCGGGGGACCACTAGCCACCATGGACTGTTCATTCTTTATTTCTGGGGTGGGTGATCTGTTATGGGGCCGTGCTACACTCACTGCAGCCTATGCAAATCAGCCCATAATGGGCATGCAAATGACCACCTAATGCCTTGCATGCCTAATGGGTTCATTTGCATGGCTTCCTTTGTGAATAGGAAATAAAGCCCCTACACTATTCATTGTGGGACAATACTCCTGGCTGTATATCAGGGGCACGACTGGGGTAGTGCTGGTGGTACTGGGGTTACTGCTGTCTCGAACTAGTCCTACTCACAGTCAGATAGCACAGTGCACTATTCAACTGTGAATAGCACTTTGGACACCTGGGCAATCACAAGGCGCAACACAAAATTTTGTATTGCCTTTGAGATTTTTTTTGTGGATCAGGGCCCAGGTCAATATTCATTCAACATAAAACGTGGTCTGTACCTTCATTTTAAAGAGCTAGTCTACTGCTTGGAACAAATAGTCCTTTTAAGATGCAGTCAGCTATCACTTCCAGTATCTGAAGTATTTTTTATTTTCTGCTTGCTAATTAGAAGAGTTTCCACCTGGCAGTACTGGGGTGATGCGTAGCACTTGGTCTGCGGGAAAAAAAGCCAGTTCTGTTCCTCCCACTACATCATCAGAAATGAGGCCAAACACTTTGAGGCACCACAATCCTTGCAGCCTGAGCAGTGACTTTTACAAGCTACCAATCAAAATGCAGGAAATTGTGACATCGCTAGTAACCAGGGAGAGCTAGTCCATGCTGCTTCATGTGACAGTGAAACCTGGCAGTGAGAAATGGTTATCATTGGTTACTAGTGATGTCATAGTCAGTGTGGTTTCAGTATTGATGTAGCTTCCACATAGCACTCCAGTACTGCCTGGTGGAAAATCTTCTAATTAACAAATAGAAAAGAATAAATACTTGTGGTATAAGAAGTGATAGCTGACTACATTTGAAAGTAACAATTAATTGCAGGCAGTTTCCAGGCAGTACACTAGCTCTTTAAGTATAATATAAAGGAAAATAGGTTAAGATTCTGTAGAAAAAACGGTTTAATAATATGACAGCTTGCAAGGACAAGCTGTTAGTAAGTTCACAGGAAATGATCTATCTTGTAAAGTTTTTTGAGCCAGTGCTAAAGTTGAATAAGCACATAGTTTCATTAGTTTGCAGTCTAAATTCCTAACAGTAAATGACAAGAGACAAGACACAATGAATAAAGGGACATAGTCTGAGGCAATGTAAGAGTTGAGTATAGCAGTTTAGCCTGGCAGTATAGCCTAGAGGTTAGAGTAACAAGCTGTGACTGAACTTGCTCCAGCAGACCTGGGTTTGATTTCCACAACCTCCACTGGGATACTGTGTGACTAAGCAAATCACTGCTTAACCTCCCCAGTGCTCCTGGGTCCCCCTGAAAACAGGCACTTGTGCCTGAGTGAGCCTACCTGGTTACCAAAGAATAACACAAAGAAAAAAGCTTATACTGTTGCAACAGTGATGTATTTATAGCGACTCACTGTTGTCGACACTGACAGGGTGACCGTGATTTCTGGTCACCGGCTGTCAGGTTGACTTTAGCCCCCCCCAACAGTTTTTCCTCTTTCCCCCTGACATGCACATCCTCCCCAGAGTTATTTACATGTATATAAAGTTCAGGGGGAAAAGTCTGGTGCTTTGTCATCAGGCACTGTAAAGCCAGCAGCGGATTTCCTGTGCCCATGTTGGTGTTGACAAAAATGTTGTTGCACCAACATGGTGGAACCAGAAAAAAGTAACCACTGGCTGCCTTGTTCAGTCTGTTAAGCAAGTTGTACCCTGCTAACAAAAGTGACTTGGTGACTGAAGGAGGGTAACAGGACAAGCTGACACAGTAGATGACAGGTGATGGTCTGACAGGAGATATAAACATCTATATCTTTTTAAAAAGTAGCAGCATGCACACACAGACTATCTTGGACCCTTCCACCCATCCTTTTGTACTGATTTTTTTTGTTTTTGTTTTTTCATAAGCCAACTTTGTTGCTTGCATTGTCAGCGATGGACCCCACAGTTCTGACAATTTGTTTTGCTCAAGTTAGACTGCACATGCCCACAATTGTTTTATTTATTTTCCTTTTATCTTTTTATTTTATTTTTTGTAGTACAGTGCCATGAAAACAAAACTGGTAATTATGTAGAAGGAATGAGGAAGCACTATGAAAGAGCATGTACACACAGAGAGTACTGCATAATGGATGGAGTTTCCCACGCACCCTTTAGAACTGATTTTTGTTTTTTGTTAAGCCAGCTTTATTGTTCATGTTGCCAGTGAGGGGCTCCTACAGTTTTTAACTCAGTTAAGATGCACATGCACACTACCTATTTTTTATTTTTGTAGTACAACACCTTGAAAACTAAAGTAGTAAGTATGTAGACAGACTGAGGTAGCACTGTAGTTTGTAATAGAGAATGCCCACTTTTATGTAGTGTTTTTATTTTTTTCTTTCATGCATGATGATCAATTCAAAAGCAGCAGATCAGTCAGAACTCAGAATGGGGTTCGATATTCTCCAATATAGAAACTTGGCATAGGATACATAACTGGAAGACAGCTACCAGAAATCAATACAGTAATTTACAACTTTAAGTTAACTTAACAAAAAAAAAGATTGAATAAAAATGTGTGAGTATGAAATTATTTCATATGTCCCACAGATTGAGAGAGTAGCCCCTAGCTTTTGTAGTCTTGCTACACAGCATTCAGTGGAAGAAATAAAATGGTGACTGGCATGAGACAGGACATGAATGACATGACAGACAGGCTGAAGCAACATTCCCTTTCACCCAGTAGTACTGTTCTTCAACATCATTGCCAAGAGGCTCATCATCACTACTGCAGTGCTTTGGGAAGTGAGTATTCTGCAAATACACCATAGTTTAGTTAAATAAAAGTTAGAATTTCAAGATTTTCTGGAAGGAGTTTTTTCTTCCTATTACTAGTGATATAGCCAGCAGTGCTACATATTCTTTCTGAACAGACACTCCTTGGTGGGCAACTTAAATAATAATGGGCCACTTTTTGTAATGATGGCCAGACCACACCCTTTTCATGCCAATACTGAAGTGGGTCTTCATGCACATTTATCTTTCTGGGATTCTTTAAGAATTCATCCATCACACTGCTTGCTGAGTAGCTTGTAATGGGAGAAGTAACAGCACTGTCTTTCTCTATATTATCCAGTCCTACCCAAAATGTTGTCCATGGAGGCACCATACAAATTACCCATGGGTTCTAATTCAAAATCTATTGTCATTTTTAGAGCAACTTTATTAATTAGCAGTCCTTTATAATGGTTGAGGCCTATGCAACCAGATTGGTGAAGACCTGGCAAACAGGTTTTGAAATGTGGATCTAACATTGTTGCTATCATATAATGTTCAGATTCCAAAATTGTGACAATCCTGTGGTCCGTTTCCAAACACAAAGACAGTTTTTCAGCAAAAGTGACACCTGTGCTTGCA
Organism: Neoceratodus forsteri; assembly: GCA_016271365.2. NCBI lineage: Eukaryota > Metazoa > Chordata > Ceratodontiformes > Ceratodontidae > Neoceratodus > Neoceratodus forsteri. The sequence continues at coordinate 1,137,606,374 of CM057452.1, forward strand.
CCTTGCTCATCAAATGATTCTTGGAATCTTTCCAGTATCTGCATGAGAAGACTTATCAATGAAATTACTTGACTTATCGTTGCGCTGTCAGCACTCACTTCACGTGTTGCTTCCTCAAATGGCTGTAGCAACTGACATAAATATGATACAAGATTCCACAGCCCAGAGGTGAGTGTAACATCCCCTTTCCCCACTGCATGGTTCATGGAGTACTGGTACACTGCTTTGCATTGTTCCTGGAGCCTCTGTAACATGTAAAAGGTGGAGTTCCATCTAGCAGCAGCTTCTTGTTTTAGCTAGTAAATTGGTAAGTTATTGTGTTTTGTCAGTTCTCACAAAATTGTACAAGCCTTTGCAGAGTGCCTAAAGAGACCACTTATCTCACCTGCAGCACCCAGCATACTTCTGTATACTTCTTCTTCACTGAGAAAGTCCTGTGCCACTAGACTGAGTGTATGTGCAAATCATGGTAATGCACCTGGGAAACAAAACACAGGGGAAGAGTACACAATGGGGGGTAGTAACAACAACAGAAATGAAAGGACCTGGGGTAATGATATCAGATTACTTAAAGGTTAGCAATCAATGTGAGAAGGCAGTAGGGATGGCTGGAGGATATTGGGATGTATATGGAGAGCATCTCCAGTAGAAAACAAAAGTTGTTATTCCTCTGTACAGACAGTTGGTGAGATACCACCTAGTACTGTGTCCAGTTCTGGAGACCCCATCTCTGCAAGGACATAGACAGGATAGAGGCAGTCCAGAGGAGGCAAGTAAAATGGTGCAGGGTCTGCAGAGAAGCCATATGAGGAGAGACTAAAGAAGCTTAATATGTATACCCTTGAGGAAGGAGAGGTGGGACATGATAGAAACTTTTAAGTACCTCAAGGAATCAACAAAGTCCAAGAGGGGCATCTTTCAGAAAAGAGATGTGCAAGAACAAGGGGACACAATTTGAAGATAGAAGAGGGACGGCTCAGGGGCAATGTAAGGAAGTATTTTTTCACAGAGAGGGTGGTGGACACATGGAACATCCTTCCTAAGGAGGTTATGGGGTCAAAAACTGTGGGGGAATTCAAGAATGCATGGGATGGACATAAGACAATCCTTGTGGGGGGGTAGGAAGAAATAGGTTGTTGCTTAACTAAGATCTGCAGCTTATCCAGCATGCAGGGAAATGGGCAGACTAGGTGGGCCAAGCGGTCCTTATCTGCTGTCAAAGTCTATGTTTCTATGTTTCTAAATGCAGAAACCCACCATCCTCTGACTCCTCAAAGAAAACTTTAAAAATAATAATTAGGTACAATTCTGCTTGCATTCCAAGAAAAAAGAAAGCAGCAGCAATGGCAAACAAGGTGCTGGGATGCATATCTAGGGGGATCAGTATTAGGAGAGGGGAGGTTATACTGCCCTTATACAGGTCCATAGTAAGGCTGCATCTAGAGTATGGAGTTCAGTACTGGTGCCCACATCTCAAAAAGGACATTTACCTGCTGGAGAAAGTCCAGAGTAGGGCTACAAAGATGATAGTGGGTCAACAGGGTAAGGCATTGAGGAGAGGTTGAGGCACTAAACATATACTCTCTGAAAGACAGAGAGAGAGAGAGAGAGAGACAGGATACATGATTGGGACCTTCAAGTACTTGAAAGGAATAAATAAGGTTGATAAGGAGAGTTCTTTAAGCTGAGTGGCAACCATGACACTGGGGCACAGTCTTAAGCTTGAGGGTGGGAGGTTTAGGAAGGAGGTCAGGAAGCACTTCTTCACAGAGAGGTGGTGGACTCTTGGAATGCACTGCTGGAAGAGACCATCTTGTTGAAGACAGTGGGCAGCTTTAAGAGAGACTGGGATAGGCATGGGAAAGTAAGGATCATGGGTAGGAAGGATGGGAGGAGTGGGAGGGAGGGCAGGGACATTAGCTCAAGCTGTGGACCCTGCAATACGAAGCAGACTTGATAGACCAAATGGCCTTCATCTACTGGCTTCTTGTATGTTCATATATTTTATATATTTCTCCTTCCATAATGTATTACTAAAGAAATGTGTACAGATCATTTTAAGTCCATCTGCCCTATAGCTTACTCCTCCTTCAAGTCATAATCCTCTGTTGTGACATCACAATCTGTTGCCATGGGAGTAACTTGATGTCACAAGCAGTGCTCTGACTTCAGGTAGGAAGAAAGCAGCAGGAATAGATGAACTCTTCTGGAGCAAAGATCCTGTTTTCATGCAGATGTCCTCACTACTAAATAAAGGGGAGGAGGAATACAGAACTAATGGGAAATTCAAGCTGGACAGTGCCTAAATAGTATGTTTTGTTAAAGTTCTCCTGAACACGTCAACAGCTCTTTAATGCTGTCATAATATTAGCTCAATTAATCAATCTTTATTGATCAGCTCATCTGAGCCTTTACAATTATTATTTACACACTTCTTTTAAAAGCACCAGTGTAGATTGCACATATTCTCAGACATTCAATTGGTTACATCAGTTAAAAGACAAACACATTGGGTGGGATATTCAAAGGTTTGCACCATGCACAACCCACCATTGTGCCTCGGCATGATATTCAAAGGAAATGCGGTGCAAGCGCAACTCCCAATGTCAGGCGCATCAGTAATGTATGCAGCGCAAGTGCGGGGGGTGTGCGGCATATATGCAGGCAAAACTCCACCTTCGCGCCCACGGAGATGCAAAGTTATGCCTGTAAAAACAGGGAACAAGTCGGGGACACCCTCAGGAGGGCTGCCATATTGCAGGGCGCAACACAGCAGCCACCTGCCATGGGTGGCCACCCGACCTCCTGAAGCACTGACCCCATGCCCCCTGCCCAGGGAGCTGTGTGCCCCTCACCTCATCACCCGATCGTGGTGGTCAGTGGACTGCTCCCTATCGCCGATCAAAAATTACAAGATCAAATGAAAGGTTTCCACTTCCTAATTCTTTTGGTAATATAAATATAATTTGCAAGATAGAACAATCAGTCAACAGCAAAATAAAGCCCAAAATATGGAGGCTCGTTTTGATAATAAGCGAAAATCATCTGGGATTTTTACCAGATTGTTCCAAGCTGTATTAACCACTCCACACCCCTGCAGCAAACCAATAACAGGCCATCTCAAAAAGATTGGAGTAGGTACACAGACATCAAGCACAGATGTAGATTCCAAGACTCCATGCTCAAGTACTTTATCCAACAGAGTTACCCTTGTGCCAACCTATGTAACCTGCTCAGACATGTGAGTTCTAGAAAAACCACTAGGGGCACCATGCAGCGCATGCTGCTCCATGCTCCACTGTTCCACTCCAGAACCGACCACTCCCACCAGCCACACTTGAGGCACATAGGATAGGACCCTGTACTGCAAGCCAGTCTCCTCAATATGGGTAATTTTATCCTACAATATGATACCCGGCAGCCCACAGCCAAGCTAAATCTGCGACATCCCACTCCACACTCTAATGTGGCCACCACTGGGTGCCGTCATAGATGCCATGCAGCCACACCACACTATACACCTCCAGACCATCCTCAGGTCCACCCCACAGTAACTAAACTGCATCACACATCCATGGCCTTAGCAAGCCAGTGCAGATCTCAATTATCCATGATTACAACAGTCTTCTGAAATGAATTTGATGTCTTCTAACCAAGAACTCCTGTGTCCCGGTTTAAGATCTGATAAAGTATCCCCAAAAAGCAAACATACAATATTCATTAACACAGTTATTAAAGAATATATACATATATGGAGACAATAGTAATATATATATCTCAGGTCCACAAGTTTCAAATTGTCCAAGGCACAGTCTAATAATCTAAGCATCACTTCTCGAATTCCCCTATTTTTAAAGTTCATTTACACTGAAAGTGTCCACTCAGTACGGCTCTCTTGTCTCTGCTTTCTTTTCCCTTTGGTGAATCTTGTGAAAGTATAAAAATATATTAAAAGCAGTACCTCTGAATATGAGACTTTCATAATACAATCACCTCAAATCACTCAACAGTAGTCTGAAGTCTAAATCTATATCCAGAACAGGAACCGTTCATAGCACCATTCTCCCCTTACTAGGGTCTTTTAGGATTGAGGAGAAAGAAACCAAGCCACGTTTCTTTTCACAGATCTGAAGAGGCAGCCATCCCAAGTGGCTCATCAATCTGCCAAATTCATTCCTCCATTATCCTTAGTTCTCCGACTCCTGAACTATATGGCTGTGGGCCTCTGGAGAAACAAAAAGGAGATACACACACGAGTGAGCATAGTAAATTTTAAACAGTTATTAATCTACCCCCTCCCAGTCCCGGCATGGTGCCATACCTTTTAAAATAATGTACAAGCATATCAGCACTTACAGTGCAATTAAATCATCTGTGTCTTCTGCCATCATCAACTCCTCTTGGAAATCTTCCTTGATATGGAAACAAATCATGTCCGCTTCTGGTCAAAATAGAGCCAAAAACACTCCCTTCAAAACTAGCTGTGGTAATTACTCATAGCAGCCAATTCAGGGCAGAAGTGTTTTTTTTTTTTTCTGGTATTTTCTCTTTTTTAAAACTCAAGAAGCATTCACCGTGACACTCCCGACCAAACTTTGCCAGGATGACAGCACAATGGTAATCGGCGGTCAGTTACTATGAAGGGACACCACAGATTTTGGCCAATTCAATAAATACTAAGTATGAAATACATTTTAAAATAAACATTAGCAGTAGTACAAAAAGAAAATCTCCTTGACAGGATAAAGAGGAGCACACAAGAGCGGAGCTGCACTGTAGCCAACTTGCTGCTCCAACCCACTCAATCAGCTTATTTAATCCACATTTTTGTATGTTAATTCCTAATGTTAGCTCTGTTGTCTGCAACCACAATTCTTGGGTAAAGGCTATTAGGGAAAACCATTCTGAGAACCACTTCTTTAGCCCTGTAAAATGTTCACACCAGTGTGATTTTCTTTGTTGAAACTTGCACTACAGAGGGCACCTGTTTTTGAGGATTGTATTGGTTGTCTGGTGGTGCCAGAGGACGTTGCTGAGGAAAATGATACCCAGTGGGTGGTGATAGTCATGTAGTCCGCTGTTTGACCACTCATCCACATATCTGTTGTTATATCTACTTCTTCAATAGCCAATGACTGCAAGGCCCTGTTTTCCTTCTGGCATAGTTCCCTATAAAGAGTTTGCACAACTTTTCTGGAGCAATATGTCCATGACTACAGCTGATACCAAGAGGCAGCACATTTTATCACCTCCCGAAACCAAACAGAATCAGCAATAGATAATGGGTGCATGTCCGGTGCAATCATTGCAGATATTGTTTTTATTTAACTGCTTAGCAGTTGGATGGATTTGGTCATATTTAGTTCCCCGTTCAAAAACCTGCTGCATTGTTAACTGTTTCTGAGGTGCGACTGGCACACTAAAAAAGGCTGTATGAGACAGAGAAGAACTCATTCTGTTTTCAGTTGATGAGTGCAGATAAACGGGGTGATGCAGTTAAAGTTCTGCTCAGCGTATGAGGTTTACATGAAACATAGAATTTGGCGGCGAATAGGACCGCTTGGCCCACCCAGTCTGCCCATTTCCCTACCCGACGGATGGCTGCAGATCCTAGTTAACCAACAGCCTACTTCTTCCTACCCCACCCCCTAGAATTGCCTTATGACTGTCCCATGCATGCTTAGATTCCACCACTGTTTTGACTCCACAGCCTCCTCTGGAAGACCGTTCCACTACATCCACAACCCTCTCTGTGAAAAAATACTTCCTTAAATTACCTCTGAAGCCACTCTTCTATCTTCAAACTAGGCCCCTTGTTCTTGCACACCTCTTTTTGAAAGATGCTACCCTTCGACTTTGTTGATTCCTTGAGGTACTTGAAAGTTTTCTATCATGTCCCCCTCTCTCTCCTTTCCTCAAGGCTATACATATTAAGCTCCTTAAGTCTCTCTTCATATGTCTTCTGGTGCAGACCCTGCACCATTTAGTTGCCCTCGTCTGGACAGCTTCCATCCTGTCTATGTCTTTGCGGAGACTGGGTCTCCAGAACTGCCGCAGTACTCAGATGTGGTCTCCCAGCTGTCTGTACAGAGGAATAATAACTTGATTTCTACTGGTGATGCCTCTCCCTATGCATCCCAGTATTCCCCCAGCCCTCTTTGCTGCCCTCTCACATTGCTTGCCCACCTTTAGTTCATCTGATTTGACTACCCCCAGGTCCCTTTCCATTTTTGTTGTTGTTAGTATCTCACCCCCCATTGTGTACTCTTCCCTGGTTTTTGTTTCCAAGGTGCATTACTTGCACTTCTTAGCATTGAATCTAAGCTGCCATACATTTGACCATTCCTCTAACCTTGCCAAGTCCCTTTTCATCCTTTCCACCCTCTTGTGCATCAACTCTGTTGCAGATCTTTGTGTCATCTGCAAAGAGACATACTTTTCCTTCAGTCCCTCTGCAATGTAAACATAAAGACATTGAGGAGGACCTGATCTAATACTGAACCCTGCGGTACCCTTACTACTAACCCCTTTTTAGAGTGGACTCCATTTACTATTTCTCTGTGTCCTATTCTCCAGCCAATTTCTTTACCCAGGCTGTCATCTTGGGACCCACTCCCAGTCTGGCTAACTTGTATATTAATCTTTTGTGTGGGACTGTGTCAAATGCCTTGCTAAAGTCTAGGTAGGCCATGTCCAGCCCTCCCTGATCCAACTACTTTGGTCACCCAGTCAAAGAAATCTATCAGGTTTGTCTGGCATGACCTTCCTGCTGTGAATCCATGCTGCCTTGGGTCCTGGCCCCACTGGCCTCTAGATACTCAACTATTCTTTCCTTCAGCAAGTGATTCCATCATTTCGCACTGCACTGAGGTTAAACTAACAGGTCTGTAGTTTCCGCTTCTGCCTTGCTCCCACTTTTGTGAAGGAATCACATCTGCCCTCCTCCAGTCCTCAGGTACCACCCCATCCTCCCATGATTTGTTAAAGAGGGTAGTCAGTGGTGTCACTAGTTCTACCCTTAGTTCTTTTAGAATTCTGGGATGAATCCATCGAGCCCCATTGCTTTGTCCACCTTCAGTTTTGAAGCTCTTTCAGAACCCTTTCTTCTGTAAATGGGCTGGTATCAACTTCTGTATCAAGTGTTTCTACTGTTTGTTTTAGGTACCGCCCCTCTTCCTTTGTAAATACTGAGCAAAATATTTGTTTAGTATCTCTGCCTTTTCACAGTCACCTCTGCCCACCTCCTCCCCTTTATTAAGCCTCACTATCCCTCCCTTGGTCTTCCTTCACCCCTGATCTACCTATAAAAGGTTTTATCCCTCTTCTTAACTGAGTTGACTATCTTTTCCTCAGTTTGGGCCTTTGCTGTTCTGACTGCCTTTACAGCTTCCTTTTGCTTTAACTGATACAGTTCTCTGTCCTGTTCCTTCTGTGATTCCTTGTACTTCCTGAATGCTTTCTTTTTCTCTTGAACCTTCACTGCCACTTCCTTTGAGAACCATAGTGGTTTCTTACCTCGTTTCATTTGTTTATTTGCTTTACACAAAGGCTTGTTACCTCTGTGATGGCAGTTTTATTATTCCCCATTGTTCTTCCACCTCCTTCCTGCCCATTTGCTAGTGCATTCCTTAGGCACTCACCCATTTGTAAAGTCAGCCCTCCTAAAATCCAAGTACCTTTGTCTTTGTGTGACGACTCTATTGCTGTGTTTATTGTGAACCATACTGTTGATGGTTCGCTAGTTTCCCAGATGGCTACCCACTTCTACATCTGTGATCCTCTCTCATCTCCATTTGAGAGAACCAGAGCTAAGATTGCTCCCTCTCAGTGGGCTCCAATACTAGTTGTTTAGGCATGCCCTGTAGGGCATCCAGAATAACCCCACTCTTAGAAGTGGCTGCTGCCAACTGCACTCCAGTTAACATCTGGCGTATTCAGATCACCCATCAGCAATATCTCCCCTTTATCTGCCATTCTAAGTATACTTTCTATCATTTCCTTGTCCATTTCCTCCCCTGAGAGAGGTCTGTATCAACCCCTGTGCGGATTGTGGTGCCATTGCCTGCCTCAAATTGACCCACAGTGCTTCTTCTCCTCCCTGTTTACCCTTTGTTCTGTTGCTTTGATTTCTTCTCTTGTGTGAGAGCTACTCCTCCTCCACTTACCTCCTGTCCCTCCTGTAGATAGTGTGTCCTGGTATGTTTATGTCCCAGTCATGGTTCTGTGTGTACCATGTTTCTGTGACTGCCACAATATCCAGATCTTACTCCTCCATCAAGGCCACTAACTCAGGAGCTTGTTACCAGACTACGGGCATTGGTACTCATTGCTCTCCATTTTTGATAGCTTTACCTTCTGTAGTGGCATCCCCACTGACCTTTCTACCTTGGTCTTTTCTCATTTAGTACCCTGTTTTGTAGGGGGCTGGGATTTTTTCTGCTTTGTATCAGTGCCTCCCCCTTGACTAGTTTAAAGGCTTGCCAATGAAGCATTTAAACCGATTGCCCAAAGACTTGTTCCTTCCTGGACAGATGCAGACCATCCTGCCAGTATAGGCTGGTGTCCCTCAAGGTGGAACCCTCAGTCCCCAATGAAGCCAAACCCTGTGCTCCACACCATTTTTTCAACCATTTGTTAAACTGCATGGTGCAAAGCACCTCGCCTCACCCATGCCACCGACAGGCAGTACCTCTGAGAAGGATACTGTGTGTGCTACTTGTCTTCAGCCCCTCCCCAACTCTACAAAGTCCTTCTGCACTGCTCTAATCTCATGATGAGATAAGTCATTTGTCTCTAGATGGACAATGACATCCATCTCAGACTCCCGTGCAACTGTTCTCGTGATCCTAAGGATGCGCTTCCTGTCCCTCCAAGCCATGGCACCAGGCAGGCACCTTACTTCAGTTTTCCCTGCTCTCCCCAGTTCTATCCCCCTAATAATTGAGTCCCCACCAGGAGCTGCTTTCTTTCCCTGTGGTGCCCTCTGCCTCCTTCCTGAGGGCCTCCTTGTGACAGTTGTCTGCACCCTCCTTAGTCTCCTCTGCGGGTGCATCCACCAGAACTATGCTCCCCCAGAATGGTGTATGGATTGTGAAGTGGAACAACTGACTGGATGTGCTGTTCCACCACCCTTACCCTCTCTGAGCCCACTGTGGCCCAACTGCTGTGCTCTTCCGCAACCCTCTGAGGTAGTGGTGGTGGCTTTGGTTCTCCTGGATGGGGAGGTTCCCTTGCCACTGTCCAGTGTGGCCTGAAGACAGGCAACTTCCTCCCTCAGGGCAGATGGTTGTCTGCAAACAGAGCAGCATCTCAGCCTCCAGAAAGACACCGGGAAGACTGCTGCCCCACAGCCATTACATTGTACTACTCCCCACATAACTGTCTACCTTGTTTAGTTTTTTTTTTGTGTGTGTGCGTGCGTGTGTGTGTGTGTGTGTGTGTGTGTGTGATTGGTGCGTTATATAGAAATATATGTATTTATATAATGAGTATGCTTATATTGTCAGTGCAGTGTGCTAGATGGGATATGACAGTGATATGTACCTTGCCCTCTTGAGGAAATGATGTCAGAACCCCAGGTATAAATGAACTATTTCCAGTGGTGGGTGGGGTGAGGGTGGGAAGGAGTGAGCCTAAACTGTGCCCTCAAGAAACAATCAGCTAAGCGCTCTGACCTACCGATGCGATGAGTGCCTTCCTGTCAGCAAGATGCCATACCGACAATTTGTAATACTGTTCAAACCAATCTGACAGAAAAAATACCCTGCTAATCAAACAGAGAAAATCCAAACATCCAAGTCAGACACAGGTAAACCTCCCGCCCAAAAGAGCCTGGTGACTTGTGCTCTGAAAACAGTCAGCCCCACAACACATCAGCTGTGCAGAAGGGCAGACACAGAAAACAGTATTCAGCCTATGTGGGTTTAAACTCTTCCTGCACTGAAAACCTTAACACTTGTAACAAAAGTAAAGCAAACTCCACCTCCCTCTGTTGATTGAAAGACTGCCTTTTCTGATAATTCTAAGTTCCTTATTTCACCCTTCAGTTAGAAGTATCCTCCACCTGAAGAATATTAACTTTCCTAAGGAATCTGCTTATGCTGTATATGGAAAAACGTAGCTTTACCACCAGTGTGAGTACTAGCATTAACCTGTGCAGCATCCAATGCCATGCCACCTTGTGACTTATTCCTGGCCGACTGAGTGGATGTATTCACTGTAAGTGTCTCATTAAGGTTGATGTGCCAAGGTTGCTTGCCTGTCTTCCTCTGCTAAAAGGCCTTGCATAAACAGCATATTGCTTGCATACTGTTCTCTGGGTCAAGGTAAAAAAACTCCAAATGGAAGAGGATGTCCTTTTCATTTTTGACCCTGGCATTGCAACTTCTGAATCATCATCTGGCATGTCTATGTTAATTTCTTTATTTTTATTATTTTTCTCAATGTCCTCACTGGATGATTGGGTGTGAGGCCTGTCCTCAGCAGAGGAGAAAGGCAAGCCAGGCATGCCTTCCTTTTCACTGGCCCCAATGACCTTTCCTCTGATGATCCATTTACAGGTTTTTGGTCTGGCATCTCACAGGTTCCTCTGGCTCCAAGCCCTCATCATCAGAGTCCCCATCATGCACTGCCTCTGTTTCAGGAACATACTCACTGCCACTGCTGTCTACATGGTCTGACTCTGAAGAGCTCACTGAGGAATGAGAAATGGCAGAATCTAAAGAAAGTGGCACAATGTATGCATGTGTGCTTATTCTTTTAGTTCCACTACGTGTAATGCCTGCAACTGCCTTTAATTTTTTTAATAACTGTACCTTTGGCAAATCTGCTTTTCTTAGCTGCTGGTTCATAACCCAAGCATTTCTTGCTGCATTTTACTTGGCCTGCATTTGTTAACTGGGTATCACTTGCAGCAGCAGACAAACGTGATGGGATCGCAGAAGACAAGGACTTGGAGCATGAGGAAGCTTCAATCAGTAAAGAGGATGCACCTACTGCAGTAAGAGAGGCACTTTTTGTGACTGTTTTTTCCTTCTGACTTGCTGGGCCGATTCTCAAAGCATTGACTTTGATGCAGCGTGCCTACATCACACAACAGTGGCACAAGGGGCCTTGTATCAAAACATACAGATTTTGTTATTAGCAAGGCCCTCCTACACTACACCAGGATTCAGTGTGCCAAACTGGCCCTGCACCAGGTCTTCACCATGCAGCTGGGTCTGCCATGGTGCTAGTGGCATGCAGCAGACACCAACTGCCATGTCCCCTAATTTGGGATTCTCTAAACCCTCCCAGAAGGCACACTTCTAAGTACCATTAGACCAGCCAGAGCTGGTCTAATGGTACCAAGTGTCCTGAGGGGAGGCGATGGTCTGGCCACAAACATGATGGCTGCCTAATTCCTGAGCTCTCTCCATGCTGGCTACAATCCTAGCTCAGGTGCTGTGATCCCAGGACATCATAACCAATAAAACCATCTACATGTTTGGGTGATCTCACTCCTATTGTCTGGCTATGTAGTAGCCAATTCGATCACGATTTACAGTGTCTGTAGCGCTGGTTTCTTCTACTATACCCGCAGCCGTTAGGCCACATAGGCCCTTCCCAGTTGCCTGATCCGTGTGGCACCCTTCCAGCGAACCTCTACCTCGGTGACCCATCTGCTGTAGTGCAGTCAGAGGGTGTCTCTGGTGTTAACTCTCAGCTGCTATTATTTAGTTGATTCACAGCATGGCTGCTCAAGGTCCTCCTAACCAGCTGCCTCCTGAGCCCTCTCCTCCCTCCCCGGCTATGTCGGTAGGTGACTCACTGCACTATATTACCCAAATGCTGGAAACCCTACTCACCAGAGTAGAGTAGATGATATCAGTCTCTCTCCTCATCTCCAGCACGGTTGCTGAAGTCAGACAGCTGCAGGACAAAATGAATGTGGCTGAGTAATGGGAGGACTCCTGCGAGCAACAACAAGTGAAGCTCTGGCACAGGTCCACTCTCACGAGGCAGCTTGCAATTTGTGATCCAGGATTGAGGACCAGGAAAATAGGGAGTGCAATAATTTGCACATTATTGGCTTCCAGAAGGGGCTGAGGGCAGTCCATGGAGCGCTTCTTAATGAAGCCATCCTGGAGATGTTGTGGGAATGTTGAAGGCCCTGTTGATGTTGAAAGGGCTCATCAAGTATCTGGCAGGAAAGACAGAGTGAATCACACCCCAGACCCATTTAGCCTACTTCCTCAGATTTACCATGAAACAGCAAATTCTGAGAGCTGCCAGAGATTTGGGGGAGGTTAACTAGTAGAGTGCACAAATCTCTTTTTATCAAGATTTTGCCCAGGAAACAGCAGCCAGAAGAAGAGGTTTTGGGCCCCTTAAACAATTTTTGTACCAACATGACTTTCGCTTCAAATTTAAGGGACTCACCAAGTTGCTGGTATCCAAAGAAGGGAAGGAACTGCTTGCTGAACATCCTAATGAAGTGGAATGCTGGCTCTGTAAATTTTGGCCTAATCTTTAGCTTCCAACTTCAAGTCCCAGGAAGTTTTGGAAACCAAGTAGAGCCCTGCCTCCCTCCAGGAACCATAGTGCGAGCCACTGTGCCCCAGGAGACAGAATTTCCATAGGACTGGTACCACCTGCTTTAAATTCCTCCATGGCTTCTCTGCCGGACGTGGATTCCTAGCTCACCCAGAAACCCACTGCACCTGCTTCTGGTTCTGATTTGCCTCAACTGCCCCAGTGTTTGCCCTCCTCCTCTCCCAGGCCCTGACAATGTGCCAGGAGCGGGTCGCTCCCAACTCTGGACTTTTGTCCGAATGCACCTCCTGCTAAAATGTCTAGGGAAGATGAGCACTCCTCCCCTGTCACACTGACGGCTATCCCGGATGAATCTTCAGTTATGAACACTGCTCCACCCTCCGAAAGGGCTGATTACTCTGATTCCTCGCTGTTGGATACTGTGGATCTGTCTGTCCCAGTGCAACCTGGCCTATTAGCTATGCAGTGGCTGCTGCCTCAAGGTGTCCACACCTGTTGAAGCCTCCAAGGCTCTCCTGGGCTGGTCAAAGAGCTCCTACCTAATTTTGGATGTTTACACCTCCCTTTGATGTCTGGTGTTCTGTATGTTGGGAATGTCTGTTGTGCGCTGTGGGTCCCTGGTTTAATGGGGGTTATTCGTACCGCTTTGACTATTATATTTGAGCAGGGGTGAATGAGCTGGGACTTCTGTGACTTCCCCTCTTCCCCTAGATGTGGGACCTCCCTAATTCTTGGGCTCTGTTGCATCCCATAGAGCTAATCTACCTATACTTTTGGTGGGCCTTCCTATTATCATAACCCCCCGCTTAATTGGCCTCAGGAGGCAGATGCCCCCGATGTGTATACTCCACTCCAGACATGATCTAAGGCGTGCTTCTATTAGGTGGGCTGCACCCTACTTGTGTGTTATCCCCTACTGTTGCTTGTACTTGGCCATACCCAAGTTGGTATAAGATTTCCTTTACCTTATTATCCCCTGACCCTACTCCCCCATACACCCCTCTTTCCCATTACTACCCTTCCCCACCCTCTTCCCTTCCCACCCTACCATCCCTTGACCTTCCCCTTCCGTTGTCCCGGTGCCAGACCGGGTTATGTACCCAGCTGAGGAGGACTCGTACCTTGTTGGTTACTGTACTCCCTTCTCTGGGGTTTTGAGCTATGTAGCTGAGGATAGCTGCTTTCAGCTACCTTCTTTCACCTTGGCTCTGACCCTTTAGCGTGTTTACGCTTGAGTTACCATCTCTTCTGATCACCTTGAGCAGTGTGTTCTAGTTTAATTCTTATCATAAAAGTTGTTCCTACATCGAATTGTGCATATCTTGTGTTCCTGCACTGTACTGATACAATTTCTTGTTTTTGCCTTTTCCAGTTCATGCTGCATGTGCTGGTAGCAGTCTCGACTGCTGTTGCGGCTTACACCGTCTCTTTGTAATTGCTGTAACTTGTAAAAGTACTCCCAGGTAAGACCTCCTTTTGATTGTGACCCTTTCCTGGCCAGTGTTTTCTCCATGCCTGAGTAAGTACCCTTCCTATCTTATATATTCTAGGTTGATGACATGGCAAGCCCATCTATTTGCAGTGCAGATTTGTATCTTGGAATGTGAAGGCTCAACCACCTATCAAGAGAACTAAAGTGTTGCAATATCTTTGATCAATCAATGCAGATATTGCATTCCTACAGGAAACGCACCTTTTACAAAGATCAGAGCTATGGTTGAAGAAGTCTTGGGTGGGGGCTGTCTTGGCTAGCTCAGCCACTTCCAAAACTAAGGGGGTGGTCATCCTTTTCCAGAGGTCCTCTCCTTGGGTAGCAGAGGAAGTGAAGAAAGACTCACATGGCAAGTGGGTGGTGGCCAAGCTCTCATCTTGGCATATTCTTTTGCATAAGACATCTTCTCACTCTTAAAGCCAGGAAGCAGCTGGTTCAAACAACCTTTCTACCCCTGCTTGATTTCACAGATTTTCTTTACAGCCACTGCTCCCAGCAAGCACTACAGAAACTTGATACACTCTACCACCGAGCCCTGAGATTAATACTTGATATGCCACTTCGAACCCATCACAGGCTATTGGTTGGCCACCCCTCCTTCTGAGGAGGCAAATAAATGCCTACATGGATCTTCAGGGTGATCTCCAACAAACTCCCACCTCACATCTGTAATCTATTCAAACAGTCAACAGGCATATATGTCTCACGGAATTCCTCCCTTGTCCTCCTCAAGGTGCCACGAACAAGGACCTCGTCTTGGCACAGCTGCCATAAGCTCCTTCCTACCATCACTCTGGAATAATTCACAAAAGTTCTTAAACTCTCCACCTGCCCAGCCTATGTATTCAAACAACTGCTTCTCAGGTGCCTGAAAACTGTGTGCGACTGTTTCAGGTAATCTTTGATACCCAAATTGAACATATCCTTAGCTCATGGGTTCTTCTGGCCTAACTATTCCCCCTGTAGATTGGCAACCTCTAGAGCAACTACACCTCCTGTAGCATCTTCCTGCTTCCCTCACTGTGGTGACCCCCTGGGGGATTCTAATGTAGCTTGCTATCCCTCCCACCCTTATGTGTTTTTATCACCCTTCCCACTGTATCCTGTGTCACCACCACCATCTCATGCCTTGCTCACCTACTGTCCCCAAACACTCTATTATGTAGTAATTATATATGTACACAATCTTTGCTATCTGAGTGGTGTTCCCAATATCACCTACTCGGTAATGTTATTTTTATTTATATTGTTTTTCTTGCATATTATGTTCTGTTATGCTGCCATAAACTGTAATTGGAATTTGTTCTGTGTGTCCAGGACCATCTTGCAAATGAGTTCACTCAATGATGTAACTGCCTGGTTAAATAAAGTTTGATTGACTGATTGATTGAGTGATTGATCTCTGGGTGGTCAATTGCTCCTTGGCAATGTATACACCCCTAACAAGGACTACACTGACTTTTTCCCCACCCTGAGCAAGGCTATATCCACTCTATCTCCGACTGTTCCTCCATTCTGATACTGATTGGGGGAGACTTTAACCTGGCGCAGGATATGTTCTTGGACAAGTCTCCCCCCCCCAATGTGTTCCCAAAGCTCATATGGCTCTGCAGGACATGCAAGATGAGTGGGGCCTGATGGATGTCTGGAGGAGAGACCACCCCTTGGGCACGATTACACATTCTACTCCCTGGTTCACTCCACCTATAGCCAGATTGACTTTTGGCTGGCCAACATGGCAGCTGCTTAGGGAGCCTCAAACAGCAAGATTGGGCAGATTGCGATCTCTGATCACACCTCTGTATCTCTCACCTACACCCTGCCTGGGCAGCAACCCTCTGGTACCCAGTGGAGGTGCAATCCCTTGTACCTTCAGGGCCCTGAATTCTGTCAGATGATCACCCACATGGCCAGGGACTACTTTTCCCTTAACTCTGGGTGTGGAGTCTCCCATGGCACAGTTTGGGATGCTTTTAAAGTTGTCCTCCGCGGACGCATCATTGCCTACGGTGGCCAAAAACAAAGCCCATAAAGTGACTCTGGCTACCTTTTGCTTGCAGACCTTGCTATTCTTGAGAACTGGTTCAAGGACACCTCGGCCCCTCGCAGAGAGCCCTCTCTTGTTAGATGGATAACAGGCCTGAAATATCAAATTAATTCCATCTTGCAACAGAAGGCCAAATGGTTGCTTCTTAGGTCCAAGCGTGCCTACTGGGATGGAGGTGAAAAAGGTGGAAGACTTTTGGTTTTACAGTTTCGCAAACAGTAAGCGTCAACTCGCATCCATGCCCTTTGCACCCCTTCAGGGAGAACAGTCTCCAACCCTCTGGAAGTTAATATGACCATGACATAGTTCTACGAAGCTTTATATCAATCCCAATCGACTCTGTTCCCTCCCTAGTTAGAGCAAAAGTTTGCTGAATTCTCTCAGGGGTTCACCAAAGCCTGCCTCCTCTGCCCAGATAGCCAGTCTGGATGCCCGATCTCTGCTGCAGAACTACACCTGGCCCTAGATCATATGGCCAAGAGGAAAGCACAGGCCCTGATGGTATGTCAGTGGAACTGTACCAGGCATTAGGGACGACATTGTTCAACCATTGCTGCTTTCCCTCCAGGAGGCCCACTCTCTGGCACTCTTCCTCCCACTATGAGAGAGCCCTTATTACCCTATTACCAAAATAGTCAGATGATCCACTAAGTTACGCTAATTTTCATCCAATCTCTTTATTATCTGTAGACACTAAGCTGTTAGTGAAAGCTTTGGCTACTAGGATGCTGGCTGTACTGCCTCTATAATACACCGGTGCAGGTCGGCTTCATGCAGGGCAAATCTGGGGTGGATAACACCAGGCTGCTTTTAAATCTTAAATGGGTAGCATCCAGGTCCTCCTCCCCATGGCTGCACTTACCATTGGCTTCACAAAGCTTTTGACTCAACTAGGTGGAATTACTTACAGAGGTCTCCGTCCCTACGGCTTTGGTCCCCAATTCAGCAGTGGGTGGCTACCTATATAGTTCCCGATGGTGAAGATCCTGACTAACATTACAATCTTCGCCCTTCTCCCTTTACAGGGGACCCAGCAGGGTTGCCCTCTGCTCCCCTGTTGTTTCTGGTGGCACTCAACCCTCTGATTTGGGCTTTCATTGCCTCGAATGAGGTCTCCAGCATCGAGGTAGCTGGTACACCCTACTTGGTTGCAGCGTATGCTAATGACCTCCTTCTCACCCTGACTCAGCCTCAGCAGGCATTACCTGCAATGTTGATGCTTTCCACCAGTTCGCTGTGGTATCTGGCCTCCAGGCAAATCAAAAGAAGACTACGTTGGCCCCCCTTAATGGGGCTTGCTCGAAAGATTGTCTTCAGGGTACAGCGTTATCTTGGGCCCCCAAAGGGTTCTCTTATCTGGGCCTAGTCATCCCCTCTAGATGGGTCGAGCTGGAGTCGGCCAGCTTCTCCCCCCTTCTGCCTCAGCTTTCCACTGAAGTGACAAGGTGGCAGAAACTTCAATTGTCCCTGCCTGGGAAGGTGGCTGCAGTATGTATGATTCTGTTGCCTTGCCTTATGTATTTGTTTAATAATCTCCCTATTCATCTATCTCCCAAGCTTTTTACCTCTTTACAGAAACTGACGTTTAATTTCTTTTGGGAGGGGAGACCCCCTAGATGGAGTATATACAAGTTAAGAGTGCATTGGTTGAAGGGGGGTTTGGGAGTCCCTTGGCTACAAGGCTACCACCTGTCTTGTATGGTGGTGCATGCCTCCAAATGGTTTGTTCCAACACCCTCTCTCTCTCTCTCTCTCTGCCTTGGGTCCAACTTCAAACCACCTTGGCAGGTGGACCTGTTCTGGGTGCACTTTTTGGTCCCAAACCCCATCCATGGAAGGACCTGTTCCCCAGTACTGGATGAGACCAGGAGGGCTTGGTAACATCTCATGTCCCTTTCGCTGACTCCACACGGGTCATGGGCCCCTTTGGTCCAATACTCCTCCCTGTGGCACAACCAGCAGATCGTTGTGGGGTAGCTCTCTGTATTGGACCTCTTGGGAAGCCCAGGGTATCCATCGAGTCCAAGACCTATACCTACCTGACTCTAACACGCTGCTGTCTTTCGAACAGTTGAAAGAAAAGTTCAACTTCCCCAGTAAAGACTTTTGGCAATTCCTGCAAATTCACAGTGCTATTGGAGATCTATCCAACACATGTAGGCCAGATAACAAATGGGCCTGGCTTAACACTTTACACAAGTTCTCATCCTTCAGAGCTCTAATTGGTAGATTCTACAGGATATGGAGGGATTCCCAACTGGATCCCACTGCTCCCTGTAGGTTGAAATGGTGGGAGCTGCTGAATTCTGATATCTCTGAGAGTTGATGGGCACATTACCTTATAGAGGCACACTGTATTTATAAAGATACTAAGAGCCGCTTCCTTCAATTGAAGCTGATGCTTTTCTGACACCGCACCCCAGCGGCCTTGCACTCTAAAGGTTTGCTGGGCCACTCCAATTGTTGGCACTGCCACATACCTAATGCACATCTATTACATGTGTTATGGTCTTGCCCGCAGCTTACTTCCTTTTGGGCCGTGGTGGCTGCTGATTGTGCAGGTGTGGTAGGCTCCCCAATTTCTCTTGCAGATTCTAAGTTGTTTCTGGAGGACACTTCATCCCTTCATGCTCTGCCTAAGCCCCAGTGGGAATGGGTTGCTTTTGCATTATTGGAAGTCAAAAGATTATTGTTAATGTATTGGCGCCAAGTGGGCACACCTCCTAAGGCCTCCTGGCATGTTGCCTTGGCCCAGCTCTCTCTACTTGAACGTTTGTCCTATGCCCATACCAGACGACTGGATGTGTACTTGGCCAGGTGGGACTTATACCTTCACTCTCCTCTATGTAAAACCCCAACTCCCCCTAGAACCCACCCCCTTACTATTTAGGTTAAGACCTGTGGGTCGTCCTGCACTTGCCACTCCCAGTGTTCTCAGGGAAAGTGTAAGTCTGCGACTCCAGGTGGTGTAGGTTACTACACCTAGTTCTTTTATTGCTTGTTTAGTGTACACTGTGTGTGGAAATGTTGGTGTACTGTTATCTTCTCAGTATGACTGGATCTAATTCTATATATTTTTAAACATTGTATACCTTGGTAGAAATGCTTTGTATAATGTGCTATGCCTTTCTGGAATTGTTCAATAAAACTTTCTATGATAAAAAAAAAGAAGTGTGCCACCTTGGAGGGTTTAGAGAACTTGTGCCACACCTGGAGCAGAGGCAAGACAGAACATGTGCCATGGTCCCACCTCCCCAACTGCAATCCATTGTTGAATAAAATAAAACAGTTCCCTGTTGGCTAGCAGCCCCCTTCCCCTGACCCTCGATGTCCTCTTTACACATAAATAAAGAACGCCCTGGTGTCCAGTGGTCTCCTCTCCCAATTCCCATAAAATATACCTCCCCTTCTTGGTGTCTAGCAGTCCCCCCTCTCTATCAATAATCCCCAGTAACAAGTAGCATATAAAGGGTATTGATTTAAGAGGCTGAAACTTAGAATCCCAAAACTGATGGGACTGAGTTCAGTTTCCTAACATATTTAGATACCCAAACGGAGGAAGCCAATGCCGACAAGGGCATGGTAGTGGATGTGATGAACCGCTACCCTATCCTGAGCCAGGCATAACAAGGAAGTGAAAAATGTGAATGCTGGCCCTTGGCATGGAGGTGCAATGCAGTAGCAGCTCAGCCAGCATGGTCTGGTGGACCCTGGTTCTGTTCCAAGTCACCACTTATTTTGACGCACACTATTCTACCCCCATATCTTTTTTTTTTACTCCGAGGTCTGCTCCCCCTCAGAGTTGGTCATTAAAGTTATGTGGGGTGTGAGGGGTCACCCCCTGCACTACATTTCAGTATCTTGCGGTCTTATGGAATTCAGTATCCCAAACTCGGTCTTGTAGCATTCAGGATACTGAATTTTATAGGATTTCAAAATATATCCATATAAAGCATTCCCTAGTGGCTAACGGTCCCCCCTCCCCATCCCTGAGTGCCCTGTCCAAAAATACCCAACAGTTCCTGGTGTCTAGGGGACTCCCCACCCACTACCCCAGCAGGGAATGCCTCAAGATTTGGATACAACTCCATGCCCCAAAGAAGGCTAGGGTCAGATTGATGGTTGTTTATAGGCCCTCAACCCAGAAAGAGGACGTGGGTAGGGAGCTAGGGGAGCAGCTAAGGAGACTCTGTGGCAAAGGGAGCACTGTGGTGGTGGGAGACTTCAGTTTACTAGGGGTGGATTGGAGCATCCCAACCATCACATGTGCCAGGGAACAGATCCTCCTGGAAGCAATCCAGGATAGCTTCCTGACTCCAAAGAGTGACAGTGCCAACAAGATAAGAAAATATTCTAGACCTGGTGCTGGAGGATGGAGAACAGGTCACTGATATAAGGGTGGAGGAACCACTGGCTGGTAGCGATCACCACACAGTGTGGTTTTCTATCAGTTTGGGTAGAGATCTCCACAATACGAAAACAAAGGTCCTGAACTTCAGAAAGGCAGACTTTGGCAGGATGGGGCAATTAATGAGATCACACATAGATGGCATCCACCCTGACATGGATGCAGGCAGAAATGGGTGATTATAAAACTAGGGCTGATTGAATCCACTAAGGCTTGTGCCAAGAGCCAGCAAAACAAATCAAGGACCAAGCATCCAAGCTGGATGACCAGAGAGGTAACGGAGAAAACGAGGGATAAGAGAAGGGCCTTGCAAACCTACAAGAGAACCAACAGGGCAGAGGATAGGGAGAACTATGTGAGAAATCCAGAGAAGTGAGCAGAGCGGTCAGGACTGCAAAGGCAGCCATGGAAAGGAAATTAGCACAGGGGATTAGGAAAGGAGGAAAGGATTTCTTCAGGTATATCAGGAAAAAGAGGAAGTGCAAGGATCAAATAGTTAGGATCAGGAAAGGCAGTGGGTGGGTAGACAAGGGGGCCGAGAAGGCAGAAGTACTTATGAGTACTTCTGTTCAGTGTTCACAAGGGAGAGGGATGGGCCCATTCCTGCAGGGAAAGGGGGCGCAGGCATGGGGGTGAGACAACCAAAGACAGGGTCATCATGGTGGAAAGGGTGCTGGAGGGCCTTAGGTCCCTGAGGGTAGACAAGGCACCTGAGCCAGACGGAGTACATCCCAGGGTGCTGAGGGAGCTGGCAGTGGTCCAGGCACAGCCACTGGTGGATCTGTTCAACACCTCACTAAATACAGGATGCATGCCCAGAGATTGGGGGGAGGCACACGTGGTACCTCTCCACAAAAGTGGGTCCGAGGATGAACCAGGGAACTACAGACTGGTGATCCTCACCGCAATTGTGGGGAAACTGATGGAATCTATCCTCAAAGAAAGGCTGATGCAGTTTCTTGTGGATAATGATCTGCAAGACGACGGACAACATGGGTTCGTTGCTGGCAGATCCTGTCAGACAAACTTGGTTGATTTTTTTGACTGGGTCATGAGGGCACTGGACAAGGGCCATGTGGTAGATATAGTCTACCCAGATTTCAGCTAGGCCTTCAATTCAGTGTCACATGGAAGGTTGACCTGCAAGTTGAGGAGCCTTGGTATAGGGTGGAAGCTAACCCGATGGGTAGAAAACTGGTTGAGGGACAGGCAACAGAGGGTAGTTGTGGAGGGAGAAGCATCAGAGCCCAGGGCAGTGACAAGTGGTGTCCCTCAGGGATCAGTAGTGGGACAAGTCCTGTTTAACATTTTCATCGCAGACATAGCAGTTGGGATCAAGAATAAGATCAGCCTCTTCTCCGATGACACCAAGATCTGTGCTGAGGTGGATGGGGAGGAGGGTGGCAAATTACTGCAGGAGGACTTGGCAAGACTCGAGGAGTGGTCACACACCTGGCAGCTTGGGTTCAATGCCAAGAAGTGCAAGGTAATGAATTTCGGAGCCAAAAACCCAGGATACAGCTACTAGATGGATGGTATCAAACTGTCCACATCCAACGAGGATAAGGATCTGTGGGTGCTGATGACCGGGGAATTAAACCACTCGGCCCAGTGTAGTAAGACAGTGGCTAAGGCTAACAGGATGCTAGGGTGCATAGCAAGGGAGATTACATCCATGTAATCGCCCTGAAAAAGGGACTTCGGAGCTCAGTGGGCCTACCCGGTCACCAAAATTTAATAAATAAATAAAATATTGCCCCTGTACAGGTCCCTGGTGACGCCACACTTGGAGTACTACATGCAGTTCTGGCACCCGTACTTGTAAAAGGATATCAGACTACTGGAGGTAGTGCAGCGAAGAGCAACAAAGATGATCTAGGGGTTGGGGGATAGAACTTATGAAGAAAGACTAAAAGAACTCAACATGTATTGCCTGGAGGATAGAAGAGAGAGGGATGGGACATGATTGAGACCTTCAAGTACCTGAAGGGGATGAACAGAGTAAGCTTCCAGGGTGGGTTCACTCTCCAGAACAGAAGAGATGCTAGAGGGCACTCCCTGAAGTTAAAGGATGGCAGATTAAGGAGGGAAAGGAGGAGGCACTACTTCACTAAAAGAGTGGTAACAGGGTTCAGTGCACTGCCTGAGCAACTTGTATCAGTGCAGACTGTGGGGTGCTTCAGGAGGGGGTGGGACAAATTCAAAGGGAAAGTACATACCGGGCGGGCAGTTGGAGGAGGGAAGAGTTAATGGGAGGGGACAGCTGCTGTGTAATGGGCTGAAGTGCTGCACACTCGAGCAGACTAGATAGACCATATGGCCTGTATCTGCTGGCAATTTCGTAGGTTCATAACACCCCGCTTCCCCCATGCCATCCCAGAGCTGGCAATTGGCACACTTTCCACCATGGTCATCTGCCTTCTGAGCTGTCAAGGAGTGTGTACTGTAACAGCTGATTGTACAGTACGTGCACCTTGACAGCTTAGTCAGGGGCTGCGCATGGTGGAGAGCAGAGGCTGTGCTGGTCACTGGATCCAGGATGGGATGGGGAGGAGCAGTGTGGTGGGACACTACCTGCCGGGGTGGGGTGGTCCCATAGACCCCAGGGATTGCTGGGTATTGTTGGATGGGGGCTCAAGTACAGGGAGGGGGGACCGTTATCCACCAGAGAATGCTTTATATTTTACATAGTACTGAGGATCATTGATAGGGAGGGGGGACTGCTAGACACACACTAAGGGGATGTATACTTTACATTTTACACTGAACAGGAGTGGGGACCACTGGACACCACGGAGTTCTATATTTATACATACAGGGGACATTGAGGATCCAGGGAAGGGGGGCTGCTAGCCACCAGGGAACTATTTCATTTTATTCAACAATACTGCATATTTTAATCATTTTTATCTAGATGCTTCCCTCTGGCACTTGTAGCACCCTGCCAGATTAGGTATAATATTATTATGCTGTTGGTTCCAGTGTATGTCTGCATGTCATTGTCTTGATATCTGTGCATCACCCTATGACTTATGTCTAACCTTCCAGAAGTGCAGCCTGACCATGCTGCAGCTTGCATCAAGCCTCTCAGGTGCACCATCTCATTGGCCCACTGCCACCTGTGCCGCAGGCTGTGGGACTTTGATGCCAGGACCCTACCTGATAGAGAATCAGGCGTAGGGTCTCTGGTGCACTGGCAACTGGCGCAGTCTGCCACTGGTGCAGCTTGCACCACCCTTTGAGAATTGGGCCCACTGTCATTGTCTTGGAAACTTGTTTTACAGGCCCACTCCCTTCCATCTTTATTTTAATATACATGAATTTTTACAAATAAGTTGCTGATCATGAATGAAGCCAGCTCCCTTTCAAGAAACCCCCAAGTAGCTAACTGTACTACCTTCCTCAGTCACCTTGGGGAAACAGGTGGCAGTGATGATGAGTAGTGCACATCTCAAGGCAAGGTATGACTATGAACTGGGTAGCTAGCAAGACTACAAGTTTTAGTTACTATGCAACTGCCAAGAGCTTCCTCCTCCCTTCAAAAAGGCTGCAGACATGATGTAAGCCTTTACTGGCTCTGCTTACTCAATTAATTTTTTACAGGACTACACACAAAAAATTGGTCCTGTCCTGACTCCTGCTTGGGTGGGACATGGCTGGTGATACTGCAGATAGAGGCTACACAACTGCCAGGCTGCCCTTTCCCTCCAAAAAGGTTTCACATATGATGCAAGCCTTTACTGGCTCTGCTTGAACGATTTATTTTTATAGGACTACACAAAAAATGATGCTGTTCTAACTCCTAGTTGTGTGGGGAAATTGCTGGTGAAACTGCAGACAAAGGCTACTCAAGGTTTCACATGTGACGCAAGCCTGCCTTTAACCATCTTCCACTGCTTATGTATTTTTTTTTTTATTATTCTTGGTTAACCAGGTCAGGACCACTGGGCACAAGTCCCTGCTTTCAGGAGTAACCCAGGAGCTTTGGGGTAGTTAAGTGGCTTGCTCCGAGTCACATACTATGTCAGTGGAGGTTGTGGGAAGTAGGAATCAAATCCAGGTCTGCTGGATAACCTCAGTGACAGCTCTACTCTATCCTGTAAGCTATTGCTAGCTGTTTTGTGTTATAACAAGCATTTGTCAAGGCCGAATGTTTGCTTGCTGGCATTGGCATTAGTAGTGCAGAAGTTACAGATCTGCATAATATTTATTTATTTATTTATTTATTTATTTATAAGAATCAGTTTACAACCTTTGAGCCAGAGGCTCGTTTCAAAAGTGCTTCATCACATAAGACATACATTGTGTTTTTGGTTACATAGCATAGATTTGCAAAACAATAAGCTTCAACAGAGGCGCACACTACACTGTGGTCAGACAAATACAATTAGGTTACAGGGCACATGTAATTGATAACAGGTGTTACACAAGTTGGTATCAAGTGAGCAATCTAGTTGGTAAACACTGAAACAGCTGGCACTGGCCAGGTTAAACATAGGCACGATGTACAGGGAAGTGGTGGTGGGGATGGCTAGGTGGAGAGCTGCCTGGGGGGCGTTGTCAAGAGAAGCAGAGGTGGAGGCTATGTTCAGAGACAGGAGCAGTTACGAGTGCTGATGATGTGGTTCCGAAGGGTGGTTTTGAACTTGGAGATGGTGGTGGCATTGGTGATGGGGGCAGGGAGAGAGTTAAACCAGGTTGGGGCTCTATAGCAGAAGGACCTCTGGCAACGGCTGGTTCTTGATCTGGGGACCTTTAGAGTGGTCTTGTAGGAAGACCGTGTTGCAATAGTGGGAGGGCTCTGGTGGATGGATGCCATTACCCCCAGGAGAGCCAGTGAGGGGTTTTTTTGTGAGGAGACAGGTTTGGTATCAGACCGTTCATCCAGAGTAAACAGGTTAGCCTCACGCCATACAGCTGACAGGTGTGTGTGAGCCGGGGCACCAGTAATCAATCTGCAGGCTTTATTCAGGGTTAAGTGAATTTTGTTGAGTGCAGTGGTGTCGGCAGCACCATATACTGGTAGACCATAGTCTACAAGGGACAGAACGGATGATGTAACAGCGAACCAGAGAAGCATGGGGGAAGGCAGGTTCTATGGCGGAAGAGGATGCCAAGCCGTGTGTTAGTGGTGGATGTTAGAGGCGCGATGTGGTTTGTGAAATGTGAGGGCTGAGTCAAGGTAATCCCAAGGTATTTGTAGGAGCAGACTTGTTCCAGTGGCTGATTGGTACTTGGAAGGATATAGAGTGGGTGGCTGCTAGCTTTGTTTTGGGGTGGGAAAAGAGCATAGCTTTGGTTTTATTAAGATTGATGACCAGTCTGCTCCCTAAACCAAGCCCGCACTGTTGAAAGACTGCTATAGGGAGTCCTGTAGGGAGATGGGATTGCGGTGGGTGGCAAAAAGGACAGCATCGCCTGCATACAGTAGAATTTTGCCAGGCATGCACTGGGCAGGGTGTTCAGATAGAGCGAGAAGAGAAGGGGCCCAGGATGGAGCCTGGGGACCCCAGAGAGAGTGGGACGGTATCGGAGAGTGTGCTATTAATTTACACACTGAGATCGAAAGTGTCAAGATAGCTGACGCACATGCGTTAGGGGCGCAGCTGAGAGACCAGTGTGGCAGAGTGCATTCAGCAGAAGTGGATGGGAGACGGTGTTGAAAGCCTTTGAGAGGTCGATGAACACTGCACCAGCTAGGAGCTGGTATCAAGAGGAGTGTAGAAAGTTGGAGAATTCAATAAGGGCAGTGCTGGTACTGTGACCAGCACGGAAGCCATGTTGCTCTGGGCATAAAATGTTATGCTTAGCCAGATAATCAGTGATTTGAATAGCGCCCACTTTCTCCAGGGCTTTAGAGATGGGGAGGATGGAGATTGGCCGTAGTTGTTGTGGAACAAAATAACTGTTAAAAAGCCAGAATAAGCCAACCCACTTTTAAAAGTGTGGCAAAGCTTAATAATTTTTATTGGTGTTAAATGAGAAGTTATTGTTTGAAATAATGACATGCACCAGTGAATGTAGCAAAAATGGGCACAATTGCACTACAGGATAATAATCACTTTGGGACAATCAGTGATTGCCATCCTGTGGCTAAATCACAAAGTGCATTTAGGCAGTTAATGTGCCACTAGTTTACCGCACATTCAGCACTGTGCTGCTGCACCACGCTTTATGATGAGAGTCATGCCGGGGTACCAGTCAACTTTTATTTAACCACCTCTATATTTGTTGTTCTGTCTCTTTTACTTCTCCTGACTCATCAGTCTATCCTCCATTCCCTACCATTTTAACATCCACTGCAATCTGATTCTCATTGTCCTTCTGCTTTTTCTGTCAGGTGATGTGGAAATCAACCCTAGTAAGGTGATGTGGAAATTAACCTAGTCCCTTGCCTTCCCTCGCTCCCTCCACTCTTTATCCCAAATAGCTGAGTGTCATTCATCTTACATCAAGGGTCTGCTTCCTAAGCTTGATTAGCTTAGGCCTTGGGTCTTGCTTGACCATCCCAATGTTCTTGTCATGATACAGAAACGTGTCTGTCTGTCTGGATTGTTGATTCTAGTGTTGGTGTTTTAGAATATGATGTATAGAGGCAGGACTGTGGGAAGTGAGGGTTAAGTACTTATTTATGCAAACTGTCACCTTTGAGGTTATGTCTTGTGACTTTCTTCCTTTTCTCATGAGTTTATCCAGTGCAGGGTATTTTTCCCTGTCTTCCTTCCTGTTTAGCATCTTGTTTTTCTAAGGCCAATTCTGATTCCCTCCCTGATATTCTTTTCTCCCTTTCTACTCTCTCTGCTTCTGGTGAACTTCTGATACTCAGTTACTTAAATGTTAATCGTCTCTCCCCTTTGATAAAGCATCATCCATGCAACTGATTCTGTAAACCTAATGCAACTAATAACTAAGGCCATCAACAGTAACACTCTTTCTTCCAATCATTTCTATGTGGTTTCAGTGATCATCATATGTTTTATAGTTTACACAAACTCTGTCACCCCAAATCCCCCATGAACATTGTCTTCAGTCATTCATGTCTCACAGCCTCGCTGCCCTAATCAATGATTTTCAAAACACAGACTTTTCATCCCTCCAAACATGGTAGAAGCCCTACTAGACCTGGTGTTCACATACAGTGAGTAGTTCCAAAATATTATAGTCCAGGAACTGCTGGGGTTATGTGACCATAAGACAGTGAGGTTTGAGGCCCAACTGAAAGCAAAAAGGGTCAAGCTTGGTGTAGTTGGGAGGAAACAAGAGGCTGACTGAGGCAGATGCCGTTTGTTAGAGCACTATGTGGCAATAATTAAACTGAAAAAATAGAAGCTTAAAGGGGACAGGACATCTGTGCTAACTGGCAGCAGTTAGCAATGTTTCTAGTAAAAGAAATGATAAACTTGCCTCCAAATGAACTATATTTAACTGTACCTTAATAAACACTGATGTGAAAAACTGTGTTTTCAATTGTTTTCTTTTTATGAACAACATTCTGAACAGTTCTTTTCCTGGAACCAGTAATTTAGAGTGTTTACTATGTCACGGTTTGAGTACAGCATGCTAAACATGAACTATTGTCCTATCAGAACCATGCTTAGAGTTCTTTCCTCAAACTGTGACATAGTTAAAACTCCAGATCACTGGTTCTGTGAAGAGAACTGCAACAGAATGCTGCCCATAAAAACAAAACAATGCAAAATACAGTTTTTCGTATCACTTTTTATTCAGGTGCAGTTACATATGGATCATTTAGGCTTATGGATATCCTTTCTGTAAACTGGAACATTATAAACAGCTACCAGTTAGAAATTATTTCCTGTCCTCTTTAAAAAAAATCTTTGGCCTTCAAGACCAGTTTGAAAATGACAGACAAGAGAATAGATTCAGCACATCCTCTAAAAAATGCAAGCCTCCTAAAATTCACCTGCAAGAAAAACAGTTCTATCCAACAACCATCCCTCACAGTTGGGACAAAAGTGCAGCCAGAAGGGGAGGTCTGGTTGGCACCCCTGTTTTGGAGGTACTTCTTTGGTGACTAGAAATCCCCCTACACCAACCTCAGTTACTTCAACAGAAGGTAAAGATAACAACCAACCTTTTGTTACTACAATTGTCTCCTCACCTTCTTCTACTGTATTTATGAGTGCAAAACCCTGGGGATTTGATGGGTCAGTGACTGCTCCTCTGAGAATGGTGGCTAGCCCGTATAGCATTCACAGCATGTATTCAGAGGCTGCAGCTGCAGAAGTTCTGAGGATGGTGCCAATAGAGACATTGAAATGTCAATGGTCATGTGGGTATATGGCCCAGCCAGAAGACGGTCCATGGGAAACTGAAATTTACGAAGTCTAAATACCACTTATGAGACCACTTTATCTTGTACTATGGCTTTTTTGTTTGAGAGTTCTTTATGAGAGTTCCTGAGCCTATGTTTTACTGCTCCTTGGAAAAATGGAAATAAAAATATTTATTCAAAATATCTTAAAGAAACTGTGGAGTGCTGACCTTTCCCATTACTGTGGGTGTGTGTTTTGGAATCTGAATTTTTTTACCCCGGTAGGTGCACCCACTTTCCTCATGCATGCTTTTTGGAGGAAGTCATTCCAAATATGAGCCATTATTTATTGTGCTTTTATATCTACAGTATATGTGATATTGGGCCAGCGATCAGTGAAGGGAATCACTAGACCACCAGGAAGTATCTATATGTGATATTGGACCAGTGATCAGTGAGAGGTGACCACTACAGCACCATGGAATATCACTATTTGATATCGGTCTGGCGATCATGAGGGGGGGGAGGTGGAATCACTACCACCAAGGCATGCTTTATTCTGTTTTATTATAGGCCAGCAATCAGTGATTGAGGAAGGTGGAGAACTACTACCACCAGGGAAACTTTATTTTTTTAACTACAGGGTCAGTGATTGGCAATCAGGGAAGGGCAGGGACCACTAGACCACCAGGGACATATGTTTTATAATCAATTGGATGGTGACTGCCAATCAAGAAGGGAAGGACCACTAGACAACCAGGGACATATTTTTATTATCAAAGGAAGTGATCACAGATCTGGGGAGGGAGGATGACTAAACCATCAGGAAGCTGTTTTTTTTTAACAACGAGATGGTGATGGGGGGACCACTAGCCACCATAGACTGTTCATTCTTTATTTCTGGGGTGGGTGATTGGTGATGGGGCCGTGCTACACTCGCTGCAGCCTATGCAAATCAGCCCATAATGGGCATGCAAATGACCACCTAATGCCTTGCATGCCCAATGGATTCATTTGCATGGCTTCCTTTGTGAATAGGAAATAAAGCCCCTACACTATTCATTGCAGGGCAAAGCTCCTGGGTGTATGTCAGGGGCATGACTGGGGTAGTGCTGGTGGTACTGGGGTTACCGCTATCTCGAACCAGCCCTATTCACAGTCAGATAGCACAGTGCACTATTCAACTATGAATAGCAGTTTGGACACCTGGGCAATCACAAGGCACAACACAAAATTTTGTATTGCCTTTGAGATTTTTTTGTGGATCAGGGCCCAGGTCAGTATTCATTCAACATAAACGTGGTCTGTACCTTCATTTTAAAGAGCTAGTGTACTGCTTGGAATAATAGTCCTTTTCAGATGCAGTCAGCTATCACTTCCATCTGAAGTATTTTTTTATTTTCTGCTTGCTAATTAGAAGAGTTTCCACCTGGCAGTACTGGGGTGATGTGTTGACGAGCACTTGGTCTGGAGGAAAAAAAAACCAGTTCTGTTCCTCCCACTACATCATCAGAAATGAGGCCAAACACTTTGAGGCACCACAATCCTTGCAGCCTGAGCAGTGACTTTCTACAAGCTACCAATCAAAATGCAGGAAATTGTGACATCACTAGTAACCAGGGAGAGCTAGTCCATGCTGCTTCATGTGAGGTGAAACCTGGCAGTGAGAAATGGTTATCATTGGTTACTAGTGATGTCATAGTCAGTATGGTTTCAGTATTGATGTAGCTCCTCACATCACTCCAGTACTGCCAGGTGAAAAATCTTCTAATTAGTAAATAGAAAAGAATAAATACTTTTTTTTTTTATTTATTTAACCAGGAGTAGCACACTAAGCTGAAAGCTTTTTTACAGGAGTGACCTGGGAGCACAGGGAAGTTAAGTGACTTGCTCAGGGTCACACAGTATGCAAGTGGAAGCTGCTGGATGTCACCAGATTTGCAGCTCAGAGCCTTAAACCACTGTGCTATACTGCCTCCCTATTGAGGTATAAGAAGTGATAGCTGACTAGATTTGAAAGTAACAATTAATTACAGGCAGTTTCCAGGCAGTACACAAGCTCTTCAAGTATAATATAAAGGAAAACAGGTTAAGATTCTGTAGAAAAAACAGTTTAATAACATGACAGCTTGCAAGGACAAGCTGTTAGTAAGTTCATAGGAAATTATCTATCTTGTAAAGTTTTTTGAGCCAGTGCTAAAGTTGAATAAGCACATAGTTTCATTAGTTTGCAGTCTAAATTCCTAGCAGTAAATGACAAGAGACAAGACACAATGAATAAAGGGACATAGTCTGAGGCAATGTAAGAGTTGAGTATAGCAGTTTAGCCTGGAAGTATAGCCTAGAGGTTAGAGTAACAAGCTGTGACTGAGCTTGCTCCAGCAGACCTGGGTTTGATTTCCACAACCTCCACTGGGATACTGTGTGACTAAGCAAGTCACTACTTAACCACCCCAGTGCTCCTGGGTCACCCCTGAAAACAGGCACTTGTGCCTAGTGGGCCTTACCTGGTTACCAAAGAATAACACAAAGAAAAAAGCATACTGTTGCAACAGTGATGTATTTATGGTGACTCACTGTTGTAAACACTGACAGGAGGTGACCGTGATTTCAGTCACCGGCTGTCAGAGTGGACGTTACCCCAGAACAGTTTTCCTCTTTCCCCTGACATGCACATCCCCAGAGTTAGTTACATGTATATAAAGTCCGGGGGAAAAGTTTGGTGCTTTGTCATCAGGCACTGTAAAGACAGGCAGCGGATTTTCTGTGCCCATGTTGGTGCTGACAAAAATGTTTTTGCACCAGCATGGTGGAACCAGAACAAAGTAACCACTGGCTACCTTGTTCAGTCTGTTAAGCAAGTTGTACACTGCTAACAAAAATGACTTGGTGACTGAAGGAGGGTGACAGGCTGACACAGTAGATGACAGGTGATGGTCTGACAGGAGATATAAACATCTATATTTTTTAAAAAAGTAGCAGCATGCACAGACAGACTATCTTGGACCCTTCCACCCCATCCTTTTGTACTGATGTTTTTTTTTTTTCATAAGCCAACTTTGTTGCTTATGTTGTCAGAGATGGACCCCACAGTTTTGACAATTTGTTTTGTACTCAAGTTAGGATGCACATGTCCGCTACAATTGTTTTATTTATTTTCCATTTCTCTTTTTATTTTATTTTATGTAGTACAGTGCCATGAAAACAAAACTGGTAATTATGTAGATGGAATGAGGAAGCATTATGAAAGAGCATGTACACACAGAGAGTACTGCATAATGGATGGACTTTCCCACGCACCCTTTAGAACTGATTTTGGTTTTTTGTGAAGCCAGCTTTGTTGTTCATGTTGCCAGTGAGGGGCTCCCACAGTTTTTTTAACTTATTTAAGATGCACATGCACACTACCTATTTTTTTTATTTCTGTAGTACAACACCTTGAAAACTAAAGTAGTAAGTACGTAGACAGATTGAGGTAGCATTGTAGTTTGTAAAAGAGAATACCCACTTTTATGTAGTGTTTATAATTTTTTTCTGTCATGCATGATGATCAATTCAAAAGCAGCAGATCAGTCAGAACTCAGAATGAGGTTCGATATTTTATTTTATTTTATTTATTTAGTTGTTTAACCAGGTATAGCACACTAAGCTGAAAGCTTTTTTACAGGAGCAACCTGGGAGCACATCCAAGAAATATAGAAACTTGGCATAGGATACATAACTGGAAGACAGCTACCAGAAATCAATACAGTAATTTTCAACTTTAAGTTAGCCTAACAAATAAAAGATTGAATAACAATGTGTGAGTATGAAATTCTTTCATATGTCCCACAGAGTCAGAGAGTAGCCCTAGCTTTTGTAGTCTTGCTATATAGCATTCAGTGGAAGAAACAAAATGGTGACGGGCATGAGACAGGACTTGAATGACATGAAAGACAAGCTGAAGCAACATTCCCTTTCGCCCAGTAGTACTGTTCTTTAACATCATTGCCATTAGGCTCATCATTACTACTGTCCAAGCAGTGCTTTGGAGGTGCCCCGAGTATCCTGCCAATACACCATAGTTTAGTTAAATAAAAGTTAGAATTTCAACATTTTCTGGAAGGAGTTTTCTCTTCTTGTTACTAGTGATATAGCCAGCAGTGCTAAATATTCTTTCTGAACAGACACTCCTTGATGGGCAACTTAAATAGTAAAGGGCCTCTTTTTGTAATGATGGCCAGACCACACCCTTTTCATGCCAATACTGAAGTGGGTCTTCATGAACATTTATTATTCTGGGATCCTTTAAGAAGTCATCCATCACACTGCTTGCTGAGTAGCTTGTAGTGGGAGAAGTAACAGCACTGTCTTTTTCTATGTTATCCGGTCCTGCCCAAAAATGTTGTCCATGGAGACACCATACAAATTACCCATGGGTTCTAATTCAAAATCTATTGTCATTTTTAGAGCGACTTTATTAATTAGCAGTCCTTTATAATGGTTGAGGCCTATGCTACCAGATTGGTGAAGACATGGCAAACAGGTTTTGAAATGTGGCTCTAACATTGTTGCTATCACATAGTGTTCAGATTCCGAAATTGTGACAATCCTGAGGTCTGTTTCCAAACACAAAGACAGTTTTTGAGCAAAAGTGACACCTGTGCTTGCACCTTGCTCATCAAATGCTTCTTGGAATTTTTTCAGTATCTGCATGAGAAGACTTATCAATGGAATGACTTGACTTATGGTTGTGCTATCAGCACTCGCTTCACATGTTGCTTCCTCAAATGTCTAAAGCAACTGACATAAATATGATACAAGATTCCAGAGCCCAGAGGTGAGTGTAACATCCCTTTCCCCTACTGCATGGTTCATAGTGTACTGGTACATTACTTTACGTTGTTCTTGGAGCCTCTGTAACATGTAAAAGGTGGAGTTCCATCTAGCAGCAACTTCTTGTTGTGTTGGCTTGCAGCATGCTCAAGCAACATCGATGGGACAGTAGTGGGTCTTGAGGTCGCGGCTGCTGTTGGGCGAATGCAGGGTATGCATCAGTAGGTGCGTCCCTCATTCTGCAATCAGCCTGCATGCCACCGCCACACCATGCATACATAATGGTGCGAGCACTTCAAAGCAAAGGTCCACTGCAATTGTCATACGCAGCGGTCCTTTGCAGCGTCTTCGCCATCAATATGGCCATAATCCCGCTCGCCACCTGACTTCTGATCGACATTGGGGTGCCCAATCCCCTGCCAACCAGCCCCGTGTTTTATGTGCCGTGAGAGGCCCACTCCCGTCGGCATCCCCCGCAAATATGGAATGCCGACTCCTGAACTATATGGCTGTGGGCCTCTGGAGAAACAAAAGGAGATACACATGTGAGTGAGCATAGTAAATTTTAAACAGTTATTAATCTACCCCCCCAGTCCCAGGCAATGGTGCCATACCTTTTAAAATAATGTACAAGCATATCAGCACTTATAGTGCAATTAAATCATCTGTGTCTTCTGCCATCATAAACTCCTCTTGGAAATCTTCCTTGATACGGAAACAAATCATGACCGCTTCTGGTCAAAATAGAGCCAAAAACACTCCCTTCAAAACTAGCTGTGGTAATTATCCTTAGCAGCCAATTCAGGGCAGAAGTGTGTTTTTTTTTTTTTGGTATTTTCTTTATTTTAAAACTCAAGAAGCATTCACCGCGACACTTCCAACCAAACTTTGCCCGGATGACAGCTCAACGGTAATCGGCGGTTGGTTACTATGAAGGGACACCACAGATTATGGCCAATTCAATAAATACTAGGTACGAAATAAATAAAAAAAAAACATTAGCAGTAGTACAAAAAGAAAATCACCTTGACAGGGTTAAGAGGAGCATACAAGAGCAGAGCTGCACTGAAGCCAACTTGCTGCTCCAACCCACTCAATCATCTTATTTAATCCACATTGCTGTATGTTAATTCCTAATATTAGCTCTGTTGTCTGCAACCACAAATCTTGGGTAAAGGCCATTAGGGAAACCATTCAGAGAACCCCTTCTTTAGCTCTGTAAAATGTTTATACCAGTGTGATTTTCTTTGTTGAAACTTGCAATACAGAGGGCACCTGTTTTTGAGGATTGTATTGGTCCCTGGTGGTGCCATAGGATGTTGCTGAGGAAAATGATACCCAGTGGGTGGTGACAGTCATGTAGTCCGCTGTTTGACCATCCATCCACATATCTGTTGTTATATGTACTTCTTCAATAGCCAATGACTGCAAGGCTCTGGTTTCCTTCTGGCGCAGTTCCCTATAAAGAGTTTGCACAACTTTTCTGGAGAAATATGTCCATGGCGGCAGATGATACCAAGAGGCAGCAAGTTTTATCACCTCCCAAAACCAAACAGAGTCAGCAATAGAAAATGGGTGCATGTCCTGTGCAATCATTGCAGATATTGTTTTTATTTAACTGCTTAGCAGCTGGATGGATTTGGTCATATTTAGTTCCCCATTCAAAAGCCTGCTGCATTGTTAACTGTTTCTGAGGTGCGAATGGCACACTAAAAAGGCTGTATGAGACAGAGAAGAACTCATTCTGTTTTCAGTTGGTGAGTGCAGATAAAGGGGTGATGCAGTTAAAGTTCTGCTCAGCGTATGAGGGGTTTTATGCTGTATATGGAAAAATGTAGCTTTACCACCAGTGTGAGTACTGGCATTAACCTGTGCAGCATCCAGTGCCATGCCACCTTGTAGACTTATTCGTGGACTACTGAGTGAGATGTATTCACTGTAAGTGTCTCATTAAGGTTGATGTGCCAAGGTTGCTTGCCTGTCTTCTCTGCTAAAGGCCTTGCATAAACAGCATATTGCTTGCATACTGTACTTTGGATCAAGGTAAAAACTCTAAATAGAAAAGGATGTCCTTTTCATTTTGCCCTAGCATTGCAACTTCTGAATCATCATCTGGCATATCTATGTTAATTTCTATATTTGATTATTTACCTCAATGTCCTCATTGGATGAATGGGTGTGAGTCCTGTCCTCAGCAGAGGAGAAAGGCAAGCCAGGCATGCTTTCCATTTCACTGGCCCCAATGACCTTTCCTCTGATGACCTTTCTACAGGTGTTTTGATCTGGCATCTCACAGGTTCCTCTGGCTCCAAGCCCTCATCATCAGAGTTCCCATCATGCACTGTCTCTGTTTCAGGAATGTACTCACTGCCCCTGCTATCTACATGGTCTGACTCTGAAGAGCTCACTGAGGAATGAGAAATGGCAGAATCTAAAGAAAGTGGCACAATGTATGCATGCGTGCTTATTCTTTTAGTTCCACTACATGTAATACTTGCAATTGCCTTTATTTTTTTAATAACTGTACCTTTGGCAAATCTACTCTTCTTAGCTGCTGGTTCATCACCCAAGTTTTTCTGGGATCCGTACGATTTCCCGACTCATACTAACCCGTCAACTGACTGCCCGCAACCAACTTCCCTACAGATGCCGCATCCCGTCAATGCTAATCCCATCCATTGTTTGCCCGCCTATAATTAAACTCCGTCTCCTAAACCCCTGACATGCTTACATTTGATGGCGATCGGCTCAAAACCCAAACTGCAACTGAATGAAGTACAAGGTACTTTTTGTATGCTTACATTGTTGTGAACCCAAAACAAAAACGTGTTTGTTTACATATACAATACGGCAAAAGTTAAATTCTAAGCTAGTGGGTATGAAGAAATGTTCTGGTGTTATTTGAAAAATTGGGGAGGATGCCTGATCAATTACAAACGAACTCCTCCACGATGGATGGCTTGGGGCGCTGCTCTGGGCGGGAATTAGCTTAATAAGACCAGGTAGGAAGGAGTCTGGGCTGCACGGATAGTTTGTGATTTTTTAAACTAGATATTGGGACTTTTTTAAAGTGTGAAAAACAAAACAAAAGTGTGCATTTATACTGCACACCACATGCAGCTGTTAGGTGATATCTGTTGGGCAAGTTGTGCACCCATGTGAGCCAAACACCACTCTGGACTGCTAGTCAGTGCTGTCAGATTTAGGGAGGAGGTGAGACCCCGGAACAGCTTGAGCACTTTCATACAACCACACAGTTACCCCCCAGTCAGGAGCCTTGTCGGTGAGGTAGGTTGAGCAGTGGGAGGAAATGGAAAAATTAGAGGAAAAAATCGCATAAGTTCATATATGTCTGTGAGTCTTTACAAAGGGACTGCATTTCACCAACCAACAGCTGTGATTCAAGGGTAGTTGTTACCCCAGCTCAGATTTTCCTGATCGGTATAATTTCAGCTGGTACAAACTTTGCATATTCATCAGTGCACAGCTTATCATCTATGTAAATTACGGTGAGTAGATGACAAACGGGGAAATGGTATGCCGGGGGAGAGTCTCGTTAAAAATAGCAGATCGGAAAGCTGGTTTCACAGGAAGCTATACTGGGAATATAAGCGTCGGTCAGATGAAGTGATAGGAAATCATACTAGACCCACTTTTCTTGCATTTACTTAGGCCTAGATGTTAACTGGGTATCACTGCAGCAGCAGACAAACATGATGGGATCTCAGAAGACAAGGACTTGGAGCATGAGGAAGCTTCAATCAGTAAAGAGGATGCACCTACTGCAGTAAGAGAAGCACTTTTTGAGACTGTTTTTTTTTTCTTCTGACTTGCTGGGCCGATTCTCAAAGCATTGACTTTGATGCAACGTGCCTGCATCACACAGCAGTGGCGCAAGGGGCCCCTTGTATCAAAACATACAGATTTCGTTATTCGCAAAGACCCCTCCTACACTACACCAGGACTCAGTGTGCCAAACTGGCCCTGCACCAGGTCTGCACCATGCAGCTGGGTCTGCCATGGTGCTAGTGGCATGCAGCAGACACCAACTGCCATGTCCCCTAACTTGGGATTCTCTAAACCCTCCCAGAAGGCACACTTCTAAGTACCATTAGACCAGCCAGAGCTGGTCTAATGGTACTTAGAAGTGTGCCCTCTGGGGAGGCGTGGTCTGGCCACCAACATGATGGCTGCCTAATTCCTGAGCTCTCTCCATGCTGGCTACAATCCTAGCTCAGGTGCTGTGATCCCAGGACATCATAACCAATAAAACCATCTACATGTTTAGGTGATCTCACTCCTATTGTCTGGCTATCGTAGTAGCCAATTCCGATGCGATTTACAGTGTCTGTAGCGCTGGTTTCTTCTGACATACCACCGCAGCCGTTAGGCCACATAGGCCCTTCTCCGGTTGCCTGATCTGTGTGGCCCCCTTCCAGTGAACCTCTACCTCAGTGACCCATCTGCTCTAGTGCAGTCGCAAGGGGTGTCTCTGGTGTTAACTCTCAGCTGCTATTATTTAGTCGATTCACAGCATGGCTGCTCAAGGCCCCCCTAACCAGCTGCCTCCTGAGCCCTCTCCTCCCTCCCCGGCTATGTCGGTAGGTGACTCACTGCACTATATTACCCAAATGCTGGAAACCCTACTCACCAGAGTAGATGATATCAGTCTCTCTCTCTCTGGCACGGTTGCTGAAGTCAGACAGCTGCAGGACAAAATGAATGTGGCTGAGCAACGGGAGGACTCCTGCGAGCAACAACAAGTGAAGCTCTGGCACAGGGTCCACTCTCACGAGGAGCAGCTTGCAATTTTGTGATCCAGGATTGAGGACCAGGAAAATAGGGGACGGTGCAATAATTTGCGCATTATTGGGCTTCCAGAAGGGGCTGAGGGGCAGTCCATGGAGCGCTTCCTTAATGAAGCCATCCTGGAGATGTTGTGGGAATGTTGAAGGGGCCCTGTTGATGTTGAAAGGGCTCATCAAGTATCTGGCAGGAAAGACAGAGTGAATCCACCCCCAGACCCATTTTAGCCTACTTCCTCAGATGTACCACAAACAGTAAATTCTAGGAGCTGCAGAGATTTGGGGAAGTTAACTAGTAGAGTGCACAAATCTCTTTTATCAAGATTTTGCCCAGGAAACAGCAACAGAAGAAGAGGTTCTGGGCCCCTTAAACAATTTTGTACCAACATGACTTCGCTCAAATTTAAGGGACTCACCAAGTTGCTGGTATCCAAAGAAGGGAAGGAACTGCTTGCTGAACATCCTAATGAAGTGGAACGCTGGCTCTGTAAATTTTGGCCTAATCTTTAGCTTCTAACTACGAGTCCCAGGAAGTTTTGGAAACCAAGTAGAGCCCCGCCTCCCTCCAGGAACCATAGTGTGAGCCACCATGCCCCAGGGACAGAATTTCCATAGGACTGGTACCACCTGCTTTAAATTCCCCCATGGCTTCTCTGCCAGCCGCGGATTCCTAGCTCACCCAGAAACCCACTGCACCTGCTTCTGGTTCTGATTTGCCTCAACTGCCCCAGTGTTTGCCCTCCTCCTCCCAGGCCCTGACAATGTGCCAGGAGCGGGTCACCCCCAACTCTTGACTTTTGTCTGAATGCACCTCCTGCTAAAATGTCTAGGGAAGCTGAGCACTCCTCCCCTGTCACACCGATGGCTATCCTGGATGAATCTTCAGTTATGGACACTGCTCCACCCTCTGAATGGGCTGATTACCCCGATTCCTCACTGTTGGATGCTGTGGATCTGTCTGTCCCAGTGCGACCTGGCCTACTTAGCTATGCAGCAACTGCTGCCTCGAAGGTGTCCATGCCTGTTGAAGCCCCCAAGGCTCTCCTGGGCTGGTCAAAGAGCTCCCTACCTAATTTTTGGATGTTTACACCTCCCTTTGATGTCTGGTGTTCTGTATGTTGGGAATGTCTGTTGTGCGCTGTGGGTCCCTGGTTTAATAGGGATTATTCATACCGCTTTGACTATTATATTTGAGCAGGGGTGAATGAGTTGGGACTTCTGTGACCTTCCCCCTTTCTCCTAGATCTGGGACCTCCCTAATTCTTGGGCTCTGTTGCATCCCATAGAGCTAATCTGCCTATACTTTTGATGGGTCTTCCTATTATCATAACCCCCAGCTAATTGGCCTCAGGAGGGCAGATGCCCCCATGTGTATACTCCACTCCAGGCATGACCTAAGGCGTGCTTCTATTAGGTGGGCTGCACCTACTTGTGTGTTATCCCCTACTGTTGCTGGCACTACACGGCCTATACCCTAGTTGGTATAAGGATTTCCCCTTTACCCTTAGTATCCCCTGACCCTGCTCCCCCATACACTCCTCTTTCCCATTACTACCCTTCCCTACCTCTCTTCCTTCCCACCCTACACATCCCTTGACCTTCCCTTCCTGTTGTCCCGGTGCCAGACCCGGATTATGTACCCAGCTGAGGAGGACTCGTACCTTGTTGGTTACTGTACTCCCTTCTCTGGGGTTTTCAGCTTGTGTAGCTGAGGATAGCTGCTTTCAGCTACCTTCTTTCGCCTTGGCTCTGACCCTTTAGCATGTTTATGCTTGAGTTACCATCTCTTCTGATCACCTTGAGCAGTGTGTTCTAGTTTAATTCTTATCATAAAAAAGTTGTTCCTACATCAGAATTGTGCATATCTTGTGTTCCTGCACTGTACTGATACAATTTCTTCTTTTTGCCTTTCCAGTTCATGCTGCATGTGCTGGTAGCAGTCTCGACTGCTGTTGTGGCTTACACCTTCTCTTTGTGATTGCTGTAACTTGTAAAAGTACTCCTGGGTAAGACCTCCTTTTGATTGTGACCCTTTCCTGGCCAGTGTTTTTCTCCATGACCTGAGTAAGTACCCTTCCTATCTTATATATTCTAGGTTGATGACATGGCAAGCCCATCTATTTGCGGTACGCAATTTGTATCTTGGAATGTGAAAGGGCTCAACCACCCTATCAAGAGAACTAAGGTGTTGCAATATCTTCGATCAATCCATGCAGATATTGCATTCCTACAGGAAACGCACCTTTTACAAAGATCAGAGCTATGGTTGAAGAAGTCTTGGTGGGGCTGTCTTGGCTAGCTCAGCCACATCCAAAACTAAGGGGTAGTCATCCTTTTCCAGAGGTCCTCTTGGGTAGCAGAGAAGTGAAGAAAGACTCGCATGGCAAGTGGGTGGTGGCCAAGCCTCATCTCGGCATATTCTTTGCATAAGACATCTTCTCACTCTTAAGCCAGGAAGCAGCTGGTTCAAACAACCTTTCTACCCTGCTTGATTTCACAGATTTTCTTTACAGCCACTGCTCCCAGCATGCTCTACAGAAGCTTGATACACTCTACACCGAGCCCTGAGATTAATACTTGATATGCCACTTTGAACCCATCACAGGCTATTGGTTGTCCACCCCTCCTTCTGAGGAGGCAAATAAATGCCCTTACATAGATCTTCAGGATGATCTCCAGCAAACGCCCACCTCACATCTGTAATCTATTCAAACAGTCAACAGGCATATATGTCTTACGGAATTCCTCCCTTGTCCTCCTCAAGGTGCCACGAACAAGGACCCGTCTTGGCACAGCTGCCATAAGCTCCTTCCTACCATCACTCTGGAATAATTCACAAAAAGTTCTTAAACTCTCCCACCTGCCCAGCCCTTATGCATTCAAACAACTGCTTCTCAGGTGCCTGAAAACTGCGTGTGACTGTTTCAGGTAATCTTTGATACACAAATTGAACATATCCTTAGCTCATGGGTTCTCCTGGCCTATCTATTCCCCCTGTAGACCGACAACCTCAGAGCAACTACACCTCTGTCAGCTCTCCTGCTTCCTCACTGTGGTGACCTCCTGGGGGATTCTAATGTAGCTTGCTATCCCTCCTCACCCTTATGTGTTTTTATCACCCTTCCCACTGTATCCTGTGTCACCACCACCATCTCATGCCTTGCTCACCTACTGTCCCCAAACACTCTATTATGTAGTAATTATATATGTACACAATCTTTGCTATCTGAGTGGTGTTCCCAATATTACCTACCAGGTAATGTTACTTTTATTTATATTGTTTTTCTTGCATAGTTATGTTCCAATATGCTGACATAAACTGTAATTGGAATTTGTTCTGTGTGTCCAGGACCATCTTGCAAATGAGCTCAGCTCAATGATGTAATTGCCTGGTTAAATAAAGTTTGATTGACTGATTGATTGAGTGATTGATCTCGGTGGTCAATTGCTCCTGGCAATGTATACACCCCAACGAGGACCACACTGACTTTTCCCTGCCCTGAGCCAGGCTATATCCACTCTATCTCTGACTGTTCCTCCATTTCGATACTGATTGGGGAGACTTTAACCTGGTCAGGATATGTTCTTGGACAAGTCTCAGCCCCCATGTGTCCCAAAGCTCATATGGCTCTGCAGGACATGCAAGATGAGTGGGGCCTGAGATGTCTGGAGGAGAGACCACCCCTTAGGGCACGACTACACATTCTACTCCCTGGTTCACTCCACCTATAGCCAGATTGACTTTTGGCTGGCCAACATGGCAGCTGCTCAGGGAGACTCAAACAGCAAGATTGGGCAGATTGCAATCTCTGATCACACCCCTGTATCTCTCACCTACACCCTGCCTGGGCAGCAACCCTCTGGTACCCAGTGGAGGTGCAATCCCTTGTACCTTCAGGGCCCTGAATTCTGTCAGATGATCACCCACATGGCCAGGGACTACTTTTCCCTTAACTCTGGGTGTGGGGTCTCCCATGGCACAGTTTGGGATGCTTTTAAAGTTGTCTTCCGTGGACGCATCATTGCCTATGCGGTGGCCAAAAACAAAGCCCATAAAGTGACTCTAGCTGCCTTTTGCTTGCAGACCTTGCTATTCTTCAGAACTGATTCAAGGACAACCCACCCCCTCGCAGAGTCCCTCTCTTGTTAGATGGATAACAGGCCTGAAATATCAAATTAATTCCTTCTTGCATTAGAAGGCCGAATGGTTTGCTTCTTAGGTCCAAGCATACCTACTGGGATGGAGGTAAAAGGTGGAAGACTTTTGTTTTTATGGTTTCGCAAATAGTAAGCATCGACTTCGCATCCATGCCCTTTGCACCCTTCAGGGAGAACAGTCTCCAACCCTCTGGAAGTTAATAAGACCATGACACAGTTCTACGAAGCCTTATATCAATCCCAATTGACTCTGTCCCTTCCCAGTTAGAGCAAAAGTTTGCTGAATTCTCTCAGGGGTTCACCAAACCTGCTCTTACCTCTGCCCAGATAGCCAGTCTGGATGCCCTGATCTCTGCTGCAGAACTACAGCTGGCCCTAGATCACATGGCCAAGAGGAAAACACCAGGACCTGATGGTATGTCAGTGGAACTGTACTAGGCATTAGGGGATGACATCATTCAACCATTGCTGCTGGCCCTCCAGGAGGCCCACTCCTCTGGCACTCTTCCTCCCACTATGAGAGAGGCTCTTATTACCCTATTACCAAAATAGTCAGATGATCCGCTAAATTGCGCTAATTTTCATCCAATCTCTTTATTATCTGTAGACACTAAGCTGTTATTGAAAGCTTTGGTTACTAGGATGCTGGCTGTACTGTCCTCTATAATACACACGGTGCAGGTCGGCTTCATGCAGGGCAAATCTGGGTTGGATAACACCAGGCTGCTTTTAAATCTTAAATGGGTAGCATCCAGGTCCTCCCTCTCCATGGCTGCACTTACCATTGGCTTCACCAAAGCTTTTGACTCAACTGAGTGGAATTACTTACATGAGGTCTCCGCTCCCTACCGCTTTGGTTCCCAATTCCAGCAGTGGGTGGCTACTTATATAGTTTCCCGATGGTGAAGATCCTGACTAACTTACAATCTCGCCTCTTTCCCTTTACAGGGGACCTGCAGGGTTGCCCTCTGCCTCCTGTTGTTCCTGGTGGCACTCAGACCCTCTGATTTGGGCTTTCATTGCCTCGAATGAGGTCTCCAGCATCAAGGTAGCTGGTACACTCTACTTGGTTGCAGCGTATGCCAACAACCTCCTTCTCACCCTGACTCAGCCTCAGCAGGCATTACCTGCAATGTTGATGCTTCTCCACCAGTTCGCTGTGGTATCTGGCCTCAAGTCAAATCAAAAGAAGACTACGTTGGCCCCCTTAATGGGGCTTGCTCAGAAAGATTGTCTTCAGGGTACAGAGTTATCTTGGCTCCAAAGGGTTCTCTTATCTGGGCCTCATCATCCGCTCTAGATGGGTCGAGCTGGAGTCGGCCAGCTTCTCCCCCCTTCTGCTTCAGCTTTCCACTGAAGTGACAAGGTGGCAGAAACTTCAATTGTCCCTGCCTGGGAAGGTGGCTGCAGTATGCATGCTTCTGTTGCCTTGCCTTATATATTTGTTTAATAATCTCCCTATTCATCTATCTCTAAAGCTTTTCTCCTCTTTACAGAAACAGAAGTTTAATTTCTTTTGGGAGGGAAGATCCCCTAGATGGAGTGTATACAAGTTAAGAGCACATTGGTCGAAGGGGGGTTTGGGAGTCCCTTGGCTACAAGGCTACCACATGTCTTGTATGGTGGCGCATGCCTCCAAATGGTTTGTTCCGACACCCTCTCCCTCTCCACTTTTGGTCCAACTTCAAACCACCTTGGTGGGTGGACCTGTTCTGGATGCACTCTTTGGTCCCAAACCCCATTCATGGAAGGACCTGTCCCCTGTACTGGATGAGACCAGGAGGGTTTAGTACCATCTCATGTCCCTTTTGCTGACTCCTCATGGGTCGTGGCTCCCTCTGGTCCAATACTCCTCCCTGTGGCACAACCAGCGGATTGTTGTGGGGTAGCTCTCTATATTGGTCCTCTTGGGAAGCCCAGGGTATCCATCGAGTCCAAGACCTATACCTACCTGACTCTAACACTCTGCTGTCTTTCAAACAGTTGAAGGAAAAGTTCAACCTCCCCAGTAAAGACTTTTGGCAATACCTGCAAATTCACAGTGCCATTGGAGATCTCTCCAACCAACACATGTAGGCCAGATAACAAATGGGCCTGGCTTAACACTTTATACAAGTTCTCATCCTTCAGAGGTCTAATTGGTAGATTTTTCAGGACATGGAGGGATTCCCAACTGCTTCCCA
Source organism: Neoceratodus forsteri (assembly GCA_016271365.2). Taxonomy (NCBI): domain Eukaryota; kingdom Metazoa; phylum Chordata; order Ceratodontiformes; family Ceratodontidae; genus Neoceratodus; species Neoceratodus forsteri. The sequence continues at coordinate 1,137,651,091 of CM057452.1, forward strand.
CTGCCATCTGTAGGTTGAAATGGCATGATCTGCTGAATTCTGATATCTCCGGGAGTCGATGGACATGTTACCTTAGAGAGGCTCACTGTATTTATAAAGATACTAAGAGCCGCTTCCTTCAATTGAAGCTGATGTTTTTCTGGCACCACACTCCAGTGCCCTTGCACACTAAAGGTCTGTTGGGCCACTCCAATTGTTGGTGCTGCCACATACCTAATGCACATCTATTACATGTGTTATGGTCTTGCCCGCAGCTTACTTCCTTTTGGGCCGTAGCGGCTGCTGATTGTGCAGGTGTGGTAGGCTCCCCAATTTCTCTTGCAGATTCTAAGCTCTTTCTGGGGGACACTTCATCCCTGCATGCTCTGCCTAAGCCCCAGTGGGAATAGGTTGCTCTTGCATTACTGGAAGCCAAAAGATTATTGTTAATGTAATAGAGCCAAGCAGGCACACCTCCTAAGTCCTCCTGGTACGTAGCCTTGGCCCAGCTATCTCTACTTGAACATTTGTCCTATCCCCATACTGGATGACTGGATGTGTACTTGGCTAGGTGGGACTTACACCTTCACTCTCCTCTATGTAAAACCCCTACTCCCCCTAGAAACCCCACTCTTACTATTTAGGTTAAGACCTGTGGGTCATCCTGCACTTGCCACTCCCAGTTCTCTCAGGGAAAGTGTAAGCCCGTGTCTCCAGGTGGTGTAGGTTACTACACCTAGTTCTTTTATTGCTTGTTTAGTATACACTTGAGTGTGGAAATGCTGGTGTACTGTTATCCTCTCAGTACAACTGGATCTAATTCTATGTGTTTTTAAACATTGTATACCTTGGTAGAAATGCTTTGTATACTGTGTTATGCCTTTCTGGAATTATTCAATAAAACTTTCTATGATAAAAAAAAAGAAGTGTGCCATCTTGGAGGGTTTAGAGAACTAGTGCCGCACCTGGAGCCCTCCCTGGGCAGGAGAGAACATGTGCCATGGTCCCACCTCCCCAACTCCAATCCATTGTTGAATAAAATCAAACAGTTCCGTGTTGGCTAGCAGCCCCCTTCCCCCCAACCCTCGATGTCCCCTTTACACATAAATAAAGAACTCCCTGGTGTCTAGGGGTCTCCTCTCCCAATTCCCATAAAATATACATCCCCTTCTTGGTGTCTAGCAGTCCCCCCCCCTCTATCAATGATCCCCAGTAACATGTAGCATATAAAGAGTATTGATTTAAGAGCCTGAAACTTGAATCCCAAAACTGATAGGACTGAGTTCAGTTTCCAACATATTTAGATACCCAAAGGAGGAAGCAATGCCGACAAGGGCATGGTAGCGATGTGATGAACCACTACCTCACCTGAGCCAGGCATAACAAGGAAGTGAAAATGTGAATGCTGGCCCTTGGCATGGAGGTAATGCAGCAGCAGCTCAGCCAGAATGGTCTGGTGGACCTGGTTCTGTTCCTGGTCACCACTTATTTTGACGACACTATTCTACTCCCCATATCTTTTTTTTTTACTCTGAGGTCTGCCCCCTCTCAGAGTTGGTCATTTAAGTTATGAGGGGTGTGGGGGGCTTCTCCCTCTGCACTACATTTCAGTACCTTGGAGTCTTACGGAATTCAGTATCCCGAACTTGGTCTTGTAGCATTCAGGATACTAAATTTTTCAGGATTTCAAAATATGTCCATATAAAGCATTCCCTAGTGGCTAACGGTCCCCCCTCCCCATCCCCGAGTGCAATGTCCAACAATACCCAACAGTCCCTGGTGTCTAGGGGACTCCTCACCCACTACCCCAGCAAGTAATGCCCCAACATTTGGATACAACTCCATGCCCCAAAGGGGGCTAGGGTCCGATTGAGGGTTGTTTATAGGACCTCAACCCAGAAAGAGGACGTGGATAGGAGCTAGGGGAGCAGTTAAGAGACTCTGTGGCAAAGCGAGCACTGTGGTGGTGGGAGACTTCAGTTTACCAGGGGTGGATTGGAGCATCCCAGCCATCACATGTGCCAGGGAGCAGATCCTCCTGGAAGTAATCCAGGATAGCTTCCTGTCCCAAAGAGTGACAGTACCAACAAGATAAGAAAATATTCTAGACCTGGTGCTGGAGGGTGGAGAACAGGTCACTGATATAAGGGTGGAGGAACCACTGGCTGGTAGCGATCACCACACAGTGTGGTTCTCTATCAGTTTGGGTAGAGAGATCCACAATACAAAAACAAAGGTCCTGAACTTCAGAAAGGCAGACTTTGGCAAGATGGGGCAATTAATGAGATCACACATAGATGGCATCCACCCTGACATGGATGCAGAGCAGAAATGAGCGATTATAAAATGAGGGCTGATTGAATCCACTAAGGCTTGTCTCAAGAGCCAGCAAAACAAATCAAGGACCAAGCATCCAAGCTGGATGACCAGAGAGGTAATGGAGAAGACGAGTGATAAGAGAAGGGACTTCTGAACCTACAAGAGAACCAACAGGGCAGAGGATAGGGAGAACTATGTGAGGAAATCCAGGGAAGTGAGCAGAGCGGTCTGGACTGCAAAGGCAGCCATGGAAAGGAAATTAGCATGGGGGATTAGGAAAGGAGAAAAGGATTTCTTCAGGTATACAGGAAAAAGAGGAAGTGCAAGGATCAAATAGTTAGGATCAGGAAAAGCAGTGGATGGGTAGACAAGGGGGGCCAAGAAGGCAGAAATACTTAATGAGTACTTCTGTTCAGTGTTCACAAGGGAGAGGGATGGGCCCATTACTGCAGGGAAAGGAGGCGCAGGCATGGGGGTGAAACAACCAAAGATGGGGTCATCACGGTGGAAAGGGTGCTGGAGGGCCTTAGGTCCCTTAGGGTAGAGAAGGCACCTGGGCCAGACGGGGTATATCCCAGGATGCTGAGGGAGCTGGCAGAGATCCTGGTAGAGCCACTGGTGGATTTATTCAACACCTTACTAAACACAGGATGTGTGCCCAGAGATTGGAGGGAGGCACACGTGGTACCTCTCTACAAAAGTGGGTCCAAGGACGAACCAGGGAACTACAGACTGGTGAGCCTCACTGCAATTGTGGGGAAACTGATAGAATCTATCCTCAAAGAAAGGCTGGTGCAGTTTCTTGTGGATAATGATCTGCAAGACGACAGACAGCATGGGTTCATCACTGGCAGATCCTGTCAGACAAACTTGGTTGATTTTTTTGACTGGATCATGAGGGCACTGGACAAGAGCCATGCAATAGATATAGTCTACCCGGATTTCAGCTAGGCCTTCAATTCAGTGTCACACGGAAGGTTGACCTGCAAGCTGAGGTGTCTTGGTATGGGGTGGAAGCTGACCCAATGGGTAGAAAACTGGTTGAGGGACAGGTAACAGAGGGTAGTTGTGGGGAGAAGCATCGGAGCCCAGGGCAGTGACAAGTGGTGTCCCACAGGGATCAGTACTGGGACCTGTCCTGTTTAACATTTTCGTCGCAGACATAGCATTTGGGATCAAGAATAAGATCAGCCTCTTCGCCAATTACACCAAGATCTGTGCTGAGGTGAATGGGGAAGAGTGTGTCAAATTACTGCAGGAGGACTTGGCAAGACTTGAGGAGTGGTCACACACCTGGCAGCTTGGGTTCAATGCCAAGAAGTGCAAGGTGATGAACTTCGAAGCTAAAAACCCAGGATACAGCTACTGGATGGATGGTATCAAACTGTCCACATCCAACAAGGAGAAGGATCTGTGGGTACTGGTGACTGGGGAATTAAACCACTTGGCCCAGTGTAGTAAGGGAGTGGCTAAGGCTAACAAGATGCTAGGGTGCATAGCAAGGGAGATTACATCCAGATGTAATGAAGTCATATTGCCCTGTACAGCTCCCTGGTGATGCCTTGCCTGGAGTACTGTATGCAGTCTAAGTCCTGCATTTGTAAAAGGATATCAAACTACTGGAGGCAGTGCAGAGAAGAGCAACAAAGATGATCCAGGGGTTGGGAGATAGAACTTATGAGGAAAGACTAAAAGAACTCAACATGTATACCCTGGAGAAAAGAAGAGAGAGGCTGGGGTCATGATCGAGACCTTCAAGTACCTGAAGGGGATGAACAGAGTAGGCTTCCAGGGTGGGTTCACTCTCCAGAACAGAAGAGATGCTAGAGGGCACTCCCTGAAGTTAAAGGGGGGCAGATTATGGAGGGAAAGGAGGAGACACTGTTTCACTAGAAGAGCGGTAACAGGGTGGAATGCACTGCCAGAGTAACTTGTATCAGTGCAGATTGTGGGGTGCTTCAGGAGGAGGTGGGACAAATTCAAGGGGAAAGTACATATCGGGGAGGCAGTTGGAGGAGGGAAGAGTTAGTGGGAGGGGGCGGCTGCTGTCCAATGGGCTGAAGTGCTGCACACTCGAGCAGACTAGATAGTCCATATGGCCTGTATCTTCTGGCAATTTCATATGTTCATAACACCCCGCTTCCCCCATGCCATCCCAGAGCTGGCAATTGGCACATCCTTCCACTTTCCACAACAGCCATCTGCCTTCTGAGCTGTCAAGGAGTGTGTACTGTAACAGCTGATTGTACAGGACATGCATCTTGACAATTTAGTCAGGGGCTGCGCATGGTGAAGAGCAGAGGCTGTGCTGGTCACTGGATCCATGATGGGATGGGGAGGAGCAGTGTGGTGGGACACTACCTGCCAGGCTGGGGTGGTCCCATAGACCCCAGGGATTGTTGAGTATTGTTGTATGGGGGCTAGGGTATAGGGAGGGGGGACCGTTGGCCACCAGAGAATGCTTTATGTTTTACATAGTACTGAGGATCATTGATAGGGAGGGGGGACTGCTAGATACACACTAAGGAGGGGATGTATATTTTACATTTTACACTGAACAGTAGCGGGAACCACTGAACACCATGGAGTTCTATATTTATGCATATAGGGGACATTGTGGATCAGGGGAGAGGGGGCTGCTAGCCACCTGGGAACTATTTCATTTTATTCAACAATACTGCATATTTTAAAATCACTTTTATCTAGATGCTTGCCTCTGGCACTTGTAGCACCCTGCCAGATTAGGTATAATATTATTATGCTGTTGGTTCCAGTGTATGTCTCATGTCATTGTCTTGATATCTGTGCATCACCCTATGACTTATGTCTAACCTTCCAGAAGTGCAGCCTGACCATGCCGCAGCTTGCATCGCTTCCTCAGGTGCACCATCTCATTGGCCCACTGCCACCTGTGCCGTAGCTGTGGACTTTTTGTGCCAGGACCCTACCTGATAGAGAATCAGGCGTGGGGCTCTGTGCACTGGCAACTGTGCTTACCTGCCACTGGCAGCTTGCACCACCCTTTGAGAATTGGGCCCACTGTCATTGTCTTGGAAACTTGTTTTACAGGCTCACTCCCTTCCATCTTTATTTTAATATACATGACTTTTTACAAATAAGTTGCTGATCACTAATGAAACCAGCTCCCCTTCAAGAAACCCCCAAGCAGCTAACCGTACTACTTTCCTCAGTCACCTTGGGGAAACATGTGGCAGTGATGATGAGTAGTGCACATCTCAAGGCAAGGTATCAATATGAACTGGGTAACTAGCAAGACTACACGTTTTAGCTGCTATGCAACTGCCAAGAGCTGCCTCCTCCTTCCGAAAAGGCTGCAGACATGATGCAAGCCTTTACTGGCTCTGTTTGCACAGTTAACTTTTTACAGGACAACACACAAAAGTGGTCCTGTCCTGACTCCTGCTTGGGTGGGTCATGGCTGGTGATACTGCAGACAGAGGCTACTCAACTGCCAGGCTGCCCTCTCCCTCCAAAAATGTTTCACATGTGATGCAAGTCTTTACTGGCTCTGCTTGAACTATTTATTTTTTTACAGGACTACACGAAAAATGGTGATGTTTTAATCCTGATTGTTTGGGGAAATTGCTGGTGAAACTGCAGACAGAGGCTACTCAAGGTTTCACATGTGATGCAAGCTTGCCTTTAACCATCTCTGACTGCTTAAGTATTTTTTTTTATTATTCTTGTTAACCAGGTCAGGACCACTGAGCACAAGTCCCTGTTTTCAGAGGCAACCCAGGAGCTTCAAGGTAGTTAAGTGGCTTACTCTGAGTCACATACTATATCAGTGGAGGTTGTGGGAAGAAGGAATCAAATCCAAGTCTGCTGGATAACCTCAGTGACAGCTCTACTCGGCCCTGTAAACTATTGCTAGCTGTTTTGTGTTATAAAAATAGCACTGTGACTGTTCTTATGTACTGGTTCACTGTGCTGTGCTGTGCTGAGCACTTGGGCTAGAGCCAAAGCACTGCAGCCCCCCCCCCCACCACCACACACGCACACAGTCTCCTATTGTACTTAGTTTAACTTTCATTTAACATTAAACCTATTGGCAGCTGCCTTAACCCTTGCTGTGCCACATATTGATATATCAGTCCAGAATTCTTGTATATTCTAATTCTGTTGGCAGCCTAAGGGTTAAGTTAAACACTAAGCTCTTTAGTTTTTCTTTTTCTGCAGTCTGGCATCAGCATGTGGTGACCTGCTACCCCCCAACACACACACACACACACACACACTCTCAGTCTGTGGTACACCATGCCTCAGTCTCTCTTTTTTTTACAATTTTATTTGTGATTGTTTTAATTGTAGGGCTCCTCCTCCTATTCTTGTTGGTGGTGTGGTTGTGAGGTTGGTGTACAAAGATCCCCAACCCCAACCAAATCCCTTCCTACTTGGTCACTCTTTCAGCTCCAACTTGTAGCTACTACTGTTGCTAAGGGCTGTGCAACCCTCTATCCATGCTAGCTGTCTGTAATAACATGGAGGTCAGAGCCACACTCCTATAAATACTCCTGCTTGTGCATGGGCAAAGTGGAGTATCCCGTGGCATACCAACTCACCTCTGCACCCTTTAACCTCTACATCTTCAATGCCTTTAGCCTGTCACATGACATGCAGGCATACGGGAGGCTGGAGGAGCTGGAAAAAAAAAAAAAAAAAACTCAGCTCTGAAATCTGCGCTGAGCCAGCAAGGTTTGGCTCGGGTGTCAAGGAAACTGAGCCGCATGGGTTTGGAGCAGCTTGGTTTCATTAGCAGAGGTTCTGCACTCCTCTACTTAAAATAATTGGGAGAATATGAATGCAGTTACTCTAAAAGTGAAAATGAACATGCCATATTTATAGTATCTGAGAAATTAAGGGCAACGGAAGCCGCAACTTTTGGGTGAGTTATGGACAACTATAGTACATTCAGGAAAACTGAAATGCTGGAGAATCAAACCCAATAGCCCAGTCTAAGGGTTGTGGGGTTACCAGCAAAACTGAGCTGTGATTTTGAACCTGTGAGGGATCTGGTAAAATACTTACTTGTTCAAGTGTACAATTTCCCCCTGGATGATCTGCGATTTTTGATATATGCTTTCAGTGTTTCAAAAAAAAGCTGAACAAGTAAACATCTATGAATGAACTTGATTTGGAGGTACCTAAAAATGTCAAGAGTAACCCGATAGATCCTGATGTCAAAATTACAATATTCATTTCTTTGGCAATCAAGTCAGACTGGGAGCATTTACTTAAGCTATCAAGAATCAAAGGTGTCATTCCATATGTTGCCATTTTGACCCAGCAAAGGCAGAGGAAATTTTTGTCTTACTGCCAAGACATCCTTGAACTTGGAGCTCAATTTCATCTGCTAACCCTGGCAAAGATCTGTATAACACATCATGGAAAATAATTTATCTTTTTTTGAGATAGTCAGTTGTGGCTTTTTTATGAATGCAATAAGAAAAGAAAACTAAAAATGAAGATAAATCACTAACAGCATCTCAAAAAGAAATGCCTATCATTGTGCAAGCTGCAGAGGGAGCATGCTATAAGTGCTTTTTAGGTTTCAACCAAGATGCTCTGTCATAGACATTATAGAGCATGGTTGCATCCCTGTATTAGGGTAAGTCTTCACTTCTATCTTTAACTGAAAATTTTGAACTTTAATAACTTCACATCCATTCAAGTGATTCCCATAAAATTTGCACGTGCAGTCAGGGACAAAAGATCTCTTGGTGTGGTGAGTTTCATTCTGGTCGAATATGTTGTTACAGAGATACAGATTGTTAAAACATTTGAAAAATTACCACTTTTTATGAAATTCTTTGCACACAGCTGTGCAAAAAAAGTGTAGAATTGTGGGCTGACATTTTTAGGGTATATACTGTAGGTTTTGGGTCACAGATGTGCCTTTTAATGGTGTGGTAAAAAAATATTAATCTATTCCAAAGGTTTTAAATTTCAAAGTTCCCCATTATTTCTTATGGGACTAGTTACATGTCTTTATCGCAAAGGCAGAATCTTATTTCGCAAACGCAAAAACTTTTTTTGAGCTACCACCATCTTGTTTTCAGTTAGAGAGGGGAACAAAGTTAAACTGCAAAAAAATACAATGCTTTGGTAAACACCGACACTTGTGTTCACCTAATTGGGGCCCATAGAATTGGGTCCTGGTGTCAGTTTTTTCATAAGTTATTCAGAAATGTGTTTTTTTAATCAGTGGAACTCATTTGCAGCAAATCACTGAAAACTTATACTGTGAAAAAGGATTTTTTTCCACAATTTGCAATAAAGGATTTTCTTTTGACTCAAATTGCAAAAAAGGAACTCTGGCAAATGATTCTTTTGCAATTTGCAAAAAGTATTTAAAGATAGCCATTTCTTTTGTCACAGCACAGTTAGAAAACTGCTTGTTCTTTTGGGCCGAACCTTTCAGGGTACAAAGTGCATGCCCCAGAGACGTGCCTTTTGGTGGTTTGGTAAAATCATATTACTTTGCTGTTGAGTTCTGTGGGGTAAACATTTGCAACATTTCTCTTAGGAAAATATTGTAATGGGAGGTATACAGAGTAATTTCTTTGTCACTCCGCTGTGAAGTTTTTAATTTTGTAATTTTCTTCTGAAATTTACTGGGTACAGATGGCTTGGTCCACCAATGTGTCTTTTGCTGTTGTATGAAAATATATTAATTTGGTGTGGAGTTCTGCAGGGTTACATTTTGCTTCATTTCCCATAGGATACCATTGTAAAGGGAGATGCACAGAGTTGTTTCTTTGTCACTCCGCTGTGAAGAAACAGATTACAATTTTTTTTCTGAAATTTCCAGTAGCATGGATGGCTTGCCTCACCAATGTCCCTTTTGCTGGTTTCATGAAAATATATTACTTTGGTGTTGTGTTACACAGGTTATATATTTTCCTGTGCTTTTGATAGGAGAACATTGCAATGTCAGGTGTTTCCTTGGGCCTGGACACTATGATATTGGACCACTGCCCTACACTACCTCAGAAATGATGCATGGATGGGAGCATAAGAAGCCTCTGGCCTGCACTTCACACACATACAGATACCATTATGGACTGATGGGAGTGCAGGGCCATGAGGGTCTTGTGCTACCACACAGAAATAGGGATAAGATTACAATAAGTCAGACATTATGGATGGATGGCACTGTGCACACACAGATGCAAACATGAATACCATTATGGAGTGCTGGACTTATCCATACATGGCAGCACAGTGTCCAGTGGACCCTATGCTCCCACACACAAATACGGAGAGGAGTATGGAGTGATGGGAGCACAGGTCCTGCAGGGCCCTACACTCTCACATAGAAACATAGAATTTGATGACAGATAAGGACCGCTTGGCCCACTCAGTCTGCCTATTTCCCTATCTAATAAATAAGCTGCAGATCCTAGTTAACCAACAGCCTACTGCCTCCTACCCCCACCCCCTAGAATTGCCTTATGACTGTCCCATGCATTCTTGAATTCCACCACTGTTTTTGACTCCACAACCTCCTCAGGAAGGCTGTTCCATGCAGTTGCAACCCTCTCCATGAAAAAATACTTCCTCACATTACCTCTGAGCCATCCCCCTCTATCTTCAAATTGTGCCCCCTTGTTCTTGCACACCTCTTTTTCGGAAAGATGCTACCATCTTGGACTTTGTTGATTCCCTTGAGGTATTTGAAAGTTTCTATCATGTTCCCCTCTTCATATGTTTTCTGGTGCAGACCCTGCACCATTTTAGTTGCTCTCCTCTGGACTGCCTCCATCCTGTCTATGTCTTTGTGAAGACTGGGGTATCCAAACTGCACGTAGTACTCCAGATGGGGTCTCACCAGCTGTCTGTACAGAGGGATAACAACTTCCTGTTTTCTACTGGTGATGCCTCTCCTTGTGCATCCCAGTATCCCCCAGCCCTCCTTAATGCCCTTTCACATTGCTTGTCCACCTTTAGGTCATCTGATATGACTACCCCCAGGTCCCTTTCCATTTTTGTTGTTGTTAGTATCTCACCCCCCATTGTGTACTCTTCCCCTGTTTTTTTTGTTTTCCATGTGCATTACTTTGCACTTCTTAGCATTAAATCTAAGCTGCCATACATTTGACCATTCTCCATCCTTGCCAAGTCCCTTCTCATCCTTTCCACCCCACCTTGTGTATCAACTCTGTTGCAGATCGTAGTGTCGCCTGCAAAGAGGCATACTTTTCCTTCCAGTCCTCTGCAAAGTCACTTGTAAAGATATGGAAGAGGAAATAAGGATACAAACAGTCTCTCAAAAATTATGGATGGTTAGAGCACGGGGCCCAGAGGGCCCTGCATTCCCACAAGCAAATAAGCCTACGATTATACTCTCTCAAAAAGTAAGGAAATTCTCTGCAAAAAAAACTCATTAATATACCATTAGGGTCCCTACAATTATACTTTCTCAAAAAAGTAAGGAAATTCTGTGCAAAAAGACGTTCTTAATGCACCATCAGGGTTCCAGCAACAAAAGCTGGTAAATGGGGTCTTTGGGTGTCCAAACCTAAGACCTCACCCCCACCCTTGGTTTCAAATCCTAACACCCCACCCCCACCCTGCATGCAGGAATAAGCATGCGGGGGGTGCCTTGGGGTTGTCAATCCTAATGTTCAATCCATTATCCTATCCTATACTATACCCATCTCAGCTTACTTACTCATGGAATGGGGTGAGCGTTAGGGTTGACGGTCCCAAGGCACACCCCATGCCTCTTCCTGCATGCAGGGTTGGGGTGGGTTGTTAGGGTTGGAAACTGAGGGGGTGGGATCTTAGAGTGGGGCAGCAAACTTACAGGATAAGCTCATTCACAGTAGACTGCCCTTTGACTCTGAAAAAACTATATCACAAAATTGGCTGGTGGCCAGAGGGGATGCACAAATGTGAAAAATGTAATATTTGTGAATAACGTGTTCTGGGAAAAAGTTTTACAAATTCAAGTGACACTGTTGAGAAAATTTAAATCTGAGACTTTATTATATGGGACACCCACTTTGTGATTTATGTGTTGTGGTGCTCCTGCACTATTTTATATGTAGGGCATACTCTCAGGGTCTTAAAAACTCATATGCAAGAACTAATCAGGTCAGTTATTAACTAACTGTCAGACAAACCGGTTGGATTAAATTTTTTGAATTTTCATAATTCAGATCCCAAGTGTTTTAAGTTTATGGGCATTGAACATGTGCCAGTTCCCAAGTTTGGAGGGCATAGAGCTAACTTACTGCTGCAAAAAGAGAGCCAATGGATTTTTAAACCGTGCAGCACGAAACCCACTGGGCTCATCAGTGATTGGGACCTGAAACCATTTTTAAACAAAAAAGTAAGTCTAGTAGGAGTAATTGCTTGCCACTCTGCTTTGTAATCCTAACAGAGTTTGCTTTGGTCCTTGATTGTGTTTTTTGACAAAGTTTAAAAAAGGATGCAATAATTCTTTTAGGTCTTTGAAAAATTAGAAATTAGCTTACTAGAAAACCATTTAAATCAAGATCTAGGTAAGCCCTACTTATAAATATTGAGTAATCTAAACCCTTTGTTATGTCTTTCTTGTTGCAGGCTTCTTCTGCAGCTCTATGGTTAACCGCAACATGTGGATCCCCAAGAAATTAAGGCAAGCAGGAATATCAGGATGACCATAGATAGTGGTGTTTCTTATTGTGCCCTCTATGTGTGTACTGGCTCACTAAATGAAGTGTTGATTTAATTTAGTATATAAATTTATAACAGTGAATGTGACTAGTGAATGAATCACAGAACTTGACAGTTTTTTAATTAAGTTTGTATTGTGTATTAACTGATAATAGTATAATTTGTTTTTGTTTTAAACTGTATTGTTGTCACCTTTGCACAAATTATTTTTATCATGTTACTGTAATTAATTGATTTCATCTGATCTCTGTTATACCTTGAGGGAGTTTACAAGTGATGATGAACTTGCTCTAGCAACACCGCTTGAGGAAAGCAGTTTGCTGAACTGCTGGGGTAGTAGGCACTTGCCTCAGGTGCTGTTTGCCATAATAAATATCCTATTTTGAAGCATTTTGGATGTCCCGTGGCAGTCCATGACAAGGAATGCTGTTTTCTTTGGGAACATTTAGCAAACCTGGCAGTGCTGGTGTTCAGTGGGCAGGATCAAACGATCTCGCACAGCTGATTTAGTAAAGAACTGGTTGTGCCGGTGTTCGGGTGGTAGGCAGGATCACACATTGCCACAGAGGGGATTTAGCAGGAACAGGAGGTGATGGTGTTTTGGGGGTGGGATCACACAGTGCCACAAGGGGATTCGCAGGAACAGGAGGTGATGGTGTTTTGGGGGGTGATCACACAGTGCCACTAAGCAGCTTTAACATGAACAAGCAGGCTCTCCACAGTGCCACAGGGGATTTAGCAAGAAGAGGCAGTGATGGTGTTCAGGCAGTAGGCAAGATCACACATTCCCACAGAACGGATTTCGCAAGAACAGGCGGTGGTGAAGTTTTCTGGGCAGGATCACAGTGTGCCACTGAGAGGCTTTAGCAAGAACTCAGTTTGATTCAGTGGACAGGCTCACACAGTACACAAGGTTGACAACATCCAAACAGAGGCAAGGAATAGAATTCTCTTGTCTGACATGCACAAATATGGGGGTTCAATGTCAGCATTACATTCACTCCCCCACCCCCTTCTGGTATAGTATAAACAGAGTAAAATACTGTACCAGATAAATAAACTCAAGAGCAAGCTCTGAGAACAAAATTAATATTTCACTACACAACGATGTATACTATGCAGAATACTTCATGCAGAACTGCTGGCGCTTTAATGTTTTTTTTTGGGGGGGGGGATACATGCATGTGGATACCCCCACACACACATACTACACCAGACAGGAGCACTGCAGTTTCACTTTCCAAGCAAAATTTGTGTGAGTTAAATGATTCTTTTTTTTAGCCAATCATCCTGTCCTTTTTGCATCAGGTTGAACATCATTCTTGCTTACTTTCTTATGGATCCTAACTTGACTTGTTCAATACAGTATTTTAGTTGATGCTGGGTAAACAACTGAGTTGTACTGCTTTAATTCTTTCGTGACTTGAGGCAAAATCCATTTAATTTTGTTGTAAATATTATCCTTTGCTTTCTTCAGACAGAATGTATGGAATCCACAACCCACAAAACTATCTTTTTTATTTTAGAATTTTGTGGTTGGATATGGCACACTGAGCCAAAACTAATTTTAGATTCATCCTGGGAGCACAGAGGTTTAATGACTTGCTCAGGGTCACACAGTTTGCAAGTGGAGGTTGTGGGAGTCAAACCCATTTCTACTGGGCCTCCAGAGTCACAGGCTTAGTACTCTAACCTATAACTGATATTGCCTCAGGGCAGGCTTTAAAGGGGCTATAAAGTCTAGCCAACAGCTGACATGCCTGAAACTTCTCAAATCCTTTCTTTAAAGCAAAATGCTTCTCTTTTAGCTCTCAGTTGTTTGCCTTGAGCTTCCCAAAATGTATAATTTTCAAAACTGCTATAATAAACAGATTTTGCAAAACAAAAGTAGTTTCCCTTATTTAAAGGGTTACTTAGAAAGTTAATTTATATTTATTTAGTTATGTTTTTATTTATTTACTATCACAGTTTAGAAACCACTGTTAACACAGCCAAAGTCAAAGTATTACAAGTCAGATTACTGAAATAAGTAAATAAAAAAAATGTTACCAGTATCACTTACTATTCTGGAAAGACAGGTAAGATGCAGGTCAGACTCAAAGTAAAATGGGCAGTGCACCAGTTCTATAAAGGTAAGAGACAAAGGTGGGTCTCTCAGATGACCAAGGAAGGCTCAGCTGGATCCAGAACTCATCCCTGGATCAGGTTTGGTTGTAGCAGAAGGTGAGCTCAGAATACATTTACTGCAGCTTTATTCAGACTCGGCCCAGGCCCAGGCTAGATCCCCCATCCAGCTGCCATGTGTGTGTTAGGGGGGAGGATAACACAGAGTGCTACAAGTGGCTTTAGCAACAAAGGGATGTACCAGCATTTGGGGGATGGAGTGTGCAGGATTACACCGAGTGAACTAGAGTGACTTTATCCAGAGTCAGTGGTTCCAGTTATGGGGAAGGGGGGTAAGATCAGCTGCTTTAGCAAGAATTGGCAGTGCTGGTGTTCTGTGATACCAGTATGTTTGCTTATTATTCACCTGTCAAGCAAACATCTAGAAATTTAAGATCTCTTGATAAAGCTAAGAAATGTCATACCAAATGTACTTGCAATTGCTGAAATGTTATGCTAGAATTTTACTAAAGTGAGTTCACATGTGTGGCACTCAAAACTAACAACTGAGACATCGACTGAGTGGAGGTCAGTCATGTGGTGTTAGAAATTGTCTGGAATGAGTTCCATAGTTTTGGTCAACCTGTAAGAAACTATGGCAGAATCAGAAGGTAGTTGTTACTTTAAAGGGAAGGATGGATACCCATAGTATAACCCCCAAGGGTATAGAAACATAGAAACATAGAATTTGACGGCAGATAAGGACCGCTTGGCCCACCTAGTCTGCCCATTTTCCTACCTAACAGATAAACTGCAGATCCTAGTTAACCAATCGCTTACTTCCTCCTACCCCCCACTAGGACCACCTTATGCCTGTCCCATGCATTCTTGAAGTCCCCCACTGTTCTTGACTCCACAACCTCCTCAGGGAGGCTGTTCCATGCATCCACAACCCTCTCAGTGAAAAAATACTTCCTCACATTACCTCTGAGCCATCCCCCCTCTATCTTCAAATTGTGCCCCTTGTTCTTGCACATCTCTTTTCTGGAAGATGCTACCTCTTGGACTTTGTTAATTCCTTGAGGTACTTGAAAGTTTCTATCATGTCCCTCCTCCCTTCTTTCCTCAAGGGTATACATATTAAGCTCCTTTAGTCTTTCTTCAGAGTATGTTTTCTGGTGCAGACCCTGCACCATTTTGTTGCCCTCCTCTGGACAGCCTCCACTCTGTCTATGTCTTTGCGGAGATGGGGTCTCCAGCACTGCACACAGTACTCCAGATGGGGTCTCACCAACTGACTGTACAGAGGGATAACAACTTCCTGTTTTCTACTATTGATGCCTCTTCCTATGCATCCCAGTATCCCCCCAGCCTTCCTTACTGCCTCCTCACATTGCTTTCCCACCTTTAGGTCATCTGATATAATTACCCCCAGGTCCCTTTCTATTTTTACTGTTGTCAATATCTCACCCCCCATTGTGTACACTTCCCCTAGATTTTTGTTTCCCATGTGCATTACCTTGCACTTCTTTGCATTGAATCTGAGCTGCCATACATTTGACCATTCCTCCAACCTTGCCAAGTCCCTTCTCATCCTTTCCACTCCATCTTGTGTATCAACCCTGTTGCAGATCTTTGTGTCATCTGCAAAGAGACATACTTTTCCTTCCAGTTCCTCTGCAATGTCACTTATAAAGACATTAAAAAGGACCGGTCCCAGTACTGAACCCTGTGGTACCCTGCTAGTAACCCTCCTTTCTTCACTGTGTACTCCATTTACTACTACCCTTGCATCCTGTTGTTTAGCCAATTTTTATCCAGGCTACCACCTTGGGACCCACTCCAAGGCTGGCTATCTTGTGTATTAATCTTTGTGTGGGATCTGTATCAAATGTCTTTCATAAAATCTAGGTAGGCCATGTCCACAGACCCTCCCTAGTCTATTACTTTGTCACCCAGTCAAAGAAATCTATTAGATTCATCTGACACGACCTTCCCATCGTGAATCCATGCTGCCTTGGGTCCTGTGCCCCACTGGCCTCTAGGTACTCAACAATTCTTTCCTTCAGAAGTGATTCCATCATTTTCCCTACCACTGAGGTCAAACTAACTGGTCTGTAGTTTCCTGCCTCTGTCCTGCTCCCACTTTTGTGAAGAGGAATCACATCTGCCCTCCTCCAGTCCTTGGGTACCACCCCATCCTCCCATGATCTGTTAAAGAGAGTAGTCAGCGGTGTCACTAGTTCTACCCTTAGTTCTTTTAGAATTCTTGGGTGAATCCCATGAGGCCCCATTGCTTTGTCCACCTTCAATGTTATTAGTTCTTTCAGAACCCTTTCTTCTGTAAATGGACTGGTATCGACCCCCATCTTCAGAGTGTTTCTCTTGTTTGGTTTAGGTAACCCTCCTCTTCCTTTGTGAATACTGGAGCAGAAATATTCATTCAGTAGCCCTGCTTTTCACTGTCACCCTCTACCACATTCCCTCCCCTTTATTAAGCTTCAGTATCCCTCCTTTGGTCTTTCTTCACTCTCTAATGTACCTATAAAAGGTCTTATCCCCCTTCTCAACAGAATTGGCTATCCTTTCCTCGGTTTAGGCCTTTGCTATTCTGACTGCCTTCCCAGCCTCTTTCTGCTTTAACTGATAAAGTTCTCTGTCCTGCTCCTTCTGTGTTTCCTTATATTTCCTGAATGCTGTCCTTTTCTCCTTAACCTTCCCTGCCACCTCTTTTGAGAACCATAGCGGTTTTTTCCTTCGTTGTGTTTTATTGATTTGCTTTACACAAAGGCTTGTTGCCTCTGTGATGGCTGTTTTGATCACTCCCCATTGTTCCTCCACCCTCCTTCTTGCCTGTTTGCTAGTGCTTTTCTGAGGCACTCTCTCATTTTCCCAAAGTCAGCCCACCTAAAGTCCAGTACTCTTGCTTTTGTATGGCTTGATTGTATGGCTGTGTTTAGTGAACTGCACTGTTTGGTGGTCGCTTGTTCCCAGATGGCTACCCACTTCTAAATCTGAGATTCTTTCTCCATTCCCAATTGAGAGTAACAGATCTAAGATTGCTCCCTCCCGAGTGGGTTCCAATACTAGCTGTCTGAGGCATGCCCCCTGTGGGCATCAAGAATGACCCTGCTCTTGGATGTACCTGCAGCAAAGGTGCTCCAATTAACATCTGGCATATTCAGGTCCCCCATCAACAATATCTCCCCTTTTTCTGCCATTCTAAGGAAGCCTTCTATCATTTCCTTGTCCATACCCTCCCTGGAGATGGGGTTTGTATACAACCCCATGCAGATTGTGGTGCCATTTCCTGTCTCCAGGGTGACCCAAAGTACCTCATCTGCTCCTGTTTACTTTTTAGTTCTGTTGCTTTGATCCCTTCCTTTATAGAGAGCTACTCCTCCTCCTCTTTACCCTCCCTGTCCCTCATGTAGATTGTGTATCCTGGTATGTTGACATCCCAGTCATGGTTCTCTGTGTACCATGTTTCTGTGACTGCCACAATATCCAGGCAACCCTCTTCCATCAAGGCCACTAGTTCAGGGAGCTTGTTACACAGACTACGGGCATTGGTACTCATCACCCTCCACTTTTTGATAGCCTTACCCCTTTTAGCTCCATTTCTGTCCTTACTGCCTTTGCCTTTTTTACATTTAAATCCATTCTGCTCCCTAATAACTTCTGTACCTTGGTGTTTACCTCACTAATCACCATGTTTTGTGGGGGGAGGCTGGGATTTCCTTGCTCCTTTTCAGTGCCTCCCCCCTTGGCTAGTTTAAATGCTTGCCAATGAAGCATTTAAACCTCTCACCTAGGATCCTGGTTCCCCTGGACAGATGCAGACCATCGCACCAGTATAGGTCTGCATCCCTCCAGGTGGCTCCCCAGTCCACAATGAAGCCAAAACCCTGAGCTCCACACCAGCTTTTCAACCACTCATTGAATTCCCTGGTGAGAAGTGCCCTAGCATCTCCCTTGCCATAGACAGGCAGCACCTCCGAGAAGGTTACCGTATGCGCTACTTGTCTAAGGCCCCTTCCCAACTCTACAAACTCCTCTTGCACTGCTCTGATCCCATTTCTAGCCAGGTCATTTGTCCCTAGGTGGACAATGACATACAGCTCCCTCCCTCCCTCTTGCAGCTCCTCCCACAATCCTGAGGATTCGCTTCCTGTCCCTCCAAGCCGTGGCGCCAGGAAGGCACCTTACCTCCCTCTCCCCTTCCTCCCCCATGTCTACCCCCCTAATGATTGAGTCCCCCACCAGGAGTTGTTTCCTTCCCCTGTGGGGTCCCATGCCACCCTCCTGTGGGTCTCCTTTGTGAAGGTTCCCAGCATCCTCCTTGGTCTCCACTGCAGTTGCCTCCATAGAGGAACCACTATCCACCAGAAGAGTGAATGAATTGTGGAGAGGTACAGCTGGAGGGATGCAACTGTGTTCCACCACCCTCTCCCTCCTTGAGCCCACCCTGGTCCAGCCTCTCCTCTTTCTTGGCAACCTCTGAGGTAGTGGCATTGGCCCTGGTGGTCCCTGGGTGGGGGAGGAGGTTTCACGAATCCCAGCCAGGTCAGCCTGGAGACAGGCAACCTCCTCTCTCAGACCAGAGAGGTGCCTGCAAATAGGGCAGCATTGCAGCCTCCAGAATGTCTCCCAGAACACTGCCACCCCACAGCCATTGCACTGCACCACTCCTAACATGTCTTATTTTGTGTCCTCTCTACTGTTTCTCTGGATGCTTATTCTCTCCTCTCCTTACAACTCTCACCCTTCCTGTTCTGGGACAGCAACTTCCTATCTTCTTCAGTAGCCTCCTTCTTCCTTGCTCAATATCAGACCAGCAGCAGCTAGGGGGGGATAGTGAGCTACTTTTTTCCTTTAGGGTTGACAAAACCAATGTTTCTCTATGATACTTTCCTTCCTACTGCCAAACAGGAAGTTCCTGTTGACAGTCAAATCCAGTGGCTATAAAAGTAGAACTGGCTTTGGGTGGGTGGGATGGAGGGCAATTAGTAAGAAAAAAGGCTAGCAACAGGAAGTTGTAATTTGACTCACCTGCTTTGATAGTGTCTAAACCACACCCCCAGGTAAGCTCTCTTTCCTCCTACTGGTTTAGCAAAGTCAGCTGATACAGTACCCTTCCCTGCACAGAACACACACTGACTTTCTTTTCTTTTCTTTTTTTTTAACCCTAAATAAGATCCATTCTACTTCTAATAAAGTTATCTGTCTACTTAATCTTAACAGACACTGACTCCTGCTGAGATATAAGTTTTAAATTAATCAGAAAATGTAGCTTCTTTTAGTTAGCTGCTTTCTGCTCTACAAGCAAGGCTACCAACAGCACCAGCTGCATGCTCTATAACTGCACGTGGTCTGTGTTATTGTCATTAGATGAGGTTTTTGTTGTGGTCTCTATCACTGTGAGAGGGTGGCTGCCTCCCTGCTGACAGTAATAATCTCCAGCATCCTCAGCCTGAACATTGCTGATTGTAAATGTAAAGTCTGTTCCAGATCCACTGCCACCGAACCGATCTGGGACTCCAGAGGGACGGGTGCTAGCACTATAGATTAGGAGCTTGGGACTTTGTCCAGATTTCTGCTGGTACCAGGCTATGTAGCTGGAAATGCCTGAACTGGCTTTACAGGTAATAGTGACAGTTTCTCCTGGTAACACAGATTTAGAGAGAGGAGACTGGGTCATCACAATGTCCCCTTTGGAATCTGCATAGAAAAAAATGGTAAAATGCTGTAGTTAACATATAAACAGCTGAGAACATAAACAGTAACTTTTAGTATTCTGGCTTCTTAAATAGTACAGTACTGCAATTCCACCACATTCCAAAGACTAAAACATATAACAATATTAGTGCTAAACAGTTTAAGACAAGACTTTCAGTTTAACGTATGAATGTTTCCGTTCTTACTCTGAATATACATCAGTACTGCCCAGGCAAAGTAAATGAAGCAGATCATTGTGTCTTCTCTCTGTAACTGGTTGAGTAAACAGGGACTGTAACAAGTTCAATGCTTTAAAAATCCTCAGAGCAGAAAATGAGGGCTGTTTATGCAAAGTACATTGTCTATTCAAATTGTTATTTTTAATTTGGAGGTGGGACTTAGAGATCAGGATTTCTTCAGTCTGTGCTTTAGGTCACAGAACACACACCTTGCAGTTAATGGCTTTTTTAAACATGTTTTATAAAGTGATGCAGTTTTTATGATTTACATAAATAGCATATGTTTTAATAGAATGTCCATGAAATGTATCCTTCTCCTTTAAACTACAAGAAGAGGGTGGCACCACAAAGGTATTTCAATGCAGTGGCTAATATTACATCAGGCATTGTCTCCCTCCATGAAGTAATTCAGAAATGTTCAAAGCCCTTGGAAAACTGTATCATTCATGCTGATTTATGCTGATTGTGAAACAAAAGTTGGGACATTTAGAAAACAATATTTCAAAACATTTAAATATAACAATATGGTAGAGAAATCAAAATGTACCCAAAACTAAGAAGTCTGAGCAAAGCAGCTGTATCAAAATACAGTAGCTCACTGCTGCTTATTTTATTAAAGTGCTATAAAGTGAAAACAGACTTATCAAGTCACGGTTCTATCACATATATAAACCTCAAGCCAGCAGTGAATGAACTATGCCACACCAAGATGGTAAAACATATCTGATGTATTTTATTATTTGGTAAATGGTTAAGGCCAACTGGGCACAAAGCCCATATCCAGGGGTGACATGGGAGCACAGGGAGGAACATCCAACTCCCCTCGCCCTCTAAGGAACATCCATTCCTCAAATATAATACATTGTTAGAAAGGGCAACAAATTATGTTTTAGAAATGTAGGGGTTGATGGGTCCATAATGCATTGTCCAGGAGATAAGCAGTCCCAAAGTGAATTTTATCAGAGCCCAGAATGGAAATTTTAGGATGTGGTGGTGAGATGCAAGAAATTAATGACTCTAAATTTCAGTTCCAAACCACCAATGCAAAAATGCCTGTAAAGCAATTTATTAGAGCAGCTTCCAATGGAAGTCATTTTAACCAAGGAAAGGTGAACCAAGGGGTGGAGTTGGGGGGGCAGAAACAAGATTTTTCAAAAATGTCCTTCCTTACTGTGCAATTTTCATTTCAACAACATGGTCTACCAGATTATCTAATTTGAATAAATAGTGCCAGCAATCAAATGTAGAATCTTTAGTTATTAAAACTGTGAGTATGTGTTCATATATTTTCCAAAACTGCTCTTCTTACTCTAGCCTTTTATACTGTAGTCTGTAGTCTTACTGCTTGTTATAGCTCAGTTAATTTAATTGTGGAAGCTAATTTTAGAAACTGAATTTTTGTGTAGCTGAACTACCTAGTACAGTTCTTAAGTATTAGTTTGGACTCCAAGGCCAAGATATTCAGACTTGTGCCCAAGGATTGAGCAATGATGGTACAGCACAATGCAGATGCACCATGCAGAAAAGTACACCATATTCAGAAGATGCACCACTGAAATGCGTTGGCACAACCAGGCTAAAAATAGTAAAGATGCACCACAGAATGACCACAGATGCGCTGGTGCAACCATGAATGCACGGGACCAGGCCAGAACACACAACCCAATGGGCTGAGCAAGGGCAACAGGCAACAGGGACACACAGGCAAGGATGCACAGGGGCATAGGGGCACAGTAACCCACCAGCACAGCACATCAAGGAACAGGGGCACACCATCCTGGAGGCAACACAGGGCACCAGGGGACAGTGCACACAGTACCCCAGCCCACCAACTGTGGCACAAGCACCAGGCCAACACACCAGCACTGCTGGCATGCTAACAGCAGAGCCATGCAAGAGATATCCAACAGGCTGTGCCACAGGATGCCAAGGCCATGGTGCCAGGAAAATACTCAAACACAGAAGTCTGTGATCCAGGGGCACACAGTCCACCATCCAGAGTGGTGAAGGGCACAGCACAGCAGGGCACAGCGAAGCTGGGCAGCATGACAGGTGGACAGAAGGGCAGGGCAGGCAGACAAGGGCACAAGGTATGGGGCAGTCACAGGCCACTGCAAGACACACCACACGGGGCCATGCACAGGACAGGGACATGGTGCAGGCACCCAGTGCACACATGCACAATGGCCCAAGGAAACAGCAGCAGGACACCAGGGACACGGCCAAGCACAGCACAACAGACACCTGCAGCATGGCTCCACATGCCACCCGCAAAAGAAACAATGACACAGAGATGTAGCAATGAAAATGCTTTAATAACACTGGTAACAAACAGAAGTGAGCCAACAGGGCAACTATGTACAGTGCAAACAAGGGACTGGAGAGGGTCACGGGAGGTGGGGGATAGGGTCCAGGCACTATACATTGGGATGTGGGGATAGGCAGGACAAAAGAGGAAGGTCAGGGCAAACACGAGCTGCGCCCCAATGATAAGGGGCTATGGTTGTCCACGTAATGTCACCACCAGCTGGTGCATCTCCCTCTGAACCTCTACCATCGCATGCAACAGCCACACCAACAATGACGCCGTCCTCTGCTGCTGGACCAGTATGCTGCACAGGGCCCTCACCACTCTGTCCATCCTCCACTGCGGCCATACACTGGGCAGACCTAGGAGAAGGGACAGAACAGGCAATGAGCAACATAGAAACATAGAATTTGACGGCAGATAAGGACCGCTTGGCCCACCTAGTCTGCCCATTTTCTGACCTAACAGATAAGCTGCAGATCCTAGTTAAACAACAGCTTACTTCCTCCTACCCCCCACTAGGACTGCCTTATGCCTGTCCCATGCATTCTTGAAGTCCCCCACTGTTCTTGACTCCACGACCTCCTCAGGGAGGCTGTTCCATGCATCCACAACCCTCTCAATGGAAAAATACTTCCTCACATTACCTCTGAGCCGCCCTCCCTCAATCTTCAAATTGTGCCCCCTTGTTCTTGCACATCTCTTTTTCTGGAAGATGCTACCCTCTTGGACTTTGTTAATTCCCTTGAGGTACTTGAAAGTTTCTATCATGTCCCCTCTCTCCCTTCTTTCCTCAAGGGTATACATATTAAGCTCCTTTAGTCTTTCTTCAGATGTCTTCTGTGCAGACTCTGCACCATTTTGGTTCTCCTCTGGGACAGCCTCCACTCCGTCTATGTCTTTACGGAGATGGAGTCTCCAGAACTGCACACAGTACTCCAGATGGGGTCTCAACAACTGTCTGTACAGAGGGATAACAACTTCCTGTTTTCTACTATTGATGCCTCTTCCTATGCATCCCAGTATCCCTCCAGCCTTCCTTACTGCCTTCTCACATTGCTTGCCCACCTTTAGGTCATCTGATATAATTACCCCCCGGTCCCTTTCTATTTTTACTGTTGTCAGTATCTCACCTCCCATTGTGTACGCTTCCCCTAGGTTGTCCAAATGAGCCCCAGCCCACCCACAGTGTGCACTGAAGAGCAGAGGTACACACAAGTGGATGGACCAGCAATTTCCTGTGCATGGAGGGCTGCACCAGCCATCCACGCAGCACACCACACCAGTGCAGACAGGCACACATGGCTGCGCAGTGGGTGCATTGACACACATGCAAGACACACGATGTGGACTGCAGGCACCCATGGCCTCACACAGAGTGGAGACCTCATGCACAACCCACCCTCCTGGGTGGCACAGTGGGTATGGGCATGGTACAAGCATATGCAGTGCAACACTGACATGTCCACCGGACAGTGTGCCCTCCAAAGCAGTCCCCACACATGGCTGTAGTGACCATGTCCAGACCCTGTGACCAACAGAGACCCACACATGCACAGTACAGTAATGTGAACATGCCTACCTGGTTGCCGCCATCCTGCTGACCCAGCTGCCGACCCATCAGCGTGCCCAGGTGCCACAGCTGCCCTGCCCCTTCTGTGGTCCTCTGGTCCTGTGGATGGAAATGAGAGAGGTGGACATGAGTGAACAGTCATGCACAGACAGCCCGCCCACCACCACACAGCCTGTATGGTGCAGGGTGGGACACTTCCACCCTGTGGCCCTGGTGCCTGCATGACTGCAACATGCCCAGCAGCGTTGTGCATGTCAGCCATGCAGGACATGCAGTGACTGCCAGGACTGTGTCTGCTCCATGGCAGCGGCACACACTGCGCATCCATATGCCCACTACAGTTACACCCCGTGCATGTATGACACATGCACATACTAACCTGGCTGTGGCACACCCCACACTGCACATGTGTCTGTAGTTGTCATATCCTCTCCGGGTCCCTGTAGTGGAGGTCACCAAAGTGGTGCCTGCACTCTCCCCACTGTGCTGAACCCCTGTGCAGTGCTCCACGGCTGTTGCCACATGGGCCCACACTTTGCCCCACCCCTGCTGCAGTGGGACCTGCCCAAACAGCTGGGGCGCAAAGGGCTGAACTAGTGCAACGAGGTTACACTTCACTTTGTTGGACCAATTGACCGCCTGATGGGTGGTAGTGGTGCGTGGCATGGCTGCAGTACAAATTGAGTGTTGGATGTGTTATGGCCTACACAGCATGCATGTGGTGCAGCATAAGGACTTGCACAATAGCATACTGTTGTATGTGAGCACGCAGTGTGTGAATGCTTGATTGATGTGTGCTGTGGAGGTATATTGCACAGCACCGCTCATGCGCACAGCAGCATGACCTGGTGGGTGCATGGGGTCATGTCATGACCCTGATGGCACAGGGCATAACCCTGTGCAGCGCCATGCATGATCCTGGCCTGTCGCGTTATGTCGACGCGAGTGCGTCATGAGCAGCTGCGCCATGGGCCAGTGTGCCGCGATCTGGCGTGAATGCTGATAGGCATCCAGCACTGTATGCGCACTGGGGGAATATTGTGCAATGCAAATGGTTGTGCTATAGGCCAATGCACCAGTGTGTGCACATGCACACTGCAGGCCTGCACACCGCACATGTGTGGAACATGCACCACGCAATTGCTCCTGCACAACATGATTGAGCACGGCGCAATAACACTATATTCAGTCGCCATATGCCAATCGCCTCATGAGCCTATGTGTGGAACAACAGGGTGCATTAGCATATCATTACCATTGCACACAGGCTCATTTGCATGCGTTGCACCTTATAAGCGCCATGACACAGAACAGGTCATGGACCAGCATTGCAGCCTGTTTGGTAAGGGATGCTAAGCTGGAGATTGAGAGGCCCATACCTACACTGCAATGAAGTACTGTACTGTGCCGTGGTTGCCACTGACCTCCAGTGCTGTCACTGTCCACAGGTAGCAGACTGTCCAGACTGAGGGAGAGGTGGAGCATGGGCCTGCCTGCAAGCACAGGCCCAATTTCACTAGAGAGGAGCAGCAGGCCCTGTTTGAGGCCTACCTTGATGAGGAGAACCTGCTGAGTGGTGCCATGGGTACATCACAGGAGAGGTCAGCTGGTGGAATGTGGTGGCCACCTATGTGAATGTCCATGGCAGACACCAGAGGAGCACCCAGGAGAGTGCAAGAAGGTGGGGATGGACAAGGATGGCATTAAGGAGAAGGTGGCAGTCATCATGGCGTCAAACAGCAGGACCGTCGGAGAACCATTTACTGCACCAGCACTGATGGTGACAGAGGAGATGGTGGTGGCCACCATCAGTAGTGCTGTCATAGAGGGCATTCCTGGTGGTGGATTTCAGATGGGTGGCAGCACCTCACAGCATGGAAAGTCAACACACAACATGCATGGGTGGCAGTTATGGGCTGTACCATGCAGGTGTGCCTGCCGCC
The DNA here is from genome assembly GCA_016271365.2 of Neoceratodus forsteri. Lineage (NCBI taxonomy): Eukaryota > Metazoa > Chordata > Ceratodontiformes > Ceratodontidae > Neoceratodus > Neoceratodus forsteri. The sequence continues at coordinate 1,137,676,957 of CM057452.1, forward strand.
ATGCTGCATGGCCAGTGCATGCATTGCCTGTGGCTGTGCAAGGCACACTGGTGGATGGCAGCCACAGCAGCATGCACCCCTGGGTGCGGGTACCACCTGCATGGGTGCTACACCACCGCTGTGTGTTCCTCCTTTCCAGTGCCATCACATCTCCTGTGGAGCAGTCAGGAGGAGGAGGACGCCAACACGGGACCAGAGGAGGTGGTGTCTAGCTGTCCATGGGCATCCGTGACAGGGACCGGCTGTGATGCAACAGTTTGGGGCTGTTGGACATCCTGGGGCAGGAGTCAGACTACAAGCTGTCTGAGCTCCTGCTGGGTGAGGGTCTGCCTGTGCTGTGTGCAGGCACCAAGCTGGGAGGTGCGTCCGACTTCAATGATGATATCACTTTGATCCTGGACAGTGCCTGGAATGTGGTGCTGGCCATGGTCCAGGAACAGATGCAGGTACCATTGGGGCCCAGTGCTGTGCCTGCAGCTGTGCTGCCACCCCCTGTCCACGCCGCACTGTGGTGTATGGTGCCACTGCTGTGCCTGGCGGTGGGTGCGGTTGCAGGCGTGGCTGTTTTGGGCACAGACCAGCAGATGGTTGGCAGGATGCAGTCACCACTGGGCAGCATGCCACAAGGGCCACCACCAGTGCACTCATTGCCACACTACCCCCATGCGGTCACCTGTGCAGCATCCACCTGAGCAGAGCACTGACTAGCATGCCACATCACCCTCAGCAGAGTGGCATCAGGACCAGGATGCACAGGATGCCGACCGGCTGGCAGAGCACACCCTGCTGCTGTAGGCATCCGTAGACAACCAGGTGCTGCTTGCCATGGAGATCCATGCACTGTGGGCTGAGGTGCATCAGCTGGCCGGCGTCAGGACAATGGACTGCGCAGCTCATCGATGAGCTCTGCCAGCTGTGGAGGCCACAACCGCATCTCTGGACTGCATGACTGGTACCATTGTGGCTGGATTTGCATAGCTGGCAGCCACTGGGCATGGCCATGCACATAGGACCCTCTGCAGTGTGATGTCAACTCCACAGTCCCGGCATCTGGTCACCCCTGCACGGCACATGCCAGGCTCCGACGTGGCCATCCCCGACACCCCTAGCGTGCGCTGGTTCGGCCGGCACTACACCCTGGTGAGAACCCAGTCATGTTCTCAGGCCTCCACCCCCATGAGTGTGTTGGACACTCCCTGTGGCCATTGTGCAGCCCGCAGCTGCTGACCAGCCTGGGCGTGGCGCCCACGTGGCCATGGCGGCCATGGTACTGTGCGGTTGTCCTGATGTGTGTGCTGCCCTTCCCTGCTGTCCATCGCTGCTGCCCAGTGCACACTTGGCTGGTAGTGGTGCCCTATGCGTGTGGTGGTGTACATGTGTAGTGTGGCGCATGCCCCCGGTGTGTGCTGGCCAGGCTGCTGGACCTTGTGGCATGGGTGCGATGAGGGCAGCTCCGCGCCAGCTGTGCCTGTGCACCGGTGTCATGCATCTAATCCATGCCATGTCCTGCAGCCCGTGTGTGTGTGCCCATGCCTGTGCTGTGTGCTGAGTATGTCTGTGTGGCACTGCGTACACCATGCATGCTGTGTGCCTGTGTCCCTGCATGCATCCCTATGTGCCCGTCCAGCCCTATGGGTGGGGTGGTGGTCCATGCAGTCCCTGCACACATGTCGTTACACTTACCTGCATTCTCCATAATGCTCCTGTGTGATGGTGACCCTGTGCCTCCTGGTCTCTGCCGCCAGCCTGGGGTCCTGCCTCCCCATGGGTAGCTGCACACCCCCCTCTGGCCCATCTTCACCATCCTCCCCACTGCTGTTGTCCTCAGCCACTTGGAAAGCTATGCCATGGTCAAAGGCCATGTTGTGAAGCATGCAGCAGGCCAGGAATAGGCCACAGGCTTCTGATGGGCTGTATTGTAGAGCACCACCTCAGCCTGTCTAGGCACCAGAACCACATCTTGAGCATGCCGAACACACTCAATGACATTGCATGTGGCGGTGTGTGCACTCACTGTATCTCTCCTCCCTCAATGACATTGCATGTGGTGGTGTGTGACTCACTGTATCTCTCCTCTGGGAGAGGGTGGTCACTAGTAGGGGTGAGCAGCCAGGGCCTCAGTGGGTACATGCTGTCACCTGTGTGGGGAGTGAGTTTGGTTATTTCTGTGCTGTGCTTGTACCTCCCCCTCACCCCTGCTACCCTCTGCCTTCTGCACCCCACCCCCCACTGTGTCTTCGCCTTCCTCTCTTAGCATTGTTGCACCCACCTCCATCCCTGTGCCTTGCTCACCTAACAGGTGCCCCATGGGGATATCCCCATGCTTGAATCTCTGGCACAGTATGCAACTGTGCCAGATGTAGGTGTCGTTTGCACTCCTGGGCGTGTGGTGCAGACATTGATGATGCACCCCGTGGCATTGAACACCACCTGGAAGTTGATGGAGGGGTATCCCTTATGGTTGATGTATGCCGCCCTCTCAGGGCCGGGTCATGTGCGTATTGCCACATGGGTGCAGTCTATGGTCCCTATCATGCCTGGCATGCATGCCAGCCTGTGGAAGTCCTGGATGTTTGCTGTATGCTCTGCCTGTGTGCTTGGGAATGATATGAACTCTGATGCATGTGGCAGCAGAGGACTGAGGAACTGTGTGAGGAGGTGGGATGTGGCCAACTGGGTGATTCCTGTGGTGGCACCCACTGGTCTCTGGAAGGTGCCCATGGTGAGCAAGTTCATCACTGCTGTCACCTTGGTCTCCACAGACATGGCATGACTCTGTCTGGTGAGTGCCTGAAGCTCATCAATGCACAGCTCACAGAGCTGCTTCAGAATTGCCCTGTTCAGGCGGTACTGGCCCACACTCTCCACATCACTGTAGTCCTCAAAGGTGAGGTGGGCACAGTACCATCTGTGTTGAGCATACCACTGATGGGCCCTTCATCAGCCACGTTGCTGTTCCTCCCTCCTCCTCACATTCCTTATTACGTGCTCCATCAAAAACTGTTCTGGGTCCAAGGTGCTGGGCTTAATGCTCAGAGTTGCACATCTGCTGTCTGTGTGTGTTTGAGCCTGTTTTTATAGGCTCAAGTCCGACTGGTGCATCCTGTGGTTTGCTCCTGACTTGCGCCATGGATTTGGGTTGAATATGCCATTGCACCACATATTCATGGGAATGCCCCCTTGCACTTGCACTGCATACATTACATTTGTGCTGCAGCCCAATGAGACTTGTGCCACGCAGCCACAGTGGTTGAATATCACTCTGCGGTGCAAGTCTGTAGTTGTGCTGGCACAACTGGGTTGCACCATGCGCGACTGTTCTGAATATCTGGCCCCAAGTGTGTTGCTTTTTGTAACCTAATCTGCCTTTTTACACTCTTAAAAACTCTACCTTTCTCTGCTAATCCCTTCTTTCTTCTCAACCCTGTTATGAAAGTCCTTCCCTGAACCTCTGACATCTTCTCTGTTAACCTTCCTCTCCTCTTGACCCTGCCCGCTTTTCTTCTCTGTTATCCCTCCTGTGAAGTAGCATGTACTTAAACCTGTCCTCCCTTGTCCCCAGGCTCCTTGGCCCTGAATGGGCAGGACTCTCACTGAGAACCACGTGGGCGGTTCCATCCACCTGCTTCTCATCAGCCAACCCCATTTCTTGGATCGCTACTGGAAGGTCACTGGAAAAGAGCCACAGCTAAGGAGCCAAACCAGCCCACTAATCCACCTCCTGACTGGAGCAACCATTCACCTTGGGGCCGCTGCAGTCAAGTATGCCTGGAGCGCCACCAGAGCCGCTCAAAATAATTTAGACTGTTTGAAAATTTCTGGTGCCTTTTTGTAGCTCCACTTTGGGATGGACATTATGCCGTTTCTCTGATTGGATAACCAAACTGCTACTGCTTGTTCTATATTTTCCTAGATTGCTTTTCTTACCCTAGCCTGTTGTACTGTGGTCTGTACTCTTACGGCTTTTTATAGCTCAGTTAATTTAATTGTGGAAGCTAATTTTAGAAACAGCATTTTTATGTGGCTAAATTACCTTGGACAGTTCTTGAGAATTAATTTGGACGCCAAGTGTGTTGTTTTTTGTAACTGAATCTTTTTGCAATTTTAGAAACTCTACCTTTCTCTGCTAAACCCTTCTCGCCTCTCAACCCAGCCTTGCTTTCTACCTGTTATGTAAGTCCTTCGCTGAACCTGTGATATCTTCTCTGCTAATCATTATCTCCTCTTGACCCTGACTGCTTCTTTTCTTCTCTGTAATCTCTCCCCTGAAGTAGCCTGTACTTAAACCTGCCCTCCCTTGTCCCCAGGCTCCGTGGTCCTGATTGGGCAGGACTGCTGCTGAGAACCGCACAGGCAGCTCCATCCACAGTCACTGCTGCTCATTGCCCAACCCTATTTCTGGGGTCACCGCTGGAAGGCAGCCGGAAAATAGCCACAGCTAAGGAGACAAACTGCTCCACTAATCCGCCTCATGACCAGAGCAACTGCTCACCTGATCAGATATGCTCGGATCGCTGCCGGACTCGCTCACAATAATTTTCACACTCTGAAATTTTCTAGTGCCTTTTTTCTAGCTTCTCATTGGGCCATACACTATGCCCTCTGCTTGCTCTGTATTTTTCTATACTGCTGTTCTTACTCTAGCCTGCTATATTATGGTCTGCAGTTTTACTGCTTTTTATAGCTCAGTTAATTTAATTGTGGAAGCTAATTTTAGAAACAACATTTTTATGTGGCTAAATTACCTTGGACAGTTCTTGAAAATTAATTTGGACACGAAGTGTGTTGTTTTTTGTAACTGAATCTGTCTCCTTACAACTTTAGAAACTACCTTTCTCTACTAATCCCTTCTCTCCTCTCAACCCAGTCTTGCTTTCTACCTGTTATGTAAGTCCTTCGCTGAACCTCTGATATCTTCTCTGCTAATCATTATCTCATCTTGACCCTGACTGCTTCTTTTCTTCTCTGTAATCTCTCCCCTGAAGTAGTCTGTACTTAAACCTGCCCTCCCTTGTCCCCAGACTCCTTGGTCCTGATTGGGCAGGACTCCAGCAGAGAACCACATGTCAGTTCCATCCAGTGCCACCGCTGCTCATTGCCCAACCCTATTTCTGGGGTCACTGCAGCTAAGGAGCTAAACTGCTCCATGAATCCACCTACCGAACAAGGTAACCCACTAGCCTAGGGCGCTGCAATCAGGTACACCTGGAAATCCACCAGACCAGCTCAGAATAATTTAGACTGTTTGAACTCTTATGGCACCTTTTTTCTAGCTCCTCATTGGGCCAAACATAACACTCCTGTTTCTCAGATTAGATAACCAAACTGCTTCTGCTTGCTTTGTATTTTCCTAGACTGCTCTTCTTACTCTAGCCTGTTATACTGTGATCTATAGTCTTACTGCGTTTCATAGCTCAGTTAATTTAATTGTGGAAGTTAATTTTACAAACTGCATTTTTGTGTTGCTAAACTACTTTGTACAGTTCTTAAGAATTGATTTGGACACCAAGTGCCTTATATTCAAAACTTTGCCCTGGGGCTAAATTAGCACTGCCCAACGTGCTATATTACCCAGACCCAATAGCCCACTATATTCAAAAGGGATAGCCCCAGTGCTAAACCTGCTGAATATAGCGTGCTAAGGAAACCGGGCAAATTGGGATGGGAGTGCAGTGCAAAAATAGCCTGGGAAATAAGACAGCTCTTAATATAGCAACCAGAAATTGCAAACTACAACAGCAGCCCAGTGCACAGCGATGTGAAGGAAGGTACAGGTGAACTATGTGGCCAATGTGTGTACTTGCAAAGGAGTGGATTCATTAAAGCTGCAAGCACCAGCGCATGTGAAATTCTGCTTCAATGTACCATGTTTCCGAAATGTTTGTGCAAGCGCAGACACATTTGTGCAAGTTTTGTGCAGATTTTGCAAGGAGCTAAGCCATTTGCCTGGCGCTATTATATTTGCCCGGGGCAAAATTTTGCTATATTCAAAAGTGACATGCAAATGAGCCTACTTAGACAATCTGTGGGCAAACATCCAGGTTAGCATCACATTATGTCCTGATCTGCATGCAGTTTGCCCAGTGCTTTTGCAGTATCCCACAGCTCCACCTGTTGGGCAGTCTGGAAATACAGGGGCTGGCCGGATCTGCCCACAGCTCCACCTGCAGGTCAGTCTGGAAGTGCATGGTGGTAGCTGCAGGCTACATTTGTACAGAACCGCATAGAATATTGTGCCCCAGGGGACAACACAGCACAGGTACAGGTGGTGGTGTTGCATGTAATTGTCAAACTGTAGTTCTTGCTACAGTGCACAGCAGACACTACAGTAACAAGGGGGCCAGTAGTGTGAGGTACACAGCAATGCCTATGGTGTGTAGGGCATCAATGACTGCTGCACTTTACTCAGTGACAGGCCCATCTTGCAGGTGGGTACTGACAGTGGACATTACTCTTATTCTGTTGTGTAACCCACAGATGCTGTGCTACTGGCATGGGATACTCACAGTGACATATACATGGCTGGCAGTGTGTGCTGTGGTGTCTGTACAGAGGTGCAGTATGTGGCTGGAGGACACATACCATCAGAAAGGCACACTGGTGTTGGGGTATTCCCAACACAGGACAATTTACACTTTGTGGCTTGTCCCAGCCTTGTGGCAGCACCCAGTATGTGGTGCAGACTGGCCACCTGTACACTCTCCCCTCAACACCCTCCACACTTCCAGTGTTGCATGCGTGTGTGGATTCTGTTGGTGTCCACCAATGGGTGGACTGCAGGTGTGTGCTGTATGGACATACTGCCATGGTGTCCACTGGGCAATAGGCCACCACTTACTGCTTGTCATGGCTTGGACTGGTGGCAGATGATGGCATCATAGGAAGTGCCATCTGTGTGCAGCATGTTTCTTCCACGTCTGGTTTCTTTCTATGTTTAATATTTACTGGTTAGGGTCATGCAAAGCCATGCAAAAGATCACACAAAGCCACAAAGTCACCCAAAGCTGGTTTGCCAAGAGTTAAGACCACCTTTTCCTGTGGTAATTTGCACCGTGCAAAGTGTCGTGCTAAGTCATGCAAAACACTGTGTGCAGCGCATGCACTGAATACAGCATTGCACCTGTATTCATGTACACACCCTCTCTCTCTTTGTCCCTTGCATACATCATATTTTTGCCCAGTGCTAATGCAGTTTGAACACATTCTTTGACCTTTTGATTATAGTGGACTCATTGCAAACCTGGTGCTAACCCTGTGCTAACTGTTTGCGCTCAGCACAAAGTTTTGCATATCTGGCCCCGAGTGTGTTGTTTATGTAACTGAATCTACTTCTCTTTGCTAATCCCTTCTCTCCTCTCAACCCCTCCTTGCTTTCTACCTGTTATTTAAGTCCTCCCCTGAACGTCTGATATCTTCTCTGCTAACCCTCTTTTCCTCTCAACTGCACCCACTTCTTTTCTTCTCTGTATCCCTCCCCTGAAGTAGTGTGTACTTGAATCTGCCCTCCCTTGTCCCTAGGCCCCTCGGCCCTGAACAGGCAGGATTTCTGCTGAGAACTGCACTGGCGGTTTCATCGAAAGCCACTACTGCTCATTGCCTGACCCTATTTCTGGGGTCACCACTGGAAGGCCACTGGAAAAGAGTTGCAGCTAAGGAGGAAAAAACCACTCCACTAATCCACCTCCCAACTGGAGCAACCGCTCACCTAGAGCTGCTGCAATCAGGTACACCCGGAGTGCCACCAGACCAGTTCAGAATAATTTAGATGGTTTCAATTATTCTGGTGCCTTTTTTCTAGCTCCTCATTGGACTGGACATTATGCCCTGTTTCTCTGATTGGATATCCAAACTGCTGCTGCTTGCTCTGTATTTTCCTAGACTGCTCTTCTTACTCTAGCCTGTTATACTGCGGTCTGTAGTACTACTGCTTTTTACAGCTTAGTTAATTTAATTGTGTAAGCTAACTTTAGAAACTGCATTTTTGTGTAGCTGAAGTACCTTGTACAGTTCTTAAGAATTAATTTAGACACCAAGTGTGTTATTTTTTGTAACTGAATCTGCCTTTTTACAGTTTTAGAAACTCTACTTTTCTCTGTTAATCCCTTCTCTCCTCTCAGCCCCGCCTTGCTTTCAACCTGTTATACAAGTCCTCCCCTGAACCTGTTATCTTCTCTGACAACCCTCCTCTTCTCTTGACACCACCCATTTCTTGTCTTCTCTGTAATCCCTCCCGTGAAGTAGCATGTACATAAACCTGCCCTCCCTTGTCCCCAGGCTCCTCGGCCCTGATGGATAGAACTCCTGCTGAGAAGCGCACGGGCAGTTCCATCCAAAGCTGCTGCTACTCATTGCCCGACCCTATTTCTGAGGTCTGCACTTGAAGGCTGCTGGAAAAGAGCTGCAGCTAAGGAGCCAGACCACTCCACTAATCCACCACCCAACTGGAGCAACCACTTGCCTAGGGGCCGCCACACTCAAGTACGCCTGGAGTGCGCTCAGACCCGCTGAAAATAATTTAGACTGAAATTTTCTGTCACCTTTTTCTTAGCTCCTCATTCGACCAGACATTACTCCCAGTTTCTCTGATTTGATAACCAAACTGTTACTGCTGGCTCTGTATTTTCATAGACTGCTCTTCTTACTCTAGCCTGTTATACTGCGGTCTGTAGTGTTACTGCTTTTTATAGCTCAGTTAATTTAATTGTGGAAGCTAGTTTTAGAAACTGCATTTTCATGTAGCTAAACTACCTAGTACAGTTCTTAAGAATTAATTTGGACACCAAGTGTGTTATTTTTTTGTAACCAAATCTGCCTTTTTACAGTTTTAGAAACTCTACCTTTCTCTGCTATTCCCTTCTCTCCTCTCAACCCCGCCTTGCTTTTTACCTGTTAATTAAGTCCTCCCCTGAACCTGTGTATCTTCTCTGCTAACCATCCACTCCTCTCGACCCCACCTGCTTCTTTTCTTCTCTGTAATCCCTGCCCTGAAGTAGCGTGTACTTAAACCTGCCCTCCCTTGTCCCCAGGTTGCTTGGCCCTGAATGGGCAGGCCTCCCTCTAAGAACCACGCAGGCAGTTTCTTCCAAAGCCGCTGCTGCTCATCGCTCGACCCTATTTCTGGGGTTGCCACTGGAAGGTCACTGAAAAAGAGCAGCAGTTAAGGAGCCAAACCACTCCACTAATCCACCTCCCAACTGGAGCAACCACTTTCCTAGGGGCGTCTGCAGTCAGGTAAGCCTGGAGTACCACCAAACCTGCTCAAAATAATATTTACCGCCAGTGCTTTGCACCTTCTCCCCACCCTCCCCTTCTCTCCCACCCTAGCTGGAGTCTTCACTTTTATAGCTCTCTGTGGTCTGTACGCTCCACTAATACACCCAACCAGAGCAACTGCTCACCTAGGGGCTGCCACAATCAGGTACGCCTGGAGCACCACTTGACCCAATCAGAATAATTTGTCCCACCAGCTCTTTTGTGCCTGCCTCCCCCCGAACTCTTACTTTTATAGCTCTCTGTGGACTGTAGCTGACTCTTACTTTTGTAGCTCTCTTACTTTTATAGCTCTCATTCCAGTCGATGGCTAACAGTCTATTTTACCATTTGCTCCTTATACTTACTGAACATTAGGGCACTTCCTGTTATGTTCTGTTCTTGGTAAAGCCACTCTTCAGTTTACTTGCTTTCCTAATCCTATTACTCTTACTTATGCCTAACAAACTCCTGCTAACCATCAGTTTGACACTACTTTCTTATCAAGGCCTCACTGCCCACTTGCCTACTTGCCTCAGAATTTCCACTACAAAGTGTATCTGATTTTACATTCTCTAACCTGCTTCTTATGTCTCACAAGTGCCACAATCTCACCTCCCTTTTACTCCCTAGGTACTTTATCTACCTTGCTGTTAGTACCATTAAAAATGCACTCGTAGCCATCTATTTCTACCACCTCCCATTGTCCATTGTAAGGTCTGATACTGCCTACTCCTGGCTCTCATACTGTTGGAAGATGTCGAAACAAACCCTGGCCCTCTGGCTCAATACTCACATTCTGACGCAATCTGGACCAATGTGAAGGTTCTACGTGCTGCTCACATTACCATTAGAAGCCTGCTGTGTAACTTTGCTGATCTTGAGGCCTGGGTGGCTCTCTATCACCCTGAAGTTCTCTGTTTATCTGAGACCTGACTCAAGCTATCCCTAATTGATTCTTTACGCTCCCTACCTTACTATAGTTTAATTAGGCATGACAGACAGTCTCCTAAGCGAGGTGGGGGAGTTGCAATATTTTACAAAACTCATCTTAATCTATCAATCACTTCTACCCTAACCCTCCTTCATGGTTGATTGGTACTCATAATAGGAAAATTGCTAGATTCCAAAGGTCACATCAGCTATAAACAAATAAGAATAGAAGAGTTTTCTGGGGTTTGCTTTTTGCAGATCTCTAAAGTAGTGTACTCACATCACAAAAAAATCCTTTTCCTCCATGACTCATCCTGTAACCTTCCTGTGATATTGCAGGCTCCATCTGCAAAGGCACTGGAAGATGAAAACAAGAAAGTAAACTGAACTGCTGTATGAATTCTTCAGTTCGTATTTGACTCAGAAATGGTCCCCATAAGCTAACTATTAGGCCTTGTGGATTACTTACTTGTTAATCAACCTTTTATTTATCACAAAATGGTAATATTAGATGCATGCTTAAAATAGAAAATAGAGTTAGAACTGACATTTCAACCATAGGTCTTCTTCAGGAATTATCTAAAAGAGGAAAAGACAAAGTTATCTTTGTTTTTTTCTCTTTTAGATTATTCCTGAAAAAGACCCATGGTCAAAACATCAGTTCTAACTCTATTTTCTATTTTCAACATGCATTTAATATTACCATTTTGTTTTGTTTTCAGATCATACACTGATGTAGCACCTTGTTTTTATGATTTTTTATGTTTATTTTTTTATTTATCTTCTCAGGGAATTGTTTTCTTAGCCTTTTAGCCTTTGATTTTAGATTCTGGTTCTCCAAACTCCGTGAACTTTCTGCAAATGCATTGTTTGTTTTTATTTATTTGTCTGCACAGGCCATCAGTTTGGGAGCAGGACCTAATAACAGTAAGTCTTGCTAGAGTTTAAGAGAAGGTTGTTCTATATTATAAAAAGGGTCTGAGAAATAGAGCTTTCTGATTGGTTGTAAACATTCTATCAGCCCTATGTTAATCTTTGATTAACATACATGTACAGTCTAATCATATGCTGAACAAGGTTTAGCACTATTTAAAAAACATTGTTATTATAATAGCAATAAGGCACTCCCAGGGCTACACCTCGTGCCACATTACACCCCTAGAAGGTGATTAACAGACCATTAACTTAACCTCTGGTCATGCCTTATTGCTTAAATAACCAGGACTGAAGCTTATAGATGTCGATGTTGAGCTGAGAATTAATATCTGCAGCATTATTGGATTTGGTGTAAATCCCCATATCATTGGCATAAAGCAGGGAGGAGTGTGAGGCAGGAACCATAGAGATATTATTGGTAAAAATGGTGAAAGGTAGCAGACCCGGTATGTAGCCTTGAGGGACTTCAGAGATATATAATTGTGGTATGGTCAGATTTAGGATTTGTTTTCACTGCCGACTTTCCATCGCATCAACCCATGCACACTGATTGATGCACCACAAAGTCAGCTGTGTAGACACTTACCAGTGCACCCTAAAAGTGCTTCAGATCCTTTTTTTGCTTTGACTCAGGAGTGGGGACATATATTGGAGTGAGTGTGTTAACTTGCGGAGTGAATATTCTGCTACACTCACTCCGATGCAAAGCCTTCTCACCCAGCATCCTCGACTGGTCCCAAGAGTCTCTCTGCTGGAAACAAGAAGGTATGGCAGAGAGACCTACTGGTGTGAAGTAAGAAAAACAGGGAACAATAGCATTGGGATGAAAGTATTTTGTGTAGCATTCAGTCCAATGAAGTTTTTCCCCATTTTAAACTGAGGTCAGTGTGTATTATTTCTTGTTCATTGTTCCTAATAGGGCATACATCTTTGGGGTTGGGGATGTCATAAAAGGCAACGCATCACTACCAACATCAGTTGAAACAACCCGGCCCACTGAATGTACTGTACAGCCCTTCCATGGCACAACCTGCATTATCATGAGGGTGGGCTGTGTAAACAGTTTATTGACCCAGCAGCAGCTGCCACAGCAGGAAGGAAGCAACGCAAATGCACGAGTACTGTGTCCATGTAAACATGGCTTTAGGCACATTTACTTTTACAAACTGCTGTCTGTCACCCAGATAAGTAGACAACCAGTTTTTAGCTCTGATGAAATGCCAGTGGACAACACTTTGGCTTTGAGAATAGTGTGATCAACAAGATCCAATGCTTTGTCAGGTTAATGAACACTGTTCCAGTGAACATGACCCCGTCCATGGCTCCTTGGTGTCATTTGTTAACTGGATCAGGCTGTGGTTGCACTGTGACCCTGTCTAAAGCCATGTTGGGCAGGTGATAGCAGTTCATATTTGTGGAGGTGCTCTAGACCTGTGAGGCCACTAGCTTCTCAAGTATCTTGCTAAAGACAGACACATTTGCTACAGGGTAATTGTTTTCCGATTACTTTGGATCTCCTTTCTTGAAAACTGGTGCAGTTTTGGTAACCTTCCATATACTGGGTACTGGTTAGTGATAAATTCAATATTCCAGTTTGGGGGAAGCAAGATAGGAAGATAGGAGGCAGCAATCTTAAAGAGCAACTTCCCATTGCAATTAAAAGCTTAAAAACACTAGGTTTACAACAATTATGTTGTAAAGTTATTGTTTTCTAGTTCTTTGCTGACTTTTTTTACTTTCCCTGTTTTTGGTCTACTAATTATTGTAGATAAACAGCAATTATTTCACTGAGTCTTAAAGAATGTATCTGACTTTCCCTACTAACCACACAATTGCTGTTTGTGACATCATAACCTGTTGTCATGGTGAGCACTATGATGCCACAAAGAAAAGCGCTGTGAGAGATCAGAGAGGAGAGGCAAATGTTTTCAAATGTTTCTACAGACATTTTAGATGGACTACTGCTATAAATCTTGGAATGGAACATTGAAAATGAAAAAGAAATGTATTATCTAGTAAGCTGTAACAGCTGAAACATATTATTTGTGAAAGCACATGCCATGTGCTGAGCTACTCATTAAGAAGTATGTATTCAAACCCATCACAGTCTACACTGCTGCAGGTATAAATTGATTTCCTAAGCAAGACACTTCTTTCTGTGTCACAGTTTATAAATAGAACATTTTATTTATTTCTTTATTATTTATTTAGCTTTTTGTTGACAGGGAAAGGAGGACTAGACAATTCTGCCTACTTTCAGCCTCATCCCTAGGGAGAGAAATACAGATGGATGCCAGCTGACATTGAACCAGATTAAGCTGTTGATGGTATTTTTCAGTGAATGTGGGAAATTTGGCCAGGACACCAGGGAAATTCCCCTACTCGCTGGTAGGGGGAGTTGCTGTCAGTGAGCTTCCTGACCATTTCACCCTAGGAAATTCCCCTACTCTGCTTCCTGTGAGCAGAGGGGACCCTTTTGCTGGTGACTCCAAGATGGCTGCTGTTCCAGATCCTGGTGGAGGTGGTGGAAATTCTACGGAAGGCAGGAAAGCTATCCTTACTGATATGGAGACTGAGAATGGAGTGGTGAAGAGTTCTGCTGTATGCACACCGCGGGAGCACTTTCAAGAAAGCTGCGGAGAATACCGCTCTATGGGAGAGGCAGCAACCGTAATAAAACACAACATGGAGCTTACGGATGCTGTTGCAGTTCAGAATCAGGAAGTTGGTGGCCAGGATGATTTGCAGGATGGCGAGTGGTGCACAGAACCTCCGACTGTGGAGGAGGAGGGTTTGCTAGTTCCTAGTGCAGCTAGGATGCCTTTCCAACCAGAGGAGGAACGTGGAGTTACACAGAAGTTAAAGGCGACGTCGGAGGGCTTTCTAGCCAGGGACTGGAGCAAGGAGACTGCCCTGCTCAATGCAGGCTGGATGAGAAAAGATGGTAAATGGATTCCAGATGCTGAATGGCTCACTTTTTCACCAGAGGGCATGGCTGCTCAGGAGTCTCCAGGGCCAGTGCAACCTGACGAGGTGCAGATGGAGGCAGGTAGTGCTGCTGGTGGTGAGCCTTTTTTTCATGTTGGGACAGACTCTGGGGCTGCTTCTGGGTCATCGGGTGTTCCCTCCCCTTCTTCCCCTCGGAGGGAACAATTTAATAAAGGTCCTCGCTTTTCAGACCTATTTCGTAACAATCGTTTGAAACAAGCCCCCAGATGGAACACTGTCCACCTTAGGTACGGGGGGGGGCTTCTGGAACCACTTGACCATTTCTTCATGGCCCGCAGGCTACTCAAGGGATCGATGAATTTCCAAGCATCAGATATCTATGCCCTTATTAACATTCAAGGGGAAGAAACATTTGATATCAGTTTCAAACCTTTGTAGGACTTGATAAATTTTGGCAAAAATATGATTCCCTCAAAACAACCCCTTTGTGTACTCCGTTTTGGGCAATTCCTATTACAAAACCACTGTTTAAACTAGTTCATGTTATGTTTCAAATGAAGGGGTAAATGTGGGGGATATTTTTGTATTGGCTTAAAAGTAAATGTACTGTCCTGGGTACTCCTGAACCTGTCATTGATGGGAAGGGCATTTGAACAGGTGGTTGGAGGTTTAAAATAAAATTGCATATTTTGGGGGATTTGGTACAACATATTCCAAACAGTTTTTTCCTGGGTAGGGATCGAGCTGTCTGCTTTTACCCTGGTCAACCCAAGGCATGTTACAAATGTGGAAGCCCATGTCACCTTAGCAGTGCTTGTGAAAAAATCAAATGTGCCTTATGTGGGGAACTAGATCATGACAGTTATACATGTCACAATGTTTTTCGCTGTAATTTGTGTGATACCCAGGGTCATGCATATCATCAATGTCCATATGCTGGCCAGAACAATTCTGGTGGGTTAGATAAAGAAACCTTGATTTCAGATGCACAAGGCCGCTTTAGGCCATCTACAGAGGAAGCGGCCTTCACTGACCCCAATCCTCCTGGTCCAGACCACATGGGTTCACCTCCCCCTGCGGGAGATGCATCTGATTCTTCTGGTATACCTCCTGTTGTTGTCCACCCACAGGAAGGTCAGGAGTGCATTGATCCTCTGGTGCTCGTAACTGCCCACTCATCTGCCCTGGAGTTTCAGGTGCCTCATCCAAAACGAGTGACACAATCCCATGCCAAAAAGCTTGTTTTACCGCCCCTTCCTACTGCGCATTATACTTTTCAGGTTCTGCAGGATGTGGAAGGAGACTCTGAATCTGATTTATCAGTTGCCTCAGGGGTCTTATCTGGGATGGAATGTGATGAGGAGGGAGGACCCGAATTCTTGGCATCTAAAGAAGTCGGGACAAAAATGAAAAAAAGACAAAACTTAGTTAATGCGCACTGGCTTTTTTGTCAATATCTTCCATGAATTCTTGCAGCCTCAAGAATTCAAAAAAACGTCTAGGGCTTTTGCACTTTTGTAAAACCTTACCTGCAGATATTATTTTTCTGCAGGAGACACATTTTTCTACCCTTACTGATGTTAATTACACCAAAGAATTGTGGAGTGCAGGACCCTCTTTTTGGTCCTTTGGCTCAGGCGTTGTAGATGGAGTAGGGGTATTATTTTGTCACCCTTTCATTCAAGTTACTGGCTTGGTTGACATAGTCCCAGGGTGGGCCCTACTCCTAGACTGTGTTTGCCAAGGGTTTTTTCTCCAGGTCATTAATGTTTATGCACCTCAGGTTAAATCAGCCAGGGTTGCTTTATTTTCTGACATACAACAATATTTGTCTACCCCTAGGCATGTCATTCTGAGGGGGATTTCAATTGTGGATTGATATTAAATTTAAAGATCACAAGACCGTAAGATATATTTTGATTCTCATGCCTTGTTTAAATTATTGTCGACGGCATCCTTGACAGATGTTTATAGACCATTAAATTCAAATCCAGGATTCACTTATAAACGTGGTAATCTTGCAACACGGATTGATTTTATTTTTTCTTCTTCTTTTTCTTCCAGATTTTTGTTACCTTATTCTTTTTTTTTTGGCCCCATGTGAATTCTCTGATCATTTCTTGTTACAAGCAAAATTTTCTTTAAGATTCCACCGGCTTTTCTGGCCTTGCCGGCTAGGTGGAAACTAAACCCGACAATCCTTGCCACTGAGTGCTGTCAGATATGTTTATTTCAGGTTTTTTATAATCGGTGTTCGGTAGCTGAGATGTATGATTCCTGGTGGGATTGGTAGATGGACACTAAAATGGAATTTTGGCTGGCCTCAAAGACACATCATTGTGCTACCCAGTCTGCAGATTACCCTGACTACTTAAAACTCAGAGCACAGTTCTATAAATTACTTTCACGGTCTTCAGTTTCTGATGATTTTGTTAAGGCTATATTTAGACAAAGTAGGAGGAATTGCCATTATGGCAAGGCATGCAAAATTCATGAAGACTTATCCTATGGGCTTAAGTCTTCACCAAGTTCAGATCCTTATTCAGCATGCAAACAAGCTTTGGATAGTAAACTTATGGAGGGTCTTTATGATTTTCAAGGGGTTCTAAGCACTGCAGACACCGACATGCTACGTATAGCAGGGAACTTTTTGCGATCCAAACATGGTACAGTTTGTCAGTCCACCATTTTATGGGAGGGTTTATTTACTTTTTATCTACCTACCATAACTACCTCTGACTCTCTTATTCTAGATGCTCCAATAACACTGGCTGAGGTTAAATCAGAAATAGCGCACTTAAAATCCAGAATATCACCTGGTCCAGATAGTTTAATTACTGAACTATACAAGATCATGGCAGATGAAATCAGTGTCATCCTGACTTCAGTTTTTAATGAGATTCTGGATTCTTCACGGATACCGGCCGGTTTTTCGGATACTTTGATGTTTTTTTTATTTAAGAAAGGGGTTAAGCACCGTATTGAGAATTGGAGACCGACCTGTTTATTAAATACAGATTACAAAATGTTTTCAGCCATCCTGTGTCATCGGCTTCAACAGGTGGCTCCCTTTTTAGTACACCCGGTGCAGACATGTTCTATCCCAGGGAGACATGTTCAGCAGAATTTGACTCTATTACGAAATGTGTGTGAGTTTGGGCGCTTAGGAAAACTTTCAGGGTATTTATTTTCTCTGGATCAGGCAAAAGCCTTTGATAAGGTGGCACACGGGTTTTTATTCGATGTTCTCCGACGATATGGGTTTTCTGTTAAAACAAGAACCTGGATGGCACTTTATATAACAACGCTACAACTTCCCAATTGTAAATCGCTTGGTGGGGAAGGGATTGATTTTTGTAGAGGAGTGCGCTAGGTTGGCCACTCAGTCCCTTACTGTATACCTTTGTTTTGGATCCTTTGGTTCAGGAAATCCTTCATCATCCATACATTCGAGGCTTAACTCCATCTCTAGAAGTTCCACCTCAGTGTTTAGCGGTATATGCGGATGATATGCGTTTCATGCTCAAGGATGTAACAGAAGGACTAGCCGCATTACATATAGTAGAACGTTTTGGTTGGATTTCGGGAACATCCGTAAATTATGAGAAAAGTACTGGGTTTTTTTTAGGCAACTGGGTTTCTGTTTCCATGATTGGACAGATAACTGTTTCTTCAGGGCCCATCAAGATTCTAGGATGTTTTTTTGGTTCTGGAGATTTAAATGATATTAATTGGCAATCATGTATTGAAATGGGAGAAAAGAAAGTACAATTGTGGAAAAACTGGTCATTTTCTAAACAGAAACGTGTATTAATCATTAAAAAAATTTTGCTTCCCTTATTTCTTTATTTGAGTTCAGTTTTTCCTTTACCTAGGAATCAGGAGACCCGTTTGTATAGTATTTTTTGTCAAATGTTGTGGGGTAGCAGATTGAACCCAGTCAAATGGGATTTTACCTATCTTCCAATTAAGATGGGAGGTCTAGGGATGATTAACCCGGTAGTCTTTTATTTTTCTTTTTTTATTAAAACTACTTTTCAAGAACGGTCAACCGCAACCTGTCATCCATGGGATGCCTGGACTATGGCTTTCCTCCAGGATTTCTTCTCAAAGTGGTCTACTTTAGCACCTATTGTAAAATTTATTATAAAGTTCTCTTTTGCCAATAGTAGCAACTAAGCGTTGGAAGGTGGTTAAAGATGAGGTTTTTCGGCTTACTCGGAAAGGTCTTTATCAATATAT
The DNA here is from genome assembly GCA_016271365.2 of Neoceratodus forsteri. Lineage (NCBI taxonomy): Eukaryota > Metazoa > Chordata > Ceratodontiformes > Ceratodontidae > Neoceratodus > Neoceratodus forsteri. The sequence continues at coordinate 1,137,695,266 of CM057452.1, forward strand.
CATGTCCCAGAATTTTTTTGTTCAGGTGGATTTTCCCAGGTGTAACCCCTCAAAAGTACCACTAGCTCTTAAAGTTCTTACGGATGGGAGGAGTCCGGCTCGGATGTGGGATATTACACGGTTAAGTTGCCATGGGAAGCTTGGGGTTAAGGGAAATTTAAAACATAAAGCTTTAACAGAAAGAAACTGCATCCGCATTGAATGCATGGGTATAGAAGAAACCCAGACTCACTTTTTCCACAATTGTCCACATACAGTACAGTTTTGGTCTGCTTTGTCTGAGAAATGGGGGTGGGGAATAGCATGCCAGATTACATATGAATGTTTGGTTTTAGGAGAATATTCAGGATATTTTTCTCATTTTCATCCCAGCACTCTTCATGTCATTTTGCTTGTATCAAGTTTTATCTTTCGTAAGCATGATGCTCTTTTCTATACAACATACCTGTATTTTACCTAGGGTAGTGATCAGTCAAACTGAGATGGCTACACGGATACAAAGATTTTGAATACCGTCATATTCCAAATCATTATTTTTTGAATATTGAAACATGTTTATTGATTTGAAATGTTGTTGTACTTTTTCTTTTCTTTATTTATATTGTTTTGTTTTGTATCTGAAATTTGTATAGTGATGCTTTATTTTCCAGTTTTACTTCAATTTGTTTCCATTGCGTATTTGTATTGATGGTTTTGGTTTTGCAATAAACAATTCCCCTACTCGCTGGTAGGGGAGTTGCTGTCAGTGAGCTCTGACCATTTCACCCTGGGATGCCGTCGGAAGAAGACGTCAAGAGGAGGTAGGTGGTCTCCTCCCACCTCGCCTTTGCTAGAACCCAAGTTGAGGCATCATTTTCTTACTCGCTGGTTCTGTCGGCATTGGAAGGTCCGTCTACTTTGATTTCTGACTCTGCAGTGCTTCGTTCTACATCAGGTCCTGCTGTTTCGCATGATGAGAAGACATCCATTTTTTGGGATTCTACCTACCTTTTGGATTCTGCTGGTTTGCCTTTGCATGTTTCATTCCCGACACAGGATAGTGTCAGTGTTTTCTCGACAATAGGACCCAGATGTGCACCTGCTGCTACATGCTACCTTTGCCGACTGTTATAGAGCGTACTCCGCGACTCAGCTATGCTTAGCATTGTAGCCCCGGGACAGGTATGGCTCTACCGGGAAAGTGGGAAACATCGGCATGCTTCACAAGGGGATTATCTTCTGGGATGTCACATTACTACTGTTATGGACACTGCTCCTGCCTTGACGGGCGTGGGTTGGATCCTACCAAGGTGGTTGGTCCCCTGATCCCGCAGATGCCACTGTGCAGGATTATGCTTCCTAGTGATTATAGGATACTGAAGGTTTTACAGGACTCTGAGTCCTCTCAGATGCCCCAGTACTTTACGACAACCTTCAAGGCTGCTGGCAGGTGGGGAAGCAACGACCCTCCTCTGCTTCAGGTGATTTCAACTCTGTTTTGTTTCTGGATTGTTTCTGGAATTACCTCTGAGTCTGCTTCGGAGCCTGCTCTTGTTTCTGGTGTTTCCACGGGCCGTGAGCGGCTGGCTGTTTCCCAGGTAGGGGTTTTTCCAGTTACAGATACAGGGTCTGCTCCTTCACACACTCCCTTTGGAGCCAAGGTATCTGCTCCTGTTTCAGAATGGCTGATTTGTTTAAGCCAGCGTTTAAGGAACCTGCTCCCCACCACAATGCCATCTGGCTGCTCTATAAGGATGGTTTGGTGGACCCCGACAGAGTATATATATATATATATATATATTGAAGTAGTGATTGAAGGACTCTATTAAAATTTTATGCATCAGAGGTTTTGGTTTAATTCATACTGATGGTCATAATTATGACATTAGCTTCAAAACTATGGAAGCCTTAGATCGATTCTGGGTAAATACAATTCCTTAGGCTACTCCTCTTTGGACTCTTTTTGGCTATTTCACTACAAAACCTGCTGGTGTACTATTACTGTTTTGTTTCAGAATGAAGGGTGGAATTAGCTGATATTTTGTTCTGGTTGAAAAACGTTGTGAAGTTTGGAGCACCCGTCCTATTATGGACTCTGAACAATTCTGGACTGGTGGCTAGAAAATTAAGTGTAAATTATTAATGACTAACTTTGAAGCTTTCAACTGCCTAGCTGTTTTTTTTTGGGGAGGGATAGGGTTCTTTGTTCATCCAGGACAACCTAAACCTGTCATAGGTGTGGATCTAGATTGCATCTTAGTAATGCTTGTGATTCTCTGAAATGTACTCATTGTTTGAGACAGTTCATTTAGCTGCCACCTGTTTCAATTTATTTCATTGCAATCTTTGTGATGAAAGGGGACACTCTTATGTTAAGTGTCCCTGGGCCTCACATAATTCTGTAGATGTCCACTCCCATGAATCCCTTATTACGCAGGCCCAGAAAAAGAGCTGTGCTCAGTCCTCTGAGAGGAGGATGTGGGATCATATCTGTCCCTGAGCCCCTGACTCCTGGGTCTGTTCTTCAGACTGAGTCCGGTTTACCGGCAGACTGTCGTCCTGCTATTGTTTCCAACAGCACGTCTGATGCGACAGTGATATTGCCTTCTGAGGCCCCGATGGTGGTGGTCATCTCTGACCAGGTGTATCCTCATGAACTCCATCTATAATTCTCCAGTACCCTGGTTCCCCACCTGGGACATTGCTTGTGGAGGAAGAGTCAGACCCTTTGATTCCCCCTTACTTCTGCAACTCCTGATTCAGATACTACTGTTAGTGCCCTCCCCACAGTCTTGACATGGATCAACCCTTTCACACAGTTTCTTATAAGAAAAGACAGTGGGAGAAGAGTGGGATTCTGGGCCCTAGAGGGAAGGAACGAAAAATTGAGACTAAGAAAAAACTGTTATAGTCTAATAAATTTGATGTGTTAAGACAACAACGGCAGTCTAGGGGCACTGAGGAGGATGGTGAGGATTCAGCCTCTGATTTCTCTTCCGTGGCCTCTTCTGTAGTCGCTTCTTCTGGCTTGGAAGATGGTGGCTCTGGAAGGCTCAAATGGAAGACTCGCTCACAATGTTGATATGATTTCTGTAGTTATTTTTTTCTGTGGTTTTTGCTTTTTTTTATGAGTGCTTTTCGTCTTTTCTCTTTAAATGTTAGTTGTATGAAGAGTGGCTTATGGAGGGATTTAATCTTCTCCGAATTGCAACATTTCTGCTGTGATATACTTTTTTTGCAAGATACTAGAATCAAGACATTTAAAGAGATAGCACAATGTTCCTCTATTTGACTTTGGGGCCTACATTTTGGTCGTTAGGACCTGATAAATGTGATGGTTTGGGTATTTTGTTTACAAATCCTGATTTAAAAGTCTCTCATCTGATTGATTTGCACCCTAGTAGGGCTCTGATTTTGGACGCCTCTTTATAAGTCTTGAGATGACGTATTAATATTTATACCCCAGAACAAGACCTCTAGAGGACCCTTTTAGAAGGTCCAGCCTTTCCTTGCACAGCTCCCGGAATGGTCATTTGGGGTGGGATTTAATTGTGGTATTCAAAAGAGTGACAGGGTCTGCAGATGGATAAAGTGTTCTGTGACTCTAATGCCTTAAAAGATGTTGTTACTACTGCCAACTTAGAATGGATTCTTACCACATGTTTCGTACTACTGGTGGCTTTACTTTTCGAGAAAGGCCTGTTACGCACTCGAATTGACTATATTTGGGTTTCCAACTGCACATGTTACTCGCTCTGGTATTATTGATTTAGCCTTCACTGACCTTTCAGCTATGTATTTGAATGCTAGTGGGTGAGACTCTCCTTTGAGAAATCGTCCTGAAATTAAATGTTTTTATTGAAGCAAGCACGTCTTATTGATGCTTGCAAACCTTTGGGCTGCCTGACTTTCTGTGTCTTGTATGTATGATTCTTTGGTTGATTGGTAGAGAGATACTAAATTGGAATTGAAAACTTTTTTTTGAAAAACTGTGGGGTTGCACCATAGAACTGATTATTTCTGTTATTTACAGTGTAGGAAGCATTACCATAGACTGATTTCTCTTGCTGATTCTACTGGTCAGGATTTTAGCTCCCAGCTTCAGCAAGCTAAATCTGCTATGTATCGGTTTCAATATGATAGAATGAAAACCCTTAAACATGAATTACGGTTCGGTACAGTAGGTACGAAACAGATGTTTAGCCCTTTTAAAGATGATAAGGTTATCTGTCACAGAAAATGTTTGGAGGAATTAAGGGATGCTGATGGAACTGTGTATCGTGATAAGGCCTCTATTTTGCATCTTGTTTCTACTTATGTTCAGAATACTTTTGGACTTCCTCCACAGATGGCTTTTCTGCATTCCTATGTTGCACGAACAGCACCCCAAGCCCTTTTGCCAGACCAGGTACAGCAGCTTGTAGCTTCTGTTACTATAGATGAAGTTCAAGCTGTTATCAAATCTGCTAAAACCAGATGTTCTCCAACCAGTACTACCTCACTCTTGTCTGCCATCCTTTGGATGGCTAGCATCAGCTCCCTATCTGTTTCTTCCTCCTGGGCTGGTGGTCTATAGACCACACCTGTGCGGATGGCTGTCCCCATTTTCCTTTCCAGCTTAACCCACAGTATCTCTCCCCCATTTTGTTCCTCCTGGATCTCTGTGGCCCTTAGGTCATTTTTCATACAGTGCCCTCCTCCTCCCTTCCTGCCTGCTCTGTCTCTTCTGAATATGTTGTAGCCAGGTGTGGCCATTCTCCCAGTCATGGTTATCATTACACCAGGTTTTGTGTGATGGCCACAATGTCCAGGTCTGACTGCACCATGACAGCCTCCAGATCTTCCATCTTGTTGCTAAGGCTCCTGGCATTTGCACACATGGCTTTCCATGATTTGACCTCCTAGACTGCTTCACTGTTCTACTCAGACCCTTCCTTGGTTGTCATTTATCCCTGGTTCTCCTTGCTGTCTGCCCTTCTGCTGAATTTTGCCCTTTTCTGCTTATCCACTTCTTAGGCACTAATCTCCATCTTTGCACACTGCTTTGCAGAGATAGCCCCCTCTGGTTCACTGGTTCCACTGCTAGCTGTGGGGGGTGAGCAAGTAGGTACCCTCCTTGCTGGCCTGCCACCCCTCTTTGCTAGTTTAAATGCTTGTCAATGTAGCATTTAAACTTATCATTGAGTGCTTGATTCCCTCAGGATGGATGCAGGCCGCCAGGCTTAAACAAACCTCCATCCCTCCAGGTGGGTCCCCAATCACCAATGAATCCAAACCCTTCCTCACAGCACCAGTTCTTCAACCATTAGTTAAAGTTCCTGGTGCATGCACTCCTATGCTCTTCCTTGCCTCTCACAGGTAGTCCTCTGAGAAAGTGACAGAAGTAGCTACCTGCTTGAGACCTCCCCAGTTTCCAAACTCTTCCTGAACTTCCTTTGGCTCCCCATTTGCCAGGTCATTAGTACCTAGGTGGATAATGACATCCAGCTCACCCTCCTGTCTTGCCTTCCCAGTGATCCCCAGGATCCTTCATCCCTCCATGCGTGGCACCGGTAGGCACCTCACCTCCTTGTCTTCCCCCTCCTGTGTTCCTAGCTGGATCCCTCTTATGATGGAGTCCCCACCAGTTCACTTCCTCCTCCTCTGGGGTCCACTGCTTTCCCGCTGAGGTCACCTCCTTGGCTAACCTCCACATCCTTTCCTTCCACTTCTCTGGGTCCTCTATTTGGTTGTCCTCATTTGCCAGTGTGGCATATGAGTTCTTGAATGGAATAGGATCTGGGATGCCTCTCACCTGACCGCCTAACCCTCCCTGAGCCCACTGTCATCCAAGTGCTCCTCGTTCTCGGCATCCTTGAGGCGGTTGCATTGGACGGGTGGTCCTGGATAGGGGTGATGGTACTCTGACCCAGTTTACTCCGCCTGAGTCTGGCTACCTCCTGCAGTCCAGAGAGATGCATGCAGATAGGGCAGCACCTCAGTGTCCAGAAGGTTTGCCTGAATATCGCTGCCCCACAGCCACTGCATTGCACCACTCCCACATTATATTGCAGTTCCACTACTTGTCTGCTACTGAAGCTCTCCTAGTTCCCTTTTATTAATTTACGTCTAAAAATCCTGCCACTGATCCTCAGATAAATTTTTTTAAAGAAAAAGAACCAATAAATAAATAAATGAATCAAAACACTTGTCGTGCTTGAGGTGGGCTCTTCCTCCTTATGCCCTCCTACTTCACACCCCTTACTATACTCTGTGTTTAGCTCCTGTCAATCCAGATTTAACAGGGCATATAATTAAGAGTTGGGGAAGGGGAGGGAGGCGAAAAGAATTGCAACAATTAAAGACAGCACAGAATTACACCCACCACTATGTTTTAAATTTTCAACAGCCCAAAACAATAATAAGTAAAGACAACAACGAAAGTATAGTGTCACTAAAACCCACAATCTAAGTTTAAAGAAAAATAGCAATTACCAGTTACTCTAAAGCACTGAATTGAATATGTTTCCTTCCTTCCCTTCTGGCTTCTTCTGAGAAAATAAACTCTACTTGCTACTTCAACTTGACTAAGCCCCACCTCCAGTTAATCACGTAGAGCTGAGGTCAGAGGCCAGACAATTAACACCCTTCACCCAACTACAGGGCAGTCAGACAACAAGATAAAATTTGCAGCAACTAAAGAGAGCACAGAATTACACCCCACACTATGTTTTAAATTTTCAACAGCCCAAAAACAATTATAAGTAAAGACAAAAGAAAGTATAGTGTCACTAAAAAGCCCACAATCTAAGTTTAAAGAAAAATAGCAATTACCAGTTACCTAAAGCACTGAATTGAATATGTTTCCTTCCTTCCCCTTCTGGCTTCTTCTGAGAAAAAAAAAGTAATGCCAGTAAACGTATTTTCTGTATTTCAATGTTTTCGAGCTTAATCAACACCACTGTAAGACTTGGGTTACTTTATTAATGAATGGCTTATGCCCCTGCTTGAGGACATGGGAACATAAGAATACTAGAATGTTTTCTAGATTGAAATAGTTCTCAAACCATTAAGGAGATGTTTCAACAACTTATTCTTTGGAAAGTTGACTTTAGTTTACTGGCATTACCTACAAGGAAGGCAGTTTATGATGCCATTGTTCAGGTTCAGTGTTTGGAACCTCTTAGATTACCCTATTGTATGGAGCAAGAAGTTCATTGTTGTATATCTTTAGCATAGATCCCCTTTTACGTTGTATTCTTAATGATTCTCAGATAAAGGGAATATCCTTAGTACATACCTTTCCTCCTTTAAAAAATACTTGCATATGCAGATGACTTAGTTCTCTTGGTGAATGAATGTACAAATGAAGCTGTTATTTCACAACAGTTTGTTGATTTTTCTAATGCCTCTGGTTCTAGTATTAATATGGAAAAATGCTCTGGTTATCAGTTTCCCTCAGATGCTCCTAGACTAGTTCAATATGCAGGTATTTCAGTATCTTTGGAGCCGGTTACTATTTTGGGGCTACAGTTTGGTTCTGACACTCCGGCAGTTGCAAACTGGGAGCAGAAACTAGCAATTGCTGATGGGTCACTGACCCGTTGGGTTCATGGTCCTTTATCTAAACGTAAACGTATTTTGTTGTTAAAGACTTTGATTGTTCCCCTTTTTCTTTATGTTAGTTATATTTATCCCCTGCCAAAGATTTTGTATACTAAACTGTATAGGTTTGTTTTTAGGGCGTTATGGTAGCAGATTGAATCCTGTTAAAGGCATGTCATTATCGGACTATAAAGCAGGGAGGTTTGATATGCTCAATCCCATTGCTTTTCGCCAGTATTTTTCATGTATTTCAATGTTTTGAGCTTAATCAATACCACTGTAAGACTTAGGTTACTTTATTAATGGAATGACTTATGCCCCATTTGAGGGCATGGAACATAAGTAACTAGAATGTTTTCTGGATTGGAAATAGTTCCTCAAACCATTAAGGAGATGTTTCAACAACTTATTCTTTGGAAAGTTGACTTTAGTTTACTGGCATTCCCTACAAGGAAGGCAGTTTATGATGCCATTGTTCAGGTTCAGTGTTTGGAACCTCTTAGATTACCCTATTGTATGGAGCAAGACAGTCAGGCTATGTTCTTGCAATTGTTAAACCTGAGATTGCCAGCATTTGTTTGGGATTTGGTATGGTTGACATTACATGGTAAACTCAATGTTAAAAACAATAATCGACATAAAGCTTGTTCAAGAAGGTTTTGTTTAAGACCTTCTTGTTTCCAACTTTGGAAACTCAAGAACATTTATTTTTAAACTGTACTTATGCTCAACAGTTTTGGTCATTTTTAGCTGATTGTTGGAAATTACCACAGTTTGAGTTCTCACTTATCAGGAGCTGATTTATGTACTGGGAACTTCACACTGGCAGACTTTTCCATGTCTACTTTGCAAAGTTTTATTAGCTATTTTGAAATATTATGTCTAGCAGTCTCGTGTAAGTGGGTACTACACCAGTACTATGTTTCATATGATGCCTTGTTATTATTGATTACTGGAGCACTCAGCAGGTCTATGAAGCAGATTTAAATACTTCCCATCTCACCAGTTACATTGTTTTTGGCAAGCATGTGATGTTGTTCCATGATAAGCTTCATTCTGGTTGTATGCTTATTTGATTTCGTGAGTTAGGCACTGTGTTTGATCTACTGCATTATTTTCATTTTACCTGGTTATTTTGTTTGTGGTAGTATTGTTTCTATTTTATAGTTCTTTCTTGTATATGTTGTATTTGCTGTTTTGAATCTTACTTCCCTTTTTCCCCACAAAATTCCCCTACTCTGTGTGGGGGTGCTGTTGGACCATGGATTTGTCCATGGGACTCAGTCACTCTGCTGGTGTACCTGCAGGAAAACGGAGCTCTGCTCCTGCAGGTCCAGCTTTGGAGCCTGATGTACTGAGGACATCTGAACATTTTGTTACTCTGCCTGTGGATCTCAATGTACCTGACAAATCTTTTCCTGCTCAGTCTGCCTCTGCATCATTGGATTTCTTGCCTGCAGATGAACTCTGGTTGAAGTCCTCCTTGTTACTCGGAACCAGGTACTAGCTGTTAGTGATGCTGTTAGCCCTATCGAGTCTGCTCTCCTGGGACACGGACTCTGTCACATGAATTGGGAGGTGTGGAGTCTCTTCCTGTTTTCTATGACGCGGTACCTTTCAGGGGTCCTTAGTGGTGCAGAGTCGCACCAATCTCCTGTTGCACCAGTCCCACCAGCATTGCACCACACTAAATTGGAGTCTCGGTTCCAAGGAACTGGATCTAGCTGTGGCTTCTCCGCTTTAGGCTCGGGCGGCAGCTTCACCCTAGTGAAATTGTGAGTAATCTACCTTCTAGGACTGTGTGTCTCACCTTTACTACGCAGGCTATCTCACCTGTCGGCCTCTTCCCAACTCTACCTTGTTCTAGCCCACTACCTATCTCTTGGAGACCTCCCGTGAAGTGCGGGATGGAAACCAGGCATTTCAGGGCATTGGATACCAGACCCTGCCCATAGCCTGATACCTGGTTGTGGTGGGCAATAGTCTCCCTGTGGTAGATATGCCTCCACCTTTGCCTGGTAGCCTGGATTTGGCTTTACATGCTGAGGATGTTCAGCATCCAGACATGGATACTACACTACCCGCTAAAGTTCCTTCCTTGCCTCCCTCCTCTTCGGGTGATGAAGGCCTTAGCTCTCGGGGCCCAGTATGGGATGCTCAAATGGACATGGATGTCCTGCTCCCTGACCCTTCTACAGACCCTGGGGAAAGAGCTAAATCTAATTGGGAAGAATTTCTTAGGAGGGATACATTTTGAAATTCCCCCTATCCTCTTCAATGACGGAATGTGGTCCACCTTCAGTATATTGGGGGTCTTGATGTAGCTCCTGACCATCTCTACGTGGGAAAATCACTTTTGAAAGGATCTTTGGGTTTTTTTACAAACAAAATTTTTGCACTAATTCATGTATCTGGTTCTTCCTTATATGACATTAGTTTTCAAAGCCCTCGGGGATTAGATCATTTCTGGACTAAGTATGATTCTCTCAAATACACTGAGTTGTGGCTTCCATTTAGGGCCATCTCACTTACCAGACCCTCTATTAAAAATGTAACTATTTTGTTTAGGAATGAGAATATGGCGGCTTGTGATATTACGCATTGGTTGACTAAACACTGTGATGTCTTGGGGTTGCCACAGCCTATATTTGACTCTGAACATTTGTGGACTGGAGGTTGGCATTATACAGTGAGACTTAGACATACAAATGTGGGTCCAATACACTTGCCAAATAGTTTGTTTTTAGGTAGGGAATGGGGGCATTGCTTCTATGTGGGGCAACCTCGTGCCTGCTTTAAATGTGGCTCCCCTTCCCATCGCAGTGCTGCCTGTGATAGACTATGGTGTTCTCTTTGTTTATCTTTTGGCCATGCTAGTGTAGATTGTATTTCTGAGCTGAAGTGTAACCTGTGTGAGGAAATAGGTCATGGTTTTAGATCCTGTCCTTGGGCTTCCCATAACAGAGAGGATAGCCCAGACCAGGATGTGATCCTTATTAATGCACAGAAAAAGGATATTGCTGCAGTGAAATCCCTTTCCTCGCATGTTCTGGTGGTTACTGAACCCCCTTTATGCCCTGATGTTGCAGTACCTGCTCCCCAGACAGTGGCTTTCAAGTCTGAACCTTCCTTTGAACCTCCTTTACAGGAAGTACCTCAGCCAGTTGTACGGGACCCTTCCTCTATGCCCCCTTCCCCCCTCTTTCTGGTGTTACTTTGGTTCATGCTGAACCTGTGATTGTCCCTGACAAAACTCTGGATAATATTATTATGCCCCCTCCTGAGCTTAGTGTTCAGGCAAAGAAGCGGGCTCAAAAACAGACTACAGGTACAGCCAAATTGGCTAAAGCATCTTCTCCTGGTGGGTCTCTTCCCTTAAGTAATAAATTTGAGGTCCTGTCCCACCAGACACAGTCTTCAGATATGGAAACTGATTCTGATACCTCCTCACAACCTGTGGTATCCTCTGATTCTGAGAGTGATAAATCAAAGGAGTTGCCTATGGATACTCGACCCTTGAGGTCAGGGGTGAGACCCCGAAGGAGAACTAGAAAGGGAAGGGTTACCTCATGCTAACTTATTTATTTTCCCTATTCATGGCCATGGCATTTCACCTCACTGTTGCCATCCTCAGTGTGAACAGTGTGAAAAATGCTCATAGGCACCTGCTTACTTTTCAATGTTTGAGTGATTTAGTGTGTGATATTTGCCTTATTCAGGATACCCATCTCAATACCCTTTCTTTGGTTAATATGGCCAAGAAGCTTTGGTAATCGGGTCCTTCTTTTTTTTCTTTAGGATTAGACACGTGTTGGGGTGTTGTTTAGGGGTGATGGATTTCATGTTACCAAGTTGGTTGAACTGCTTATGGGATGGGTCTTAATACTGAATTTTACTTATTTACATAACACTTGGAGATTAATTGTGATTTATGCACCAGTTACAAAGAAAGGTTGAGTAGACCTATTTTGTGAGTTGCAGCCTTTTTTGTCACATCCTGCTTTCTCATATGGGGTGGTGACTTTAATTGTGTACTGCATACATCAGATAGTGGTGCTCTGACTGACAAAGGTTTCTGTGATGCACATTGTCTCAATCATGTTATTGTTCAGGGTCATTTACAGGCTATTTATAGGGTTTGTCACCCTACTGGTGGACATACTTTTTTTAAAGGTTCCTTATCCACTAGGATTGATTTTCTTTTTGTCACTGCAGCATTAAGGGTGATTAAGGCTCAAACCATTCCTGTGGAGATTTTGGACCATAAGGTGGTAACTGCCATGTTAGGGGTAGGCCCTCATGCTAAACTGGGGCAGGGATATTGGAAACTGAATTCTTTACTGTTACTTGATGACAGGTTTTTGGCACAAGTTCATGATTTGTTGAAAGCTCGAATGTCACTATCAGGACTTTCCGAAGATTTGATAGATTGCTGGCTTCTCACTAAAACTGAAATCTCTGCTCTGGCTAGGAGAACATCTAAATATGCTGCAGTGACTAAATATAAGAGATATTTGTCTTTACGTATAAAGTTGGAAACTTTATATTCAGCTATACATTTCCAAGGCTTATCTTTGACAGCACATGTACAGAATGTTAAAAAGGAAATGGCTGCATTACAGTGTACTAGAGCTACCTCTCTGCTGCATGAACATAGGGTCTGTTCTGCTAATAAATATGCTTTGGGGGATGTATTGGATTGTAGTCATAGGCGTTCAGCAGATTGCCTTCTGACGGAAGTTGTGGATACTGCTGGTAATAGTTACACTGCATTTCAGGATATCTTACGGGCAGTCTCCTCACATTTTTCTGTTTTATATGCTGCATCTCCAGTGGATAGCGCTGGTGCAGAGCAATTCCTTTCCTCTGTCCATATTGCCCCTTGTTCTGATATACTATTACAGGCTTTAATTGCTCCAATAGTGTAGATGAGGTTAAAAGGGAAATTTCCTGTTTACAGAACAACAAGGCACCTGGCATTGATGGCTTGCCCACAGAATTTTATAAAACCTGCGGTCCTTTGGTTTGTGATGTGCTCACAGTGGTATTTAATTGGGTTTCGCAACATCAAACTCTTGATTTCCATTTCTGTACTTCAATTCAGATTTTGTTATATAAAAAAATGAGATAGGACTTTACTTTCTAATTGGAGACCTTTAAGTCTCCTTAATACGGATTTTAAAATTTGAATGAAAATATTGAATACCAGATTGATGTCCATAGCTCCAAACTTGATTTCCACACCAGTCCTGTTCAGTACCGTAGATCAACCTATAATAATCCTTTTGCTTCAGGAACTAATTGAGCTTGGTAAAGTTGATATTATAAAAGGTTTTCATGTCCATGGATCAAGAAAGGGCCTTTGATCAGGTCCCGCACTGTTATTTGTTTCAGGTTTTACGAACCTGTGGAGTGCCTGATAATTTTATAACCTGGATTGCTCTGCTTTATAGTCTTGCTTATGCTTTGCCCTTGGTGAATGGTTACTTGGGTTACTATATCCCTATTCATAGGGGGATGAGACAAGGCTGCCCTCTAAGTCCTTTACTCTATGTTTTTAGTTTGGACCTGCTTTTACGTACAATTGCCCAAGACGTGTGAATTCTTGGAATTGCTTCCCCCCATAGTACCCTTGAGGCCAAAATTTTGGCTTATGCAGATGATGACTGTGTCTTTGTTGCTGATTTGCCCTCTGGAGATAAGGTGTTGCATCATTTTTCTAATTTTTCAGATGTTGCAGGTTCCTCCCTTAATAAATTTGAGTTTTCTATATCCACTGCAGACTGCTATTCCTGAGGTTAAGGAGTTGCAAGGCATTCCTGTTATACTGGGCCTGGTCTGAATTTTAGGCATTGATTTTGGTAGCGGTGGTAATGTAATACTTAATTGGTCAGCCAAAACTAGAAGCAGTTCAGTCTAGACTTAAATTATGAAGTCATGGCAACAAACTAAAAGAAAAGGTTATCATTACCAAAACTTTACTTCTCCCTCATTTTTATACCTTAGTGCAGTGTACCCTATTCCTTCTGGTTTAAAGCCACTTTATTGGTCTTTTTTTTTTCAAATTATTTGGGAGTTGCCTAAATCCATTAAAGAGATGTGTTGTATCTTCCATTTGCACAGGGTGGTTTGAATGTGAGAATCCAGTTACTTTATACTACAGTATTTTTTTTCATTGGAATTTGATAGAACTTAGTCGTCCACAAACCATGTTATGGGTGATTTATGAGTTTGATTGGTTACCTAGATTATCCTCAGAGTAGCCAAGATTGAGCCAGAAAAATTTACACACTTCTAGCTACCCAATTTATGTCAGACCTGTGATATCGAAATTTAATAGATGGAAGTTCTTCCAGCTCAAGTGTATTGAAAACCGTGCAAATATATCATGGTGTCCTGCAATCTAAAGCACATTCCATAGTCCCCGCTTTTAAGGATATACCAGATGGTCATGTTGATAACCTTCTTAAAAGTTTGTTAGATAAACAGATTCCACCTAGATTATGGGATGTTTTATGGCTTAGTTGTCATGGACGGCTCAGTGTTAGGGGGAATTTAAATATAAAATGGTTACTGAAAGGACTTATCAGAGAGATACTTGCATAAATCAGGAGGAAACAATGTCCCATTTTTTTGCTTCCTGTCCCTTTGTGCAAGAATTCTGGTTGACCCGATCTGCTCATTGGAGCCAGCCTTTCTGGCGGGCTGTTACATATCTGGAAACTGTTTTGTGTTTTTTTTCTTCTTTCTACTTTGTTGGATAAAGGTGCACTTCGGCTGCTGTTAGCCATGTTCAAGTTTCATTTATGGCAAGCCAGATGTCACCTTATTCTATGACAGTTATATCACTCACCACTGGAAGTTCTTCAACATATTGAACATGATTTGTTGTTACAATGTGATTCTGAACGCAAATATTTGCCCAATAATGTCTGGCTTATGAGGTGGAAAGAAGTTCTTTTTTGAAAGACAAAACAGGTTGAATTATTATTTTGTTGAGTAATTAATTATTACTGATATGTCCTATTGTTATGCTTTTCTCATTTTGTGTTTTATTGTACATGAGTTGTATTACTGTTTCCTGATTTATTGTTCTGTTTATTAATAAAAACCTTCCCCTGCTCTGTGGTGGGGGAGCTAGTGATGCGATGGATGCTGATCCAGACAATCATTCTGCTGGTGAACCTGTAGATGAGCAGATCTCCCTCCCTACAGGTCCAGCTCAGGAGATCATTTCACAATCTGCAGCTTTTGGAATGGAATTGATGGTAATGAATGTACAGTGGTAGGAAATGTGGAACATATGCCTTCTAGCCCTGCTGTAACTGATGAAATATGGCTGAAAAATATATTTAAAATGAACGGAGACTTGGTAATGGCAGTAATTATGGCAGAAGGGCAATCCGCAACTACTGATGTGCAAGAGTTACCGGATCAGTGTAAATCTTGACCAGAATCCAGGATTGATGAAAACTCTGTAATGTCTCCTTCACAAGTATTGCTGACTGGTGTGTCAAGATCAGGTGAGTCACCTGTCAAAAGGCCTGATGATGCACAAGCATCAAAGGAGTGCCGCCCGGATATTTCAAAGTCTCCTATTCTGCTGACTGCAGCTCCTAACCTCCCAACCATGTCAGGTCATCCTCCTAATGTGCAAGACTCAAAAACTATAAGTGCTGTTAATGTTTCATTGATTGAAAATGTGACAAAAATTGGATGGGGGTTAAGCCTATGAAAGGGAAGAACAGAGACTGTAGAATCATAGACTCATAGGCTGGGCGCTGTCTCTCTCAGTCTTTAAAACACTCTCTACGTGATGCAGGGTGGAAACCAGGAATGAAGGGGCATTGAGTTCCAGATTCAGTGCATAGCCTGATTTAGGAGAGCATGGAGAGAACCCTGACTCTAAGGGAAATGTAGGAAGTGAGAAGGGTGGGATGATGCTGTCTGGCTCCTTTATTATGGACCATGATTTAGATCTTCACTCAGAAGACATGGTCCCAAGTAACCTTGCAGTATCTGATTTAAACAAATTCCCGGTACTTTT
The DNA here is from genome assembly GCA_016271365.2 of Neoceratodus forsteri. NCBI lineage: Eukaryota > Metazoa > Chordata > Ceratodontiformes > Ceratodontidae > Neoceratodus > Neoceratodus forsteri. The sequence continues at coordinate 1,137,710,876 of CM057452.1, forward strand.
GAGTTCATCAGGGGATGAGGGACCGAGCACTTGCCCTCCCACTTGGGGTGACCGTATGGACACAGAATCAACCCCACAAACCCCACAAGGCTCACAAACTGATTCCAGAGAACAATCACGGACAACATGGGAGGAATTTAGAAGACAAGACAATTTTTTCTGGTCAGCCGCCCCCATGCAGAGAAGAAATGCTGTTCGGTTGCAGTATCTGGGGGGGGCCTACCAAACGTTCCAGATCATCTTTATGTGAGGAAACACCTTATCAAAGCATCTTTGTTTTTTTTTTCTAATGAAATATACACACTAATCCGTGTATCCGGGGAGAGCCTTTATGATATCAGTTTAAAACTCCCCAGGGTTTAGACAGATTTGGGGCAAAATATGACAAAGTATGATGCATGGCCCTGTGGCTGTCATTCAGAATAATACCTTTAACCAAGCCTGCAATTAAAATGATCACTGTTCTCTTTTGGAATGAAAATGTTGCAGTACATGACATTTCCCACTGGTTACAACAAAGATGTGAAGTTTTGGGGGCCCCTCAACCTATTTTTGATGAAGAACATCTATGGACGGGGGCTGGAAATGTAGGGTCCGCTTAAAACATAGCATCGAACCTATTCATTTGCCTAACAGCTTGTTTCTAGGAAGGGAAAGGGGGTGTTGTTTTTATGCAGGCCAGCCAAAGACTTGTTTTAAGTGTGGGTCTTTTATGCATTTGAGTTCAGCTTGTGATCACCTTAGATGTAGTCTGTGTCTCTCTTATGGTCATTCTAGTGCAGACTGTCAGAATTAATTGAAATGTAACCTGTGATGAAATAGGTCATGCTTTAGAACCTGCCCTGGGTCATGCATAACAGGACTGATTGCCCAAATCAGGACTCTATCCTCACTGAGGCCCAAAGAAGGATATGGCTACCCATAAGCCTATTATGATCCTCTCATCACAGCCTCTAGCCCTCGGAGCCACCTGACCCCCAGTAAGGCTCCTACACACACCCCCACCCACCCTCCATCAATACTGGAAAGGACATAAGGGTGCAGGAAGAAATTCTCATGGAACAAGAATTGGCTATGGATTTTGCAAGGAAGGGGGAGAAAATGGTAGTGTCTGAAACCTCTATAATGCCCCATGAGGAACACATGGTTATGCCACCTGCTGAAATAGGAACCACTGCTAGAAGAAGAGCTTTTAGACAAACAAGGACAAGGTCCAAAATTGCTAAAGCATCTTCTCCTGAGAGTGTTATTCCCTTGAGCAATAAGTTTGATGCCTTATCCAAAATGTCGCAAGAGTCAGAGCATGGAGGAGATTCGGAAACATCCTCTTAGACTATTCTGTCCTATGATTCTGAAGAAAATACCACACGACCTACAGTGGGCCTAGAAAGGATGAAAGGGCTTGGGGTTAGGCCTAGGAGGAGCACTAGATCTGGGAAAATTACCTGATCCCCCTCCTCTGTTTACCTTAGATGTCACAGACATTGAAGCTGAGTATTGCCACATTAAATACCAACAGTATTAAAAATGCTCAGCGTCGGCTAGTGTCCCTCACCATGTTAAAGGATCAAGCCTATGATATTTACTTTTTACAGGACACTAGATTTTATACTTTGCCCTTGGTTCAAGCTGCTAAAAGGCTTTGGTGTTGGGGCCCCTCTTTTTTTCTTTCGGGGTGGATGTTTGTGATGGTGTGGGGATTTTGTTCTTTGTTGATGGGTTCCATGTAACCAGATTGGTGGAAATTCAGTCTGGGAGGGCATTACTATTAGATTTTATGTACCAAAACTCAGCATGGAGAGCAGTAAACGTTTACAGTATGTTCCGGTACGGAAAAAAGGGAAGATGTTTTCAATGCAATTAAACCATATTTGTTCACCATCAAATATATACAGTAATTTGGGGTTGGGGATTTTAATTGTGTCATAACTAAACAAGATAGAGGGGCATGTACTGATAAAGATTTTTGTGACACTAATTGTCTTAAGCACATACTATTTACCTGTAACCTTCAGGATGCTTATAGGGCATGTCATTTACAAGGAGGACATACTTTTTTTATGGGCCGACTTTCCACCAGGATTAATTTTGTCTTTACAACTCAACCAGTACATGTCTCTCAAGCAAGAATCATCCCAGCTGAGACTTCTGAGCATGTGGTCCTGGTGACCACGTTAGAATTAGGGCCACATACACCACATGGGAAGGGTTATTGGAAGCTCAATATAACATTATTGGAAAATGAATATTTATTAAACTCCATTCAGCAGTTGTTAAAGGTTTGTATGTCAGTGGCTGGGTTAATAGATGACTTAAGCACTTCGTGGGTGGAAACAAAAAATGAAATCAAGACTTTAGTTATACAATTCTCTAAATTACATAGCGAACCAGTATAAGCAATATCTTACTTGATCTCAACTGGAAAATTGTATTCTGCTATTAATTCAAACGAATCTACCTAACCTCCCAAGTGCAGGCTGTAAAAGCTATGGAAGCCCTTCAATATTCCAGGGCAGCATCTATGTTAAATGAACATAGGATTTGTTCTCAAGGAAAAAAGGTTTTGGTGATGTTTTTGATAACTGTAGTAAGCAGGTATCAGATAGGATTTTAATGGAAGTTAGACCCCAAGAAGGTTCCTTGGTTACCTCCACACCTGAGATTTTAAGAGAAGTTACTGATTATTTCAAAAAAATTGTATGCGTCTTTGACTTTAGAGGACTATAATATTCTGAACTTCTTGGAGACTTTGAAGATACCAGATCTTCTGGCAGATCTTCTTCCACCACTTACTAGACCCATCTATAGAGAGGAAGTAAAACAGGCAATAACAAAATAAAAAAATGATACCACCCCAGGATTAGATGGATTACCAACAGAATTCTATAAATCCCTTAGTCCTCATCTTCTGGATATATTTATAGAAGTATTTAATTGGTGCTTACAGAATCAGAAAATTGATTTTCACATGTATATAGCAGTCCAAATTTTACTTCCTAAAAAAAAATGATAGACGTAACCTTAACAATTGGAGATCTCTGAGTTTATTGAACACTGACTTGAAAATTTTAATGTAAATACTTAATGCATGACTGACGCAAGTCACTCCACATTTAAGAGGGATGCCTGGATATCATAGCAGTCACAGAAACATGGTACACAGAGAACCATGACTGGAATGTTAACATAGCAGGGTACATAACCTACAGGAGAGACAGGCAGGGAAGAAGAGGGGGAGGAGTAGCTCTCTATATAAAGGAAGGGATAAAAGCAACTGAACAAAAGAGTAAACAGGGAGGAAAGGAGGCACTGTGGATCACCTTAGAGTCTGGAAATGGCACCGCAATCTGCACAGGGGTTGTATACAGACCCCATGTCAGGGGAGGGAATGGACATGGATAAGACAGAAGTCATTCTTAGGATGGCAGAGAAAGGAGAGATACTGTTGATGGGAGACCTGAATATGCCGGATGTTAACTGGAGCACATTTGCTGCAACCACATCCAAGAGCAGGGCCATTCTCAATGCCCTACAGGTGGCATGCCTCAGACAGCTAGTTTCATGAACCCACTCATGAGGGAGCAATCTTAGACCTCATACTCTCAAATGGGGACAGTGAAAGGATCTCAGATCTAGAAGTGGGTTGCCATCTGGGAACAAGTGAACATCAAACAGTGTGGTTCATGATAAACTCAGCTACAGAGTCAAGCCACACAAAAGTTAGGGTACTGGACTTCAGGAGGGCTGAGTTTGGCAAGATGGGAGAGTGTCTTGAAAAGCACTAACAAACAGGCTAGGAGGAGGGGTGGATCAACAATGGAGAAACATCAAAACTGCCATCATAGAGGCAACAAGCCTTTATGTGAAGCAAACAAACAAATCAAAATGAAAGAAAAAGACACTGTGGTTCTCAAAAGAGGTGGCAGGAAAAGTCAGGGAGAAAAAGACAGCATTCAGGAAGTATAAGGAAACACAGAAGAAGCAAGACAGAGAGCTGCACCAGTTAAGGCAGAAGGAAGCAGGGAGGGAAGTCAGAATAGCAAAGGCCCAAACTGAGGAAAAGATAGCCAACTCGGTAAAGAAGGGGGATAAAACGTTTTATAGGTACATCAGCAAGCGTAGAAAGACTAAGGGTAGGATAGTGAGGCTGAATAGAATGGACGGTGGGTGAGCAGAGAGGAACAGTGAAAAAGCAGGGATACTGAACGAATATTTCTGTTCAGTATTCACAAAAGAGGAGGAGGGGGAGGTGCCTAATCCACTTAACAGATGCACTTTTGATAGGTGGGTCGATCCCAGTCCTTTCACAGAAGAAAGGGTCCTGAAAGAACTCCTAAAACTGAAGGTGGAGAAAGCAATGGGGCCTGATGGAATTCACCCCGGAATTCTAAATGAATTAAGGGGAGAACTAATGAAACCACTGACTACTCTTTTTAACAAATCATGAGAGGATGGTGTGGTACCTGAGGACTGGAGTAAGGCGGATGTGATTCCCCTTCACAAAAATGGGACCAAGACAGAGACAGGAAACTACAGACCTGTCAGTATGACCTCTGTGGTAAGGAAAGCGATGGAATCACTTCTGAAGGAAAGAATTGTTGCGTACCAAGAGGTCAGTGGGGCACAGGACCCAAGGCAGCATGGGTTCACAGCAGGAAGGTCATGTCAGACGAATATAATTGATTTCTTTCACTGGGTGACTAAAGTAGTAGACCAGGAAGGGGCTGTGGACATGGCCTACCTAGACTTTAGCAAGGCATTTGACAGTCTCACATGAAAGATTAATTGCCAAATTAACCAGCCTGGGAGTGGGTCCCATGGTGGTAGCCTGGGTAAATATTGGCTGGACAACAGGACACAGAAGGTAATTGTAAATGGAGTCCACTCTGAAGAAAGAGGGGTTACTAGTGGAGTACCACAGGGTTCAGTACTGGGTCCAGTCCTTTTTAATGTCTTTATAAGTGACATTGCAGAGAGATTGGAAGGTAAAGTATGCCTCTTTGCAGATGACACAAAGATCTGCAACAGGGTTGATACTCAAGGAGGCATGGAAAGGACAAGAAGGGACTTGGCAAGGTTGGAGAAATGGTCAGAAGTATGGCAGCTTGGATTCAATGCAAAGAAGTGCAAAATAATGCACCTGGGAAACAAAAATCCAGGGGAAGATTACACAATGGGGGGGATAGTAACAACAACAAAAATGGAAAGGGACCTGGGGGTATAATATCAGATAAGCAAGCAATGTGAGAAGGCAGTAGGAGGGGCTGGGGGTATACTGGGATGTATAGGCAGAGGCATCACCAGCAGAAAACAGGAAGTTGTTATCCCTCTGTACAGGCAGTTGGTGAGACCCCATCTGCAGTACTGCACCCAGTTCTGGAGACCCCATCACCGCAAGGACATAGACAGGATAGAGGCAGTCCAGAGGAGGGCAACTAAAATGGTGCAGGGTCTACAAGAGAAGCCATACAAGGAGAGACTAAATGAGCTTAATATGTATACCCTTGAGGAAAGAAGGGAGAGGAGGGACATGATAGAAACTTTTAAGTACCTCAGTAGAATCAACAAAGTCCAAGAGGGCAGCATCTTTCAGAAAAAGAGATGTGCAAGAACAAGGGGACAAAATTTGAAGATAGATGGGGGGGGTGGTTCAGGGGCAATGTGAGGAAGTATTTTTTCACAGAGAGGGTGGTGGACGCATGGAACAGCCTTCCTGAGGAGGTTGTGGGTTCTGATACTGTGGGAGAATTCAAGAATACTTGGGACAGACAAAAGGCAATTCTTGTGGTGTGTAAGAAGAAATAGGCTGTTGGTTAACTAGGATCTGCAGCTTATCCTGTAGGTAGGGAAATGGGCAGACTAGATGGACCAAGTGGTCGTTATCTGCCGTCAAAGTCTATGTTTCTATGTTTCCAATATCTATAACTCAGATGTGTTCAATACCTGGCAGATCTATTGAAGGCAATCTTCCTCTTATTAGCGAATTAATAGAACAGAGAAAGGAAAATCAGATTACTTGCTAAATTATGTCTTTAGACCAAGAGAAGGCCTTTGACAGAGTGCCACATCACTTTATCAAACTTGTCATTCGAACATATGGAATCTCAGCTGAATTTTGTTCTTGGATTCAGTTATTGTACCAAATGGCGATGGCTGTACAACTGGTAAATGGATTTTTGGGAACATATGTCTCTATAGATAACGGGGTGAGACAGGTATGTCCAATAAGCCTCTTATTGTATGTTTTTTGTCCAGATCCTCTAATGAAACTACTACACCAGGATGAGTTGATAGTGGGTCTTCACCACAAACATAATTCATTAGTGATAAAAACTGCAACATATGCAGATGATGTATGTATCTTTATTGCAGACTGTGCCTCAGGACATAGAGCATTGCATCAAATTGCTTCTTATTCTGTTATAGCAGGAGCCTCCATAAATAACAACAAAGTATTGTTTATCCAATTAGTGACTCAACCCTATTTCTTGATGCCCTACAGGATATACCAGTTTCAAAGGAACCTTTTAAGGTACTAGGAATACTATTTGGGAGGGGGGGATAATACTTTTTAAAACTGGACTGAAAAATTAGACATTGCCAAAAAAAAAGTGGCTATTTGGAAAACTTGGCAGCCGATGAAATGAAAGTAGGTTATGATGATTAAAACCTTTTTACTCCCTCTTTTTCTATACCATAGAGTAGTGTACCCGAGCCTCCGATCTGCCCAGTCCACACACAGAGAGCTCTCTCCAGGAGCAGGACCATCACGGGGTGCATAGCAAGGTAATAAACTACCTCTAAGCAGCACCCTTGTGAGGGGGGTTAACAACACACTGCACACATTAACTGCCCCACCCACCCAGGTCATCCCTTCATTTATTGGCCCCCTAGTATGACATCACTTCCTGTCTGCTCTCATACTAAGTCCCCACTTTTCCATTTGCAGGTTATACCTGCTAGCCACTAGAGGGACCCTGTGACCTTTCCACCTCAGACTCCCCACCAGAATCCACCCCTGCTTCCTGTAACCTGTCTACCTGTTCGGCTACTTCTCTCCCTACTCCCACCCCTGTCTCTGCCCACACCTCACCCTTGCCCTGCCACCTGGCTAGCCCTACTCACAAACCTCTGTCCTGTTGCCCAACCCACACCCAACCTGTCACTAACCCCACTGACCACTAGGAGTCGCTATTTCAACCCTGTTTTCTGTCCCAAACCCAGCCTGCTTTAAGTCACCTAGAACCTGGATCCCTGCTCTCAGTCAGGTCCTATCCCAACTGCCCTGACACGGTCTTGAACCTTGTACCCTGTCCATCAGAGTCCGTGCCAGTACCACTACTCCAAAGTGGTATCTACGCTTTCTGAGGGCAACCAGGATACTTGAAACTCACCACCCTGCTACTACCAAGGCACTTTGCCTGGGGATATCTTCCCCAAATCTGGTAAAATGCCCCCACAAATAACCCTTGTACTTTTGATCTCCCCCATTTTACTGTCCCTTCTCAATTTAATTCCCCCTCTAAGCTGCTTCCCAGCACCCCCCACTGAGTACCCTGACCCATCCTACAAATGCTCCCTTTAAGTCCACTTCACCCCTCCCAGCTATCTCCTGGCCCCATTTCCCCACACCACTCTCCTCCTCGGTCTTTTCCTTTGGGTGCCTTCTGGCCTCTCTCACCCACTCCAGTACCCTCTCCCTCCACTCAGCACACCCTACTGATGCCCCCAGCCAGCGCATGGCAAAATCCCGGTCTCTCCGGGTTCTACGCTGCCACCTAACCATTGCCCTACTCCTTCAGGCTGCTGGGGATATACACTCTAACCCCAGCCCAACCCTAACCAAAGGCCCAGACCACCCCATACCTAACCCCTCAGCCAAGGCCGCCACCGACACTTGACCAGGTTACCTCCCCCCGAGGCTTATGCCTTCTCCATCTAAATATTTGTAGCCTAGCCCCTAACCTAGATCAGCTTCAGGTCCCAGCCACTCACCATGCCCCTGACATAATCATCCTATCTGAGACCTGGCTAAACTCCAGCCTACCAGATGGTACCATTGCTATTCAAGTTTCACCATCTGAAGAAAACTGGCCCACCAGAGGTGGAGGGTGGCTATCTACATCAGATCAGCCCTACACTTCCTGTCTCTCTCACAAAGCTGAACCTAAAGCATGAGAGCTTCTTATGGTAAAGCTGTCCCCTCCCTCCTCATTACCTATCTTTGTGGCCGGTATTTATTGCTGCCCATGCACACCAACCACAATAGTCACCGACCTACTGTGCCAACTCTCATCTCTTGCCCAGTCGGGTGAACTATATGTCATGGGTGACTTTAACCACAACTGGCTAGCACCCACTTTTAGCAAAACCCAAGCTGAGACAACCACTCTCAACCTTTCCCAAACCATTACGGAACCCACCCGCTCAAACCATAAGTCCAGTAATCACTCCCTACTAGACTGGGCACTTACATCCCACCCACACCGTGTCATCAGTTCAGGCCTCCTCCCTGATTCCATTAGCGACCACCACCTAATCTACTTGGTCCGCAAAATCCACAGAGTTAAATCCTCTCCTAAATTTATATTCCAACGGTCATATAAATTCCTCAACCTCTCCTCCCTCCTGGAAGATCTATCTCACTCAAACTGGGACCCGAGATCAAGCTGCTCTAATATGGATTTGGCTTTTATGCATTTTCAGAACACCTTCCTCACCGCCTGGTACAAACACACACCCCTGCACCGGACTAGAGTCCACAGGTCTCACCTACCCTGGATATCCCCTGAGTTGATAGACTGCCAACAACCCCGTGACAAGGCCTGGCATGATTACAAATCCACGCTCCTCCCAAGCAACTTTGTCACCTACCGCATGCTCCGGAACAAATGCACAAAGGCCATCCGCTTAGCTAAGGCTGAATATTTCAACAACACCCTAAATGCAAATCTTGGGAGACCTTCTAAATTCTGGAAAGTCATTAACTCCCTTTTCTCCCCCCAAACAGCAAGCCCCCCACCTCTCCTCCTCGTCCAAGGGACTCTCCTCACCAACCCCCTGAAAGTAGCCTCCAAGTTTTCCTATTTCACTACTTGCACCCTGTCCCTCCTTGATTCCCTACCTCCTGCAACCACGCCTACCCCCATACATCTATAACCACATCACGCCCCCAATTCATCTATCCCCCTACCAACTGGTAGGAATCTTTTCCTTTAGACCCATCTCCCCCACCGAAACCTTAGATGCCCTTCATTCCCTGAACCCGTCCAAAGGCAAATCCCCTGATGGTCTCGATAACAAACTCCTCTTCCTTTCTGCCCCCGCCATCGCTACTCCCCTCGCTGCCCTACTAAATCTATCTTTCACCACCGAGTCACTCCCCTCTGAATGGAAGCATGCCACTGTCCTACCCCTTCCAAAAGGTGGTGATCCTTCCTCCACTACTAACTACCGTCCCATCTCCTCTTCCCACCCTTGCCAAACTCCAGAAACACCTAGTTCTAGCCCAGCTCTCCCACTTTCTCTCAGAAATTAACTTCTTCACCCCATTTCAGTCCGGCTTCAGAAAACACCACTCTATCACCTCCTCCCTACTAAGACTCATGGACTCCATCCTCACTGGGATGGATAAAGGGTTAATCACTGCTGCTATTTTCATTGACCTAGCTAAAGCTTTCGACACGGTATCCCATTCTCTCCTACTATCCCACCTATCAGGGGCCGGGTTAGCAGCGTCTGCCACAAACTGGTTCAGTGCCTACTTACTAAATAGAACCCAATCCACCAAAATAGCTGACCACACCTCCCTCCCTCCCTCTCCCTATCACCACCGACGTTCTCCAAGGCTCAGTTCTTGGCCCCATCCTCTTCTCCATCCTTCTAAATGATCTGCCTAATTCTCGCTCCTCCACCACAACCCACATGTATGCAGACGGCACGGTCCTCTTTACCTCCAGCCAGACTCACGAAGAATTCACTTCCAAACTTCAAACTGATTTCAACAAAATCCAGCACTGGTTCAATACCAATCAACTCTCCCTAAATGCCAAGAAAACTGTCTCTATGTCTTTCGGCACTAGACAGCGTCTATCCAAACTCACCCCCGATCTTCCACACCCTAAACAACACCATCCTAGATGAAGTGCCCTCCTTCAGGTATCTAGGGGTTTGGCTCAATCACCACCTCTCCTTTTCCACACACATAGATGCCATCATTTCAAAACTGTGCCCAAAACTTGGCGCCCTCTACAGGAACCGCACTTCTCAACCGCTACTCGTCAGATGTGATTTAATCCTGAAAATGATTGTACCTACCTTCGACTACTGTGATGTCATCTACAGCTCCACCTCAAAGACCACCCTAGCCAGACTTGACCCCTCTTTAATGCGTTCTGCTGCTTGCCTCGATGCCCCCGCTCACATCACTGCAAGCTCTACCGTTCACTGGCCCTGCCATCCCTGAGTAACTGGCACCTAATTCATAGTGTTAAATTCACTTCCAACTTCTGGCTCGGCTCCCTCCTGCCCTTCCTCGTATCCTCCCTATCTTTCCCACCTACCCCCACCCATGCCCCCAGGTCCACTGACACTAGGCTATTAGTCATCCCCCACCGAAGGACCACCGCCGGCCAATCGGCCTTCTCTTACCTCTTCCCTAAACTCTAGAATGGCCTGCCAGCCCAGATCCGCCATTCTTAATCCAAACACTGTCTATCCTCTGCCCTTACTAACTTCCTTGCACCAAATTGCAACTGCCCTGACCTCCCCTTGATAGCTTTTCTTCCCCATTGTCCCTTAGCATCTGACCAGTGGCTTAGCCATCACCTAATTGTCTGGTTTATATACTGCCCTACACACTTACACTCTCACTCTTACTCCCTCTTCTCGCTCCTAACATCTCCCTTCCTAATTAACATATGCTCTTCTGCCCTACTTACAGCTACCAACTCCATTCTTCCTCTCTCCCACCTCCTAAACCTCACCCCTACACACCTAATGCTTACTAGTCCACTCCTCCTCTACCCCCATCTTCGCTCTCCAACTCCTACTGTCAACTTGGTGCATCCCGCTGCAGCTCAAGTTCTGTTACTGGCACTCTAGTTCTGCTACTGGCACTTATGTAATTCATGTATTGCCTCATTGTTTACCCATGATATGTATACCCTATCCCTGATGATCATGTTCTGTATTGTTCTTGCCTTGATTTACACCCATGGTATGTATACCCTGTCCTTGATGATCATATGTTCTGTACTGTTCTCCTTATGTAACAAGTTCAAATGTAATCCCTCCAAACTATGTATATTATCTGTATTGCTCTACTGCAAAACTCAACTATTGTATGTATACCTGCCTCCTCTGTAACCCCTCCCCCCAGGTCGCACCATGAGATGAGCATCTTTTTGCTCAGTGTGCCTTTCCTGGTGAAACATTTTTCAATAAACAATAAACAATACCCTATGCCTAAAAACCTGGAAACAACACTCTTAAGCTTATTTTTCTAAATTGTTTGGAGCAGCAGGCTAAATCCTATCAAAAGGGACATACTTTATTTGCCCATTGCTCAAGGTGGTTTACATTTCATAAATCCTATTTCCTTCTAGTATAGTATTTTTTTTTTCCCGAGAAATATATTAAACTTAACTAGACCACAAAGTAAAGCCTGGGTGTTGTTTGCAGATTATTGGTTGAGGCCTTTGTGTAGAGTATGGTCTTTACAGGGAGGAATGCCTTCCTCAGTGAAAGCTTGCCCAGCATATTTTCAACAAGTAGTCCAAAAGAATAAAAAATGGAAACTCATACCTGAATAGATTGTGCCCAAATCTAGTAAATCAATATACTCCATAATACAAGCACAGGCACATGCTATCTCCTCTGAGTTTAAAGGCATACCAGATATACATCATGGGAAGGTACTAAATGTCTTGCAGGGTAAAATAATTCTGCCCAGAATATGGAATGTTTCATGGATGTGTAGTCATGGTAGGCTCAGTGTAAAAAGTAATGCCAAACACAAGAGTCAGTCTGAAAGAATGTGTCCTAGATAGTCTTGTGTGGCCCAGGAGGCATCTATGTCTCATTTTTAATACATTGCCCTTATGTACAAGAAGTGTGGGAAAGCTTAGCAATAAGATGGAAGGACTCAAAATGGCAAACTGTGACATATGTGGAAGTGGTAGGGTTTTTTAATGTACACAAACTAACTTTGTTAAAGGGTTTCTAAGACTTTTTTTGCCATGTTTAAATTTATTTTATGGCAATTTAGGTGTAATTGTGTTTTGCAGCAAGTTTATAAAGACCGGAAATGTGTAGTAGAAAGAATTGAGCAGGACTTAGTAAACCAATGTATGTATGAGAAGCAACATTTAAGGTATGATGAATGGATAACACGATAGAAAGCAGTGCCATTTTTGAAAGACAAAACAGAATGAATTGTTATATTTTACCCCATCCCACACAGTCTAGGTGCTGATTATAACAAAGTGTGATTTTTTTTGTTATTTTATGTTTCTATTTCTCCTGGTTCATGTTTTATTGACACATGATTATTAGTATTTTTTTGACTAATGTGTATAGCATTTCTGTTTGAATTTCTTTGTTGTGCAGATATAATAAAACGTTCCCCTACTCTTTGTGAAGCTATTTTCTTACAGGAAACATGGTTTAATTTGGTTGCCACAGTAGTATATGCCCAACAGACCTGGGTAAGGGGCCCATCTCATTGGTCCTTTGGCCAGGCTAGGGGTGATGGTGTTGGTATTTAATCACTGGGTCCACGCTCAAGTTTCAATAAATTGTTGATTTAAAACCTGGCAGGAGGTTACTTATTGATGAGAAATGGTATAACCAACCCAGTCACTCTATAGTGGTTCATGGCCCTCAGATTACAGTGGAAAGAGTTCAACTTTGGGAGGAGATTCAACCATACATAGCAACTGCCAGAAGTGTGTACTTATGGGGAGACTTAAACTGTTCCTTAGCAATAAAAAAACACAGACAAGTGGAAAAAAAGCCTATTGTGATTCAACTGCTCTTCTAAATTGTGTTGAAGTGGCAGAGCTGCAGGGTAGCTTTTGTAATGCTCAATCCCCTATTAAATATACCTAATAGAGGGTCCTTGTGCACAGAGATAGACTATGTTTTTCTAAATGTATACAGGTTATTAATACCCGGTGATTCTGCTAGAATTTTCATACTACCTTCTTATTAAGACAGTGGTTAGTACAGAGACTGGTATTGTACAACCTTCAGGCAGATGGAAAATGAATACTACTTGTCTGTTGGAACCAGAAGTGAAAATCAGAGTCGTATCCTTATTTGTTGCTAGGGCTTCAGTGATAGGGTTGTGTGAGGGTATCTATTAATGGTGGGTAGATACTGAAAGTGATGTTGCTAAATGGTTACAAGATTATGGTAAAGCCAGAGCAAAGACAAATTTAGTGCAAGTATATAAGTTTAAGAGGGCAGCTGTATAAATTATTGGAGGCATTGATGAGAGTAGAGATGACCTGTTGAACAAATCTTGGTTATTAAGAATAAAATACGAGATGTTTAATATGTTATATCAACAACATTACATACTGAATTTAGTTTGGGAACACAAAAAAATTTTTTGACCCTTGCAAGGCCTGTAAGGAATGGAAAAATAAATCTTAGATTTTCCAGTTTAAAAATAAGCAGGGGAGGTTATGGAACAAATGGAAGGGATAAGGGAAATAGTGAAGAGTACCTAAGAGAGTCTGTGGAAAAAAGTCACATATCAGAAATTGAGACTGATCATTACTTATCTGATATCCAAGTACCTAGGTTACAGGGGAGAGCTGAGGTGCTGGAAGGGGACCACATTTCTTACCAAGAGATTCTGGAAGTTACACTGTCACTGAAATCTGGGGTAGTACCAGTAGGTGACGGGATTCCTAATGAGTTTTATAAAACATTTGCTTCTATGTTGGCAGATTTTTTGGTCAGGGTCTTTAATTTCTCTTTTAGCTCAGAAAAAATTCTAGCGCAGTTTACACTGGGTTTGATAATTTCCATACATAAAGTGGGGGAGAGGACTGTGATAGGCAACTGGAGACCTATTAGTGTGCTTAAGGCAGATTTTAAGATTCTACCACAAGTACTGCAAAAAAGATTGAGAAGAGTTGCTACAGGCCTGATACATCCGGTTCAGATATGTGCCATCCCAGGTAGAAATATTCAGGAAAAGTTTACAGTTTTAAGAGATGTATTTGAAGTTTGTAACGAACAGGACCTGAGTGGGTGTATTTTGTCCTTGGATCAAGACAAAGCATTTGATAGGGTTAACCATGATTACCTGTTTAAAGGAGCTACATCATTATGGTATTCCTCTATTTTTTATAAGCTGGGTACAATTAATGTATGAACATGCAATTATTACACCAGAAATAGCAGGGTTGGGGGGGTGCCAATAAAGATAGGCGCAGAGGTCAGACAGGGTTGTCCCTTAAGCCTTGTTTTGTATGTATTGATTATTGACCTTTTTTTAAGGAAAGTAATGGGAAATACTGGTATACAGGGTATAAAAGGAAATCAAGATGGTGATGTAGTTAAACTAAGTGCCTATGCAGACGATGTGTGTATTTTTTTAACTAAAAATGAGGAAATGAAAGAGTTGATGGAGGCTGTCAATAAATGTTCTCATGTTTCAGGGTCACAATTTAAAAAAGGAAAAACTCTAAGGGGTTGTAGTTAGGGAATGTGGCTGTTGGCATGGATTTACAGGGCATTCAATTGAAGAATGAGCCTACAAAAATCTTGAGAGTCAGTTATGGCCCAGGGGACATAGGGAAATATAGAAACATAGAAAAATAGAATTTGATGGCAGATAAGGACCTCTTGGCCCACCCAGTCTGCCCATTTCCCTACCTGATGGATAAGCTGCAGATTCTAGTTAATAAACAGCTTACCTTCCTCCTGCCCCACAACTAGAACTGCCTTATGCCTGTCCCATGCATTCCTGAATTCTCCCACTGTTTCTGACTCCACAACCTCCTCGGAAGGCTGTTCCATGCATCCACAACTCTCTCTGTGAAAAAATACTTTCTAACATTACGTCTGAGCAGCCCCCATCTTCAAATTGTGCCCACTTGTTCTTGCATCTCTTCTTCTGAAAGATACTACCCTCTTGTACCTTGTTAATTCCCTTGAGATACTTGAAACTGGAAACAGTGTTACAGGAGGGAAAATAAGTGGTGCAGTGGAAAGGTAGGAAAATGTCCAAATGTAAAAAGGGTGTTTGGATTAAGTAGTTTTTACTGTCCTGTTTTCTGTATATAAGTATGTTTTTTTTTCCATTGCCATATAGCTTTGAAACTAAATTAATGAGTATTTTCTTTAAACTGTTTTGGGGGAGTCGATTGAACCCAATAAAAAAGGAAATCACGTATCTGGACATTGGAGAGAGGGAGTTAAATATGATACATTCAGTCATTTTTTTCCCATACTCTTTTGTGGCAAAAAAATATAAGTAATCTGTTTGCAACGCAAAAGACTGTAGCAGTAAAATGAGGCTGTAATATTCTAGGGATGGTCATTAGTAAATGGGTTCAGGAATTTCCAAAGGTAACAGCAGATTTGAGTTTACTGGAAGGGTATAAAAATACCTTCCAGAAATTACACAAGTCGAAAAATCAGTAAACAGAAAATTGCTCCAAGTACTAGGAAAGAGGTATATAGATGGATTTTAGACACTACTGGGCCCGAACAACCAGAATTTAAACAATGGGAAAGGAAACATTGTTTAACCAGGAGTAGCACACTAAGCCAAAGTTTGTTTCCTGATGCAACCTGAGAACACAAGAAAGTTAGGTGACTTGTTCAGGATCACACAGTATGCACCTAGTGGGATTCAAACCCAAATCTCCATCTCTGCAGCTCAGAGCCTTAACCCACTGTACTATACTGCCTCAAGGACCTCCATCACATCGAGATGAGATGTCAATGGTATGAATTTATAAAGAAGTAATATTTGGCAAAACATATTGCATCTTATATCATTCCAACCCATTGTTTCTTGGATCATATGTTCAATTCATAAAATAAGCAAATCCTGACAACATATCTGGAGAGATTTCTAGCAACAGCAAAAAAAAAAAATGAATCCCAGGAAATAATAAATTGGTATGTCGGATATTGAGCAAGCTGCCGCAATATGTTTCTTGCACATGCGCATAAGCAAACATAAAAATGTATTAGTGCCCACTCGACAGAGAAGGTTTTAACTAAATTTAAGATTCACTTGCAGTGATGGGGGAGTTCAACTGAACCCTTCCCTTGACTGACCTGCCACACCATGACAGAGAACATCAGAATGTCAGAGTTCCTGTGTATGATCACCTGAGGATCAGAGTTGTACCACTGACAGCACCTACAGCTTCATCTCCAGTCTATGCCAGTGTAGCAACACAGTGCTGCCCCCCGAAGCAGGTGAATCTGGTCCAAGAGAGTGTGCACATATTGGGAGTGTCATGGGTGAATCACACAGATAAAACATTTTATTAAACAATATTTGTGCTCTGACTATTCAGACTAATGCATAAAGTAGCCATCTTGGCTCTGGTCAGGGCTTGTTTAAGATGTCCCTTATGTTTTTTTTTTTTTATATGTAGTATAACTAGAAGAGATGTCAATCCATTCTCATGAACATTATTTTATTTTCACAAGTCAACTATATCTATATGCAGAGCACCATCTTTAATTTTCTGTTCTCTTGCTGTGATAAGAGTCTACAATGTCATTACTGCTCAGCTACAGAGAAATAGGCACCTCAAGAATGGAAATATGTATAAAAAAATTGTTATTTAGACAGAACGAAAACAAAACAATGCAAGACCTTTGTTCAAACCTTAGAATTTGTGACATACACTTTAGTCTAACAGTTCTCAATGACCTACTGTAACATTGTTTCTCTGTCCTTCAGTTGTCATCCTATCCTGGAAAAGTCTAAGTTTAACTGCTCAAGAGTTTGTTTACCACCATATTAACACAAGTATGCAGTTTTGCTTGGGGTGCTATAATTACAAGTGATAGCGATTAACATTTTTGTGGAGACAGAATGCTACAAAGCTATCACTGTCAAATAGTACGTGATTTGACCTAGCTGAAATCCAGCAGAGTGGACACAACCACGCAGTGAATAAAAAGCATTTTGACATGTTTGTTGTTCGGAGAACCAGCTGGCTCCACTTCAGAGGTGTTTGAAACCTTTGCCAGAGTGAGGCCCCGCAGAGCTATTGCTTGAAGATAGGGTAGAGGCAGTGCAGAGAAGGATAGCTAGAATAATTCAGTGACAGCAGAGAAGGGAGAGGCTGGAAGGATAAAGGAGGGAGGGGACATGACTGGGACATACAAATACTGCCATGAGATAGATAGATAGATAGACAGCAGAGAGTTTTCCCTGTTGCAGATCTTAGTGCCATCTGCAAACAGGCAAACCTTCCCTTCCAGCCCTTCTGTTGTTGAGCAGAAAAGTGCACCATTGCTCCACCATGCAGTCTTGCCCATTGCCTCAGCGCTTGCGCATAGAGGTTCTTTGTCTTTTAATAGAGAGTTGTTCACTTAAGGGGGGTACTGTACACTGCTTGCCACAAAACACATGATTCGGCTGTTGACAAGACATATGGTAGAGTAGACCAGTAGCAGGGAAGATGATCTGGTATCTGTCAACACCTACGAGCTAGTTTTGTTTGTTTAACTGACATTAGGTAACTCATTCTCCATCTAACAATGGATACCACTCATCTTCTCTTGTTCATTGTTTTTGTGCAATAATTAGTGGGCAGGCATCATAGCAGGTGTCTGACACAGCACATCTTGATGAGTAACACAGTAACAGCATTGTGATGAAAGAGGGACTTACACTCTAACTTCGTCCACCCTTTCTGCCGCACAGCACTGGCTCACCAATTTGAGTATCAACACATCATCAAGCTTATCAGTAGGATGGCAACCCTCTTAGGCTATGTAATCCCCAATGTTATTCCCTTGCAGGAATATTTCTAGTCATCCTCCCTGAAGCCTGAAGAGTGCTGCCTTCCTTAACCTCACCAGTACACTATGTCATGTATTACCCGCTGTGTTACATAATGCTTTCTAATGGTTCCCCTTTTCCTGCACCTTCTTTCAGTTTCAGTGCATGTCTACTGGTTCTGCTTGCATTTGTATATTTTGGCCTAAACCGAAGCTCTGGTATTTTATGCATTATCAACTCTGCCTGTTTCAGACTACCAAACTGACTAATAATCATATTATTTTGACTTGCCTGATTCTTTTGGTATATTTTTCCTACATAGTTGTTTAATGCATATAGTGATATATTCCTTAATCTAATATGTTTGCCGCCATATGATACAGTGATAAAATGTAGTGGATATGTATTAATATTTACTGTGCTGTCAATAGTGGTGATTTGCATGGGCAAGACTGCATGGTGGAGCAATGGTGCACTTTTCTGCTCAACAACAGAGGGCTGGAAGGGAAGGTTTGCCTGTTTGCAGATGGCACTAAGATCTACAACAACAGGATAAACACTCCAGATAGGGTGGGAAAATGAGGAGGGACCTAGGAAAGCTAGAAAAATGGTCTGAGATGTGGCAGTGAAGTTCAATGAGAAGAAGTGCAAAATCATGCACCTGGGATGCAGAAACCCTAAAAGAGCTACAAGATGGGTGGTGGGGTTGCTGATGGTCACCAGGAATAAAGGGATCAGGGGTTATTTCAGATGACCTGAAGGTGGCCTAGCAGTGTACAAAGGCTGTAGGGAGGTCAGTGGCATGTTTGGATGTGTAGGTAGCAGAAGGAGGGAGGTGGTGATTCCACTATATAGAACACTGGTGAGGCCTTCATCTGGAGTACTGTGTACAGTTATAAAAACACCAAAGTAGAATACACACACCTCATTAATACAAGGGTACATGTCTATTAAAGTTCATTTTATTAGCAAATGCCACCAACCTGATCGTTTGGCATTATGAGTTTTAGTATGGTAGCACCACTTCCTAGTGCTAACTCCACAGTGTTATTTACCGTGTACAGTTCTGGAGGCCACACGTTTGCAAGGACATAGACAGGGTGGAGGCAGTTCAGAGAAAGGCATCTAAGGTGGTACAGGGCTTGCACCAGAAAACATATAGGAAAGATTAAAAGACCTCAATATGTGTTCACTGGAGGAAAGGAGGGAGCTGGGAGACATAATAGAAACCTTCAAGTATCTTAAAGGCATAAACAAGGTGCAAGGGGTGACATCTTTCAGTATAGGAAAAGTACAAGAATGAGGGGGCATGATATGAGATTGCAGGGGGTAGGATAAGGGGAAATGTGAGGAAGATTTTTTCACAGAAAGGGTGGTAGGTGCATGGAATAACCTGCCACAGTAGGTGGTGAGAGCAAGCACAGTGCGGAAATTTAAACATGCATGGCACAGGCATAAGGGAACCCTAGTGGTAGGAAGGAGAGGCTAAAGCCGATGTCCAAGGAGGGCCAGTGGCAGCTAATAAAGATAAGGATATGGCAGACTAGATGGGCCTAGTAGTCCTTATCTTCCATCACTTTCTATGTTTCAATGTTTCATGAGTCAGGCCAAAGTTAAAGTATTCTCCCCATATCACTCGTTTAGTCACAGTTGGAAAGGGTGTATGATTTTAGAAAGATTAGTGCTGGCTGCTTTAGTCTGGGGTTCACATATATTGATTAGGCATAGTTGTAACCAATGCAGGCATATGTCAAACAATAATGGCCATCCTGGAACAATATCTAATCATTTTTGTCCTTTATACTAATATGAAGAAAAAACAATGCCATCTCCAGAGCATATGTCCTCCCCAGTTGACCAAAAAGAGGAGTCTTCGGGTGAGGCCCAATGGGCTTTCTCAGTGTCTGAGTAGGACCATAATCTAGCATACTAACATACTATTTGCCAGCAGACTAGGCCTTATGGTCTATCGAGTCTGCTCGAACCTTAGATCCTTAGTTGGGTGCCGAGACCCTCCCATCCCTTGTGCTCCAGAAACCCCTATCATCCATCCCCACCCCCTTGGGACAGGCCATCATCTGATAAATCCACTTTCTGTGTCTGTCCCACCCTCTCTGAAGCCCTCCACTGTGGATCTCTGAAACCAGCTCACCAGGCAGTGCATTCCAAGGGTCCACCAGCCTCTCAGTGAAAAACATCCTCCTCTTATCCCCCCTCACCCTTCCACCTTCCAACTTCAAACCATGCCGACTGGTGATACCTCCCTGCTTTAGTCTAAAGATCCCCTCCATGTTTACCCTATTTATTCCCTTGAGGTACTTGAAGACCTCAATCAAGTCCCCCCTGTCTCTCCTCTCCTCCAATGAAAACAGGCAGAGCTCCTCAAGTCTGTCCTCATACGTCAAATCCCCTAGCCCTCGTATCATCTTAGTTGCCCTCCTCTGTACCCTCTCCAGGAGCTGTATGTCCCTCTTCAAGTGAGGTCTCCAGTACTGTACACAGTACTCAAGGTATGGTCTAACCAGTCCATTGTACTTTGGCAGATTCACTTCTGTGCTCCTAGAGGTGATCCCCCTTATGATGCATCCCAACATCCTGTTTGCCTTGCTAGCTTCTCCTGCACTGCTCAGAGTTATTCATACATGCATCCACCATGACCCCAGGTCTTTTTCCCCATTGAGGCCTCCAGCCCCCCTCCCAGAGTGTACCTGTGTTTGGTTTCCCGACCAAGATGCAACACCTTGCACTTGGTGATATTGAAATTTAATTTCCATGTGAGCCCAGCTTTCCAGGGTGTCCAGGTCCCTTGCAGGGCCAACCTCCCTCTTCTCCCTCACTTCTGCTCCATCTTGGAGTCATCGTGAAGAGACTCATTTCACACCCTATACCCTCCCCTGATGTCTGATATATGCATTAAACAGGATCAGACCCAGGACCGAGCCCCGCGGTATCCCACTACCAACCTCTCTAGGGTTCGAGAGCTCCCACAGACCACTACTCTCTGGGTGCATCCAGCTAGCCAGTTTTCAATCCATCTGACCATCAAAGGCCTACTCCTAACCCATCAGTTTCTCCACCAGACCATTGTGGGGACAGAGTCAAACGCCTTGCTGAAGTCCAAGAATAATACATCCACAGGCTTTCCCCTGTCCAGTTCTAATGTTACCCATTCCTAGAACTCCACAAGATTGGTTTGACATGATCTACCTGGCACAAACCCATGTTGCCGACTTGTAGAATCTTGTAGAAAAAAAGATATCTAAGCCAAGTTTATGAAAAAGAGTAAAGGTGGTAAGCTGTTGAGTAAGATTCAGAATGTTATTTAAATTCAGAATGGAAAAAGATCACAGTCTGACTAACTTTCCATTACAAAAATGGGAAAATAGAAATAAATCAACACATCATTCGTTCTTCCCAGCCTTCCCTGAGTTTGATCTGTTTTTCATAAGAATTGGGGTTCTTCTCTGGTACCCTGGCCAATGATTCCCTTTTCACATAAACTACTTCAGGCAATTGCCCAAGGCTGTATGTGGATGTTCATGAGAAGAATGGCTGCCACAACATGCTTACAGTCACTATAGTACTAGATGGATGTCACAACATGCTTACAGTCACTATATTACTAGATGGATGTCACAACATGCTTACAGTCACTATATTACTAGATGGATGTCACAACATGCTTGAAGTCACTATATTACTAGATGGATGTCACAACATGCTTACAGTCACTATATTACTAGATGGATGTCACAACATGCTTACAGTCACTATATTACTAGATGGATGTCACAACATGCTTACAGTCACTATATTACTAGATGGTTGCCACAACATGCTTACAGTCACTATATTACTAGATGGTTGCCACAACATGCTTACAGTCACTATATTACTAGATGGATGTCACAACATGCTTACAGTCACTGTATTACTAGATGGATGTCACAACATGCTTACAGTCACTGTATTACTAGATGGTTGCCACAACATGCTTACAGTCACTATATTACTAGATGGATGTCACAACATGCTTACAGTCACTATATTACTAGATGGATGTCACAACATGCTTACAGTCACTATATTACTAGATGGATGTCACAACATGCTTACAGTCACTATATTACCAGATGGTTGCCACAACATGCTTACAGTCACTATATTACTAGATGGATGTCACAACATGCTTACAGTCACTATATTACTAGATGGTTGCCACAACATGCTTACAGTCACTATATTACTAGATGGATGTCACAACATGCTTACAGTCACTATATTACTAGATGGTTGTCACAACATGCTTACAGTCACTATATTACTAGATGGTTGCCACAACATGCTTACAGTCACTATATTACTAGATGGATGTCACAACATGCTTACAGTCACTATATTACTAGATGGATGTCACAACATGCTTACAGTCACTATATTACTAGATGGATGCTCACAACATGCTTACAGTCACTATATTACTAGATGGTTGTCACAACATGCTTACAGTCACTATATTACTAGATGGATGCACAACTATGCTTACAGTCACTATATTACAAGATGGATGTCACAACATGCTTACAGTCACTATATTACTAGATGGTTGCCACAACATGCTTACAGTCACTATATTACTAGATGGTTGCCACACCATGCTTACAGTCACTATATTACTAGATGGATGTCACAACATGCTTACAGTCACTATATTACTAGATGGTTGCCACAACATGCTTACAGTCACTATATTACTAGATGGATGTCACAACATGCTTACAGTCACTATATTACTAGATGGTTGCCACAACATGCTTACAGTCACTATATTACTAGATGGATGTCACAACATGCTTACAGTCACTATATTACTAGATGGTTGCCACAACATGCTTACAGTCACTATATTACTAGATGGATGTCACACATGCTTACAGTCACTATATTACTAGATGGTTGCCACAACATGCTTACAGTCACTATATTACTAGATGGATGTCACACCATGCTTACAGTCACTATATTACTAGATGGTTGCCACAACATGCTTACAGTCACTATATTACTAGATGGATGTCACAACATGCTTACAGTCACTATATTACTAGATGGATTGCCACAACATGCTTACAGTCACTATATTACTAGATGGTTGCCACAACATGCTTACAGTCACTATATTACTAGATGGATGTCACACCATGCTTACAGTCACTATATTACTAGATGGATGTCACAACATGCTTAAAGTCACTACATTACCTGATGGTTGCCACAACATGCTTACAGTCACTATATTGCTAGATGGTTGCCACAACATGCTTACAGTCTCTGTATAACTAGATGGATGTCACACCGTGCTTACAGCCACTATATTACTAGATGAATGTCACAACATACTTGCAGTCACTATAGTACTGTCACAACACGGTAACAGTTTCTGTACTGTACTACCAGATGGATGTCACAACATGCTTTCAGTCACTATATTACTAGATGGATGCCACAGCAAGCTAACAGTCACTATACTTCCAGTCTCTCTTTTCTTGCAAAACACTTTGGCATTCACTAGGGAATGTGGTACCTTTTAAATCCTCAACAAGCTTTTTGTTCAAGACTCCTGGATATAGTGTCAGTGGCTCAGTAGTAGCACACTCTCCTCAGAGATCAGAAGGCTGTGGTTCTATCCCCACACCAGGCTCTTAGTTAATATCCCATACTGACAGGGGGGATGCACTCCTGAGGTGCCATCTTTTGGATGAGATGTTAAACTGAGGTCCCATCCTTCTGTTCTGGTGGTAGTTCAGGTGGATGTTAAGATCCCATGGCACTTCTCAAAGAGTAGAGGAATTTCCCAGTGCTCTGGCCAAATTTCCCCCCATTCACAAAAATACCACCAATAGCTTAATCTGTTTCAAGGTCAGTTGACATTCATCTGTATCCCCCTCCACCCAGGTCATGCCTGAAAATAGGCAAGAATTTGTCTAGTGCACTTACCTGGTCAACAAAAAATAAATAAAATTATTCATTGTTTTGCACTAAAAGTAAAGAACCCCTTTAATAATAATAAAAACAAAACTGTAGCCCTCCCCAGGTAGCAAACACAATCCCCATGGTCACCCTTCCCACCCCTAGTTAACTCTCACCTTGCATCTTATCTTACCCTTCCCACAAAGATTCTTTAATACAAATGTTGACATATTGCCTGGGGCAGCCACTGTCCTATTACTGTGCCCCCCACCCTTGCCCCATTGCCTTCTTGCCCCAAACCCTATGTGTCATTTATTACAAGCCTCCTCTGACCCCACTATATGATCTTGGGAAGGGTGAACAAAGTTCTCATAAAATGGCCTAACAGTTGGCCCCTCAATCCTTAACCCACACTGTCTTGTTTCAAGTCAGATATATTGTCATCTGCAGCTGTGCACCCATCTGGGAAAGGGAGAGGAACAGCATGCATCACTGATGAGTATAGGCTGCGGTCCAATCGTTATTCAGGAAATTCAAGAATTAATATTCTTCACTCGTGTCACCCTAGTGTATACAGTGTATAAAAGCATTATATAAATATGAATTTTTTCTTTTTATACTCTTATTCTGACAGTTGATATTATATGTCACAATATATCATGACTTATTCAATGCAGCAGATCGGTTAAACCATCTGAATATTCTAAGTTAAATTTCACTACAGTAGCACACAGTACAGTGTTACAGATGACAAAAGGTTAAACCTAACCTCCTAGGTTCAAAAGAATTGCAGAACTCAGGTGCTAACTTCCATTTCCCAAAACAGTCCTGCAGAATATCCAAACATTTCATTTCATTGGCCTGCTAGAATTATTGCTGCTGTTCTGGTGTTCAGATGGATGTAGATGAATCCTGACTATGTTCTGACAAGCAAGTTTCAGCAAGTAAAACAGGTCAACAGGATACCCACTTATGGGGGATGAACTATTTGGACCAAATGTCTCTTTTATTTCCTGAAATCAAATGTTTAATTAAATGACATAACTGAGAAATAATCCCAGGCCCCTCACCATATACCTACTAGGCCAACAGGGTTATCTTGAAATCCATGAGCCTTTTGTTTGGTTAGTACAGTGCCCCTTGAGGGGATTCTGGGGTGTGGGTTTAATTCTGAATTAGGACAATATTATTTCTTTATCACTACTGTGGGGCTTTGCAATGCTGAGAAGTGGCTAATAATGTGCTAAAATCATTCTTCCATCATGAGACTGACTTGTTACATTACATAGAAACATAGAATTTGACGGCAGATAAGGACCGCTTGGCCCACCCAGTCTGCCCGTTTCCCTGCCTACTGGATAAGCTGCAGATCCTAGTTAACCAGCAGCCTACTTCTTCCTACCCCCACATTGTAAAACATTTATCAACCTCAACTCTACTCTGCCCTTCAGGTGGATATGTTAGTTTCAGTCTCATTATTAGTCACTTTAAAAAAAAAAAAAACTTTACAGAGAAAGATTATTTCTCTTAAGGAAGCAATTTGACTTACTAGTTAAGATTACAGTCTTTTTGCACCTGGAAACCCAGTTTTGAATCCCATGACTGCCACTTGCTTAGTGTGTGAGCCTGAGCAAATCACTTAACCTCTCTGTAATCTCTCTCTTTGCTGTTTGAATTTCCCTGTGCACCAAAAACTACATCAGTAGTCTCTCCTGGATTGTCAAGTGCTTTGGGATACCGTTTGCATATAAAAAATTAATTTACCTCTACTCCTCCTCTAAGGAACTGCCCTAAACTATAAATCCCCTTAATAATCTGCTTTTTCTGTAACCCCCAGAAAAAAAAGTTTTCTGTTTTTAGTACTTGCAGGCAGCTTACATTGGCAGGATTTAAATTTACATTATTTATTTACTAGAACATCTGGGTGCCATTACTCGGCTCTTGAACACGCTGACTATAGTGAACAGCCCATTAGCAAAATGCAGCCAAGTGTTTTCTCACAAGGAAATTACAGACATGTCTGTGGCATAATGCAGCCTGAAACTCCACTGAACAGTACTGCAAATGGCATTGTGGTGTCATGAAGAGAGATACATCTGGGTTTTAGAAACAGAAAAAATAAAATGTACCAATCATGACTGTATTTTTTGTTTTGAGGTTTTAACAATAGAGTGCCAAAATTCCAGGAATATTTCCCAGCACTAAAACGTAAGCTTTGAAATGCATGAACTACACTGGAATAACAAAACAATCCACATTACTTAATTTGTTTTAACATTAGAAAGCTACCTAGCAACACTCGTCAAAACTGTTTGACTTACCTATTTGCTAACTGTAGTCCAGAATGAACAATAATGGCTACAAATGTGTTTATTTTTGTCAGTGGTAAAATTAAATTACTTCCCTTAGGTCTCAATAAAGCAGTTATGTGAGCTGGTCCAATGTGCAAGCAGTGACTGGACAGTGAACTATAGTCCCCAGATTTATAGTTTGCTTTAAGCAGAAGCAGATTCGAGACAGATAGAAAGCCTGAGTATATACTTGGGACAGTTGAGCATTTGCTCTTCTCAATATAACAGCGGAATGCATGGCTCTGGTCTAAATGCGAGAACAACATAAAACAGAACAAAGACTGGGTGTTAGATAGCAAAGCATGTAATGCTTTAATATCCTACTGTTGCAAGCCTAGGCTTGAAGCCAAACACAGGTACAGCAATGTACTTGTGGTGGGGTGGCAGAGAAAGAAGGAGAGGCAGGAATGGCATGGCCAGGACAGAGTCTGGGGTGTCGGTTGTTTTGCAAATGGGCTATGTCCCTTAGTCCACTGACCACTTTGTTTCCCATATCTCATAATAATCATAAATGAACAACAGAGACTACATAATAGAGAGTTAAATATTGAGAATTTGTGAAGGGTGACGTATTACATTACTGCTCCAGTGCATAAAACACTTATTGTTGTGCAAAAATTGTGAATGTTGAAATAGCTAACACATTACACAGAACTGCTACTACTTCCAGCAGTCTCGCCTCTACTGTCTCTCTCTGTATTATTTATTTTGGTGCCTCAATGACACTTTCTTCTTTCAGGGTAGCTACTTTTGATCATCCTTACAAATTTAATTCCCAAGTAGCGGTCGTAAATAGAGATTATTGCTGTCTGAATGTTGTCTTGTTGTCACTACTACTACTTCCATAGTCATGTTTATAGCGCTTCTCTCCTTGTCATCCTTCACATCAGGCTGCAAAAAGTAAGTGAAGAACAGCTTATGCTTACCTTCACCTGTGTAAAATAGTGATCCTGTCAGAAATTGACAGCAAGCTACAGAACAAGTGTTCATTGTAAACTGGACAGCAGGTTGCAGAGCAATCCTCTTTGTACTTTAAGTTTTGCAGCCTGATGTAATAATTGTATTATGCACTGGTGCTTTGGAGTCGAGTGTAGCAATTTAGCTTTTGTTTGTGAAGGCTGAGCGAGCAGTAGCAACACCTTAATCAGCATAGTGTAATTGAAGCACCAAAATAAATAATGCAGAGAGACAAGGGAGTGAACATGAAGTTGTAGTTCTGTGGTATCATGGTAGCTATTTCGAACTCTTGGACAACATTCAGACAGCAATTATTGCTATTATGATTTCACACAGCAGGAGAGAGTGGACTGAAAAGAGAACACTCAGAGGGGTTGAAGAGGAGGATTGCACTTCAGAGCGGGGCTTGAAGAGTGAGAACTCTAAGGAGTGAGCGAGCGTGGAGCAGACATGCCAGGGCACAGTGCTACAGTTGGGTTGCAGGTCTTGCTGCACGCTGCGGTAACTGGGAGTCTGATCAGGTCAGTGGCTGGCAGCTGCGGGCTGAGGAAGAGAAGAGTGTGAACACATGGTGTGGCCCTGGAGGAAGACGGAGGAGTGCAGTGTGGGAGAGAGTTGGGACCACCAGGGACATGACAGGAGCAGTTTGACACAATTTCAGTTTGAGAAAAATTAAAGTAACTAGGTTGAGAGACCATTGCACCATGTTTAGGAAAATGAAGTAGCACACAGGTGGCTACAACAATCAAGGACCACCCGCCATCACACAGTCATCTTGCCATTTACAATATTCAGACCCAATAGAGAGATAAATGCCTGGTGCTGCAATGACTAGGCACCCTTTGATTGCGGCGGCCAAATCGTTTCAAGTTGGTGGCTCTTCTGGAGAACTAGTGTCATCAGGACAGTGTGGCTGCATTGGTTACACAGCAGCAAGCCCACAAATGCAGTGGCAGCATTGGCCACCACAGTGCCACGCCTCAACAACCCGCTTCTCTCCTAAGCTGCCACACAATGTTTCTTGTGCGTGCATGCAAGCAAACTTAAAAATAAAGGATAGGAGGTCACATGATGGCAGCTTGAGCTAAAGCAACAGTTCCTCGGAGCTCCGTTCTTTACTCCCCGATTTTAACCTAATAACTGTTTTCTAAAGCAAGACTTACCCTACCAGAGAAATCCAACAGCAATATAACTGTAGTCTGATGTGTGGGATCGAGTTTTGAATGGAGGTGTATATGAAAAAAAGGCGTTACCGAGGGCGAGTCCCCACCGGCTTACCCTGGAGAAAGACAAGGCATAAAAGCGACCTCGACAGCAAGCTCCAAATTTGCGAAAATGTCTGCAGTATCTACAGCACTCTCGGAGAGAATTTTTTGAGATAATGCAGCGGTCCGACAGCAATTACTACAGTCTCCGAAGACCTTCAAACAATTAAAATTCTGTAGACTCTTTTAGTCAAGGAGAATCAGGGATTCCAAACTAGAATTACATCCCTGGAAAGAAGACAGGACAAGGCTCGATCTAGATTCAGTAACGCGGGCCGAGACTTAAAAATTAGAGGAGAAGACAGAGGACCTGGAGGGCGCAGCAGATCTGGAATAATTTGGTGGTAGTTGCATTCCTGAGAAGAGGAAGGAATGCAGCAATCATTTATGCAAAAGCTCTGCTAAAATAGCCCCCCCAAAATGGAGGAGATTATGTGATTGAGAGGGCCCACTTGGCTCAAGGCCCTCCACCAGCTCCTGGTCAGTCCCCAAGGCCAATGATTTTAAGCTGCAAATTTTACCGATAAGCAGCACATACTCAATAAAGGTGAAAGAATCAAAAAGTGACCTGGGAGGGCAGGAAAATTTGAATTATGGAGATCTTCCCTTTATCTGTATTAAGGAGACAAGAACCCATCCTGTTGTGTCCAAGTTGATCGCCATGGCAAAGCAGTTCAAGGGTTAAATACCCTGAGTCCTGATGGTTAAAATGAAGACAAATGGCTCTCTTCGATTTTCCTCATAGGCCTTGCAAGGTCTAAAAGAGCTCTTTCCAGACTCTGTTCAAGTGATGGCAAGTCGGCATGCAATAATAGCAATGGTAAGTGCTCTCTGCCATTGAGTGCCCTCTGAATATGTTGTAATGGATCTTTAAATAATGGTAGATGGGTATTTTGGCATAGGCTGATGCAAATCATTAGAAGAAATGACCGTTAGAGCTGTACTTAAAGTATGATCCTGTGATTTGAAAATGTGCCCATGCTCACTCTGAAGCTTTGTCTATAGTGCCGGAAGGGCATCTATAGTGGGGGAATGACTGACATGGCAGGAACCTCATGGGCTGTACCACCTTAGAACAGCTTGTTCATGTCTGCTACATCTACCAGACACCTACAGTTCCTTGCATTCACCTTGGCATTGCAGTCTGAAAATGGGATGAATGGTAAATTAAAAGTAATGGCACAAGCTGATAAAGAGCTGCAGCTCTATAGCAGTATATTCCTCACCCACATACTACGGACAATGCAGTGCATCACATTGTAATATAGTTACATGGCCAGCTTTCATTTTGACTCTAAACGAATGCGTGGAATAGAACTCAGCGATCAGTAATGTGGAACTGTGCTGCTTTGAGACAATATTGATTAAGTCTGGTTACTTACAACCTTCTGACCTGACAGCCACTTAAATCTGCACCTACCTTATTATCATTCTTGTTCTAGGAGGCCGATGCGCACATTGATTGGGGCAGTTAGATCGAGTAATATAGATCTGGACATAAATCAGTACTGTATCTGATATAGTCACCTGCAGGTTTCAGGAAAAGTTTAACGCTTGTATACCGTGATAGAATCTAACATTCTAGTATATAGAAATAGTAGAGTCATTGATCTCCCTTTTTTTTTTTTTTAAATGTAGAGTTGTTATAAGTAGCCGAAAGGTGATAACATAACATAGATAAGTAACTTATTTCCATGCTGATTACATATATACTAAGTTCTCTATGTTGAATACAGATGATGAGTACATATATGTTTGCTATTATTATTCTTTGATAATTATTGTTAACATTTATAGGCTTCAATTGGTGTATGCTAGATACAGAAAAGCATTGAACATTTAAGGTGCCTGCTTGTAATGTAAAGAAATGCTCGCCCCCCCCCCTTTTTCTTTTCTCCTCTGAACAGTTGTTAACGGTGGGGTAAGAGGAAGGGGAGGACTCTGGGGAACAATGTTGTTAGGTTGGAGTCTGCTTTATTGTATAAATCATGTGGCATATCATGGTTGGGAGTACAGTGAGTTGGTACTGGGGGTGTTGTATTAAGCTGCGGGTTATAATCTACAAGTCTAATAAATATGGAGGATGGTAGTAGCATTATTATGTTGGGAGGAAAAGGACTACACACTGTCAACATTTAAGGGTTAAAACTCATCAGGGATGCATTCTCGCTTTCAGTTTGACTTACCATGCTCCCCAGATCGTTTGGAGCAAAGAATCAGGAGGGCAACTCCAAATGGGTTTATTCTGCTTACTCACCCACTTCTGCCTTTACACAATCACTATAGAAAATTAGTAATAATTATTGTTTTGTGAGCTGGAATGTTAAGGGAGCCAAGGACAGGGTCAAAAGACAGGCTATTTTAAAACACTTACAACAGTTACATTCACAAGTTGTTTTTTTTTTACAAGAAACGCACTTGAAAAGGGAGGATGTACTCTTCTTAGAAGATTATGGATGGCAGTATTTAGTGCAGGAACGTCCACAAGTAAAGGGGGAGTAGTGATTCTACTGGCTAGGAGTGTTCCATTTAAATTAGCTCAGGAAATATGGGATCCAGAGGGCAGATACACAATTATACATGGATCCTTGGAGTCTTGTCCGGTTCCTCTTGGATAAGTATATGGAACAAATAGTGACTCTCTTTCTTTTTTTGTGAATCTATTAAACATAATAGTGACTAACCCGCCCAAACTTACAATGTTGGGAGGGGACTGGAACTTAGTCCTTCAGACAGACCTAGACAGATCTGATCGTATGCAGCGAGGCCTATCCCCAGCGCAGAGAGCACTGAAAGATCTAATGTGCAGTGCTGCATTAGTTGATGTGTGGAGAGTTCTTAACCCTTCCAAAAGGCAATATACCTTTTTTCTGCTGCGCATAAAACATATTCCCGGATTGACTATTTACTTGTAAGCTCCTTTGCAATCCCCGAGGTTAAGCAGACAGGAATTTCAGCCAGGGTATTGTCTGACCATGCTCCTGTTGACATGGAATTCAGGTTAGGGGCAGGGGGCAAGCGCTCCCCACAATGGCGCCTGAATAGCCGGCTATTAAAAGATTCAGCCACTGTGGGATACATCATGGAACACATTGCCTTCTTCCTTAATTGTAATCAGGGGACAGTACATAAATATGACTTAATTTGGACAGCCTTAAAATGCTCCTTGAGGGGGTAATTCATTAAAATGGCCTCCAAAAGGGTTAAGAATCAAAGGGCTCAGCTAGATGCTCTTTAACATCTATTAAAAATTTAGAATATAGCTTATCACGTACCTCCCCTGTAGAGACGTGGACCAGATTATATCAATTGCAAGCCCAGTATGCAGGTTTAATATCTCAGAGGGCTGAGCTATCTTTACACAGAACCAAAATGAAATATCTGGACATGGGAGAGAGGGCAAGCAAGATGCTTGCGATGCGTATTCACCAAATGGATGCTTCGCAATTTATTGTTGGAATCTGCTCCGAAGAAAATGGCCAAATCTGTACCAACCCCCCAAAAATAGTGGAAATGTTTGGATCTAATTATCAGGATTTATATACAGTGGCCCCATCCTCACGGCCCACCGAAGCGGATATAAACTCCTATCTTAGTTGCGTGAATCTGCCTAAGGTCACTGTTACAGAAGCAGCCCTCGTAAGTGCCCCAATTACCCTAGGAGAAATCCAGAAGGCCATCCAACAACTACCATTGGATAAATCCTGGACCGATGGTTTGCCAAGTAATTTTATAAAACTTGTCAAGCTGCTATAGCACCTGTGTTAAAGGACCTTTTACTTATTGGTATAATAATGGGATATCAGATCCCAGCTTTCAAGAGGCTGTGAAATCCTTAATTTTAAAGCCCGGAAGGATCCACAAAACATTAGTAGTTACCGCCCTATATCCTTATTAAATACTGACACAAAAATATTGACCAAAGTACTGGCTAACAGACTCACTAAAATTGTAGGTAATTTAATAGGACACGAACAGGTCGGATTCATGGCTGGAAGGTCATCTCAAGACCATGTGAGAAAGCTGTTACACCTCATTGCGACTGCTAGAGACTCCGAAGTACCAATGGTGCTGGTCTCATTGGACGCTGAAAAGGTGTTCAATAGAGTCTCCTGGGACTTTCTGTTCACCACTTTAACTTCTTTTGGTTTTCCGGAAGATTTTATAAAGTGGATTAATGTTTTATACTCCTGCCCCTCGGCTAGAGTTAAATGTAACGGGCTATTGTCCCCCCCTTTAAATTAGCTCGGGGTACTAGGCAAGGATGTCCCCTGTCCCCACTACTCTTCAATATATACCTAGAGCCCTTGCTTCTTAGAATGGCAGGTAATAATAACATTGAAGGTATCCGAGTAGGAGAAATAAGGTATGCTTTTTCAGTATATGCAGATGACATTTTATTGCATTTAGAGAGGCCAGGTATTTCAGTCCCTGCTGTCCCAGAGGAAATTGCAGAATATTCTAAAATATCCTATTATAAGCTAAACTGAGCAAAAACGAAGATAATACCCCTGAATTATAGAGTGAATAAAGCGGCGCTATCCCTGTTGGGCCTTGCTTGGGAAACAAAGTCCATAGATTATCTAGGAATCAAGATCTTTAGGGAACTTGGGACTATAATGTGAAACAATATTGATAATCTAATTAAAACAATAGCTATGGACCTGGAGAGATGGCGATTACTCCCTGTCTCTCTATGGGGTAGACTAAGCATAATTAAAATTAATCTACGACCGAGGATACTATATCCTTTGGGAATGCTGGGCACATACCTTCCAAAAATATGGTTTTCCAGGCAGCAAAGCATGCTAAACTCCTTTCTGTGGAACAAGAAGAGTATCCGTAGGTCTTACCTAAAATTGACAGCCCCGAAATTAAGGGGAGGCCTTGCAGCCCCCTCTTTTTTTCTATATTATATTGCACAACACATGAGTAAATTGTCCTTCTGGTACAAAGAGATAGAACATACAGCATATTCCCCTCTTTGGCTACCTATTGAAAGATATTTGGCAACCCGAATAAAGTGCTCGTTGCGGGCCCTTTTATATGTTTCCCCATCCTACATTCCCAAGCCTCTTAGAAATAATCCCGTGGGTTGGTCAATATAGGCTTCTCACCAGGCCCAAAAATACTTCACAATAAACTGGTATCAGTCCTCTGACCAGCCACTTATTGATAACCCACATTTCAAGATTGGTGGTACTCCAATACCCTCTACCTTTTGACCTCGGCTGAATAAATGTAAAGTCTCAGAAATGTGGATGAGTGGGAAACCGATTCCCTTTGCTCAATTACAAATCTCTATTGGTGCATCTGATAATGAAGCCTTTAAATATTTTCAAGTTAGTAAGGCCCTCACCTCGTTCTCTCCGTTGGTCCCATTAAGGGACTCAGGTGAGAGAAATCTAACTACACTTATGCAGGTTGCTTCCCAACCACACGCAGTGTCTAACCTATATAAAACTCTACAGGATTGGGATCATAGATTACCATCTGGAACTTGT
Organism: Neoceratodus forsteri; assembly: GCA_016271365.2. NCBI lineage: Eukaryota > Metazoa > Chordata > Ceratodontiformes > Ceratodontidae > Neoceratodus > Neoceratodus forsteri. The sequence continues at coordinate 1,137,744,918 of CM057452.1, forward strand.
CCCTACTGAATAAGAGAGCTAGGTATCCCTGAAGATACTCATTTATGGAAAAAACTTTGGATATCAGTGTATAAATTTATTAAGCAAGATAGACTTAGATTAGTCCATTATAATATTATGCATGATATCTATTTGACACCAGTTAAGCTCTTCAGATATGGGACATTAGCTGCATCAACGTGTAATAAGTGTAAGAGTGACACCAGTTCCTTTTATCATATGTTATGGCAGTGTCCCAATGTAAAGACATTCTGGCAGTCTATTATTAGTACTTTGGGCCCTATCCTTGGCTTAAGAGAATTAATCACACCTGAAGTTTGTTTAATAAATCATTTTCCAGTCGACACCCCTAAAAGCAGGAGAGCACACATGACACTCCTTACTGCAATTGCTAAACTTATAATAGTGAGACACTGGACAGATGAGAAATCTCCTACGATACTGGAATGGTACAGGGAGAGTGTCTTGGCACTACAACTGGAAAGGCATATCGCACTTATGCGAGATAGAGTTAAAGCTTTTACCTCGCTATGGGGCAGCTTAGAGACTATCCTGACATTTGGAAACCCAATTGATAAGGGATTTCACCGATGTTACATCTGTATGACTAATAATTGTGTGTAGTCAGGGGGGACGGGTAGGGGGGAGGGATTGTTTTGTATTGGTGGGTTTGCACCTGATGTTTCATTTGTTGGATCAACCTATGTAACTAACTTGGTGCCTAAAATTAATAAAGCTTTCTTCAATAAAAAAAAAATAAAAAATAAGGGATAGGTAAGTTTGATATTATGGATTTTTCTGCTCTGCTCTCAGGGTTTATGGGTCCTCACACACCATGGGCCGGCGTGTGAAAAAAAAAATCCATAACACACACTTACCTATCCATTATTATCTATATAACTATATAAAATGTTGGTACTGTGCTTTATTTCATCATACTCAATGTCACTGAAGTGAAGTCTCTATGAGTTCTACAGTACAATGCTATAGTGTATAATGGAATGCAGTTGTGCATGGAAATCCATACACCACATAAAGCCATTCTGCTGTAGTACTGATGTCCTCAAAAACACAGGACAACTTTTTGTTCTGCGTCCGTGAGGACATCATAATAAAAGGGACTTCAGCAGCAGTTATGATTCATCCTTTGAGCTGCAGTGCGAAAGTCATGCGAGTGTGCTAGGCAGCAGCAGTTACTCAAGGACTGACAGCAGAGGTGAACTAAAATGGGCAAAAGTTAACTTTTTCCTTTCCTGTCACCATACACTATATTGAACAGTGTTGAGTAACCATATCCTACTTGGCTATTCTTCCATCTAATGGATACAATGTCAATTTAGGAATCTCATCAGTCGGCATTGTATCAACTCAATAGAAGTATAGCTTTGTAGTGTATAGTAACCCATACAATATCCGATGTGTTATAACACATACTTACATAAAGGGAAGCAACTAAAATACAACATACCAAATTACTTTGCATTATATTAGTATAGCCACACAACAAGCATATTCCAAACGTACATAACATCATTCCTCAGTACACTATAAGGGTAATAAAATGCAACTCCAAACAGATAACCATGGATAGTAGTAAAGAATATGGGATGGGGAACTGCACAATGTCACAAATAAAGTAATACACCTAAAAGATATCAGTTGTACTGACCTGCAAGTATGTAGCCAGATTAAAAATTAATGCATAATGGGATGTCTAGGACCGTATGCTGGTGCATCACTACACCCCTGCACATACATAATAAATGTCCAATGCACATACCATAATTTGTTGTTGCTTGCATGAAACAAAATAGGAAGTTAACTGGTGTTTACGGCTTCCTCACACTCACTGTTAGGATAATGCAGAATTTTGGTGGTGGGAGGGTGGGTAATTAGGCAAAATTCATGCTCCCTGACATGCATAGGCAACATTGAGAACCATGATACTGACGTAGCAGCCTCCAAAAAACAGCATCTATTATAGACTGTGTGGTCTACTAACCACTTTTAATGAAAAGCAGCCACTAATTACCATTCCAAATACTAGTGGTTTTATGAGTCATAGGCCATCTGTTTGCAAGACAGCAAGTGCAGAGTAAACACAAAAGTCATGATGACAGAAGAATGCTTACACTGAAATGGACTGGGATTGTGATATTGCTATATAGTGTATGGTAGAATGATGTTATGCATGGAATTCCATGCCTGGAATATTATAGGATACTAAATGGGCAACTATGCTTAACCAGTGTGTTCTGCCACAGAGGGGTCCTGATTCCCTGCACCCTCAAAAGCAAAGCTCAAGAGGTCCATGGGAATCAGATCCTTGATGTGGCACAACACACTGGCTGTGCATACAGTTGCCTATCCACTATTTTGTATAGTGTATGTGCATCCATGCCTGTTACACACATTGCACTTTATTTCAGTGAACTGGAGGTTTGTTTTGGGGGGGAGCATTTGAGGGTTGGTGTTAGTCTCAAATTACTTACACAGTGTAAAGCAGACATTTCTGCAAATTCAAGTTAAAAATACACAAAATCTTCTAGATTAATTGTATTGGGGAAATCAAGTATGTGGCCGCATTGCAAGTTGCTCTGCTGGACTAGTTACATCACTGCTGCAGCAGACCAACATAATGAAGCCACTACTGTGGCAGAACAAGCATATTCCAGGCATGGAATTCCATGCATAACAACATTCTACCTTTCACTATATACTTAAGGAATTTACCATGACCGGATGTGGGTGATGGCAGGATTTAACCATGCTTGGTGTGATTTGCTCACAAGGTGCAGCCGAGTTAGGAAACCACAACAGAAGTGGGTAAATCTTGCCATTACTCATACCAGGTCATGGCATATTACTGTTATACAATGTAGAAAAGAAGAGATAATTTTTTCCTCCACTTACTGGGGGAAAACAATATGGCGGCCAGCAGCTTTGAAGTTTGCTACCCTGATTGACTGGCATTTCTACTGTGGAGTGATAGCACAATTTACAACATGTAAATCATTCCAGCCAGCCAATCAGGGGCTGGTATTTTTGATGCTATTGTATAATTGTTATTCTGCAGCAGTGCCATCATTATGTTGTTCTGCTTCAGGAGTGATGTCACTAATGCAGCAGAACATCTTGGAATGCATCCACATATTTGACTTCGCCTAACCAAATAAGCTTGAAGTTGTTGCTTTGTAAACTTCCAGTTTAAAGTTTATTTGTTCTGTCAAAAGACCATTGCAAACATTTCACACAAAATACATATATACAATACACACTTCCCTAACATTATACAGAATAAAAGAAATTATTCTAACCCCTATAATACAAGAATAAAATGTATTACATTTAATTTTACACTGTACACTTTTAATCAAACGTTGAACAAATGTTTACAATTGCTCTAAGATATTTAGTTACCTTCTTTATAACAATTTCATCCTCTGACATTAACATAAGATTCATAAGTGTATCCTTCTCTGTTAGATCTATTTCAGCCCAGAGCAGTTCCAACCAGAGAGATCTTGGTTTAATATGTCTGGGGCAGGAGAATGTGACATGATTCAAACTTTCTGGCTCTGATTTCTCAGTCACATAATTTTACATCCAGCTCTGTTAATTTAGCATATCTTGCTTTCAGAATATTACTTGTAAATTGTTCCATCCTAAACTTTGTATAGATTTTTCTCAAAGGCTCTTCAGTAAGCACTTCTAAATAGTATCTATAGCAATGCACATTATCATTTACAGGTAACCAAGGATTTGCTTTAAACTCAGATATCATGTTTAAATCTTCAGCTTTATTATAATTAACTATTTTCTTTGTACAATAAGCTTTATACTTAAGACTAATTTTTACGTTCTTTTCAGCATATTTTTTTAAGAAACTCAGATCATATTTATCTAGAATCTCAGTCAAATTAGTACACCATTCAGAAGTCTTAGATTTCATCTGCTGCCACTTGTTTTTTTCGATTTGACATTAATATGGTAATTGCTTAGAATTCATTCTAGTAACCTTTATCCAATAATTCAAAAGTCTAACTTCTGCTAAGGCCCCCAGAGTTGTGGATCCTAACTCTGCTCTTACTAATGCAGCAGGTGTTGACTTCCCTACACCCAGGACAGTATGATATAATTTATTCAAAGGAACCTCCAATAGGTTCATTTTACCAAAGCCCCAAATTTCAGCTTGGTATAATGCTTGTGGATAGTATTTTGCCTCAGCTGCTTTAATTAATGGGGCAATGGAGTTACAACCATACTAATAGTTGAACCTATTTAAAGCTCCAGCCATCTGTTTTAACTTAATTAACTGTGGTTTAATATGACCATTCCATTTCCCATTGTTAGATAATCTTACTCCTAAATAAAAATAAGATTGAAATAAGTGGAGGATTCAAAGGGGCATGGAACAACCACAGGGGAGTGTCGAGGGTGGGGGGGGCGCGCATGTCCAAGCAGATAGCTGGACAAATGGGCAGACTCGGTGGGCCTTGTCAGTCTTTTTCTGCTGTCACACTTCTATGAATCTATGAAATATTTTTAATTTTTATTGTTCCTACTTTCCATGTTTTATTAGTTTCATTAGACCCAAATATTACTACCTGACTCTTATTTTCATTTAACTGTAAATTACATTTATTTGCATACTTATTCAAAATATCTAACTTTTTTTGTAATCCAGAGTAAGTTAAAGAAACAAGAGCCAAATCATCGACTTAAGTCAATGCCGGACATGTTTGATCACCTATTTTAGGAGAATCTGATATGGAATGGTCTAATTGATTTAGAAGTCAACAATGTAAATGCAAAATAAGGGTGCAATCACGCAACCCTGTCTGACTCCTTTATTAGTATGTATTATGTTGGACATTTGTCCTGATAACCCCACTCTAATTTGTGCCCAAGTTTTATTATACAAATCTTTTAAATGCTCACCAGGGAGGGCTAAATCCCCTTTTCAGTCATTAATGTCCATAGTATAGATCTTGTAATATTATCAAACACGGCACTAAAGTTGATGAAAGCCACATATAACTTTTGCCCTCTTAGTACAACATATTTTGCAATTAAATGAGTCAAAATGTAGCAATTGTCTGTTGTACAATACTTTGATCAAAATCCTGCTTGACATTCTGAGAGATTACTACATCTGGACAGTTCTTTTAGCAGTCTGTTCAAGATTACCTTGGAAAAAATGTTTCCACTAATGTCCAATAAAGAGATTGGCCTATGCATTTGAAGGTTACTTTTATCTCCCTTTTTGAATACAGATATAGTAATTGCACCTTTTCATGACTTAGGGAATCCCTTACCTTTAATGCATTTTTTGAAAAAAGGGACAAAAATTTCAGCCCATAGCTGAGGTGATTCCAAGTATATTTCAGAAGGAATCTGTTCCGGTCCAGGTGCTTTCTTCCTTTTCAAAGAACTGATAGAAAAATTAATTTCCCAATGTGTTATTAGTTCAAAGGTCTATCAGTTTATTTCTAGTTCCCACTCTACCTCACCATCAGCAAGTGTAGGATCGTAAAACATATTTTTATAGTGCTTGATCCACTGCTCCATTGTCACATATGTATCCAGTTGATACTTACTATTCTTTGTACCTTTGGCCACCAAGTGGCAGAGATTTTGTTGATCATTTTTATGTATTATTTCCATCATTATTTTCCACATTTTACCCTGATATTCTTTCCTTTTAACTTTAATGAGAACTGAATATGTGTGAACATATATAGATTCTGGACGTATATATACATCCACAGTCTTCTAAGGGTTAAGAAAACTTCTCCCTTGCCTTATTTAAACGTTTTAACTGATCCTTAGCCCTATAATGTTTCATAATCCAAACCAATTGTGTTAATATTTTTTTTTGTTTACAGCATTCTTTATCTCAAACCAGGTTTCTGAATCTATCTGCTTTAATCTTATAGGTGCTGAATAACTTATAAGTTCCTTAATATTATTATAGCAATCTGTGAGAACTTCATGTAACATCTCATATGAAGAATCATTTAACAAAAGAGTAGCTTTGTGTTCAGCTGCTGTATGTACTGTAAATACGGAAGGATTAAATTGACATTCTTTGTTTCCCATTTAATTTTAATGTCATTTCTTATTTCAAATCCTATGAGAGGATTTGATTTTAGTTCTAAACTAAGACCCCATTTTAATGCCAATGGATAATGGTCACTTTCAGCTCTGGTTAAAATTTCCAGGGATATCCAAACTTCTAGTGAACCAAACCAAAGGAAAAAGTTCTAAATGGATGTATATGCTGCATTGTAGTGGGTCAAATTTCCCCTCTTGTCCCCTTCTATGCATCCATTAAGAGGTACCAATTTAGAAGTAATTAGAACTTCAATAATTTTTTTAGCTGATAAATTCATTTTGGAATCCAGAGTTGATCTCAGGTAGTAATTTAAATCCTGGCCAGAACAATCTAAAGTCCGATAATCTTCCCTGCCATTATATTTCCCAATTCTTGCATTTAAATCCCCACACATCAATAACTCAATTTGTAAACTTGAACTTGCAGAAACATTTGCAACACACTAAGTTAGTAATTTGAGACCACAACCAACCCTCAGTGGATCACCACTCCATACCACCAGTTCACTGTAAGAAAATGGAATGTCAGAAACAGGCATGGATCTGCATTATTACATGACTGGTGACCACATTGTTTTCTCATATGGCAATGAAATGTACTCCGCTGCACATATGTACTGTAATCAATTCCTGTCAACTTCAACTTTTGAATGAGTATTGATTCCATGATATACAGTAGCACAATCCACATCACTACATACTCCTGTGTACACAGCAAGATATATAGGATAGCAGACGGGCAAAAATATGCACAATCAGTGTGTTGTGCAACATCTGGGATATGATTACCATGAACATCACTAGCTTCAATCTTGAGGTCACATGGAAACATAACCCATCGGTGTCACAGCACACACTGGTTGTGCAGAGTATGCCCATCCACCATTCTATATATCTTGCTGTGCAACCAGGAATATGTCGTGCTGTGAAATGTACTAGTATGTATCATGAAATCAAGTCTCATTCAAGAATTGAAGTTGACAGGACTTGATTACATATGTGCAGCAGCATACATTTTCATTGCCATATTGGACAATCAATGAGCTCTCCAGTCATGTAATAATGAAGATCATACTGAGCAGGTAGAGACACAAGGGACATGTGGGATGGGGTACACTCCTGACATACATAGCATACAGCACATTGTGATATTCAACACAAATGAATGTATGCAGCATGTATGCAGCATAACTCACCTGATGTGCAATTAGACATGAAGGAGTGTGCATTAAACAATTTTAGTACACTAATAGCATACATAGCATACAGCATATTGTGATATTCAACACATATGAACGTATGCAGCATGATACAGCTCATATGCAATAAGACATGAAGGCATGTGCATTAAACAATTTTAATACTCTAATAGCATACATAGTAGTACAAGGTCACAGGCTGACTGTGCTCAGCTCTGTAACCATGCATTACAGTGCCTAGTGCACATCCCCAGAGAGGATTACTGCACTTATAAAATGTGTATGTGAATTCAAGGCCTGGTTTCTAGTTGTTGCTGTGTTACACACTCCTATATACTAACAACCAATCTGCTTACTTTTACATCCTTTGCCCATATAATAAATAGGTACAATAACCTTTCAGACTAGCAACATCCATCAAATGAGAATGGATAGATCTGTGCATCACATGCGGAACTGATTTTCACAGCACACTGTGATGCTTGGAAACAATGCTGTATAAACCTTGCATCTATCAAGGTGAAGGTCATGGAAACCATAGAATCATATAAGATGATGGCAGAAAAGGACATCTGGCCCATCCAGTCTGCCCCTTACTCCCTAGTCCAACCTACCATATCTTGAGACACCACCCCTTCCCCTTAGCACCATGAGTTTGTCCCAAGTCTTGAATCCCTCTGAAGCCTCCAAATTCACCACCACCTCCGGAAGCCCATTCCAGTTCTCCACCACTCTCTCCATGAAAAATTGACCTCTCACATTTTCTTGAAGTCCCCCACCCACCCTGGGTCTCAGTCCATGCCCCTTTGTTTTGTTTCCTTCCTTCCTGTGGAATAACTCCCTTGGTCCTTCCTGTTCATCCCTTTGATATATTTAAAGATCTTGATCATGTCCCCCTCTTCCTCCTGATCTCCATTGTATATAGCTCCAACTCTTGCATCTCTGTTCATATGGTTTGCCTTCATCCATGCACCATCATGGTTTCCTTCTCTGAACCCTTTTGCGAGTCTATAGTCTTGCACAGGTAAGGTCTCCAAAACTGGACGTTATACTCGAGGTGTGGCCTCACCGGAGCTTGATACAGTGGCACCAGAACCTCCTACATCTGCTGGTGATCAGCTTTACCACGCTGGTTAGACATCTCTAATGTTGACCGGTGTTACAGTGACAGGAATCATGTCAACCGCAAAATCACATCCGGCATGATTCCTTGCATTCTCAGGTCCTGTTTCTCTAAAGGAGGCCTTCGCCCCAATTCCCATGTGAGGCTCTACCCCTCACCCCTGACTAATGGGATGTTGACTACAGTTGGAGTTAACTCAGGGCAGGTGCAGGACTGGGAGACAGCATGCCCCTGTCTCGGCACACCATCACAGTGACCTGTCGAACAAAGTGTCGATTTGCTGACGGGGGCATAGTTCACTATGTTGGTGTCACTGTATGGAGGGCATACCCTGGTGATCCCCTTTCCAATACTCGCCATCATCCCATATGCACTCCCCACTGCCATTGAGCATTACTTTCCTAACTTGAGGTTGCAGGAGACTATTACCCCCAGATCCCTCTCATCCTCTCTCTTCCCCTCCCAGCATGTACTCAGCCCTTTGGTTCCTGTGTTCCATGTGCATAACAGCACACTTCTTGATGTTGAATTTTAGCTGTCAGATAACCGCTCACTCCTCCAGAACTCTCAGGTTGCTTCTCATGTCCTCGACCACCCCCTACCACCCTGGTGGACTCAACTCTGTTCCAGATTTTTGTGTAATCCACAAAAGGGCCACCCTCCCTTTCAGTCAGTCTGCAATGTCTTGTATATAGATATTGAACAGGAGGGATCCCAGCACTGATCCCTGGGGAACTCCACTCCTCACCTGCCCGATCCCCTAGTATAGCCCATTCACCACCACCCTCTTACTGCTATCTGTCAACCAGTTTTCTACCCATCTTGTTATTTTGACCCCTACCCATATGCTATCCAATTTGTTGACCAACCTCCTATGGGGTACGATGTCGAAGGCCTTGCTGAAATCCAAATAGGCCATGTCCATTGCACCCCCTTGTTCCACTACCTGCATCACCCAGTGGAAGAATTTGATCAAATTAGACTGGTGTGACTTGCCCCTAGTGAACCCATGCTGACTGCCACCCAGCAGTCTGTTCATCTCCAGGTACTTCATTACCCCTTTACCGATGAGTGCCTCCATGACCTTCTCCCCACAGCGGTTAGACTGACAGTGTGATACTTTTCTCTCAACTACCTGCTTCCCCCCTTGTGTATTGGAACCACCATTGCCTTTTTCCATTCCTCCAGCACTCTACTGGTTTCCAGGGACAGGGTGAACAGCCTGCCAGTGGGGCAGGCAGCTCCTCTTAGTTCCCTTCACCTGATCCTTCTTCACTTCCCCTGGCCCTTGACATTACTCATGACCCTTAGCCTCTTGTCCTTTCCTTCACCTACTCCTTGTACTCCTTCTCCTCTCTGCTTCCCCTGGCTATGGATCTCCTGATTCCACCCCAGCCACAATGTCCCCAGTGCCTTCTCTCTTGATTATCCAGTTCACTTCCCTTCCTCTGACTCACCTGCTCCAGCCTCTACACTTTCCTACCCCTAGCATGTGACCCATCTCCATCCTTGCAGCATAGTATCCTCCTCCCTCTCTGATTGCTGCTTTTCTCTCCCAGTGGCTTCCTGTGCTCCTCCATACCTAGATGGACCCTCCTTCTTCCTTGCCTTCTCAGTATTTCACCCTTCCTGTTTCCTTGGACTCCCCAATTTGTTGTTACTTAGCTCCGAGTACTCCCCCATTGCTCTCCTCTCACACCTCCTATCAAGATCCCCTCTGGCCATGGACCACCCACCACAGTCCTGTTCCTACAACTTCATCATCCCTACTCCACCATCTCCATGAAGGTCCAATACCTATTTGAGCCTGATGTGTATCTGTCCCCTTTCATTTGCATTCTTTCCAACTGTACCCCTATGTCCCATCCTGGTATCCTCTCCCTCAACCCCCAGTGTGGCTTGCTCTCACCCCTTCATCCTTCTGTCCTCATGCCTCTGGCCTCCTCCTGAACACCTCCAGTGGTTTCATTTCCATATCCTCCTTGCCCAATATACTTCCCTTCTTAGCATTGCCATCTCGGCCTCAGCCCCCTCAGCCTCTGACAAACTGGGCACCACCAACCTCCACAAGGGTGCTCACATGAGAATACAGCTGCTCCACAGTTATTACACCCCATGATCCTCCCCCACCATTTCCCCTTCCTTTTCCCTTCCCCTTTATTGGCCAGCTCTCTACCACTCTTCTCCTGTTGTGGTCCCCCACTGACCTTTCCACCACCTGCCAATGTATCTCCCTAACCCTCCCCACCACCACCTGTTACCTATGCCCCTCATACATCATGTTCCCTGGTATGTAACCACTCCGCTACCTAGCTAAAAATTCAAGGTGTGCTTAGCCCCAACCATTCAGATTGGACCTAAAACCAGTGCACTGGTAAAGTTGTTTTTTTTCTTTTTCTCTATGACAATCAGGCTGTCTCCTAAGTGTTTTAAACATGTTTAGCCCCAACTATTCAGACTGCACCTAAAACCAGTGCACTGGTAAAGTAGGTTTTTCTTTTTCTCTACGACAATCAGGTTGTCTCCTAAGGGTTTTAAACCTTGAGGACACTAACAACATCAACTTTCAATATTCAGACGATTGCTGTGGCCTTTAACCCCATGCTCTGTAAAAAGACAAGCACATACTGTAGTAACAATAAGATATCTGGCTGTGCTCCAGAGTCACCAAAGCAAAACCTGTCACGTACAAACCAAAAGGTAGCGTGCGGCATGCATGACAGCTGCTATATGAGCTGGAGCTGTTTGGTGGATGCTCTTCAGTCAGTGACTATAACTCCAGATTTAGAAGGGAATCCATCCAGTGGGAGTACTGCCCAATGCCTGGGTCATGTCCACTGTCAAGATAGGAACAGTTTGGCTTCCGTTAGGTTGCTGTGCAGCTCACCAAACTGCAGTTGCCAAGGGCTGCTTGCTGTTGAAAGGGTGTCAGGTGTAACTGAAGTAAGTCGACAGCAGCCTCTAGTCAGTGGTACATTGCAGAACAGGGTAAAGCTCTCCATGCCTACACTCTTTTAATCCTTTGGGGTATTTGTCAGCACAGTGGATTTGATTGGCAGGCAATGGCACAGGCAGAGAGAATCTACTTATAGCTCAAATTTGATTCCTCTTAACAAAAGGGCTTCAGATATATCCCTTCTGATAGTTTGAGTGTTGTAAAAGTAATTTATGCTTCCTTTCTGATTTGTACCCATGTGATTCCCCAAGCTGCAGCATTACAGTCCTGGTTTCATACAAAGGAAAATGAAGGGAGACGGGCATAGTAGCTCTGGCTTGAAACTGTCTGTGGTCAGGGACACAGTGAAGGAGGAAGCACTCCGATGCAAAACCAAGGCTCCTTTCATACTTTTACTTTTAAAATCATGGCAATATGATGGAACAGTTTAGAAGTATAAAACCTAGCATACAGATTGTTATAAAGTGTGACCCGAAATATAACTCAAAGAACATGTTCTCTTGTGGCCAAGCTCCAAAATTTGAAGTGAAACACCAAGCTTGCACTTTGGATTTCTCAGCTTAACCACAATGCCACACAAACTTCCATTTATACCAGGGGTTGCACTTGATGCTACATGTTGGGTTACTTTTGCATGTACCACAATACAACACTTCGGGTTAAACTTGTGGTGCACTTCTGATTTGGAGCTTGGCTGCAAAAAAAAGACCATGACTGACTGAAAGCAAAAAAAGTGAGGGCAGTTACAGGGTTTATAAAATTCTACAGTAAGCAGGACATGTACATTCAGATACAACCCCCCCTCCCACAAGGCACACACACAGACAAATCCACTGTGGATGTTAGGTGCGACTTCTCCAGGACAACACTGTGACTGAGGTAATGTAAAAACATGCTTTAGAGGTGATGAAATCAGTAATGCTTACACACAAGGCAGTTGTATGTAAGACACCAAACCTCTTTGACACACTAGCAGCAAAACAGTGGCATGAGACTCCTGGGATTCATTCATTCAACTCAGTCTCCACAAGTTTAAAAAAAAAATAGCTGCGCATCTCTCTCTTACTGCAACTGACAGAGCTTCACAACAAGGATAGAAGAAAACACACAGACACAAGGAAAACAATGACAGATTCTAGCATTTATTCAAATATGAGCATCTACAGACCCACCAAGATCTGACAGGTTTTGTCGGCTGACATTTCTGACACACCCAACCCTGAGATGCCATTTCCAGTCACTGCTCCATGTGCACGCGTTGCCTCATAATGAAATGTTACTGCAGTAAATGGATGTATACAGCCATACCCTTTCAATGCACCTCTTGACTCTCGCTGCTTATACAAAGAAAGGTAAGTACATCATCAAACCTTTACATTACAATCGAACATACTGTTGGTCAAACGACTGTTCCAGTAGCTCTTAAGTATCGAGTCCCCAGAATAATGACCTTCTCTCCTTAGCCTTTCACCCCTGCTGCCTGCTAATCCTCTGTCCCCTGTCTTGATCTTCCTCCTCCCCTCGCCTCGGGTACCCTGTGCCTTCCCAAGCCATGTCTGTCCCTTTTCTTTGCCCCATCCTTCCTGTACCACTTGTGCCCAGACTACCTGATTCCATTCTCGTACTCTTCCTCTCCTGCTCTATCTCCACCCTTTCTGTGCCTGCCTTTCCACCCCCTTGCCACTGACTCCCTGTGTCCCCACTGATCTGTTCTCTTCTTCCTGTTTCCTCCTCCTGTACTATCTTTTCCAGGGCTGCCTGCTGCACCCTCCTGTCTGATCTCTACCTGCCCTCCCTCACTTCTCTTGTACCTGCTGCTTTGCCACCTTTCTTCTGCCCTGTATTGCATCTGCTACTGCCTGGGCTACCTCTTTTGACTTCCACCTCACTGTTGTATCCCTTACCCATCATAGTGCCCTTGACCCTTCCGTTCTCTGCAGTTTCCCTCCCCAACCCTTCCTGCTCCCCACAGGCTAACCAAAACAGAGAATCTGTTCCTATTACCATTCTCCCTTCTCTGAGCTCTTCCAGCCACCCCTCACTGTGACTTATACCCCTGCCCTGCTGCTGTTTTTATCTCCCCCTGATGCCTGACCACCCTCCAGTCACTGGTGTCTGCCCCCATCTGCTCCTGATTAACTGTCCCTCTTATTCCCCTACCTTGTCTATCCTTTCTTTTGCCTGCTGCAACCTCTGGTGACAGCCTCCTCAGGTCCCCTTTTCCTTGGTGTCCCCCCGACCCCTGCCCCTCCTCAACCCAGCTCACTTCTCAGCCATCCAAGCTCCTTCTTAAGTTGTATCAACTGCCTACATACCGTACACCTCCCTGCCCTCCATGCAATCCCCAAGAATATGGCTGCTCTGCATCCATTACAACTTACTTCCCGACCCTCATGGCTGCCCATAAAACACCCTCCCTCCCCATGCCTGCTTACTGGCCCAATCCCTGGGAACCCCCCTATCCTCCTTGGGCTTCCTGCCATATGGTATATTTCTGAGCTATACCCAGTCAGCACTCACCTTCAGAGACTCCTATCCCCTGTGTCCTACTCTCCCTTCCCCAGTGTGGCCTGCTGTCTGCTGTCCTCCCTGCTGATGCCCTGCAGACGCTACTCGAGATGCTACACTCCTGCTTCATGGTTCTCAAGCTTTAGGGTCACTCACGCTTCAGGATCACTTGGTCCCCCTTATAATATAAGTGGATCCCAGCCCTGCTATTGGCTGATCAGAGCCACATGACCACTTCTCCCTCCTATGTAGTCCCAACCTCTCCTCCCTCAGTCAGATGCCCCTCCTTCCAGCCCAAGACAAAATTATTTGTTTTCGTACACAGTTGAAATCACATAGCAACATTGCCCTCTCAGTAAATGCTACCACATTACTAAAAGAAAACAAACAACAGCACAGAGAAAGTACTTCCTTTCAGCTCCTGCTGCCTGCCTTACAGGTCTCCAGCTCCAACTGAGAGCAAACAATTCAAATGGTTCTTATCAGCACTCAGTCCCAGCCCTGCTATTGGCTGGTCCGAGCCACGTTACCACCCCTCCCCCTCCTGTGTAGTTCCCAACCTCTCCTTCCCTCGGTCAGATGCCCCCCACCCCAAGACAAAATCATTTGTTTTGTTGTTACACAGTTGAAATCTCACAGCACACATTGCCCCAGTAAATGCTACCACAATACTAAAAGAAAACAAACAGCACCATAGAGAAAGTACTTCCCTTTCAACTCCTGTTGCCAGCCTCCACAAGGTCTGTAGCTCCAACTGAGAGCCTCTAGGCAAAGGGAACCCAAGTACAGTATACTGGCTTAACAGGGTCCAGCTCAGTGCCTCACAGAAAGAATGAGACCAAGGAGTCATTTGTGACACTTTATAAGCATTCCAGCCAGTGCAACACAGCTTACAGCAAGGCCAACAAATGTTAGGGAGCATAGGGAGAGGGTTTGACAGCAGGAGCAGGGAGGTGATACTCCATACTATAGGTCCCTTGTAAGGCCCCATCTGGAGTACTGTATCTGGTTTTGGAGTCCATATCTTAAGAAGAATAAGAATAGGCTGGAAGCTGTCCAGAGAAGGGCGATCAAGATGATCCAGGGCCTGCAGGGACTCTCATATGAGGGGCGACTTGAAGCATTGAATATGTTCTCACTGGAGACTAGGAGGGTGAGAGGGGGCATGTTTGAAATGTACAAGTTCCAGAGAGGAATAAATAAGGTGCACTACTCAGAACTGTTCAACAGAGTTGCCAACATCAACACTAGTGGGCACGGATGGAAATTGAGGGATGTGAGCTTAGCAGGGAGCTCAGGAAACACTATTTTTCAGAAAGTGTCATGGAACCATGGATTAGGTTGTCCATGGAAGTGGTAGAAGCAAGGACAGTGACATCATTCAAACTGTGATGGGATAGAGCAAGAGCACAAGTCAATCCATGAGAGCAGTAGGAGGCAAAATCAGAAGAGAGATACTGTAGGTCCTGGGATCTGAGTAGGTCCTGAGAACTCATGGGCAGACTTGATGGACCCTTGGCCTCCTTCTGCTTAATTTTTCTATGTTTCTATATTCTCCAAGAAATATAGAAACTTGCATTGGGTACATAACTAGAAGACGTCTGCAGAAATCAATACAGACATTTACAAATGTAAGTTAACCTTGCAAATAAAAGACTGAAAAATGTGTGAGTGTGAAATTCTTCATACTGTATGTTGCATAGAGTCAGAGAGCAGCCCCTGGCTTTTAAAGTTTTGCTATACTGCATTTCAGTGGAAGAGACAACATGGTGACTGGCATGCAACAGAGCATGAATGACATGAGAGACAGGCTGAAGCAACATTCCCTTTCCCCCAGTAGTACTATTCTTCTTCAGCATCACTGCCAACATGCTGACCATCACTACTGTATGAGCAGTGTTTTGAAAGTGCCCCTGAGTATCCTGCAAATACACTATAGTTGAGTTTAATAAAAGTTAAAATTTCAACATTTTCTGGAAGGAGTTTTCTTCTCATATTACTAGCAGCATACAGTAGCCATCAGTGATAAATATCTTTATGAATAGGCACTCATTGATGAGTAACTGCAATAGTAAAGGGCCACTTTTTGTAATGCTGGCCAGACCACACCCTTTCATGCCAATACTGAAGTGAGTCATCTCGAACACGTATCTTTCTGGGATCCTTCAAGAAGCCATCCACCGTATTGCTTGCTGAGTAGCTTATGATGGGAGAAGTAACAGCACTGTCTTTCTCTATGTCATCTAGTCCTGCCTGAATGTTGTCCGTGGAGTCACCATACAAAATTGGCCCTGGGTTCCAATTCAAAATCTGTTGTCATTTTTGCTGCAACTTTATTAAAGAGCAGTTCTTCATAATGGTTGAGGCCTATGCTACCAGATTGGTGAAGACCTGGCAAACAGCTTTTGAAATGTGGATCTAACATTGTTGCTATCACATAATGTTCAGATTCCAAAATCATAGCAATCCTTGCGATCTGTTTCCAAACACAAAGACAGTTTTTCTGCAAAAGTTACACCTGTGCTTGCACCTTGCTCTTCTCAGAATCTCAGAATCAGAATCCAGTCTCAGAATCTTTCCAGTATCTGCATGAGAAAGCACATCAATGGAACAACTTGACTTATGGTTGTGCTGTCAGCACTCACTTCACATGTTAGCAGTGTCAGTGGCTCAGTAGGTAGCACACTCGCCTCTGAGGCTGGGAGATCAGAGGGCTGTGGGTTCAGTTCCCACATCTAGCACTTGGGTTAATATCCCAGTACTGACACTGTAGTGCAGCATGAGAGGGGTGCTGCACTTCTGAGGTGCCGTCTTTGGGATGAGACGTTAAACCGAGGTCCCATCTGCCTGGATTGGTGGTAGTTCAGGTGGATGTTAAAGATCCCATGGCACTTATCGAAAAGAGTAGGGAATTTCCCACGTAATGGCCAAATTTCCTCATTTACTAAAAAATACCACCAACAGCTTAATCTGGTTCAAGGTTAGTTGGCATTCATCTGTATCCCCCCTCCCCCAGGTTGTGCCTGAAAATAGGCAGGATTTGTCTAGTGCACTTACCTGGTCAACAAAAACTAAATAAAAAATAAATGTTGCTTCCTCAAATGGCTGTAGCAACTGACATAAATATGATACAAGATTCCACAGCCCAGAGGTGAGTGTAACATCCCCTTTCCCTACTGCATGGTTCATGGTGTACTGGTACATTACTTTGCATTGTTCTTGGAGCCTCTGTAACATGTAAAAGGTGGAGTTCCATCTAGTGGCACCTTCTTGTTTTATCTGATAAATTGGTAAGTTATTTTATTTTTGCAGTTCCCACAAAATTGTACAAGCCTTTGCAGAGTACCTAAAGTGACCACATATCTCACCTGCAGCACCCAGCATATTCTGTACACTTCTGTCTTCACTGAGGAAGTCCTGTACCACTAAATTGACTGTATGTGCAAAACATGGTAAATGCAGAAACCCATCATCCCTTAGTGCTTTCATAATGTTAGCTAAGTTGTCTGCGACCACAAATCCCGGGGAAAGGCCATTAGGGGAAAACCATTCTGAGAACTGTTTCTTTACCCCGTAAGATGTTCTCACTAGTGTGATTTTCTTTGTTGAAGCTTGCAGTACAGAGAACAACTGTTTTCAAGAATTTTATTGATCCCTGGTAGTGCCAGAGGATGTTGCAGAGGAAACTGATACCCAGTGGGCAGTGACAGTAATGAAGTCTGCTGTTTGACCACTCATCCACATATCTGTTGTTATATGTACTTCTTCAATAGTCGATGACTGCAAAGCAGTTCCATGTCATGATAGCGATCGCAATACAGCGATCGTTATCATAGACGAATGTATAGCTGGAAAGTATTTCGGCGATATACAAACCCAAGTGACCCGACTTCTGGTCCTATTAAGTGTTTTTGTGGGTGGACTGCACCATAGCCAGCTACCCTCACCACCACACCACTGAGCTGGCTTGGCTGCAGCAGGATCCCCTAACCATACAAACTTTCCCTCCTATCCCTTCCCATACACCTCCCTATCCCTCCCGTTCTGGTCGCTTTCCTCACTACAACATCGCTACTCTTGCAGGGTAGCTGATGATGATCGCACTATGAATGAGTCACTGTTTTAACAATCACTCACTCATTATCACTATCATCATGGTAATCCCTGCAGGGCACTGTCTTCCTTCTGGCACAGTTCCCTATAAAGAGTTGACACAGCCTTGCTGGAGAAATATGTCCGTGACAGCAGCTGATACCAAAGGGCAGCAAATGTTATTACCTTGTGAAACCCAACAGAGTCAGCAATAGAAAATAGGTGCATGTCCAGTGCAATCATTGCATATTTTGTTTTGTTTAACTGCTGAGCAGCTGGATGGCTTTGATCATATTTAATTCCCTATTCAAAGCCTGCTGCATCGTTAACTGTTTCTGAGGTGTGACTGGCACACTAAAAAAGGCTAGAGGAGACAGAGAAGATTTCATTTTGTTTTCAATTGGGGAGCTTTCTGATTCTGATAATGAGCTAGCAGATAAAGGGGACGATGCAGTTAAAGTCCTGCTTGGTGTGTGAGGGGTTTTACGCTGCATATGGAAACATTTAGCTATGCCACCAGTGTGAGTACTAGCATTGACCTGTACAACATCCTGTGCCATGTCACCTTGTAGCTTATTTCTGGCCCACTGAAGTGGATGTGTTTGCTGTGTGTCTTATTAAGGTTGACATGCCAAGGTTCCTTGCCTGTCTCCCTTTGCTGGAAGAGGTCTTACATAAACAGCATATTGCTGACACACTGTTCTTTGGGTCAAGGTGAAAAAAAACTCTAAATGGAAGAGAATGCCTTTTTTATTTTTGTCCCTGAATTGCAACTTCTGAACCATAGAAACATAGAAACATAGACTTTGATGCCAAATAAGGACCGCTTGACCCACCTAGTCTGCCCATTTCCCTACCTACAGGATAAGCTGCAGATCCTAGTTAACCAACAATCTATTTCTTCATACCCCCACAAGAATTGCCCTATGTCTGTCTCATATATTCTTGAATTCTCCCACAGTTTTAGACCCCACAACCTCCTCAGGAAGGCTGTTCCATGCGTCCACCACCCTCTCTGTGAAAAAATACTTCCTCACATTGCCCCTGAACTGCCCCCCTCTATCTTTAAATTGTGTCCCCTTGTTCTTGCACATCTCTTTTTCTGAAAGATGCTACCCTCTTGGACTTTGTTGATTCCACTGAGGTACTTTAAAGTTTCTGTCACGTCCTCCCTCTCCCTCCTTTCCTCAAGGGTATACATATTAAGCTCCTTTAGTCTCTCCTTGTATGGCTTCTCTTGCAGACCCTGCACCATTTTAGTTGCCCTCCTCTGGACTGCCTCTATCCTGTCTATGTCCTTGCAGAGATGGGGTCTCCAGAACTGGATGCAGTACTCGAGATGGGGTCTCACCAACTGTCTGTACAGAGGGATAACAACTTCCTGTTTTCTGCTGGTGATACCTCTCCCTATACATCCCAGTATACCCCAGCCCTCCCTACTGCCTTCTCACATTGCTTGCCAACCTTAAGGTCATCTGATATGATTACCCCCAGGTCCCTTTCCATTTTTGTTGTTGTTACTACCTCCCCCCATTGTGAAATCTTCCCCTGGGTTTTGTTTCCCAGGTGCATTATTTTGCACTTCTTTGCATTGAATCCAAGCTGCCATACTTCTGACCATTCCTCCAACCTTGCCAAGTCCCTCATCCTTTCCACGCCTCCTTGTGTATCAACCCTGTTGCAGATCTTTGTGTCATTTGCAAAGAGGCATACTTTTCCTTCCAGTCCTCTGCAATGTCACTTATAAAGACATTAAAAAGGACTGGACCCAATACTGAACTCCTGTGGTACCCACTAGTAACCCCTCTTTCTTCAGAGTGGACTCCATTTACAATTACCTTCTGTGTCCTGTTGTCCAGCCAATGTTTTACCAGGTTAATTTGACTATTAATCTTTGTGTGGGATTGTGTCAAATGCCTTGCTAAAGTCTAGGTAGACCATGTCCACAGCCCCTCCCTGGTCTACTACTTTGGTCACCCAGTCAAAGAAATCAATTAGATTCATCTGACATGACCTTCCTGCTGAACCCATGCTGCCTTGGGTCCTGTGCCCCACTGGCCTCTAGGTACTCAACAATTCTTTCCCTCAGAAGTGATTCCATCACTTTCCCTACCACAGAGTTCAAACTGACAGGTCTGTGGTTTTCTGCCTCTGTCTTGGTCCGACTTTTGTGAAGGGGAATCACATCCACCTTCCTCCAGTCCTCAGGTACCACACCGTCCTCCATCAGGCCCCATTGCTTTGTCCACCTTCAGTTTTAGGAGTTCTTTCAGAACCCTTTCTTCTGTGAAAGGACTGGGATCAACCCCCTATCAAGAGTGCTTCTGTTAATTGGATTAGGCCTCCCCCTCCTCCTCTTTTGTGAATACTGAGCAGAAATATTCATTCAGTATCCCTGCTTTTCACTGTCCTTTCCTTTCCCACCCATCCATTCTCTCCAACCTCACTATCCCTCCCTTTGACTCTCTCTCTCCCTGATTTACCTATAAAAGGTTTTATCCCCCTTCTTAACCGAGTTAGCTATCTTTTTCTCAGTTTGGGCCTTTGCTTTCTGACTTCCCTCCCTGCTTCCTTCTGCCCTAACTGGTACAGCTCTCTGTCCTGCTCCTTCTGTGTTTCTTTATACTTCCAGAATGCTGTCTTTTTCTCCTGACTTTCACACCACCCTCTTTTGGGAACCATAGGTGGCTTTTTCTTTCATTTTGATTTGTTTATTTGCTTCACACAAAGGCTTGTTGCCTCCATAGATGGCAGTTTGATGTTTCCCGTTGTTGCTCCACCCTCCTTCTAACCTGTTTGCTAGTGCTTTTCTTAGGCACTTTCCCATCTTAAAAGTCAGCCCTCCTGAATCCAGTACCCTCAGTTTTGTATCTCTTGACTCTGTAGCTGAGTTTATCACGAACCACACTGTTTGATGGTCTCTTGTTCCCCAGATGGCAGCCCCTTCTAGATCTGAGATCCTCACGTCCCCTTTGAAGTGGGTCTAAGATTGCTTCCTCTTGAGTGGGTTCCAAAACTAGCTGTCTGAGGCATGCCACCTGTAGGGCACCGAGAATGGCAAATGTGCTCCAGTTAACATCTGGCATATTCAGGTCTCCCATCAAAAGTATGTCCCCTTTCTCTGCCATCCTAAGGATGCCTTCTACCATATCCAGCATATCATCATCCAGCATGTCTATGTTAATTTCTATATTTTGATTATTTTCCTCAATGTCCTCTCTAGATGTTTGGGTGTAAGGCTTACCCTCATCAGAGGAGAAAGGTAAGCCAGGTATGCCTTCCTTTTCACTGGCTCCTCATGACCTTTCTGCAGGGTTCTTGGTCTGGCATCTCATAAGTTTCTCTGGCTCCAAGCCCTCATTATCAGAGTCCCCATCATACACTGCCTCTGTTTCAGGAACGTACTCACTGCCACTGCTGTCTACATGGTCTGACTCTGAAGGTTCACCGAGGAATGAGAAATGGTAGAATCCAGTTTTCCCATTTACCCCCTACTGTACGTGATTCAAGTACAAATTATGAAAGTCAAGTGCATTTTTGTGTGAAGGGGGTACACTGTACCCCTATAATTCTGTTTGCAGTGTATGTACACCACAAAAATGATGTACAAATGGTAAAATTAACCCTTATAATTTAATTTGTACCCCTGAAAATATTTGGAGAGGGTACAGTGCACCCCATATCTGAAGCCTTAATGGGAACACTGGTAAAATCTAAAGAAATTGGCACAATATATGCATGTGTGCTTATTCTTTTCTTTCTCCTACATATGTAATACCTGCAACTGCTTTTTTTTTCCAATAACTTGTACCTCTTGGAAATCTACTCTTCTTAGCTGCTGGTTCATCACCCACACTTTTCTTGCTGCCTTTACTTGGCCTGCATTTGTTAACTGGGTATCACTTGCAGCAACAGACAAACATGATGGGATCATGTAGAAGATGGACTTGGAGCATGAGGAAGCTTCAATCAGTAAAGAGGATGCACCTACTGCAGTAAGAGAAGCACTTTTTGAGACTGTTTTTTTTCTTCATTGCTTGGCCTGATTTTTAAAACATAGTCTTTGATGCAAGGTGCCTGCATCACACACAGCAGTGGTGCAAGGCACTTTGTATCAAAACATGCAGACTTTTGCTATTCTCAAGACCCCCTACACTGCATCAAGACTCAGTGCACCAAACTGGCACTGCACCAGGTCTGCACCATGCAGCTGGTGCAGCAGCATGCTAGGGCATGTAGCAGATGCTAGCTTATCCCCTAACTTGGGATGCTCCTAAACCCTCCCAGGAGCACACTTCTTAGTGCTCTTAGATCAGCCAGGGTTGGTCTCATGGTACTTGAAGTGTGCCTCTAGGGAGGAGTTTTAGAGAATTCTCACCAACTCAGGCCCTCCCTGATCAGGAGGGAACATGTGCCATGGTCCCTACTCACCAATCCCGATCTGTTCTTGAATAAAATAAAACAGTTCTCTGGAGGCTAGCATCTCCCTCCCCCTGATCCTCGATGTTGCCTTTATGCATAAATAAAGAACTCCCTGGTGTCCAGTGGTCCCCCCTCCCAAAGTAGCATATATAGCATTCCCTGGTAGCTAGTGGTCCCCCTTCATCATCCCTGCATGCCCCATCCAACAATACCCAACAGTCCCTGGTGTCTAGTTCTGTGAATCAATCTCCATTAGGATTACAAAGCAGAGTAGCAAGTAGTTAATCGCTCCTGCAGATCCCAAATGTCTTAAGTTTATGGGTATTGCATGTGTGCCAGTTCTCAAGTTTGGAGGGGATAGAACTAACTACTGCTGCAAAAGAGACATAGCACAGTCCATGTTGCTGTGCGTCCAATACTTGGTGGACTGATAAAACTTAAGGACTTCTGTCCCAAATTGGCTGGTCTCCTATGCAGGCAACTCCACAGCCTTCGACACAGCTCTCTCCTTCTTTCCAAACTTTTAATAATGCTGCTGATATCTTTGCCCCAGTGTTGACCCACCATCTAAGGAAGAATGCCCCTGGGTTACCCAGCTGTCCCTGGCTCAGGCATAGACAACTTGTGGCTTTGTGCCATTGAGTTTGGCTGCCCAATGACAGGGGTTATGTGCTGCCAGATAAGTGCACTCGGGCCACTGGAAAGGCCAAGTCTGGCACTATGGGTCCTCACTCACTGCCTCAGGGGAATGCCTGACCTCTGGGATGGCATTAAATAGTTAGTGGGGTGCACTCCCCCACCCGGATCAATTATTGGTGTGGTCTCCTCAGACCCAGCCCTCATAGCCACCCAGCACCTCATTCACTGACCTTGGCCTATCCTCCTATAAATTTTTTTGTCCTCCCAGCACCTGCATAAATCTTCTCACCTTTTTTTCCTCCGCTGTGTCTGCCAAGAACTTGGGCGCACCTTGTCACTGCCTCAAGAGTGGTAGACGAGTGACACCTGGATCCGTGTATCTATTGTTGGTGTTAGCACGGTCCATAGTCCGATCATGCCCATCAACCACCTTTTGCCTGGGGAGGGTTCAACTGCTGGAGGTTGCCACTGTCACCCCTATCTTGAAGGTGGTGATAGGACTGTGGCTGGATTGCTCGACCGTCTCCATCTTCTCTCCTCTCTCCAAGGCCTGGAAAGTGGTAGGTGTCCTCTCCTTGACTACTCTCCACCTACAATGTCCTTTGTCCTGGGCAGCATGGCTTGGTGGGCAGCAGTACCAACACAGCCCTCCTAGGTTCTCCAGCTTTCTCCCTCCTCCTTAGACATTGGTTCTCGCGGTGCTGTCTTCATTGACTCGAAGCTTTCAACTGTCTCCACCCTCCTTCTTGATGTCTTAGTCTTCTGGTTTTGCTGTGGGTCATCTCCTGGTGCCCCATTTATCTGTCTGTCCAGCATGTAAAAATTATTAGGACCTTCTCTGGTCCTAGACTTTTCTGGGGTTCCCAGGACTCATTCTGGGCCCTTCATTATTCTCCTTTACCTTAATACTTCTTGCTTTTGTGGGAACATTCCGTTGTACTGATGTGCAGTCATCTTTGCTCAATTCAGAACCTATGCCTCAGGACTCGCTGCAGAAGTCCTTCACTGAAGCGAGGGCTGGTTCATGAACATATATGGTATATACCTAAAACAAAACCATGTTCTTCCTCATCCCCAAAACCAGTCCCAACTTCAAATCTGTTCACTCTGGGTCCTCATTCCTCGAACAAGTTTGCTCCTATAATACCTTAGATTCATGACCCTCCTTCCATGGACACATCGCTGCCCTAGCCACTGCCACTAATATCCGATGGGCATCTTACATGGTAGCACTGCCTCCCCAGAGTTCTTCAACTCCCAGTCACTCTCTCTATCCTGTCCCTAGTGATGACGTCGTGTGTGGTGGTGTCAGACCGCACCCTAACCTTGCTTTTCTCTGAATAAGGCCTCAGGTTGATTACTGCACTAGATGACACACACCTGTTACTGTATGCTAAAGCGCTGGTGCTTGTCTCGACGAGTGCCTCAAATATCTTACCACCAAAGCCCTCCTGCTTTTCCTGGATTGACTTCACCATGCGCCTGTCCCACTAGTTCATACTGGACCCTGGAAACCTCTCTTTATCCCTAGAGCTAGGACCTCTCACGCCAAGAGCCTTCAGCTTTAGGCCCTCCTGGTTCAACACATCCCCTCCATTCAGGCTCAACTATATCGCTTCAAACTTCACGTGACCACCTATTAACACCGATGCTGTAACTGCTAGTCAAAGCCTACTAATACTTATGATAAAGCTTATTACTAAGCTGCTATGACAACATAACTCTGGTATTTTTGTATCCATCCTACCTGTACCAGCTTGTTTGTATCTATGTCTTAATTTACTATTATACTTATGTTTTGTACTGCTATACTGTATCGGTTTGTCTTACTGTGACAAGTACTTTTGTAAATGAGTCATACTAAAGTTTCAAACTGTTTAAATAAAATAAATAAAAATAAAAGTGGAAATACTCTGCATCCTTAGAGTCATTGGGCTCAATGATGATTGGACCTGAATCATCTTTAAAGAAAATAAGTTAGCAGGAGTAGTTATTTGTTACTCTGCTTTGTAATCGTAGTAGGTTTGTTTTGGTCTTGATTCTATTTTACAAGTTTAAAATGGTTTTAATATTTGTTTCAAGCTCTTTTGAAAATTAGCAATAGCTTACTAGAAAGCAACAAGTCACATCTATTTGGACCTACTTATAAATATTGAAAATCTATCTATTGTAATTCAGAAGACAAAAACTATACTTCCAAAGAGTGCTTCTTCTGCTGTGTAGGAATTGAGTTCTGAAGAACTGCAAGCTGAAGGCGGATAAGACCATGGGGCAGCCAGTATCCACCAGGGATATTAGAGTTGAGAGAACTAGCAGCGCCCAGGCTCCTTCCAGAGACCCTCAACACAGGTGTGGTTCCAGAGACTGGAGGAGGCATGTAGTCCCAATGCAGAAAAGTGGCAGTAGGGATAGTCGAACTACAGTCCAGTCAGCCCACCTCAGTGGTGGGAAAGATCATGGAACACCGCTGAAAGTATAGTAGTATCTGGAACTAGGTGCCTAGAATCTGAGGTAACAAGGATTCCTGTAGAAGGTCGTGTCAAATGATCTAAGGATTTTTGGGATTGATGATTAGGAAGTAAATCAGGAGGTGGGTAGAAGTCACCTATCAAGATTTTAGCAGCCTTCAGCACTGTCCCACATAGGAAGGCTGATTATAAGATGGGTAGTCTGGGCAGACAAGGGTGAACTAGGTTAGGAACTAGTTAATGATAGGAGACAGATGGTGGTGGTAAATGGGTGCATCTGGGGAGAGGGTGATCTGTGGGTACCACAGGGACTGTATTAGGACAGTCCTGTTCAGTGTCTTTAGTGACATTGCGGAGGTTTGAAGGAAAGTTCTGCCTGTTGCAGATGGCTTTAAGACCTGCAATGGGGTGGATACTCGAGAAGTTGCAGAAAGAAGAAGGACCTGGAGAAGCTTAAAGATTGTAGGTGCACTGCCATACTCCGCCCCATTCACTCTCAAACAGGTCTGCTCTTGGCATGAGTAGTCCGAGGGATTCTGCAGCCTCTTGTACTGTTTTGGGATCTCTGTCTTCTAGCCAGGTTTTTTAGTTCTACTAGGCATGCCCAATAAAACTATTCAGATAAGATCACATTTTCAATTTTATCAACAGAATTTGCCTCAATTCCCTTTAAAACCTTTTAAAAGCTGATGTTGTTTCATAGCTGGCTCCTCGATAGCTATTAGGGCTTCTTCTGAGCTTATGGAATTTAGCTCTGTATGATTCAACAGTTAATTCAAACTTTTTTAACAGTGCAGCTTTAAGTTTGTTGTAATCATCACTGTCCTCATGGTCCATTTGACCCAATGCATCCGAGCTTTCCGGTAAGTAGCGGGGATAACTGGAAACTCCAGGACTCTCTAGAATTTTAGCCCTGAATACAAACTTTCAAAAAGAATTTAAAAAGGCATCCATATCCTCCACCCTTTAGAATTTGGCTATTAATTTGGAATTCAATTTGTAACTCAGTCCTGTAGTCCCAGTTAGAGCCCAAGCCCTTACCTGTGCTCTCTGATGCTGCTGGTCGGGTCCTATCTTCTCCAGTTCATGTCGCCTCTGGTGCTCCTGTTCCCTCACGGTCTAAATCTTGGTATTTCTCACCCTCTTCTCCTCACCAGCTCCCACTGGTGCTCATGCTCCTCACAGTCTGCATCTCCCTGTTCTCTCTCTGCCTCTCGAGTTCGTTCCCTCTTCTCCTCTGCCTCCCTTTGTTCCACGGTCCTCTCTCTCTCTGAGACTCCAGCTCCATCCTGTGCAACTCAATTTGCAGCCTGGAGTACTTCTGGATCCAGGACACTGGTGACCATCCCTGCTGCTGTGGCCCTTCCTGACAGTGGCCCTGCTGTCATCCTCCTGGATCTGGACACTGCACTGGCCACTAGCCATGCCACGCTTGAGGTCTGGTCCTTTTCAGTCCAATGTCTGTGAGGCGAGCTGCTTTGGGTATCTGCTACCATCAAGGCATCTATGGGGGTTCTGCTTGCTATTTTTTCACCACAACGCAGGACTCTTCTGTCCCCACACAACTGCTTTAAGGAGACTACAGTGCACCTGCTGTGAGTGGAAGCCATCTTCTTCCCCTCACTACTGCTACTCTGGCTTGAACGTTAGAAAAAAATAAAAGCGATAGGAATTTGACTGTACACAAGTGATATAGTTCTTTTTCCTTTTAAAAATAAACTCTGCTTTTCTTTCTTTTGCAGTGTGCTGACAGTCTCAAGCTGACACACTGCACAATAAAGTTTGTGATCAAAATTATGCCACCAACTGCCAACCAATCTGTCACAAAACCACTCAGCATGTGTCAGCATGTCAGCCCTCTACTCCCCAAAGTGCCAACCTCCGGCGCAGTCTTGTGAACAGTTTACAGAAACAGGGTAACCCTCCTGTCTGCTTTGTGGGTTCAAATAAACCTTTGGTCTCCAGTTCTGGAGGGGATTCAGACTGTGAACCTCCTGCTAGCATACCCAAAGCACAGGCTCAGATAATTCTGTCTTTGGGGCCATATATCTTTGCCTATGGACACCCTAACCAGGTGTGCAAGAAATGAACTCTTAAAAACTTTAATAAAAGACCTCAGATTTAAAATGCTTACCTTTTTCCAGTTTGGCATCACCATTTCAAGCTTATATGCGGTGTCTGTTAACCATATATACTCCACTTATAACAGAAAGAAATCAAAGACAGACCAAGTATGCTCTAAAAATAGAGTTTTACTAAAATAGATAAAATAAATACAGGTATGTAAAACATAAAATACAGAACTATTATATCACAGGACATACAAATCTATTAAAAGAACAAGGTTTTAACAGTACAATTCCTACTACAGTACTTAGATTTGTCTCTCTCTCTAAATACCTGCTTAAAGTGCTCACAGATGTTTCTTTGTCAGAGTATAGATAAAAAGTGTCTCAAGTAAAACAGAATATTGTTTAAAAACTGTGTGGCCAACCCTTTTGTGTGAGGTCACCTAGCTCCTCCTTTTTTATTAAAACTCATACACCCAGGATATTTTATCATTTTAGAAGGAAAGTTAATTAAGGTTACATCAGCAGAAACTCCTTTCCCCATGTGACTTCCTAATTAAGTCTTTCCTTTCATCCTGTTCTTCTTTCATGGCCAGAGCAGCATCCTTTCTCACACAGACTTCAAAACATTTATGATTTTGTACCAGTGTACTAAACCTGGTTTCCTCCTCTAAGTGTTACAAAAGTTTATAATTTTCTTCTTTGTAGCTACTAGCTATAATTAACTTAGTTAAAGTCTATAATTAGCTTCTGAGCTTTCTGACCTATAGCTTATATCTAAAACCTGTGTGTGTATATATGTGTGTGTGTGTGTGTGTGTGATTTCAGGTGCTGTTTCAGCATTTCTCATGGAGACAATCCATAACCCATTTTATATTACAAAAATGATACAGTGATCAGAACCAGCTGTCCAAGTGTCACAGTACTGTCTCTGACAACCCACTGCCCTGTATCCCATTTGTACAGCTAGGGCTGGAAATGGTCCCTCAGGCCATTAGGGTATTTGGGGATATAACTGACTTCAGATTTGTCACAGTGGTTTAAAATTAATATCACCCTCTATTGGGCAATCTTCAAGCTGACATGGACAGATGGTCTAAGCTCAATTATCCTTGATGGGTAAGGTGGTAGCACTTAAAATGATAAATTACTTCGCACAGACTGGCACACTTCACCCTCCACATTCCATCCCCTCATTACAGAAAATACTGTAGATGCTCTGATAGGGCATTTTTAATGGGATAGTCACCCCCCTCCCAGTTATAGCAGGGCTTAAGCTTAGTTGGCTCACTGGTGACATGGGGATTTAATTTGCCATGGACGTTTGCTTACCATGTGTGCCATTTTGGGTGCCCAGACATTACAATGGTTTCACCCCTCCCCCACTCATTTCCCCAGGGTAGACAATGGAATGGAATCTTCAGGGCACTTCCCTGCCTTTTTGATTATGCTGCCCAAAAGTGTGTATTCTGCTTTTCTTATGACTCAGAGCCTCTCTGTACTGATACATAGATGTTGATTGCAGATAAGGGCCTATGTCCCACCTAGTCTGTCCATTTGCTCACTTAACTGTGCTTCTTACAAGCTGTGCTAAAACTGATTGTCCTCCTCAACTACCAGGACTCCTTGTGCTTATCCCATAAATCCTGCACTTGTTTCTGCCCCACCGCCTCCTCCACAGGGTGTTCCATTTGTCCACCACCTTCTCAGTGAAGAAGTACTTCCTCATGTTCCTCTGAACTCCTCTCTCCCTCCAGTTTCATCCCATGTCCCCTGGTTCTGGAGCATCATTTTCTAAGAAAATTGTGTTTCCTGCATCTTGTTCCTCCCCATGATGTACTTATATCTGAATCATATCCCCCCTTTCCAGGGGTACATATTTGGTCTTTCAGCCTGTCCTTATAGGTTTTGTGATGTAATCCTTGCACCATCTTGGTTGCCCTCCTCTGAACTGTCTTCACTCTATCTTCTACGTAGGTAAGGTCTCCAGAACTGGACACTACTTCAAGGCATGGCCTCACTAATATCTAGTTTAGTGTAATTATTACCTCCTTCTCCTGCTGGTGATACCCCTGTCTATGCAACCCAGCATCCTGTTTGCTTTTCCTGCTGCCTTGTTCACTGACTCCCTACATTGAGGTCATCAGAGATGATAACCCCAGGTCCATTTCCTACTTGGAGCATTCTATATCCTCCACCCCCACCTCCAGCTGATATGCTGTTCCTGGGTTTTGTGTCCCATGTGCATTATTTTGCATTTCTTTGCATTAAATCTCAACTGCCACTCCCTTGACCAGTCCTTGAGCTTCTGCAGATCTCTCCTCATTCTATCCACCCTCCAGCCTGTCCACCCTGTTGCAGAGCTTTGTTTCTTCAGCAAATTCTCACCTAGGTCCTCTGTAATGTCATGATAAAGATGCTAGAGGACTGGACCCAACACTAATCCCTGTGGCACCCCACTTGTCACCCATCCTCTCAGTGGGTGAGAGCCATTTACCAACACCCTCTGTGTCCTGCTATCTAGCCAGTTCCCACCCACCTCACCACTGTCCTATCTACTCCATGTTCAACAAGCTTGTTTAACAGCCTTCTATATGGCACAGTGTCAAAGGCCTTGCTGAAGTCTAGGAAGGCCTCATCTACAGCTCCCCAATCCACCTCCATTTTCACCCCAAAGACTTCAATGAGGTTAGTCTGAATGACCTCCTTCCAGTAAAACCATGTTGTCTTGGGTCCTGTAGACCATTGCCAACCAGGTGTTCCACTATTCTTTCCTACAGTAGTGTTTTCATCATCTTCCCCACTACTGAGTTCAGGCTGACTGGTCTGTAGTTTCCTGATTCCTCTCTGTTCTTGCTTTTGTATAGGGGACTAAATCAGCTGTCTTCCAGTCCTGAGTACCACTCCTGTTTCCAGTGACTGACTGAACAGGGTTACAAAGGTTTGGTCAGCCACCTCTCTTAGCTCCTAAGGTTCACTAAGGTCCACTAAGGTGATATGAGGAACAAGGAGGCTACAAGGCCCATAACAGCTCCTATACTAACTAACTTTCTGAAGCTGATGCATGCAAATATGTAGTGAAGGTCCTAGGAAAGTTAAGGCATATGAGGGACACACTGGATATTAAATTCATACATCTGGCACTGGACAAAATAATTGTACCGACTAACAGAAATAATTAACCTCTCCTTCTATCACTCCTAATTCCCTAAGATGGAAATCCACCACAGTAACCCTGTGCATAAAAGTGGGGACAAACAGCACACAACAATTACAGGCCAATATCCATACTCCCATCAGTCTCCAAGACTCTGACGCAGATAGTGGCTGACCAGATGGTGGAGTATCTTAACTCAACACAAGCTTCTCTGCCCAGAACAACATGGATTCTGTAGTAGCCACAGTACCATCACGGCCCTTCTAGAATTCACCGGGTTCATCAATAATGCCCTGGACCAAGACCACCTAGTAGAGGCATTCTTCTTTGACCTATCAAAGGCATTTGATACAGTTCACACACCCTCCTCCTACAACAGCTCTCTGAAACTGAACTTGCAACAGAAACAGTGGACTGGTTTAGTAGCTACCTGAGCCTCTGCTCCCAACAAGTCTGGATTGAGGAAGTCCTATCTGAACCCGACCTGTCAAATCCAGAGTACTGCAAGCGTCTATTCTGGGTCTGCTGCTTTCCAGTGTCTTCCTAAACAACCTCCCAGCAGCTTGCCAATGCCAAATGCTCTTGATATGCAGATGATGCAGTAATCTTTGCTGGCAACCAGTTCCCAGAACTCCTTGAAAAGGACCTTCAAATTGGCTTTGCAACAACTGAAAAATGGTTTAAAGAACAAAACTGGTCTTGAATTATAAAAAGACCAAAACCATGCTCTGTGCATCAACCCACAACAAACATAAAAGCTACCCCTTGGCCATATGGAATGACAGTGGCAACACCCTGGAACTCACCCCACACTTCAAATACCTGGGAATAACTATCGACTCCACCTTGTCCTTCACACAGCACATCAACAACACTGCCAAAGCCATCAATGCCAGAATCGTCCTCTACTGATGCAGACATTGTCCTACCCATGAAGCACTGAACCTGGCAATTAACAACTCAGTCATGTACCTTATAGATTATGAACTGGCAATATACAGATCTGCAACTGACTCGGCACTCCAGCTGTATCACTGTTGCACTAAATAAATTCTGCCACCTGCTTACTAATGCACCTAAACTAACTCATACCTGCAAACTCTATACCCATACTGGCTGGCTCCAGCTGAATGACAGAATAAAATATCAAGTCTGCCTTCTCACCAAAAGGTCACACTAAACCGTCTTCCTTCTGGAGTGCAGAACCTGCTGTCCCTTCTCACTAAATACTAGGCAAACCAGGCGATCCTTCACACAAACATTCTATATACCCAGATGCCACACATCCATGGCACAATGTGCCTTTGCATACCAGGCACCACTCTGGACAAATGCACTACCACCAAATATCTCTGGTATTGCTACGCTTGGACCCTTCAAACTTAAACTGCACCAACATCTTATTCATATGAGTACCTGGTAGTGTAGGCAATTCCATGGATATATTATTCATTGGGTAAAAAGTATTTCCCATCCATGTAATTGAAACTTTTTCTTTTAGTTGAGGTAGGTGACCTCTAATATCATATAAGTTATTCTTGAATTTGAGACCTAGTTCTGTCATAATAAGCGGATCTCGATTGATGTCAAAAGAAACAATAGATCACCCCAATCTGATGAGTGACTAAATTCATGAGGTTTGATGAACATAGTCTGATATCATAAGAACTCATTTTGTAGTCCCTGGATGAGTTTTGTATATTTCCTTTGTACTTTTCTAACACATTGCACTCTGCTTTAAACAGACACCACAACTAGAGGCGTATTTCAGGTGTGGTCATACATAAACTCTAAATAGGGCATCAAGACCTTAGGGTCCCTTGATTTACTATTATGTTTGATTGACATATCACTCTGCTTGTTTT
The DNA here is from genome assembly GCA_016271365.2 of Neoceratodus forsteri. Classification (NCBI taxonomy): domain Eukaryota; kingdom Metazoa; phylum Chordata; order Ceratodontiformes; family Ceratodontidae; genus Neoceratodus; species Neoceratodus forsteri. The sequence continues at coordinate 1,137,777,533 of CM057452.1, forward strand.
ATTAATCAAATCATTAATATGATTTCAGTGTTTGAGGTCATGGGAGATGTTTACACTGAGATCTTTTTCATCAGTGGTTGATACCAGTAAAGAGCCACCAGCATGTATTTTGCACTGGGTTGTTTTTCCTCAAATGTGTGACTTTGCACTTCCTTGTATTTAACCGCATACCCCCAGTCATTAACCCAGACTGTTATTCTATCCAAGTCATGTTGAATAATAGTAACATCATTTGATGCTGCATTGCATCACTGATTTTGGTGTCATCAGCACATTTTATTGAACTTGAGAAACAGTTGTGCATTAAATCAGAAATAAAAGCCTGAAATAGACAAGGTCCCATGATGGAACCTTGAGGTACCTCACTAATAATGTGCCCAAGCTCAGATCTATGTCTGGAAACAAAGAACCACTTGATCTATTGGAGAGTCAATTACTAATCCAATTTATTATGTTTTATTAATATTGAGATATGTAATTTAGTAATGAGGCACAGTGTGGCATAACATGAATGCCTTACTAATATCAATAAATGTAAGTTGCATGGTGTTTTCCTATCCAAATGTGAAATGATAACTTCATAAAAGCACATCAGGTTAGTGAGACAACTTTTACCTTTCTTAAAACCATGCTGTTTAGGTTCTTGGATTTCCAATATTGGAACAATTTCATCTTTGATAAAGGCTTTCAAGTGTCTTACATATAGCAGACATAAGGCTAATAGGACTATAATTATCATAGCAGTTTTGGGGTCCTTTTTATGGATGGGCACTACATTAGCTAATTTCTATTCTTTAGGAATGAAATTATCAGATAGGCATCCTTCAAATAAAATTGGAATGAGTAAGCAAGACAATCTGCCAATAGGTATAAGAGAGGACTGGTTAAATTATCAGGCCCATGGCTAATTTTTCCTTCTGAGTGATTCATTTTGTAGATAACATCTTCAGAAAAATAAATCTGGTATCACAACTATTAGGTGGATGCAATATATTTATTTGCTGAGGGGTGACATTTTACAAAATGATTATTAAATACATCGCCATAGACTTAGGATCATATATTAACTTTTTTATCTTTTTTTCTCAATTTAGTCTTTTGTCCCCTGCTGCCAGCCGCCTATCATCCATTAGTCACGAAGCATCTCAGCTTCCACCTTTCTGTTCTGTGCTCTTCCCCTGAGACCCCCAACTTGCCCCTCAGAAGGTGGGGTTGTGCACTGGCCTGATGCCTTGAAACTAGTGACTGACTGGGGAAGCCGGTAGGAGATGCTAATTGAAGCCAGATGCTGGCTTCACAGAGCATCCAACAACAGGATTTTTCTTCCCTATTTTTGCATGAGGGTGGAAACATGCAGTGATGTCCTGTGTCCACCACACCCCTCCAAGAACTGTAACACGCTAATAACTGTGGTACCTCTGCCTCCGCCAGGGATCCATCAAGCAATGAATGGGGTCCCAAACCTCCTCCAGAGAAGGAGATCAGTCCTTGGATGCTCCATCCTTCTCCCCAGGTCGGCCTCCAGCGACCCTAGTCCATTCCTAAACCTGGGTCGCTAAGGCCACATGGAAATCCACCGAGCCAGGCCAAGGCCTGACCTGGTCATATATTAACTTGTCATCCAGTAAAAGGGGGGTCACTTGACAGGTAGGTTTTTAAGTGAGTTTATATAGGAGTAAAAGAACTTGCTATTAGACTTTTTGCTCCGGTAGCTAAACTGTATTCCCATCTAGTTTTTATTTCCTAAATAGTAGTCTTACCTTTTGGGGGTTTTAAGATAGGAAGTCCAATTTTCCTTAGCTTTTACCTTAAGATACCTACTATATTTTTTATCTTTTACTTTCACTTATCTTTCTATTGATTTATTCATCCATTTAGGGTGAAGTTTGAGATTGTGATATTTCTTTATGGATGGAATATAGGTGTCTCTAAGTTCAATTAATATATCCTGAAGGATAAGTCAACTATCCTGTATAGTGTGAGTATTAAACAGAGTCCCAATTAATGTTTTCAAGTACATAGCTTTATCGACTCTTATTCCTTCCAGTTCCTTTAGGACCCTTTCCCATGGACTTATATCCATTTCCTGCCCTTCCTACCCTTTCTACTCCCTTCTGGCCCATTACCTACCCTCTCCTTTATAACGACTGAGCAGAAGTATCTGTTCAGTATGTCTGCTTTGCAGTTGTCATCATTCTCCACTCTACTCCTGTCCTCCCCTTTCAGCCTCATTATCCATCCCTTTGCCTTCCTTTATCCACTGACATACCTGTAAAAGATTTTGTGCCCTCTAACCATTGATTTCACAATGTTTCCTCTGTTTGTGCTTTGGCTTCCCTTTTCTCCCAGCCTCCTTGTTTCTCCTGGTATCTCTCTCTGTCCCCATCTGCCTGTGTCTTTTTACAGTTTGAATGTGATTTTGTGGCTTTGACTTTCTCAGCTACCTTCTTGGAACACCAAATGATCTCCTCTTCCTTTTCCCTTGTTAACCTGTTTTACACATACAGTAGCTGTGTTGCACTTGTTATCCCTGATTTGAATACTGCCCACTGTTCCTCCTCCCCTAATTTCCTCCATATTCCAGCTATTGCCTCTTCCAAGCATTTCCAATGTTTCCAAAATCTGCCCTCCTAAGGTCAAAGATTCATGTTTTTGTGTGACTGGTTCTGCCCTTTTAGTTATGTCAAACCACACTGACTGGTGATCACTGCTCCCCAAGTGCTCCCTACTGTGATCCCTGTCCTGTCCTTGTTAGTGAGCACCAGGCCCAGTATTGCAATCTGCTGTGTGGGTTCCATGACCAGTTGTTTAAGGAAGACTTCCTGTAGGAGTCCAGAATAAACCTGCTCTTGGTTGATGCTGCTGCTGGTAGGCGCCAGTCTATGTCTGGAATATTGAAGTCACCAATCAGCACTACCTCCCCTTGTGCACCATCCTTTGGTTAGCAGCATCATCTGTCTATCCATCTCCTCCCCTGGGCTGATGGTCTGTAAATTACCCTTTGCTGATGGCTGACCTTGTTCTTCATTCCAGCTTAACCCACAGTATCCCCCCCTTGCTCCCCTGAATCTCTGTGGCATTTATGCTTGGAGACAACTGGACAGGCTCACTAAACTTCCTCGCTGTACCAGAATGGACTCCTTATGGGTAACAGACTTGTAAGTATTAATAAGATGTCAATTTGCTGGCAGGAGTGGAGGAATAAAGGCATAAAGGTGGTCAAGGATATATTCAAACCTGGAAGCATGCATCTGGCATCTTTTATGAGTCTTCAGTGTAGATATGACCTGCATAAATGTGACTTTTGGAAGTTCTTCCAGTTACATAGTGCTTTGCATTGAGTGCTATCCCAGCATAGGGACCAGGGCAATGGTGGTATGTCCTGATTACCTCCTGTTTAAGACAACAGAGTTGAAATGCAAGGGGGAGGATGATAAGGGACTTGGCAAGGCTGGAGGAATGGTCAGAAGTATGGCACCTGAGATTCAATGCAAAGAAGTGCAAAGTAATTCACCTGGGAAACAAAAACTTAGGAAAAAGTACACAATGGGGAGGGTAGTAAAAAAAAAAAAAATGGAAAGGAGACCTGGGAGTAATCATATCAGATGATCCAAAGGTCTGTAGCAAGCAATGTGAGAAGGCAGTAAGGGAGGCTAGGGGATACTGGGATGCATAGGAGAGGCAACACCAGTAGAAAACAGGAAGATTATCCTCTGTACAGACAATTGGTGAGACCCCATCTGAGTGCTACCTGCAGTTCTGGAGATTCAATCTGCAAAGACATAGAAAGAATGGAGGCAGTCAGAGGAGGGCAACTAAAAAGGTGCAGGGTCTGCAACAGAAGTCATACAAAGAGAGGCTAAAGGAGTTTAATATGTATACCCTTGAGGAAAGGAGGAAGGGGGACACAGATAGAAACTTTTAAGTACCTCAATGGATCAACAAAGTCCAAGAGGGTAGCATCTTTCAGAAAAAGAGATGTGCAAGAACAAGGGACACAATTTGAAGATAGAGGAAGGATGGCTCACAATGTGAGGAAGTATTTTTCACAGAGAGATGGTGGATGCATGGAATGGCCTTCTCTGAGGAAGTGTGGGGTCAAAACAGTGGGGAATTCAAGAATGTATGGGCAGACATAAGGCAATTCTAGTGGGGGAAGAAGAAGCAGGCTGTTGGTTAACTAGGATCTACAGCTTATCCTATAGGTAGGGAAATGGGCAGACTAGGTGGGCCAAGGGTCCTTATCTGCTGTCAAAATCTATGTTTCTATGACAGCTAGTAGGTTCTACAACACAATTTGGGTGGCACAGCCAATACAGACCCGTAAGGCCCGCCAACACTGGGAGATAGCATTAGTGCCCCTATTGATAATGATTTGTAGGATACCTGTTGGCACAAAATAATTCAACAAAAATAATTATTAAATTTGTTAGCTGTTTCCTGATCAGTATTAATCATATTTCCATTTTCCTGAAGTGGTCCGACTGTCCTGACATTACATTTTTACTGTTAATGTATGAATAAAGAGATTTATGATTGGATTTGGAGTGAGCTAATTTAAATTAGAATTTAGTACAGCCTGTTTTATAGATTTCTTTAATAATAATACAGCTTGTTTGTATTTCTGTCTGATTATAGGGTTAGAATGTTTTTGAGTTTCCTAAATGCTCCTTTCTTTTAATTTGTTTACTTATAGACTTAGTAAACCAAACAGTTATTTTACCCTTTTGTTGTATTTGATTTTATTAGGAACATGTAGATCTAATTGATGTATAATATTTAAAACACTATCATATGCTTTATCTATTGATAAATTAAGAAATTCTTTCTCACAGTCCACTCTATTTATTGCTGATTTTATTTCAAGAAAATTTGCTTTATTATAATCTTTATAAATTATATTATTTGGAGGTGTTGGAATTTTAATATTGATACTGAAGTGTACAGAGTTGTGGTCACTACTACCAACTGGAGGTGCAATAATTGCATCTGTAAATTTGGTTTCAGTATTTGTAATGACTAGGTCAAGTATATTCGTTCCCCTAGTTGGTAAGTGTACATGTTGCTTCAGACCTAGATCAATAATTAATGACAAAAATAATTTTTCTTGTTCATTTTTTGCTGTTAGGGTGTCCCAGTTGATACCTGGCATATTGAAGTCTCCACAAGTAAGACTTTCACCTTTTTGAACTGTGTGGAGACGATATTAATTAAGTCTTCAGGATATTCTAGGTCAACTGATGGTGGTCTATAACATACTCCCAAAGTAAGATTAGGTTGGCCCTTTAACTGAATTGATACCCAAAGAGATTCAGGCTATGACTGTAGTTCAATTGGGTGAGCAACCAGCCTCGCCCCTTCCTGAGCTATATAAGCAGTTCCTCCCAGTCTCCTTCTGAAGCACTTTTCTTTGCCCCACCATATTCTCCTCTTCCTCCAGCCTCAGGTGCTCCTTCCTAAGGCACCATTAGCCAAGGGAAATTTTCCAGGACACCTCTAGGGGTAGAACCCTCTTTGAGGGTCCTTGCCTTTAATACCCCTACAGGGTAATACCCCATGGAATAGAGAGCAAGACAGCCAAACAATTATCACAGTTGTACATGCATAACACTACTCTGGTTGTGTTGGTCCATTGAAATACAAGCAACTTTCTCCATTCTCAGTTAATTAGAATTTAAAAATAATTTCCCCACATTAGTGCATTATATCTTTAAAGCAAACAGAAAATGTTTAACTATAATGTCTATGACTGAGCGTGTCAGTGGAATACTTCTAAAAGCATTTATTAATCAGCTCTCTGTAGCCTATGCAATAATGAATATTTCTTTCTCAGATGCTGTTAGTTATTTATTCTCATATTCAGTTTCCTTTTCATATTGTGGTCACAAAAAGCCACAATTGCCTATCAATAAAGACAAATTATTTTCCATGATGTGTAATGCAGACCTTTGCCAGTGCTGCAGGGACACAAGCCTGAGTGGCGCTTTCTAATCTGTGTGGCGTATCACATGGCCACTTCCATGGCCACTGTTTGACCCATCCATCAAGTCTCGACCATCCTTCTGGTCCTGAGAGTTGGATCCCTACCACAGGGACACGCACCTGAGTGGTGCTTTCCAAGTCCATGCAGCGTGATAACTTGGTCACTTCCACGGCCGCCTTCCAACCCATCCATCAAGTCCTTGACCACCCTCCTGGTCCTGAGAGTCAGATCCTTATCACAGGGACACATGCCTGAGGTCACTTTCTGAATTCATGCAGTGGATCACTGGCCACTTCCACAGCCGCTGCCGACCCATCCATCAAGTCCTCAGCTGCCCTCCTGGTCCCGATGGTCAGATCCCTACCCCAGGTACTGTGCTAACTGAATTTTCCTCCGATTGGTGCAGTGTTTTTGCAGGCATACTCTGATTGGTCTGCCCGCTGTCATAGCCACAGCCGGTTGGAGCACCTTTCTACATTGACTTAACATTGGCTGATTAGACTATTTCTATCTTTGCAAAGCTCTCTCAGTTTTCTCCTGCCCCCACCCTCCCATGCCTCCTATAAATACAACTATTTGCACCACCTCTTCTGCGATCTCCCATCCCATTGGTTCACTGTGCCCCTGCTCACCTCCAATCCCTGTCTAAGACAAACTGCATCTTCTTCATATTTCTGTGCCTCTGTTTTCTATAACTACTGCTTACCTCTCTCGCTACCTTAGTCAGCTCTCTTAGGGTTGCCCTCAACTTACTTACTCTGTACACTCCTACTTCCCATCATTTCTCACTAGTCCCACTTCTCAGTTTCTGGATCAGATATCGCACTGTATCACATCCAACCTTAAAAGCATTATTAAGTTGGCTACCTCTACTAAAAAGTCTAAAGATCTGCTCCACCCTCAGTTTTGCTCTTTCATTCCTATCCTCTTAGCGTCTCCTGCTTTCACCAATACAATGACTAGTACCCAGATCCACTAAAAATGAAACCACATGTTATTGCTTTTTCTTGTGCCCTTGTGCTTTGCTCCACCTGTCTATGCCCACTGCACCCCAAGCCCCATCGGCCATCCCTAATTACCTGCCCCACAACTACTTATATTCGAACCTTTCCTGTTGCCAGCTCTCCGATGTGATCCCACTCCACTAGTATTAAATAGGTCCTGGATCCATATTGTTGCCTATGCCCTACAAAACAACAAAAAGGAGGCAGTATAGCACAGTGGTCTAAGGCTCTGAGCTGCAAATCTGGTGACATCCAGCAGACCAGACCTGGGTTTGAATCCACAGCTTCCACCTGCATACTGTGTGACCCTGAGCAAGTCACTTAACCTCCTTGTGCTCCCAGGTCGCTCCTGTCAAAAAGCTTTCAGCTTAGTGTGCTATACCTGGTTAAACAACTAAATAAATAAAAAAACAGCCCCCTGTACACTCGTGCCTTTTGTCCTTCCTGTGATGCAAACTCTGGTATCTCCTCCTATTTTCCCTGTTGCTCTGAGGAGATGTTCATTCCAACCCTGGACTGGCTAACAATATACCTAGTCCCTTACTAATGCCAAAGGTCTTATTGTTGTGCACCATAATATCAGGAGCCTTGTACACACTTCACTGAGCTAGAATCCTGGACCTCTCTCTCTAAAGCCTGATATCATCTGCGTTACAGAAACCTGGCTCAAACCTTCCACCCCCGACTCTCTATGCTCCCTTCCATCATACAATCTTATGATACTTGACAGACCTGCTCCCAAAAGAGGGGTGATACAGTAGTACAGTAGTCTGTTTTAAAGGCCACCTCCACCTCTCTGCCATCTACTCATTTCTCCTAACCCACTGTGAGCGTTACATGTCCTTCTCACTCTCAGCTCCAGCAAACTACATATTGTGTGTGCCTACATCCCCCTTCTAGCAGACTAAAAGGACTTGATGAGCTGCTTGATCAGATCTCTCTTCTTTCAGGGAGAAATTAGGTTCTTATACTGGGGATCTCAACTTAAATTGGTTGGGTAACTCTCAACCCACATTACTGACTAGGCATCAAAGTTTCAGCTTGCACCAGATGATCAGTGACCCCACTAGAACTGTTGCTCTAACTCTAGCACTCTGCTGCACTGGTTAATGACCAACCACCAGGAAAAATATTATCTTCTGGCATTCTAGCTGATGCCATCACTGACCATACCCCCACCTTTTGTATGTGGGATAAGGGTGAGCCTCCCCTTCAAAGCCTCATTTAATTATATTCTGAAACTATTTGCACCTTGACCCACAGTCCTTCCTACTGGACATTGCCACTATAGATTGGACCCCACTTTTTATATCTAGTGACACCCAGATTGCTCTAAATCTATTCCTGACTCACTTCCTTGTGATTCAGGACAAACACTGCCCTCTTGCAACCCAGCAGGTAAAAGACAGACCTACCTGATGGCTAAAATCAGACCTACTCTCCAAACTCGCCAGAGAGACAAAAGCTGGCTCCATTACAAAATCACGGGCAATCTGCTGACTTAAATTCTCTACAGCCTATGCAATTCCTGTAAGAAGGAAATCAAAAGGCCAAAGTTCCTACTGCAAGGATCTATTAACTAAATCCTATGGGGATTCAAAAAATTCTGGTCCCATATAAAAGTGCTTCTTTGGCTCAATTCTGGCCCCACCCTTAATGACATGTCTGTAAATGGTATCCATTGTAATAATTCAAGAACCATTGCTAACTTTTTCAATATTACATTTTTTACCTCACCAAATACACCTCTTCCTTCCCTGCCCAATCAAACTTAACCACGCTACCTAATGTCTCCGGCCTAACTTCCACTTCAAGTCTGTCTCTAAGCATGAAGTACTAAGACTGTAACAACATCTCCGAGTTCACTGCAGCTGGGTCAGACAATCTTGAACCTAAACTCCTAAAACTCACTGCTTCTTACATAGCTGCTCCTCTAGCCAAGATTTTTACCCTCTCCTATGCCAGAGTCATGTTCTGGACATTTGGAAGATACAGTAGCTAGGATCACCCCGGTCTTCAAAAAAGTGTGACCGTAAAATCCCACTAATTATAGGCCCAGAGCTCCTGTCTGTTCTCCACAAAATTCTTAAGAAGCTCATAGCTATACAAACCATTGTCTTTCTTCAGAAATAGACCTTCTTACTATTGCATGGCATAGCTTCCACAAAGGTCATAGTACCACCACTGCCTTACCCAATTTCACGTCTGATACCCTAGAGGCCATGGAATCAGGTTTTCTTACTGGGGCAATTTTTATTGACATGGCTAAAGCCTTTGACCCTGTCGACCACTCCATCCTCTTAGCTACTCTAAGATCACTAAGCTCTTCACGAATGTTGTGATGTGGTTTGGCAGCTACTTATCAGATATGTCTCAATAAGTTAAATACAACTCCACTTTATCGGACATAGCTACCATAAACATTAGTGCCACAAGGGTCTATCCTTGGTCCCTTGCTTTTCACCATTTTATAAACAATATCACCTCTAACCTCCATCAAACTGCCTCCCGCTATATGCCAATGATATTGTTCTGTACTCCAGTGCTAAAAACATTGCTGACATCAACCAACAACTCTCCCAAGACTTTCAAAAATTAAACAGTGGCTGTTCAGCCATAAACTTGTCTTAAATGTTTCTAAGACCTAAAGCCTTTCTATTTGGTTCCAGTGCTAAACCCAAACATGCTCAGCCCAAGTTCAATGTCTCCACTGCTAATGGCTCATCTATTGGGGTGGTACACTCTTTCAAATATCTGGGTATCACCCTTGATCTGTTTCTTAATTTTGATCTTTCTATTCAGCAGACCTGCAAATTGGTAACATGAAACTTGGTATTGCCTACATTCCAGCTATGGGCTCATCCCCTCAGCTAGGCTTGTCATAGCACGTGGCATACTCCTGCCATCTCTTACTTATGGGGTTGCAATATACCTCGGTGGGTAAAATGTGTTTCTGGAGTGGGATGTTACCTACACAACATTTGTCACTATGCATCATCCTCTCATCAGAATGAAACACCACTGCCTTCTTTACTCTGAACTGGGATGGCTTTCTCCTCTTGCATCTAGATCCTATGTGTATGGCTCAATCATTGATAATACTAGGAGTTATACTAGGATGCATTAGATGTACAGAAGGTGAAGTACCCATATGAGTACATCTTCCAGCACTGAACAGGTTATGTGGTTTCAATAGGTGAATGTCCAGTTTTTTTTAAAGTCTCAATATTGTTTGAGTTCAGTACTAGGTAATTTGGCAGTGAATTCTACAGTGGAATAATTCTTTGTGTGAAGAAGAATCTTCTATTATTATTTTGGGATAGGTTAAAGGTAGTGGAATTTATGACTTCTTAGATTACATGGTCTGGAAATGAATGTCATGACCAGTTTAATCATAAGTTCGGGTCTCTTGAAATTTTATACATTAATAATAAGTCCCCTTGTTCTACGCTGTTCCAATGTGTACATATTCAATTCCCTGAACTGTTGGTCATAGGTTTTATTTTGCATGTTGTCAGCTATTTTAGTAATTTGTCTCTGGACCCCTCAAATCTTGACACGTCCTTCCTAGATATGGACTCCATAACTGAGAACAATAGTCCAGGTGGGGTCTTATGTAAACTCTATATAAATGCAATACACAGTCCCTATTTCTGGATACAAAAGATTTTTAATGCAACCTATTATTCTGTTTGTTTTGGTTACCAAGTGACCACAATGTTTTCAAAACTTAAATCAGAAGATATAATTATTCGAGATCTTTTTCTTCAGTGACTGTACTTAGTGTTGTGCCATTTAATATATAATGTTGGTTGGTATTATTTTCACAAGGTGCATAACAACACATTTTTCAGTATTGAATGACATGCCCTTTTTTGTGCCCAAAGTTCCAGTATTTTTAGGTCATGTTTTATGCATTTTATATCATCTTCAGTTTTGACTTTAGAAAATATTTTAGTATCATCAGCAAACTTTATGGCACAATTATGTAAGTTTGAAGTCATGTCAGAAATAGATATATTGAACAGCACGGCCCCAAGACCGAACCCTGTGGCACACTGCTGGTCACATATCCTAAGGATGATTGGTATTCCTAATATAAATGGTTTGTGTACGGTTATTTAACCATTCATTTATCCAGTTCACCAGTAAGCTATTTATCCCAGGTTTATGCATATTATTAATTCAAATTTTGTGAGGCACTTTGTCAAACACTTTTGAAAAATCTAAGTAGATGATGTCTACAGGTATTTTATTGTTTATAAGTTTACTTACATTTTAGTAAAATATTAAATTGCTTATAAGACATGATCTTTTTAAAGCCATGCTGTGATGGATCAGTTATCTCTTTTTTGTCATATCTCTCATCTAACTTTTTTTAAAGATATTTTCAAATAGTTTTCCCAATATGCTGGTTAAACTAATTGGTATGTAGTTTGTCATGTCACTAGGAACCATCTTAAATATGGGGTGACCATTGCTGATTTCCAGTCACTTGGGATAATTCCAGTAGATAAGGACATAGTGACTATCTTGTGCAGTGGATTGATTAACCAATTTGATATCATCTTAATTAATCTGGGGTGAAATTTATCAGGTCCTGGTGATTTGTTGGTATTTAACTTATCTAGTTGTATTTTGATTTCTGTTTTGGTTATTTCTATCATATCATCATCTGATGTGTTTGATTTCACAGTTGGTTTTGTGTTTAAGGGCTGTTGTTTATACACTGAACAGAAAAATGTATTTAACTCCTCTGCCATTTCTAAGGGGCTAACAACTTCCATGGGACCAATTTTGAAGTGGCCAGTAGGTTTTGGGTAAGTTTTTATTATTAACATAAGAGTAAAACTCTTCCCATCTTTTATATAGAGTAATTTGAATTCAATTTTTCTTTTCAAGTCTAATTTTTTACACTTCCTAAGATTAATTTGTATTTATTTTTATTATAAGTATTATTGCTCTTGATAAGGCTCTGAATGCCCTTCTTTTTCTTTTTTATTAATTTGGAAATTGTTGGTGTCAATCAAATGGGTACTTTGCTCTTTCTGTTGTGTATAATTTTATCTGGAACAAAATTTGCTTCTATTCCAAGAATTTTATTTCTAATACTTGTCCATAACATTTTGGGTTGGTGTGGCCATTATCCCAATCCCAGTTATATAGGGCCTCCATTATTTGTTCAATGTTGGCTAGATTGTAGTTTTTAAATGTTGTCTTCCCAACTATTTTATGGGCTGTCAGATTAGTTGCAAAAGTTATTATGTTATGGTCAGAGTTTCTAAAGGGTCTTTTATAACAATATGGTAAATATTGTCAGAAATATTGGTTAATAGTAGATCCAGAATGTTGGTATTTCTGGTGGGTCCAGAAATTAGCTGGTTTAGGCTATTGAACTTGCAGATTTCAAGGAATGTACTTTCTTGAGGGATTTTCGCTATGCCATTAGTCCAGTTTATTCCAGGAAGATTAAAATCCGCAGCAGGATAATGTCTTTATTAGTTTTGTCTGTGATATCTTTTAATATAATTCTGATGGGTTGTGATGTCTGTGTCAGGTGGTCTGTATCATACACCAACTGTTAATTTTTGTGTTTATTATTTAGAATTTCAACCCATATGGTTTCAAGAGTAATGTCAGTCAGGTCTTTAATGGGTTTGTATATTATATCTCTTTTATAAATAAGGCTATTCCCCATCTTTTTGTTATTCTATTTTTATAGTAAGTGTTGTAGCCTTTATTTTAGTATTCCAACTGGAGAATTCCCTCACCATGTTTCAGTTACTGTGGCTATGTCAAAATTTTCTCTTGTTAAGATTAGTTCAAGTTCATCCATTTTATGTGGTGTAAGCTCTGTGCATTTGTAAGTAAAAAGTAAGACCCATGTTGTTGTTTCTTAAATATGTTTTTTGTTCTGTCTTTAACTTGAAGTTTGTTCATACTGTAGTTTAATCTGACTCCTTGCCCTCAGAATCTAGTCTTTTATTGTTATGAATTTTGTAATGTTTTATGGAAGATGCATCCTAGGAATCTAGAGCCCTGTCTGATACGTGTAGGTCATCATACCCATATAAATTGGGTCTGTTGTCAAATAATTCGTCTTGATACAATCAATGTTATTTTCCAAGCACCATCTTCACAACCAGCTGCTGTATGATTTGATTTTTTTTGTTTTTGTAGCTTGCCCTAGGTACTGGTAGTATTTCAGAAATAATCAGTACTACGTTCAAATCCTGAAGAGTCCTAATAGCTAGTCTAATGTCTTTGACAATACTATCAACTTCGTGTCTCCCAATGTCATTTGTTCCTGCATGTAGAACTGCTATTTTGGATTTGTTATTGCTTGAAAATTTTCAGGCAGCATAGTGGTTATATCACTGTTTTTGCCCCACTGTAACTATAACATAATGTTCTTCTTGTGGCCCCCAACTGAGTACCTATCTGTAAATCTTGTCATGGAATCCCTATATCATCAGAACACAAATACCCATGCCCTGGTGGGCCTATTTCAAAACCAGACATCCAGCTCTGGTCTAGGCTCAGCGAACAATGCCCTGTCCACATCCCAGACATAACTCCTCCAAAGCTGTAAGTGCTTTTTCCTGTCATGTCCCTCAACACTGGAACTCCTTCCGCTACCCATATGCTTAGCCTCATCCCATGCCTCCTTCAAAAATTGCTATGTGACCATCTTACTGATTCCTGTTCTTGCTCCTGTTTTGAACCTCTCAGACTATCCCTCTCATAAACTGCCCTCCATAACCATCTCTCAGAACTGTTCCCAATTAATATGCTGTGCACTTTTCCTCCTGTTATTTGATTGTCCTACCTTCATCTCTTTTGGTCCTCCTCTTACCTTTCCTCAATTCTCTGTTACAGGCTACCCTCCTTTATCTAGCATCATTACCCCTTATCAATTCCTAACTCTCCTATATCTATCCTGTATTGACTATTATAGTGTGTACAGACATCATTGTATAAACCTACCCTAAATGTTCTGGATTGTTGCTCTTATGAACTTACTTATTGTGTTGCCTTACTATAATCCTGTTTTGACACTGTATTGTATTTTACTCTACCTTTTGCTTATTTCTCAAGCTTATACTGTATTTTGTTCTTGAAACTTTTCTAATTATGTACTTTAATTATTGTACTGTTACTGTTTCCATTGTTTGTTCTGTAACCTCCTGGTCATGCCTGAAAATAGTCATTTCTATGGCTAGTGCCCTTACCTGGTCAACAAAATACTAAATAAATAAAATAAAATTGAGCTCAAGTTCAAGGGTTTCTTGGTAAGACAAACATTTCCTGCCTTTGCTGAGTGACAAAGGCAAAATCTGGAATGTCACTGAATCTGAAAGCCTTTATACAGGAGTGGACCTTTGATTTTTGATAGCTTAAGTAAAAGTGCACAGTCTGACTTGATAGTCAAAGAAATAATATTGTAATTTTGTCTTCAGGGTCCATCTGGTTACTTTCAAACTTTTAGGTACCTCAAAGTAAGTTCATTGATTCATTTTTGCTTTTCAGCTGATTTTGGAACACAACGTGTATATCAAACATGGCAGATAATCTGGGGCAAATTGCATACTTGAACAAGTAAATATTCTACCAGATCCCTCACAGTTTCAAAGTTACAGCCCATTGTTGTTGGTAAACCCACAATCCTTAAACTGGGCTTAAGGATTTGATTCTCCAGCATTTTAATTTTCTGGGATGTACTATAGTTGTCCTTAACTCATCCAAACATTTGCCTTCTGTTGCCCTTATTTTCTCAGATACTATGAATATGGCATTAATATTCATTTTCATTTATACAGTTAACTGCATTCATATTCTCCCAATTATTTTAAGCTTCATGCTGCAATAAATCAATCTAGGCTGTAGGGGCCTCAAAGTGACAATCAAAGCAACTAATCCAGTCTGATATCTGATCCTAGATCTTCCCAATGTGTCCAAGATATAATCTGTCTGTTCTGTATCAGTATCCCCATCATTTCCAGTATAGTCACTAGTTTTACCTTTTTCATTGTACCACACCTCAAATGTTACTAGTGCAGCTGCAGACACAAAATACATGTTATGAAAGGTCCATGGGTTATCCACCACTCTCAATGGAGTACTCAGTACATTGAATAACTAGTCATTTTCCACTCACAGTTATAGTAGAGGAAGGTAAGGAGGCAATTATGTAGTCAAAAGGTTGTTTTTTTCACTTTCTGTTGAAGTAACTGAGGTTGGTCTAGGGATTTCTAGTGAGCAAAAGTTGCCTCAAAAATGATGGTGCCAACCAGGGTTCCCATTCTGGCCCATGTCTTCCCCAAACTGCCAAGGCTGGTTATTGGATGGAACTATTTTTCCAGCAGGTGAATTTTTGAGAAATTATGTTTCAGAGGATGTTCTGGGTTGACTCTCTTATCTGTCATTTGCAGACTGGTTTTGAAGGCCAAAGAAAGTTTCTTAACCTTCTAATTTTTCAGTTTAATTATTGCCCACATAGTGCTCTAACAAAAGACATCTGCATCAGTCAGCCATTTTGTTTCCTCCAAACTAATTTAGCTTGAACCTTCTCTGGCTTCCAGTTGGACCTCAAACCTCACTGTCTTATGGTTGCATGATCCCAGCAGTTCCTGGACTATTATATTTTGGAAACACTCACTGTATGGAGCACCAGGTCTAGTAGGGCTCCCTACCTTGTGGGAGGGATGAAAAGTATGTGTTGTGAATATCATCTAGTAGACCAGTGAGGTTGTGAGATAAGAATAAAGAAAAAAGCAGGTGGACAGCGGAATCCAACAGCTCAAGAAAATCGGGCAGTAAGAAGAAAACAAGGTGGGGTCCAAGAGGCAAGGAAAAGTATGTAATTTTAATGCAATCAGAGAGGAAAACAACAGAGAAACTACATGTGATTAACATTTCAAATAAAGTAATAACTGTACCACAAGTCTGAGTATTGGAAAGAGGACTGACTTTTATACCAACACCCCTGTAACTCCATTTGAGATTAATATTGATTTAAGTTTTCAGAAAAATTAAATTGAGGGCTACTTATGTGAATAAGAGCATACCAAAGAAATGCATACCAGCAGTTCAACATCTGACCCACTTGAGAACAACTCAAGGAAAGTATAACTTTTGAAACTTTAAAAGAACTGTTTGCAAAAATTCATAATGATGAGCAGTGTGAGGGCCTGTTGTAATTCGATTAGATATAAGTTGGGAGATAGTGACAAATTATGGATGAAGATGTATGGAATGAGCGAAAAGAATATTCAAGATTAAATCTACATTTTGCCTGAGAAACATTGAATCCTAGTATATTAGCCTTTATGAAGGTTGCCCACAGGGAAGTTACTAAGTTGCTTAAAATAAAGGTGAATCAAAAACAATAGAGTTATTTAAGTAAACAGCACATGACTGATTTAAGGCAAATACAAAGCTGGGATGATATAATTATAAAACCAGCAGATAAAGGAGGAAATATCATATGGTTAGACAAAATAAATATGCTGAAATGATCAACAGTATTGTAAAAGATACATAGAGGCAGAAAATTACCTGAAATCCAACAAATAAGTTCCAAAATGAACTACATGAGTTGTTACTAGGAGCTAGGTCATTTGGTAAATAACTGACCATGAATTTGAATACCACTAGCAAAATAATCCCACGATGCCTGTGCTGTATGCCTTACCAAAAGTACACAAAATGTGAATGATACCCCAGGATGTCCCATTGTCTCTGAGGTGGGATCCTTGACTGATAATTATTTTTTGTTGCTTTTTTCTTGAAAAAGACATCTGCAAATTACTATCCTACTTCAGAGACACTGGTGACTTATTACTAAAGTTGCAGGATTTGTGTGGCAGAGTAATTATGTCTGGAACACTATTGATATAGAACAATTGTACTCATCAATTAGATATAGTGATGGCCTCAATGCTTGCAAATATTTTTAGGACAAGTACAGTGTCTAATTCAACAAGATTTATCATAGAGAGTATCAATTTTATTTTACATATAATGCTTTGCATTTAATTCAGAATATTATTTTCAAATTCTAGGAACAGCTATGGGAACATGCATGGCTCCATCGCATCAAATTTCACTTTGGGGTCCTGGGAGCTGGAGAGTGTGTTTTTGGAGAAATGTTCCCTTTGCAAATGATGTCATCATGTGGCATCACTTCATTGATAATGTTGTTTGCATACTGGGAGGATAAGGAACAGATCCCAACATTTATTGCATGGTTGGATCAGAACCACCTGGGTTTGAAAATAACATGTGAGACCCATGAGAATGTAATTTTTTCTGGATATAATGTTGAGGGTCAAGCAGAACATACCTTGATTACAAAACTTATAGAAAATTTACATCATACAATTCCTATTTACATTTACAAGTGCTCACTCTAGTAATTTAAAAGGTATATCCCCTATCAACAAATGTTAAAGATTGAGAAGAAACTGTAGCAGTAAAAGTGATTTTGAAACTCAGTCAAAAGAGTTAATGCCAAGATTTGTAACCAGGTACATGATTAAAACTTTTGGAAGAGGCAAGATTGAAAGCATCAGAGAAACATAAAGGTGAGCTCCTCACCCAAAAGTTGAAATCAAAAGTGAATTAGACTCAGTAACGCTGGAGTGTAGAGATATAATCATATGGCTAGGGTTTTGGTAATGTTATACATAAATATTGGCTGATTTTAATGAATGACACCAGACTGTCAGGTGTATTGAGGAGAGACATGGTAACATGCAGACAGCACAGAATGTAAAGGATATGTGTTGATACATCATTCTATGGTTACCCCCAAAAAAAAAAGGTTTCAATAAATGCAGATGGTGTAATATTTGCAGGTGTTCATATGAAGGGACCTTTATTTTATTTTTTATTTTAAACCTTTGTTTACCGGTAAGTACATGAGCCAAAGGCCCATTTTCATGTATGACCTGGGACTGAATCATATACAGTCATGATGTTTGCAATAAACAACTCACATCACAATACAATTCAACATTGAACATACATTACATAACATAAATAATCAATATAAAATAATCATAAAACAACAATGCAATTTATCAAGAAAATAATTTCTTAACCTAATTTTCAAAGTTTGATGACAAACATTTTCATATAAACAATAGGAAGCTCATTCCAATTTTTAGCAGCAGAGTAAGTAAATGAACCATCCCCCATGTTAGTCTTGGTCTTAGGGACCTTTAACTTAATTTGTTGATCAGAACGAAGTTCCCGTGAATTTATTTTAATATGAAGAAGTGAATATAATGGAGAATCAAACCCTTGATGAAGAATTTTATCTGTTAATGAACATAAACTGTATAGACAACTCATCCTGGGATGAAGCCAGGCAGGTAGTCTATACAGCTCACAATGATGAAAAGAGTAAGGCAAATTAAAAGTAAATCTACAGATACCATGAAACACATTAGTAAGAAGAGACAACTCCCTATTAAACAAATTAATAACAAGAAATGCATTGTAATTCAATTGTGGTAATAAGACACTCTCAGCTATTGCATGTCTAGCTGGTAAAGTCAACAGGGATTTGAACTTAAATAATACACCAAGTCTCTGATTTATCTGATGAGAAATATATTTCACATGATCGAAAATTTTAAATGTTGATCTAAAAGGACACCAAGATATTTAAACTGTTTAACCTGCTCCATCCCATTGCCCAAGAAATCAAAATGGACAGATTCTGAGATCTATTTAATCTAATTTTAGATCCAAAAGCATACACTTTGTTTTCGTATTATTTAATGCTAAACAATTCCTTTTAACCACCCATAAAATGGCAAAGTCTTTATTTAAAGACTTATTTATAACAGAAGTTGAACTTTTATACAAAATAATATCATCTGCATAAATCAAGCAATGTGTATCATTCAATAAAGATGGAACAACATCTACAAATACCATAAACAACAAGGGCCCAAAACCGACCCTTGGCACCCCTGTAACAAGATTTTACTAGTTGAAAAGCTCCATTTAATCCTACCTTAAGTGGACGATCAGACAAATAACTACATAACCAATCAACAGCAATCTCTGACATACCATAACTTGAAGCATCCCAATCAACAAAGAATGACACACTAAATCAAAGGCCTTGGACAGGTCCACGAACACAGCACCAGTGAGCATACCTTCATCCATAGCTACACTGGTGTGGTTCGTGAACCTGGCCCAAAGCCATCCCTAGTCCCATGATACTTACAAAAACCATGCTGATCAGGCATCCTAAGACCATTATCTTGTAAATAGGTAGTAAATTGCTCATTCACAAGTCTCTCAAAATCTTACCTAAGGGTGGTAAA
Organism: Neoceratodus forsteri; assembly: GCA_016271365.2. NCBI lineage: Eukaryota > Metazoa > Chordata > Ceratodontiformes > Ceratodontidae > Neoceratodus > Neoceratodus forsteri. Next base: position 1,137,796,867 of record CM057452.1, read on the forward strand.
GAAATAGGATGATAATTGTCCATATCTATTCTATCACCTGATTTATAAATAGGTTTGATTACTGTTTGTTTCCATACATCAGGAAACACCCAGTAAGCAAAGACAAATTATAAATATAAGTAAGTGGATGAGTAATATATTCAGAAATCAATTTTAAGAACCGGGTTTCAAGTTCACATGCACTTGAGCAAACTGACATATGCCTCAAAAGATAATAAACCAGATATGGTTCAATAAATGAAAAGAAAAAGAACCAGATTTAGAAACAACGTAAGATTGTCTATCTTAAACAGGTCATGAATAAAAGCAGCGTATACCTAGACAGATCAAGAAATTTGTCCAAGAAAGAATCACAAATAGCCTGTACATCAGAAATCATCTGACCATCCTTTTAAAAGCCCCAATAGATTCTTCCCTTGATGGATTAATTAAAGAATTTATAGAAGACCAAACACCTTTTGGATTATTTAAACTGAAGGTTTGTAGGTTCTGAAAATAACTAGATTTACTTCTCTAATTTAATTTTACATTAATTTCTAAGCTTTCTATAACTATTAAAATCACTCATTAACTTAGTTACCTTATACAATTTCCAAGCAGCACCTCTCAATTTAATTAAATGTAGCAAAGGGGCAGTAATCCACTTATTAAGGGAACCTCTAACTCTCCTAACCACTCTGGAAAATATTTATTTTGCAACCTCAAAAGAGTGGAAGTGAAATAGTCAACAGCAATATTTACATCCGAGATTGCATTCAAATAAGTCCAATCAATATTCTGCAAATCAACAAGAAGATCACCACTGACCTCATTAGCAAACTTACAGTATGAAATGAACCTAGGGGAAATTTAGTTCTTTAGATCTCCATATGCAGTAAGTGGCCAAATGGTCACTTATTACACCTGGTAATACACCAACACCAGAAATATTTACCTGTTTATCAACAAGAATCCAATCTAAAATTGTATGGTTCTGACTATTCATATTCATACGAAGTAAATGTGTTAATGAGCTGAGAGAAACCAACATTGGTCAGTACGTCTCTATAGAAGGATCATTTATAGGATCCCAATGAATATTAAAATCTCCAGTAATCAAAAGATCACTACCTGATTGAATAGTCGCTACAAATTCTAAAATATCATCCAACCCCTTTTGGCAGTTTTTGGGGACTATAAACTGGACAAAATCGCAATTTTGGCAACCACCCAACTTCAATTCCAATAACAACCATTCAAAATCAGATACTTGTTTATATTCAGGAAAAATCTCTACTAATTTTAATTCAGACTTATAATACACCATTATACCCTCTCCTTCTTTTTTCCAGTCCTGTCTTTCCGAATTACAGTATAGCCTTCAAAAGCAACAAGATTATCTGATACTGAAGGTTTCAACCAAGTTTTAGTTACACTAAATATATCTGGGTCATAAGAAGTAAGCCAGGCCTCAATTTCAGCTTGTTTAGACATGAAACTTCTAACATTTAAATAAGTTATTCTCAAGCCTTTAGTTTGCCAATAATTATCATAATTTCCTGCATTTGAAATTGAAGGACCAGGGTTTGTTTCCCGTCACCAGATAAGAGAAGAATACACCACATAATACCAAGCAACAAGGAAACAAACGAAACTTTTGCACTAGATGTTGAACAAAAAGCCTCATTTCATACGTTTCTCCTACTAAGACTACCCAAATCCCTTATAGTTAAGGAAAAGCGGAAGTAGAAACACTTAAATTTGAAAATGTATAATCAGTAACCGAATAATCATAAACATTTGCCAATGTAGGATCAGTGTAGTATACAAAACCATGATCTAACAAAACAACCCCATACCACAACATATCATAAATATCTGAAAGCCCCACATTTTAACTGTCTAATCAGATAATAATTATCTAATAGAGTAATACAAAATTATCTACTAACAACAGTCCAATTAAATTTACATGCAGTCTCCTGCAGTCTCCTCTCGACTTCCAAATGTGACTCCACCACTCCTGCGTGCTCACTCACACTTACAGCCACTCCAGAGACAGCTGCTAAAGATGGTGTAAATTTATTGGGAAATCAATTTGCAGTCTCCACCCTTAATTAGCTATCTAGCCACACCTCACCTGCCGGTAGCCCCTCGCATCGAGACACGGCAATAGATATAGAAAGTGGCAGACAGCTTCCCAGACTCAGGGCACAGTTTGTTTCACCACAGGAAGTCACAGCCTCCCCAAATTAGCTGCAGGCAGGTACAACAGGGAGAAAGGTGCAGCGTGGACGTGATGTTAAAATAGCAGCAGTCTCTGATGGTAACAAAACACGTGGTGCTTTTGAACTGCAGTCTCCGCCCTAATTAGCTGTCTAGCCACACTTGCCCACCCAGTAGCCCTCGCTTAACGAGACACCAGCAATAGATGTGAAAGTGGCAGACAGCTTCCCAGACTCAGGGCACAGTTTGTTTCACACAAGAAAGCCGCAGCCTCCCCAAATCAGCTGCAGGCAGGTACAACAGGGGAGAAAGGTGCAGCGTGGACGTGATGTTAAAACAGCAGCAGTCTCTGATGGTAACAAAACCACGTGGTGCTTTTGAACTGCAGTCTCTGCCCTAATTAGCTATCTAGCTGCACTTTCGCCGCCCGGTAGCCACTTGCCACGGAGACACTAGCAATAGATGTAAAGCGGCAGACAGCTTCCTAGAACTCAGGGCACAGTTTGTTTCACTGCAGGAAAGTCACAGCCTCCCAAATCAGCTGCAGGCAGGTACAACATGGGAGAAAGGTGCAGCGTGGATGTGATGCTAAAACAGCAGCATTCTCAGTCTTGCTTTATACATCCAAGAACTTGAAAATGATATTAATTTAGAGTGCATAATCTGTATGACACTGAGAATGTAGTCTACTGCCTTACATGCTCTTGTGATCTTTTGTATGTGGGAGAATGACATGACCTGTTAAAAAGAATCCAAGAGCATGTCAGAAATATTGTAAATGTGAACATGAACAGTCCTGTAGGTATACACTTTAAAGGCGTGCACAATGGGAACCCAAGTGATCTGAGGTTCATGGGTTGGAGTGTACTCGCATTTCAAAATGGACTAAATCAAGTATTTTAACTGAACTGTCACAACTGGATTCTGCATGGATTTGATGACTGGAAACATTGAAACCATTGGGTTTTAATGATATATTAGATCTGAAGCCGTATTTATAATGATTTTTTCTCTGCTGTTTTGGATATGACTTGTTCACCATTATTATTACTCATGCATAAGATTACTTTTTAATGACTGCTATTTTTTCATCTCTCATAGTTAGAAGCCTGTTCTGATTATATAAACTGCTGATCATCATTTCACAGTTGCGAGAACGATCAACAGCGATGGCACAATAGAGGTTTAATGGCAGAACATTTCATTGGGATCCTGAGTGAATGAGTTATGGACAGATACCAAAGTATGAACGGTGGCCACTCTGGGACCCATGAATGACTGAGACAACAAGAAATATGAAGGACTTTTCCCACAACAATAGTGATTGAAAGGTGTTAAAATGATTAGGTATTTTATACAATGATGGTGCCAATAAATTTTTATAATCTCTTAGTGCTAATTAGTAAATGAATATGAAAGCAGCTTTTGGTAGTTTTAAAAGAGTGAGACTTGAATACAAGATGAGTCACAGTGTCTTGCAATAGGATAGATTATGTGGAGGAATGTTTAAACTCCTTTATTTATAGTCCAGTTTACAAATGAACTGATGTACTGTATGCTATAAACATGGAGCAATCTATTTAAGTGTATAAATGAACTGCTGTTTGTTATAAATGTGAAGCTGTCTGTGTATGTATGTATGTATTTATTTATTTATTGAATAAAGCATTGTATTATAAGAGCTAATGCTGAGGAGCTTAAATTATATACTTTTTGATGCTTTAACTTCTACTATGTATAGTCTAGACTGCTAAATGAAAACATACAATATTTGATTAATTGAGATCATTCATAGTGTTTGCATTTGAGGAGTCTTTGCTTGGTTTTGGTAAATGTTAATTAATTGCATGTGCACTTTATAGCATATAATTCTCTTTGGGATATTGTAACCACACACCCCTGAGGAAGCCTTTGTGGCAAAGCATTAGAATATTGGGGCTAGCTGTTGGGCTACTGTAACTTTGTTTTCATATTAAGTTGCTTTTATATGTACAATAAAGTTGCTTTTAAGATGCATTTCTTTGAGCAGGTACCAGATAAATATGTTGTAGATAATGCTGCAGGCAAAATCATGTGGCATTGACAGCATTCAATCTACGACAACTACAGGGTACACAACAGCACACAAAAGAAATGGTGTGGAGCGGTAGTGGTACCCCTGTATCTGTTGGCTGGGAGGCACTGTTGCAGAGGATAAGACCTATGCCAGATGGCAGTCTTTAGAGCAGCTTCCATGGCTCAGAGGGTAGAGCCATGGACAGTAGAGTGTCTGTGAACTGGGGTTCTATTCCTGGTCCAGATTAGTTGTGTTTTATTTATTTTTTTCTGTTGCTGTTGTGCAGTTGGCAATTCACCCTTACTTTACCTGAGTTTCACCCCATCTTAGAGTTGCCCCTCAGGAGGTCATTTTAATATAGGGGTGGGGTGCAGCTCTCCATAACAGGGGAAGGCAGTGGTGGAGCACCCACAAAAGCAATATTTTCACTGTGTTGTCTTGGCATTGTTACTGCACAGTGTTTTACAAGAGTGTTGTGTATCGTGTTGCTGTATTGACAATTTGGTATGTTGCTTGCGCTGTTTTTGTCGTGACATACTGCCCTTTGATGTATGTGGCCTTTGAGCATATTTTTCTGATTTTTCTGATTTCAGACCTTATCCTGATGCTCACGTTTCATTTGTGTACACACAAAGGTCAGCAGTGATTCAGTTTTGGTCACAGTCTAGACCAGTGTAATTGTAGCAACCCAACTAGCAATTCATTTGAGGGCAGTTCTTTACCCAGGGTGTTAACATTAACCTGAGAAAAGCCTTTGATCTTCTTGATCACACTATTCACAAAGCCAAAGTGTTGTCCTTTGCATTTTTCCAGAGTTATAAACTGATTTTTAGATATCTGGGTGATATACAGCAGTATGTAAAAATTAATTAGTCTAAAGATATGTTTACATGGCTACAGTATTCTTGCATTTGCAATGCTCCCTTCCTGCTGTGATGGCTGCTGCTGGATCAATAAACTGTTTATACAGTGCACCTGATGATGATGAGTTGTGCCATGAAGGGCTGGACATTCAGTGGGCGGGTTGTTTCAACTGTCGTTGGCAGTGGCACGCTGCTTGTGACCCAAAAAAATAGATATGCCCTGCTAGGGAACAATGAATAAGAAATAATACACATTGACCTCAGTTTTATGGGGAAATATTATATTGGACTGAGCACTGCACAAATACTTTTGTCCCAATGCTATTGTTCCCTGTTGTTCTTACTCACACACCAGTTGGTCTTTCTGCTATACTTCCTGGTTCCTGCAGAGACTCATGGAACCAGTGGAAGATGCTGGGAGAGAGGCTTTGCATCTGAATGAGTGCAGTAGAGAATTCACACGAGGCTAACAAGCTTGCTCTGATACATGTCCCACTACTGAGTCAGAGCAAAAGGATCTGAAGTACTCTTGGTGCACTCCTGTAAGCATCTACTCTGATAGCTTTGCAGTGCATCAACCTGTGTACATGGGGTTGATGCACTGCAAAAAGTCAGCAGTGTAAACAAGCCTTAAATCTAACCTTACCGCTATTATCTCTGAATCCCTCAAGGCACCATACTGGGCCTGCTACTTTCACTATTTTAATAACAATATCTCTATGGTTCCTGCCTCACACTCCACCCTGCTTTATTCCAGTGATAAGGGTTCACATTAACTCCAGTAATGTGACAGATATTAACTCTCAACGTCGACATCTGTAAGGTTCAGTCCTGGTTATTACAGAACAACCTTCCTAAAACTCTAGCAAGACTTACTGTTATTTGGTCCTGCACCCAAACTGAGGGCCTGTGCAGACAAACAAAAACAAACACAGCAGCTGCAGAAAGCTCACAGAGTTTAGAGAACCAGAGCTTAAAATCAAAGGATAAAGACTAAGAAAATAATTTCCGAGAATAATAATAACAAAAAAAAACGACAAATTGCTGCATCAGCGTGGCCTGAAAACAAAACAAAATGGTAACAGTAAATGCATGCAGAAAATAGAAAATGGAGTTAGAATCAACATTTTGACTATAGGTCTTCTTCAGGTATTATCTAAAATAAAAAAGTAAAGTTAACATGCATACATAATACATGATAAACCCATCATCCCCTACATTTTTAAAAGATAATTAGTTGCTCTTTCTAGCAATGTATTATATTTGAGGAATATATGCTCCTTGGTGGTGAGGGAGTCCCACCACACTGCACTTATCATAACAGTGGGGGATTTTCTCCCTGTGCTCACAGGCCACCCAAGTAAATGGGCTTTGTACCAGATGGTCTTAACCATTTACCAAAGAATAAAATATTTTAAAAAATCAGATATTTTACCATATTGGTGTGCTGTCACTTTCACTGCAGGAATGAAGTTTACAAATGTGATGTACTTGTGATCGATATGTCTTTTTGACTTTATAGCACTTTTATAAAATAAGCAAAAGTAAACAATTGTATTTTAAACAGTTTCTTGGCTCAGTCTTCTTAGCTCTAGGTGCATTTTGTTTTCTCTCTGTTTACTATATTGTTATATTTAAATGTTTTGTAAATGCTGTTTTTTAAATGTCTCAACTTCGGTTTCACAATCAGCATAAATCAGTATGAATGACATTGTTTTCTAAGGGGTTTGAACATTTTTAAATTACTTCATGGAGGGAGACACTGCCTGATGTGATATTAGCCACTGCAATAAAATACATTTGTGGTATTGCACCCTTATTGTAGTTTAAATGTGTATGATACATTTCATGGACATACTATTAAAACACCTGCTATTTATATAAATCATAAAATGATGTCAAAATATAAAATATGTTTTAGAAATACCATTAAAACTTTCCTAACTAGAAATTTCTTAAATTATCACAAACAATTGCCTAGAATGAGATGAATAAACTTCCTGGAGCAAGAAGTTCAGAGTTCTATTGACTAAAGCACAGACTGAAGAAATCCTGATCTCGCCTCACCTCAAATAAAAATTAAAATGTGAATAGACATTGTACTTTGCATAAACAGCACTAATTTTATGCTCAGAGGATTTTGCATTCACTTGTGTGCATGCGCAAGGAATGTCTTGCCACAGTATGACTTTTGGAAGAGTGTGAGCCTCCTGTAATGCAGTGCTCAGTGTAGCAGGGCGACCCAGTGCACCAATACATGCTGAGGTGTGTATGACAGCAGTTCGGCAGCAGTGGTCTTCACTTCAGAGAAAACCACTGTTGCAATCAGCGGTGGTAACATGTGTGGAATTAGCATACTAATGTCACCCTTTTCCCTCGGCTGATTGAAATCCCTCCCACTTCATCCCTCTGCTAATGTCCTCCCCCTCCCCATTATCAGTGTGCCGAAGGTGCCTAATCCCCTCAGTTCATGCGCCTCCCCAGCACACTGTATGGCTGATGGGGTGCCCAATCCTCATCGGCTCCAGTCCCCCTCCCCAACAAACACCCAGGTGGAACACTGGGAGCCTGCCCCAGCATGCCAAAAGCTCCCAAGTTGTGTTTCTTTTTTACATGTCAAAAAAAACAGTCCCTCGTTGGTCAATGCCCCTCTCAACCCACACCCACCTTCTACACACACCCCCATCCCAGACTTACCTCTGGAGCCTGGCAGATGATCTTCAGTGGACCAGGAACATGTCTGCACTCTTCAAAGCTGACCACGAACTGAAGAAATGCTGGTAAGCTGTATAATGGCATAACTGGGTTTTGCAACTTTGGTACATATCTCAGCAATTTTTGTGAATTATGACACCAAATTTTCAACATGGGGTTCTTGGGACCCTACTTCATAAATTCAGTCACTGCCATGTTCTTATTCAGTCCTGAAAGGGGTGTCTTTGAGGCACAGGTCAGGAAGCATAGAGAAAACCCAGGAAATATAGAAACATAGACTTTGACAGATAAGGACCACTTGGCCCACCCAGTCTGCCCATTCCCTACCTACTGGTTAAGCTGTAGATTCTAGTTAACCAACAGTCTACTTCCTGCAACCCCCAACTATAATTGCCTTGTGTCTGTCCCATGCATGTTTGAATTCCCCACTATTTTAGACTCAACAACCTCCTCAGGAAGGCTGTTCCATGTATCCACCACTCTTTCCGTGAAAAAAAATCCTCACATTACCCCTGAGCACGTCCCCCTCTATCTTTAAATTGTGCCCTCTTGTTCTTGCACATCTCTTTTCTGAAAGTTGCTACCCTCCTGGACTTTGTTGATTCCTTGAGGTACTTGAACGTTTCTATCATGTCCCCCGTCCCTCCTTTCATCAAGAGTATACATATTAAACTCTCTCAGTCTCTCTTCATATGGCTTCTGCTGCAGACCCTGCACCATTGTAGTTGCCCTCCTCTGGACTGCTTCCATTCTGTCTATGTCCTTCGTAGATGAGGTCTCCAAAACTGCATGCAGTACTTCAGATGGAGTCTCACCAACTGTCTGTACAGAGGATAACAACTTCCTTTTTCTACTTGTGATGCCCCTTCCTATGCATCCCAGTATCCCCTGGCTCTCCTTACCGACTTTTCACATTGCTTACCCACCTTTAGGTCATCTGATATGACTACCCCAGGTACCTTTCCATTTTGTTGTTGTTGGTACCTCCCTGTTATGTGTACTCTTCTCCTGGGTTTTGTTTCCCAGGTGCATTACTTGCACTTCTTTGTATTGAATCTAAGTTGCCACATGTCTGACCATTCCTCCAACCTTGCCAAGTCCCTTCTCGTCTTTCTACCCCCTTGTGTATCAACTATGTTACAGATCTTTGTGTCATCTGCAAAGAGGCATGCCTTTCCCTCCAGACCCTCTGCAATGTCACCTATAAAGATGTTAAAGAGGACTGGACCCAGTACTGAGCCCTGAGGTACTCCACTAGTAACCCCTTTCTTTGGAATGTGTTCCATTCACTATTACCTTCTGTGTCCTGTTGTGCAGCCAGTTTGCAACCAGGCTACCACCCTGGACCCACTCCCAGGCTGGCTAACATGATTAATAATCTTTGTGCGGGACTGTGTCAAATGCCTGCTAAAGTCTAGGTAGGCCATATCCACAGCCCTCCCTGGTCTATTACTTTGGGTCACCCAGTCAAGAAATCAATTAGATTGTTTGGACATGACCTTCCTGCTGTAAATCCATGCTGCTTTGGGTCCTGTGCCCCTTTGGCCTCTAGGTACTCAACAATTCTTTCTTTCAAGTAGATTCCATCATTTCCCTATGACTGAGGTCAAACTTACAGGTCTGTAGTTTCCCTTCTGCCTTGCTCCCACTTTTGTGAAGGGAATCACATCTTCCCTGCTCCAGTCCTCGGGTACCACCCCATCCTGCCATGATCTGTTAAAAAGCGTGGTCAGTGGTGTCACTAGGTCCTCCCTTAGTTCTTTTTAGGATTCTGGGGTGAATCCCATCAGGCCCCATTGCTTTGTCCACCTTGAGTTTTGGAGTTCTTTCAGGACTCTTTCTTCTGTGAATGGACTAGTGTCAACCCCCACCCAGAGTGCTTCTATTGTCTGGTTTAGGTAACTCCTCCTCATCTTATTTTGTGAATACTGAGCAAAAGTATTCATTCAGAACCTCTGCCTTTTCACTGTCCCCTCTGCCCACCTCTCCTCACTTTATTAATCTTCACTATCCCTCCCTTAACCTTTCTATGCTCCCTAATGTACCTATAAAGGTTTTAGCCCCTATTAACTGAGTTGGCTATTTTTCTTCGGTTTGGGCCTTTGCTAGTCTGACTGCCTTCCCACTTCTTTCTGCTTTAATTAATACAGTTCCCTGTCATGCTCCTTCTGTGATTCCTTATACTTTATGAATGCAGCCTTTTCTCCTTAACCTTCAGGAACAGTTGTAAAATTGACAAAGCTGTTTATTTGTAGTTGCAGTAACATAAAATAAAATAATCCTGTTCAGAATAACCATATACAGAAGCAAAACTAAATGTTTCTTGTAAACAAATATCCCTTGCAGATCAGCTTAGCAGTTTTATAAGTCTTTTCAACCCCATCCTTTGCAAGCATGCTGTTTTTGTAAATTTCAAGAGCTGTTAGAACACTGAGAACTTCTGAGGTCCCCACAGCAACTGCAAAAGGCTCAGGCATTTGCACCAAGTAACCTCTAGCTTTTTACAGTTATCTCAAATTTTATATATACACATTTCAACAGTAACACACTTTTCTAAACAAAAGTGATCACATTATCAGTTTTATTTCCATATACTGATTTGCACATGATTTTGTATTACCAGATGTAAATATGCAAGGGAGGAAAACAGACAGCAAGAAAACAAGAGAGACAGTAAGAGGCAAAGGATTGGAGACTGTTCAGGCTGATCAAGTCCTAAGTCTCACAGGAAAATTTGGTTGTGCAACCAGACAGAAGAGACAGAAAAGGAAGAATATAGATCCTTGCATTTATATACTTTCTCCAAAACAAATGGGACAGGGTCTTATTCCACCCTGTCAAAAGAGATTTCATGGTCACTACAGAATCACTGTTCAGGACCAATCACCAAAATAACAGTGTCACACTTCATGAGGTGGGCTCCCAAAAGCCTATGTTGCAAATTTGATGAAAAATTTCCAAAACATTACTGTGTTGAAATGTGTGCGCAGTTTCCACACACTTGTAACTTCTCAATTTGTAATATTTTCATCAGATTTTCAACATTGGCATTTCCACCTCCTTATGAACAGTACAGCTGTCATTTTTCACAACCTAGCAAAATGTGATGTCACACATCCAGCGCACAATGGCATGGTCGATGAGGGAAATCAATGTTTGGGACAGAGTATGAAAACCACAGTGACACTGTTCATGAACGGAGGGTCCCAAAATGCCTATGTTAAAACTTGGTAAGAAAATTCCACAAAATGACTGTTTACCAGTGTGCATTGTACAGTTTCCACACAGGCTCGTAACCTTGAGAAAGACCAGGGCATTAGGGTTTCTAAGACAGACACACGTATGAGGTTGAAATGTAAATCAGATGCAAGAGGAGTTGCGAGAGGTACTCTGTTGGGACATGGATGCTGAAGGGACATGGATACAACTAAGGAGGGGGACTGCATAAATGCCAAACACCACTGCAAATTCCTCAAGCAAATGTTTGGCACTGGCAGATGCTTGTTAAAGTGTTCAGCTTGTTATAGTCCATGTTCACTCAACCAGTTACAGAGAGAGAAGACACAATGATCTCCTTCATTTACTTTGCTTGGGCAGTGCTGATGTATTCAGGGTAAGAACAGAAACAAACATAATTCATAAGTTAAATTGAAGGCTTGTCTTAAACAACTTTATCTCTAATATAGTTATATATTTTAAACTTTGAAATGTGGTGGAATCAGTACTGTACTATTTAAGCAGCCAGAGTACTAAAAATTCCTATTTATGTTCTCAAGCAGTTTAGTGTTAACTACAGCATTTTATCTTTTTTCTATGCAGATTCCAAAGGGGACATTGTGATGACTGTTTCCTCACTCTAAATCTGTGTTACCAGGAGAAACTGTCACTGTTACCTGTAAAATCAATTCATACATGATTAGCAAAATAGCCTGGTACCAGCAGAAGTCTGGACAAAGTCCCAGGCTCCTGATCTATAAAGTTAGCACCCATCACTCTGGGGTCCCAGATTGGTTCAGCAATAGTGGATCTATAACAGACTACACATTTACAATTAGTAATGTTCAGACTGAGGATGCTGGAGATTACTACTGTCAGCAGTCTGATAGTTACCCTCACACAGTGATACAGCCCATAACAAAACCTCCTCTAATGACAGTTACAAAAACTATGTGCAATTATAGATTATAGAGCTAGTTTTAAACTTTCTGGGAGCAGCTCAATTCTGGATTTAAATTTCTTGTCTTTCACAGTCTGTATTCTAATGTTTATGGTAGTTTGGCTCTTTTGTATACTAATATTCACTAGAGTCCTTTATATGTATCCTTTGCTGGTCCCTATTTAACTGGTCTACTTTGGAACTACTTTTGTCTGGGGAGGGGACTCGGTGGGATTTTGTTGGGGAGGGTTCTATGTTTTGTTGTTGTGTATGTTGTATGTATGTGGACTGTTTATTGTTGTGACTTAAATAAAATATACTGAATTTCAAAAAGAAAAGATTATACAACTGGTGCATACCCTTGGAGGTTAAACTATGAGATACCCATCCTTCCTTTAGAGTAACAACTGCCTTATGATTCTGCCAGTTTCTTATGGGTTTACTAAAAGTATGGAACTTTTCCAGACAATTTCTAGCACCACATGACTGACCACTGTCACAAACACAATTAGCAGGTCAGGCCCTCTGCACCCACAGTGCCAACCTCAGAGTGCAATAGTGAACAGGTAACAGACAGGGTAACCTCTCCTGTCTGCTTTTGGGTCTGAATCACCTTTAGTCTCAAGTTCTGGGGGATTCAAACTGTGGCCCTTATGCTAGTGTACCCAAATGTACAGGCTCAGATAATATTCTCTTTGGGTGGTGGCAATATATCTTTCACCTAAGGTACCTAACCAGGTATCCAAAAATTAAGCCTTTTAACTCTATAAAAGACCTTAGGTATATTCTTACCTTTTACTCAAGCTCAGTACCACCATCAAGCTGTTGAACAATTGTCAGACTTAACCATCTATATGTCACATGCAATTGCATGAGGTAATTGCTGAGGCTGCTTACCATCTGTCTGCCCTGAAAGAACTATTCAGCTTCTAATTGACTGTTTGCTGTGCTGCTGTGGCAATAGTAAAGCTATACTAAGTGCTAAATTGCCCGCGTAATACCGGGTGAAACTTACTAAGCGTGTCATCAGAGGAAATGAGACTGCTTCATATAAAGATCGCGCTGCATAGGGTGGCAAGCGTGGCAGTCAAGAGCATGAGTGGCACGGCACCACTCGGTAACAGAAAAAGTATTCCAAATTAATCCTGTAGAAACAAGAAAGGTCTTGTTCAAGTTTTAATAATGATTAAGGGGCACTTTTGTTAAAATGAGACAGTTTTAATCTATAGATATCATTTGAAATGTTAGGATAAAGTATCACTTAATGCCTTAAGCTATAATTAACAAGTTAATATACTCTCAAAAGTTAGCTTGTTGAATAGTGAAATTTGTATTATAAGATTGCTGATTCTATTGTTTTCTTTTGTTTCCTTTGCTTTTTAAAGAAAATTGAAACAAAACAAAATGAAGAGTAATTTTGCAAGCTTGATGGTACTGTTGGTGGGAGTAATATGCTTAATGCAATTTTGTAAATTAGTCACATTTAGATCTGCAGAAGAGCAAATCTGGGGTGCTTCTGAATATTTATCAAGTAAACAGAGAGCAACTAAGAACAAAAACTCAATGAGAGGAGAAATCCCTTTAATTTGGTTAAACAACAAATTCAGAGCTCTTTTGGTTAGTCCCTGTAGAAATGTTCCTCAACCTATCAGATGCTCCTGATATCCCTGGTTCTTTGTGGGACATCGAAACCCACTCAGGGCCTGAAGGTGGGACCATAAAACTTGTATTAGATAACGCTAGAAGCTTAATTAATAAAATGGATCTCCTCAGAGCTTGGGTTGAATTGGAAAAGCCAGATATTGCTATTTTAACAGAAACTTGGTTAAAAGATATTTCTCAATCTGAAATTGAACTTACTGATTTTACTGCTTTAGACAAGAGGGTCCGGGGAGGGTTATGATTTTACACTAGATATAATCTGGGTTATTCCAGGTAATATATACAGGAAAAATAGAAGGAATTGAATGTTTGTTGTTGAAATTCTACATGATTAATCTCATTGTGGAGTTGTTTACTCACCACCTAAGATTCACATTAGGTCTTTTGAAAAATTTTCACATACTATTAGGGACTGTATAGGTCAAACTGATGTGATAATGATGGGTGATTTTAATGCTGCTTGAGGATGTCCAAGGGGTCGGACTTTGGAAAATTCTATGAAATGTTTAAATCTGGTGCAGATAATTGATGTTTCAACAAGAAAAGGGTTATTAACAAGTAAAGGTAATATATTGGATCTATGTTTTGTATCCCTGAAATGATTGTACTAGATAAGGAGTTGGGAACCAAATTTGGGGATCATAATGTAATTAGATGTGTTATAAACTTGGGAATCAAAAAGTTCCAAAAATGAAAACATCGATTGAATATAAAAGAAGCTGTGCAAAGTTTAACAAGCAGTTATTTGAAAGCATCTGCAGGATTACCATGGCATAGAATTTTCCTAATACCTAACCTTAATTTAGCAGTACAGGAGTTTACACACATGTTTATTGCTGCATGTGATCAATTTGCACCTTGCAGGAAAGTTAAACAGAAGCAGAACCATCTGCCCTGGGTGACTCCTACCATAAAGAAGTTAATTAGGGTAAAAATCAACTCTGGAAAAAGCTAATAAGACCTTGAAAATTGAAGTATGGGATAGTTTTAAAAAGTAAGAAATAGGGTGATCCATGAAATTAGGAAATCAAAATCTAATTATCGTCCCATAGCACTATTGTCAACTGTCTCAAAAATATGTTCATGGACAACTAATGCAGTATTTGGAGAAATATCAGAAAATAACCCCATTTCAGTCAGGTTTTAGACAGGGTAGGTCCACAGATACCGCACTCATGGACTTCCTAGATCTAGTTGCTACTCCCTTGGGGAGGGAGGTCGTGGAGTGCGGTATACATGGACCTATCAAAAATTTTCGACTTGGCGAATCATTGCACTTTGATCAAAAATTGAAGAGCATGGGAATAGAGGAAGAGACTTGTGGATGGTTTACATCATATTTAGATAAGAGAACTCAATTTACTATAGCAAATGGATATAAGTCCGGACTGGATTATGTGACCAGGGGTACCCAGGGTTCAATCCTGGGGCCCCTCTTATTTTTGGTTTATTTGGATGATCTACCGAGATTGATAAAAAACTCACAAGTTAGGCTTTACACAGATGATACAGTTTTGATTACGTCAGGTAAAAATTCAGATGAAATTGTACAAAATTACAAGGTGACCTCTTAATAATCCAGAATTTTTTCATCACTTGGACTTTTGATAACATAGAAACATAGAAACATAGAAACATAGAAGTTGACTGGCAGATAAGGACCGCAAGGCCATCCAGTCTGCCCATTTTTTCTACCTTATAAATGTGCCATCGCCTTGCTCTGTCAGTGACCTATCTATCTTCATAGTCATTTGTATTGCTCCCTT
The DNA here is from genome assembly GCA_016271365.2 of Neoceratodus forsteri. Taxonomy (NCBI): domain Eukaryota; kingdom Metazoa; phylum Chordata; order Ceratodontiformes; family Ceratodontidae; genus Neoceratodus; species Neoceratodus forsteri. The sequence continues at coordinate 1,137,812,290 of CM057452.1, forward strand.
ATGCCTATCCCATGCCTGTTTGAAGCCCTGCACTGTATTCATAGCCACCACTTCTTGTGGTAAGCTATTCCATGCATCTACCACCCTTTCTGTGAAAAGAATTTCCTCACATTCCCCCTTAATCGGCCTCCTCTAATCTCATGCTGTGTCCTCTTGTCCTGCAATTTTCTTATATTTAAACATGTTAGACTCTTTCACCTTGTTTATGCCCTTAAGGTGTTTAAATGTCTCGATCATATCACCTCTCCCTCCTTTTGCTCAAGGGTATACATATTGAGCTCCGTTAATCTGTCCTCATATGTCTTCTGATGCAGTCCCTGCACCATTTTGGTTGCCCTTCTCTGGACTGCCTCAATTTGATTAATGTCCTTGTGAAGGTGTGGCCTCAATACTGCACAGTACTCCAGATGGGGCCTAACCAATGTCTTGTACAGAGGATTATTACCTCCCTCTTACGACTTGTGATACCCCTACTAATACACCCTAACACCCCCCTAGCCTTTACCTACTGCTTTAGAGGTCTGCTTGGATGATTTTAGGTCATCAGTGATGATGATGCCCAAGTCTCTTTCTTCCTTTGTGACTGCTAGCAACTCCCTCCCAGCCTATAAGTGGCTTCAGGGTTATCTGCCATGCATGATTTGCACTTCTTTGCATTAAATCCCAGTTGCCACTCTTCTGACCATTTTGCTAGTTTATCCAGATCTCTTCTCATTCTGCCCACCCCATCTGGATCATCTACTCTGTTGCAGATCTTGGTGTCATCTGCAAACAGACAAGCCTTACCCTCTAGTCCATCTGCGGGTCACTAATGAAGATGTTGAATAGGACTGGCCCCAGGACTGATCCCTGAGGTACCCCACTTGTGACTTGCATCTCTTCTGACTGTATACCATTTACCACCACTCTCTGTTTTCTGCCAGTCAACCCAGTTTGCCACCCAGTTGACCAACTTCCAGCCACCCGAGCCTACCTAGCTTATTTATCAATCTTCTATATTGGAACAGATAAACAACAAAAAACACAAAGTATGTTCTTGGTAGTGAGAAGAAAACCAAGTGTCCTCAAAATTAATAATTAAGACTCTGAATGAAATACTTAGAACAAACACAAGTTTATAAATATTTGGGTATTTATATTGATCAAGGTTTAAATTTTTAATGACATATAACAGAATTAATAAAAAAACTAATTCTAAACTAGGGGCTATGAGAAGGATTTCAAATTGTTTATCAAAGAAATGCGATTAAATATAGCTAACCAACTAATATTACCAATGATAGATTATGGTAGCCATATTTATAGACATACTTCTAAAGACAGTTACATCATCTGGACGTTCTTTACAATAAAATAGCAAGATTTGTATTAACATAGAAACATAGAAACATAGACTTTGACGCAGATAAGGACGCTAGGCCCATCTAGTCTGCCCATTTCCCTACAGGATAGGCCGCAGATCCTAGTTAACCAACAGCCTATATCTTCCTGCCCCCACAAGAATTGCCTTATGTCTGTCCCATGCATTCTTGAATTCTCCCACAGTTTTAGACACCACAACTTCCTCAGGAAGGCTGTTCCATGCATCCACTACCTCTCTGTGAAATAATACTTCCTCACATTGCCCCTGAACGCCTCCTTCTATCTTTAAATTGTGTCCCCTTGTTCTTGCAAGTCTCTTTTTCTGAAAGATGCTACCCTCTTGGACTTTGTTGATTCCTTGAGGTACTTGAAAGTTTCTATCATGTCCCCCCTCTCCCTTCTTTCCTCAAGGGTATACATATTAAGCTCCTTTAGTCTCTCCTCATCGGCTTCTCTTGCAGACCCTGCACCATTTTAGTTGCCCTCCTCTGGACTGCCTCTATCCTGTCTATGTCCTTGCAGAGATGGGGTCTCCAGAACTGGACACAGTATTCAGATGGGGTCTCACCAACTGTCTGTACAGAGGGATAGCAACTTCCTGTTTTCTGCTGCTGATGCCTCTCCTATACATCTCAGTATACCCCCGCCCTCCCTACTGCCTTCTCACATTGCTTGCTAACCTTAAGGTCATCTGATATGATTACCCCCAGGTCCCTTTCCTGTTTTGTTGCTGTTACTACCTCCCCACCCATTGTGTATTCTTCCCTGGGTTCTTGTTTCCCAGGTGCATTATTTGCACTTTTTGCATTGAATCCTAGCTGCCATACGTCTGACCATTCCTCCAACCTTGCAAAGTCCCTTTCATCCTTCCCGCCTCCTTGTGTATCAACCCTGTTGCAGATCTTTGTGTCATCTGCAAAAGGCATACTTTCCCTTCCAGTCCCTCTGCAATGTCACTGATGAAGACATTAAAAGGACTGGACCCAATACTGAACCCTGCGGTACCCCACTAGTAACGCCCTTTCTTCAGAGTGGACTCCATTTACAATTACCTTCTGTGTCCTGTTGTCCAGCCAATGTTTTACCCAGGCTACCACCCTGGGACCCACTCCCAGGCTGGTTAATTTGACTAATAATCTTTGTGTGGGACTGTGTCAAATGCCTTGCTAAAGTCTAGGTAGGCCATGTCCACAGCTCCTCCTGGTCTACTACTTTGGTCACCCAGTCAAAGAAATCTATTAGATTCGTCTGACATGACCTTCCCACTGTGAACCCATGCTGCCTTGGATCCTGTGCTCCACTGACCTCTAGGTACTCAACTATTTTTCTTCAGAAGTGACTCCATCACTTTCCCTACCACAGAGGTCAGACTGACAGGTCTGTAGTTTCCTGCCTCTGTCTTGGTCCCACTTTTGTGAAGGGAATCACATCCGCCTTCCTCCAGTCCTCGGTACCACACCATCCTCCCATGATTTATTAAAAAGAGTAGCCAGTGGTTTCACTAGTTCCTTCCTTAATTCTTTTTAGAATTCTGGGGTGAATTCCATCAGGACCCATTGCTTTGTCCACCTTCAGTTTTAGGAGTTCTTGCAGAACCCTTTCTTCTGTGAAAGGACTGGGATCGACCCCCTATCAAGAGTGCTTCTGTTAATTGGATTAGGCACTTCCCCTCCTCTTTTGTGAATACTGAGCAGAAATATTCGTTCAGTAATCCTGTTTTTCACTGTCCCCTCTGCCCACCCACCGTTCTTTCTATTCAGCCTCACTATCCCTCCCTTTGTCTTTCTACGCTCGCTGATGTACCTATAAAAGGTTTATCCCCCTTCTTAACTGAGTTGGCTATCTTTTCCTCAGTTTGGGCCTTGCTATTCTGACTTCCCCTCCCTGCTTCTTTCTGCCTTAACTGGTACAGCTCTCTGTCCTGCTCCTTCTGTGTTTCCTTATACTTCCGAGATGCTATCTTTTCTTCCTGACTTTCACAGCCACCTCTCTTGAGAACCATAGTGGCTTTTTCTTTCATTTTGATTTGTTTATTTGCTTACACAAAGGCTTGTTGCCTCTGTGATGGCAGTTTGATAATTCCCATTGTTGCTCCACACCTCCTTCTAGCCTGTTTGCTAGTGCTTTTCTGAGCACTCTCCCATCTTGCCAAAGTCAGCCTCCAAAGTCAAGTACCTCACTTTTGTAGGCTTGACTCTGTAGCTGAGTTTAACGTGAACCACACTGTTTGATGGTCACTTGTCCCCAGATGGCAACCCACTTCTAGATCTGAGATCCTCTCACTGCCTCCGTTTGAGTACAAGGTCTAAGATTGCTCCCTCACAGTGGGTTCTGAAACTAGCTGTCTAATGCCTGCCACCTGTGGGCATCAAGAATGGCCCTGCTCTTGGATGTGGCTGCAGCAAATGTGCTCCAGTTAACATCTGGCATATTCAGGTCTCCATCAACAGTATCTCCTCTCTGCCATTCTAGAATGCCTTCCATCATATCCTTGTCCATTCCTTCCCCTGACATGGGGTCTGTCACAACCCTAGTGGATTGTGGTGCCTTTCCAGTCTCAAGGTGACCCACAGTGCCTCCTCTCCTCCTTGTTTACTCTTTTGTTCAGTTGCTTTTATCCTTCCTTTACATAGAGAGCTACTCCTCCCTCTTCTCCCCTGCCTGTCTCTCCTGTAGGTTATGTACCCTGGTATGTTAACATCCCAGTCATGGTTCTCTTGTACCATGTTTCTGTGACTGCTACGATATCCAGGCATCCCTCTTCCATTAAGGCCACCAGCTCAGGGAGCTTGTTGCCCAGACTACGAGCATTGGTACTCCATTACCTCCATTTCCTGATGGCATTCACCTTTTGCCCCATCCCTGTCCTTCTTGTTTTGTCACTTCTCCATTTACCACTGCCCTTCTCCCATCGACACACTCCATGTTGGTGTTTGCCACACTTGCCACCGTGATTGTTTGGGGCTAGGATTTTCCTGTTCCTTTCCAGTGCTCTCCCCTGGCTAGTTTAAAAGCTTGCCAATGAAGCATTTAAACTCATCACCTAGGATCCTGGTTCCCTCCCGGACAGATGCAGCCCATCATGCCAGTATAGGCTTGCATCACTCCAGGTGGACCCCAGTCCCCAATGAAGCCAAGTCCCTGAGCTCCACACCAGTTTTCAACCACTGATTGAATCCCATGGTACGGAACACCCTAGCCTCTCCTATGCCATAGATGGGTAGCACCTCCGAGAAGGTTACCGTCGTGCACTTGACTAAGGCCCTCCCCCAATTCCACAAACTCTTCCTGCACTTTCTAATCCCTTTCTTAGCCAGGTCATTTGTCCCCAGGTGGACAATGACATCCAGCTCCCTCCCTGTGCAGCTGCTCCGGCAATCCTGAGGATTCACTCCCTGTCCCTCAAGTCATGCTCCAGGCAGGCACTTACCTCCTCTCCCTTCCTGCCCAGTTCTACCTTCCTAACAATGGAGTCCCCACCAGGAGTTGTTTCCTTCCCTGCAGGGTCCCCTGCCCCTCCTGTGGTCTCCTTTGTGGAGGTTCCCAACATCCTCCTGGTCTTCACTGTAGGTGCTTCCATAGAGGAACCACACTTTGCCAGAATGGCATAGGAATGTGGAGAGGTACAACTGGAGATGGGCCCTGTTCCACCACCCTCACCTCCCTGAGCTCATACTGTGGTCCAACTGCCTTCTTCTTGGCAACCTCTAGAGGCAACGGCAGTGGCACTGGTGGTCCCTGGATGGAAGAGGAGGTCCCACAAATCCTGGCCAACTCAGCCTGGAGATGAGCAACCTCCTCCTCAGCCCAGAGAGGTGCCTGCAGATGGGACAACACCACATCCTCCAGAACATCTCCGGAAGACTGCTGCTCCACAGCCACTGCACTACCACTCAATCATGTCTTATTTCTGGCCCTTAACTGTTTGCAATTCTTACTCTTTCCTCTGTGTTTTCTCTCGCTCCTTACTTTCTGCCTGTGTTCCCTTTAAGCTCCTGATTGTCCTGTTCTGAGACAAGAAAATCCTATATTTCTCAGTAGACCACTTACTTGTTCAGAGGCAGACCTCCAGCAGCTAGAGGGGCCGGAGGCTACTCTTGCCCTTCTAGGATGGTGGGTCCTTGGTGGTTCTGTGATCACTCACTTCCTGCCCCTAAACAGGAAGTTCTTGTTGTCAGTCAAATCCTGTGCCTATAAAAATAGAACTAACTTTGGGTGGGGGGTGGAGGGAGGGAAGGAGGGCAATATAGTCCCAGTAGAAGCTCAGTTACACAGCAATCCTTTCTCCCGGTGTCTTCTGCCAAGCTATTAGCAGAATCTTTCTAAGGCAGTCTTTAAATGTAGCTTCCTTCTAGCTAAGCCACTCCCCTACTTACCAGATCTTTCTACAAGTAATTTAAACCTCACAGCAGTTAAGTCCTTTCAATCACCTGAGATTTACAGCTAGATGACTTTTCAGTTACCCATTCAGTTCAGTTAACCCAAACACACACTTTTTTTTTTGTTTTGTATGTTAGTTTTTACCCTAAATTAAAGGTCCAAATACAAAGTTATTCTACTTTAGTCCCAGCAGAGAAGTTCAGTCACACAGCAGTCCTTTCTCCTGGTGTTTTCTGCAAGCTATTAGCAGAATCTTTCTAAGGCAGTCTTTAAATGTAGCTTCCTTCTAGCTAAGCCACTCCCCTACTTACCAGATCTTTCTACAAGTAATTTAAACCTTACAGCAGTTAAGTCCTTTTTCAGTCACCTGAGATTTACACCTAGATGACTTTTCAGTTACCCATTCAGTTCAGCTAACCCAAACACACCTTTTTTTTTTTTGTTTTGTATGTTAGTTTTTACCCTAAATTAAAGGTCCAAATACAAAAGTTCTTCTACTTTAGTCAAGCAGAAGTTCAGTCACACAGCAGTCCTTTCTCCTGGTGTTTTCTGCCAAGCTATTTGGTATTAAATGTGATATTGGCACCCATCATTGTGATATGTATACAGAACTAGGATGGAATTCATTACATCAGAGAGCTGACAGAAACTGGTTGAACCAGATAAAATGATTATTTAAAATACATCACAGTATCACTTGACTAAAACATTAATAAAACCTGATCATGGATTAAACCTGTGGAAACAAGGTGCTAGAGATTTTTGGTCCCAAAATAAAAAATGGTTTAGTAATATGACCTTCCAATATAAAGTTTCAACAAGTTGGAATAGACTTCCCCTTACCTTAGAGACCCAGACTTGTCTTTTTAGAATATAAAACTGCAATAAAACATGAGTTATGTTTTAGATGTTTGTGTAATAGGTAGTTACATGCATAAGAGATTTTATTTATGTCTTGTATCCTTGATGTAATGTGTATTGAGTGTTATGTATATTCGAATGATTTGTTTTTTGTGTACTTTGTGATTATTTAAAATTTTCTATGACACAGGATTGCCTTGTAAATACAGACTTTTTGAACCCAATGGCAAAAGCCTCTGTATAAATAAATTTTACTACTACTACATGCAAAAATGAACTGGCAGACATCCAGGCAGTCTTTCAAAGAAAAGGTACTTTACTAAAAGATGATAAAAATATGAAAAATGTAAACACAGAACAATATATCAAAGAGCTCACAATCACACAAAAGAACAAGGGAGATTACAAAACAAAACTCCTACCACAATACATTTAGATCTTTGCAATCTAAGGTATTACCTCTGGAAGTGTTTTTAAAGTTAGATCAGACAGCTGTGTCTCTAGAGTCCCAAGGTGATATGACCTACATTTCAGACACAAGTATCAGTTTAAACTCTGTGTCTCCACATCCCTTCTGTGAGTCATCTAGCTCCTCCTTTTAGAATCAAACAATACAAACATGATTTCCTATCAGGAGGTATATTAAATAATGTGACAACAGCAAAACCCATTTCCCAAATTACGAGTCTTTGATCAACCAGTTCCTTTGAGGTTTACAACCCTGCTGTCTGTCACCCAAGTGTGATATATCTAACAGGAATCAGCTAAATGATGTCCTGTCCTGATGTGATAAACTGTATATTTAGTTTCCAACTTAAAAGCATGAGGTCATAAAAGGCCATCAAATGCAATTTCTCAGTGAAGTTAATTACATTACAGAGATCTTCTGGTCAGTGTAATACATCCTGTGATTTCAGTTGCTGACACCTTGTAATTTAAAAGGGCCAAATCTCACAGACTGACATTTCATACATGGACCATTTATTTATACTACCAATATCATACAATAATCAAAACCAGCTGGCGAAGTGCCACAACCACCACTCAGTCTAATGTCTCAGTTTGTTAGTTTTGAGTGCCACACATGAGAACTTACTTTAGTAAAATTCTAGCATACATTCCAGCAATTGCAAATACATTTGGTCTGGCCTTTCTTAGCTTTATCAAGCAGTTGTACATTTGTAGATGTTTAAGTTTGCTTGACAGGTGAAAAACAAACATACTGGTATCACAGAACACCAGCACTGCCAATTCTTGCTAAGCTGCTGATCTCATCCACCTCCCATAACCAGAACCACTTGCTCTAGATAAAGTCACTCTAAAGCTGTGTTTACACTGCAGCAGCACTACTCATTTTGGAGTGCAGCAGTGTGGTCCTGACCAGCAGCGAGTGGCAAACTACCTGTCCACATGGCCCCTCTGTACCACTATATTCTGAGCTGGTGACGGGCTGTGCATCAGGGTGCAGGACTGTCAGGACTGTCACTCACCACCACAAGGACAGAGTGGACATGTTGTGATGGCGCAGGCAGACCACACAGCAGTTTAATCTGCTGCAAGTCACTCAATCTTGTCAGCATCCCTAGCTTGAGAGAGAATGGGATAGGTTTAATGAGCAACTTGCTGTGATTTAGTATGTGTCCACACAGTCGCATTTGCACTGGAACAACCCGAGTGATGGGGTTGCTCCAGTACAAATGTGACCATGTAAACAGGGCTTAGGGTCACTGGTGTGATCCTACACACTCCATCCCAAATACTTGTACAGTCCTTTCTAGCTAAAGCAACTTGTAGCACTCCAGTGTTATCCACCAACACATATATAGGCAGATAGATGGGGATCAAGCCTGGCCTGGGTATGAATAAAGCTGTAGTAGATGTATTCTGAGCTCAACTTCTGCTGCAGTCAAACCTGATCCAGATATGAGTTTTCAATCCCATTGAGCCTTCCTTGATCATCTCTGACCCCAACTTCATTTCTTACCTTTGGAGAACTGGTGCATTGCCCTTTTTATCATGAATCTGACTTGCATCTTACCTGTCTCTCCAAAATAGTATGTGATACTTTGGTAATCTGACTTTCATGCTTAGACTTCTACTGTGTTAGCAATTGTGAAATTCAAAATAAATAAATAAAATAAAATAAACTTTCTAAGTAACCCTTCAAATAAGACAAAACACATTTGTTATGCCAGGTAAGTTTATTATAGTGAATGTCAAAATAAAACATTTGGGAAGTACACAGCTAACAACTCAGATCTAAAAGAAATGTATGTTGTCTCAAAAAGAATTTCGAAGTTTTAGGCATAACTCAGCTGTTGGCTAGACTACAAAGCCTATGAAGACATCTGAGCACAATATTAAACTATTTTGCATTTCAAGTCTGCTCTGCTAATTGTCTTTTTGAGTACTGCACTTTGTTGGGGCAGAGTGTTTATGTAGAAGGGCTGTCTGCTCTTTTGTGTGAGGCACCGAACACTGATAAAAGCCATCACAGCATCTTCAAGGAAAAGAGCGGTTCTTGCTAAATCTTCTTATTGGCACTCTGTGACACCCCAAACATCATTGGCACCCATTCTTGCTGAATCTCCTCTGTGGCACTGTGTGGTCCTCCCTACCATGCAAACCTGTCTCAGGGGAGGAATTGGACAAGAAATGATATAAGGCATCCTTAGAATGGCAGAAAAAGGAGAGATATTGATGGGGACATGAATATGCCAAATGTTAACTGGAGCATATATGCTGCAGCCACATCCCAGGGCAGGGCATTCTCGATGCCCTACAGGGGCATCGTCAGACAGCTAATGTTGGAACCCACTTGGAAGGCAGCAATCTTTGACCTGGTACACTCAAATAGGGATGGAGAGAGGATCTCAGATTTAGTAGTGGGTAGCCACCTGGGAACAAGCATCCACCAAACAGTGTGGTTCATGATAAACACAGCCATAGAGTCAAGCCAAACAAAAGCAAGGGTACTGGACTTTAGGAGGGATGACTTTGGCAAAATGGGAGAGTGCCTAAGGAATGCACTAGCAAATAGGCAGGAAGGAGGGTGGAGGAACAATGGGAAAAATCTAAAATTACCATGACAGAGGCAACAAACCTTTGTGTGAAGCAAATAAATAATAAAAAAAAAAGGAAAAACAACTATGGTTCTCTAAAGAGGTGGCGGGAAGGTTAGGGAGAAAAGATAGCATTCAGGAAGTATAAGGACTCACAGAAGGAGCAGGACAGAGAACTGTATCAGTTGAAGCAGAAGGAAGAGTGGAAGGCAGTCAGAATAGTTGAGGCCCAAACCAAGGACAGGATAGCCAACTCATTTAAGAAGGAGATAAAAGCTTTTATAGGTACATTAGGGAGCGATGAAAGACCAAGGGGATAGTGAGGCTTAATAAAGGAGAGGGGTGGGCAGAGGTGACAGTGAAAAGGCAGAGATACTAAACAAATACTTTTGCTCAGTATTTACAAAAGAAGAGGAGGGAGAATACCTAAACCAAACAATAAAAGGACTCTGATAGAGGGGGTGCTGATATCAGTTCATTCATAGAAGAAAGGGTCGTGAAAGAACTCCTAAAACTCAAGGTGGACAAACGATGGGGCTGCTAGGATTCACCCCAGAATTTAAAAGAACTAAGGGGAGAACTAGTGATACCACTGACTACCCTTATTAACAAATCATGGGAGAATGGTATGGTACCTGAGGACTGGAGGAGGGAGGATGTGATTCCACTTCACAGAAGTGGGACAAGGCAGAGGCAGGAAACTACAGACCTGTATTTTACTTCAGTGGTAGGAAAATGATGGCATCACTTCTGAAAGAAAGAACTGTTGAGTACCTGGAGGCAAGCAGGGCACAGGACCCAAGGCGGCATGGAGTCACAGTGGGAAGGTCATGTCAGGTGAATGTAATATATTTCTTTGACTGGTTGACCAAAGTAATAGACCAGGAGGGACCAAGGATATGACCTACCTAGATTTTAGCAAGGCATTTGACACAGTTCCATACAAAGATTAATAAATAAGTTAGCTAGCCAGGAAGTGGGTCCCAGGGAGGTAGCCTGGGTAAAAATTGGCTGGACAACAGGATGGAGATGGTAATATTAAACGAAGTTTACTCCAAAGAAGGGGGTTACTAGTGAGATACCACAGGGTTCAGTACTGGGACCTGTCCTCTTTAATGTCTTTATAGGTGACATTGTGGAGGGAAGGAAAGGTATGTCTCTTTGCAGACAACACAAAGATCTACAACAGGGTTGATACACAAGGAGGGCAGAAAGGATGAGAACAGACTTATCAAGGTTGGAGGAATGGTCAGACATATGGCAGCTTAGATTCAATGCAAAGAACTGCAAGTAATACCCCTGGGAAACAAAACCCAGGGGAAGACTACATAATGGGGTGGGGTACTAACAACAACAAAAGTGGAAAGGAACCTGGGGGTAGTCATATCAGACAACCTAAAGATAGGCAGGTGAAGTGAGAAGGTAGTAAGAAGGCAGGGATACTGGGATGCAAGGGAGGCCTCACCAGTAGAAAGCAGGAAGTTGTTATCCTCTGTACAGATAGTTGGTGAGAAACCAACTGGGGTACCGTGTGCAGTTCTGGAGACCCCATCTCCACAAGGACATTGACAGGATGGGGCAGTCCAGAGTAGGGCAACTAAAATGGTGCAGGGTCTGCACCAGAAGCCATACAAAGAGAGACTAAATGAGCTTAATATGTATACCCTTGAGGAAAGGAGGTAGGAGGGGACATGATAGAAACTTTCAAGTACCCCAAGGAGTCAACAACATCAAATGGGTAGCATCTTTCAGAAAAGAGATATGCATTTACTCATCATTAATCTTGTACTTGATGTGTTGCCTTATATAATCCCTTTCATCTAATATGCTGAACCAGTTTTATACCATTAATTGGTCTTATGTCAGATGTTTGTATTTATTACTTTTCCTTTTCATATTTGCTTTTTGATGTTTACTTATTATACTTGAAACTTCTTACTATGATAAGTATAGGTGCAACTTGTTCTCTCATACAGTACCTTTTGAATTTGTTGTTGTTATTGTCATGCATTGTTTGATGTTGTTACTTAATTTTGGAAAAGCAATAAATATTGTATGGCAAAATAAAAATAAAAAAGATGTGTAAGAACAAGGGGGCACAATTTGAAGATAGAGGGGATGGCGTAGGGCACGTGAGGAAGTATTTTTCATGGACAGAGTGGTGGACACATGGAACAGCCTTCCTAAGGAGGTTGTGTGGTCAAAATCTGGTGGAATTCAAGAATGCATGGGATAGACATAAGGCAGTTCTTGGACGGGGATAGGAGGAAGTAGGCTGTTGATTAACTAGGATCTGCAGATTATCCAGTAGGTAAGGAAATGAGCTGACTGGGTAGGTCAAAGTGGTCCTAATCTGACATCAAAGTCTATGATTCTATCCAACCCACTGAATACGGCACTGCAGGTTCTTGTTAAAGCTGCTCAATGGGATTGTGTGACCGCACCCACTGAACACCGCCACTGCTGGTTCTTGCTAAAGCTGCTCAGTGAGTTGTGTGATCCCACCCACTGAACACTGGCACTGCTGGTTCTTGCTAAAACTGCTCAGTGGATTGTGTGATCCCACCCACTGACCACTGGCACTGCTGGTTCTTGCTAAAGCTGATCAGTGGTATTGTGTGATCACACCACTGAACACCGGCACTGCAGGTTCTTGCTAAAGCTGCTCAGTGGGTTGTGTGATCACCCACTGAATGCTGGCACTGCTGGTTCTTGTTAAAGCTGATCAGTGGTATTGTGTGATCCCACCCACTGAACACCAGCACTGCTGGTTCTTGCTAAAGCTGCTCAGTGGAATTGTGTGATCCCACCCACTGAACACTGGCACTGCTGGTTCTTGCTAAAGCTGCTCAGTGGGATTGTGTAATCCCACCACTGAACACTGGCCCTGCTGGTTCTTGCTAAAGCTGCTCAGTGGGATTGTGTGATCCCACCCACTGAACACTGGCACTGATGGTTCTTGTTGAAGCTGCTCAGTGGGATTGTGTAATCCCACCCACTGAACACTGGCACTGCTGGTTCTTGCTAAAGCTGCTCAGTGGGATTGTGTGAACCCACCCACTGAACACTGGCACTGCTGGTTCTTGCTGAAGCTGGTCAGTGGGATTGTGTAATCCCACCCACTGAACACTGGCACTGCTGGTTCTTGCTGAAGCTGGTCAGTGGGATTGTGTAATCCCACTCACTGAACACTGGCACTGCTGGTTCTTGCTAAAGCTGCTCAGTGGGATTGTGTGATTCCACCTACTGAACACTGGCACTGCTGGTTCTTGCTGAAGCTGCTCAGTGGGATTGTGTGATCCCACCCACTGAACACCAGCACTGCTGGTTCTTGCTAAAGCTGCTCAGTGGGATTGTGTGATCCCACCCACCGAACACTGGCACTGCTGGTTCTTGCTAAAGCTGCTCAGTGGGACTGTGTGATCCACCACTGAACACTGGCACTGCTGGTTCTTGCTGAAGCTGCTCAGTGGGATTGTGTGATCCCACCCACGAAACACCGGCACTGCTGGTTCTTGCTAAAGCTGCTCAGTGGGATTGTGTGATCCCACCCACTGAACACTGGCACTGCTGGTTCTTGCTGAAGCTGCTCAGTGGGATTGTGTGACACCACCACTGAACACTGACACTGCCAGTTCTTGCTAAAGCTGCTCAGTGGGTTGTGTGATCCACCCACTGAACACTGGCACTGCTGTTTCTTGCTAATGCTGCTCAGTGGGATTGTGTGATCCCACCCACTGAACACTGGCACTGCTGGTTCTTGATAAAACTGCAAAGTGGGACTGTGTGATCCTACCCACGAAACACTGGCACTGCTGGTTCTTGATATAACTGCTCAGTGGGACTTTGTGATCCTACCACTGAACACGGCACCACTGGTTCTTGCTAAAGCTGCTCAGTGGGATTGTGAGTCCCATCCACTGAACAACAGTGGCACTTCCGGTTCTTGCAGTGCACACATCAAAGAAAACTTGAAAAGAATTGACCAGCACTCCTTTAAATGCTTTAATGTGAAAATTTACTCACGTACATGATGCAGCAGCAAAGTACTAGAGCATCAATAGGCTCTCTAGTCTGCAAAAATGCAATAATCCAATAGTCCAATAGTGGCAAAAAACTTTCAGTAACTGCAGTCATGTGTGGTTATGTTAGCATCTGGTGTCCGAGTCAGTGTTCTCTGCAGTTTAAACTACATTTAGTCACTGAAAGTTATTTTGACGCTATTGGACTATTAGATTATTGCATTTTTGCTGAATGGAGGGCCTATTGATGCCAGTACTTGCTGCTGCATCATGTATGAGAGTAAATTTGCACATTAAAGCATTTAAAGAACTGCTGGCTGATTCTTTCAAGTTTTCTTGGTTGTGTGAACTATATTAATGCCCAGGCAATAGTGCACCTGTTATTGGTTTAAAATGTTTATCCAGAGGTTTTGAGCAGTGCTGGCTTGTTTTTGTGACTGCTGGTTCTTGCTAAAGCTGCTTCGGTGGGTTGTGCGATCCACGCACTAAACACTGGCACTGCAGGTTCTTAGTAAGAGTTGCTCAGTGAGTTGTGTGATCCCACCCACTGAACACTGGTACTGCTGGTTCTTGCTAACGCTCCTCAGTGGGTTGTGTGATCCCACCCACTGAACACTGGCACTGCTAGATCTTGCTAAAGTTGCTCAGTGGGACTGTGTGATCCTGCCACTGAACACTGGCAATGCTGGTTCTTGATAAAACTGCTCAGTGGGACTGTGTGATCCCACCCACTGAACACTGGAACCACTGGTTCTTGCTAAAGCTGCTCCAGTGGGATTGTGAACCCACCCACTGAACACTGGCACTGCTGGTTCTTGCTGAAGCTGGTCAGTGGGATTGTGTAATCCCACTCACTGAACACTGGCACTGCTGGTTCTTGCTAGAAGCTGCTCAGTGGGATTGTGTGATCCACCCACTGAACACTGGCACTGCTGGTTCTTGCTGAAGCTGGTCAGTGGGATTGTGTAATCCCACTCACTGAACACTGGCACTGCTGGTTCTTGCTGAAGCTGCTCAGTGGGTTGTGTAATCCACCCACTGAACACTGGCACTGCTGGTTCTTGCTGAAGCTGCTCAGTGGGATTGTGTGATCCCACCCACTGAACACCAGCACTGCTGGTTCTTGCTAAAGCTGCTCAGTGGAGATTGTGTGATCCCACCACTGAACACTGGCACTGCTGGTTCTTGCTGAAGCTGCTCAGTGGGATTGTGTAATCCCACTCACTGAACACTGGCACTGCTGGTTTTTGCTAAAGCTGCTCAGTGGGATTGTGTGATCCCACCCACTGAAACACCGGCACTGCTGGTTCTTGTTAAAGCTGCTCAGTGGGACTGTGTGATCCACCCACTGAACACTGGCACTGCTGGTTCTTGCTGAAGCTGCTCAGTGGGTTGTGTGATCCCACCACTGAACACTGGCACTGCTGGTTCTTGCTAAAGCTGCTCAGTGGGTTGTGTGATCCCACTCACTGAACACTGGCACTGCTGGTTCTTGCTAAAGCTGCTCAGTGGGATTGTGTGACACCACCCACTGAACACTGACACTGCCAGTTCTTGCTAAAGCTGCTCAGTGGGTTGTGTGATCCACCACTGAACACTGGCACTGCTGTTTCTTGCTAATGCTGCTCAGTGGGATTGTGTGATCCCACCCACTGAACACTGGCACTGCTGGTTCTTGATAAAACTGCAAAGTGGGACTGTGTGATCCTACCCACGAAACACTGGCACTGCTGGTTCTTGATATAACTGCTCAGTGGGACTTTGTGATCCTACCACTGAACACCGGCACCACTGGTTCTTGCTAAAGCTGCTCAGTGGGATTGTGTAGTCCCATCCACTGAACAACAGTGGCACTTCCGGTTCTTGCAGTGCATCAGAAAACTGAAAAGATGGCCAGCACTCCTTTAAATGCTTTAATAGTGCGATTTACTCCGTACATGATGCAGCAGCAGCAAGTACTGGCATCAATAGGCTCTCTAGTCTGCAAAAATGCAATAATCCAATAGTCCAATAGTGGCAAAAAACTTCCAGTAACTGCAGTCATGTGTGGTTATGTTAGCATCTGGTGTCCGAGTCAAGTGTTCTCTGCAGTTTAAACTACATTTTAGTCACTGAAAGTTATTTTGACGCTATTGGACTATTAGATTATTGCATTTTTGCTGAATGGAGGGCCTATTGATGCCAGTACTTGCTGCATCATGTATGAGAGTAAATTTGCACATTAAAGCATTTAAAGAACTGCTGGCTGATTCTTTCAAGTTTTCTTGGTTGTGTGAACTATATTAATGCCCAGGCAATAGTGCACCTGTTATTGGTTTAAAATGTTTATCCAGAGGTTTTGAGCAGTGCTGGCTTGTTTTTGTGACTGCTGGTTCTTGCTAAAGCTGCTGCGTGGGTTGTGCGATCACGCACTAAACACTGGCACTGCAGGTTCTTGGTAAAGTTGCTCAGTGAGATGTGTGATCCCACCCACTGAACACTGGTACTGCTGGTTCTTGCTAACGCTCCTCAGTGGGTTGTGTGATCCACCCACTGAACACTGGCACTGCTAGATCTTGCTAAAGTTGCTCAGTGGGACTGTGTGATCCTGCCACTGAACACTGGCAATGCTGGTTCTTGATAAAACTGCTCAGTGGGACTGTGATCCCACCCACTGAACACTGGAACCACTGGTTCTTGCTAAAGCTGCTCAGTGGGATTGTGTGATCCCACCCACTGAACACTGGCACTGCTGGTTCTTGCTTAAAGCTGCTCCAGTGGGATTGCGTGATCCCACCCACTGAACACTGGCACTGCTGGTTCTTGCTAAAGCTGCTCAGTGGGATTGTGATCCACCCACTGAACACTGGCACTGCTGGTTCCTGCTAAAGCTGTTCAGTGGCACTCTGTGATCCCATCCCTCAAACATTAGCACCATCCATTCTAGCTAAATCCAGTCTGTGTCACTGTGTGATCCTTAACCCCACCCCAATACACTGTCACCACCCATTCTTGCATTGTTTCTTGCTAACTTCACTCTGTGCTACCATGTTACCCCCAATACTGGCACAGCCATTTATTGCTAAATACTCTGTGACATGTAAGCAATTAGACCTGACAGTGCGTGAGGTTATTAATGGGTGCCTGCACACCAGGTGCATGCCTTTCAGTCATTTATGAAATGGGCAGTGAAAATTCAGGTCTCGGATTTGTCTGCTGCCATGCATCAAATGTGTACCATGCATGACTGAAAGAAGTGCTGACCATCAGAGAAGAGTCCGGGACCAGAATCACTGCCCCAGTAGACTACTGGCATGACAGCTGGTAGCCAGTTTTGTTTACCCACTAAAGTGAACTTCCCACACTTGCCATGGCTACTCAATCAAATGTCAGTTTCAACATTAGTATCTCAGAAGAAGCAGAAGGAAATTTTGCCAGTTTGACTGAAAATTAATCTGAGCCTGTCACTAAGAATCCACCTATTGACACAGTGAGTACTGGGCAAAACATGGAGACTGTAAATGCTGTAACTGTCAGCAGTAGGAAACTCTCGCTAATGGCTACTGAGGTAGATGCGATCGAGGAGGCTATGACAGAAATAAACACAAAACACTACTAATTGGGCTCTCAAAGTTTTTGAGGACTGTAACAGTCTAAATGTCTGACAAGTCATTTTAAAGCAGCAACAATGGAACATTTAAAGCAGCAGTACTACGAAAAAGAGATCTGAGTCTTTTTGTCAGTTTATTCCATGTACTCTGCTGATCATGTATCCGGTAAGCCTTTCCTGCCGGCATTGTACTATCTCATTATTTGCCCCATTATCCTTTGCTTTGGTTACATTTCTGCGCCTGGCATGCTGCACTGAACCCCCTGCTGCCAACTGAACATGTGTTTTGACTGGCAGTACACACAGGGACATTGGGACAGTTTAGCATAGGGTCCCACTGCAGTAAACAAGAGGCAGGATACAATCTGAAGGGAAAGCAGCTGAACAATTAGTCAGCTGCCATATTTATTATTAACGCTACAACAATTCAAATAAATTGCAAATATCTAAAAAACTAAAGATGACTGAAAAAAATGTACAGATATAGAAACTGGAACTAGGGCTGCATGCTTACAGCCAAAAACAGAATGTTGATAAATCACTTTGTGATTTGGTAGTACTACACTGCTAAATGATACCTTTACGCAGTTATGTGCTGAAGTTAGAAACGGAGAGGGAATGAGTATTCACTGAGCAGCTATTGTAGTCTGCGTGCTGCTCTGAACCGCCACCTAAACTCCCTGGCAGTTGGCAGGAAAATAAATATCATGAGCAACCTGTTTTAACCTCTTCTAACAATGTTTTGTGTCTGTGATGAAAAAATACTGCAGAGCACAAAGGACAGTTGAAGCATCATCCCCGATTTCATCGGACCTTCAAATGCTCTGAGACTCCCCATTCTCTTTGCCAACACCACGCCTGGCCGTGTCCATAATGTGTGGCTGTACATCTAGCTCTACATGGCCAGGTCTGGGTGAGAGGGGTTAAGGCAATTAAAACTGAACAGCTTTGAGTTTAGGCAGATGAGAATGGTCAGGAATATGCCACACTCTGGCTTAACGAACAGAGTGAAAACCTTTGGATCCCAAAAAACAAACAAACAGGCTCACTGATGATTTATCCATGAAGCTCCTGGGTCTCCTCACTGTCCAAGTGCCAGCTTGCAGAAATATTTAAGCAAGTTCCTTCAAGCCAAATATTTTACTGCCATCTGAAAGGAATGCCGCCGAGCTTCCTGGACACTGTTCAGATCCTGGTACAGTAAATAGCCCATGGGGCTCAATTACCTCTCAACGATGATGGCTCGTCTGAGCAAAGACGCAGGGCTCAGTATGGTTTACACAAACCATTCAGTTACAGCAACCACGGTACAATTACTGTCAGAGGCTGGTTTGGAAAATCAGGAAACAATGGCAGTTACTGGACACTGCAGTGAGTCGAGTCTATGGTCTTACTGGTCTGCTTCCTCCATTGATCAGAGAAACTGTAATAACATCCCTGGACAGAGAAATGATACTGATGCAGGAAAGAGCACTCTACAGAAAACTTCAGCAAATGATGCAGCCAACAACATTTCTGCACTGCCACCAAGTGTTCAGCCATCATCACTGCCTCTAACTGTTCAGCAATCAACAGTCAAGCAGGGTTCCTATACTGTCAATGAAACAATGAATTTCAGTGGACCAGTAAACTTCATAGCTATAGCCTAAGGCAAGTGATTTTTGTTTTCCACATAGTACTAGTGCCACACGGTGCATGTTGTATTTATTTTATATCCTCAGTGTTTGTTGTTTTAAATCCCTCCCAAAATTCATGGGACTTTATTTCTCAGAGGAAGGATATTTTAAAAAATAAAGCATATTTAGGAATTTTAATGCATTTTTCATATTTAGAGCAGTAGCTCATTTTATCAGTGCAATGAGAGATTTAGGTGTGCATGGTACAGATATTACTGCACCTCCAGGAATGAAAGGCACTTGGCCAACAGCCTCATGTTTCACTATGCCCCTGGGAGTGTGGTAATATCTGTAACATGCACACCCTGTCATGTATTATTGTTTACTTGTCTTTCTACACAAGCAGTAGAAGGTTTGCTTTGTTTGCTAGGGAACATAAGAATTCAACATTCTGTAGTATTCTCTAACTGAATGTTCATCCCCCACCAAAGCATGAAATGGTAACATGGGATGTATGAATTCAGAATTCTGCAAAGTTCCACTGGCATACACTCACATAGACTCACACATGCCTCAGATAGAGCCAGATTCTTAATTTTTTCTGGGGCAGGCTGAGCAGCAGAGATTGATCTATAAAGCTATCTATACAGTTCTGCTACCAACACGGTGCTCCAACAATGGATCTCAGTTGCCTTAAAGTTAACAAAGCCTGCCGCCTACTCTCAAATGCACCAAGACTCACACATACCTGTGAACTTTATGCTCGGGCTGGCTGGCTTCAACTGAATGACAGAATCAGGTATCAAACCTGCCTTCTTGCCAAAAAGTCACGTTAAATCTGCTTCCAACAGGGATGCAGAACCTGCTAACACTGCCTATGAATGCCAGACAAACCAGAAGCTCTGCCACTCAAATTTTCCAAGTGCCCACATGCTGCACTACCATGGCACAGTGTGCATTCTCACACCGTACACTCCTTTGGGTAAATGCACTGCCCCTGACATCTCTGTCTCCTCAACGTTTGGCTCTTTTAAATGTAGACTGCACCAGCACCTCTTTGACATGAGTAGCTGCATGTGCCCTGCTAAGGCTCAGCACATAGCAATACTCTGCCTCTAGCATTTATCTTTGCCTCTGTCATGACAAGATAGTCAAACAGCTGCACTTCACCACCTTCCCTACCCCACCGGCTTTGCCCCTGCCCTGGACCTCTCCTCCCTCCTCCCTCCCTCCCTGTCTTATGTGTTCTGCTCAGCTCTCTCACTTCCATTGTATCCTTCCTATCCTTGTCTGCTTATCTTTTGACACAGGCATATACTGTGCAGTGCCTCAGCATAGCTAGTGCTTTATGTTTGTTTTCGTAACCTCCAGGAATATTTTTCTCAGTATTGTATATTTGTGCACAGTATTGCACCTCACTGTCTAATGTATCTGATGTGGAACCTTTCAACAAGCATCTGCTCACAAGTATTATCCAAGAACTCAATAAATAAAAAATAAGCTGGTTAGGCTATGAGGGGAATTTTCATGTTTATCAAAGAAATACTAGCAATAAAAAAAAAAGTCTGAACAGTGCTTGATTTTTTTATTTGTTTATGTATAAGAAAAGGATTGTGTGTAGAAAGGATGCATTTGTATTTTTAAATTATTTATTTTACTTAGGAGTTTTATTTTTAGAGCCTAGCTGAAGGTTTTACATAAGAGTTCAGGTGACAGCCATGTTTGTGATGGAAATCAAGAATAAGTGAAGTGGCTCATGAATTCTGTATGTGATGTAATGAGGGTTGCTTTGTGCCGGCCCATTAGCACAGCAGTAGTGCTAATGCTCACGATGCCAGTGACCCAGCTTCAGGAATGAACACACGGGTTATTTGAGCCAGCCAGGGAAGGATTGTGTTTCTGGATTAGGGATGGAGTAATGTCCACACTAGGTTCACCCTGCTTGGTTCCCTGATATTGCATATGTAGACCCCACCTCTGGTGTTTAGAAGCATGATGGTGAGGTCCATTGGGAGGGGTCCACAAGCACAGAACCCTCCTGGATGGCTGCATTCCTGGATCCTAGTCTAGCAAAGAGGGTGCCCAGGATGGGGCCACTGCAGTTGTGGAATAACTGTGGGTTAATCACAGTTAAACTAGTTGAATAAATAAATCTATTGTCCAAATGGTATTAAAAGATCATAAAACTCCATTTGAGAACATAGAAAAATAATGGCCACTCAATGGAGAGTGGGAGGTTACAGTCAGTAGGAATTAATCACAGGCAAACAAGTATCTGTGATCATGAAGCCCTCCACTGCACATGTCCCAGGGTTCAATAAATACAATAGCCTGATGTCCTTGACTATCAAATTTTATGCAGGAACAAGTATTGTTCATGTCCCAAGTAGTCCCGGACAAGTGCTGCCTGAGGAGAGAAGAAAAAGTACCCGCCTGCAGATTTGTGGTTTTGCCAGCAGAGGAGTAGCACACCAAGACAATCCTGTGTCCTTCTGTGTAAATTATGAATGCTGACAGCTGCACAGATCAGTAGATGGCACTGTGGTAGGCATTTCTAGGCAGTGTTGGGCAAATCATTGATATGCCAGGACCGGGCAGTGGGCACACAGGTGGGCGGTACAATTGGGAGCAAGTGTATAGGTACAGGAGGAGCAGATTGGCAGACAGAGATGATTGTCAGGTCATCGGCCAATGGTATGATCTGACAATGCAAGGGAAACCTACTGGCGCGACGGCAGTGTAGTAGGGTGTTGTACTTGCTTGGTGGCGCACTTGGAGTTTGACTGCATAGCAAGTGGATGGTGATCAGAAAGAACACTGTACACCGGGAAGGAAACAGAATTTTAACTAAAAGGCAGCATGTCGTTTTATGTTTGCTTACATGGATGTGAAAGAAACATCTTGGGACAGTACAGCTTTTTGGAGGTGTGTGACTGTCCTGCCCAATGCAGTTCTCAGTGTAGCAGGCGAGTCCATTATGCACCAATGGATGGGTGAGCTGTCTATGACAGCAGTTTGACAGCAGTGGTCTTCACTTGAAAGAAAAGCTCTGCTGCAATCAGCGATCATAACTTGTCACTATTTAACATATTTACGTCACCCTTTCACTGGCCCTCCTCCACGTCTGTAGTTAACATATTTACATCCCCCTTCTCTCAGCCATCCTCCACGTCGATGACATTAAAAAAATGCCTTGCTTTGTATCTTGTAATCAGACAAAACATAACCTTTTTTTTCACAGTTCCCATGAAAGCCAATGTCGAGGGTGCCCAATCCCCTGTTGATGCCTCCTCCCCAGTTCATTTGCCGATGAAGAGCACAATCCCTGTCTGCATAATGCCCCCCATTAGTAGTGTTCGGAGGGGCCCAATCCCCTTGGCTCATGGACCCCCAAGACAACACATTTTATGTGCTGACAGGGTGCCAATACCTGTCAGCTTCAGGCCCCCACCAACAAACACACAGGTGGCACACTGGGAGCCCAACCCAGCATGCCAGTTGTCCCTGTAAAAAAAAAAAAAATCCCATGATGTATTTTTTTCCCTGTGAAAACAGAAAATGGTCCTTGTTGTCTCGGTGCCCCTCCCCAACCCGCACCCACCCTCTGCACCCACCTCCACACACCTCCCTCACCCCATACTTACCGCTGGAGCCTGGCGTGATGATCTTTGGTAGAGCGGGAACACATCTGCACTCTTCAAAGCTGACCGCAATTGAAGAAATGCCGTAAGCTGTATAATGGCATAAATGGGGGTTCAACTTAGGTGCATATCTTGGCCATTTTTGTGAATTTTGGCACCAAACTTTCAGCATGGGGTTCTTGGGATCCTGCCTCATGAATTCAGTCACTGTCATGTGGTTATTCAATCCCAAAAGGTGATTTCATAGTCACCACACGAATCATCTTTCAGAACCAATTAACAAAGCGACAGTGTCACTGTTCAAGAGTTGGCCTCCCAAAAGTCTATGCTGTACATTTGGTGAAAAATTCAAAAATCACTGTGTTACAAGTGTACATTGAGCACTTTCCATGCACACTTGTAAGTTCGACAATTTGTAATATTTTCACTCCAGATTTTCAACCTTGGCATATTTTCACACCTCCTTATGAACAGTACAGCTGTTATTTTTCACATCCCAGACAAAACGTGTTTTTGCACATCCAGTGCACAATGACTCAGTTGCGTGTGTGAAATCAATGTTCAGGGCAGATTAGAAAATCACAGTGACACTGGTCATGAGTGGAGGTCACAAAATGCCTATGTTGAAAATCTGGTGACAAAATTCCACAAAATGACTATGTTACAAGCTTAGATGCTATGCAGTTTCCACACACACTCGTAACTTCGAGAATTTGTAATATTTTCACTCTAGATTTTCAACATTGCCATTTTGCACACTCCTTATGAACAGTACAGCTGTCATTTTTCACATCCTGCCCGAACTGTGTTTTGCACATCTGGTGCACAATGGCACGGTCGCTGTGGAAATCAACATTCAAGACAGATTAACAAAATCACAGTGCCACTGTTCATGAGCAGAGGTGCCCAAATGCTTCCATGGGGGGGGGTCACAAAAGGCCATGTTGAAAATTTGTAGTGCAAATACCAACAAACACCTGGGGCATTAGGGTTTCTAACCATAACGTCCCACCCTGTACAGACTGACATGCCTGTCCATCTCTGCAGGGTGGGGTGGGTTAGCATCACTTCAGTACTTCACTACCATTCCTATTCTACATCTGTCTAAGTCATGCACTTCTAATGCTAATACCAACAAGCAAACATTTGGCATTGACAAATGCTTGTTGAAACTCTGCCCTGGTCACATTTGGCAGCAAATATTGGGGAAAA
Organism: Neoceratodus forsteri; assembly: GCA_016271365.2. Lineage (NCBI taxonomy): Eukaryota > Metazoa > Chordata > Ceratodontiformes > Ceratodontidae > Neoceratodus > Neoceratodus forsteri. The sequence continues at coordinate 1,137,836,035 of CM057452.1, forward strand.
ACTTGAAGGGGCCAGTGTGGGTTGAGAGAGCAGTAGGGAAGGGTGCCTGCGTGGTGGTGAGCCAGGGAGAGGAAGGTCGGTGAGCTGGGATTCGGGAGCCAGGGGAAACTTGATCAGAGAGGTTGTCTAGTCTACAAACCTGTAACCTGCTGTAGTTCATACAAATTGAAACCTGCTGTAAGCAAATAAAAAAGAAAAAAAGAAAAAAGAACTTAAGAGATAAAAAACATGTTTTAGGTGACCTGAGGCAGGCAGGATTTGATGGTGATCACTCAGATCGAGGACGGGCACTTCAGGCAGAAGACCTGCTGTCTGATCAAGTTAATTCTGCACTCCCTCAAAAATAAACAGGAAAACAAAATAAAAATACTACTAAAACAAAATACTGAGGCAGCCAGGCAGAATCAAGGCTAGGGAAGGAAAGGAATCAGTGTGTGACTTGAACTGAGATTAGTGAGCAGTACAGATTCAGGTTGTTGGTTGGGTAAGGTTTGTTGCAGGCTGCAAGCAACAGACAGCACTGCAGTGGCAACTGAGCAAGCAAAGCAGAGGAAGGCAAGTTGGCAAATCAGCATGTTTTGTGCGTATGCCAGTGTGCCAATAAAGAAACCTAGCTAACTACTACTGTACTACTAGAGGGAAGGTTAGGAGGGACACACCAAGCAGGGCTTGTGTTTGGGGTTTTGTTGTGGAACCTGCCCTTAAGTTCTGCCTGAGAAAAGTAAAGTTAGCAACAAGGCAAACTGAACTTGGTGCATTTTGTGCCTAAGGGGAAAAAACTACCAGACAATTAAGACCAGACCAGTGACTGAGACAAACTGACCATCCAGTACTGAGGTTTTTTTTTTTGGTCCATCAGTAAAAAAGTACAAAACAAAGAAAACAGAAGTGAGAAGTGCATTCACTGTGCCTAAGGAAAAAAATCAAGCAAATACCAGACTGCAGACCAGACCAGTACTGAATGAGAAGGGGTGGAGTTTTCTCTCTCTCTCTCTCTCTCTCTCTCTCTCTCTCTCTTCCTCCATCTCTCTCCCTCCCTCTCCCGAAGCAAGCAATACATTCCAGCTACATTATATCTCTCTTTGTATCAAGCAATACATTCCATCTACACTATTTGTCATTGCAACATGGCAATATAATGAGTTTAGTAAATAACAATACTGACTGGACCAAAATCAACCACGTGTCTCAAGTTGGAGACAGCATTAATTTCTTAGTAATGCCTGCTCCAACGAAGTACTATTGTCAACCACAAAGACATTGAGGAGCAGATAAGACATTAGTTAATACTTATATTGAAACAACGTTTTGTCCTTCCCATCCACCCAGTGGTCCATCACTATCATCAGACAAATCGTACTCTATGGCACTATACAAACAGATTAACATCGTAGTGAGCGGTAACAAAATTGATAGAAATCTAATTACCTTTCACATTTGTGGAGACAGTGGAAAGGTGGAACTGGATGCATGGGCAGATTTAAAATTTTAAGATATTGGAAGTGTACCCAATGCAGAGCTTAAATCAGTCACAGCAACAGTATTGGAACCACACTGTCTAAATATTCAAATCAGCGTGAAACCAAGCAGCAGAGAACAATCACGTAGTGTAGAAATTAACACCGTGGTCCTCCTGATGTGTCTACAAATTAAGTTGCCATTTATAATGTCATAAAACCAAGAGGAATGTGTTGGAATACTTTTTGCAACAAAATATCTGTCTGCTTGTTTTTCAACATCAGTGTATTAATAAATGTGGTCTTTGTAATGCGTAGTTTGCTCAAATGCAGTAAAATAAAACAAGTTATTGAACTGTTGTTTCTGTTTATTTTATATAGTACAATCATTAAAAGTAAAATAACATCTCATCAGCACTTGCCATGCTACAAGCGCATTAAGCCACTCCAGAGGAGGCTTCTACTGAGGAATTACTGCATGGTTGTGTGGTTGTAGGCACTAGCGATTCCCCCAACACACAAAGAATGATTTCCCGGTGAAGCCTCCTTTGTCATGGCTTAATGGTTATGTGATTAACTGTTGATATTTCTTCCCAGTCAGCTCTCCCATTCCACTACTCCTCGCCTCCCTGTTCTTCCCTGTATGTGAAGCATAACAACCAAGTATCTGTTCTGTATATGACTCCAACTCCCACTGCAGTGACCCACCAGTGAAAAAGACACACACACACAGTGCTTATAATTTTACAAAATAAGTTTATTATTAGTAAGACCAAAAATAGTGTTCAATATGCTGAAGAAGAGTAAATAACAAAGTCTCTTATCTCTCTGGTCAGCAGAAGCAACATCCTCTTCTTTTAAGAGACACAGTCTACTTGTTCTACTAATTCTGTAACATTTCTCCAGTCTCTTCTAATACAGACTTCAGACTGCACCCTTACCCTGAAAGAACAGATTAAATAGGAAACATATTGTTTTACCTGATTTAAGATGTCTTCTACATCTTACATCCCATCCTATGAAATAATGGTACACTGAACCCTGTCACACCATTTATTTTATTTCTCAGTAATTTGTTTTAAAATTGTCATTGAAATGTACTGGACTGCCACTTGGAACTTGGGACTACCATATTTGTGAGACCAATTGCCCTGGACTAGCATGCCATTTGAGATTTGCCAGTCCCTGACATGTCCATGGCTGAGTCTGGCCTTCAAATCAGCTGGCAGCAGCAACATGTCAAACATGACCAGAATCAGGCCTGCAAGATTACTTAATGCAGCTTGGACTCTTCACTATCCCTCTTCTGCACTCTCTTAGTTTGAAGTCGACACAGGTCCCAAACACAAACTCTTGGATGTCTCCCACTCTGCTGCCTGCATGATTGCTGGGTAGCACCACTGGGTTTGAATCTCTAACTGCTGCACTCTTGACAACAAAACTAAGGCCAAACCTCCACACCACTTCTTCAGGCTGTCTCTCTCTGCCTCTGAGGCCTAAGGTCAGACACTGAAATGGGCACACTGGGACACATGGTGGGGACATACCCACAGCTGTGGGATGCTCGCAGAGACTAATGCCCGGGCTCCCAAGCTATCAGCCCATTCCATCCACTCCACCCATGACTAGACAGCACACTCCCAAAAGGTGCAAGGCAGGCTCCCATATCTGCCCTCGCGAGAACCAGGGCAGGCTATCACCACTGCCTGCAGCCTCTGCTTCCCTCTATAGCTGGGCTAAACTTCAGCAGGAGCCACAACACCAGCAGCAAGTTCCCAGAACACACCGACCACCACTTCTACCCACTGATGACATCGCGGAAGACAGATCAGAGGGACGGGGCATGAAAAAACACCTACTTTTCCAGATGACGCCAATAGTGTCCTAAATTATATGATGTATTGCCTGATGATGCCAATTGGCATCCATGCCTTTCTCTTGGTGCAGCTCGAGCATTTGTTTACATTTGATGAATTGAGTTGCACCAGCCAATAGGGACATCCTACCATTACTGATTTTACTTAATATGATATTGTTCCCATTGGCTATTTTGAGAAAACATGCCTTAGTAAATAAATAAATAAATATATACATGTAAATTTTTGCCTGTGCTGTGAAAAATGTTTATTATGCTTGTTTGTTGCCATTACAGTTCATCTAGTAACAACAAACCATCTTGTTTTAATGTAACATGTTAAGCTGATCAGGTTGACACTATAATTAATTTCATAACTTATAGTTTTGCATTCGAGCAATCTGATTGGCTGTCACCACTTTTGGTGTATTTTTTATGTCTTTTGGGGTATTTTTCTACAATAACATGTTGTCACTGATATCATGATTGTTATAATTATTAATCCAATTATACCACTAAATGAGAGAATATTTCTGTATTTAAAATCGAACTCTGTGATTAGTCGGATTTTCTGACATCATCAATTTTGAATTTAATTGGTATAAAGAGATTGTCTTAGATGCAGGTACCATCCCTCTAATGAAGCCTTAATTGGCGAAGCACCAGGAACCTGTACACAGATCTTCTTGTTGACCTTCCAGTATTCTATTCAATATGTGTGCTGGAAATGTTGGAATAAATCCTTATTTAGCATTCAAGCAAGGATCTGGTATTTTTACAGACATCACTGGAGGAAAGTGGCTCTCCGGGCTTTGGAGTGTATAATGATTTTTTTGTTTGTTTTGATGTTTCAGTTAGGGCACAACCTCACTCCGCCCTGCCCTACCTCTGTAGTGTGTTCACCATTTTGTCATATTGATCCTCACTGTTGCCATACTTCCTCTATGTTTATTGTACATGTCACTGTTTCCATTAACCAGTCAGAGCACACACTGGTGCAGGAAGAGCATGGTGACTGGAAACTTAATTTCAAGATGGAGGCAATGCTCTCATCCTAAAATATTTGCTTTGTTTTAGTGCCAAACCTTGATTTGTAATCTGTATTAACTTTACTTGTTTTATTTTTATTTATGACAAAAGTTTTCATAGTCATCACTTTGTTCATTCGGGATAAATTCTGGTCATCCTGTGTGATCACATCTGGTGGCTCAGCTGGCATCCCAATGGGGAGAGAGTGTTTCTTGTGCATGTACTAGATGAGGTCACATGAATTCAGCACCTTTGTTATTTTTAAAGAGTTTATGTTCGGATTATGGCTATGTTAAAATCTATGTGGCATATTACTCCTGAATTGTAGGTGATAAGCGGGTTGGGGTCAGTAGCATGTTTATCTTATGCTCTACACTTGAGTTTTCTCCATAATACACAGTTGCTGATTTTTTTTAAATTCAACTTCTTTATTGATTTTATAATAGAAGTTACATACATGGTAATTCTGGCAAGAAAGAACCATGACTAATAAGAACTAGAACTACTTAACTCCCCCACTTCCCAACCTCCCCACCCACCCTGGAGTGTGCCCATACAGAATACATAATATACAACATAATGTACTAAGAGTTGGTTGCCTGAGAGTACATGAATCGTCATACAATTAGTGCAAATATAATGCATATAGTCTGCCCCATTTTTTATCAAACAGTTTGAGTCTGTTCCTGGAGCTAGCAGTCAAACTTTCCATCTTAAAGCACATGGAAAGCTCACTCAGCCATTCGGTATATGAAATAGCAAAATGGTCCATCCAATGCTTAAGCATCAGTCTCTTAACAACCATTGAAATTAAAGCTATATGAAATCTTCTTTCTTTAACCTCTATGTTAGTATAACATCCTAAAATGCATATTTCTACTGTGAAGAGACCATCTAGTCCAAACAGGGGTCCATCTTGTTTTGAATTAATCACCATAATGGGGCAACCTTATCATAATACCAAAATATATGTAAGATATTCCACTCTGAATTACTGCACGTGGAACAAGTGGTGGAGAGAAGGCAGTCCATTTTGGCTAGTCAGACTGGAGTATAGTACATGTCATTCAGGATGTGAAATTGGGTAAGTCAGAACCTGTCCTGTGAATTGTAGGTATAAAGGTCTTTCCAGAACTGTGGCCAACTAAGAGGTACATCTGGTAACAGAAAACCCCAGACCTTAGAGCCCTATAGAGGTTTGGGATGGCCTTTGGCCAGGAGGCAGGCATACAAAAGGGACATGGCATGGGGTCAAGAAGCTAGATCTATAAACTGATCCAGTATGGGGGTTAGTAGGGAGGTCTTAGGGGTGTGACAAATGACTGGCCCAAAGGTGCGGAGTTGAAAATTTTAAAGATGTATCTGACTCAAGCCATATTTTGAGAGTATGTAAGGAGAGGATAGGAGAAAACGGACAGTACATATCAGCCACTATGGCATCCCTAAGTTGCCCCAATCTTAATGTTAGGATTTAGTACAATGGGTTGGCCAAAGATGAACAGAATGGGGAGAAAGCCTTAAGTGAGTTACCAATCACTGAGTCTCTAACAGGGTCTGGATGTGATTTCCATGGAAGAAAAACAATTTTTGGGACAGATAGATGGTACAGCCTTAGGATCCGGTTCTCTAATTGCAGCCACAGAGGTATATTCTCCATCGAAATTGAGGAGACATCTTCCACATTTAGAAAGGTGACTTACCCAGTAATATACGGGAAGTTGGGAAGACAGAGACCTCAGAGTCTTTAGGAAGACTCAGCTTAAGAAAAGAGCATCTGGGGTGTTTATGAGCCCAAATGAAACCAGATATGAGACAATGCACATGTTGGGAAAGAAATAGGGAGCCAGAGATCTAACATGTGCAGGGGATAAAAGAGTCTAGGGAGAACATTCATTTTAATGATATTGATTCTGCCCCATAGAGAAATCGTGAGAGACTCCCACCTCTGAAGATCCTGTTGGACAGTGACTACCAGATCATCTAAGTTTAGCTTCTTGGTGAGAGAGGGTCAGAGGTGAGCAGCATACCCAAGTTTTCGAATGGAATGCGGTGACACCTCATGCCAAACATATGAAAGTCAGCTTTGTTAGTATGGATGTTAAGAGGAAAGATCTCTGATTTATTGACATTCAGTTTGTAATTGGAGAACTGGCTGAACTGAGATATTGCCTTAAGTGTCTGTTCTAGGAAATGGCAGGATGTGCAAGGTGGAGAAGAATATCATTGACGTATGCCGAGAAAGTAAAGATAGAATCATACACGGGATACCTTGTATCTGGGGTGACATTTTGATATGTCTCAAAGGGGCTCCAAATATAAGTTAAAGAGGAAGGGTGAGAGCAGGCAGCCCTGCCTTGTGCCCATAAAAGAGAAACAGGAAGAAAAGGCGCCATTACAATAAATCTTGGCAGAGGGCAGGCATATATGGTTTGAATCCATTGAATAAAAGAGGGGAAGCCCAACTTCTTTAAAGTCTGCCAAAGGAACTCCCAGTCCACCCTGTCAGAAAGCCTTCTCAGCGTCTAGTGAGATCACCCATGGAAGATTGAGAAGAATGGGCAGTTTGGAAAATATGTTGCAATTTCCTGAGGTGACTCACGGATGATCTCCCGGAACAAATCCCACCTGTTCTAGGCTTAGGAGACATGTAGACTTTTGAACGGAGGAAAGAATCTTAGTTATCTCTTAATGACATAATTTAGAAGGGAAATTGGATGATAGCTAGAGGGTTGGAGTGTGGTTTGTCAGGCTTAAGAAGAAGGACAATGGTTGCTTCTAGTAAGGAAGGATCAAGGACATTGGCGCTGAGCATGTTGTAGAGTCTAAGCAGCAAGGAGAAAGTACGTTAGAAAAGGTCTTGTAAAAGTTAGAGAAAACCCGTCTGCCCAGGGACTTATCAAGCGGTAGATCTTTGATGGCAGTGTCCACCTCTTGAAGGGAGATGGGGGAGGAGGAGATCTAGTAATGGTCAGGAAGACAAGGAAGATTGAGAGTGTCTAGGTAAGCTTCTGTTTCTTGTGGAGTTGGAGGGAGGAAGGTAGTAATTCTCAAATACTAGGGCAATGTCCGGGGGAGATCTTTGTGGAACCATCCGGGTGAGAATAGAGGATGAGCTGAGAGCCTTCTAACTTATCAGCTGAAGGGCCAGCAGCCTGCTGGCTTTCCCTCCCTGCTCAATGTATTTAGGCATTTTTAAGATGGCATACTCCACTTGCTCCCTCAGTAAGTCTGCATATTTATTCCTTATGGAAAGCAATTGCTTTAGGGCATCAACCAAGGTGGATGAGGAAAATGCTAGTTCAGCTGACCTAATCTGTGTTAAAAGGGATAAAGCTTCTGCTTCTCCTGTCTCTTCCTCCTGAGGCAATTTTGATGAATTCACCTCTAAGGTAACATTTGAGTCTCGCACCATTCAAGATCCTCCTACCTACAGAGCATCTATTAAGATCTATGAAGGGCTGAATAAAGCTTGCACCTTGGTAACAGTGTGTTCCTCTTTCTAGAGCTGAGTGTTCAGCTTCCATGCAGTCTCTCTGGGTGTCCGGATCTGGAGTGAGAGTTACCCAGGCCACCGAGTGATCAGATAGGATAATCGGTTCTATCCTTCATGACACAGACCTTTAAGGAGGGAAGACTAATTAGTATGTAATCAAGTCTAGACCAGGATTGGTGGACAGTAGAGCAAAAGGAGTACAGGTGCTGGGAGGGATTGAGAATGCGCATGGGTCACATAGACCTAACAGGTCAATAAAATCATGTAGGGCTGTTTAAGGTGGGGAACGAGGTTTTAAAGGAAGGTAAGATCGTCCATATCCTGCACAGGCAGTATATTCCAATCCCTCCCAAGATTATGGAGGCAGGCAATAGGGACGCTATCTTATTGGCAAGGTCCATGAGGAATATAGGTCACCCCGCAGGCCATATACACACCCAATACCACCTCAGTGCGAGATAAAGAGCCCTTAATCAGGATAAATCTACATCCAGGGTCAGTAATAGTAGAGGCAGCTTTAAAGAGGTATTACCGGTGACTAGGACAGCTACACCTCTGCTTGATGAAGAGTCCTGAAACAAAACTTGTGAAATCCCTGCCGACGGAGTCAGATAGTTTCTTTTTCTATTAGATGCATTTCCTGCAAGAAAAAAATACTGGCCTTGAGCAACGCACATTGTTTCAGGACCTGGTATCTCTTAGTGGGGTCTCGTACTCCCTGTACATTCCATGTAGCAAATTTAACTGCACTACACATTTGTGACAGAATTCAAAATTGCATAAAGAACCATATTGAGATATTCAGAATAAACCCCAGATGGCACACTCCATCCCACCCGCCTCAAGCCCTAAATACAAATAACAAGAATGGTATATCTGAACACCCCTAGACAGTGTAACTAATTATGGCTAACATGCCCAGACAATATACCTCTTCCCAATTAAATAGTTCCAACCCAAACAACTATTTACAATGATTCTCTCTGTGAATCCAGCAGGATACCAGACAGAGTATGAGAGAGAATCCATAGCGTCTGGATCCATGTACCCAAATGAGACAGACTGCACTAGCTGGGCTGTAATGTTTATTATACAGGGTGAATAGGAGCAGACACAAACCCCCTGAAACCAGCTCTTGATGACAAACAGCTCGTCAGTACATCCTCCCCAGCATACGGCCTAATACTGTAACACCTTCTAACAAATCTCAAAACGGTGAAATGGACTAAATAAAAGAAAAGAGAACCGACTGTCTTTCTTGAATACATATTTGGGCACTCATAGACTTGATGTGAACTCGATGCCATTTCCTTGAACAGAAGGTCTTGTGGGAAGTTCGGTGGTGCCAGATGCAACTGGTATAAGGATTAAGGAACATATATTTAAACATGGAGATACAAGTATTCCCAGAATGTGGGGCCATCTTATAGATGGCCCTTGGACTATTAGAAGGAAGGAATACCATGCCAAAACAAGTATAAGGAAATTATAACACCAAAGTAGCTAGGTTATGTAGCCACCCTCCCATGAAAACATAGTGGAGGATTTGACTCAGAGGGGAACTAAAAAATGTAGAACTGTTGTCCTTAAAAATGAATCCCTTGGAAACAATAACCAGATGCGTGGTTCTGGGTAAAGGAGAAGCTGAGTTGTGTGAGATGCTTGTCAGCTTGCCTATCAAACACTACAGGAGGAAGGCCCTATGGCCTGCAGTCAGATGGATCCAGTGGCAAACCGAGGACTACCTGGCCCTAGGCCTTAGATACCCCTACCCTGAGTTGGACGACCCCAGATGCAATCATTTGACTGGTGGAATATCTAAGACAACAAACCCATCAACATAAAACAAGTATTTAAATTAGAAAACTTAATCGGGATTGCAAATGAATGGTTCAGGTATTGGAAAAAGGTCAGAAGTCTCTGGCCCAGGTCTTCTTGATGGCTTCAGGTTATATTAAGAGTGCCAGGTACCGCTGATGCATATTTGTAAGCATGCTGGATACACCATCCTGAATTTTAGACCAGCGGCAATAATTTGGACACTATGGAATGGAAGGTGGACAGCTTTTGTCTGTTTCCAAGAGTAAATCTTGAGTGATCCATAGGGGTTTACCCTCCCATAAGATGGCCTGAAGCTCACGGCCTTAGGACATGCTGCTTCTCAAGATAACTAAGAAACTTCAGTATGACGGGTTTTGGTGGTGCACCTTCTGGGTGTCGTGGTCTCAGTGACCTGTCGCTCTTTCGATCAGGTACCCAGAGCTGAAGGGATGGGACCGATTACTTTAGTTATCAGCTTCTGGATGAAAGAGACAACATTGGGGCCCTCTTCTGCTTCTGGTAAACCAAAAATAAGAATGTTATTTCTCCAGGACTTTCCTTCTAGATCTTCCATCTTTGCTTGTAATTTAATCACTTGTTGTTTTAACTTGACAAGCTCTGGATCGTTCGGCTCTCCATGCTTCCAGAGAGGAGGTTCTAGCTTACACGTCACCGATTTACACCCCAGATCCCCATGTCGGAGTGTGAAGATTTCAGCTCTGACGATGTTAAGTAAAGTTTCCTGAAGGAAGCAGTTCTTGCAGAAATCTATCTTCTGTAAGGGGTTGGATAAGGAAGGTGGAGCATTAGAATGAGAAGGTTGGTTTCCTTGTGACATAGATTTTTGGGGCCTTCACTGGTGAGACTGGCGTGTATGGTGTGGTAAGGTTTGCCTTATGTCCACTTCTATTGGGTGCAGATACCACCGATTTACAATGCAAATAAGCTGCATTTTTTATGGCAGATAGGCAGGCACTGGCATATCCACAAATCCAAGGAAAATCATTTAAGTCAAAGATTTAGCAGAATGCAGGAGAAGGAGGAGAGCTCTTCCAAGAGTCAGCTACCGCTCTGAAGGCATCATCACTCCCTGCAGTTGCTGGTTGTTTAAAGTGAAAAAAACAGTGTTGCCTTCAACTCATCTGACATCAGTCCAGCCTCAATCTGTGATGTGCTGTAAAGGCCAATTTAGTTTTGAATCCTCCACAGTCACTGATGTTGTCTATTGACTCATATGACATCAGTCCAGACCCAACCTCTGAAGCACTGTAAAGTGCTCCTCAGGTTAAAACCCTCCACAGCCACTGGTAAGATCTATCTCCTTGCTATACATCAGTCACACCCAAACTGCAGTGAACAGTGAAGTGTATCCCACGTTCAGATCCCTCCACAGCCACTGGTAAGATCTATCTCCTAGCAATACATCAGTCGCACCCAAACTGTAGTGAACAGTGAAGTGTATCCCAGGTTCAGATCCCTCCACAGCTGACAGTGTTGTCCATTGACTTACCATGTATCAGCCCAGACCAATCAAATAATGCACTGTGAAGTGCATCTCATGTTCAAAACTCCCATATCCACTGATGTAGTCCATCAACTCATATGACATCAGTTCAGCCCCAACCTCTGATGAACTGTAAAATACTCTTCAGGTTCAAATCCCTCCACAGCCACTGGTAAGATCTATCTCCTGCCGTGTATCAGCCAAGCTCAAACTGTAGTGAACAGTAAAGTGCATTTCAGGTTCGGATCCCTCCACAGCCAATGGTGTTGTCTATCGACTCATCTGGTGTTGGTCCAGCCCCAACCTCTGATGCACTGTAAAGTGCTGTTCAGGCTCAAATCCCACCAGAGTCACTGATGTAGTACATCTGTTCATCAGTCTTCATATTGTTATAGGGTACTAAGGTAAGGAGTGTATTTCTAGAGGTATAAGATGGATGACTGTTGTTGATGTGTTAGAAATTTAATGAATTTAGGCTTATTATTCTTGTTTTAAAAACAGAAAATATGACAAAAATGATTAATATTGTTTCCTTTAACTATGCAAAATTATTGAAATGTTTTTATCGGTATAATGATACTGCTTACCTATATATGTTTTGTTTCCTCGCATTGTAAACCTATTTTTGAAAATAAAAATATTATTAAGAAAAAAATATATATCAAGTGTTCTTCCTGTTTACAGCACTTGACCTCACAAAGTACTTCCTTCGTGCATCACTTCCTGATATGTCCTTTTAAGGTACTATGTAAATATCTTCTTACTAAACTATGGAGAAAAACAAAAATTGATAATCAAATGCATAAACTAAAATCAGTGGGTAAGAAGAATTAAACACTGCAAACATTCTAACCAAAGGAGTAGAACAAAAACTCAAGCTGTAATAACAAAAGATTCAGACACTGATTTTGACTCAAAAAATGGTAAAAGCCTTGCAAAATTTATATTTAGACAATGACAGATGTTTATTGCATGTTTTTAACAATTTTAACCAACAGTTTACACAAATTTTATATTTTTGTATGACTAAGTAGATGGAGCATAATTACATTTAGATAAAATCATCAGAATTTATGAAAATATGAAAAACAACCTTACACAACACTAAATCCAGTTAAATAGACATTACCAAACCTCAATCATTTTCAAGAACTTTTATCCTGAAAAACTTTTCTTTTTACAGTTTTAAAATTGGATGTATGGTTTTTAAGACATGTAGGTTTAAGCAAAGTATGTTTGTATGAATGCAGATCTAGAACCTCTTCAGGAACACAGGTGTTCCAGCAGCAGGCAGAGTGTATCTGAACATTCTAAGTGACAATAAGATAGGTAAGCAATAATACCCAACAGGTGGGCAGTATTGTGCTATAACGGACCGCTCAGGGGCAAGATGAGCCCACGCGCGAGGCGAGAAGGCCTTATAGCTCCTGGAAGGTCTGGTATAGCACAATACTGCCCAACCTGAAGGGTATTATTGCACTTAGAAAATGGGCACTGTATTATATATGTTTAAAAATAATAATTGTTTTATCTAATTGTTAAAAGTCTAAGGTATTTAATTTATTTTATAACAAAATAGTTCCTCCGACTGCAGTGCTGAGTTGGGTGGTTTGCCCCCACACACACACACTCACACACAGCTTACATTGGTAAAAGGCTTTTTGTTTGCATTTATTTATTTATTTATTCAGTCAGTTAAGACTGCAGTGTGTTCCTCCAGCAGCAGTCCCTTCAAAATAACAGAGAACTCGGGACAGCTGCTGAATCAACAGACTCAATCCCCAATATGTTTAATTATGGCAGAGAGGAGGTGCGCCTTGAGTTAGGAAAACAAAGCAGGGGCTAAGACTGCATGAAGACCCGACTGCTGCCAATAGTTAATTGAAATAAGTGAATGGGAGCCAGAGCTGAGCAGGGAGAAGTGCTGACCACAACACTGTTGAAGGCATGGCCGCTAGACAGAACTGCTGCAGAGCAAAGCATGAAATGGTGGGTGTTTTTCTGTGTGGGGGCAGATTACTGTTTTTTTTTTTTTTTAAACAATCACCTCTGAGAGGGTGAAACAGTAGCTTAGGTGAGTCACATGCGTTGGGACCCTAAATGTCAGTCGGAAGCACATCTCTTGCTTAGCGAGACAGAGAATGTCTGCTTCTTTCACTTGAGTGGAGCCCATGATCGCAGTAGTACTGCACCACAGTTTAGTCCCTCTGAGGAAAAAGTTTTGTTGGAAGCAGGAGGCAGTCCCATGAAGCAAAGCAAGAGCCTCTTTGGAGAAATATTTTTGTTGTACTTGTTGTTTTTGAGATGGACTGTGGCAGGCAGCACGAGCAAGCGGCTTACACATGGATTTCATTGCTATGGAGAGAGGCTCGGGTAATGCTGCCGCTTTGAAAGTCAAGGCTTCTGCATGCTGTTGACTTGAAGCCAATCCAATTGATGGCTTCATTTTGTTTCATTCATTGTTTTTAAATGTGCGGCTGTCTATATTAACAATAATGAAAGACAAACTAGGGACGGGATGGGGGGAGGGGCTTAGCCAGCCTGCAACTTAGTCTAAGTCTCTTGCTAAGCAGGAGAAAAAAAAATGGTGGCTGGCCAGTTGCAAAAATTCGTGGTGCCCAAGATATCCAAAGTAATGGGCACCCTGAATTGGAGCTAGTTTTTACCAGTGTCTATTGTCAGATAGACCAGAGTTCTGGGAAGGGACTGGCCAATCAAAAGCCAAGTTTTACATGCCCATTTTCTAAAATTAGTTATTAAAGGAGATAGGAAATGGATGTTGATTAAAATCAATAAATTTACTTTCTAACCTAGTGTGCTGAGTTTTTAATAGTGCCAGTTACTTGTTTTCTACGTCCCCTTTTTACATTTTCTAATAGTGCAGTCAGTGCTGCCAATCTGTGAAGTTCTTCAGCATGAAAGTCAGCAAGGGCTTTTTTGTGAAAGCCATATTGACAGTAGGAGCTTGTAAAGCAGGTAAGGTAAGGATAGAAGCTTGCAGAAGCAGAGACAGAGACCAAACTGGAGTCAGGGACAAAAGTACCCAACAAAAAGCACAGTGGCACTAAACCGAATACAAAACTGAAACCACAAGACACACTGCTTGCTGCTTTCATATATGTTGATACTGACCAGATTTGAAACTGACCTTTTTAATGTGATACCCTGTGTCAGTGCCTGAACTAGATGTACAACTAACCCTTATTTCAGCACTGTTTTATAAAGCGAGGAGTCAGGTATGCGAATGGTCATTAGCTGAAACATTAGCTGTGACACAGGGTATATCGTTAATAAAAACAATTTCAAATGTGATTAGTCTCAACACATATGCAAATCACAAATCAGACAGCCTGGGTTGCATGGAGCGGTCGGTGCCCGACAGATGAAGTGACAGAAGGCCTGTGCCGGTCCCTCAGTATTTATTGTGCTAAATACAGTGTAAATGTTGTTTGGGAAGCAGTGCAAAGGATACAGTTGCAAAGTCCTGCCGAAAATAAGTTTCCCTCACAAAGAATGTGTTCTCGCTCCAGCTGTAGTTTGCAGAATGGGGTGGGGGTCAGGACAACGTGTCCTTTTAGCGGGGAGATGCAGGACAACTGTCTCCTTCAGCGACTTGTTGGATGCAAATGAACTTGGTGCCTGCTGCAACATTTTTCAGTGCTCCGCAGCCTGATATGGTTCAAAAGAGAGCAGGAGTGAAAACCACCAGCGGCTGCCAGTTACAAATGAAAGGAGCTCAGCGGAGGCTGGTGGCATAACAGAGCTGGAGATAAGGACCAGTAATGGGAGGAGACACTAACAGTAGGTTCCTCAACCGAGTATTAATCTGTATTTTCAATAAATACCGAGGGACCGACACAGACCTCCTGTCACTTCCTCTGTTGGACTCCAAGAGGCTCATGCAACCCACGCTTTCTGATCTGCATTTTCATTTGTCTGTCGGTGGCTGATGAGGAAGTGAAAACAGCTGTGTGATCACTGAAAACAGTAATACAGTATTTTACAGAAATTGAATTTGTGGCTCCAATAGAGTTAGAGGGTAGTGGTGAGGGACCCACTGGACACCAGCACCAGGAGAGACATGAAAGAGGGTAATAGGCAGGATTCAAAATAAACTGCTGCCTTCATTTAAGAGCTGACTGTCTGTTCAGTTTAGAGCCCTTGTATGCGACTGATTGAGGAAGAAGAAAGATGGAGAAGGTGGGATGGTGCCTTACAAGTGTGTTTTCCAGTCAACCAACCACAGCCTTTACAGAGTGTGGCATCAGCCTTTACTGAAATTGCTGTAACAGCTACAGCAGCATACATACTGTATCGGGAGTGTGTGACTAGTGCATTTCAGGCTTGGTACGTGCTGCCTCTCGTTACAGAAAATAGGTGCTGTGAAGCTGTTAGTTAAAATGAATGGAGCAGACACATATGGTTTTGAACATTTAAACTGTAAAAAGACACAAAAACCACTGTTAAAAATGAATGATTTATTTTATAGGTAAAATTAGAACAGAAATAATTTCCTATCTATGTCTATGTGTCTATGTTTCTATGTTTCTTTAACCACTGTGAACTCGTTACTGACCACTATATAACTGAAACAAAATTGTCCAGTAAATTTTATTTACTATTCTTCTACTGGAAAAGATGCCCTATAGAAAAGCATACAGTACTGTAAAGTATTCTGTTCCCCTGTTGCATAGTAATGGTTAGCTTCATGTTTATAGCATACCTGAATGGGATGTTTAAGAGTTGCTGTTGCACAGTTTTTCTATATTCTTGTAATCCTTAAGTGTATTGTGGTTTAAAAACATTTGTAAGAAGGCACTTTGATAGTTCCTACTTAAACTAGCACCGTTCAGAAGGGACATTTTGAGTCAGGGGTTGAGTGTGGACTGTGTCCTCCTGGGACCCCCTTCTTCCCACTGGACTGGTGTTGCTCTCCAGCGGGCTCCTGCCACAGATGAGTTGGACCGCATAGAAAGCGGAGCGAGAGACGGAGGAAAAAAAGGTGCCAAATTTAAACTGCTGGTGCAGTTTAAAAAGCAGGGCTTCAGCCCAGATCGCAGAGGGACTTTTTGAGTCGGGGCTGGAGTGTGGACTGGTCCTCGCTGGGACCCCTCCTTCCCCACACGGACTGGTGTTGCTACTCTACATGGGCTCCTGCCACAGAGGAGTCAGACACTGGAGAGAGCGGCGAGAGACAGAGAAAAACAGAAAGAAATCCCTCCACCCCCGCTCCCACCTCCCTTAAATGCTTGCAAGCCCTCCCTTAATGTTTGGGGATCCTATTGAGTGATTGGGAGTGGCTTAAAACAACAAACCAGTTTCTTGTCATTTGTTTGCTTTCACTAACTTATGCTATCTTACATTGCATGGGGCTTCTTTCATTGTTCTGTATACTTTCCTGTATCATATGATATTGAATACTTCTGCCTACTCTTTAAAATTACCTAGAACTGTTACTTCGGGTGTTAGCCAGCTAATAATGGCAATAAGTTAGTGTTCTCCAGGTTTCATGTGATTATTGAATGCTTCTGCCTACTCTTTAAAATTACCCAGAACTGTTACTTGGTGTAATAATGGCAATAAGTTACTGTTCTCCAGGTTTCATGTTAGAAATACCCTAACTGCTCAGTATCTGCATGGGATATTGCTTTGAATGTTTGCTGGACTATCTAGGTAAAAGTTAGGGTTCTCAGGTTTCCTACTTGCCCTTACCTAACTGTCAGTTATCATCAGGGAAGAGTGCTTGCAATAAAGTCCAGGTCATTGTTCATCTGCCTACGCTGTATGCCTACACTCTCAGGCAGAACCTGTCTGCACTGGCTGAACTAGCACACTAAGAACTCTGGTCTCACCCCTCTCAATTTGACCCACCAGTCATGGCTGTCTCCTTGAGTTGGGTGTCACTAGTCACCGCTGAGGAAAAGGGGAAATGGATACTCCAAGGCCTATCAGGAATGGTGTCCTGCCCTTCTTGCCTTGTGCTGTCCTCTCCATTGGTCTCCTTGCCAGCCCTTTTTTCCCCTAATGGTCATAGACTCTTTTCAGTCACATGGGGTCCACTGGGAACTACTGTCCCACATGAGAGGTTTGATTTCATCTTCTTTAACCTTCTAGCTCAAGACAGACTGCCTCCCTGGCCTGCCTGCTGTCTTGACCTCAGATGCCTTCTGGGCACTGCCTTGGTGAGACAATGTCTATCACGAAGGCCCTCGGCCAGTGGTACCCCTCCCCCAAAAGGTTTCTCCTCTGGCTCTTCCTTGTGATATTGGCCTTGTGGGTGACATCGAGCTAAACCATGGTCCCACAGATCAGGCCCCTCAATCCCTGAATGTTGGAAATTAGGAAAGGGGTTAAAATTGCTCACCTTAACATTCGCGAGTCTACTACCCAACCACGATGAACTATCTGCCTGGATCGTTCACTGTAAGCCTGACATACTAGACATTACAGAGTCCTAGCTGAAACCCTCAATACCAGACTGCCTGTGTACTTCCTGGCTATGAGTTTATTAGACAAGATCAGCCGAGAAAAGCGAGGGGTGGTATCCTAATTTACTATAAGAGTCACCTTAGTGTATCTGCGGTAATCCATCAGCAGTCCTCTCTGTCTACCTGTGAGCGGCTGCACACTGTGCTGCTGCTTGGAAATACAAAGAAGCTGCATGTTGTATGCACATATAATCCCCCAACGGTGGTCTGCCTGGACTTACCCACCTCCTGGATGCCATTGGTCCTTCTGTTGGGGATAATGAACTTTTGATCCTAGGTGATGTGAACTTAAACTGGACAGGACGTAACTTCATGCAGTTTGAACCTCTGTTGGTGAGCCTTGCCCTGATTCAGCTTATCCAGGAGCCCACTAGATGGGCTGCTAAAAGGTAGAACTAGCTCCCTACTGGACTGGGTTCTATCTAACCGCCCAGATAGGATCAGCTCAGCTGGAACCCTACCTGACTCCATTTCAGATCACACCCCAGTGTTTTGTGTGTGGAAGGTCCCCCAAAAATTCCCTCAAAATCATTCATGTTAGGGATTTTCTAAGTTTTTTCTGGGGTCTTTTCATGATGATCTGAGGACCACTGACTGGTCAGGAGTGCTCAGTGCCCATGACCCATCCACAGCTGCTTCCCAGTTTCTCACTGTTTTGGCGCCCTGCAGGACAAACATGCCCCCTCATTAGACGGAGAGTGAGGGGGACTGCCACAAAATGGCTGCATGGGAGCCTCCTAGCCCTTATGCATGCAAAGGACAAGTGTTGGGCTCACTTCAAATGCACATTGGATCAGTCCATCTTCCAACAGTATAGGAAGCTCAAGACGAGTGCAAAATGCCATCAGGTGGCAAAAGTGAATATTATAAATCTACTCTGCTTAGCTCTGCTAAGGACCCATGAAGGTTCTGGAGGAACATAAAAACTTAGCGTTCTCCAACGAGTGGATGGGTTCAAGAAAGGGTGGGACAGGCACAGGGTGTTGTTTGAGTGGGGGAGCGGGAAGATAATGGGTCTGCTAGGGGCACAAAGGAGGGGGGACAGCCGCAGTGTATGGACTGTAGGCTATTACTCGAGCAGACTCGATAGATCACTGGGCCTAATCTGCAGGCAATTTAATGTGTTAGTATGTTAGTATATGTAGAATGCAGACTAAAATTTTCAAAAACAATACATTGTGAGGGTGGGAGGGAGGTTTCTAAAGAGATTCTATGTGATTCTGTTTTAATCTAATTCACTACCTGGTTTCATTTCAAAATCTACTGGTGAATGTACATACTAGCCAATGGATTTTGGAACTAAACTGGGCAGGAATCAGATTAAAACAGAATTGCAGAGAATCCTTAGAAACTCCTCTCCACCACACTGTATTATTTTTGACAATTCAACTCTGCATTCTACATTTCAGTATATTTTAACATTTTCTTTTAAAAATTTAGTAGTTTACACAGTTATGGAACAACTCCAAAAATCACAAGAAATTGCAGAAATATTGCAGAGAATTGTGAAAATTGAGGATTTTGCAATGAAATTGCAGTTGCAGTTTTCAATGGTCCTGCTGATAGCCCACCTACCATCCCCCAAACTTCCATGACAACCAATTAGGTGGTTGGGTATTACTTTAATTTGTCCCCAGACTCCATCATCTGTAAGTCACCACAAAGCTTAAGATTTAGTGAGTTATGAGATGTCACAGATAGGCAAGGCAAGGCAAATTGTATTTAAAGATGCCCAGTCCTGGGGATCTGTGTGCTGTACACAAGAAAAAAAAAAAAGTAAATAAACAACACACCAATGAATAAAACAGTATTAAATATACAGCTATGTTAGAATAAAATCAGAAAAATACATCCATACATAAAAACAAATAAATAAATAAATACAAATAAGTAACACAGAAGCAGAGCACACACTAACCTCCAAATGATAACCAGGGCACCAGCCTCATTGTTGTTTATAGAGTAATAAATGTTTTTTTAAATGAGACTGTTGCCCTGGTTATCCAGTTAGTGTGTGCTTTCGCTTCTGTGTTACTTATTTAGTTTGTTTTGGCATTGCAGCACCACTGTCCTTGTGCACACTCTACTGTGTTTTTTAAATAAATATGAAGCCTGGGACAAAACTGTTTCATAGTTTGTCAGTGCCAAGGCAATACTTAAAAGACAGGATCAGGAAAGCTTGATTAAATAAGAAGGCCTTGAGATGGGCCTTGGACACCTCTACTGAAGGGACCTCCCTACAGTTGGAGGTAGTGAATGTCACAGATGCACTCAGCAGGTCAGGCCCTCTGCTCCCTCAGTGCCATCCTCCGAGAGCAATATTGTGAACGGGTAACAGACAGGGTAACCCTCCTGTCTGCTTGTGGGTCTGAATCACCTTAGTCTCAAGTTCTGATGGGGATTCAAACTGTGAACCTTATGCTAGCGTGCCCAAATGTACAGGCTCAGATAATCTGCTCTTTGGAGGGATGCCAGATATCTTTCAGCCTAAGGGCACCTAACCAGGTATCCAAAATGAACCCTTAAAACTCTATAAAAGACCTTAGGTATATTCTTACCTTTTCCCAGTTTAGTAACACCCTCAAGCTTATGAACAGTTTTTGTCAGGCTTAACCCTCTATACGTCACATGCAAAATAATTTGAAGGCCCAGGCAGTATCTTTCAAATGAAAGGTTTACTTAAAATGGATAAAAATATGTCAAATATAAACACAGAACACTATATCAGGGCCGGGGAGGGCTAGTGCCCAATACGGGCTGGCTAATGAACAGACTTGAAAGACCATTAGGCCTATTCTGCTGGCTTTTAATATGTTAGCATATCAAAAGCATACAATCACTTAAAAGAAAAGCAAAAAACTACAGACAAACTCCTACCAACATACAGTTACACTTTTTCTATCTAATGTATTACCTTTATAGTGCTTATAGCTTAGACTTGTTTCTTAAGAGTCCAAAAAAGTGTCACTCAGTTGAAACACAGAATACAGTTTAAAACTCTTGTGTTTCCATCCTTCTATGATGTCATCTAGCTCTCCTCCTTTTAGAATATAAAAATTATACAAACAATGATCTTCCTGTCAGGAGATATTTTAAATACTGTGACTTTAGCAAAAACTAATTTCCCAATATGACTCTTAGTTTACATTCCCTCTTTGATCTCAAGCAGTTCCTCTTCCCAGGGCACATCAAAGGATTTTATGACTTTTCATACTGTGGTATAAAATGTTTTTCCTCTAAGACATCATAGAAAGTTTATATGCCTTATATCCTGGCAGCTGGGTCAGTTCTAATTACAACAGAAAACAGGAGACCCTTAATTAAGTCTCTCTAGTCTTTAATTATCACCTGGCTAGTTCCTGTAGCTGAAACCTGGGGTGGGGATCCATACCACAGGCTGTCTTTTTATATTGCAAATATCATAGAACAGTCATAATCAGCTGGCCAAATGTCGCAGTGAATTCTACAGGACAGGGCCGGTGACACTAAAAGCTCTGTCACCAGGCATTTTTAGCCTTGTCTTGGGAATCACATGGAGGTCACTAGGAGGAGGAAGAGGGAGCAGACTGAGGCAGCAGATGTAAGAAGGTCCACCAGGTAACAGGGCCCAGGCCTGTAGGGCCTAAAGGTGAGAAAGCCCACCTTAAAGAGGACACTTTACCTGACTGGCAGCCAATGCAGTTCACACAGCACCGGGTGCTGTGGCAGTACTCGGGCTGCCCGTCAACCAACCACCTGGTTGCTGCGTTCTGCATCAGCCGCAGCCAGAAGAGGGTGCCTCCTGAGACCCCAAGGTAGAGCTTATTACAGTAGTCAAGCAATGTCACAAGGTGTGCACCAAAGTAGGGAGGTCCAGGGGCAGAACTATAGGTTTGATCCTAGTGATATTCCTCAGATGATAGAAACTGGAATGGACAACAGATGACACCTGGAATTCAAGTATCAATCCACTGTCCAGGATAATCCCAAGATTGCGCACCCTAGAGGAGGCCTTCAGTGGCACAGAACCCAGACAAAGTCCCATCTCTGCACCAGAGGCCATCCTGTTATGCCTTCTGTTTGACTCCACTACCAGTACAGTACTCTGTATTATTGGGGATCAGTCACAACCAGCTGGAGGCCTTCCAGTCATTAATCTCAGCAAAGTAATTATTTAGCATGTCCACTGCACTGGATGTACCAGGAGAAAAGGAAAGGTACAGCTGGGTATCATCTGCATAGCAATGAAACCCAGACTGTACTTCTAATGATCTCCCCAAGGGCAGCAAGTACGGCGAACAGCACTGGTGACAAGACCAAACCCTGAGGTATTCCACAGGACAGGAGGCTAGGAAAGGAGGAGAAATTCTCCATCACTACTCTTTGCCTCCTGTTTGTGAGACAGGACTCAAATCAGCATATGACAGTGCCATTGAGTC
The DNA here is from genome assembly GCA_016271365.2 of Neoceratodus forsteri. Classification (NCBI taxonomy): domain Eukaryota; kingdom Metazoa; phylum Chordata; order Ceratodontiformes; family Ceratodontidae; genus Neoceratodus; species Neoceratodus forsteri. The sequence continues at coordinate 1,137,858,100 of CM057452.1, forward strand.
CACAAAATTCCCTCAGGCAGTTGACTAACATACAGTGGTCCACTGTATCAAAGACAGAGGAGAGATCAAGGAGTCTGAATTGAACCGACTGCTACCCCTGTATAATGTTGCCAATGTAAAACTGTGTAACAAATGTAACTTATGTAACTACTGTATATAACTGTTTCTAAATGTCCTTTTCTGTAACTAACTCCGGTCGCTCCTGAAAAAGGGACCATTGGTCTCAGTGGGCTTACCGGTAAACAAAATCTAAATAAATAAATAAACAAAATTGTCCCTCCCTCAATCTCTCACCCTGAGGAGGTCATTGTGCACCAAACTAATGCAGTTTCTGTGCTATGCCTCGCATGAAACCCAGACTGGAGAGGCTGATATAGATCATAGGCCATGAGGTGCTCCTCAAGCTGAAGTACTACAACCTTCTCAACAACCTTACCTAAAAAAGGAGGTTGGAGATAGGACAGTAATTTGCTTTGTTGTCAGGGTCTAAAGATGTTTTCTTCAGAATGGGTCTCACCAATGCCTCCTTCAAAGCATCTGGGAAGACCCCTTCAACAGAGAGCACCAGACAATCAAGGTAAACACCGGGTCTCAGAGTTGACACATCCCATCAGGAACCATGTCGGCATTCGGTCCAGTTCACAATAAGTGAGCTTCAGCATGGAAATAACCTCAATGACCTCGGCTACCTCCACCAGTCTAAACTTGCCCCAACCAGACAGAGTGCTCTCTAGGTGCTCAAAGTGACCACTGTCAGCCACTGCTTGGATCACTGGCAGAATTCCCTGCTGGATGGTGGACACTCTGTCCAAGAAGAATCGAACAAACTCTTCATAAAGCATCAGAAAAAGTCTTTTTTGGCTGTAGACAGGCAGAGTTTAAAAGCCTGTCAACAGTCCAAAGCAACACAGTTGGTTGATTCGATCCTGGCAGCAGTCTCTCTGGACAGGAGCTCTGTCTTCTTATGGTTGATTGGCCCTGGTACTCACCGTAATGAGCATGCAGGGCCAGTTTGTCTCAACCCAGTCTTCTGCCAGCAGTGCTCTAACCTCTGACCCATAATCTTCATCACCTTGATAGGCTACAGCAGTATTTCCTGCAAAACTATCTTGGATGTTTACTTGATATTTATGGTATATCCATGGACAAGATAGGCAATTTGGTATTCTCATTCATTCATATCTTGGTGGTATTGAAGTCATACTCACCTCTACTTTACCATACCATATCATACCATACCATGCCACGTAATACCATACTACACTGAAACACAAAAACTGTACCATTACATACTGAACAAACTATGGTTTGATGGGGCTACCAAAGCGTGGACGATCAGGGTCTGAGGTTGGAGCGTTACTGACAGAGGACCCAGTCCTTGGAGGACAAACGCGGCTCTAAGAAATCATTATAATGATTATCAGGGGCAATCAAGCATAAGAAGGCAAAATTTTGTCCTGGGAGATTACTGCTTGGAAGAACAGACCTGTTCAGTTTTTCAGACTGTGGACAGACTGTTATATCCAGTTTGTCTACAGCCAGACAAAATCATTTTCAACCACATTATTCAAAGAGTTTGCTGTGTTCCTCTTAGACAGAGTATCCTCCATTCCAGCTGGGATCTCCCCAGCAGGACAAAATGTGTCCCACAGTGGTGGGCCTGGTTTGAGCAGAGGCATTCCATCTGCTTGTGGCTAGTCTCGGCTGCTTGAGGTGGCTGAAGTCGTTGCAGTGATTTTGAAGCTGTGGCCCACTTGTTATGAGCTAGAACCTGGCCTGACCTGTCTCCTTGAGGAGGAGTCAGAATCATTGGTCCCATGTTTGCCAAGATAGTTCGGTGTTCGCTCTCAGAAAGGTGCCTCCCTGGCATCTTGAAGGAGTTGCTGGTGAGGACTTTTCTGAAGCAACCATCGCTCAACCCAGACATTCTGGCAAATTATAAACCTGTCTCCAACCTCCCATTTTAGGGAAATTGTTGAGAAAACACTAGCTCTGCAGCTCAAGGTGCACCTCACAGCTTTTGACATCTATGAGTCATTCCAGTCCAGTTTCAGAATCAGGCATACAGTAGCACAAAACAGCATTAGTTCAGATGCAAATGACATCCTTGGAGTGAGTGATAGAGGACAACATTCAATTCTCATTCTGCTGGATTTTTCCTCAACATTTGACACCATTGACCAACTGTGCGATTGGATTGCCTTAGAGTGTATTGTGGTCTCATTGGAATAGTCATCAAATGGTTTGAGTCCTATCTCTCTGACAGGAAGTAAAGAGTAGTGATGGGAATTTCTCCTCCTCCTCGATGCTCCTGTTGTGTGGAGTACCTCATGGCCCGATCCTCTCACTGAAGTTATTCACGAGTACATGCTACCTCTGGGGAGCTCATTTTAGTCTGTGTTTTCACTGCTATACAGATGACACCAGCTGTTATGTGTCATTTGCCACTGGAACTGGAAATGCCATTGAAGTGTTGAATAAATGTCTGGCGAGATTCAGGACTGGATGTCCTGAACTGTCTGAGACTGAACAATGATGAGACAGAAGTGTTGGTGATTGAGCCTGGTCATCAGCATGATGGAGAGGCCTATGGAGCGGTGAAAGGCTTGGTCCTGGGTTCTACCCTGTTGATGTCCTCCCCAGAGTGAAGAATTTGGGCATCATCCTTGATGATAGATTGACTCGGAACTCAGGTGTCATCTGTTGTCAAAGTGGGTTTTACCATCTAAGGAATGTCACCTGAATTAAATCCTGATTCCACCTGAGGAAATGCCTTCACTAGTACGTGCCTGTGTGACTCCCAGGTTGGACTACTGTAATGCTCTGTACCTCAGGGTCAATGAAGGGCCCCTCTGCCAACTGTAGCTAGTGCAGAATGCAGCGAGCCAGGCTGCTGGGGTCTGCCAAAACCTGCTATGTGTCCTCGGTCCTGCAAGATCTGCACTGGCTGCCGGTTAGGTGGTGGATCATCTTCAAGGTGGGCTCTCACCTAACAGGTTCTACACAGACTGGGCCCTAGTTACCTGTCTGACCTCCTAACTCCAGCCATCCTGGTGCATTCTGTCCCTCCTCCACTGAGGGCCTCCTGGCGATTCAGAGGGCCAGGCTGAAGACCTTGGGAGATCGGTCCTTCAAGGTGGCCAGCCCGGCCCTCTGAATTCTTCAAAATCTTTAAGGAGGCCTAAACAGTGGAGGCTTTTAAGGAGCATAAAGACCTATCTGTTTAAACAAGTTTTCCAGGACAGTTTTAACTTAATCTTAAAATCTTAATTTTAAATTCTGTTTTATAGAGAAGTTGCATGCTAAATGCTTAATGGCTGTTCTTATATCGTTATGCCTTGCTTGAACTGTAATGGCACCCGAGCCTCAGGACTGGGCACCATGATAAAATAAAACTTACTTACTTACTTTTACTGGTGCATATCATATTGCACTATACTGTAACATATCATACCATTGTGGATCACACCAAACACAATTGGGTTGTTTACTTTCCAAAACATTTTTTTATTACAACTATAACTGCTTGCTACCTAAAACACAGTGAAAACAACATTACTCTGGTAAGTCATATTTTCTTCAAACCCCAGGAATCCCTATTAGGTCTCAGGCCTGCCACCCTTAGGGTACACCTGGAAGCTATTTCTGCCTATACAACAGTGGGTAAGCAGAGAATAGTGGCCTCTCCCCATTTTCAAGTGGTTCTTTAAGGGCCTTCTGCACCTGTATCTCCTGTTAAGAAACCATTCCTCCCTCCCTGGGATTTAAACATTTGTATAGCCAAGCTTATGGAACCCCCATTTGAGCCATCTGCTTAGGGGTATGCCATGAGGAGAAACCCATTTTCAGTTTGGAGCATACGTTTTAATGTTGTATAGGAAAGAACAAAGAGGTAGGAAAAGAAAATCTAAAGTTAGGGTTACATATAGTATTTCTGTATGAACTGTACATACTCTCCCTAGATGCAGTACAGCCGTGTCAGTGGCTCAGCAGGTAGGAGCTCACCTCTGAAACATAGAAACATAGAAGCTGACAGCAGATAAGGACCAAAGGCCCATCCAGTCTGCCTATTTCTTTTCTATCTTATGAATGTGCCATGGCTTTGCTCTGTCAATGGCCTATCTATTCATACTCATCTGTATTGCTCCCTTATGCCCATCCCAGGCCTATTTGAAGCCCTGCACTGTATTCATATCCACCACTTCCTGAGGTAGGCCATTCCAGGCATCCACCACCCTTTCAGGAAAAATAACTTCCTCACATTACCCTTAATTGGACTCCCTCTAATCTCATGCTGTGTCCTCTTGTCCTGCTATTTTTCTTATATTGAAACATGTTAACTCTTTCACCTTGTTAATGCCCTTAAGGTGTTTGAATGTTTCAATCATATCACCTCTCTCCCTCCTTTGCTCTAGGGTATACATATTGATATCCATTAATCTGTCCTCATATGTTTTCTGATGCAGTCCCTGCACCATTTTGAGTTGCCCTTCTCTGGACTGCCTCAATTTGGTTAATGTCCTAGTGAAGGTGTGGCCTCAATACTGCATGCAGTACTCCAGATGGGGCCTAACCAGTGTGTCTTGTAAGAGGATTATTACCTCCGTCTTATGACTTGTGATACCCCTACTAATACACCCCAACATCTCCTAGCCTTATCTACTGCTTTAGTGTTCTGCTTGGATGATTTCAGGCCATCTGTGATGATGATGCCCAAGTCTCTTTCTTTCCTTGTAACTGCCAGCAACTCCACTCCCAGCCTATGGGAGACTTCAGCGTTCTCTTCCCTGTGTGCATGATCTTGCACTTCTTTGCATTAAACCCCAGTTGCCACTCTTCTGACCATTTTGCCAGTTTATCCAGATCGCTTCTCATTCTGCCCACCCATCTGGATCATCTACTCTTTGCAGATCTTGGTGTCATCTGCAAACAGACAAATCTTACACTCAGTCCATCTGCAATGTCACTGATGAAGATATTAAAGAGGACTGGCCCCAGGACTGATCCCTGAGGTACCCGACTTTGACTTGCATCTCTTCTGGCTGTATACCATTTACCACCACTCTCTGTTTTCTGCCTGTCAACCAGTTTGCCACCCAGTTGACCAACTTCTGACAGGTGACAAGACCTTCTATAGATACATTAGTGAAAGGAGAAAGTCCAGAGGGGTATTGCTAAGCTCAAAGGAGAAAAGGGTGTGTGTGTGAGGAGGAGGACCCTGTAAAGCATCTATCCTAAATAGATACTTTTGCTCAGTATTTACTGAAGAGAAGGTAGGGCAGGACCCACAGCTCAGCACTATGGACATAGGGGAGGGAGGTGAGCACTACACCATTCACAAAAGAAAGGGTCCCACAAGAGCTCACTAAGCTCAGGGTGGTCAAGGCAATGGGACCTGATGGCATGCATCCCAGGGTACTTAAGGAGCTAAGGGTGGAACTAGCAGAGCCATTATAAGAACTGTTTAGTGAGTCTCTGAGCACAGGAGAGGTCCCAGAAGACTGGAGAGAGCTCATGTGATCCCGCTCCACAAGAGTGGTAGCAGAGGAGGCAGGGAACTACAGATCAGTCAGTCTAACCTCAGTAGTGGGCAAGATTATGGAGGCACTCCTTAAGGAAAGGATAGTGCAACACCTGGAATCCATAGGGGCACAGGATCCAAGACAGCATGGGTTTACAAAGGAAGGTTCTGTCAAACTAATCTCTTAGACTTCTTTGACTGGGTAACAGAGTGGTGGACCAAGGGGAGCAGTTGATGTCACCTACCTTGACTTCAGCAAAGCTTTCAACAATGTTCCACATAGAAGATTGATAAATAAGCTGGGTAGGCTTAGGGTGGGTCAGAAGTTGGTCAACTGGGTGGCAAACTGGTTGACAGGCAGAAAACAGAGAGTGGTGGTAAATGGTATACAGTCAGAAGAGATGCAAGTCACAAGTGGGGTACCTCAGGGATCAGTCCTGGGGCCAGTCCTCTTCAATATCTTCATTAGTGACATTGCAGATAAACTAGAGGTAAGGCTTGTCTGTTTGCAGATGACACCAAGATCTGCAACAGAGTAGATGATCCAGATGGGGTGGGCAGAATGAGAAGAGATCTGGATAAGCTATCAAAATGGTCAGAAGAGTGGCAACTGGGATTTAATGCAAAGAAGTGCAAGATCTTGCACATAGGGAAGAGAACCCTGACGCCACCTATTGGCTGGGAGGAGTTGGTGGCAGTCACAAAGGAAGAAAGAGACTTGGGCATCATCATCACTGATGACCTGAAATCATCAAGCAGACCTCTAAAGCAGTAGATAAGGCTAGAGGGATGTTAGGGTGTATCAGTAGGGGTATCACACGCTTTAAGAGGGAGGTAATAAGCCCTCTTACAGAACACTAGTTAGGCCCCATCTGGAGTACTGCATGCAGTATTGGAGGCCACACCTTCACAAGGACATTAACCAAATTGAGGCAGTCCAGAGAAGGGCAACCAAAATGGTGCAGGGACTGTATCAGAAGACATATGAGGACAGATTAATGGAGTTCAATATGTATACCCTTGAGAATAGGAGGCAGAGAGGTGATATGATCAAGACATTGAAACACCTTAAAGGCAGTAACAAGGTGAAAGAGTCTAACATGTTTAAATAAAGAAAAATAGCAGGACAAGAGGACACAGCATGAGATTAGAGGAGGCCGATTAAGGGGAATGTGAGGAAATTCTTTTTCACAGAAAGGGTGGTGGATGCATGGAGCGGCCTACCTCAGGAAGTAGTGGTTGAATACAGTGCAGGGCTTCAAACAGGCATGGGATAGGCATAAGGAGCAATACAGATGAGTATGAATAGATAGACCACTGACAAAGCAAAGGCCAGATGGCACATTTATAAGGTAGAAAAAGAAATGGGCAGACTGGATGGGCCTTTCGGTCCTTATCTGCCATCAACTTCTATGTTTCTATGTTTCTGACCCACCCGAGCCTACCCAGCTTATTAATCAATCTTCTATGTGTAACAGTATCAAAGCTTTGCTGAAGTCAAGGTAGGCAACATCGACTGCTCCACTTGGTCCACCACTCTGGTTACCTAGTCAAAGAAATCTATGAGACTAGCTTGGCAGAGCCTTCCTTTTGTAAACCCATGCTGTCTTTGGATCTTGTGCTCCTTTGGATTCCAGATGTTACACTATCCTTTCCTTAAGGTGCCTTCATAATCTTACCCACTACTGAAAAGATTGACTGGTCTGTAGTTCCCTGCCTCCTCTCCTGCTACCACTCTTGTGGGCGGGATCACAAACCCTTCTACAATCTTCAGGGACCTCTCCTGTGCTCAGAGACTCGCTAAACAGTTCTATTTTTTTTTTATTTATACTTTTTGCCCTCCTGGCTGCTCACCCATCAACCGCACCATCTGCACCTGCACCTGCCAGCCTCGCTCCCAGTGACCACCAACTGCCAGTGATACTCCCTGGATTGTCCCCAGGGTGGGACCACCTATTCCACAACCCCTCTGTCTACAACATGTAAGGTGTTGGTTCCCAACATTGCCTCCTGGCTTCCCCACCAGGGCAGGGTTCAGGGATGGCAGTGGGGCCCCGTGGAACCGGGTTAAGTTGCTGGTGCAGCAAGAAGCGATGGAGGCTAGGCATAGTGGCCATCATCCAGAGCACCCCAGAGGCGTTTTCCCTATTTTTCTGAGAGGCGGGGACGTGCAGTGATGTTCTGTGTCTGCCCGCCTCCTGAATCTGACAAGCGTTGGTTATTGGGACTCCTAGCCTCCCCGAGAACCCTCGCATGCAGTGTTCCCCTCACCCTCCCCGAGAAGAAGAGCTGTCCACAGGATGCTCCATCCTTCTCCCATCCGGCCCTCTGATGACCCAGGTCCATTCCCAAACCCAGGTCGCTGGTGTCGCGAGAGAAATCCAACTGCAGTGCACAGGCCAGCCCTCACTAAACAGTTCTGATAATGTCTCTGCTAGTTCCACCTATAGCTGCTTTAGTACCCTGGGATGTATGACATCAGGTCCCATTGCCTTGTCCACCTGGAGCTTATCGAGCTGTTGTAGGACCCTTTCTTTTGTGAAGGGACTATTGCACACCTCCTCCCCTCTGTATTCATGGTGCTGAGCTGTGGGCATGCCTTGCCTACTCTTCAGTAAACACTGTGCAGAAAGTATCTGGCTGGGATAGATGCTTTACATGGTCCTCCTCTCCTTACGCCCCTTATTCCTTTGATCTTAGCAATAGCCCCTCTGGACTTTCTCCTTTCACTAATGTATCTATAAAAGTCTTGTCACCTTCTTTTACTGTTTGTGCTACTGTTTCCTCAGTTTGGGCCTTTGCCTGCCTTACTGCCTTCCCTGCTTCCCTTAAGGAAGTTTGGTATGCCTCCCTATCTTTATCCTGCTGTGTTCCCTTATAGGTCCTGTAGGCCAGTCTTTTGGCTCTGACCTTTTCTGATACTGTTTGTGAGAGCCATAGTGGTTTCCTTCTTCTTTTGCACTTCCTTTTCTCTCTAATACAATGGGATGTTGCTTCAAGCATTGCATCTCAGGTGAGGGGTATTTTATCTGCTGGATAGGGGTTTGATCAAGAATGGACGAGACCATATAGCACCTTGGAGAAACAGCTTGTTTTTTTTTTTGGGGTGATACAACAAAACTCTGCTTCTCAGTATTTAAGGTGACACTTTTAAAGTGGAGTATTTTTAGCAGCATGTAGGACCAACAATAATAACAGAAACAAGACTATAAATAAATTACATCGATGGGTAAAGTATAAGCAATACAAACTACAAACCATACTGGAGCCTGGGCCTGCACACTGAAGGCAGCCAACAGCACATTGTCCCCAGCGAAGGCGACTCTGACACTTACACAGGCCCAGGCCCTTCATCACAAAATGAGCACCACGGAACCATTGTTAGTCACTCATTCGTGGCTTGGGTATAACAGTTTGTTTTTCATCATTTCACCTGGTCTCTCTGCATTTCTTTCTGCCTCTTCTTACCAAGTGCCCCACCATCTCAGGAGGTGCAAACCTGTTGTGCCACAAGAAATTAGTACTCATTCATCTGTATTATTTTCAAACAATCTACTCTTACATTATAGTAGGACTGCTCCTGCAATGATTCCTCACTTGTGACACACACATAAAAGTGCAGATGTTAAAATCCAAATGTTCTCCTGTTCAAATGCTACTGTTCTAATCATCTGCAACAGCTATAATGAGGTAACATATCAGATGTTTACTATGACTCAGAAAATGTTTATTTAAACTTCAAAACTTGTACTTCTCAGCTCCCAATAGCTGCTGATCACTGAGAGAGAGTGAAAGACAGAGAGAGAGAGAGAGAGAGAGAGAGAGAGAGACAGACAGACACACACACAGAAAGGAATTATGTTGCTCATTACACAGAGGCTGTTACCCTTGTCACTCTCTCTCTCTTTCTCTCGCTCAATACCATAGAAACTACTCCTGACCAGAGAAGGTACCATTTATTTCTCTTTCTTACTCTCCCTTTCTCTGAGTCACACTGGGTGACATGTCCACTGTTACCCACTCTGACCTGAGCATATGGTCCGAGGCGGCAGGAAGAATGAGTTAAAAAAATAGTGGCAGCAGAGTGTTATCTGAGGTGGAGTGATTTTTTGTCACCTCAACATGTTGTTCATTTGGAAGGAATGCGGAGTCCTTTTTCTCAGTGATCGTAAAAAGACTCGAGGCTCCTCCCACTGCAGCCCTAAAAAGGAGACCCGGAAGTATTACCAATCCAGAAACTACAAAGAACACCAGCTTTTCACATCTTCAATAGCTGCCCATGACAATCATTAACTTCTCCTCAAATGGAGATGTGCATAAGTTGTGGTAGGTTTACCTCAAAGAAACCAAGAGGCAGTGAACAGTACTATACTGACCCAGTCAATAAACCAGCAGGAGTTCAGTCCCATGACCAGAGGAAAGAATCAGCTTAAGAGACTGTGCAAGGAATCAGCCTCCCTAAAAGAACCTAAACAAACCTATGAGGGCAAAGGCCTACTAAACCTATTTGTAGCAGACACAGAACAACAGCTATTATTTCATTTTATTTATTTAGTTAGTTTTGTTGACCTGGAAAGTGCACTAGACAAATCCTGCCTATTTTCAGGCATGACCGGGGAGGGGATACAGATGAATGCTTACTAACCTTGAACCAGATTAAGCTGTTGGTGGTATTTTTAGTGAATGAGGGAAATTTGGCCAGGACACTGGGAAATTCCCCTACTCTTTCGATAAGTGCCATGGGATCTTTAACATCCACCTCAACTACCACCAATCCAGGCAGATGGAACCTCAGTTTAACATCTCATCCGAGAAGGCGGCACCTCTGAAGTGCAGCGCCCCTCTCATGCTGCACTATGTGGTTGCAAATTTTTTCACTGTAAGTATTACTTGAGCAACTGCTCCCGTCGTCACGGGGCAAAAACCACACTACTGGGTTTTGTCTTAACGTCGCTTTATTTGATTAAATTTTTACATGCATGCGGAGTTTTGCAAAGAAAGCTCCTGATTACTGCTCACAGTAGCTTGTATACATTTTACAGTTTACTTAGGCGTGGCTGTAAGTGATTTCATTCTAAGCGTGCTTACAACAGCTTTTTCTTATCTCTTACAAAACCTTACTATCAACATTTTCCTGATATGGAGTTGTTTTCTACCTTATTCAGTTCTTTCTTATCAGACAGCAACTGCCAGTTCTAACTAGTTTTATTCAGCTACACATATATTTTCATCTAAAGTAACCCTGCTTCAGCAAGCCTGGACATGCGCATTTATTTTAGCTACTTGGTTAAATCATGTGAGACTAAGCATTATTTCATATTCTTTTTAAAAATAAAATCCCTCACACTCCCCTTTTGATACTTTGTATTAACTGGCTATTGATTTATATTTTTATTACGTCTGGCTCATTATAGAATGGGAAAACAAATGGTGACAGAATTGTATATTTATTACAAATAACTTTTGTTTTGGGAGCCAGAAAGCATATGAGAGAAGTGACTAGCTTGCTACAAATGTCAAAGTAACTTTGTACCAGCAACCAAATGAGGTATTTCATTATTTTTATTAGTTTTTGTTAAACATATTTTTTAACATGAGAGATTATATGATGAGAAACTTTTAACAGTCAAGGCTAAACACAGCTGTGTGCATATTTGTACAACCTCACATATACTTTTAACTGTTTTTATTGTATAGAATTTTACAATTAACCCTTTTAAAGTCTCACACACATATTAAAGTGACTGACAATCTATATGTGTTGTTTAAAATGTATTTATATGCATTATGCTCAATACTAAAATTGTTCTATTACAAACATGCTTATGTTTCACGTTTATGTTATAATGTTTTAATATACATCTTGCTACACTGTATCATGTGTGTATTCAAAAAGTGCTCCACATGTATAGCGTTTTTAATGCTCATAACAAATCTAAATACTGGGACCAGCATTGCTGACACACCCATACAATATGTTTCAAAGCAAAACCAAAAGTAAAATTAATGCTCCATTTGTCTTATTACTCACAGGTACCCCTAAAAATAAATGCACTTTATGCAGGTTTTGTCATTTTAAATTTAACAATTATAATATGCAAAATTTAAATTGTACTCAAACCTATGCTTCAAGCCTTACCCCACTCAGTACTTTGGAGTATTTCACTATACAGGGTAAAGAAGGTGACCTTTTCACTTGTCACAGGTGCAATAGGCACTGTTATTAGTATTTAGTGGTATTTAGCCTCTTGCAGCCTTTTCTACTAGATATACTAATTTACATGTTGGCATTATTTAGTCATTTACTAACCATTTTACCTTTTACTAGCCCTTTAGCAATTTACACTAGCCATTTTACACCTTTTATTTTCTCAATTTTTTGGTTAATCAACTACATATTGTTGATAAAAGTTTGGTCACTGATTACTAAAACCTTGGCCACTGGCCACTTTTAATATTTTCACCCTGAAGATAGGAGACCCTGAGGGACTTGAACATTCACAAAAATTGAACATAACTGTAAAGATATTAGTTATTAACTGAAGGTTAAAAAAAACTAAACATTTTACTTTTAGACTGTTAGACTAGGTGAATAGGTATATGATTTAAAACTGGTTGCCAGCATACAGATAGTCAAGGCATTTATAAAAGCATTCTGTTCTGGAGTTGGTACAGGGGTGGTTACAGGCGGAACACAAATTGTGAGTTTGTAAACACAATACAGAACTGAGGATGTCAACACCACAATTTAAATATGTGAAAAAATGCTAACATGTGATACTACATATAACACAATATAACATAACAATTTTGTTGATGAAAAAGAGTTCATGGAATCCACTTTGAGAGTGAATAAGGTAGATGCTACCTTGTGTTGAGAGTGTGGCACACCTTGGAACTTGAATGTGGAGATTTTATATGTGCCACACCGTGAAACCTGCAAACTTGCAAAGTGTGTTAGACACTGAGTTAAAACACATAAATAACAATTTTTTAAACCATTTACTTTTTGTTTTGTAAAGAGTGGTGTGACAGTGCCTAAATTTTGGCAATTGGAAGAGAAAAATAAAATGGGACATCAACACGCACACCTGGGGTGCAGGCTGAGGTTTAATTATACCATTTGACCATTTGTAAATCATGACAATGTTATGGTTACACCTCTGCTTTCAAATCACAGAAGCAGTTATGACAGTGATGAACATTATTTCCCTGTCTGTTGCAAGCAGGCCTGACTGAGACCTGAGTTATAAAATTTTGTAATATTACAATAACATGCTTTAAACATATGGTTCATAGCAATATGCCTGTTACACAATGCAATTAGTGGGACAAATACATATGTTGTTGGCCTATGCCAATTTAATAACAGTGCCTATTGCACCTGTGACAAGTGAAAAGGTCTACCTTCTTTACTCTGTATAGTGAAATACTCCAAAGTATTGAGTGGGGTAAGGCTTGAAGCATAGGTTTGGAGTACAATTTAAATTTTGCATATTATAATTGTTAAAATTTAAAATGACAAAACCTGCATAGAGTGCACTTATTTTTAGGTACCTGTGAGTAATAAGACAAATGGAGCATTAATTTTACTTTTGGTTTTGCTTTGGAACATATTGTATGGGTGTGTCAGCAATGCTGGTCCCAGTATTTAGATTTGGTTATGAGCATTAAAAACGTTATACATGTGGAGCACTTTTTGAATACACACATGATACAGTGTAGCAAGATGTATATTAAAACATTATAACATAAACGTGAAACATAAGCATGTTTGTAATAGAACAATTTTAGTATTGAGCATAATGCATAAAATACATTTTAAACAACACATATAGATTGTAAACTTAGCTTAGAGTCCAGAAATGTTAAGTATTGTGAATTTCCTGGTTGGATAAAAATGCATTTATTGCTGTAAGGCTATGACAAAAGTTGTTTTACATTTGTTTTGACAGGATAAGAAAGCTGAAAAGACAATTAAAAGAATGAATATGTGGACATACATACATAACTTCACCCTCCAGCGTAACTGATTACTTGCTGAGGGCAGAAGCCCTTGTACCAATAATAGGTGTGACATTTAACTGTTTGCACTAGAAAAAGCAGAAGGGCTTGGGCTGGGTTATGCTGTTAAAATACCTTGGGTCTTTTTAAAACCTGTAAATAAGAAACAATTATTGGCAAATACACATTTTCTTTATTTACCCCTTTGAGGACAGAGATATACCTTGCAACTTTTGTGGGTATTACACTGGAAGGGAGAAAGGGTAACTTACCCCTTCCAAGCTCCTACTGGTGGAAGAGACAGCTCGAATACTGTAGCAATAAAAGGTTAGCTGTGGATGGTGACATGTCCCCACCTACTACACTTTAAATCATACCTTACTATAAAGATGGGAACTTCTTTTCTCTAGAAGAAAGAGAAAAACACAGACAAACAACAAATACTAAACCTACACAAGTTTAAAAAATAAAACAAGATTATTTTCATAGGATAAAGAAGCCAAGCGTCCCTGGGTTCCCTTATTCTAAGCATGACAAAATGTCAGGTGAGTTTTTTAAGATCCGGATTGATGGGAATACTGTATACATATTTTTAGAATGCATTTCAAAAGACAAAAAATGATTACACCATGGTCACACAAAACAAAAGCCATTGTTTTTAACTGTAGATGGTAAACGCTCAAAACAATACAATAGTCCTTTTTAAGTGTACTGCATAAATATAAAAAGTAATATAATAAAAAAAAATATGGGAGGTGATGAATAATTCTCCCCTTCCAGCTGGAGTATTGCCTGTGTTGGCTGCAAGTCAGAAGAAATGAGAAGAGTAAAAAGTTTGTTTCTTTTACTTAGAATACTAGTTTGCAATAAAATCAAATTACATGGTTCACTCTTGGTGTGCTTTCATGAAAACATACATTTTGTGTGAAAAGTTGTGCTTTAGGTATGGAATACACATCAAGTTTGAACTGGTAGTAACATAAAATGTTGAAACACAAGAAGGTCAAATAACGTGCAAAAGGTCACAGCGTGCATGCAAGGGTCGTTTAAACCCAGTTATTTTTGTAGTGTCCTTGAACACTACTGATATTAAAATATTTTAAATAATAATAGAGCATACAATAACACTGCTAGCCAAGACAGTACACACATACACATACACAAAAAAATACTTAACACAAAATAAGACTGACATTATTTGACAACAATTTGCTGAGTAATGCCCATAGTTTTATTAGAAAACTGTACATGTTTAGATATATGTGCTGCCTCCTGCCTGTCTTGTAACACTGACAATTTGTTTTTAACCAACACATTTATACATATCTCCATGCCAAATCTTCCAGAACAAAACACTTTTTAAACACCTTCAACTCCTTTAAAATACAGCACAACTTACCATTTGTAAGTGAACATATCTAGTATAGCATGATTACACCTTCTGGGGCATAGCCAAAATATGGCACTCTACCATTTGCAAAAGTTTCTGGTTATAACTTGAAGTATGATAAAGCCATTGATAGCCTGCTAACACATTACATTTTACCTAGCAGTGGC
This sequence comes from Neoceratodus forsteri, assembly GCA_016271365.2. Taxonomy (NCBI): domain Eukaryota; kingdom Metazoa; phylum Chordata; order Ceratodontiformes; family Ceratodontidae; genus Neoceratodus; species Neoceratodus forsteri. The sequence continues at coordinate 1,137,873,182 of CM057452.1, forward strand.
TTGGCATGTTGCTTGCAAACCACAAATCTTTCTGCACATTGCAATCTATGACGTCATATTTCTTCAACTTCAACACTACCTGCTCCAACCAACAACTACATACAAAAGTTCTTCACTGACCCTATCTAGAAAGCACAAATGTTTTATTAAAAATAAAACCAATTAAAACAGTCAGATATGAGGCAAGAAGCTTCCTCTTTCTTTTTTTTTACTGTAACATGTTGTGCACGAAGGCAGTCAATTCTATCTACTAAACTTGACAACAGAACATAATTACAGAACACAGATATACAGCTAGAAAATATGCACGAGAAAGACAGAGCATTACCTTGTTTAGTATATGTATTACAGAAATAAAACAGACAGACATAAAACAACTTTAAATAAAAAATTTAGACTTACCCGCTGCCAAGGTATTTTCCTTCTTCTTTTCTGATACACTGGTCTGAGTGAGAAAACTGACTGCAGGGACCTTCATGATTATTACCAAATACTGCAGCTATTAACCCTTTTAAAGGTTTTCTTTTGGCCATTATAGTAACCTGCCAAACCAAGTATTTTCCAGAGCTCTGGTTTGCAGTTTAAAAACAAAACAACACACAAAAAATCTGTAACAGTACTAGGTACTAGGTTGATATCTATTTGGTGGAGGTCCCCAGTACCTGGGTTTGGGATCAAGTGTTTTAGCCTCTATAAGAGGCAGGGACTTGAAATTGATACAGAAAAACTTGAAAAACTACAGATAGGCAACATGTGGGAGGATTTTCAAATCATCCGTCTGTAGTCACCTACTGTCATACAACCACAGTAGTTTATTTTCTTTCTCTAAATGTTGCTTATTAACGTTACTTAATCAGCCGCTGCTTTTCTACTAAACAGCCTGAACTGTGAAAGCCATCATTGGCTCTAACAGTATATACTTGCAGCAAGCACAAATTACAAGGGCAAAGGGCAGTGCAGTTGCCCTTGTAATTTGTGTTAATAAACTTAGTCAAACATACATTTTGCGGTCCAGATAATACTAATTCTGGACCCAGCTTATTTTGTTCCCTTGTTTCCCATATTATCTAGGGCCTGTCCTTTATAGTGCACACTCGCTCCAAGGTATTCTTGTACTTACAGTGATGATGAGTGTCGCCGCCCCTAAGCCACGTCCTGATGAGGGTTCCACAAAATGTCCTTCTTTTTATCAAGGGAAACAACCCGATCATAGGTGACACGGATCAAGAACTCATCCCGCCGACTACGCAAAACTGTGATTGCAAATTTTCACTGTAAGTATTACCTGAGCAACTGTCCCGTCGTCACGGGCAAAAACCACACCACTGGTTTTTGTCTTAACGTCGCTTTATTTGATTAAATCTTTCACATGCATCGCGGGAGTTCTGCAAAGGAGAAGCTCCCGATTACTACTCACAGTAGCTTATATACATTTACAGGTTTACTTAGGCGTGGCTATAAGCGATTTCATTCTAAGCATGCCTAACAGCTTTTCACTCTCTTACAAAACTATACTATCAGCATTTTTCCCTTATGGAGTTGTACTGGGATATTAATCAAGTGCCAGATGTGGGAACTGAACCCACAACCCTCTGCTCTCGGCCTCAGAGGCTAGTGTGCTACCTACTGAGCCACTGACACTGACATTTATTGACTATTTTTGACTATTTATTGACATTTATTTACTATTAGACTCCAAATAAGGCCCTATAGACCACATTTACTCCTATACTCCTGTACAAGATGTCCCATCTTCATAACCTCTTGGACCCTCTTTGTTTGCCCACACCTTGACCGTATGCAATTATGACCTCCCAGGGAAATAGCTAGGGTGCACATTAGTAAAAACAGCTTTAGTACAAAAAGGAAAATCTGGAGATCATGATGCAGACTAGCTAGGGGCAGCACTGTTTCGGGCTCCCCGCTCCTCTACCTCCTTTGGTGTTATTTCAATCTAATTTTTACCATCTTGTTATCGAAAACATTACTAGGGATTGCAACTCGGCACTCAGAGTGGTTTTGAGCATGTTTGGATGCCTAAAAGTCCGGCAACCATCCAGTATGGATGTTATGATGAAGCAAGCCCAGTTGTGACATACCCACTCGGCTTCACCAGATAAGCAGCAATCAAAAAATCTAAAGCGCATGGGGAAAAGGGAGACTTCATCGACCAACCAATCCCACTCATGGAAGATAGGTTCCTGCAGGAGCTGGAACCTTTTAAAGAACTTTAAAAGGTTATTGCAGCGGATCTACAATCCATGCGGGAGATATGATTGAGTTAACAAAGCGGGTTGGCGATGCTGAGGCCCGGCTATGCTCGATGGAAATCTGGAAGGATAAGCAAGAGTCTGAGATGATGTTATAAAGAAACAGGTTCAGAAGTTGCAACTGAAGACAGAAGATCTGGAAGGGTGCAGTAGAAGAAATAACATCCTAATTTTGTACCAGAAAAGAAGAAGAAAATAATACAATCTCTTTTACTCAGAAGTTTCTAGAAAAGGTGGTAGGCCCATCGCCCACCATTCAGCATACCAAATTGAGAGAGCCCACCGCTCCTGCCGACCTGTAGACCTCAGCCAGGAGAGCCACCCAGACCCATTATACTGAAGTTCCTAAGTTATAAAAGGCCAACATGTAAGGCAGGCAAAGGCCCAAACCAAGGAAACACTAGCACAAACAGTAAAAGAAGGTGACAAGACTTTCTATAGATATATTAGTAGAAAGGAGAAAGTCGAGAGGGGTATTAAGATCAAAGGGGATAAGGGGAGTGTGTAGAGGGGAACCGGAAAAGCATCTATTCTAAATAGATACTTCTGCTCAGTGACATTTACTGAGGAGAAGTAGAGCAAGGAGCCCAGCTCAGCACCATGGACACAGGGGGAGGAGGTGTACACAAGTCCTTCACAAAAAAAGTGTCCTACAAGAGCTCGCTAAGCTCAGGGTGGACAAGGCAATAGGACCTGATGGCATACATCCCAGTGCACTAAAGGAGCTAAGAGTGGAAGTAGCAGAGCCATTATCAGAACTGTTTAGTGAGTCTCTGAGCACAGGAGAGGTTCCAGAAGACTGGAGAAGGGCTGATGTGATCCCACTCCATGAAAGTGGTAGCAGAGAGGAGGCAAGGAACTACAGACCAGTCAGTCTTTACCTCAGTAGTGGGCAAAATTATGGAGGCATTCCTAAGGAAAGGATAGTGTAACACCTTGAATTCATAGGAAGCACAGGATCCAAGACAGCATGGGTTTACAAAGGATGGTTCTGTCAAACTAATCTCATATATTTCTTTGACTGGGTAACCAGAGTAGTGGACCAAGGGGTGCAGTTTATGTTGCCTACCTTGACATCATCAAAAGCTTTCAAAATTGTTCCACATAGAAAATTGATTAATAAGCTGTATGCTTGTGGTGGGTCAGAAGTTGGTCAACTGTGTGCAAACTGGTTGAGGGCAGAAAACAGAGAGTGGTGATAAATGGTATACAGTCAGAGATGCAAGTCACAAGTGGGGTACCTCAGGGACAGTCCTGGGGGCCAGTCCTCTTCAATATCTTCATCAGTGACATTGCAGATGGACTGGAGGGTAGATTTGTCTGTTTGCAGATGACACCAAGATCTGCAACACAGTAGATGATCCAGATGGTGTGGACAGAATGAGAAGAGATCTGGATAAACTAGCAAATGGTCAGAAGAGTGGCAACTGGGGTTTAATGCAAAGTGGTGCAAGATCGTGCACATAGGGAAGAGAAACCCTGAAGCCACTTATAGACTGGGAAGAAGGTTGCTGGCAGTCACAAGGAAAGAAAGAGACTTGGGCATCATCATCACCGATGACCTGAAATCATCCAAGCAGACCTCTAAAGCAGTAGGTAAGGCTAGAGATGGTGGGGTGTATTAGTAGAGGCCATCACAAGTCGGAAGAGGAGGTAACAATCCCTCTTAGAAGACACTGGTTAGGCCCCATCTGGAGTACTGTGTGCAGTACTGGAAGCCACAATCTCACAAGGACATTAACCAAATTGAGGCAGTCCAGAGAATTGAACCAAAATGATGCAGGGACTGCATCAGTAAACACATGAGGACAGATTGACTGAACTCAATATGTATACCCTAAGTAAAGGAGGGAGAGAGGTGATATGATTGAAACATTCAAACACCTTAAGGGCATTAACAAGGTGAAAGAGTCTAACATGTTTCAATATAAGAAAAATAGCAGGACAAGAGGACACAGCATGAGATTAGAGGAAGCCGATTAAGGGGTAACGTGAGAAATTCTTTTTCACAGAAAGGGTGGTGGATGCATGGAATGGCCTACCTCAGGAAGTGGTGGATATGAATACAGTGCAGGGCTTCAAACACGCATGGGATAGGCATAAGGAGCAATACAGATGAGTAATAATAGATTGGCCATTGACAGAGCAAAGGCCTATGGCACATTCATAAAGGCAAGAAAAAAGAAATAGGCAGACTGAATGAGCCTTGGGTCCTTATCTGCTGTCACTTCTATGTTTCTATGTTTCTAGGCTGGAGAGGTGGTCTGACACCTGGAAATTGAAGTTTAATGCTATAAAGTGCTTGCTGATGCACCCAGGGAGGAGAATAGAGAGTAACTTACTCCCTTGGGGGTGGTGATTAAGGAGAAGGAAATGGAAAGGAACTGGGGATTATGGTATCGCTGTGATCTCAAGGTGGCAGCCAGTAGCAGGGCAGTGGGAAAGGCAATGAATATTGACCTGCATTGCGAGGGTTTTAATAGCACAAAGAGGGACGCTAATGCTGTTATACAGAACCATGGTCAGGCCACATCTGGAGTATGGGGTGCAGTTCTGGAGGCCTCACCTATGAAGAAATGTTCAGTTGATGGAAAGGGTACAGAAGAGGCAACCAAAATGATACGAGGATGCAGGATGTACCTTATGAGAGAAGATGAGAGGGCTGAATTGAACCCTCTAGAGACTCGAGGAGGGAGAGGGGACATGATTGAGACCTTTAAGTATCTGAGGGAATAAAAAGGTGGAGGCGTATAGTTTGTTCAAATTGAAGAAGGAGCGAACACGAGGGACATAGCCTCAAACTGGAAGGTGGGCAACACAGAGGTAATGCCAAGGGGCAGTTTTTCATGGAGAGGTGGTGGAGGCCTGGAACAAGCTGCGGAGGAGGTAGTGGCAGCTGAAATGGTGGAGGGGTTCAGAGGGCTTAGGATAGATTTAGGGGTTGGGAAAAGAGTGGAAGCATAACAGAAGGGGAGGTAGGGTGTTGGGCAGACTAGATGGGCCGTGGGCCTTTCTCTCTGCCATCACATATCTGTGTATCTATGTAACTAAGCTGTAAAAGCAGTAAGACTACAGACTGCAGTATAACAGCCTAGAGTAAGAAGAGCAGTCTAGGAAAATACAGAGCAAGCAGTAGCAGTTTGGATATCCAATCAGAGAAATAGGACATAATGTCCAGTCCAGTGAAGAGCTAGAAAAAAAGCACCAGAAAGAATTTTAAACCATCAAATTATTTCGAACTGGTCTGGTGGTGCTCTGGGGTACCCCATTTCTGCGCTGTGGCAAGCATTTGCTCAGGTTGGAGATGGATTAGTTGAGCTGTTTTTCCTCTTTAGCTGCAGCTCATTTCCAGAGGCCTTCCACAGGTGATCCCGAAATAGGGTCAGGCGATGAGCAGTGGTGGCTTTGGATGGAACCATAGAAACATAGAAACATAGACTTTGACAGCAGATAAGGACCGCTTGGCCTACTTAGTCTGCCCATTTCCTACCTAGAGGATAAGCTGCAGATTCTATTTAACCAACAGCCTATTTCTTCCTACCTCCCAAAAAAATTGCCTATGTCTGTCCCATGCATTCTTGAATTCTCCCACAGTTTTAGACCCCACAACCTCCTCATGAAGGCTGTTCCATGCGTCCACCAACCTCTCTGTGAAAAATACTTCCTCACATTGCCCTGAGCCATCCCCTCTATCTTCAAATTGTGTCCCTTGTTCTTGCACATCTCTTTTCTGAAAGATGCTACCCTCTTGGACTTTGTTGATTCCACTGAGGTACTTAAATGTTTTATCATGTCCCCTCTCCCTCCTTTCCTCAAGGGTATACATATTAAGCTCCTTTAGTCTCTCCATATGGCTTCTCTTGCAGACCCTGCACCATTTTAGTTGCCTTCCTCTGAACTGCCTCCATCCTGTCTATGTCCTTGCGGAGATGGGTCTCAGAACTGGACGAGTACTCCAGATGGGGTCTCACCAACTGTCTGTACAGGGGATAACAACTTCCTGTTTTCTGCTGGTGATGCCTCTCCTGTACATCCCAGTATCCCCAGCCCTCCCTACTGCCTTCTCGCATTGCTTGCCAACTTAAGGTCATCTAATATGATTACCCCAGGTCCTTTCATTTTTGTTGTTGTTACTCCTCCCCCATTGTGTAATCTTCCCTGGGTTTTGTTTCCCAGGTGCATTACTTGCACTTCTTTGCATTGAATCCAAGCTGCCATACTTCTGACCATTCCTCCAACCTTGCCAAGTCCCTTCTCATCCTTTCCGCCTCCTTGTGTATCAACCCTGTTGCAGATCTTTGTGTCATCTGCAAGAGGCATACTTTTCCTTCAGACCCTCTGCAATGTCACTTATAAAGACATTAAAAGGACTGGACCCAGTACTGAACCCTGCAGTACCCACTAGTAACCACTCTTTCTTCAGAGTGGGCTCCATTTCTAATCTACCTTCTGTGTCCTGTTCTTCAGCCAGTGTTTTACCCAAGAGGCTACCACCCTGGGACCCTCCCAGGCTGGTTAATTTGACTACTAATCTTTTGTGTGGGACTGTGTCAAATGCCTTGATAAAGTCTAGGTAGGTCATCTACAGCCTCCCTGGTCTACTACTTTGGTCACCCAGTCAAAGAAATCAATTAGATTCGTCTGACATGACCTTCCACTCAGAACATGCTGCCTTGGGTCCTGTGCCCCACTGGCCTCTAGGTACTCAACAATTCTTTCCTTCAGAGTGATTCCATCACTTTCCTTACCACAGAGGTCAAACTGACAGGTCTATAGTTTCCTGCCTCTGTCTTGGTCCCACTTTGTGAAGGGGAATCACATCCACCTTCTTCCAGTCCTCAGGTACCACACCATCCTCCCATGATTTGTTAAAAGGTAGTCAGTGGTGTCACTAGTTCTCTGCTTAATTCTTTTAGCATTCTGGGGCGAATTCCATCTGGCCCCATTGCTTTGTCCACCTTCAGTTTTAGGAGTTCTTTCAGAACCCTTTCTTCTTGTGAAAGGACTGGGATCAACCGCCTCTCCAGAGTGCTTCTGTTAATTGGATTAGGCACCTCCCACCTTCCTCTTTTGTGAATACTGAACAGAAATATTCATTCAGTATCCCTGCTTTTTCACTGTCACTCTCTGCCCACCACCATCCATTCTATTCAGCCTCACTATCCCTTCTTTTGTCTTTCTCAGCTCCCAGATATACCTATAAAGGTTTTATTCCTTCTTAACTTAGTTAGCTATCTTTTCCTCAGTTTGTGCCTTTCCTATTCTGACTACCCTCCTGCTTCCTTCTGCCTTAACTGGTACATTCTCTGTCCTGCTCCTTCTGCGTTTCCTTATACTTCCTAAATGCTATCTTTTCTCCCTAACCTTCACAGCCACTCTTTTTGAGAACCATAGTGGCTTTTTCATTTGATTTATTTGCTTCACACAAAGGCTTGTTGCCTCTGTGATGGCAGTTTTGATATTCCCGTTGTTGCTCCACCCTCCTTCTAGCCTGTTTGCTAGTGATTTTCTAAGGCACTCTCCCATCTTGCCAAAGTCAGCCCTCCTGAAGTCCAGAACCCTCACTTTTGTATAGCTTAACTCTGTAGCTGAGTTTATCGTGAACCACACTGTTTGGTGGTCACTTGTTCCCAAATGGCTACCCACTTCTAGATCTGAGATTCTCTCACTGTCCCATTTGAGAGTCACGAGGTCTAAGATTGCTCCCTCATGAGTAGGTTCCAAAACTAGCTGTTTGAGGCATGCCACCTGAAGGCTTCAAGAATGCCCTGCTTTGGATGTGGCTGCCACAAAGGTGCTCCAGTTAACATCTGGCATGTTAAGGTCCCCATCAAGTATCTCCCCTTTCTCTGCCATCCCAAGTATGCCTTAATATATCCTTGTCCATTCCTCCACCTAACATGGGGGTCATATACACCCCTGTGCAGATTGTGGTGCCATTTCCATTCTCTGGGTGACCCACAGTGCCTCCTCTCCTCCCTGTTTACTCTTTTGTTCAGTTGCTTTTATCCTTCCATACATGCCAGAGCTACTCCCCCTTCTGCCCTCCCTGTCTCTCCTGTAGGTTGTGTACCCTGGTATGTTAACATCCAGTCATGGTTCTCTGTGTACCATGTTCTGTGACTGCAACAATATCCAGGCATCCCTTTTCCATCAAGGCCACCAGTTCAGGGAGCTTGTTGCCCAGACTGCGGTGTTAGTACTCAATTACCCTCCATTTCTTGATGGCCTTACCCCTTTTGCTCCAGCCCTGTCCTTATTGCATTTGTCACTTTCTCCATTTACCCCAGTGCTTCTCCCTATCGACATCTCTATGTTGGTGTCTACCTCACTTAGTACCCTGATATTTTGGGGCTAGGATTCCTGCTCCTTTCAGTGCCTCCCCCTTGGCTAGTTTAAATGCTTGTCAATTAAGTATTTAAACCTATCACCTAGATTCTGGTTCCTCTCCTGGACAGATGCAGAGCATCATGCCAGGCTCGATAATCAAACCACCAGAACAGTTATCAGAAGAAATCCTGCCTGTTCAGGGCCAAGGAGCCTGGTAACAAGAGGGGTAGGTTCAAGTACACGCTACTTCAGGGGAGGGATACAGAGAAGAAAAGAAGTGGGTGGGGTCGAGAGGAACAGAAGGTTAGCAGAGAAGATATCAGAGGTTCAGGGAGGACTTACATAACAAGTAGAAACAAGGCAGGGTTGAGAGAAGGATTAGCAGAGAAAGGTAGAGTTTCTAAAACTGTAAAAGGTAGATTCAGTTACAAAATCAACACACTTGGGGCCAGATATGCAAAACTGTGTGCTGAGCGCAAACCATTTGAGCAGGGTTAGTGCCAGGTTGCGAGGGGTGCTCTACAATCAAAAGGTCAAGAATGTGTTCAAACTGCATTAGCACTGGGCAAAAGTATAATGTATGCAAGAGGCAAACAGAGGGTGTGTACATGAATACAGGTGCAATGCTGTATTCAGTGCATTAGCACTGCATACAGTGTTTTTGCATGACTTAGTCGACACTTTGCATGGTGCAAATTACCACACAGGAGAAGGTGGTCTTAACTCTTGGCAAACCAGCTTTGGGTGACTTTGTGGCTTTGAGTGACTTTTGTGTGGCTTTGTATGATCCTAACCAGTAACTATTAAACATAGAAAGAAACCAGACATGGAAGAAACATACTGCACACAGATGGCACTTCCTATGATGCCATCATCTGCCACCAGTCCCAGCCATGCCAGACAGTAAGTGGTGACCCATTGCCCAGTGGACACCATGGCAGTGTGTCCATACAGCACACACCTGCAGAACACCCTTTGGTGGACACCAACAGAATCCACCACACACATGCAGCACTGGAGGTGTGAAGGGTGTTGAGGAGAGGGTGCACAGGTGGCCAGTCTGCACCACATACTGAGTGCTGCCACAAAGCTGGGACAAGCCAAGCAGTGCAAATTGTCCAGTGTTGGGAATACTCCAACACCAGTGTGCCTTTCTGATGGCATGTGCCCCCCAGTCACCTACCTGCACCTCTGTACAGACACCACACACACACACCACCAGCCATGTATATGTCACTGTGAGTATCCCATGCCAGTAGCACAGCACCTGTGGGTAGCACAACAGAATAACAGTAATGTCCACTGTCAGTACACACCTGCAAGATGGGCCTGTCACTGAGTAAAGTGCAGCAGTCACTGATGCCCTACACACCATAGGCATTTCTGTGTCCCTGACACTACTGGCCCCTTGTTACTGTAGTGTCTGCTGTGCACTGTAGCAAGAACTACAGTTTGACAATTACATGTGCTTTGTTGTCCCCTGGAGCACAATATTCTATGTGGTTCTGTACAAATATAGCCTGCAGCTACCACCATGCACTTCCAGACTGACCTACAGGTGGAGTTGTGGGCAGACCAGCCAGCCCCTGTATTTCAGACTGCCAAACAGGTGAAGCTGTGGGACCCTACGAAAGCACTGGGCAAACTGCATGCAAATGAGGACATAATGAGATGCTAATCTGGATGTTTGCCCACAGACTGCCTAAGTAGACTCATTTGCATGTCACTTTTGAATATAGCAAAATTTTGCCTCAGGCAAATATGATAGTGCCAGGAAAATGGCTTAGCTCCTTGCAAAACCTGAACCTGCAAATGTGTCTCGCATGCATAAACATTTTGGAAACATGGTACACTGCAGCAGAATTTCACATGCACTGGTGCTTGCAGCTTTAATGAATCCACTCCTTTACTAGCACACACATTGGCAGCATAGTTCACCGTTACCTTCCTTCACATTTGCTGTACTGGGCTGCTGTTGTGGTTGCAACTCCTAGTTGCTATATTAAGAGCTGTCTTATTTGCAAGGCTATTTTGCACTGCAGACCAACCAGTTTGCCTGGCTTTCTTAGCATGCTATATTCAGTAGGTTTAGCATCGGGTTTAGCTATCTGTTTTGAATATAGTGGGCTATTGGGTCTGGCCTAATATAGCACATTGGGCAGTGCTAATTTAGCCCTCGGGTGAAGTTTTGAATATAAGGCACTTGGGCCAGATATTCAAAGCTTTGCACCTGAGTTAAGTTAACACTGCTTGGCATGCAAACTTAGCCTGGAGCACAAAGCAAGCTATATTCAAAAGGAATAGTCCGGGGCAAACAGCCTCTGAATATAGCATGTGTAGAGGCGTGCAAACTGGGCTGGGAATGCAGGCAAGCGTAGCCTGGAATAAGACAGCACTGAATATAGCAACCAGTAGTGCAAACTACAACAACAACACAGTGCACAGCGACATGAGGGCACAGAGATGAACTATGTGGCCAATGTGTGTGCCAGCAAATGTGTGGACTCAGTACAGCTGCAGGCAGCAGCAAATGTGAAAGAACAGTGATCAAAACTGTATAATATTCCCGAACTGTTAGCACTGTGCTAACATGTTACGTGGCTTTAGCATGGAGCTAAGCTGTTTGCCGGTGCAAATCGTTTGCCTGGTGCTAAAATGTGCCATATTCAAAAGTGACATACAAATGAGCCTACTTGGGTAGTCTCTGGGCAAACAACCAGATTAGTATCTCATTATGCCCTGATTTGCATGCAGTTGCCTAGCGTTACTGCAGGGTCCACACAGAACACCTGTAGGTCAGTCTGGAAGTACAGGGGCTGACCAGGTCCTACCCAGCTCCACCTGTAGGTCAGTCTGGCAGTGCACAATGATAGCTGCAGGCTACATGTAATCAGTGTACAACATAGCATAGCATATTGTACCCCAGGGACAAGACAGCATAGGCACCGGTGGTGGTGGTGCTGCATGCAACTGTCACACTGTAGGACATGCTACAGTGCACAGCAGACACTACAGTAGCAAGGGGCCAGTAGTGTGAGGGATACAGCACTGCCTATGGTGTATAGGGCAGTGATGCTGGCTGCACTGTACACAGTGACAGGCCCAATGTGCAGGTGTTTACTGACTGTGGACAATACTGATCGCTGTTGTGTGATCCACAGATGCTGCACCTGTGGCATGGGTTGCACACAGTGTCATGTACATGGCCGGCAGTGTGTGCTGTGGCATCTGTACAGTTGTGTGGTAGGTGGCTGAGGGCACGTGAGATCCAACAGGCACACAGGTGGTGGCGTAATCCCACTACTGGCCCATGTGCACTGAGTGATGTGTCTCAGCCTTGTGGCCACACCTGGGCTGTGGTGAGGTCAGGCCACCCATACACCCTCTCCTCACTGGCCACCATGCCCACAGTGCTGCATGTGTGTGCTGGCATCTGTTACGCACCACAGACGTATGGTGTGCAGGTGTGTGCTATATGGCCACACTACCATGCTGTCCCTGTTGGTCAGATCACCCTTACTGTCCGTGCTTGGCTCGGACTAGTGGCAACTGCTGGCATCATGGTGGTGCCATCAGCGAGCAGCATGTTCCTCCATGTCTGGCATTTTCTTAGTGTTGTACTCCTATGTTAGGGCTGCTAAACCGACGCAAATCCAGCGCAAGGACCACGGCAATGCACCAATGACATAAAAGCTGTTTGCCCAGGGTTAAGTCCAGCTTTTCCTGGGTGGTAAATTGTACCATGCTATGGGTTGTGCTATGTCACACTAAACACCTTTTAGCGCTGGCGCTAGTCGCTGAATAACTCGTAGCGAATTTATTCATGTTCACTATGCACCTTGCATATCATTATGCTTTGCCTGGCACTACTGCTGTTTGCCCGCTAGTTGGCTTTTGAATATGGCAGTCCCACTGATCCCGCACTAATCCAGTGCAAACTGTTTGCAGACCATGCAAAGCTTTGAATATCTGGCCTTGGTGTCCAAATTAATACTTAAGAACTGTACAAAGTAGTTTAGCTACACAAAATGCAGTTACTAAAATTAGCTTCCACAATTAAATTGACTGAGCTATAAAGCACAGTAAGACTATAGACCACAGTATAACAGGCTAGAGTAAAAGAACAGTCCAGGAAAATACAAAGCCAGCAGTAGCAGTTTGGTCATCAATTGGAGAAACAGGGTGTAATGTCCGGCCCAGTGAGGATCTAGAAAAAGGTGCCATAACATTTCAAACAGTCTAAATTATTCTGAGCTGGTCAGGCTGGGTTTCCAGATGTTCCTGACTGTAGAGGCCCCTAGGCGAGCAGTTGCTCTGGTCTGTAGCTGGATTCATGGAGCAGTTTTCTCCCCAGCTGAGAGATTACAGAGAAGAAAAGAAACAGAGAAGATATCAGAGGTTCAGCGAAGGACTTACACAACAGGTAGAAAGCAAGGTGGGGTTGCAAGGAGAGAAGGGATTAACAGAGAAAGGTAGAGTTTCTCAAACTGTAAAAAGGCAGATTCAGTTACAAAAACAACACACTTAGGCCCAGATAATCAAACTGCGCCCAAAAGTGCGCAATAAGCAGCAAGTGCAAGTCGCGTGATATTCAAAAATGGAGCAGGCCAAATTGCACCTACAGCCGACGACTGAATATCGCACCACCTGTGCCATAGCGCAACTAGGAAGGGAAGCTGAACAGATCTGATGCGCCATAGCGCAACAAGGAACATTCAGCTGAGCAGTCCAGAGGCACCATAGCACAACCAGGAGCTCCCCAGCAGCAGAGCAATGTAACTGCACAACTAGGGAGGTAGGGGCCCACCACCCATGCCACAGATGGGCACAGGAACACACAGCAGAACAGACATCATCCTCCCACCCCTAAGCACAGCACAACTGGGGAGGGCTGGAATAACCACTGGCCCATGGAGACAAGCAAACAACCCACAGCGGGCCATGGTGCCCCATCACACCTACCGGCAAGCTGTGACTGGCACACAAGGAGCAGACCACCCATGCCACCATCCCCCAGTGCAGAACACACCCTGCACTGTGACCCCCAGACACCCCCCGCAGCAGTGACCACCACTGCAGGAAACCCCATGCATGCCACCACCCCACTGTAACACTGCAACCCTGTGTACCACAGAACCATGCAAGCCAGACCCACCACGAGCACCCATCAGCGGGTGGCAGCACATAACAATGCAACAACGACGAACCATTTTACCATCAGCACAGTCCTCAGAGGTACTGCCGAGACGACCATGCGTCAGGCACAAGAAGTACCCACACGGACAGGGCGTGCCCTTGACACCACCACCAGTGGTACAGCACCCTGCACAGTATTCCAGTGACACTCTGACCCACCACTGGCCACAACAGCCACACAGACACCCACAGTGGTGTTTGGAAGCATGCACCACACGGATGCCACACAGTGTATGGACAGACACCCACCCATACCAGGGCACACCAACACGGGGACGCAATGATGGGCAACCAAAGCCCCCATTGTGGGTCCATGTAAGCTGTGTACACACAACCCACACTCCTCCATGGCACTGGAGTGCCAGCCACCCTGTGCAGGCACTGTGGACCTGTACACCACCAGCAGTCACCCGGAGCACAAGTCACAGACAGTGGGGCACATCCCTGCAATACACACAAGGCATAGCATGGAGGTGAGTGCCCACCTGAGCGGGCATGCACCACACCAGTGATGGGGCAGCCCAGCAAAGTGGCGGGTACAGTGGCAGCCCTGCAGGACTGCCACCACTGACATTCCAGCAGACCGTGCAGGTCACAGACATGCATATGTGTCAGCTGCACAGGCCATGCAGGCTGATGGGTGCACCATGGACACAGAGCATGCACCATGGACCACTGCACAGTCATCCAGTGCACGGGCACAACACACACACCACAGACACTGACTGATAGCTACCCCCACACCATAGTCACCTCCACACGGACACACACACATATCCATGACTGCACCACCTGACACCATGCACACCACTGCAGCTGAGCACCTATAGCCCACTGCAAATCAGAGACCACCACAGTATTCATATCAAAATCAAATGTTTGCAAAAATATAATATTCAACTATTTACAAGAATACAAAAGCTATATACAAGGTTGGGGGGCCACAAACAAGTTGAGGGTGGGTAGGGGCAGGGTGGACAAATGGGATGGGATAGGAGGTAGTGAGGGTGGGTCCAGGGGTAGGGAATTCAGGGACTGAGGATGCCTAAGCGGGAGCGCTGTTCTGTGCTATGCGACCTCCGACCTCTGTGCCTCCTCAGTACCCCAGTTCTATCAATCTCCGGAGGATCTCCAGGGATTCCCGAGCCAGCAGTAGAAGTTCCGCTGGCCTCCCTGATGTCCGTAAATGGTGGGTACCTAGGACAAGGGAGCACAGTCAATAAGGTGATTTTCAACCCATACAGGCCGCCCACTGCCATGGCATACGGCCATGGGACATACCACTGTGATGGTTTGTGACCACCTGCAGTGATCACGTCACAGGACCTGCCACCCAGGTGCATACAGCCATGCAGAATGCTGCACACCACCAGCCAAGTCCACACAGCACCACCGTGGCTGTTTAGTCGACATGGCTATGTGGTCGAAAGGCAGTGGCACAACCATGCACCTGGTGCATGCATGGACTACCATTGACGCACTCCCAGACATGCATTGCCACTGGACAGTGTTGACTGTAACAGTTGCGTGCATGGCAGTGGTGTCGACGAATGGTGGCCATGGCCCGCTGCTCATCCTGTCACACAGCATGCAATAGTAATCATGGATATATGGCACTCACCCTCATAGGGCGGTCAGGTGGGTAGTGGTGGCCTTCCCCCACCTGGCTGCACCATCCTCCTCCCTCCACCACTCCTCCCTCAACCTGCATCATTCATCCGGGCCTGTGGGAAAAACAAGGGTGAAAAACATCAGTACAATCCTAAAGCAAAGACCCTCTGCCCCATGGTGTGTGCCCTCACCCAGCCAGACCCACCCTCCTCACACCCTGTGAACACCGCCACAGCCAACCCCAGACGGTCCCTCCCTATGTACTGGACACATACAACACTGTGACCCATATGGATGATAAAAGTGTGTTGATGGAACCCCTACCTGGGCGTAGCACCATTCCCTCCACGGCACGTGCCCGCGAATCGTACCAGTAGCTCGGCTCCTCTTAGCAGGTTCCCATGGCGGTGCCTGCACTGCTCCATGCTCCTCCCCATCCGTTGGCCTCCTCCTGCCACCTCGGTCCTGGCCATGTCCAGGGCACCTCCTGAAGAGAGGCCCATGGCATGGCTCAACAATTGCCACCAGATTGGCTAGCTCAATGGCTGTCTACTGCGCTGCTCATCTGCATGCCATCCTTACGGCAATAGTAGGCAATATGGCACTCTGCTAGCCAGCTCCCCACGTGCAGATGCTGCGTGGTACAGTGCTGCCATTCCCTATCATGCTGTTACCGAACAGCACGATGAGAGTGCACCATGCCTGATGCATGGCCTAGGGGCAAAGGTCAGGCACAGGGTCAAGGGTCTCTGGTGCATGGCCACGCTCCAGCACCATTGGATGACAATGTATATAGTGCGATTGGCTGCCTGTTTGCCAGCGCCATAGCGGACTACTGAGCAGTTGGGCCATTGCGCCTGTGATGGCCCAGTGCCACGCAGCACCGTATGTGACCATTGCGCTAGCACCACTGGCACAATGGTGGCCGCATGCCCTACATTGCCTGCACAGCGCGTCATCAGTCGCGGCAGGCGCCTGCGTCAGCAACCCGGGCATGCACAGTGAGGTGTAAATGCATGTCACAGAACTGCGCCATTAGCTCCAGCGTTCAACACAATTGCACAAAGCGCCAACAGATGCGATATTCAGCCATCATGTACAAATCATCTAATCAGCCATTCAATGGCGCAGCACTGCAATTGTATCTCACCTAAGTTGCTCCTCGGCTCATTTGCATGAATTGCGCTATTAAAGTGCGACAATGTGCTGCAGTGGCGCTTAGTCGGTTACTACAGTCTATTGGTGAGTTGCATGCTGTTTGGGAGTGTGGACTATGGATTCAGGGACATGCATGGGACAGCACAGTCTGAGGTAACAACTGCCATTCTTACAGGCTACATAATGACCGAGCAGGTTGTTGGAGATTAGGAACACAATGGTGGGAGGAGGAGGCCTAACTTTACAAAGGCAGAAACTGAGGCCCTGCTTGAGGCCTACCTGGATCAGGAGCCACTTCTCCAGTGGACGGCGGGGAACACCTCAAGCCTGTGCTGCTGCGATGGGAGGTGGCACATGCTGTGAACCTGCATGGCAGCCACCAGCTCTGTGCAGGAGGCGTAAGAAAAAGATGAGCACGGACAGGTGGAAGGTAAAGAAGAAGTTGGCTGCCATCAGGCAGCATGTGCTGCAACAGGTGGGGGACAGCCGAGGTGGTACAGCTGACCCCACAGGAGGAGGCTGTTGGAAGCATGCAGCGCAGTGCCATTGAGGGTGTTCCAGGTGGTGGCTTCCAGGCGGGTGGTGGCCCATCACTGCATGGTAAAGTTAAGGTCTGTCTATGGGGCAGGCAGCGTGGGTCACACGCACTAGCGACTTGCTTTTCCTTACAGATCCTGAGTGTCTGCATGGGTTAGCAGTGGTGGGCCTGTCCACTGTGGACAGTCAGCTGGAGTTGGAGGAGGACCATCCACCTCCACAGGTATATGTGGATCACTGCGACAGTGAGGCCACCTGGCTGTCCACACTGATGTCATTGTACCAGGTGTGGAGAAGCCCTGCCTGTGTCCCAGCATGCTGGCATCCACGGATGCCAGCATGCTGACTATGGCTGGTGCAGAGTCCGTCACCAGTGATGATGACCACGACCGTCATGGGCGTGACAAGTGTGGTGCCGCCGTGGAGGCCTGTGTGTCAGCACAGTCCCAGGCTGTGCCTGTCAGCACCAGTGGGGCAGCACTGGTGTCTGTTCAGGACAGTGGGACTGTTGCAGCCACTGCAGCAGCACCACTGAGCCCTGAGGGCGGCAGCCAGAGGGCAGCATCAGCAGTAACCCAATGGGCTTGGGGTACAGGGTTGGCAGCGGCGTCTGGCACACGCCTGTGGACATGCCAGACCTGCTCTGGTGTGCAGCACCCACCCTCAAGGGTGTTGATCATCGAGGCTGTGCACACCCTGAGGGACAGGATGCCAAGGAGGCTGATGACCTCTTGGATGAGCACACCCACCTGCAAGCATCGGTCCAGCAGCAGATGTGGCTTGTGACATCCATGGATGCACTGCGTGTGGCTCTGGAGCACGCAGAGGGCGTCGCAGGGACACCGCACTGATCCTGGCAGGGATGGACCATTTGCGGGAGGATGTGACTGCTGCCATTGACAGGCATGCACAGGCATTCATTGCTGTCATGGCCACAAGGGCACACAGTCAGGTGCCCATGCATCGCGGACACCACGCAGTGCACTATCCACCCCATTCCCTGGGTCGTGCAACTCCACCCTGTCAACGCCGGGTTCAGCTGTGGGCATCCCAAGCACTCCTGGTGCAGGCATGTTCAGTGCTGCAGACCCTGTGTGAAACGCGGTCGCGTTCATGCAATGGAGCCCTGGGGACCATCGGTGCCACCCATGAGGCCAGTGGTCAGCCTGTCAGTGCTGGTAGGTCTTGGCAGGACCGCCCATGCATCCGTGGCAGCCGTAGCACTGTGTTGCATGACTGACCTGTCTCCCAGCACGGCTACTGTCTGGTGCTGCCCTGTGTGCATTGTATGTTCAGTGGGCAGTGCGGTGGTGCCAGCCCTGCATGCAGACACACAGTCCACCACACCCCTTCCATACACTATCCGCAGTTGCATGTGCATGATGATGCCTGCATTGCACTGTACACCAATGTGCAATGGTGCTCAGCATCTGACTGCGCACATGGACAGGGCAGTGGGCGTGGTGGCCTGTGGACATGTGTGTTGCTAGGGTGTGCATTCTGGGTCGGTGTGCCTCCTGCCTCTGTGCATGTTTGTTACATTGTGTGTGATCATGTGTATATCCGTCCACGTGGCATGTTAATCCTCACCCATCCCTGGTTGTGTGTGTGCTTCTGTGCCTGCCACTTCCTTGATGGCATGCACCCTGGTGTGTGTCCATGTGTGTTTAATGGTTGTCGCCTTAGCCACTGGTGGTTGCACATGGCCCCATGACTTACCTGGGTTGGCTGAAGTGCTCCTCCGTGATGGTGTCCCAGTGCAGCTGTGCCAGCCAGAACAGTCAGGGGTCCCATCGCCAGGGGGGCTGCCCATCACCATCATCACGGCGTCCCCATCATCCCATTGCTGTCCCCCTCTTTGACCTGTATGGCTATCCCACATTCATTGGCCATGTTGTGCAGGATGCAACAGGCCAGGAATATCCTGAGCCCCAGGGGCTGTGCTGTGGCCACCGCCAGAGGTGTCAGGCAACGGAAATGTGCCTTCAGCATCCCGAACACCTGCTCGATGACATTACGTGTGGTGGCATGTGCCTCATTGTAGCATTGCTGTGATGGGGTTGCGGGACGCCGGTGGGTGTGAGAGCCAGGGACAGAGTGGGTATCCACTGTCACCTGTGTGTAGAGGCGGAAGTTAATTTGATGATCAGCATTGCCCTGCCCCAGGCCAAGAAGGCCACTACCCATGCCACCTCTGGCCATGCCCTCCAGGTCTATATGATTGTCTATAACAAGTTTGCATACTCACCCACTAGGTGTCCAGTGGATGTTCCCTCACTGAATCAGTGGCACAGTGCTGACTGGTGCCAGATGGAAAAGAATCATGTGCTCCCCAGGGTACGTGGCACAGACGTGATTGTAAGCCCCTGGCAGCCACACCACCTGGCAGTTGATGCTGGCATAGCCCTTGCGATTTATGTGTCACGGCCCCCTCGGGGCCAGGTGTAGTATCGTATGTGGCCCATATGGGTGCAATCTATTGCATCTAGCACACCAGGCATACATGCTACCCTGTGGAACTCCTGTATGTTTGCTGTGCGCCTCCGCGCCGTGCTGGGGAAATGGATGTACTATGCAGCATGTGGCAGCCGTGGCGCTGAGAATTGGGTGAGGTGGCGTGGCCGGTGGCCGACTGAGTTATGCCTGTGGTGTCCCCAGTTGGTCTCTGGAAGGTACCTGTGGTGAGCAAGCACATGCAGGCTGTTACCTTAGTCTCCTGACAGGGCATGGCTCCATTCGTGTGGGTGCCTGCATCACATCACTGCACAGCTCACAGAGTCGCCTAGAATTGCCCTATTCAGGTGGTACCAGCCCACAATCTCAGTATCAGTGTACAGCACAAAGCTGGTGCGGGCTCGGGTGCACTGCCTGTTGGGGCATGCAGCTGGCAGACCCTTCCACGGCCACACACCCCTGCGCCTCCTTCTCACCCCCTCATGGCCTCCATTTGGAAGGTGGCACTGGCCATGTCCCTGGCTTGTGTTCACTCCCCGAGCTGTTACTGTATTCCCCCCGGCTGTCCTGGCTGCTACTACTTCCCTGCACTGGGTACACCTGCCTGTGCTGGCCTCTGTGCTGTGTGGCTCTCCACACCTTCCCTGTGCCTGGCTGTTCAGACTGCCCTTTCCTGGCCTGCCCTGTTTGTTCCTCCTGCCCTGTCTGTCTGGCTGAGTTCTGCCTCATGTGGCTTCCATGTAGCGTTCTTGAGCCTCTCCTTGCTCCTTTTTATTTTAGCTCATTTCTGCTATGGCGCAACTTCCGCTTGCTCCCCTGACTGCATGGCACAAGTCGTTGAATATCACATACGCCATTTATGCATGGTTCCTCCCATTCGGTTGTGCAAGCCTTCATTATCATTCGCTGTTGCTCAGCATGATTTTGGGGGTGCAACTGCTCCTGCTGAATATACGCGGAGAATGGCGCAATTTTGGACTTGCTTGAGTCAACCTATTGTGCATGGCTCAACTCTTTTGAATATCTGAGCCTTAGTGTCCAAATTAATTCTCAAGAACTGTACAAGGTAATTTAGCTACATAAAATGCAGTTTCTAAAATTATCTTCCACAATTAAATTAACTGAGCTATAAAAGCAGTAATACTACAGACCGCAGTATAATAGGCTAGAGTAAGAAGAGCAGTCTAGGAAAATACAGAGCAAGCAGTAGCAGTTTGTTTACCCAAATGGAGAAACAGAGCATAATGTCTGGCCCAATGAGGAGCTAAAAAAAGGCACCAGAAAATTTCAAACAGTCTAAATTATTGTGAGTGGGTCGGCGGCACTCTGAGCATGCCTGATCAGGTGAGTGGTTGCTCCGGTCACGAGGTGGATTAGTGGAGCGGTTTGTCTACTTAGCTGTGGCTGTTTTCCAGCAGTGACCTCAGAAATAGGGTCGGGCAATGAGCAGCAGTGACTTTGGATGGAACTGCCTGCACGGTTCTCAGCAGCAGTCCTGCCTGGGGACAAGGGAGGTCAGGTTCAGTACATGCCACTTCAGCGAGGGATTACAAAGAAGACAAGAAGCGGGCAGGGTTGAGAGGAGAGGAGGTTAGAAAGAAGATATCAGAGGTTCAGCAGAGGACTTACATAACAGGTTGAAAGCAAGGCGGGTTGAGAGGAGAGAAGGGATTAGAAGAGAAAGGCAGAGTTTCTAAAACTCTAAAAAGGCAGATTCAGTTCAAAAAAAAAACACACTTGGTATTCAAATTAATTCTTAAGAACTGTCCAAGGTAATTTACTACATAAGAATGCAGTTTCTATAATTAGCTTCACAATTAAATTAACTGAGCTATAAAAAGCAGTAAAATTGAGACCACGTATAATAGGCTAGAGTAAGAAGAGCAGTCTAGGAAAATACAGAGCAAGCAGTAGCAGTTTGGTTATCCAGTCAGAGAAACAGGGCATAATGTCCATCCCAAAGCGGAGCTACAAAGAGCACCAGAAATTTTCAAACAGTCTAAATTATTTTTGAGTGGGTCTGGTGGCGCTCAGGCATACTTGATTGCAGGCCCTAATGAATGGTTGCTACGGTCAGGAGGTGGATTAGTGGAGCGGTTTGGCTCCTTAGCTGCAGCTCTTTTCCAGTGACCTTCCAGTAGCGATCCAAGAAATGGGTTGGGTGATGAGAAGCAGCAGCTTTGGATGGAATTGCCTCGTGGTTCTCAGTGGGAGTCCTGCCTGTTCAGGACCAAGGAGCCTGGGGACAAGGAAGGGCAGGTTTAAGTACATGCTACTTCACGGGAGGGATAACAGAGAAGAAAAGCAGCAGGCAGGGTCAAGAGGAGAGGAAGGTTAACAGAGAAGATGTCAGAGGTTCAGGAGGATATACATAATAGGTAGTAAGCAAAGGCGGGGTTGAGAGGAAAGAAAGGATTAGCAGAGAAAGGTAGAGTTTCTAAGATTGTAAAAAGGCAGATTCGGTTACAAAAGCAACACACTTGGGGCCAGATATTCAGAACAGTTGAGCATGGTGCAACCCAGTTGCACCAGTGCAACTTCTAGACTTGCACTGAGAGTGATATTCAACCACTGTGGCTGCTGTGGCACAAGTCTCATTGTGCCGCAGCACAAATGTAATGTATGCAGCACAAGTGCAAGGCGTTCTCATGAATATGAGTGCAATGACATATTCAACCCAATCCATGGTGCAAGTCAGGAGCAAACCACAGGATGCACCAGTTGGACGAAGCCTAAAAACAGGCTCTAACACACACAAACAGCAGATGCGCAACCCTGATCATTAAGCCCAGCACTATGCACCAGCACCATTTTTGATGGAGCACGTAATGAAGGAGTGTGAGGAGGAGGGAGGAACAGCAACATGGCTGTCGAAAGGCTCATTGGTGGTTACCCAACACAGATGGCACTGTGCCTGCTTCACCTTTGAGGACTACAGTGATGTGGAGATCGTGGGCCAGTACCACCTGAACAGGGCAATTCTGAGGCAGCTCTGTGAGCTGTGCAGTGATGAGCTTCAGGCACCCACCAGAGAGCCATGCCATGTCTGTGGAGACCAAGGTGACAGCAGTGATGAGCTTGCTCACCACAGGCACCTTCCAGAGACCAATGGGTGCCACTACAGGAATCACCCAGTTGGCCACGTCCCACTCTCCTCACACAGTTCCTCAGTGCTCTGCTGCCACATGCATCGGAGTTCATATATTCCCAAGCACACAGGCAGAGCGTACAGCAAACATCCAGGACTTCCACAGGGTGGCACACATGCCAGGCATGATAGGGGACCATAGACTGCACCCATGTGGCAATATGCACAATGACCCAGCCTGAGAGGTGGCATACATCAACCTGAGGGATACCCTCCATCAACTTCCAAGTGGTGTTCAATGCCAAGGGTGCATCATCAATGTCTGCACCACACACCCCAGAGTGCACAACACCTACATCTGGCACAGTTGCATACTGTGCCAGAGATTCAAGCATGGGGATATCCCCATGGGGCACCTGTTAGGTGAGCAAGGCATGGGGATGGAGGTGGTGCAGCAATACTGAGGGAGGAAGGTGAAGACACAAGGGGGTGGAGTGCAGAAGGCAGAGGGCAGCAGGGGTGAGGGGTGGCACAAGCACAGCACAGAGATAACCAAACTCCTCCACACACAGGTGACAGTGTGTACCCACTGAGGCCCTGGCTGCTCACCCCCTACTGGCGACCATCCTCTCCACAGAGAGAGATACAATGAGTCACACACACGCCACAGCACAATGTCATCGAGTGTGTCTTCGGCATGCTCAAGATGTGGTTCCATTGCTGAGACAGGTCAGGTGGTGTCCTACAATACAGCCCATCAAAAGCCTGTGGCCTATTTTTGGCCCACTGCATGCTTCACAACATGGCCATTGACTGTGGGATAGCTGTCCAAGTGGCTGGGGAGACAGCAGTGGGAGGATGGTGAAGATGGGCGAGGGGGTGTGCAGCCACCCATGGGAGGCAGGACCCCAGGCTGGCGGCAGGGGCCAGGAGGCACAGGGCCACCATCACACATAAGCATTATGGAGAATGCAGGTAAGTGAAATGACATGTGTGCAGGGGCTGCAGGAGCACCACACCACCCATAGGGCTGGACAGGCACATAGGGATGCATGCAGGGACACAGGCACACAGCATGCATGGTGTGCACAGTGCCACACAGACACACACAGCACACAGCACAGGCATGGGCACACACATGGGCTGCAGGACATGACATGGATCAGATGCATGACACCAGTGCATCAGGCACAGCTGGCGCAGAGCTGCCCTCATCACACCCATGCCACAAGGCCCAGCAGCCTGACCAGTCAGCACACCATGGGCATGTGCCACACCACACATGTATACCACCACATGCATGGGCACCACTACCACCCAAGTGTGCACTGGGCAGCAGCGATGGACAGCAGGGAAGGGCAGCACACACATCAGGACAACGCGCGGTACCATGGCCACCATGGCCACATGGGCGTCCACGCCCAGGCTGGTCAGCAGCTGCAGGCTGCACAATGGCCACAGGGAGTGTCCAACACACTCATAGGGGTGGAGGCCTGAGAACACGACTGGGTTCTCGCTAGGGTGTAGAGCTAGCCGAACCAGCGCACACCGGGGTGTCGGGATGGCCATGTCGAGCCTGGCATGTGCCATGCAGGGGTCACCAGATGCGGGACTGTGGAGTTGACATTGCACTGCAGAGGGTCCTATGCACATGGCCATGCCCAGTGGCTGCCAGCAATGCAAATCCAGCCACAATGGTACCAGTCATGCGGTCCAGAGATGCAGTTTGGCCTCCCTCAGCTGGCAGAGCTCATCGATGAGCTGTGCAAGTCCAATGTCCTGATGCTCAGGCCAGCTGATGCACCTCAGCCCACAGTGCATGGATCTCCATGAGCAAGCAGCACCTGGTTGTCTACAGATGCCAGCAGCATCCGGGAGTGCTCTGCCAGCTGGTCGGTCATCCTGCGCATCCTGGTCCTGATGCCACTCTGCTGGGGTGACATGGCACACTGGTCAGTGCCCTGCTCAGGTGGATGCTGCACAGGTGACCGCAGGGGGTAGTGTGGCAATGGGCACACTGGTGGTGGCCCCTGTGGCATGCTGCCCAGTGGTGACTGCATCCTGCCAACCATCTGCTGGTCTGTGCCCAACACAGCCACGCCTGCAACAGCACCCCACCAGGCACAGCAGTGGCACCACACACCACAGTGCTGGCATGGACAGGGGAGTGGCTGCACAGCTGCAGGCGCAGCACTGGGCCCCAACAGTGCCTGCATCTGTCCCTGGACGATGGCTGGCACCACATGCCCAGCGCTGTCCAGGATCAGAGTGATATCATCATCAAAGTCAGATGTGCCTCCCAGCTGGGTGCCTGCACACAGCACAGGCAGGCCCTCACCCAGCAGGAGCTCCAACAGCGTGTAGTCCAACTCCAGCCCAGGATGTCCAACAGCCCCACACTGTTGTGTTGCAGCTGGTCCCTACCACAGATGCCTGTGGACATCGATGGCACCACCTCCTCCGGTCCCATGTGTGTGTGTCCTCCTCCTCCTGGACTGCTCCGCTGAGATGTGATGGCACTGGAAAGCAGGAACTCAGAGTCAGCGGTGGTGTAGCATCCATGCAGGTGGTACGCACCAAGTGCATGCTGCTATTGCCACCATCCATGATGCACCATGCACAGTCACAGGCAATGCATGCATGGGCCATGCAGCATGGCGCAGGCCACCTGCATGGTACAGCCCATAACTGCCACCCATGCATGTTGTGTGTTGACTTACCATGCTGGGAGGCTGCCACTCATCTGAAATCCACCACCAGGAATGCCTTCTATGGCAGCATGGCTGATGGTGGCCACCACCATCTCCTCTCTCACCATCAGTGCCGATGCAGTGGATGGTCCTCCGCCGCCGATCCTGCTGTGTGACACCGTGATGGCTACCACCTTCTCCTTGATGCCATGCTTGTCCATCCCCACCTTCTTGTGGCACTCCTGGGTGCTCCTCTGGTGTCTGCCATGGGCATTCACATAGGTGGCCACCGCATCCCACCCAGCTGACCTCTCCTGTGATGTACCCATGGCACCACTCAGCAGGTTCTCCTCATCGAGGTAGGCCTCAAACAGGGCCTGCTGCTTCTCTCTAGTGAAATTGTGCCTGCGCTTTGTGTGCAGACCCAAGCTCCTCTCTCCCTCAGTCTCAGACATTCTGCTACCTGTGGACAGTGACAGCACTGGAGGTCAGTGGCAGCATGGCACAGTACAGTACTTCCATTGCAGTGTAGGTATGGGCCTCTCAGTCCCAGCATTAGCATCCCTTACCAAACAGGTTGCAATGCCAGTCCGTGACCTGCTCTATGTCGTGGTGCTTATAAGGTGCAATGCATGCAAATGAGCCTGTGTGCAATGGTAATGATATGCTAATGCACCCTGTTGCTCCAGCATAGGCTAATGAGGCGATTGGCATATGGCGACTGAATATAGCGTTATTGCACTGTGCTCAATCATGTTGTGCAGGAGCAATTGCATGGCACATATTTCCGCACATGTGCGGTGCACAGGCCTGCAGTGCGCATGTGGCACACGATGCATTGGCCTATCCACGCGACCATCTGCATGCGATATGCCCCAGTGGGCATGCAGTGCTGGTCACCTATCATGCATTCAGGCACATCACGGCACACTGGCCCATGGCACAGCTGCTTGTGATGCACTGTGCACGCATACCACACAAGCCGGTATCATGCGGTGCTGCACAGGGTCACAGACATGACCCTGTCACCCACAAGGCCATGCCGCTGTGCACTGCACGTGCAGTGCAATATACCTCCACAGCACACACCAATCATGCGTATTCACGTACTGCAGTCAACGCACAA
This sequence comes from Neoceratodus forsteri, assembly GCA_016271365.2. Lineage (NCBI taxonomy): Eukaryota > Metazoa > Chordata > Ceratodontiformes > Ceratodontidae > Neoceratodus > Neoceratodus forsteri. The sequence goes on from CM057452.1 coordinate 1,137,899,642, forward strand.
TGGTATGCTATTATGCAATGCCCCTATGCCACACCACATGCATGCCATAACACATCTAAGACTCACATTTTACTGCAGCCATGCCACGCACTGCTACCACCTGTCAGGCAGTCAATTGGTCCAACATAGAGATGTGTAACCTCATTGCACTAGTTCAGCCTTTTGCACCCCAGCTGTTTGGGCAGATCCCACTGCAGCAGTGCGGGTGAGGTGTGGGCCTGTGTGGCCATGACTCTGGAGCACTGCACAGGGCTCAGCACAGTGTGAGAGCAGTGCAGGCACCATTATGGTGACCTCACTGCAGGGACCTGGAGAGGCTATGATGGCTACAGGCACATCTGCAGTGTGGGGCAGTGCCACAGCCAGATCAGTATGTGCATTTGTCATACATGCATGGGGTGTATCTGTAGTGGGCATACAGATGCACAGCATGTGCCACTGCCGATGGGGCAGACACGGTCCTGGCAGTTGCTGCACGTATTCTGCATGGCTGACATGCACAATACTGCTGTGCATGTTGCACTCATGCAGGCACCAGGGCCATAGGGGCGGCAGTGTCCTGCCCTGCACCATGCAGGCTGTGTGGTGGGGGCTGTCTGTGCATGACTGTTCACTCATATCCACCTCTCTAATTTCCATCCACAGGACCAGAGGACTGCAGGAGGGCCAGGGTGGCCGTGGACGCCTGGGAGGCTGATAGGGCAGCAGCTGGGTCGGCAGGATGGCAGCAACCAGGTAGGCATGTTCACATTATTGTACTGTGCATGTGTGGGTCTCTGTTGGTCTGGGGTCCGGACATCATCGCTACAGCCATATGTGGGCACTGCCATGGTGGTGCACTGTCCAGTGGATGTGCGGTGTTGTGTGTGTGTGCTTGTACTGTGCCCATATTCACTGTACTGCCTAAGGGGTGTTGTGTGCAAGGCCTCCACTGTGTGTCTGAGCCATGGGTGCTTGCGGTCCACTCTTGTGCCTTGCATATACGCCAATGCACCCACTGCGTGGCTGTGTGCCTGTCTGCACTGGTGTGGTGTGCTGTGGGGATGGCTGGTGCAGTCCTCCGATGCACAGGAAATTGCTGTTCTGTCCACTGGTGTGTACCTCTGCTGTCCAGTGCACACTGCAGGTGTGCTGGGGCTCATTTGGGAATGTTGCTTATTGCCTGTTCTGTCCTTCTCCTAGGTCTACCCAGGATGCAGCCACAGTGGAGGACAGGCAGGGTGGTGAGACCCTGTGCATCATAGTGGTCCAGTAGCAGAGGATGGTGTCATTGTTGGTGTGGCTGCTGTGTGCGGCGGTGGCAGTTTGGGGGAGATGCACCAGCTGGTGGCAATGTTACGTGGATGACCATAGCCACTTACCATTGGGGTGCAGCCCATGTTTGCCCTGACCTTCCTCTGTTTGCCCATCCGCACATCCCATTGATAGCCCTGGACCCTATCCCTGCCTCCGTGACCCTCTCCAGTCCCTTGTTTTCATTGTACATAGTTGCTCTGTTGGTTCACTTCTGTTTGTTACCAGTGTTATTAAAGCCTTTTCATTGCTACATCTCTGTGTCTTTGTTTCTTTTGCAGGTGGCGTGTGGAGCCATGCTGCAGGTGTCTGTTAGTGCTGTGCTTGGCTGTGTCCCTGGTGTCCTGCTGCTGTCCCCTTGGTCATTGTGCATGTGTGCACTGGGCATGTGCGCCATGTCCCTGTCCTGTGCATGGCCCTGTGTGGTGTGCTCTTACAGTGGCCTGTGACTGCCCTGCACCTTGTGTCTTTGTCTGCCTGCCCCACCCTTCTGTCTGCCCCTGTCGCTCTACCCAACTCTGGGTGTGCTCCAGTGCTGTGCCCTTCACCTCTCTGGGTGGTGTACTGTGTGCCCCTGGGTGGCCTGTGTCTCCCTTGCCCCTGGGCCACAGACCTCTGTGTTTGTGTGTTCTCCTGGCACCATGGCCACAGCACCCTATGGCACAGCCTGTTGGGTATCTCTTGCATGGCTCTGCTGTTGGTGCTACCAGCAGTGCGGTGTGTTGGCCTGGTGCTTGTGCCACAGTTGATGGGCAGGGTACTGTGCACCATCCTCTGGTGCCCTGTGTTGCCTCCAGGATGGTGTGCCCCTGTTCTTTAATGTGCCATGCTGGTGGGGTACTGTGCCCCTATCCCCTGTGCATCCTTGCCTCTGTGTCCCTGTTGCCTGTTGCCCTTGCTCAGCCCTCTGGGTTGTGTGTTCTGGTCTGGTCCATGCATTCATGGTTGCACCAGCACATCTGTGGTTGTACTGTGGTGCATCTTTGCTGTTTTAGCCTGGTTGTGCCAGCACATTTTCGATGGCGCATCTTGTGAATATAGTGTGCTTTCCTACATGGCGCATCTGCATTGCTCTGCACCATCATTGTTCAATCCTTGGGCACAAGTCTGAATATCTGGGCCTTGGTGTCCAAATGAATTCTTAAGAACTGTACAAGGTAGTTCAGCTACACAAAATGCAGTTTGTAAAATTAGCTTCCACAATTAAATTAACTGAGCTGTAACAAGCAGTAAGACTACAGACCACAGTATAACAGGCTAGCGTAAGAAGAGCAGTCTAGGAAAATATATGAACACATACTCACAGTTTTAATAACTAAAGATTCTACATTAGATTGCTGGCACTCTTTATTCAAATTAGATAATTTAGTAGGCCATGTTATTGAAATGAAAATTGCACAGTAAGGAAGGACATTTTGAAAAATCTTGTTTCTGCCCCAACCCCTCTGGTTCACCCTTCCTTGGTTAAAATGACTTCTATTGGAAGCTGCCCTAATAAATTGCTTTACAGGCATTTTTGCATTGGTGGTTTGGAACTGAAATTTTGAGTCATTAATTTCTTGCATCTCACCACCACATCCTAAAATTTCCATTCTGGGCTCTGACAAAGTCCACTTTGGGACTGCTTATCTCCCGGACCATGCATTATGGACCCATCAACCCCTACATTTCTAAAGGTAATTTGCTGCCCTTTCTAACAATGTATTATATTTGAGGAATGTATGTTCCTTAGTGGGCAAGGGAGTCCCGCACTGCACTTATTATAACAGAGGGATTTTCCTCCCTGTGCTCCCAGGTCATCCCTGGATATGGGCTTTGTGCCCAGTTGGCCTTAACCATTTACCAAAGAATAAAATACATCAGATATGTTTTAACATGTTGGTGTGGCATAGTTCATTCACTGCTGGCATGAGGTTTATATATGTGATAGACCTGTGAGTTGATATGTGTGTTTTCACTTTATAGCACTTTAATAAAATAAACAGCAGTGAGCTACTGTATTTTGATACAGTTGATCAGCTCAGTCTTCTTAGCTTTGGGTACATTTTGTTTTCTCTACCATATTGTTATGTTTAAATGTTTTGAAATATTGGTTTTAAATGTCTAACTTTTTGTTTCACAATCAGCATAAATCAGTATGAATGACACAGTTTTCCAAGGGGTTTGAATATTTCTAAATTACTTCATGGATGGAGACAATACCTGATGTAATATTAGCCACTGCATTAAACTACATTTATGGTATTCCAAAAAGAGACCATGCCCTTCTTGTAGTTTAAATGCGTAGGATACATTTCATGGACGTTCTATTAAAACACATGCTATTTATATAAATCATAAAACTACATCACTTTATAAAACATGTTTTAGAAATGGCATTAAAATTGTCCTTACTAGAAATGTCCTCAATGATCACAAATGATGGGCAGAAGGGGCTGAATAAACTTCTGCAAGGTGTGTGTTCTGTGACCCTGAAGCACAGACTGAAGAAATCCTGCTCTATAAGTCCCACCTCCAAATTAAAATAAAAATTTGAATAGATAATGTGCTTTGCATAAACAGCCCTCATTTTCTGCTCTGAGGATTTTTAAAGCATTGAACTTGTTACAGCCCCTGTTTACTCAACCAGTTACAAGAGAGAAGACACAATGATCTGTTTCATTTACTTTGCCTGGGCAGTATTGATGTATATTCAGAGTAAGAACAGAAACATATTCATAAGTTAAACTGAAAGTCTTAAAACTGTTTAGCTCTAATATTGTTATACGTTTTAGTCTTTGGAATGTGGTGGAATTACAGTACTGACTATTTAAGAAGCCAGAATACTAAAAGTTACTGCTTATGTTCTCAGCTGTTTATGAGTTAACTGCAGCATTTACCATTTTTTCTATGCAGATTCCAAAGGGGACATTGTGATGACTCAGTCTCCTCTCTCTAAATCTGTGCTACCAGGAGAAATCATCACTATTACCTGTAAAGCTAGTTCAAGTATTTCCAGCAATATAGCCTGGTACCAGCAGAAATCTGGACAAAGTCCCAAGCTCTAATCTAGTGCTAGTACTCGTCCCTCTGGAGTCCCAGATCGGTTCAGTGGCAGTGGATCTGGAACCGACTTTACATTTACAATCAGCAATGTTCAGGCAGAGGATGCTGGAGATTACTACTGTCAGCAGTATAGTAGCTACCCTCTCACACTGATACAGACCATAACAAAACCCTCATCTAATGACAGTAACACAGACCATGTGCAGTTATAAAGCATGCAGCTGGTGCATACCCTTGGGGTTATACTATGGGATACCCATCCTTCCCTTTAAAGTAACAACTACCTTCTGATTCTGCTATAGTTTCTTACGGGTTGACCAAAAGTATGGAACTCATTCCAGACAGTTTCTAACACCACATGACTGACCACCACTCAGTCAATGTCTCAGTTGTTAGTTTTGAGTGCCGCACATGTGAACTCACTTTAGTAAAATTCTAGCATAACATTTCAGGAATTGCAAGTACATTTGGTATGACATTTCTTAGCTTTATCAAGAGATCTTAAATTTGCTAGATGTTTAGTTTGCTTGACAGGTGAATAATAAGCAAACATACTGGTATCACAGAACACCAGCACTGCCAATTCTTGCTAAACCTGCTGATTTCACCCACCCACCCATAACTGGAACCACTGACTCTGGATAAAGTCACTCTAGTTAACTCGGTGTGATCCTGCACCTCCATCCCCAAATACTGGTACATCCCTTTGTTGCTAAACACACTTGTAGCACTCAGTGTTATCCCCATTCCCAACACACACACACATGGCAGCTTGATGGGGGAATCTAGCCTGGGTCTGGTCTGAATAAAGCTGCTGTAAATGTATTCTGAGCTCACCTTCTGCTACAACCAAACCTGATCCAGGAATGAGTTCTGGATCCAACTGAGCCTTCTTGATCATCTCAGACACCCACCTTTGTCTCTTCCTTTGTAGAACTGGTGCACTGCCCTTTTACTTTGAGTGTGACCTGCATCTTACCTGTCTCTCCAGAATAGTAGGTGACACTGGTAACATTTTTATAATTTACTTATTTCAGTAATCTGACTTGTCATACTTCAACTTCTGCTGTGTTAACAGTGGTTTCTAAACTGTGAAATTAAATAAATAAATACATAACTAACTACATAAATAAATAAAAATAACTCTAAGTAACCCTTTAAATAAGGCAAGCTACTTTTGTTTTGCAAATCTGTTTATTATTGCAGTTTTGAAAATCAAACATTTTGGGATGCTCATGGCAAACTACTGAGAGCTAAAAGAGAAGTATTTTGCTTTAAAAAGGATTTGAGAAGTTTTAGGCATAAGTCAGCTGTTGGCTAGACTTCATAGCCCTTTAAAGCCTGCCTTGAGGCAGTATCAGTTATAGGTTAGAGTACTAAGCCTGTGACTCTGGAGACCCAGTAGAAATGGATTTGAATCCCACAACCTCCACCTGCAATCTGTGTGACCCTGAGCAAGTCATTAAACCTTTGTGCTTCCAGGATGCACCTAAAATTAGTTTTGGCTCAGTGTGCCATATCCAGCCACAAAATTCTAAAATAAAAAAGATAGTTTTTCTGGTTGTGGATTCCATAAACTCTGTCTGAAGAAAGCAAAGATAATATTTATAACAAAATGAAATGGATTTTGCCTCAAGTCATGAAAGAATCAAAGCAGTACAACTCAGTTGTTTACCCAGCACCAACTGAAATACTGTACTAGATAACACCGAGTGCTAACAAGATAAATCAGTGGCTCAGGGAGTGGTGTGGGGCCAGAGGGTATGGGTTGATGGGGATTGGGGGAGACCTGGGAGGATAAGGGCTATATGCTAGAGATAGGATCCATCTCAATTTGGAGGAGAGGAATCCTTAAGCTGAAAATAGAGGGTTACTTGGTGAAAGGTGGGGTTTAAACTTGTGAAGGGGGATGGGAGAGAAGGCTGTTGAGGGAGGGCTGATGAAGGAGGGACTCGGTCTCTACTCCCTGGGGAGCTGGAGGAATGCGGGGAAAGGCCGACTGGTAAGGTGCTAACAGGGAAAGAGCGGAATCCCCATGGGAGCATAAAGCTGGGAAATGGAAGTATCAGGAAAGGGTGGAAGGTAGTCCTGCTAAATGCCAGGAGCTTGGACAATAAAATGCCTGAGCTCCAGGCAATCCTAACTCAGGGAGAGGTGGATGTGGCAGGGTCACTGAGACCTGGGCCACCGCAGAGGGCATGACTGGGACCTGAATCTGGAGGGTTATACTATGTTCAGGAAGGGACGGGGTGGAGGGAAGTGGAGGAGGTGTGCAATAATAGTCAAAAACTGCATTGGCATAGGAGGAGGAGGAGGAGGCGGAGGGAACTGTGGAGGTGATTTGGGTCACCTTGATAACAAATGGGGACAAGAGATTAAAAATAGGAGTGGTGTATAGATCCCCTGCGCTGCCGGAGGAGCTGGAGGAGATTCTGGTGGCAGATGTTGAGAGATACTGCAAATTGGACAGGGGAAGGGTGGTGGTCTGGTTGGGGACTTCAACATGCCAGGAATGGACTGGGAGACTATGACATCCTCAGTGGCCAGGGAACAGAGGTTGTTGGATGTCTTTCAGGATGCATTCCTAACTCAGCAGGTGGAGGAACCAACCAGGAGGCGCAGATACTGGATGTGGTCCTGGCAGACAGTGACCAGATTAGGGGCCTGGAGGTAAGAGACCCATTGCTGTGTTAAACCTGCTGTTGGACCAGGGAGGTTCAGAGGTGGTGAGGGGAAGGAAGGTGGCTTATAGGCATTTCAAGTGCTCAAGGTGTGAAAGGATAGAGGGGAGTATGAGCTGATGGCCAGAAGGGCCACTAGGATGGTGAGGGTGGCTAAGGCAAAGAAGGAGCAGAACCTGGCTGGGAAATTGGAAAGGGACTAAGGGTTCTTTAGAAACATTGAGGAAAAATGAAGGGTGAAGGGCAGATTAGCAGGATTAAAACAGGGAGGGATGGGCACAAGATCCGGGGAGCAGGCTGAGGTACTAAATGAGTACTTCTCCTCAGTTTTCTCCAGGAAAATGGGGAGCTGCATCATACATGGGAGGAGATGGTTAAACTGAGGGGGGACCCTTGCCGATCGCCGGTTCTGGGAGAGGATGGGCCATCACTGGCAGGAGGGAGGAAGGCAAAGGCAGGGGGATGAGGTAGCAGAGGTGGAAATCATGGCAGAGAGAGTGAGGAAGCCCTCAGGTCCCTTAAGACAGAGAAAGCACAGGGCCAAATAAATTACATCCTAGAGTGCTGAAGGAACTGGCAGATGTCCTGGCAGAAACCCCTGGCAGAGCTTTCAGCATCCTCTGAGGACAGGGTGGGTGCCCCAGGACTGGAAGGTGGTGCATAGTGCCTATCCACAAGGGAGATTAAGGGAGGTGGCATGGAACTACAGGCCGTCAGCCTGACATTGGTGGTGGGCAAGATGATGGAGGGCATTGTCAAGGAGAGGCCATGGGGGACACTGGGAGATGGAAGGTGCCTGGATTATACACAGCATGGATTCATTCCAGGGAAATTGTGTCAGACAAACCTTGTGGAGTTCTATGACTGGGTGATGAGAGCCTTGGACCTGGGTAGACCGGTGGACGTCCTCTATCTTGACTTCAGCAAGGTGTTTGACTCTGTTCCTCATGGGGACCTGTTGAATAAGCTGGGAGAAATGGGGTGGGGAACCAGATGATCAGATGGATAGGTAATTGGCTCCAGGACCCGGAAGAGGGTCGTGGTTGGTGGAAAGTCTCATCCCAAGGAGGGTCATTAGTGGGGTCCCTCAGAGATCAGTCCTTGGACCCTCCTGTTCAATGCCTATGTCTCTGATATAAGGAAGGGTTTCAGGGTGAGATGAGTCTCTTTGTAGATGACTCCAAACTGGAGGTGGTGGTGGATGGGGAGGAGTGGAGGGTGGCCTTACAGGGAGACCTGGAGGCTCTGGATAGGTGGTCCAGAAAGTGGAAGCTGAGGTTTAATGCAGGGAATGCAAGGTACTGCATCTGGGAGCCAGAAACCAGAGCCAAGAGTACACCCGGGGAATGCTACAAGTCTCAATGGCTGAGAGGTACCTGGGGGTGGTGGTGGATGTCAAATGAACAACTCTGAGACTTGTAGGAGGGCAGTGGCCTAGGCCAACAAGATGCTGGGATGCATCGCTGTCACTGGCTCAGTAGGTAGCACACCCGCCTCTGAGGTCAGGAGATCAGAGAGCTGGGGTTCAGTTCCCACATCTGGCACTTGGTTAATATCCCAGTACTGACACTGTAGTGCAGCATGAGCGGGTGCTGCACTTTGATGTGCCGCTTTCGGATGAGACATTAAACTGAGGTCCCATCTGCCTGGATTTGTGGTAGTTCAGGTGGATGTTAAAGATCCCATGGTACTTATCGAAAAGAGTAGGGGAAGTTTTTATTGAACATCAACTGAACAGAAAGGAAAAATGAAAATGATACAGAGAAAATAAAACACAAAACAATTATGTAACAGGAAAATCAGAATCAGTTATCCAAGGCAATAGTGTCCATATCTCCAACAAAGAGTCAGACGTCAAATGTTCTGCCTCTAAAAAATATATGGCCTTCAAATCATGTTCGATCCTTAATAATGGTAAGAAGAGGCACATCCTGATTCTGTAAATTAAAATGGACAACGAGCATTCCACACATGCCATTTGATTATTACAAAATCAAATTTAACGATTAATATTCCAATGAGACCAAGTGAGGGAAAAAACATACATCAAATTGTCATAAGTAATGAGAGCAAACAAGGGTTCACGCCATCTGGCAGCTAATAGAGTCCAAAAGAAACAATAAATGTACATGAAAAAAAGGTGTGAAATAGTTTCTTTTGTTGCTGACATTCAGGTCTGGAAACAAAATCTGTCCTGTAGTGATTTGTGTTTATGGTTACATTTGACGTTGATATGTTCATAGCAGCTAAGCCAATGTAAGTCCCACATCTTTGGGAACCCTAGAATTACAAGTAAAGTGAGCAAAGCAAGGGAGATGTTGTGTAGACATTTGGGAAAACAACAATCTCCAAACATACACGGTCCACTAAATACTCATACAATGATTTTCTGAGACTGTTATTAGCATATGGCTAGTAATCTGCCAGTGTTTCAAACGAAAAAACTATCCCTAACATAAGCAGAAATATGGGGGAATGTGTTAAACCGTCAATTTGTTAAGTTCCCATTTATGAAACCAAGGACCACAGGATTCAAGAAACCAAGGTTCCCAACCTCGATCTTGGTTAACCAGCAGGGGTCTAATATTATGAAACAAAGAAAAACTAGTATAAAAACAGGTTGGACCATAGCTAGGCCTCCATCCCAAATAGGGAGATAGGTGATCTGGACGCTTAATGGGGCTCAGGCGGCTACCCCATAGGGCTTGAAAAAGAGACTAAGCAATCTGGTTTCAAATTCCTGGGAGGGGGGAAAATATAAGCCAGAAAGAAAAAAGGGGAAGCAGAAAGGTTTTAATCACGAAATCCTTTTTTCTTACTCATCTGCCATGAATTCCAACGTGCAACTATAGTTTGAGCATAATCTAATTTGGGACTCCAGTTAAGGACATCTAAAGGACCATTACCGTATAAAATGCCGAAATCCTAATAGGGTCATCACAAAGTCTAATGTCAACAGAAGACTCATCTACAAAAGGGAACCTAATCTATGGCCTACACATTTATCAAGATTAAGGGTCACATACCAGAATCAGCCCTAAACTTAGAACAATGCCATAATGCAGAACGACGGAGGCAACATTAGCCACCATGAGACTGATATCGCCTGCATAGGCCAACACGGAATATGGGGCTGAGGGAAGTGGCATAATTTTGGGACCGAATTAATAGAACCAAGTAAGGGATCCAAAAAACATATAAAAGTGGACTAAGGGACAGCCCTGTCTAACCCTCTGTCTAGAGGAAGCATAGGGCCCTTCCATCCATTGACCAGTGGGACAACAGTTGCAGACCAATATAGCAACCGAGTCTAGTCAGGGTGTAATCAGGTACTTTATAATATCAAAGAGTAGACCATAAAAAATCATGATGTACAGAATCAAAAGCCTGCCGTTGGTCCAGTGAGAATATGAAACCATGTAAAACATTAGAATTTCCATGTTCAATCATTTCTCTAAGTAAAATTAGATGGTCCTGTATACATCTCCCAGGGTCACTGCAAGATGAAGTGTAGAAATCACATATATGGCCAATTTAGAAAGTCTGAGGCCAAAATTTTGGTCAATATTTTAAAATCAGTATTTAAGAGGCATAAAGGTCTCCAATTGAGAGCAATCTTCTATCCCCTTTTATGTAAGTAAAATAAACAACCCATGTTAAAGTCTAAAGGAAGATGTTCATACTGTAGAATAGAATTATAAACTGTAGCCAATTCAGAACTCAGGTCAGCAGAAAACAATCTATACAGCTCACTGGAGAGACCATCCAGGCCCGTGTCACTCTTGGACGAAAGACTTGATTACAGCTTCAATTTCATGTGATTGTATCTCAGTATCTAACATATCTACAACAGAAGAAGGTACATCAGGAAGTTGTAAAAGGAAAAGTAGTCCATTATGGATGCAGATGGGGGGCATGGGACCAAACAGTTTTGTGTATAACAGGTAACACAGTGCCTGATATCCAAAACATCAGTGAGCTCGGTGAAACTGTCATCAAACAGCGAGTAAAGGTTTTACTCTCTACTGTTCACCGAATAGAAGCATATGGACATACTGTGTCACGGGTACCAGAGGTCCCAAAACGCTGTTGATGCTGAACAGAAGTAGCCTTCAGAAGGTGATAATCCATCATGCGCTCCTTAAGAGTACTTATTTGGGTGGAAAAATCATGGCCAGTTTCATGAGATAAAGTAAGTAATTTTGAAGTCGTCTGTTAGTGTGATAAAGGAAATACAATGAATCATGATAATGTTTACTAAAATTTTAAATAAAGTTCGGAGTCCAGATTTAGTATCCCGCCATCAATCCCAGGGGCATCATATAAAAAATACAGTCTTTCGATTATGAATATACTCAGTTAAGTGACTTAACAAACGTGAATCAGATAACAGGAAGCATTCCGCTTCCAAATGCCAGGGCCAAAATGAGATGTCAAGGAAGGGCCTAAAGAAATAGATAATAAATTATGATCCGAAAATTCCAAACTTGAATTAAGCATTAGAAAGTTGAAAGTGGGAGAAATAAAAAAAATCAATAAGGGTTGCAAGGGGCCTTTGTGAAAAGTAGGAGTATGCTGACCTGTAAAAGATAAATATGCATCCTGTAAACCTGTGGAATGGAGCAATTGTTTCAGAAAATTCGTCACAAAACAACTTAGTAGTCTTTGAAGTGGAAGACTTATCTTTAGTGGATAACCCACAATTGAAATCACCCCCAAAAATCACATGCATTGATGTGTATAAATAGGGTTGAATCAGTTTCAGTAGTTCAATTCTGTGGGATTTCAATTGAGGGGCTTAAATATTAATAATCTGAAAGGGACAGAAGAAATCAAAATATCCAACAACAGAAGCCACCCAGGTAGACATCCAACAGTTTAACAACAGTAACATCAGGTATACTAAATAAAATACCCAAACTAGAACAAGAGTCCTGTCCAAAGGACCAAAAGAGAGCCCAGAGGTCCAGGCATGAGTGGCCCTGGAAATTTCTGGAAAAGCATGGAAACATACATCTTGCAAAAAGATGCGACCAGCTGTCAAGCCAGATAAAAGGAAAAACTGCATCTCTCTTAGCATGCTTCTTTATACTACTAACATTAACAGTATGCACTGAGAAAGCAGAAGACATGAAACGGAAAGTGAAAATAAAAACACAAAAGTCACCTTAGCCTACCTTTCTAGGGGTACCTTCCCTATGTTTCAGTTTTGCCTCTTTATTTTTTGAGAACCAATATTATCAATGGGTGCTTCAGTGTCCGTAGTCACATCAGGGTGGGAGGAAAGAACAGAGGACGATCAGAGACCGTGTTGTCCTGAGGGTGGCATAAAACCTCAAATTTATTCATATGAGTCACAGTAGAGATTTCAGGGCTTTAGAAGAAGGAGAAGTCCCCTTCTTAGATCCTCGGTAACTCTAACAAAGGTCTGGAGGGGGTCCATGGAAGACCCAGAAATACTAGGCAAGACAGGAATAGGGACCTTCTGAGATAGAAATAGCAAAATCAGAGGAAGGGGAGGAGAGCTGCAGTAAAGGTCTGTGGTTCCAAAACAGGAGCAGACCATTCATGTAAAGTAGAAGAGGGTCAACAGCAGGCACAACAGGGTGAGGGAGGGAGCGATTGAGGTCTAGAAAGAGTGTCAGATAAACGAGACGTGAGTGACAGTAATAATCAAACGCTGTTTTTCCCCATCAGCAAGAGTCGGGGAGCTGTGAGCCGCCCAAGTACAAGTCTGGAAAGTGTGCCCCAATTCAGCAAGCAAAGGACGCAAGAGGTTCATCCACACATTGGGAACCTGCATGGCCAATGTTACCACAAACAGAGCATTTAACTTGTCACAGACACTACTTATATGATTCTGAGAGCCACATCTGTAGCAAGCTTTTAGGCTGGCCTGCAAAAAGAACCCCCTGTCTTCCCAAGCATAAAGCTGTTCGGGAGATGCTGTATTCCAACCTCTGAAGTGCCAAGCATAACCCTCGCTCTCCACCCACCTGTCCAGATATTCTCAGAATCAAAGATAGCCTCTGGGTCAGAAAGGACAGTACATCTTTTGCTTTAACCAGACAGTAATATCATTAAGACTGACACCTTCATTATGAAACAATATAGTAACAGTTTCTGAGTAGGTTTAGTTAAGGGAATGGCATTAAATGGTGACCATAAAGGAGAGGTTTTAAGCCTCTGATATTTTCTCCAAAACTTTTCTAAACCAGTGATAGTTTTAAAACTAATATCAAAATGAGACTCTGAAGAAACATGAATTAAGACATGAATCTTAAAAGCAGCAAATTGCAAAGAATCCTTCAAAAGAATGCGACCTACAAAAATCGGTCAGGAAAGTCAGGTAAGCCCCCCAAATAATGCAGCTGAACAGCGTTGTGTCTTTAGCTTGATGTACAGGGGTTGAAAGCATGCAGCATAAGTTTGGGGATGAAGCAGTAGAAGTAGCAGGAACAGGATGAGACTGAGGGTCCCAAGAGTCCATTGTTCTTGAGGCATGGAGGAAGCAGGACCAAATTGCAAAGTCAGGTTCTGAGTCAGAAGGAGTTCAGTTGGCAAAGAAAGATCAAGAGAAGCAGCAGAGTCTTTCAAAACAGGAGAGGCCAGCAGTTTGTCAGTGGCAGGTGGCCTAGTACAGATCGGGAAGAACCAGAACGCCAAGTCCCAATGGCAGGATCCTTCTCCCACCCAGCCGCCCAGGGCCGACTCAACAGACCAGTCCATCATGTGCAAGGCATCAGGAGAGCAGAAGCAGGCACCTGTACAGAAGAAGTTTCTGGAGAAAGCTGAGCAAGAGGTGCAGTCAGTACAGGCGGTAGGGAGTGAGGAGGTCCGTGGCAACAGGCAAAAGAATGCGGAAGTGTCAGAATCGGTGAAGAGACAGTAAAACAATCTTTACCAGATGGTGAGTCAGTAGCAGCAGGTACAAAACCAGACTGAAGCTTAAGGGCTAACAAACGCTGTCTAGCAGTGAAATAATGCTGTTCCTCGATTTTAAGTAACACATCTACATCTATAGAAACAGGAGGAGAAGACTCACATATATCCATAGTAGCAGGGCTAGAAGACATTGTAAGCACAGTTTGAGGAATAAATGAAGGATCCACAGGCAAACACTGCACACAAGTATCCACAACAGCAGCAGGGGAAGTATCCAAAGGCACAGAAGAACCATATTCAGTAGATTGCAGCACAATAGACATAGAAGATGGGGTCTCTCCCAGAACAGAGACAGGGAAAGAGACCAGCCCACTGCCTCCAACATCTCCATGTCCTCCACAGCATGTCCAGAGGCAGCCATCTTGGTCCCACATGAAAATGGGACCCCCTGCTTACAGGAAGCAGAGTAGGGCAATTTCCCGGTGTCCTGGCCAAATTTCCTCATTCAATTAAAAAAATACCACCAACAGCTTAATCTGGTTCAAGATCAGTTGGCATTCATCGTATCCCTCCCCAGGTTGTGCCTGAAAATAGGCAGGGTTTGTCTAGTGCACTTACCTGGTCAACAAAAACTAAAAAAAAAAATAAAAATAAAAATAAATCGCTAGGGGATCACCTCCAGAAGAAGGGAAATGATACTCCCCTGTGTAACTGCTTGGTGAGGCCGCACCTTGAGTACTGCGTGCAGTTTTGGAGGCCACACTTAAAGAGGGACATTGAACTCCTGAAGTGGGTCCAGAGAGGGCAACCAAAATGATCTGGGGCTTGGGGGACAGCACCTATGGGGAGAGGATTGAAGAGCTAAATATGTACACATTGGAAGAGAGAAGGGACTGGGGGACATGATAGAGGTCTTCAAGTACATGAAGGGTTAAAGAGGGAAGAAGCAGTCAAGGTGTTCCAAGGAAGGAGGGGGCAACTAGAGGGCATGGGTGGAAGCTGGAGGGGGATTCAGGAGAGAAAGGAGGAGGTACTACTCACTGAGAGGGTGGTGGAGCCATGGAATGTACTGCCTAAGGGGCTGGTGGAGGCAGAGATGGTGGAGGGGTTCAAGAGGGGTGGGACAGGTACAGGGAAGGGTTCTGGATGCAAAGTCCTGTGCAGTGGAATATCCGGGACTGGGAGGGAGAAGCCAGAGAGGATGAGGGGGCAGCAAGATCAGCTTCCATGGTAGGGGCTGACCAAATAAGCAGACATGAAAGACCGTTAGACCTATTCTGCTGGCATTTTAGTAAGTTAGTATATTAGTAAGTCATGTCTTCTGTTTATGTCAGTCAAGTTAGGATCCGTAAGAAAGTAAGCAAGAATGATGTTCAACCTGATGTAAAAAGGACAGGATGATTGGCTAAAAAAAAGAATCATTTAACTCACACAAATTTTGCTTGAAAGTGAAACTGCAGTACTCCTGTCTGGTGTAGTATATGTGTGTGAGGGTATCCACATGCATGTATCCCAACTCCGCCTCCAAAAAACACTAAAATGCCAGCAGTTCTGCATGAAGTATTCTGCATAATTATACATCGTTGTGTAGTGAAATATTAATTTTGTTCTCACAGCTTGCTCTTTGGTTTATTTATTTGGTACAGTATGTTACACTGCTCGTACTGTACCAGAAGGGTGTGAGGGAGTGGATGTAATCCTGACATTGAACCATCATATTTGTGGGTGTTGGACAAGAGAATTCTGTTCCTTGCCTCTCTTTGGATGTTGTCAACCTTGTGTACTGTGTGATCCTGTCCCTGAATCAAACTGTGAGTTCCTGCAAAGCCTCTCAGTGGCAGTCTGTGATCCTGCCCAGAAAACACCATTACCACCTCTTCCTGCTGAATGCTTTCTGTGGCAATATGATCCTGCCTACTGCCTGAACACCATCACTGCCTCTTCTTGCTAAATCCCCTCGGTGGCATTGTGAGAGCCTGCTTGTTCATGTCAAAGCTGCTCAGTGGCATTGTGTGATATCACCCCCAAAACACCATCACCTCCTGTTCCTGTTAAATTCCTGTGTGGCACTGTGTGAACCTGCCTACCACCTGAACACCGCACCACCAGTTCTTTACTAAATCTGCTGAGTGAGATCATTTGATCCTGCCCACTGAACACTGGCACTGACAGTTTTGCTAAATGTTCCTAAAGAAACAGCATTCCTTGGCAAGAACAGCCATGGAACATCCAAAATGCTTCAAAATAAGATATTTATTATGGCAGACAGCACTACAGACAAGTGTCTACAACCCCAGCAGTTCAGCAAACTGCTTTCATCAAGGGTGTGGCTAGAGCAAGTTCATCATCACTTGTAAACTCCCCAAGGTATAACAGAGATCAGATGAAATCAATTAATCACTGTAACATGATACAAAATAATTTGTGCAAAGATGACAACAATACAGTTTAAAACAAAAAAAAATTCTATTATTGTCAGTTAATACACAATACAAACTATGAAAATGTACTGGCAAGTTCTGTGATTCATTCACTAGTCACATTCACTATTATAAATTTATATACTGAGATCACGTGATGCTGAGGTCCAGTAGCTGCTTCTTGGTCCCACTTCCGTCACTCAAGCTATTTAAAGAGTTATTCTGATGCTTCTTGCGGGCTGCACCACAAAGACTCCTGTCATCACAGAGAACCTCCAGGCAACAGATTGGATGGAAATGGAAGCTGAAATGCGTATGCCATGCTGAAACATACCCCTCCGTCCGCCCGGAAAAAGGCAGCAAGAGATCCTGGGCCCTATCTGCAACTGGTACTAGGCCTACTACAGGTGGCTGCTGTTAATCCCTCTCTGGATGACTCCTCTTACCCTCAAATATTCTTACAAGAGCTGAAGCCTTTCTGTGAGGATCTTAAAGCAGTGGTTAACAAAGTAAAGCAGATTACCACAGCGCTTAGAGGACCTCTCCACTAGGATGGCGAATAGTGAGTCTCACCTGGTCTCTTTGGAGAAAAAGCTGAACGCACTAGCACTGACGTGGTGGACAACCACCAAAGAATAAAGAAGCTCGAGCAGAAAATAGAGGATCTTGAGGGGAGGAGTCGCAGAAATAATATTGTTATAATTGGGATTCCGGAGAAAGAAGAAGGGTCGAATGCCATCTTATTCATTCAAAAACTTATCCTTAAGACTGGCAGGACCTTCCCCTTCGGTTCAACTTACACCATAAAGCGGGCCCATAGAGCCCTTAGGCCAATGCCTGTGCCCGGCACACCCCTGACCCATTATATTAAAATTCTTGAATTTCCAAGAACAGCAATATTTTATGGGGAAGATTAAAGAGCTGCAGGAGGTGTCATGGGATGGGAAAAAATTTGCATCACTAAGACTTACCCGCCACCGTGAGGCAGCGGAGAACCCAATTCCACCCTGTAGTGTCCAAGTTAATTGCTGCAGAAGTGAAATTTCGCATTGGGGTACCTGCATGGTTGCAAGTTCTAATATCAGGTGCTTGGTCGACTTTTGAGGACTTGGAAAGTGCTAAATCTGCCCTGCACAAGGCCTTCCCAGATTTGTTTCCCACTCGTTGAATAAATAAGTGGGATCTGAAGGGAAGATATTGGCTCACTATGTCTGCACCCTGAACTTTCTCGAGGCGTTGGTTTCTTGTCTAGCGAAAATTCATTACCCGGGACTTCTTTACGAGGAACCCTCAGCGCTTATTTGAAAAGCTGACAATTTGTTGCATGTTATCAATAATTCTTCCTATGATGGAACTTACCTCCTGCTTCTCTGCGTGATATAGGGCTTTTATGGATAGCATGTTCTACAGGATGGACTTCTTTTACAATAGTTTAATGTTACTGTTTCTGGTTTAGTTTTACTGCGAATTCTGGTTTTGTTTCTCCATCACCAGGGGTAATGTTCCAGTTGTTAGCTCTAGCAGGTTGTTAGTTAAACAGGTTATGTGTAGCTTGCTGAGTTTTGCTTATTTTCTAGAAAAGTTTGTTACTAGTTGTGGTGTGTAGATCTGTTACTGGGACTGAACATGCCTTGGATGGCACAAGAGGCGTTTTGCTTCACTTTTGCCGCTACTTTCCTTTCAGGCTGCGTTGTTGTGGCATTCCCCAATTGTAATTTTAAGCTGTTGGGGATGCCCAATTGCTTACTTTTCTGGAGTATCAGGGTTCACTGTAGTCTTTACAGCATAACTGGCTATGTAAAATCCCAAGGCCTTTCCCGATTATTTGCTCAGTCTGCCTACCTTTTATTTTTGTTTCCAACTGGAGGCTTATTTAATAATCAGAGCCATGATTTTACCAGGTCTGTATTTGTCCTTGTTACGCTTTACATAATTCCCTATTCTCTGGTTAGAAGTGCTATTTTCGCAAGGCTTTCTGGTGGGCAGACTATTGGTTTTCATTATGATCTGGGGACTGGGAGTTGGATGGGAATGGAGCTCAGGATACCATGCATAATGGATTCCAGACAGTGCATGGGTTGAGTGGGGTTTTGGTAAGGAGGGTGGAAATGGTACAAATTTTGCTTATTATTTTTGTGGGGTGGAGGTGATGGGGGTGGTCCTTTGTTTTAAGCACAAATTTCCTAAGGGCTTACAGAGGGCCAAGTTATAAAGTTACAGATCTTCTGGACGGAAAGATTGCTAATTGTATCACCATAGCCTCCTGAATGTAAAAGGGCCCGAAAAGAACTAAGCAGGGCCAAATACTCAAACATTTAAAACTTCTGAACACTGATATTGCATATATCCAAGAGTCACATCTACTAGACCCTGAGGCATCACAGTTACGTGAGGCAACAATTTGCCCAATGCTTTGCTGCAGGTGGGACAACTCAAAGTGCAGGGGTGGTGATCCTTATACATAAAAGAACACCATTCAGGACGATTAAGGAGGTCAAAGATCCCTAGGAAGATACTTACTAGTGCGGTCTCCTTTTCAATAAGGAGGTCCTTCTGGATAGTATTTATGGCTCGAACCAGGATACACTTACCTTTTCATGCAGTTAACGCAGGTGTTATTACCTTTTGTTGCTTTACCTGTGAATATTGGGGAGACTTTAATTTAGTCTTTGACCCTGAGGTAGACAAATCTGCTCACCAGAGAAAGGGCTTATCTCCTGCTCAGAGGACATTTAGACAGCTAACAGGTCAGATGGGACTCTGTGATATCTGGAGGGTGTTACACCCACAGGACAGGATGTACACCTACACGTCCCTGGTTCACCAATCCTCCTCAAGAATTAATTACATCTTTCAATCCCACTCCTTATTACTGGGGTGATAGAAGCTGAGATATTACCGGTCCCCTATCTGATCATTCATTGGTCTCTTGTCAATTGTCATTACTCTCATTACCCAGAAGGGGGTCCAGGTGGAAGTTAAATGATCTACTGCTCTGAGAACTGGATTCAGTTAGTCATATTCAAGAGCATATCCTAAGATACTATGAATATAACTTTGATCCCACGGGAGACCAGATATGCTATGGCTGGCTTTCAAAGCCTACATGAGGGGCATCTTAATCAGTATGGCCACCCACAGGAAGAAAATGGCAATGCTAAGGCTGTCCAATTATTGACTAGAATGAGGAAGCTCGAGAAGAACCTTTCCCCACAATCTCCTGAGTCTGTTAGACAGGAATTAACCAAAGTAAGAGCTGCGATAACGAAATTTTGAGGGAGAAAGTTGAATATGCTATGTTAAAAACCCGTGCATCTTACACTGATCAAGGGAGAAGGCAGGACGCTTTTTAGCACTAAGGATTAAGCAAATGGAGTCTTCCGTTATATATCCTCGATAACTTCCAGGGTAGATGGTACCCCCAAACCCACCCTGTAGATATTTTAAAAAGAATTCACCTGGTACTATAGAGATTTATATGGTCCCATGTCATCCCCTTCTGGAACAGACCATACGAAACTATCTGCAGGCGCCAGTTTATCTCAACTGTCCGAGGACCAACAGAGTTATCTGGTAACCCCTATTTCTGCTAATTAAATTTCTGAGGTGCTGGATAACCTACCAGTGAATAAAGTCCGGGGTGGACGTTTTTCTGCCTGCTTCTATAAGAAGTTCAAGACCCATTTAATCCTGATGCTTCTTCCTTATTTCAACAGATTATCTCTGGTAATGAGGGTCGATACACTTCCTTATTTGAGGGTCTTATAGTTTTAATACTGAAACCAGAGAAGGCCCCCGATACGGTTACTAATTATAGACCCATTTCCTTATGAATATAGACATAAAATCTTAACTAAGATCATGGCAAACCACCTTAATAATGTAATTGGTACCCTGATTGGCCCTGAGCAGGTCGGCTTCATGCCGGAAGGTTGTCCTTTGACCACTTATGTACCCTGTCACACGCCTTCTCGGTGTGTAGGGATGCTCCATATCCAGCTGTGTTGGTTTCTCTGACACCGAGAAGGCATTCGACAGGGTTAACTGGCGTATTTGTTTCTTAATCTCGAGGCTTTTGGCTTCCTGCAGAGTTTATCATGTGGGTCAAGGCTTTATACCATTCCCTCTGCTCATGCGGCTTGTAATGGGGTGCTTTCCGAAGTGTTTATGTTGCACTTGGCACCAGACAGGGATGCCCCTGTCCCGTTGTTGTTTAACATCTATCTGGAACCACTAATTCATAAATTAATAGCTTGTCTGGAGGTACAGGGATCCCTATCCATCCGTGTGAGGTGAAAGTGTTTGCTTATGTGGATGACCTCCTCCTGCAGGTGGCAAATCCCAAAGATTCCTAACCCCAATGCTAGAGATCATTGAGGAATTCAGCACCATTTCAATTAAAAGACTGAACGTGGGTAAAGCCACGTTTTTTCCTTTAAATCATAAAGTTTTTAAGGCTGATATTCTGGCTTTGGGGTTAAGTTGGAAGTAAGAATCACTGAGAAACCTGGGTATTGAATTAGCCAGGAGTCCTGCTCATATTGTCAGGTTAAACCTTGATCACCTAGTTCACACGATTCCTTAGATCTCAACAGATGGTCGTCCTTCTCCTGTGCCTGTGGGGCAGAATAAACTTAATCAAAATGAATGTTTTTCCCAGTTTTTATCCCTCTCAATGCTCAATATCTGGCTCCCAATGTCATGGTTCACTAAACACTCAATTCTCATTATAAAATTCATCTGGCACAATAAACCCCACGGATTGCTTACTATAAATTGACTGCACCCAAGGCAAAGGGGGACTTTGTCTCTCTTCTTTCCTTTGTATTTTGGCTAATCACATTAACAAATATTTAAGATGGCTAACGAGGGCGATTTACACTTCAGCCCTGCCTGGCTTAAAATTGAGCGTGCTAATCCACGCATATGGTATGAAACCAGAGGGATTGTTATTTGCTAGGCTGAGACTTCTTCCTTTAAAAGCCATGAACCCCCACTATTATAACTTCACTTAGGGTCTATGCTCAGATCTGCCGGTATCTTAGGTATGAACCAGGCAGAGACCCTAATCAACCTATATTGGGAAACCCCACTTTCAAATAGATGGTAAACTAAATTCCTCCTAAATGGATACCCAGTCTACAAAATATGCAAGTCTTTAACTTTATTATGGACAATAGAGAATGGTTCCCACTCAAAGACGTAATCACTCATTTGGGAATCCGTAATAAATATTATTTTCATATCCTGCAATTATGACATTCTTTAATGAAAGCCCTGGTAACCCCTCCCCCAGTGGTGCAAGGTATCCCTTTTTGTTGGAACTTTTAAAACTGTGTGGTTGCCCGGGTGCAGTCTCGGCAATTTATAGTACTCTTCATGATTGGAAATTCCCTGACCTTTCTGGACCCACTGAGTGCAGGCCTCCTTATTTCCCAACCATAACATAGAATGGCCGAAACTGTGGCATAACTGTCACAAATTTGTGACTCAAGATAGGCTTAGATTAATGCAAATGTATATCCTGCACAATGCATATTATTCCTCTTCACGGTTATTTAAACTGGGCTTAAAGCCCGCCCCTACTTGCTCCAGGTGCCTGCTGGAAGAGGTACAATTCCCCATGTATTCGGTTTTGTCCCAAAGTGTCTACCCTCTGAGCTGCTATCAAGCAGTCGGTGTGTGTCCTTGTTGAGGCTTAAAGAATTGTTTACACCCATAATATGTATTAGGGATTTAACAGAGTCCAAGTCTGAGTTACGTAAGTATCATATAACCTTAATAGCTATGTCTGTGAAAAGCTTGTATTAAGACACTGGACCGACCAGAGTGAGATCCCCTATAATGAATGGTTGTCCGAGCTTCTGGTGAATCTTAGTAACGGAAGGGGCCATTGCCAGGCTTAATAATAGAATGGAGCAATTCAAGAAAATCTGGGACCCCTTATATACCTTATACTCTCTGCAATAAGGCCTACCCGGCTATTAGGTTCTTTTATGCCCAACTCACTAAGCCTTCACATGTATTGTGTCAAAGGTTTGTCTGATGGATTATTTGTGCTCAATATGTGTAGGGTGGGAGGGTGGGAGTGGGGAGGGAGTAATTGGGGGGCTGACTCAGGTTATCACTTGTCTAATGTATCATGCTCATGGTTTGGTATGTCCACCATTGTATGCGTGTGGTGTAAAATTTTAAAACTTTTCAATAAACTTTAAATAAAAATAAAAAAAAAAAAAAATTTATATACTGAATTCAAGATTAAATCAACACTTCATTTAGTAAGCCAGCACACACATAGAGGGCACATTAAGAAACACCACTATCTGTGATCACCCTGATATTCCTGGCTTGCCTTAATTTCTTGGGGATCCACATGTTAGCATTAACCATAGAGCTGCAGGATAAGCTGGCAACAAGAGAAACATAGCAAAGGGTTTAGATTACTCAATATTTGTAAGTAGGTCTTACCTAGATTTTGATTTAAATGGTTTTCTAGTAAGCTCATTGCTAATTTTTCAAAGGCCTATAAAAGTGTTGCATCCTTTTAAAACTTTTCAGAAAACACAATGAAGGACCAAAGCAAACTCCGTTAGGATTACAAAGCAGAGTAGCAAGTAATTACTCCTGCTAGACTTATTTTTGTTTAAAAAATGGTTTCAGGTCCCAATCATTGATGAACCCAGTGGGTTTCATGCTGAGGAGTTTAAAATCCATTGCCTCTCTTTTGCAGCAGTAAGTTAACTCTATGCCCTCCAAACTTGGGAACTGCACATGTTCAATGCCCATAAACTTAAAACATTTGGGATCTCAATTATTAAAATTCAAAATGTAATCCAACCAGTTTGTCTGACAGTTGGTTGATAATGGACCTGATTAGTTCTTGCATATGAGTTTTTAAGACCCTGAAGTATGCCCTACATATAAAACAGTGCAGGAGCACCACAGCACATAAATCACAAAGTGGGTGTCCCATATAATAAAGTCTCAAATTTCAATTTTCTCAGCAGTGTCACTTGAATTTTAAACTTTTCCCAGTACACATTATTCATAAATATTACATTTTCACATTTGTGTATCCTCTGGTCACCAGCCAATTCTGTGATATAGCTTGTTCAGAGTCAGAGGCCAGTCTACTGTGAATGAGCTTATCTCATAAGTTTGCTGCCCTACTCTAAGATCCACCAGCACCTCAGTTTCCAACCGTAACACACACCTCCACCCTGCATGCAGGAACAGGTGTGGTGGTGTGCTGCTAGGCTGTCAACTCTAATGCTCACCCCATTCCATGAGTAAGTAAGCTGAGATGAGTATAGTATAGGATAGGATAATGGAGTGAGCATTAGGATTGACATCCCAAGGCACCCCCATGCTTATTCCTGCATGCAGGGTGGGGTGGGGTGTTAGGTTTGAAACCAATGGTGGGGTGGAGTCTTAGGTTTGGAAACCCAAAGACCCCATTTACCAACTTTTGTCGCTGGAACTCTAATGTTGTAATAAGAAAGTTTTTGCAGAGAATTTCTTTACTCTTTGAGAAAGTGTAATCGTAGGGAACCCTAATGGTACATCAATGATTTTTTGCAGAGAATTTCTTTACTTTTTGAGAGAGTATAATCAAAGGCTTATTTGCTTGTGGAGTGCAGGGCCCTCTGGGCCCTGTGCCCCAACCATCCATAATTTTGGGAGATTGTAATTCTATCCTTATTCCCTCTTCAATATCTTTATAAGTGACATTGCAGAGGACTGGAAAGAAAAGTATGTATTTTTGCAGATGACACAAAGATCTGCAACAGAGTTGATTCACAAGGTGGGATGGAAAGTATGAGAAGGACTTGGCAAGGATGGAGGAATGGTCAAATGTATGGCAGCTTAGATTCAATGCAAGAAGTGCAAAGTAATGCACCTGGGAAACAAAAACCCAGGGAAGAGTACACAATGGGGGTGAGATACTAACAACAACAACAATGGAAAGGGACCTGGGGTAGTCATATCTGATGACCTAAAGGTGGGTAAGCAATGTGAGAGGACAGTAAGGAGGGCTGGGGGTACTGGGATGCATGGGAGAGGCATCCCTAGTAGAAAACAGGAAGTTGTTAGCTCTTTGTTCAGACAGCTGGTGAGACCCCATCTGGAGTACTGTGTGCAGTTCTGGAGACCTAGTCTTCACAATGACATATACAGGATGGAGGCAGTCCAGAGAGGGCAATTAAAATGGTGCAGGGTCTGTACCAGAAGACATATGAGGAGAGACTTAAGGAGCTTAATGTGTATAGCCTTGAGGAAAGGAGAGAGGGGACATGATAGAAACTTTCAAGTACCTCAAGGAATCAACAAAGTCAAGATGCTAGCATCTTTCAGAAAAAGAGGTGTGCAAGAACAAGGGAACACAATTTGAAGCTAGAGGGGATGGCTCAGAAGTAATGTGTGGAAGTATTTTTTCATGGCAGTATTGTAAATGCATAGAACAGCCTTCCTGAGGAGGTTGTGGAGTCAAAAACAGTGGGAAATTCAAGAATGCATGTGACAGTCATAAGGCAATTCTAGGGGTGGGGTAGGAGAAAGTAGGCTGTTGGTTAACTAGGATCTGCAGCTTATCCATTAGGTAGGAAAATGGGCAGACTGGGTGGTCCAAGCAGTCCTTATCTGCCATCAAATTCTATGTTTCTATGTGAAAGTGTAGGACCCACAGGACCTGTGCTCCCATCACTCCAAACTCCTCTCTGTATTTGTGTGTGGAAGCATAAGGTCCACTGGACCCTGCTGCCATGTATGGATAAGTCCTGCACTCCATAATGGTAATATTTGCATCTGTGTGTGCACAGTGCCATCCATCTATAATGTCTGACATATTGTAATCTTATCCCTATTTCTGTGTGGTAGCACAGGGCCCTCCACGACCCCTGCACTCCCATCAGTCCATAATGATATCTGTATACATGTGTAGAAGTGCAGGGCCCAGTAAGCCATGTGTTCCCATCCATGCATCATTTTGAGGTAGAGTAGAGTGCTGTGCTCCAATGCCATAGTGTACAGGCACAAGGAAACACCTGACATTGCAATGTTCTCCTATAGAAAGTACAGAAAATATATAACCTGTGTAATGCAACACCAAAGTAATATATTTTCATGAAACCAACAAAAGAGACATTGGTGGGCAAGTCATCTGTACCCTGGAAATTTCAGAAAACAAATTGTAATCTGTTTCTTCACAGCAGAGTGACAAAGGAACAACTCTGTACATCTCCCATTACAATGGTATCCTACGGAAATTAAGCAAATGTAACCCTGCAGAATTCCACAACAAATTAATATATTTTCATGCAACAGCAAAGACACATCAGTGGGCCAAGCCATCTGTACCCAGAAAATTTCAGAAGAAAATTGCAAACCATTTCTTCACAGCGGAGTGACAAAGAAATGACTCTGTACACCTCCCATTACAATGTTTTCCTAAGAGAAATGCAGCAAATTTCTACTCCACAGAACTCAACAGCAAAGTGATATATTTTACCAAACCACCAAAAGGCACATCTCTGGAGTATGCACTTTGTACCCTGAAAAGTTCAACCCAAAGAACAAGCAGTTTTCTAACTGTGCTGTGACAAAGAAACAGCTATCTTTAAAACATTTTTCATAAATTGCAAAAGAATAATTTGCCAAAGTTCCTTTTTGCAGTTTGATTCAAAAGAAATCCTTTATCGCAAATCGTGGAAAATATCCTTTTTCACAGTATAAGTTTTCAGTGATTTGCTAGCAAATGATTTCTGTGTATTAAAAAAAACATTTCTGAACAACTTATGAAAAACTGACACCAGGATCCAATTCTATGGGATCCAATTAGTTAAACACAAGTGTTGGTGTTTACCAAAGCATTGCATTTTTGCAGTTTAAATTTGTTCCCTCACTAACTGAAAACAAGATGGTGGTAGCTCGAAAAAGATTCTGCATTAGTAGTCTAAGTGCAAATATCTCGTCAAATGTTAAAGTTCAGCCAATCAGAGCATGCTTTGTCATTTGACAGGTGGTTACCATGGTAGCTCACCCCTTTCTGCCAGCAGAAGTCCCGCCTTCTGCATGGCAATGCCTCACCCCTTCCTGCCACAGGAAGTGACGTGAATTTTCGTCCTCAAACCCAGAAGTCCTCCCTTTTCTACACCATATATCCCTCCTCCTCTCGCATCTGTGCCACAGACTCACACCCAACCCCTCCTCCTCCTCCTCCTGCCCTCGCATCAGAGTGCTAGCAGTTCCTCGAACCTCCCTCTTGGACCCGGTTTGGCATCCTAGCTTGCACCTGGGTCCCTTCCCCTCCACATCGCAAGACGCTGCACCAACATAGTTCACATCCAAGTCCCTCCTCCTCCTGCCTCACACTCGAACTTGACTCCATCCCCTCACCACGCACCCCTGCCCCACCTCCTCCAACCCCCTCCTTTGCACCCCTGCTCCTCCTCCTCCTCCAAACTCTACCCTTGCACCTGAGTCCCTCTTCCTCCACACCACCGTGCTCCCTTCTCCACCCCTGCCACTTGTCTAGCTCAAACCTGGAATCCCCTCACCCCTTGCACAGAGTCCCTCTTCCTCCACACCATCCTGCTTCCTCTTCTACCCCTGCTTTAGCATCCTAGCTCAAACCTCGAGTCCCTTCTTGATCTGCCCACCTCTTGCTCCTGAGTCCCTCTTCCTCCACACCACCCCACTCCCTCTTCCACCCTGCCACAGTGTCCTAGCTCATATCTCAGTCCCCTACTCCATTTCCTTCCTCTTGAACTCCTGCTCCTCCTTCTCCTCCTCCCCACTCACACCCAAGTCCTAGCATCTCCATCCCCTATTCTCCAATATTCATTCACAACCCTATCGGTCTGGGATATAAGGACATGATGTGTGTAGAGCTTTGCGACTTGGATTTTTCTTAGAATTCTGTACAAGGAAAGCATCATCATGCAGATGCCATGACCACAGAGGGCTATTTGGTGACACTGGTGTAAACACACTTGTTTTGAGACAAGGTACATATTTTTAAAGGTTTAAAAAAGTATTAATGTAAGCTATGAATGTCCTACCAAGAACACCTTGTAAAATGTTCTACAGCATCTTAGACTGGCAAGACAGCATTCATTAGTCTGCAAAAGTGTGTGTGTGTGTGTGTGTGTGTGTGTGTGTGTGTGTGTGTGTGTGGGCATTAACCAGCTCATAGGTAAAGAAAAAAACATCTCTACACTGCTTTGGACAGAAAAATGACTTTACAAATTTTTTTTTTAACCAATTATTTTACCAGGTGAGACACACTAAGCTGAAAGCTTGTTTGCAGGTGCAACCTGGGAGCACAAGGAAGTTAAGTGACTTGCTCAGGGTCACACAGTATGCACCTAGGGGCTGTGGGATTCAAACCCAGGTCTCCAGATTTGCAGCTCAGAGCCTTAACCCACTGCACCATACTGCCTCCTATAATGTATAATTTATCTTGTTTGTAGTAAAAAAATATATATATATATATATATGTCCCCAAGTTTCCTGTGAATATTGCAGTAAAAATAATTCATATTGATGCTGATAACATTTTAACACACAATGAAAAGAAGGTAATCCACAGAAAAAGTTCCAAACTTTTGTTAAGGGTTGCCAAAGTACATTTCCCATTAAAAGTTCAGTGAGTCAGGAAAGCAAATTTCCCTTTTAATACAGAATGAGAAGTAGATACAGTCCACAAATGCACACATAAAATGTCTAACAGGGTTAAATCCATCTGTAGTCATTGCTTTACTAGAGCAAGTGACTAGATCTTGAAATCTGCTTCCAAATAGATTGTCATCCTATTGCTAACTCATAAATCGCTTTGAATACTGATAAGCTTGTCATGATTCTTAATGAATTAGCCATGTGAAAGTGATGACATCATGGGCATACATTTACATGTGAAAAGGTAGTTTTATTAAATGGTACACAGGGGTGTTTTGTTAAAGAGCTGGGAGGCCTAATGAGGTCATCTTTGAAGAACAGAATGAGACACTGATTTACATGTGAAAGGATACTTTTGTGAAATTGTACACAGGGGCCTTTGTGAGGAGCTGGGAAAAGAGTACATTATTCTCACTCAGGAGAATGGCTCTGTTGGGTGCGTAGGAGGGTAAGACTGATGTGTATAAATCTGCAGGATATCATGGGATATACAATAGAAGGATGCATACATTTAAATAGTAGACATCTGTGAAACATTTGAAAAGATCTGGGAAATACTGTAGTCTAAAGAAAACCTTGCATTGTTTTTCTATTTTATGCAAAGAAATGGGGAGTTGCTATTTATTGTTAGCTACATTACATAAGTGTTATGCATTACCAGTGTGGCACAGTCTCAGCTGAAACCTGAAGAGATACTGCTAAAGGTTTGAGAATTGCAAAATGAATAATCTCTTAAATGGTGCTGAATTGCAAAATGTAAGTGATGATGATGAACTGCCTACTACTGGTGTTGAACAGATGGAGACCACAAAAAACACACCACAAAGTATTTGTACATATTTTTGCTGCTTTAGAATGGTATAATCAGTTAGGGTGTATGTGTGTGTGTGTGTGTGTGTGTGTGTGTGTGTGCTAGCTTAGAAATGTATCATTAGTGGACAGAAGATGCCAGGACTCCCATATTTACAGGGTTCCTGTATTTTACAGGGATTTGGAGGCATCTACAGGAAAACTCTTCCCATAGACATGCATTGGTTATACAGGAAAAACAGAGCAATTTAGCTTCCATAGGAAATAATGTAATCTATGAGACTGTCTCCGGGAGTTATAGGGGAAATGCCAAATCAATATAGGAGCACTGAGATGCTTTCACTAAAATAGGACGGTGTTTTTTTTTTGCTCGCTAGATTCTTACAACTGTAATGGTTGAAATATGATTATCATAATTTAAACATTTATTGTTAGTTTAAACATAAGTAAACAGTGTTACACATTATAAATCTTTGGTTCAAAATCAGACATAGAAACTTTATGGTGATCTAAGACAACAAATTAATTAACTGTATTTATGATTCATAAAGGCCATGTTTGAAATATTTAACAGTCTACTTTTCTATTGATAGCTGCAAAAAGGTAAATCATCTCAGAAAAAATAAAACACATGAGAGAAGACTGAATGGTCAAAGAAACATGCCAGTTTTATGCATGGTGTTGATAGTGGAGACACCTAGGGTGATGCTTTAGAATCTATAAATAATAACTGCACACTTTTACTTCAAGGGTCTCAACCACCAACAGGTCACACAATCCTGATGTAACTCCCCAGCACCCACAAATTTGGTGATTAAAGTCAGTGGTGATTCTACAAGATGTCTTGCTTTATATCATGAGTCACAGCTACAGTATCTGCCAGCTTGAGGGCTGCAGACAAAGAGAACCCTGTCTCATCTCCCCAGGCCTCCACCAGTTTTTGGTATACAGACACCAGGAATACTGTTTCACCCACCAGTTTGGAAAAAGGATTATGAGCTGATGAAGATAATGGTACAGCTTGTTGAAAAGTTGTTTGAATTGCTTGCTGTCACTGAGAGATTAAGTGGTAAGGAGAAGGAAACTGTATATGAGTTGCAAAACAAGCTACTAAAACACCTTAATGTGAATGCTGCATTTATATTGGTATGTTTAAGTAGGAATGGGTCTGAGTTAGAGCTGATGCATGATATAGAGTTGGTAGATCAGCTTAAACATATGACAGAAATGGTTGCATCTATGAAACAGTGATCTAACAGAATGAATAAAGGAGGACAATGCAAAAATAAGATCAAATGCAATAGAGTGGTGAAAAGAAAGATATGGGAAAAAATAAATGAATCAGAGAAAATTTGAAAAAGAAAGTAAAGCATGCCAGGAAACTATTACATTGTAGGCGTCACAGCATCTTGCAGAGAATCACGATTCTCCACTAGATGCTGAGTTAAAACACCAGTCCCTCCTGTAGTTTTTAGAAAAATTCAAAGTTACCCAAGGGAGAGAAATCATTTCAGAGCAGTCAAACTTTACAAATAGTTTTGCTTAGTAAATCTTGACATGCTTCAGTCCTTTACAGACACCATTAGGCAATACAGAGCTATCCAAGAGTTGTTAGATAGGGTGATACCTGAACTGGGTCCCAATGATTTTCTGCAATTGCGTTTGATGCTGACTCTTTAACTCACCCACTATTCTCAAGGAGAAGGGCCCTGGAGAGCTTAACATTGGGTTGTTTTAAGACTAGATAGCTGATATGCTTCAGAGCAATTCTGAGGTGATGCGATGGTTCTTTGCACCTCACGTTAACCACTATTAGAAATAGGGAGGGAGGGGGATGGGGAGCAGACATACACTAAGTTCGGTTTTATATAGCAGAATCATTGAGAAAAACACTATCTGATTGATTTAAACAACAGAGATAATGCTCTGTGTTTTCCAGCCAGTGTAGTGGCATTATTAACCCCACAGATACACTGATGCACAGTTGATTAATAAGGACAGAATTCTTGCAAGAACTGGGTTTGTCAGAACAGACCCCTGTCACTTTTAGTGGCGTGTCACGATTTCAACAATTTTAGGAGTCAGAATTAAGATTGTGTACCACAGTCAGGGAGCTTAGCAAACATTTTAGACAGGACCAGAAAGACTTCTAAAACACTGCTTGTATTATTGCATGATGGTCATTACTACGATTGTCACGGATGTAAAGAAATGTATAGGTGCCAGATACCTGTGTGAATACTGTCATGCGAGCTTACAGTCACAAAATAATCATTCCTGTACATGGTTTTGCAATGCATGTTGTGAGCCAAACTGTGTAGAACAAAGCTAATGCAGCATCATGCCCAAAGTATAAAAAGATTTGTAGGTCCTCAGCTTGCCTAGAAAGGCATTTGGACAAGCTGGCTTTAGGCAGGATCTCTTCTGAATTGATGAAACTTTGTGAAGAATGTTTTGTGCTTTACAAGAGGACTCATGCATGCAAACTCAGTCAGTCGCGATAGATCACGCTCTCTGATGACCGCAGACAAACATATCTATTACATGACACCACTCACAGTAGTAAAACTCTGAAAGATATACAGTGTTTGATTTTGAGGCCAGACAAGAAACAGGTATGCACACCCCAAATTTTGTGTATGCTAATCAATTGGATGGGAAGAGATCCTGAGAATTTGAAGGGGATGAATGTGTAAAAGAGTTTGTCAGACATTTTATAGATACACCATTCAAATACTACACATTTATAGCGCACAATGCCAAAGGCTATGACCAGCTATTTTGTGGATTGAATCAGCTTGTCAAGGAAAAATCGATATCAAGTTGTCTACTAGGGGAGAAATTGCTGTGTGTGACTGTATCAGCCCTACACATCAGATTTATTGATTCATTATCCTTTATGCCCTTGAAATTAAGCAAAATTCCATCCGCATTCGGTTTTGAGAACGAGATGGCTAAAGGGTACTTTCTGCATTTTATTAACACCGGTGGCCAATGAAAATGATGTAGGTCCCCGCCTGATGCAAACTTTTATGGGTGGACTATATGATGCCTTGTGAAAAATCAGAGTTCATGTGGTGGTACACAGCAAACTGACATACAGAATTTGACCTGAAAAAGAGCTTCGCTACTACTGTCAGTAAGATGTTGAAATTCTTTGAAAAAGCCTGTGACAGATTTAGGCAGGAAGTGATGAACATGACAACCAAATGTGTTTTAAAACAGTTAGACAGTGACACAGCAGAGTAGAAAACAGACTGTTTAGATCCCTTCCAATATATGACCATAGCCTCCGTTTGTCTGACAACCTACAGATATTTCCTTTTGAGTGAGCACACACTTACTGTTCTCCCCAGATAACTACCACAGTCAGAGAAAAGAGGTACTTCACCATCGCCATTCAGTGGTTAATGCACATAGCTGAGAAAGAAAAACATTTCTATTCAGCACGCTAAGGGTGGAGAATTTAAAGTAGTCCCTACTTTTGGATGACTATGTTATATCGAAGGGGTTCCCACAGCCTTGAATTCAATAGTTGTTTTTCATGGTTACAACATCTGTTACTGTGAGAAAGACAGAAACCGTATGACAGGCACTAGTTTTGGACAGTTATACAATCGGACCATGTGTAAATTCCATTTTTTTAAAACAAGGGTTTTGCCATTAGAGTACTGTGGGAACACGAGTGGAAAGAAATGTTGGCTACAGATGAGGGTTTGAATATTTCTTGAGGAACAGGAAGCTACGCAACCCTTCAAACCTAGGGAGTCTGTTTGTAGGGAGGATGAATGCCATCCATCTGTACTACAAAGCGCAGTCGGATGAAAAGATTTACTATTATGATTTTACTAGTCTGTACCTTTTGTCAACAAAATAAAACGGTACCCTGTGAGGCCCCTACCATCATCTACAAGTACTTTGTAGATCTCAGTCAATACTTTGGTTTGGCAAAAGTAAAAGTTTTACCCCCTAGAGGTCTTTTTTCCAGTGCTGCCAACCAGGATTGGAAAAAACTTATGTTTACATTGTGTCGTGCGTGTACTGAAGAGCTTCGAGACAACGTCATGCACACACAGCGATAAGGAGGGGCCTGACTGGTACCTACTGTACCGTGGAGCTAAACCTGGTGGTAGAAAAGGGGTACTGGATCACTGATGTTTTTGAAGTCTGGGATTTCAGGGAGTCATCGACAGTGCTGTTTGCTGACTACATCAAACTGCACCTGAAAGGGAAGCAAGAGGCATCTGGTTTCCCTTCATGGGTAAAAAGTGAAACAGATAAAGCCAGGTACATACAGCAGTATTTGAAAGAAAATGTACATTTGAACCCTGCTGACATCACGTTACCCCATGAGGAGACATATAACTGAATTATTTTTCAATTCTCTTTGGGGTAAATTTGGACAGAGACCTAATTTACCGACCAAGAATTGTAACAGACCCCAATTAACTCTTTCAGTACGTATTTACCCCTACTATGACATGGCCTCACGCTGTTTCATCTATGATGAGATGGCGTGTTTTAAATGGATGTACACCAAAGACCATTACTCAAATTCTAACATCAACATATACATAGCAGTTTCACCACAGCATATGCCAGAGTAGAACTGTACAATTGCTAGATAAGTTACAGGATAGGTGCTGTATCACTACACAGACTCTGTCATTTTTGTGTCTAGACCGGGTGACTAGGAACCCTCCTCTAGGTGACTATTTAGGAAGCTGACCAGCGAGCTTCCTGCAGATGAACACATTACCGAGTTTGTGTCCATGAGGTCCTAAAACATATGGCTACCGGGCTGTCTGGAGGACAGACAGTCCCTCAAAGTGAAAGGATTTACCAGTAATGTAGCCAACAGTGAACACATTAATTTTGAAAACTTAAAGATCTGGTGTTTGATTACACAGGGTCATAGACATCTAAAGAAATCACAGTGAGGCAACCCAGCATAGTGAGAAATAAAAGCGGTGGTCCCTCGAAACAAGAGCGCTGTCAAAACACAGAGAGTTGTGTATGACAAATGAGTTTTACAAGACAAATGTAAAACCCTTCCTACGGGTACTGATTGAAAATAATGGACATTAGACTGCAACATCCCTTTTCATGTCTAATAGCTAGACCATCCAATTCTGGTAAAGCTTTTTCATAAAAATGTATTGGAACATTCTGACAACACTTTATCGCACAGACCTGAAAATATTGTCTGGTTTACAGCTGCAGCAACCTTTGTATAATGAGCTGATGTTAAGTTTACAGATTAAATTTGTGGAGGGGCTGTCTGCATCGTTAGCTGTAGAGGACTGCTGCCTCCTGACAAGATTAACCTGATGGTCTTTGATGATCTGATGGAATCTGCATGTCAAAATGATGGAGATAGAACGTGTGTTTGCCAAGTACAGCCATCATCGTGAGTCTTTCAGCCTTTTATTTTGTACAGAATGTGTTTTGTCAAGGCAAGAAAAGCCGGACCACTGCACTAAATGCCAAATACATGGTTTTGTTTAAAAACCACGGGACAAACTGCAGATCAAGACTCTGGCAAGGCAGATGTACCCGGCCAGGCAAAATTCTTTTTAGAAGCTTTTGAAGATGCCTCTAGATGATCTTACGGTTATTTATTGGTTGATTTAGAGCCAGTACGCCAGATGAATATAGGTTACGCAGTAGTTGTACCCCCACTGACTGGCCAGCAGCACACGTCTTGAAAAAATCACATTCTGGTCCTAGAAATACATGATGCTGTATCACCATTATGTCTAAAGGCTACAGAGAAACTTATCTGTTCTAAAATTACCAGTGAGAGGACCTTCCCATTTAAGAAATGCTATTTTGTGCTCAGCATCTGATGACTTGATATCCGCCATAGCGGAAGTTAGCTTTAAAGCGCTCTAAAGGGAAACATACCATTGTCGTACTCAAACAACTAACTTTTCTGAAAAAGGGAAGAGTCATAAAAATTTAAGCAACAGGAAGGTGTCTTTAAAACGAAAAAAAGATTGTAAACCAGACAGGGGTTCATAGGGACATTGTTGGGATCACTATTCTGTTGATTACAGGACTGCTGGCTAACAGATAATGGATTTTACTCAGAAAATGTATTCATTACACCAACAACAGTTGGACCATATGAGAACTAACTATCCCGATGAGGACATGAGAAAAGTAACAACTTACAACTTGGATACTGAAATGAGATCTATACTTTCCCAGACTGATTTGTCAGATCACGACAAAAGCCAAGCTGTACTGCACTGGTTACAATGTTACCTCACTCTGGTGCGTCCAAGGAGAACAGGCTAAAACCAGCTTGACTTTATCGATGCCAAACTCTGAGTCTGTTTCTGAGCAACCCCCGCTGAGACACTCTCTATCATGAGTTCAATGGAAAAGACATCTTAAACAGTGTTTCTAAAGGTCTAAAAAATGCTGAACTTTTATTAAATCAGATGGCAAAGAACAAGGATATTCTTTTTGGAACAATAAGGGTGAACTGTTGAATAAAGGTAATGTTATTTCTGGTTCTCACATGGTCGATTTGGTAAGGTGGCTATGGCCACACACTATCCTAACCACAAAACCAAAGCGGTGGAATGTTTTCCTGAGATCCACCACATGAGGCTATACATACCCATCCATCTTTGGTCATTCTGTAAATAGGAGATATGTTGAAAGTAGAAAGACAGCCGATGCAAAAAGCCGATGAGCCCTCTCCAGTCAGCAGCTGGTCAGTGACACCAAAAGAAGAAAGACATTAAAAAACAGCCTGGCTCTATATATAAATGTAAATATTATATACTCTGGTCAATGTGTACAACCACTATTAGCGTGTTTGTACAAGAAGTTGTTTGATGTATGTTAGCCTACGTCATATTGAATATGCTAGCATTTTACAAAGGTGCTTATATTTCTTTATGTTAGCCTACCTCTGATGTATGACTCATTTATGTATATTTTAACAAGAGATGCCTTTACTGTTTTGTACTTTACTAATAATCCTACCTTTGATGTGTATCACATTTTATGGACTTTTTTAAATAAACACCTTTATATTTTAACGCTGTGTCATGATTGAAGAAAGATGCAAATAAAAAAAAAAGGTGTTGATATATGCTTTTATAGATGACCTTTTGAGTTACAAGGAATTGCATATTTTAAACTCATTACAAGTCAAACATGTCTGAACATGTTAAAAGATGGCAGGGACATGCCCTGACATGCTTAAATGTCTGAAAGGGCGATGTACAAAACTAATCACCATGGAATCATTTTTAAGTAAATCATTAGAGTACATTTTAGAACTTGATCATAAGAAAATCCTTTACATCTGTGGTGTAAGAAGAATATGCAGTAGAAATCTGCAGGCTGTAGAGAAAGTATCTTGCAACTGTGTTTTGGTACAAGACATGTTTTGCATTTCTGTTTAAAAAGCCCCCAATCGTCAGGTGTAATTATCAGGATGAAAACGTAGCTGTCTAAAAACTCCACAGACCCATCTTCTGAGATGTATGCGGCTACCCAGTGCTGTCCAGGAGGTTATGGGGGTCAGCATTGATGACCAGTGCCATGGGGAGATTTCTGCCCTCCTTTGGGTAGTAGATCACAGGAAACACAATCTAGAAAATGAAATACGACGTAAATACGGGTAAAAAATTTCCAACTGCTTGGTGTTCATTTTTTAGGTTATCACATATAATCAAAATGACAATTCTTCTCTGGTTTATCTCTATGACATTATCAAAAACAGCATAGACAATGAGATTAACTGTGTGAGGAAGGGCCCCGCAAATCTGATTTCTGCTCTGAGGTTCCTGGTTCTAATCAGGGGCAATGGTCAGTGCATTCTTGGTCCGAGTCAGATCAAAGGCAAACAACGTGTAAACTTGGGTGAATTCCTGGCGGTTGACACGAGGGGGTGGTCCTTCATGTACTTTCTGTCAGCCGCACTAGATTAAAATATTCTCTCACAGCATTTCCATTTCTAAATTGGGCTGAGAGGCTTAGCAGGGATTTGTTCATCGTCCAGATACAGAGCCACAAATTATGTTGTAATGTTTAAAGTTGAAGAGGGTTTTTAGTGTAGGAACTGCTAAAAGCGTCATTGCCAATAAACCCCATGACCATCATTTTTGGCAACTGTCCAAAAAACAGATTATCCTGGTTGCAGACCCTGCTCCCTGCAGGATGCTGAACACTTTCATACCCACTCTGTCTATAAGTATTTAGCATTGAGGACACGAGGGCTTCGGAGTGTCCCAGACAAACACTGGGAGTCACTTTATCCTTTTGACAAACAGAGAGGTGAACATGATTTTTAGCTTATAAAGATCGGCATCTCCGCTCATCAGAAAAAAGCTGCCCTGTTATGCGCCAGTTTATATTTTATCCACACTGCTCAACATCAGTTTCTCTTGGAAAATCAAGTCTGTATGTAGGTGGTCCAAAGCTCCACCCGTCTGCTGAGATGCATGAAAGAGCTTCTTTACTGAATCCGCATTGTCACTGATTCTGTCTCAGATTTCGTTTTCCCCAGGGTGTCTTGTAAAACAACCACGGTGAATTGGGTAGAAATGGTCTCTTCGCTGAAGTTCAGCACCGATTCTATGATAGCCCTGTAGGGGTAACAGTTATTACCCTGCTGATGAGCCAGTCCCAATGGTCACATCCAGCTGGCTGGAAAATCTCATGGCCACTAGGTAGTTGATGAGGCCCACTTTGGCCACTGCTCATATATCTGAGCCGTCCATTTCAGTGATTTTACAAACCAAGTAAAGAAGTGTGTTGTTTAGATCCAAACAGTCTTCACCATTCCCGCTATATAAAACTCAATCGGTGAGGTTTCTGAAAGGGCGACCAGAGGGTATCCTACATAAATGCTTTTTCAATGCTTGTCTATGTGGGAGTGTCAGTAAACAAGTCCAGTTCTGATTTTGTGCATTCTTCCGACCCGCAGTGCATGAAGGCCATGTTTTGTCTTTGAAGAGATCTCTAGTTTTTTTATACCCCTTGAACATCCTTTGGACTTTGACCTCATTCTTTTTATGTGTGACTTTACGCTTTGATGCGCGCCTTTAAAGTAGTGGTGCAGGCTGATGAGAAGTGAAGGTTACTCTTACTTTCTCTTTCTCCTCTCTTGAACACCACCCAGAGTGGTCTTATCTCCTCTTGACATCCTTTGAGCAACTGCACTCGTCACATGCCCCACAACATCCTTGCAACATTTTTAGTGGGCCGATGAGAAGCAAGAGGTACTCTGCGCTTTCTCTTTCTCCTCTCTTGAACACCATCAGCCCGAACCACCCTGGGTGGTCTTATCTCCCTCTCGACATCCTTTTGAGCAACTGCACCTGGCCACATGCCCCACAACATTCTTTGCAACATTTTTATGCTTGTTTGTAGATT
The DNA here is from genome assembly GCA_016271365.2 of Neoceratodus forsteri. Lineage (NCBI taxonomy): Eukaryota > Metazoa > Chordata > Ceratodontiformes > Ceratodontidae > Neoceratodus > Neoceratodus forsteri. Next base: position 1,137,937,854 of record CM057452.1, read on the forward strand.
CGGTTTGGCAATTTTGAATCCCCTTCAAAAATGGTACTGCTTTTCTAAACAGACTACGGAATATGCCCCCATACCAAAACCCATACATAGTAGGAAGTCCATGAAAGCCGGAAGACCGATCCGGCCTGTGCCCTGTAATAACTTCAGTACAATGTAGGAAGTCCATGAAAGCCTGGAAGACTGTATCCGCCTAGCCCTGTAATAACTTCTGTACAATGCGGGTCCCTCATACGTCGAACAATCACTATCCAGGCTTAAGTTTTAAAGTACCTCTGAGGGCGAAGTGCAACTTCACAATCACCTTTCCAAATCGAAATGGCACAGGTTTGTTTTGATCATTCTTTATTTCAATAGTGATAGTGTTGATTTGATTAACACTGACTGTTTGGTAGTGGGGTTTATCATAGGTCATCATCACTATCTCATTGTGTCCTGTCCCCTCACGGTACGCATCTGCAAAGGCACTAGACTATTTCATGTGCAATAATGTCTGTGTAGATATATGTAATAGTAAAACCACCATTAATATCTGTAGGGTTCTTGCTACATTCTTACCCATGCCTACCCCGAGTCTGCTAAATCCCAAAAGGTGCTGCAATTGCCCGTGCATGAACAGAATGCATTTGATGTCACTGTCGATGCTTATTTCTCTCCCGATGGCTAAAACCACAGGCAGTTCTTTTTACTTCAAATATGCTTTAATTGATTTGACTGATAACACTTGCCATGTCACGATAATAGCTCGATGGGATTTTTAAATGCCTAACTCAGTATAGAGGGCAGATCGGGCTGCATTTTACTGTGGGCTACTTTTTAAAGGTTGGTAGAGCATAGTGAACTTGTTTTTGTGTACAGGTACATTACCCCAGGTACAGGGGTACTGAATTTCTGCTAACCCCACTTCCCATTCACCTGGTAGTTCAAGAGTTTGTGGTAACTTTACTATAAAAGTGGATATAGTATTATCGGGAAAGTCATGAGAGGTATTCTTTCGGCAAGGTGATGTAAAAGCCATTTTTGAACATATTGAATTTTACAGGCTTCTAATGTCCCAAACCTGTGTCACCTCGACCCAGCTATTGAATTTATTGGTTCACCACCACTTTTCCAGATACCAGGTTTTCTCTTCCACGCTTTCTCTCTATCAGATTTTCTGCACCCTATACAACCTGTCCTCATCTGGTTCAATTTTCTGCAACTCCTCCTCAGACAGAAAGTACCTTTGATGTCTTCCCTGATAGTCTTTTAGCTTATAGGTGGGTCTCTGTCTTGTCAAGACTTCTGTCACAATAAATATATCATCTGTGTATGTCTGTTCATATCCCTTTTCAAATACCCTTTCAGCTTAGATATTCTCATGTGATCACCTTTCTGAAAGGTACCTTTTTGTTTTCCCAAGAACAAATTGCCGAGAGGTTCTTTCATACACCCAGGGCATTGGAAGGCTTAACATCCACTGACCTGCATTTAATGCTTCTGTGATAAGTATAATTGTAGCTGTACACCAGGTCAGGCAACATCAATATGTTTCCACCTGTTCTGGGACAGTAAAGTAATGCCACATGCATGACTTTAAACTCCTATTGAAATGCTCACAATGCTAGCCTTAACTTCATTATTTATCACAAAATGGTGTACTTTTTTGTTTTAATAATGTCTTTAAGGAAGCATTCAGACATTCTTTACCCTGACCTGTCTGCAGCTTCTGAGGCATGCGTCTGCTTTAAAATTGTTTTGAAGGCTTGCGTCACAACCTTGCCTGATTTGTCTTTTTAAAGTCACTACCCAAGCATACTTGGACAACACGTCGATGCACATCAGTATGTATTTAAACCTTTATTGTGCTTTGTGATTGACTCATATCCACTAAATTGCCTGCCATTGTCTGTCTATGTCAGAAACAATGGCAGGATTTCTTTGAATCAGACTCTTTCAGGTTTGTGTAAAGTGTAAGGATCTTGCCTCGAAAGCCATTCAGCAACACCTTTCCTGATGACACCTTTATTGATTGTTTTGCAGCCTTATACAGCTGAGTCACACCAGTGAAACTGCCCACTTTTTGCATTAAAATATATACTCCAGAGCAGATGATCTGTCATCTTCTTTCATCAGCACCCCTAATAATACCTGTTAGCTTGCCAACCTGCATCACCTGTAAAATAATGAGTGTGCTCTTTTATTCTTTAAACATTTTATCACAAACAGTAACATGTAACTATATTTTATTCATGTCCTACAAAAGTCATAACAGTATTTTATATGCACTATGATAAGCACAGCAATCATGTTAACACAAAATGTAAAACATCTGTAAATGATTACAACACTATCGTTTCTATGCTTGCTGTTCATCCTTGACTATATTGTATATGTATCCTACAAATGTCATATCAGTAGTATTTTATTGGCCCTGTAATATACATCAGCCATGTTACTACAGACTATAATCCATACAAAGGTACACCATTAGCAGTTTACGGTACATGCAACATGAGTCCTTATACATTCCATTTTAAAGATGCCCAGAGACAGTAGCAATCAAGCAGCATGTTTCACATAGGCATGGGCTTCTGCCCACTTCCCCTGGTGATAAGGTGGCATAAAGCATACGCACATTGACCATATACCACTCATGTTGAGGTTCATGCTCTTTAAGGGCTTTTTGTAGCAGAAAGATGCAGTTCACAGTATATATGGATCTTTTTTTGTGTCCGTTGCATTTAGATACACATGCCAAAAGTATGGTGACATACTTTTAATCAGAGACACTGTCCCTTCTGTCAATGGTTTCAATGAGGCTCCAGAGGATACACTGAATGCAATTTTCTTTAACATATACATGGTCCTTTAGTATGTCCTTTATCACGTGGTACATGGTACACTCCAAGACTGACAGAATGTCGAGATCATTTCTTTATCACATATCATCTGAAAGTATCATAATAATACATTATACAGATTAGTGAGTCACTTTTTATATTCAGGAAAAGCAAGAGCTAAATAAGTGACTGCACACACTAGCAGGGGGATTCCATTTTCTATGCACTGAAAAAACATAATGGTGTGATGTTTAGTGACCTTTCTGCTCATGGAGCAGTTTGACGCTGAGAAGCCACTTTCACAATTTCAGGGATATCACATTGTTTTTCTGTTTCAAATCAGACACACACATGACTACTATGATCATTAAACAAAGGTAACAAAGACATTTGGGCTCCCTCAGAAACATAATGGCAAACACAATAACATTTTCTGAAAGTGACAACTCAGATTGTTTAATAAATTCATCTATATCTTCACATATGTCTGTGGGGCAAGACGCATCAGTTCAGTGGCTGCAAGTAGGTCACAACTGCATGTTTCAAACTTGGGCAAATTCAACATTGAGGGCTCATAGTAATGTCTTAAGATCAGATACATAAGTCCTAGGATGTGCTTTTGCTTGCATTTTCCATGACTCTCTGTAAAATAAAATACTGTGCTTTGGTACTGAAAGGTATACACACCACACACACACACAACAAACAAAACAAAAATGCTACAGAGGGTAAATGATTTTTAAAAAAATTAACATGGTCCCTGAACTTCTTCTTAGAAATTTTTAAAGGAGCCTTTACTAACCAGATGGCAGCATCTTTTTAATCTTACCTTCTGTCTGCTGTAACATTTGTATAACTAGCCACATGGGTCATCAGATTTTCTCACATTATTTAAAATGTGACTTATAGTTTCCATTGTACAATTGGTCATATTAGTCCCTGATGCTTCATAGCGAAATAAGATCACGGCATGAGCTGCCCTATATGTATGGCTTCAGAAACATTTCTGTATGCTTCTTTAGACATCAAGTCATCAAGGATATATGAATGTTTTTCTGACTCGGATCATCTATCTCACACCGGAACAGGAATTGACCAGTTCACAATGTATCACCCTCTGTATCACTGATGCAATTACACCACGAATGGTATGGTACATAACATACCCACAATACATGTTGTGGTCAGTTTTGAGGGCTTAACACTGACATCTGTTGTTTCCTTGAGGAACCCTGTCTAATCTCTGTTGAACAAGATGGCTCTGGTTGTGTAGTAATTACAGTATTTTCTGTCTTCTTTTTACACAATCTATCACTCTCTGTATGTTTAACATACTGGCCCCTCACACTGCTCATTAATAACTACATCTGTCTCTTTTAAACAGCACACACAGTCACACAGTAGGTTTGTGGAGACCTCCGAGCATCCATGGTGTCTGAATATAGTGCTGCTCCAAGAAATTCATTGCTCTATTAAAATAAAAAACACCTTGGTTCTTGTTTAGCCTCTAACTCATCTGTTCAGTTACATTATGCACTCACGCTCTCTGTCACCCTACACATTTTCATTAATGTTTAAAAACATACAAGAATTTACCTCTGCTGGACAAGGTTTTTTGTATCCTTTTCTTCTTCCTTAGCCTGGGGTTTGCTGGTGGTGAGAATTTCACCATCATCTGACTCTTGTTCAGATGCTGCTTCTGGTTGCATATGGGTATTACTCTGTGGCTCTTCATCCAGGTCACCTCTCTTTCAGTCTCCATTTTCACATTTTCAGATTCACTCTCATGTGCTCTTCAAGGTCTGCTGTGCGTGGATCTTGGTCAGGAGTATCAGATTTAACTTTTCAGACTCACCAAACTGTGTAGCCAGCTTCCTTTTCATATAACTAATCCTTCCACTCAACAAGGTCTGAGTGGGGCATTTCTGTCACACCTTGTATAGCACACAAATGCAGGTTTGGGCTCCCTGATAGACATCTTCCCTTCTCTCTTCTCATTTGGTGGTGTGTGACAGTCTGTTCTCCAGCAGGAATATCATCTTGAGATATGTTGTTCTGGGCCATCTTCTTGAACATTTTTGATAATCTGCACAAATTCTATAAAAGAGATTCCTCAAGTCTCTGGAAACTGTGCTATCAAGCCCCAAACACAGGATTTATATAAGACTGTGAGATCAACTTTCAATCGGCAGGCCCTCCTGTTATCATTGTGCTTTCATTTGTAAGATACTGAATGCCTGTTCCCAGATGCCTACCATGTACATGTATGCACCTTCTATTGTGTATCCAATGATATCCTGCTGATTTATACACATCAGCCTTATGCTCCCACGCACCCAACAGAGCTGTTCTCTTGAGTGTGAATAATGTGACTCTTTTTCCCAGCTCCCTCACAAAAGACCCCTGTGCATGATTTCACAAAGTATCCTTTCACATGTAAATCAGTGTCTCATTCTATTCTTCAAAGATGGGCTCATCGAGGCCTCCCAGCTCCTAACAAACACCCAAAGTGTACCATTTAACAAAACTACCTTTTCACATGTAAATGTATGCCCATGATGTCATCGCTTTCACATAGTTAATTTATTAAGAATTCATGACAAGCTTGTCAGTATTCAAGGTGATTTCTGAGCTAGCAATAGGATGACAATCTATTGAAGCAGATTTAAAAAATCTAGTCACTTGCTTCTAGTAAAGCAATGACTACAGATGGATTAACACCATTAGAACATTTTATGTGTGCATTGGTGGACTGTATCTACTTCTCATTCTGTATTAAAAGGAAATTTGCTTTCCTGACTCACTGAACTTTTTAATGGGAAATGTACTTTGGCAACCCTTGACAAAAGTTGGAACTTTTTCTGTAGATTACCTTCTTCTTATTGTATGTTAAAAATGTTATCAGCATCAATAGGAATGATTTTTTCTCTGCAATATTCACAGGAAACTTGGAGACATATATATATATATATATATATATATATATATATATATTTTTTACTACAAACAAGGTAAGATTTGTAAAGTCATTTTTCTGTCCAAAGCAGTGTAGAGATGTTTCTTTCTTTACCTATGAGCTGACATACACACACACACACACACACACACACACACACACACTCACAAACACATACAGAGTTTTGCAGACTAATGAATGCTGCCTTGCCAGTCTGAGACACCGTTGAACATTTTACAAGGTGTTCTTGGTAGGGCATTCATAGGTTACATTAATACTTTTTCAAACCTTTAAAAATATGTACCTTGTCTCAAAACAAGTGTGCTTACATCGCTGTCATTAAACAGTACTCTGTGGTCACTGCATCTGCATGATGATGCATTCCTTGTACAGAATTCTAAGAAAATCTGAGTCACAAAGCTGTACACACATCCTGTCCTTATACCCCAGATCGATAAGGTTGTGAATGAATATTGAGTGAACAGGGATGGAGGTGCTAGGACTCAGGTGTGAGTTGGGAGGGATGGAGAAGGAGGGAGCAGGAGTTTGAGGAGAAGGAAATGGAGGAGGGGACTTGAGATATGAGCTAGGATGCTGTGGCAGTGTGGAAGAGGGAATGGGTGGTGTGGAGGAAGAGGGACTCAGGTGCAGAGGTGGGTGGATCAAGGAGGGGACTCAAGGTTTGAGTTAGGATGCTAAAGCAGGGGTGGAAGAGGGAGCAGTGGGGTGTGGAGGAAGAGGGACTCGGGTGCAAGGGGTGGGAGGATCAAGGAGGGGACTCCAGGTTTGAGCTAGGACACAATGGCAGGGGTGGAGGAGGGAGCATGGTGGTGTGGCCGTAAGAGGGACTTGGGTGCAAGCGTGGAGGTTGGAGGAGGAGGAGGGAGCAGGAGTGAAGGGAGGGATTGGAAGAAGAGGAGGAGAAGGGGGCAGGGGTGCATGGTGAGGGAGGGACTCAAGTTTGAGCTGGGACACAGTGGCAGAGTGCGGGGGAGGAAGGAAGGGTTGGATGTGAACTAGAATGGTGCATTGCGATGTGAGAGAGGAGAGGCCCAGGTGCAAGCTAGGATGCCAAACTGGGGTCCGAGAGGAGGTTTCGAGGAACTGCTAGCAGTCTGATGTGAGGGCAGGAGAAGGGACATGGGTGTGAACTAGGATGGTTGTGACATATCGACATGAGGGAGGGACCGAATGCAAGCTAGAACACCGAACTGGGGTCTGAGAGGAGGGGTTCGAGGAACTGCTAGCACTCTGATGCGAGTGCAGAGGAGGAGGAGGGACTCGGTGTGAGTCTGTGGCACTGGATGTGAGAGGAGGAGGAGTTACATATGGTGTAGAAAAGGGGAGGACTTCTGCATTTGAGGATGAAAATTTATGTCACTTTCTGTGTGGGAAGGGGGTGAGGTGATGCCATGCCATGCAGAAGGTGGGACTTCCACTGGCAGACAGGGGTGTAGCATTGCCATGGTAACCACCTGTCAAATGACGTGGTACGCTTCTGATTGGCTGAAATTACATTTGATGATATATATGTACTTAGACTACTTGCATTTGCATAAATAAGATTCCACCTTCGATGAATAGTCTTTTTGAGCGGGACATCTAACTAGCCCCATAGGAAATAATGGGGAACTTTAAAATTTAAAACCTTGGAATAGATTAATATTTTTTCACACACCTTTAAAAGGCACATCTGTGACCCAAGACCTACTATATACCTAAAAATTTCAGCCCACAATTCTACATTTTTTGCTCAGCTGTGTGACAAAGAATTTCTCCAAAAGTGGTACTTTTTCAAATGTTTTAACAATCTGTATCTCTGTAACAACATATTCGATCAGAAGGAAACTCACCACACCAAGAGAACTTTGTCCCTGACTGCACATGCAAACTTTGATGGGAATCACTTAAATGGATGTGAAGTTATTAAAGTTCAAAATTTTCAGTTAAGGATAGAAGTGAAGACTTACCCTAATACAGGGATGCAACCGTGCCCTGTAATGTCTATGACAGAGCATCTCAGTTGGAAACCTATAAAAGCACGTATTGCTTGGCTCCCTCTGCAGCCTGCACAATGATGGGCATTTCTTTTTCAGATGCAGTCAGTGATTTATCTTCATTTTAGTTTTCTTTTCATATTGCATTCATAAAAAGCCACAACTGTCTGTCTCAAAAAGATAAATTCTTTTCCATGATGTGTTATACAGATCTTTGTCCAGGGTTAGCAGATGAAATTGAGCTCCAAGTTCAAGGATGTCTTGGCAGTAAGACAAAATTTCCTCTGCCTTTGCTGGGTCAAAAAGGCAACATTTGGAATGACACCTTTGATTCTTGATAGCTTAAGTAAATGCTGACTTGATTGCCAAAGAAATGAATATTGTAATTTTGACGTCAGGATCTATCTGTTACTCTTAACATTTTAGTTACCTCAAATCGAGTTCATTCATAGATGTTTACTTGTTCAGCTTTTTTGAAACACTGAAAGCATATATCAAAATGGCAGATCATCCAGAGGCAAATCAGACATTTGAACAAGTAAGTATTTTACCAGATTCCTCACAGGTTTAAAGTTGCAGCTCAGTTTTGCTGGTAACCCCACAATCCTTAGACTGAGCTATTGGGTTTGTTTCTCCAGCATTTTGTTTTTCTAGATGTATTATAGTTGTCCATAACTCATCCAAAAGTAGTGGCTTCCGTTGCCTTAATTTCTCAGATACTATAAATATGGCATTGGTGTTCATTTTCACTTTTACAGTAACTGCATTCATATTCTCCCAATTATTTTAAGTAGAGAGTGCAGAACCTCTGATAGTGAAACCAAGCTGCTCCAAACCCATGTGGCTCACTTTCCTTGACACCGAGCTAAACCTTGCCGGCTCAGCCCAGATTCCAGAGCTGTTTTTTTTCTTGTTTGTTTTTCCAGCTCCTCCAGCCTCCTGCATGACTGCATGTCATGTGACAGGCTAAAGGCATTGAAGATGTAGAGGTCAAAGGGTGCAGAGGTGAGTTGGTATGCCACTGGATACTCCACTTTGCCCATGTACAAGCAGGAGTATATATAAGAGTGTGGCTCTGACCTCCATGTTATTACAGACAGCTAGCATGGATAGAGGTTGCACAGCCCTTAGCAACAGTAGTAGCTACTAGTTGGAGCTGAATGAATAACCAAGTGGGAAGGGATTTGGTTGGGGTTGGGATCTTTGTTCACCATCCTCACAACTCTCACCAACAAGAATAGGAGGAGGAGCCCTAAAATTAAAACACACACAAAAAAATTGTAAAAAGGAGGAAGAGAGACTGAGGCACGTGTCCACAGAATGAGAGTGTGTGTGTGTGTGGGGAGGGGTTGGCAGGGCACCTCATGCTGATGCCAGACTGCAGAAGAAGAAAAACTAAAGAGCTTAGTGTTTAACTTAACCCTTAGGCTTCCAACAGAATTAGAATATACAAGAATTCTGGACTGATATATCAATATGTGGCATAACAAGGGTTAAGGCAGCTGCCAATAAGTTTAATGTTAAATGAAAGTTAAACTAAGTACAATAGGAGACTGCTGTGTGTGGTGGGGGGCTGCATGCTTTGGCTCTAGCCAAGTGCTCAGCACAGCACAGTGCACCAGTCCACAAGAACAGTCACAGTGCTATTTTATAACACAAAACAGCTAGCAATAGCCTAGAGGGTAGAGTAGAGATGTCACTGAGGTTATCCAGCAGACCTGGGTTTGATTCCTACTTCCCACAACATCCACTGACATAGTATGTGACTCGGAGCAAGCCACTTAACCAACCCAAAGCTCCTGGGTTGCCCCTGAAAACAGGGACTTGTGCCCAGTGGTCCTGACCTGGTTAACAAAGAATTAAAAAAATACATAAGCAGTCAGAGATGGTTAAAGGCAGGCTTACGTCACATGTGAAACCTTGAGTAGCCTCTGTCTGCAGTTTCACCAGCAATTTCCCCAAACAATCAGGAGTTAGAACAGCACCATTTTTGTGTAGTCCTATAAAAATTATATAGTTCAAGCAGAGCCAGCAGGAGGCAGGACAGGACCAATTTTGTGTGTAGTCCTGTAAAAATTAATTGTTTAAGCAGAGCCAGTAAAGGCTTGCATCATGTCTGCAGCCTTTTTGGAGGGAGGGTGCAGCTCTTGACAGTTGCATAGTAGCTAAAACTTGTAGTATTGCTAGTTAACCAGTTCATATTCATACCTTGCCTTGAGATGTGCACTTCAAAGGGAGCTGGCTTCATTACGTGATCAGCAAGTGCTATTTCAAAATTCATATATATTAAAATAAAGATGGAAGGAGTGAGCCCGTAAAACAAGTTTCAAGACAATGACAGTGGGCCCAATTCTCAAAGGTGGTGCAAGCTGCACCAGTGGCAGATGCACCAATTGCCAGTGCATCAGAGACCCTCGCCTGATTCTCTATCAGGTAGGGTCCTGGCATCAAAGTTCCAGAGCTTGCGACACAGGTGGCAGTGGGCCAACGAGATGGTGCACCTGAGAGGCTTGACACAAGCTGCAGCATAGTCAGGCTGCACTTCTGGAAGGTTAGACCTAAGTCAGAGGGTGATACACAGATATCCAGACAATGACATGTATAATGCACACTGGAACCAATAGCACAATAATATTATACCTAATCTGGCACGGTGCTACAAGTGCCAAAGGCAATATCTAGATAAAAGTGATTTTAAAATATGCAGAATTGTTGAATAAAATGAAATAGTTCCTGGTGGCTAGCAGCCCCGATCCCCAATGACCCTTGTATGCATAAATAAAGAACTCCCAGGTGTCCAGTTGTCCCCCTCCTGTTCCCTGTAAAATGTAATATATGCATCCCTCCTTACTGTGTGTCTAGCAGTCCTCCTCCCTATCAATGATTCTCAGTACTATGTAAAATATAAAGCATTCTCTGGTGGCTAACGGTTTCCTCCCATACCCAAGCCCAATCCAACAATACCAACAGTTCCTGGGGTCTAGGGGACCACACCACACGGCAGGTAGTGTTCCACCACACTGCTTCCCCCATCCCATCCTGGATCCAGTGACCAGCACAGCCCTCTGCTCTCCATCATGGCCAGCCCTGACTAAGCTGTCAAGCTGCACATACTGTACAATCAGCTGTTACAGTACATCTCTTGACAGCTCAGAAGGCAGAGGCTGTGGTGGAAAGTGGAAGGATGTGCCAATTGCCAGCTCTGGGATGGGATAGGGAAATGGGGTGTTATGAACATATGAAATTGCTAACAGATATGGGCCATATGGTCTATCTAGTCTGCTCAAGTGTGCAGCACTTCAGCCCATTAGACAGCAGCTACCCTCCCATTAACTCTTCCCTCTTCCAACTGCCCCCTGGTATTTAATTTCACCTTGAATTTGTCTCACCCCTCATGAAGCACCCCACAGTCTGCAATTATACGAGTTGATCAGGCAGTGCATTCCACCCTGTTACCACTCTTTCAGTGAAGTAGTGCATCCTCCTTTCCCTCCAGAATCTGCCACCCTTTAACTTCAGAAAGTGCCCTCTGGTATCTCTTCTGTTCTGGAGAGTGAACCCACCCTGGAAGCCTACTCTGTTCATCCCTTCAGGTACTTGAAGGTCACAATCATGTCCCTCCTTCTCCTTTCTATCCTCCAGGATATACGTGTTGAGCTCTTTTAGTCTTTCCTCATAAGTTCTATCCCCAACCCCTGGATCATCTTTGCTGCTCTTCACTGCACTGCCTCCAGTAGTTTGATATCCTTTTCAAGTCAGACCCCAGAACTGCATGCAGTAGTCCAAGTGCGGCCTCACCAGGGACCTGTACTGGGGCAATATGACTTTGTTACATCTGGATGTAATCCCCTTGCTATGCACCCTAGCATCTTGTTAGCCTTAGCCACTGCCTCACTACACTGGGGTGAGTGGTTTAATTCCTCGTCACCAGCACCCCAGATCCTTCTCCTCATTGGATGTGGACAGTTTGATACCATCCATCCAGTAGATGTATCCTGGGATTTAGCTCTGAAATGCATCACCTTGCACTTCTTGGCATTGAACCCAAGCTGCCGGGTGTGCAACCACTCCTCAGGTCTTGCCAAGTCCTCCTGCAGTAATTTGCCACCTCCTCCCCATCTACCTCAGCACAGATCTTGGTGTCGTTGGCGAAGAGGCTGATCTGATTCTTAATCACAACTGCTATGTCTGCAATGAAAATATTAAACAGGACTGGTCCCAGTACTGATCCCAGTGGGACACCACATGTCACTGCCCTGGGCTCCAATGTTTCTCCCCACAACTACTCTCTGTTGCCTGTCCTGCAACCAGTTTCTACCCATCAGACTAGCTTCCATGCTATACCAAGACTCCTCAACTTGCAGGTCAATCTTCCATGTGACACTGCATCAAAGGCCTTGCTGAAAATCATGGTAGACTATATCTACAGCATGGCCCTTGTCCAGTGCCCTCATGACCCAGTCAAAAAATCAACCAAGTTTGTCTGACAGGATCTGCCAGCGATGAACCCATGCTGTCTGTCATCTTGCAGATCATTATCCACAAGAAACTGCACCAGCCTTTCTTTGAGGATAGATTCCATCAGTTTCCCCACAATTGCAGTGAAGCTCACCAGTCTGCAGTTCCCTGGTTCATCCTTGGGCCCACTTTTGTGGAGAGGTACCATGTGTGCCTCCCTCAATCTCTGGGCACACATCCTGTATTTAGTGAGGTGTTGAACAGATTTGCCAGTGGCTCTGCAGGATCTCTGCCAGCTCCCTCAACACCCTGGGATGTACCCCATCTTGCCCAGGTGCCTTGTCTACCCTCAGGGACCTAAGGCTCTCCAGCACCCTTTCTGCCATAATGACCCCATCTGTGGTTGACTCACCCCTCATGCCTGCACCCCTTTCCCTGCAGGAATGGGCCCATCCATCTCTTTTGTGAACACTAAACAGAAATACTCATTAAGTACTTCTGCCTTCTTGGCCCCTTGTCTACCCACCCACTGCCTTTCCTGATCCTAACTATTTGAACCTTGCACTTCCTCTTTCCCTGATATACCTGAAGAAATCCTCTTCTCCTTCCTTAATCCCCTGTGCTAATTTCCTTTCCCTGGCTGCCTTTGCAGTCCTGACCGCTCTGCTCACTTCCCTAGATTTCCTCACATAGTTCTCCCTATCCTCTGCCCTGTTGGTTCTCTTGTAGGTTCAGAAGGCCCTTTCTTATTCCTCACCTTCTCCGTTACCTCTCTGTCATCCAGCTTGGATGCTTGGTCCTTGATTTCTTTTGCTGGCTCTTGACACAAACCTTAGTGGATTCAATCAGCCCTAGTTTTATGATCACCCAGTTCTGCTCTGTGTCCATGTCAGGGTGGATGCCATCTATGTGTGATCTCATTATTTGCCCCATCCAGCCAAAGTCTGCCTTTCTGAAGTCCAGGACCTTTGTTTTTGTATTGTGGATCTCTCTACCCAAACTAATAGAGAACCACACTGTGTGGTAATCGTTACCAGCCAGTGGTTCCTCCACCCTTACATCTGTGACCTGTTCTGCATCCTCCAGCACCAGGTCTAGAATATTTTCTTACCTTGTTGGCACTGTCACTCTTGGGTCAGGAAGTTACCCTGGATTGCTTTCAGGAGGATCTGCTCCTGAGCATGTGGTGGCTGGATGCTCCAATCCACCCCTGGTAAATTGAAGTCTCCCACCACCACAGTGCTCCCTTTGCCACAGAGTCTCCTTAGCTACTCCCCTTGCTCCCTATCCACATCCTCTTTATGGGCTGGGGGCCTATAAACAACCCTCAATCAGACCCTAGCCGCCTTTGGGGCATGGAGTTGTATCAAATGTTGGGGTATTACCTGCTGGGGTAGTGGGTGGGGAGTCCTCTAGACACCAGGAAATGTTGGATATTGTTGGATGGGGCACTCAGGGATGGGGACGGGGACCGAGTAGCCACTAGGGAATGCTTATATGGATATATTTTGAAATCTTGAAAATTCAGTATCCTAAATGCTACAAGACTGAGTTTGGGATACTGAATTCGAGTAAGACCATAAGGTACTGAAATGAAGTGCAGGGGTGAAGCCCCACACCCCTCATAACTTAAATAACCAACTCTGAGGGGAGCAGACCTCAAAATAAAAAATAAATTATGGTGGGTAGAATAGTGTGCGTCAAAATAAGTGGTGACCTGGAACAGAACCAGGGTCCACCAGACCATGCTGGCTGAGCTGCTACTGCATTACACCTCCATGCCATGGGCCAGCATTCACATTTTCACTTCCTTGTTATGCCTGGCTCAGGGTAGGGTAGCGGTCCATCACATCCACTACCATGCCCTTGTTGGCATTGGCTTCCCTCCTTTGGGTATCTAAATATGTTAGGAAACTGAACTCAGTCCCATCAGTTTCTGGATTCTGAGTTTCAGCTCTTAAATCGATACTCTTTATATGCTACATGTTACTGGGGATTATGGATAGAGGGGGACTGCTAGACATCAAGAAGGGGATGTATATTTTATGGGACCGGAAGGGAGACCACTGAACACCAGGGCATTCTTTATTTATATGTAAAGAGGACATCGAGGGTCAAGGAAGGGGCTGCTAGCCAACAGGGAACTGTTTTATTTTATTCAACAATGGATTGGAGTTGGGGAGGTGAGAATATGGCACATGTTCCTCCTACCCAGGAGGGCTTCAGGTGCGGCACAAGTTCTCTAAACCCTCCAAGATGGCACACTTTTTTTATCATAGAAAGTTTTATTGAATAATTCCAGAAAGGCATAGCACATTACCAAAGCTTTTCTACCAAGGTATACAATGTTTAACAACATGTAGAATTAGATCCAGTTGCACTGAGAGGATAACAGTACACCAATGTACACAATAAAGAACTAGCTGAGTAACACACCACCTGTAGTTGCAGGCTTACACTTTCCTGAGAAAACTGGGAGTGGCAAGTGCACGATGACCCACAGATCTTAACCTAAATAGTAAGAGGGGGTTTATAGGGGAGTAGGGATTTTACAAGAGAAGAGTGAAGATATGAGTCCCACCTGGCCAAGTACAAACATCCAGTCATTTGGCATGGGCATAGGACAAACATTCAAGTAGAGACAGTTGGGCCAAGGCTACATGCCAGGAGGCCTTAGGAAGTGTGCCGCTTAGGCCAATACATTAACAATAATCTTTGGCTTCCAATAATGCAAAAGCAACCCATTCCTGCTGGAATTTAGGCAGAGCATACAGGAATGAAGAGTCCCACAGAAAGAGCTTAGGATCTGCAAGAGAAATTGGGGAGCCTACCACACCTGAACAATCAGCAGCCACCACAGCCCAAAAGGAAGTAAGTTGTGGAAAGAGCATAACACATGTAATAGATGCACATTAGGTACGTGGCAGCGTAACAATTGAGGTGGCCCAATAGACCTTTAGGAGTGCAAGGCCACTGGGGTGCGGTGCAGAAAAGCATCAGCTTCAATTGAAGGAAGTGGCTCTTATTATCCTTATAAATACAGTGAGCCTCTCTAGGTAACATGCCCATCGACTCCGGAGATATCAGAATTCAGCAGCTCACACCATTTCACCCTACAGGGACAGTGGGAAGCAGTTGGGAATCCTCGCCATGTCCTATAGAATCTACCAATCAGGCCTCTGAAGGATGAAGACTTGTGCAAAGTGTTAAGCCAGGCCCATTTGTTATCTGGCCTACATGTGTTAGAGAGATCTCCAATAGCACTGTGAATTTGCAGATATCACCAAAAGTCTTTACTGGGAGGTTGAACTTTTGTTCAACTGTTGGAAAGACAGCAGAGTGTCAGATTCAGATAGGTATAGGTCTTGGACCCGATGGATACCCAGTGCTTCCCAAAAGGACCAATACTAACAGCTACCCCACAATGATCCACTGGTTGTGCCACAGGGAGGAGTATTGGATTGAGGGCCCACGACCCATGAGGAGTCAGTGAAAGGACATGAGATGGTACCAAGCCCTCCTGGTCTCATCCAGTACTGAGGACAGGTCCTTCTGTGGATGGGGTTTAGGGCCAAGAAGTGCACCCAGAACAGATCCACCAGCCAAGGTGATTTCAAGTTGTACCCAAAGCAGAGAGGAGAGGGTGTCAGAACAAACCATTTGGAGGCACGCATCACCATACAAGACAGATGGCAACCTTTGTAGCCAAGAGACTCCCAAATCCCCTTCGACCAATGCACTTCTTAACTTGTATACAATCCATCTAGGGGTCTCCCCATCCAAAAGAAATTAAACATCAGTTTCTCTAAAGGGCAAAAGCTTGGGAGATAGACAAATAGGGAGATTATTAAACAAATACATAAGGTGAGGCAACAGAAGCATGCATACTGAAGCCACTTTCCCAGGCAGGGACAATTGAAGTTTCTGCTACCTTGCCACTTCAGTGGAAAGCTGAGACAGAAGGGGAGAAGCTGGCGACTCCAGCCTCGACCCATCTAGAGGTGATGACTGGGCCCAGATAAGAGAACCCTTTGGGGGCCCAAGATAACTCTGCACCTGAAGACAATCTTTTGAGGAAGACCCATTAAGGGGAGGCCAACGTAGTCTTCTTTTGATTTGCCTGGAGGCCAGATACCACAGCGAACTGGTGGAGAAGCATTAACACTGCTGGTAATGCCTGCTGAGGCTGAGTCAGGGTGAGAAGGAGGTCATCAGCATACACTGCAACCAAGCAGGGTGTACCAGCTACCTTGATGCGGTGACCTCATTGAGGACAATGAAAGCCTGAATCAGAGGGCCGAGTGCCACCAGGAACAACAGGGGATAGAGGGCAACCCTGCTGGGTCCCCTGTGAAGGGAGAAAGGGGTGAAATTGCAATGTTAGCCAGGATCTTCACCATCGGGAACTATATAAAGTAGCCACCCACTGCTGGAATTGGGGACCAAAGCCATAGGAGCAGAGGATCTCGTGTAAATAATTCCACCTCAGTCGAAGTCAAAAGCTTTGGTGAAGTCAATGGCAAGTGTGGCCACTGGGACCCAGCAGGGTTGCCCTCTATCTCCCTGTTGTTCCTAGGGCACTCGATCCTCTGATTCAGGCTTTCATTGTCTCAAATGAGGTCACCGCATCGAGGTGGCTGGTACACCCTACTTGGTTGCAGCGTATTTATTCTTTTTTTGGTTGTTGAAAAGGTTTGTTGTCTCAGAGGTGTTTCAGTCTCCTTCTCACATGGAAGGAGCTAATTGCTTTCCTCCCACAGCTCTTCCAGAGGATTAGATGTGTATCTGGGGGTGGAGCTGGCAAACTGTCAGTAATTCCAACAGAAAGAAGGGTTAAAGGTCAGGTTAGTTGATATCTTGGAGGTAGAAGACTTGGTTTGCTGGCCAAAGCACCTAGCTTCATCTGAGCTCTTTCTTTCTAGATTGCTTGAAAGGACAGAGCAGAGAACCTTACCAGAGCAAGGCAAATTATTAAGACTTCTTTTGGCTAAGCAGACTTACTGTGTGCTGTTATTTTTATTTTTGTACTCACAGGGATTGCTACTGTTTGTTGCTAACATTTCATTGCTTTATTTTTCTCTGATTCAAATTGTTGTTGCTGGTATACCTTCTTCTGCATTATTACAAGGTGTGCCTACAGGTGTATGCTAACAGATTACTGCTGTAATCTTCTGATTCAAATTGTCTTTTCCAAGATATAGTTTCTGTTACTGTTTTATTTTTCTCTGTAGCAAAGTGTTTCTTACAGGGTATATCTTCTCTGAAATTATTACAGGTTTTACAGTTTTATCTAACATTAGATAAGCTTTCAGGGTTACTGCATTTGTTGTTGACTTGATTGTGTCTGCTCTTTCCTCCTTGTTCTTTCATCTGTGGTTCTTCTTTTTGGCAGGGGAAGGCCCAGACACCCACCTCCATCCCCAACCACCCACACACTACACTCCTTTTATAGGGTACCACAGTCATGACATTCCTTTGGCAAAGCAGGAAGGGGTGGATCAGTAAGCATCCACAAGGTGATTTCATTTACAGGGGCACTAGTAATTTATCTTGTTATAACAAGTTATACAAAACAAAACACAAAATCAAACCATTACTAACATTTTCTTCCTTCTAATTACTCTGACCAGGTTATAAACCCAGCAACTTATCTGAATGGATATCATTAACTGCAGGTACTGTGGAACACTCTTTCAGAAGGACAGTTTTACAGGATTTAGGACACTGTCCTACATGCTGGGCCATTGGAGATCTTAGGGCTCAGCTCTGGACAGCATGGGCAGAGATTGTGCACCTCAAATTTCATATTCGAGAGGAAATACATTATAAGAACCACCCGCCATTTCCCCAACATCCAACAGAAGAACCTCAACCACAGAGGGTAGTTGTTCTGGGAGGTTGGCAGGTGGTTAGGAGGCAAATCAGGTACCCCATCACTCGGTGCCTCCAACATATTACCTCAAAAACATATAAACACTATAAACAGGTATCTGCCTCCATCTCCAAAATCAAACAAAGAGGCAGAGGACACTGTGGAGCAGGACACTGCAGCACAGGAGCTAGCACTACAAAACTCGACCAAATCAGGAACCAAAACAAAAAGGCAAAAAGAAAATCCAAAACTTCTGATCATCGGAGACTCCATGATTCAGGAGTTGATACCCATCTCCAGCCATGGGTAATGGTCAGATGTCTCCCAGGTACATCAGCTGGAGGGACACTGACCACATTAGTAAAATTGTTCAGGAAGCAGGAGAAAACATTGACATCCTGGTACACATAGGGACTATCGATCTTGCCAGCCAGTCAGTTGTGGAGACCAAGGAACACCTGACCAGGCTGGGTGACTAACTATCATCCATTTCATCTGGCATCTCCTTCTCTGAGATCCTGCCAGTCTGGGAGAGAGGGCAGATGGACGGAAGGTCAGAGAAGGTTTGATAGGGGAGCTAAACATGTGGCTCAGGGCTGGTGCCAGAAAAGGACACAGATTTGTAGGAACTGGCAACAGTTTTGGGAGTGAAAGTTCTTTAAATTTGATGGACTGCATCTGACTAAGGAGGAGTCAGTGCATTGGGGCAGAAGTTTGATGTCTTTGCAGAATATTTAAACTAGCAAATGGGGAGGGGTGCAGCACCCCATATGTCAAATAGGGAAGAACACCTCACCCCTCAGCTAGTGGTCAAACAGGGATTCAGCATGTTTGCAGATCATTTGCATCACCAGGTAAGAAAAGGTCCATCTCCCCATACGATGCACTGGGGAAATGCCAGACCTCACCCAACAACTAACACACCTGAAATCTGCCAAATGGAAAATCATGTACACAAATGCTCACAGCCTGGGAAATAAGATTCCAGACCTGCAGGCAACAATGTTCAGAGGCTAAACTGGACATAGTAGCAATTAGTGAGATGTGGTTTACCAGTAACCACACTTGGGAGACTTCAGTAGCTGGCTATGTACTGTTCAGAAGAGACCAAGGTGCAAAAAGAGGGGAGGCCCTTGTATGTCAATGAAAATATCAAAGCTACAGAAATTCAGAATACACATAATGAGCCAGAAGAACTGTGAGTCACCCTGAAACAGGAAACAGGACAGCCATAAGAACTGGGGTTGTCTACAGGCCCCCAGACCAGGGGAGGACATAGACTCATTACTGTTAGAAGATATACAAAACATGACAGCTATAGGGAGGTTCTGATAATGGGAGACTTCAACATGCTGGATTCAGATTGGTCAATACCAGCAGAGACATCTGCCAGAACTAGACACATGGTGGATTCCTGCAGGAGGAGGGCCTCAAACAACTGGTACAACAACCCACAAGAGACAGGGCTATCCTAGATCTAGTACTGACTAACAGGGAAAGAATCACAGATCTCCAGGTAGAAGGTCACCTGGGGCCACTGACCATCACATGGTATGATTCAATTCTGGCCACTTCATCCCATTCCAAGCAAAAATATGGGACTTCAGAGGCTGACTTTGATAAGATGGCCAACAGAGTTAAGCTAGCCCTGGCAAAAAGAAACACAGGTGAGGGGGTACAGGCAAAGTGGGTAGCATTGAGGATATAATACTTGAAGCAACATCCCATTGTGTTAGACAGGAAAGGAAGTGCAAAAGAAGAAGGAAACCACTTTGGTTCCCAAATATAGTAGCAGAAAAGGTCAGGCAAAAGGCTGGCCTTCAGGAAATATAAGGGAACACAGCGGGATGAAGATAGAGAGACATACCAAACTGCCCTAAGGGAAGCAGGAAGGCAGTAAGCAGACAAAGTCCCAAACTAAGGAAACACTAGCACAAACAGTAAAAGAAGGTGACAAGACTTTCTATAGATACATTAGTGAAAGGAGAAAGTCCAGAGGGGCATTGCTAAGCTCAAAGGAGAAAGGGGTGTGTGTGAGGAGGAGGACCTGTAAAAGCATCTATCCTAAATAGATACTTTTGCTTAGTATGTACTGAAGAAAAGGTAGGGCAGGGCCCACAGCTCAGCACCATGGACACAGGGGGGAGGGAGGTGAGCACTGCTCCTTCATAAAAGAAAGGGTCCCACAAGAGCTCGCTAAGCTCAGGATGGACAAGGTAATGGGACCTGAAGGCATACATCCGGGGTACTAAAGGAGCTAAGGTGAGAATTAGCAGAGCCAATAGCAGAACTGTTTAGTGAGTCTCTGAGCACAGGAGAGGTCCCAGAAGACTGGAGAAGGGCTCAAGTGATCCCTCCACAAGAGTGGTGACAGGGAGGAGGCAGGGAACTACAGACCAGTCAGTCTTACCTCAGTAGTGGACAAGATTATGGAGGCACTCCTTAAGGAAAGGATAGTGCAACACCTGGAATCCATGGGGCATAGGATCCCAGACAGCAGGGGTTTATAAAGGAAGGTCCCACAAACTAATCTCATAGATTTCTTTGACTGGGCAACCAGGTGGTGGACAAGGGGACAGTTGATGTCATCTACCTTGACTTCCAGCAAAGCTTTCGACACTGTTCCACATACAAGATTGATAAACAAGCTGGGTAGGCTGGGGTGGGTCAGAAGTTGGTCAACTGGGTGGCAAACTGGTTGAAGGCAGAAAACAGAGAGTGGTGGTAAATGGTATGCAGTCAGAAGAGATGCAAGTCACTAGTGGGGCACCTCAAGGATCAGTCTTGGGCCAGTCCTCTTCAATATCTTCATCAGTGACATTGCAGATGGACTAGAGGGAAGACTTGCCTGTTTGCAGATGACACCAAGATCTGCAACAGGGTAGATGATCCAGATGGGGTGGGCAGAATGAGAAGAGATCTGGATAAACTAGCAAAATGGTTTGAAGAGTGGCAGCTAGGATTTAATGGTAAGAAGTGCAAGATCATGCACATAGGGAAGAGAAACCCTGAAGCCACCTATAGGCTGGGAGGAGTTACTGGCAGTCACAAAGGAAGAAAGAGACTTGGGCATCATCATCACCGATGACCTGAAATCATCCAAGCAGACCTCTAAAGCAGTAGGTAGGCTAGGGGATGTTAGGGTGTATTAGTCGGGTATCACAAGTCACAAGAGGGAGGTAATGATCCCTCTTTACAAGACACTGGTTAGGCCCCTGCCTGAGTACTGCATGCAGTGTTGAGGCCACACCTTCACAAGGACATCAACCAAATTGAGGCAGCCCAGAGAAGGGCAACCAAAATGGTGCAGGGACTGCATCAGAAGACATATGAGAACAGATTAACAGAGCTCCATATGTATACCCTAGAGCAAAGGAGGAGACAGGTGATACTATCAAAACATTCAAACACCTTAAGGGCATTAACAAGGAAAGAGTCTTACATGTTTCAATATAAGAAAAATAGCAGGACAAGAGGACACAGCATGAGATTAGAGGAGGCCGATTAAGGGCAATGTGAGGAGAGTTATTTTCACAGATGCATGGAACAGCCTACCCAGGAAGTGGTGGCTATGAATACAGTGCAGGGTTTCAAACAGGCATGGGACAGGCATAAGGGAGCAATACAGATGAGTATGAATAGATGAGCCACTGACAGCAAAGGACGATGACACATTTATAAGGTAGAAAACAAATGGGCAGACTGGATGGACCTTACGGTCCTTATCTGCTGTCAACTTCTATGTTTCTATGTTTCTAAGAGGAGGATCTGGATGCTACCCATTTAAGATTTAAAAGCAGCCTGGTGTTATCCACCTCCAGATTTACCCAGTATGAAGCCGACCTCGACAGGTGGTGTATTATAGAGGGCAGTACAGCAGCATCCTAGTAGCCAAAGCTTTCACTAACAGCTTAGTGTCTACAGATAATAAAGAGATTGGATGAAAATTAGCGCAATTTAGTGGATCATCTGACTATTTTGATAATAAGTAATAAGGGCCTCCCTCATAGTGGGAGGAAGAGTGTCAGAGGTGGGCCTCCTGGAGGACCAGCAGCAATGGCTGAACAATGTCATCCCCTAATGCCTGGTTAAGCTCACTGACATACCATCAGGGCCTGGTGCTTTCCTTTGCCATATGGGCTAGGGCCAGGTGTAATTCTAACGACAGAGATCGGGGCATCCAGTATGGCTATCTGGGCCGGGGTAAGAGTGGGCTTGGTGAACTCCTGAGAGTATTCAGCAAACTTTGCTCTAACTGGGGAGGGACAGAGTCAATTGGGATTGATATAAAGCTCGTGAGAACTGTGTCATGGTCTTATTAACTTCAGAGGGTCAGAGACTGTGCTCCTGAAGGGATGCGAAGGGCATGGATGCGAGTTGACACTTGCTGTTTGCGAAATCAAAAAGCCAAAAGTCTTCCATCTTCTTCACTCCATCCCAGTAGGCATGCTTGGACCTTAAGAAGCAACCATTCGGCCTTCTGGTGCAAGAAGTAATACATTTAGAATTAATTTGATATTTCAGGCCCGTTATCCATCTAACAAGCTCGGGATCTCTGCAGGGTCCAGGGTGTCCTTGAACCAGTTCTCAAGAATAGTAAGGTCTGCAAGCAAGGTTTCCAGAGTCGCTTTACGGGCTTTGTTTTGGCCACTGCATAGGCAATGATGCATCCAATGGAGTACAGCTTTAAAGCTTCCCAAACTGTGCCATGGGAGACCCACACCCAGAGTTAAGGGAAAAGCAGTCCTGGCCATGTGGTTGATCATCTGACAGAATTCAGGTCCGAAGGTACAAGGGATTGCACCTCCACCGGTACCAGAGAGTTGCTGTCCAGGCAGGATGTAGGTGAGAGATACAGGGGCATGATCAGAGATCACAATCTGCCCAATCTTGCTGTTTGAGACTCCTGAGCAGCTACCATGTTGGCCAGCCAAAAGTCAATCCGGCAATAGGTGGAGTGAACCAGAGAGTATAATGTGTAGTTCACACCCCTGAGGGTGGTCTCGCCTCAGACATCCACCAGGCCCCACTCATCTTGCATGTCCTGCATAGCCATATGAGCTTTGGGACTCATTGGGGAGGTGGGATGAGACTTGTCCAAGAACATATCTGCACCAGGTTAAAGTCTCCCCAATCAGTATCAGCAATGGAGGAACAGAGGAGATAGAGTGGATGTAGCCTGGCTCAGGGCTGGGAAAAGTCAGTGTGGTCCTCATTAGGGTGTATACATTGCCAAAGAGCAACTGACCATCTAGAGATGAGAGTTTGGCCACCACCCACCTGCCATGTGAGTCTTTCTTCACTTCCTCTGCTACAGAAGGAGAGGATCTCCAGATAAGCATGATGACCCAATTAGTTTTGGTGTGGCTGAGCTAACCAAGACAGCCCCCACCCAAGACTTCTTCAACCATAGCTCTTATCTTTGTAAAGGTGGATTCCTATAGGAATGCAATATCTGCATGGATTGATCAAAGATATTGCAGCACCTTAGTTCTCTTGATAGGTGGTTGAGCCTTTCACATTCCAAGATACAAATGTGTACCGCAAATAGATGGGCTTGCCATGTCATCAACCTAGAATATATAAGATAGGAAGGGTACTACTCAGGTCATGGAGAAAACACTGGCCAGGAAAGGGTCACAATCAAAATGAGATCTTACCGGGAGTACTTTCTACAAGTTACAGCAATCACAAAGAGAAGGTGCAAGCCACAACAGCAAGTCGAGACTGCTACCAGAACACACAGCACGAACTGAAAAAGGCAAAAACTAGAAATTGTATCAGTACAGTGCAGGAACACAAGATATGCACAATTCTGATGTAGGAACAACTTTTTATGATAAGAATTAAACTAGAACACACTGCTCAAGGTGATCAGAAGAGATGGTAACTCAAGCGTAAACATGCTAAAGGGTCAGAGCCAAGGTGAAAGAAGGTAGCTGAAAGCAGCCATCCTCAGCTACGCAGCTTGAAAACCCCAGAGAAGGGAGTACAGTAACCAACAAGGTACGAGTCCTCCTCAGCTGGGTACATAACCCGGGTCTGGCACCGGACAACAGGAAGGGAAGGTCAAGGGATGAATAGGCATGGGAAGGGAAGAGGGTAGGAAAGGGATAGTAATGGGAAGAGAGAGTGTATGGGGGAGCAGGGTCAGAGGATAATAAGGGAAATCCTCTCACTAACTCAGGTGTGGCCGTCCAGTGCCAGCAACAATAGGGGATAACACACAAGTAGGGGTGCAGCCCACCTAATAGAAGCACGCCTTAGGTCATGCCGGAGCGGGTATACACATGGGGGCATCTGCCCTCCTGAGGCCAATTAGCTGGGGGTTATGATAATAGGAAGGCCCATCAAAAGTATAGGCAGATTAGCTCTATGGGATGCAATAGAGCCCAAGAATTATAGGAGGTCCCAGATCTAGGAGGGGGGAGTCACAGAAGTCCCAACTCATTCACCCCTGCTCAAATATAATAGTCAAAGCGGTATGAATAACCCCATTAAACCAAGGGACCCACAGTGCACAATAGACATTCCCAACATACAGAACACCAGACATCAAAGGGAGGTGTAAACATCCAGAAATTAGGCAGGGAGCCCTTTGGCCAGCCTAGGAGAGCCCTGGGGGCTTCAACAGGTGTGGACACCTTCAAGGCAGCAGCCACTGCATAGCTAAGCTAGGCAAGTCGCACTGGGACAGACAGATCCACAGCATCCAACAGGGAGGAATTGGGGTAATCAGCCCTTCGTGGGTGGAGCACTGTCCATAACTGAAGATTCATCCAGGATAGCAATCGGTGTGACAGGAAGGAGTGCTCATCTTCCCTACACATTTAGTCAGGAGGTGCATTCAGATGAAAGTCTGGAGTTGGGAGCGAACCTCTCCTGGCACATTGCCATGGCCTGGAAGAGGAGGAGGGAAAACACTGGGGCAGTTGAGGCAAAGCAGAACCAGAAGCAGGTGCAGTAGGTTTCTGGGCAAGCTGGGAATCCGCTGCTGGCAGAGAAGCCATAGGGGAATTTAAAGCAGGTGGTATCAGTCCTATGGAAATTCTGTCACGTGGTTCACACTGTGGTTCCTGGAGGGAGGCGGGCTCTGCTTGGTTCCCAAAGCTTCCTGGGACTTGTAGTTGGAAGCTAAAGATTAGGCCAGAATTTACAGAGCCAGCTTTCCACTTCATTAGGATGTTCAGCAAGCAGTTCCTCCTTCTTTAGATACCAGGAAACTTGATGAGTCCCTTAAATTTGAAGCAAGTCATGTTGCTAAAAATTGTTTAAGGGCCCAAAGATCTTCTTCTGGCTGCTGTTTTCTGGCAAAATCTTGATAAAAGAGAGTTGTGCACCCTGCTCAGTTAACATCCCTCAAATCTCTGGCAGCTCTCAGAATTTGCTGTTTTGTGGTAAATCTGAGGAAGTAGGCTACAATGGATCTGGTGGTGTGATTCACACTGTCTTTCCTGCCAGATACTTGATGATCCTTTCAGCATCAACAGGGCCCTTCAACATTCCCACAACATCTCCGGGATGGCTTCACTAAGGAAGCGCCCATGAACTGCCCCTCAGTCCCTTCTGAAGCCCAACAATGCACAAATTATTGCACCGACTCCATTTTCCTGGCCTCAATCCTGGATCACAAAATTGGAGCTGCTCCTCGTGAGAGTGGACCTTGTGCCAGAGCTTGCTTGCTGTTGCTCGCAGGAGTCCACCCATTGCTCAGCCACATTCATTTTGTCCTGCAGCTGTCTGACTTCAGCAACCGTGCCAGAGAGAGATGCTGATATCATCTACCCTGGTGAGTAGGGTCTCCAGCACTTGGGTAATATAGTGCAGTGAGTCACCTACCGACATAGCTGGGAGGTAGAAGAGGGCCGGAGGCAGCTGGTTAGGGTGGCCTTGAGCAGCCATGCTGTGGATCGACTAAATAATAGCAGCTGAGAATTAACACCAGAGACATCCCTCGAAACTGCACTAGAGCAGATGGGTCACCGATGTAGAGGTTCGCTGGAAGGTGGCCGCACGGATCAGGCAACTGGAGAAGGGGCCTATGTGGCCTAAAGGCTGCGCATGGGTCAGAAGAAACCAGCACTACAGACACTGTAAATCATGTCGGAATTGGCTACTATGACTGCAGGACAGTAGGAGTGAGATCACCCAAACATGTAGATGGTTTTATTGGTTATGATGTCCTGGGATCACAGCGCCTGAGCTAGGATTGTAGCCAGCATGGAGAGAGCTCAGGAATTAGGCAGCCATCATGTTGGTGGCCAGACCACGCCTCCCCAGAGGCACACTTCTAAGTACCATTAGACCAGCTCTGGCTGGTCTAATAGTACTTAGAAGTGTGCTTCTGGGAGGGTTTAGAGAATCCCAAGTTAGGGGACATGGCAGTTGGTGTCTGCTGCATGCCACTAGCACCATGGCAGACCCAGCTGCATGGTGCAGACCTGGTGCAGGGCCGGTTTGGCACACTGAGTCCTGGTGTAGTGTAGGAGGGTCTTTGAATAACAAAATCTGTATGTTTTGATACAAGGGCCCCTTGCGCCACTGCTGTGTGATGCAGACACCTTGCATCAAAGTCAATGCTTTGAGAATTCGGCCCAGAAAGTCAGAAGAAGAAAAAAACAGTCTCAAAAGTGCCTTTTCACTGCAGTAGGTGCATCCTCTTTACTGATTGAAGCTTCATCATGCTCCCAAGTCCTTGTCTTCTGAGATCCCATCATGTTTGTCTGCTGCTGCAGGTGATAACCAGTTAACAAATGCAGGCCAAGTAAAAAGCAGCAAGAAAAGCTTGGGTTATGAACCAGCAGCTAAGAAGAGTAGATATTGCCAAAGGTACAGTTATTAAAAAATAAAGGCAGTTGCAGGCATTACACATAGTGGAACTAAAAGAATAAGCACACATGCATACATTGTGCCACTTTCTTTAGATTCTGCCATTTCTCATTCCTCGTGAGCTCTTCAGAGTCAGACCATGTAGATAGCAGTGGCAGTGAGTACGTTCCTGAAACAGAGGCAGTGCATGATGGGACTCTGATAATGAGGGCTTGGAGCCAGAGGAACCTGTGAGATGCCAGACCAAAATACCTGTAAAAAGGTCATCAGAGAAAGGTCATTGGGGCCAGTGAAAAGGAAGGCATGCCTGGCTTGCCTTTCTCCTCTGCTGAGGACAGGCCTCACACCCAATCATCCAGTGAGGACATTGAGAAAATAATAAAAATATAGAAATTAACATAGACATGCCAGATGATGATTCAGAAGTTGCAATGCCAGGGACAAAATGAAAAGGACATCCTCTTCCATTTAGAGTTTTTTACCTTGACCCAAAGAACAGTATGCAAGCAATATGCTGTTTATGCAAGGCCTTTAGCAGAGGAAGGCAGGCAAGCAACCTTGGCACATCAACCTAATGAGACACTTACAGTGAATACATCCACTCAGTAGGCCAGGAATAAGTCACAAGGTGGCAGGCAGAGGATGCTGCACAGGATAATGCTAGTACTCACACTGGTGGTAAAGCTACGTTTTCCATATACAGCATAAAACCCCTCATACGCTGAGCAGGACTTTACTGCATCACCCCTTTATCTGCACTCACCAACTGAAAACAGAATGAGTTCTTCTCTGTCTTGTACAGCCTTTTTAGTGTGCCAGTCGCACCTAGAAACAGTTAACAATGCAGCAGGTTTTGAGCAGGGAACTAAATATGACCAAATCCATCCAGCTGCTAAGCAGTTAAATAAAACAATATCTGCAATGATTGCACTGGACAGGCACCCATTTTCTATTGCTGACTCTCTTTGGTTTCGGGAGGTGATAAAATTTGCTGTCTCTTGTTATCAGCTGCCATCATGGACATATTGCTCCAGAAAAGCTGTAAAACTCTTTATAGGAACTACAGCCAGAAGGAAAACAGGGCCTTGCAGTCACTGGCTATTGAAGAAGTACATATAAAAACAGATATGTGGATGAGTGGTCAAACAGCAGACTACATGACTGCCACCACCCACTGGGTATCATTTTCCTCAGCAACATCCTCTGGCACCACCAGGGACCAATACAATCCTCAAAAACAGGTGCCCTCTTATTGCAAGTTTCAACAAAGAAAATCACACTGGTGTGAACATCTTACAGGGCTAAAGAAGTGGTTCTCAGAATGGTTTTCCCTAATAACCTTTACCCAAGATTTGTGGTTGCAGACAACAGAGCTAACATTAGGAATTAACATACAAAAATGTGGATTAAATAAGCTGATTGAATGGGTTGGAGCAGCAAGTTGGCTACAGTGCAGCTACGCTTGTGTGCTCCTCTTTATCCTGTCAAGGTGATTTTTTTTTGTACTACTGCTGTTTTTTTAAATTATTTAGTACTTAGTATTTATTGAATTGGCCAAAATCTGTGGTGTCCCTTCATAGTAACCTGACAGATTACCGTTGTGCTGTCATCCTGGCAAAGTTTGGTTGGGAGTGTCGCGGTGAATGCTTCTTGAGTTTTAAAATGAGAAAATACCAAAAAAAACACACTTCTGCCCTGAATTGGCTGCTATGAGTAATTACCACAGCTAGTTTTGAAGGGAGTGTTTTTGGCTCTATTTTGACCAGAAGCGTCATGATTTGTTTCCATATCAAGGAAGATTTCCAAGAGGAGTTGATGATGGCAGAAGACACAGATGATTTAATTGCACTATAAGTGCTGATATGCTTGTACATTATTTTAAAAGGTATGGCACCATTGCCTGGGACTGGGGGGTAGATTAATAAATGTTTAAAATGTACTATGCTCACTCGAGCATGCATTTCCTGTTTGTTTCTCCAGAGGCCCACAGCCATATAGTTCCAGAGTCAGAGAACTAAGGATAATGGAGGAATGAATTTGGCAGATTGATGAGCCACTTGGGATGGCTGCCCTTCAGATCTGTGAAAAGAAATGTGGCTTGGTTTCTTTCTCCTCGATCCTAAAAGACCCCTAGTAAGGGAGAGAATGGTGCTATGAACGGTTCCTGTTCTGGATATAGATTTAGACTTCAGACTACTGTTGAGTGATTTGAGGTGATTGTATTATGAAAGTCTCATACTCAGAGGTACTGCTTTTAATATATTTTTATACTTTCACAAAATTCACCAAAGCAAAAGAAAGCAGAGACAAGAGAGCCGTATTGAGTGGACCTTTCAGTGTTAATGAACTTTGGAACTTTAAAAATAGGGAACTTGAGAAGATGCTTAGATTATTAGACTGTGCCTTGGACAATTTGAAACTTGTGGACCTGATATATATTACATTGTCTCCATATATGTATATATTCTTTAATAACTGTGTTAATGAATATTGAATGTTTGCTTTTAGGGATACTTTATCAGATCTTAAACTGGGACACAGGAGTTCTTGGTTAGAAGACATCAAATTCATGTCAGAAGACTGTTGTAATCATGGATAATTGAGATCTGCACTGGCTTGTTAAGGCTATGGATGTGTGATGCAGTTTAGTTACAGTGGGGTTGACCTGAGGATGGCCTGGAGGTGTATAGTGTGGTGTGGCTGCATGGCATCTATGGCGACACCAGTGGTGGCCACATTGGTGTGGGTAGGGATGTCTGGCATGATTAGCTGGCTGTGGGCTGCCAGGTATCATATTGAGAGACTGGCCTGCAGCACAGGGTCCTATCCTATGTGCCTCGAGTGTGGCTGGTGGGAGTGGTCGGTTCTGGGAGAGCCAGTGGGGCATGGAGCAGCATGTGCTGCATGGTGCCCCTAGTGGTTTTTCTAGAACTGATGTGTCTGGCTGGTTACATAGGTTGGCACAAGTTTGACTTAGTGCAACCAGGCAAGGGTAACTCTATTGGACAAAGTACTTGAGCATGGAGTCTGGAATCTACATCTGTGCTTGATGTCTGTGTACTTACTCCAATCTCTTTGAGATGGCCTGTTACTGGTTTGCACAGGGTGTGGAGTGGTTAATACAGCTTGGTACAATCTGGGAAAATCCAGATGATTTCCTGGTTACAAAATGAGCCACCATATTTTGGGCCTTTATTTTGCTGTTGACTGATTGTTTTATCTTGCAAATTATATTTACATTACCAAAAGAATTAGGAAGTGGAAACCTTTCTTTTGTTCTTGTAATTTTTGTGTAAAATGGGGTCTACTTTTTAGTCTATGTATTTATTTTTAACTGATGTAACCAATTGAATGTCTAGGAATATGTGCAATCTACACTGGTGCTTTTTAAAAGATGTGTGTAAATAATAATTTGTAAAGGCTCAGATGAGCTGATCAATAAAGATTGATTAATTGAGCTAACATTATGAAAGCATTAAAGAGCTGATGACATGTTCAGGAGAACTTTAACAAAACATAATATTTAGGCACTGTCCAGCTTGTATTTCCCATTAGTTCTGTATCCTCCTCCCATTATTTAGTAGTGAGGACATTTGCATGAAAACAGGATCTTTGCTCCTGAAGAGTTCATCTATTCCTGCTGCTTTCTCCCTACCTGAAGTCAGGCACTACTTGTGACATCACAGTTACTCCCATGGCAACAGATTGTGATGTCACAACAGAGGATTATGACTTGAAGGAGGAGAAGCTAAGAGACCTATGGACTTAAAATGATCTGTACACATTTCTTTAGTAATAA
Organism: Neoceratodus forsteri; assembly: GCA_016271365.2. NCBI lineage: Eukaryota > Metazoa > Chordata > Ceratodontiformes > Ceratodontidae > Neoceratodus > Neoceratodus forsteri. Next base: position 1,137,968,584 of record CM057452.1, read on the forward strand.
ATTATGGAAGGAGAAATATCTAAAATATACGAAACATACAAAGAAGCCAGTAGATGAAGGCCATTTGGTCTATCAAGTCTGCTCTTACTGCAGGGTCCGCATCCTGAGCTAATGTCCCTGCCCTCCCTCCCCACTCCTCCCATCCTTCCTACCCATGATCCTTACTTTCCCCTATGCCTATCCCAATCTCTCTTAAAGCTGCCCACTGTCTTCAACAAGATGGTCTCTTCCTACAGTGCATTCCAAGTGTCCACCACCCTCTCTGTGAAGAAGTGCTTCCTGGCCTCCTCTCCAAACCTCCCACCCTCCAGCTTAAGACTGTGCCCCTAGTGTTATGGTTGCCACCAGCTTAAAGAAACTCTCCTTATCAACCTTATTTATCCCTTTCAAGTATTTGGAGGTCCCAATCATGTCTCCTCTCTCTCTCTCTCTCTCTCCTGTCTTTTCAGGTAGTATATGTTTAGTGCCCTCAACTCTCCTCATATGCCTTACCTTGCTGACCCACTATCATCTTTGCAGCCCTCCTCTGGACCTTCTCCAGCAGGTTAATGTCCTTTGAGATGTGGGCACCAGTACTGAACTCCATACTCTAGATGCGGCCTTACCATGGACCTGTACTAGGGCAATATAACCTCCTCTCTCCTAATACTGATCCCCTAGATATGCATCCCAGCATCTTGTTTGCCTTTGCTGCTGCTTTCTTTTTTTCTTGGAATGCAAGCAGAATTGTTCCTAATTATTGTTTTTTAAAGTTTTCTTTGAGGAGTCAGTAGCTCTTTAAAGGATGGTGGGTTTCTGCATTTAGAAACATAGAAACATAGACTTTGACAGCAGATAAGGACGCTTGGCCCACCTAGTCTACCCATTTCCCTACCTACTGGATAAGCTGCAGATCCTAGTTAACCAACAGCCTTTTTCTTCCTACCCCCACAAGAATTGCCTTATGACTGTCCCATGCATTCTTGAATTTCCCCACTGTTTTTGACCCCATGACCTCCTCAGGAAGGCTGTTCCATGCTCCACCACCTCTCTGTGAAAAATACTTCCTCACATTGCCCCTGAGCCAGCCCTCCTCTATCTTCAAATTGTGTCCCTTGTTCTTGCACATCTCTTTTCTGAAGATGCTACCTCTTGGACTTTGTTGATTCCTTGAGGTACTTAAAAGTTTCTATCATATCCCCTCTCCCTTCTTTCCTCAAGGGTATACATATTAAGCTCCTTTAGTCTCTCTCATATGGCTTCTGCTGCAGACCCTGCACCATTTTAGTTACCTCCTCTGGACTACCTCCATCCTGTCTATGTCCCTTGGAGGTGTTGTCTCCAGAACTGGACTCAGTACTCAGATGGTGTCTCACCAACTGTCTATACATAGGGATAGCAACTTTCTGTTTTCTACTGGAGATGCCTTTTCCTATACATCCCTAATCCCTCCAGCCATCCCTCACGGCTCTCTCTCACATTGCTTGCTTACCTCTTAGGTCATCTGATATGATTACCCCCATATCCCTTTCCATTTTTGTTGTTGTTACTACCTCCCTTCCCTTGTGTACTCTTCCCCTGTGTTTTTGTTTCTCAGGTGCATTACCATGATTTGCACATACACTCAGTCTAGTGGTACAGGACTTCCTCAGTGAAGACAGAAGTGTACAGAATATGCTGGGTGCTGCAGGTGAGTATGTGGTCACTTTAGGCACTCTGCAAAGGCCTGTACAATTTTATGAGAACTGCAAAACAGAATAACTTACCAATTACTAGCTAAAACAAGAAGATGCCATTAGATGGAACTCACCTTTTACATGTTACAGAGGCTCCAGGAACAATGCAAAGCAGTGTACCAGTACACCATGAACCATGCAGTAGGGAAAGGGATGTTACAATCACTCTGGGCTGTGGAATCTTGTATCATATTTATGTCAGTTGCTACAGCTATTTGAGGAAGCAACACGTGAAGCGAGTGCTGACAGCGCAACCATAAGTCAAGTCATTCCATTGATAAGTCTTTTCCATGCAGATACTGGAAAGATTCCAAGAAACATACCTCTCAACCTCAAGGCTGCAAATCAGACACTACCCTTTAAAATCAGGGAAAATGCTCAAAATCAGGGACACCATTTTTCGTGACCACGTAGTGCTGTGTCACAGTGTTCACAACTTTCAAATATGTGAAATTAAAAGTTATTGAATACTACATTAAGAATACAAATATAGAGCATGATAGTTTTACTTTTAAAACTTTATTTTGGGCTATTTATAGGAATATTATATACATTTAATTATATATTACAACAAACAGATTAAATGAAAACTACATTCCTATATACAGTATTATACATGCTATTTAGTCTATGCACTTAACTAAAATTGAAAACCACATACATTTTACTTATCATTGTACCCTATACTAAAAATGAAAACCATGCTACAATAGTTTATACTAAAACAAACACACACAATATTTTATCTCATCTGTACTAAAAAGAAACATCCACACACAATATTTTATGATATCTACTCTATATCATATACATGGTGTTGTATACTAAATATGAAAATCATGCTATCCACTCTACACTACAAATTAAAACCTATGTACCTATACAACAAAAAGTTGGTTGGAAAAGAGTCTCATTTGACTTTTGCTGCAAGGTACTGGTTGTAAAGCATAGCTGCTTTCCTGCAGCCTCTAAGACTCCCTTCGTATGAGTTACCTCATAGCAGTGTCTCTCTTCGCTCATTTTATAGCAATAACAGAGTTCAAAGTCTTTACATTCAATGATTGTCTTAGCTCAGTCTTCACTTTTCACACCATACTGAAGGCCCACTTGGCTCTGCATTGGAGTGAGGTTGGCATAAGATTGTCTCCATTAGACACCTGAATTGGGGCAGATCATCACCACTGGTGCATAGCTGGAGAGCATCATGCCCCAATACTTTAGAGCAGAACTGTTCATTTCAAAGGCCTGGGCAGATCCAGTTTATGCAAACTGGTATGTCCCAAACTCATCCAAAAGCTGGTCACACTCAGAGTGTGTACTGCATACACCAAGTTCCTTGGCAAGGTTCACCACAGAGCTTCCACTTACGTAGTTTTAGTGCTGGGTTCAGCAATGTGGAAACCTGTTTCATGACACTGCATTTCAGTGGGAACTTTGTTAACATTTTTGCAGCACAGCACAGTAAATGATTTGGCCTTTTTATAAATACTTAGTTCCACTGATGTCATTACCATGTCATCATTCCTTGCAATGAATTCTTGCACTTCAGGGCCAACACGTACATCTTTTAGTGGAAGAAAGTTTGTCTCACTCTTTAGGTCCAAAAGACCTTTGTACAAGGTGACTGCAGCCTGAGGTTGCAAAACCCTGCTAGCATACAGCTGTATGACTTTACTGATGTCACCCTGCAGAGTCATCAGCTGGCCTCTCTGCTCTACAGTTTCTTATTATAATTGTACAGTAGCTCAAGGGCATATTTTAGAAAAAGGAAGGTCATTTGAACTTCTTGGTTGCCCTGGTGGCCACATATTAGTTTTACTTTAGCATCTCTGGGTTCAACAGACCTAAAATAAGACAGCAGTGTGGGCCACATATCAGTTATTTGTTTAACAACTTTACTCAAACTGACTTATCTTCTGGGTGCATGTTTAATGATTTTAAATGGGTTACTATCAACAAAGAGAGCAAACTCTTTCAGCTGCTGTTGCCATAATGAGCTGGAAGAGAAAATGGCAACAATGTCAGAAATTAGTTCCTCAACAGGCGAGGACAAGGCCTTGACCCTGATTTGAGCACAGGTCAAGCAGATAGCACAAACATCCCATATTTACTAGGTTTGGTTTACTCAGTTAATCTGGAAAGCACAGAGTTGTGCTTTCCAGTCATTGCTGCAGCATTGTCGGATGAAAATGCCACAAGGTTTGTTACGGGATGTCCAGCTGCTCCAGAGTTTTCATCATGCAGTCAAATACTGCTTGTTCAGTTCCTGAAGTGCATGCTGGCATGTCAAGAAACTGTATGACATTTTTCCCTATCATATGTCATAGCAACCTGCAAGGATGACCAGAAGTTTCTCATCCCCACGTCCGTGCTTTGGTCAACAATACAGACAAATGGCACTGATGGCAAAGGGAAGCTGCAGTCTCCTGGTAGCTGGGACCAAGCACATTCTCTGGCAATACAGGTGGATTTGTTGCACCACAGCTCATCTTCTTTACCACCTCTGGATCTGTGCATACTTTTCATAAATTTCAGGAGGTGATCTGCACAAGAAAATGACAGGTTGTACTCTGCCCACATGTTCACAAATGCCACCTCTTGCCTCCAAAACGTTTGAGGTAGTCTGTGCTTGGATGAATTGGGTCAGCTTCTTCCTCTTGCGTGCTTCCTACTGTGGAGATACTTCGTGAAGATTCATGTCTCTGTATATCATTCTGTCCTCCATGGCTGATGCTGATGTCACATCTGCAGGATTGCAGAACACATATGGGGCCCTTTCTTGCTGGGTGTGATCCATTCAAAGGAAGTCTTCCAGGAACTTTGGAACACTGAATTTCTTTTTCTGGTAGGTGCTGAGTTACTACTGGCACTGCAGTCTTCTCGCGCTTGAAGCATCTGTTTGCAGTCCATCTCCTATTGAGGATGGCAATCAAGAAAAATGTAACACTGACTTCAGGCTAGATGGACGGGTGGTCCAGGGCATTTCTTTGACAGAGGCAGAGAGGTAGAGCAGCATCAGTTCTAGATCGCTGGATAACACCTTCAATGTCCACTTTGATGTGCATAACAAGTATACTCTAAGCAGTAGTTAATGAGTCCAAACTGCTTAAGCTGTCCCTATTATTCATTTTTTCTTTTTAAAGTCCTACGAATTCTGCCAGGTGCACATGATGAGCTGCTAATGCATCCTCATCTGTGTGCATGTTTTCCATCTGGTCTGGCTATAACACATTCTGTCATGCACACATAAAGAGTTGCTAATGAGTCATAATTAGCTGAATCACACTTTTGTAAAAATATTTCTGCCAGATCTAACTTAATGGCTTGGGTCATGAACCACACTATTGTAAAAGTCCTCCTGCCAAGTCTGAAACTATTTTAAGCATGCTATTTTAAAAGTCCTCCTACCAGGTCTGAAACCTCTATACCTGGTCATCAACCACAGCATAAGGCAGACAAAAAACAAACAATATACATTTATATTTTAACCAGTGCCCACAGGAGGGCTCTCATAGCGGCACTGTTTTTAACCAACGCCCCTACCCAGTTCACAACCACAGGTCCTGAGTGAGAGTTCCTCCTCTACTCTAAGCCAACATATTACATTTGAGAGAGATGCTGTACTGCAGTCAACAGGCATGCATATATATATATATATATATAGGTGTGTGTGTGTGTATATACCACACACACACACACACTCCCTCTCATTTCAGCGGATGACTTTCTTTTAAATGTATAATGGAAATATGTAAATATAAGAAAATCAAAGAGTCTGTATTTTGTCTGTTGTTTATAACTGGATGGTGTTGTGACAACTCCATCCAGACAATAGCAATAGACAGAAACTGACATTTTACCCTTTTCTGATTTTATTTTGTCCAGTAAAATAAATTTCAGGATTTATTTTATAAATAGGTCCAGGTCCATATTAAATCAAATAAATGGTCAGCTAGATTGTTACAGTGCAAAGAAAAAGAAAATGAGTAGTTTAGAGGATGGATACAAATTCACGCTTATCCCGAAGCCGCCCCAGCCAGTCCAGCCACCTTCAATGTCAATGGCAACAATTTTCTATGATTGTGCTTCATGCCAGTAGATGCACAGTGATGCTGTTATATACAGAATTTGTGTTCCCAGGTTTATGGATTACTCTGCTGCAAGGACAAACCACTTCAAATGCATATTTTTGTCTGGCTATCCACTAGATAGTTATGGATTACCTAACTCCAATTATTAAAACCATTGTGCAGAGAGAGATCAAAGAAAATTAATTATAGAAGTCCCAGATACAATCATACCTCTTCCAACTGTCCCTGATTTTCAGGGATGTCCCTGATTTTGCCTCAAAATTTTATTCTGTCCCTCCTAAAATTGTGTGTCTGAGACCAAACAGTGGGTTGTAAGCAAAAATAATGTCAAACATTAAAATTATAGACTTGTTCTTCCTTAGAAATGCATTTTACAGTAAGCCTCTTATTCTACCAGCTTCTTGAGAGACATTTACTAATTTGAAGATGTGTCCTCTGATTTTGGTCATTTGACCTGATTTTTTTAAGCTTTGTCCCTGATTTATGAGGAAGGAGGTTGAAAGGGGGCAGCTCAGTTAAGCGATTTCATTTCAGCGCCATGCTCTTTCAGTGCTTTCAATCAGTCGCCGTTCATTTCCAGGGCTTCAAATTTGGTAGGTAGCAGTTCAGCACTTTCCAATGTGCTGTGATGAAGGTGGTGATAGCTAGGAATGATGAAGGTGGGTGATGGCTAGGAATGGTGAAGGTGGGTGATGGCTAGGAATGGTGAAGGTGGGTGATGGCTGGGAATGGTGAAGGTGGGTGATGCTAGGAATGGTGAAGGTGGGTGATGGCTGGGAATGGTGAAGGTGGGTGATGGCTAGGAATGGTGAAGGTGGGTGATGGCTAGGAATGGTGAAGGTGGGTGATGGCTTGGAATGATGAAGGTGGGTGATGGCTGGGAATGGTGGTGGTGATGGCTGGGAATGGATGTGGCTGCTGGAGGAGGAGATATTCCTCAGTGATTGGGGACGCCTGGAGACGTTTGTTATTTGGACCGAGTAATGCCCCATTTCTCTGCCTGTTTTGGCTACATTACCCTGAGAGCTGGAAGACTGTCCATGCAAACACCGCTGAATATACAGTTTATTACAGGAAGTTGAAGGCAGACAGACAATTATTCATAAAAAGATTATGGACGCCAAAAGTACTGACTGTAGGCACAGCACCTTTTTCTATTTAAAAACAAACTTTCTCTAGGCAGAAAAAGATATCGGAATGTTCACTATAAACAGAGCTTGATATAGTGTATGCAGAGATCTGCATAGGAAAATTTAATGTGTTTACATTTCCTAAATGTCAGTGTTGCAAAATTCAGCTAAGAAGAGTTGTGATCCAATTTTGAACGCCGACTCTGAATGAGCTGAACTGCTGGCACTGAAATCAGATGGCGCTTGTACTAAGACAGCACTCAATCTGGTGGCTTAGAATGACGGCCCTATATTACCCAGTGCTAAAGTATGAAGTGCTGAAGTGGGCTACACCCATGGCGGGTATGGATACATTGTACCACATCTACTGCAGAAAGTGAGATCTGAAGTTCAGAACATTAGCAACATAAGAAACACGGCAGATAAAGATCATAGCAAGGAGGATTTGGACTCTAACTCTTACTGCTGCAGTTCCAGACAAAACTATACACTTGAGGCCAGGGTTGAGGCTGCCTGTGTTATGCATATTGCAAACAAAACAAAATAAAGTACAGCACATTACTCCAAAACAGAGAGACAGTATCATGTACTACTATAGTATACGTCTGTCAGGGCATTTCTTCTTTTTGTTTGCATAGTACTTCATACAGACAGACTCAACAGCATATTTTTGTGTGAGACAATGCTGCTGTTACATTCCAAATCAAATTTATTGAAAAGGAGAAATTGTTTAACCAGGAAAGGCACTCTCAGCCAGAGCCTGCTTACCTGCTGGAAGCTCAGCACAAGGCAGTGAATAGCTTGGGATCACAGTATGGAAATCTGCTGATGGGATTCAAACCCCAGGTCTCCTGGTTTTGCAAAATACTAATATAGAAAAGTCTACCTTAGGTTCTTAGTCATATGTAGGTTCTGTCCTACCTCAGCTGCACCCCCAAAAAGAAACTTAAGTGCATTTTAAATTTTTAGTACACACAAATTAGCTTCCCAGAGTGGACTGGAGCAGGACAGAACTTACACATATGTATTCTGTATTACTATTTATGCAAAATGACCATGTTTTTAATCAGAGCTAGTCTACAAGTGGCCAATAATCCTATCCCTGTTTACACTACACACTTTACATACATCAAAAACAGTGATTGATATATTACTGACAGTCAGACAGACAGACACACTGTACATGCCACTCACTGAAGAACACGTAAGGCTTTTTCAATGCAGCTCTCATCCATGCAGTAAAGTAAAACAAAATAAGTCTTTACTTCAAACATATGTAACAAAGTCTGCTAGTTGTAGTACCCACTACCACCCTCCCACCGCACCCCAAAAGAAAGAAAACACCATAATCACCAACTATCGGTAAAGGTTACTTGGACATGACAGTCACTGCTACCTTACAAGCCTTGAAGCCTACTGTAACAAGCATCCCAACATGGGAAGTTTGGGAACAGACTTCACCAGTTTAAGAAACTAGAAATTGTTGCCACTTGTCAGTTTATAAATCAGGTTCCACCACTTGCTCCATGACCCCATTTGGTTCACCGAACATTAGCAGAATAAACAAGTTATTAGCTAACATACTCAACATATTCTCCACAGTTTCTGGCATTTTAATTTTACATTACTGATACCCAACACATGTAAATGGTAAGGCACTGGTGTGGTGGCAATCTCTGCTGGCGACAGTGGTACTGGGTCACAGGTCGGCTTGGTCCTTCTGCTCTGTGCTACTCCGAGTCTGCTCCATCTTAGTCTCTCTGTGCTCTCCCGGTCGGTATGCCAGCTACAGGCACTGTCTGCTGCTGCTGTGTTCTTTTATTCAAATGAAATAAATGATTTATAATAGCAGCAGGAAGAATCTAACTGAAGCAGGGCTGGGAGAGAGCTGCAAAAAACGGTCTGCGCTGGCGGCACGCGGCAGCGATGATTCAACAAACAACGGGCGGCCTTAGCATTGCTGCTTGCACTTCTCCTGGATGCTCTTGACTCTCTCTCTCCGGTCGGTCCAAGTCTTCAGGCTGCAGCAGGCAGGCAGGCAGTCATTCTCTTTGCTCACCGCCGCTCACTCCTCAACATGACTCATAGCTAGGGCTAGGCAAGAAGGGTCTAATTCTTCACCGGCTCTGGAACTCTCTTTGGTTGTGTGATTTCCAGAGTGCCGGAGGTCCTATTTTATGCTGTACGTTCGGATCTGATTGGGGACACAAAATCAGGTCCACGCATGGTGGAGGTGCTAAAAGACAACGGACAGCAATGGAATCACACCATTGGTCAAATGGGAGAGCATACATCAGTGCCTCTTACGTAAGATGCCACTATGTGCAACTGCAACATGGATGGGGATTGGATGGAGACAGCATGGCAATGATATGCGTGGAGACCGCGCATGGCATTCAGAGAGCTTAGCCTCTAGGAAATCATGCAAATGCCAGTCGGTTTGGGACGGTGGGACAAATGGCTGAAAACCGATTTCCAAAAATCTGGGACAGTTGAGGGATATGCCAAGGAACATTTGATGAACAAGGTGCAAGCACAGGTGTCACTTTGCTGAAAACTGTCTTTGAGTTTGGAAACAGACCACAGGATTGTCACAATTTTGGAATCTGAACATTATGTGATAGCAACAATGTTAGATTCACATTTCAAAACCTGTGTGCCAGGTCTTCACCAATCTGGTAGCATAGGCCTCAGCCATTATAAAGACTGCTAATTATTAAAGCTGCTCCAAAATGACAATTGATTTTGAATCAGAACCTACGGGTAATTTGTATGGTGCCTGTATGGACAACATTCGGGCAGGACCGGATGGCATAGAGAAAGACAGTGCTGTTACTGCTCCCATTGCAAGCTACTCAGCAAGCAGTGTGATGAATGACTTCTTAAAGGATCCCAGAAAGATAAATGTGCATGAAGACCCACTTCAGTATTGGCATGAAAAGGGTGTGGTCTGGCCATCATTACAAAAAGTGGCCCTTTACTATTTAAGTTGCCCACCAAGGAGTGTCTGTTCAGAAAGAATATTTAGCACTGCTGGCTATATCACTAGTAATAGGAAGAAAACTCCTTCCAGAAAATGTTGAAATTCTAACTTTTATTTAACTAAACTATGGTGTATTGGCAGGATACTCACTTGCAAAACACTGCTCGACAGTAGTGATGATGAGCCTATTGGCAATGATGTTGAAGAACAGTACTACTGGGCAAAGGGAATGTTGCTTCAGCCTGTCTCTCATGTCATTCATGTCCTGTCTCACATCAGTCACCATTTTGTTTCTTCCACTGAATGCTGTGTAGCAAGACTACAAAAGCTAGGCTACTCTCTCACTCTGTGGACATATGAAGAATTTCATACTCACACATTTTTATTCAATCTTTTATTTGTTAGGTTAACTTAAAGTTGTAAATTACTGTATTGATTTCTGTTAGCTGTCTTCCAGTTATGTATCCTATGCCAAGTTTCTATATTTCTTGATAATATTAAACCTCATTCTGAGTTCTGACTGATCTGCTGCTTTTGAATTGATCATCATGTAAGAAAGAAAAAATTACAAATGCTACACAAAAGTGGGTATTCTCTTTTACAAACTACAGCGCTACCTCAGTCTGTCTACATACTTACTACTTTAGTTTTCAAGGTGTTGTACTATAAAAATAAAAAAGGTAGTGTGCATGTGCATCTTAACTGAGTTAAAACTGTAGGAGCCCCTCACTGGCAACATGAACAACAAAGCTGGCTTAACAAAACAAAAATCAGTTCTAAAGGGTGAGTGGAAACTCCATCCATTATGCAGTACTCTATGTGTGTACATGCTCTTTCATAATGCTTCCTCATTCCTTCTACATAATTACCAGTTTTATTTTCATGGCACTGTACTACAACAAATAAAATAAAACATAAAAGGAAAATAAATAAAACAATTGTAGTGGGTATGTGATCCTGACTTGAGCAAAAACAAATTGTCAGAACTGTGGGGTCCATCGCTGACAACGCAAACAACAAAGTTGGCTTATAAAAAAACATCAGTACAAAAGGATGGGTGGAAGGGTCCAGGATAGTCTGTGTGCATGCTGCTACATTTTTAAAAATATGCATGTATATGTCTCCTGTCAGACCATCACCTGTCATCTACTGTGTCAGCCTGTTCTGTTACCCTCCTTCAGTCACCAAGTCACTTTTGTTAGCAGTGTACAACTTGCTTAACAGACTGAACAAGGTAGCCAGTGGTTACTTTATTCTGGTTCCACCATGTTGGTGCAACAACATTTTGTCAACACCAACATGGGCACAGGAAATCCGCTGCCTGGCTTTACAGTGCCTGATGACAAAGTACCAAACTTTTCCCCCGACTTTATATACATGTAACTAACTCTGGGGTGATGTCAGTGGAAAGAGGAAAACTGTTGGGGGCAAAAGTCCACCTGACAGCTGGTCACCCTGTCAGTGTCGACAACAGTGAGTCTGCCATAAATACATCACTGTTGCAACAGTATGCTTTTTTCTTTGTGTTATTCTTTGGTAACCAGGTAAGACCTATTAGGCACAAGTGCCTGTTTTCTAGGGTGACCTCGGGAGCACTGGGTGGTTAAGAGTGACTTGCTTAGTCACACAGTATCCCAGTGGAGGATGTGGAATCAAACCCAGGTCTGCTGGAGCAAGTTCAGTCACAGCTTGTTACTCTAACCTCTAGGCTATACTGCCAGGCTAAACTGCTATACTCAACTCTTACATTGCCTCAGACTATGTCCCTTTATTCATTGTGTCTTGTCTCTTGTTACTGCTAGGAATTTAGACTGCAAACTAATGAAACTATGTTCTTATTCAACTTTAGCACTGGCAACAAAAACTTAACAAGATAGATAATTTCCTGTGAGTTACTAACAGCTTGTGCTTGCAAGCTGTCATGTTGTTAAACTGTTTTTCTACATACTTTTAACCTGTTTCCCTTTATATTGTACTTAAAATGAAGACACAGACCACATTTTATGTTGAATGAATATTGACCTGGACCCTGATCCACAAAAACTCAAAGGCAATACAGAATTTTGTGTTGTGCCTTGTGATTACCCAGGTGTCCAAAGTGCTATTCACAGTTGGATAGTGCACTGTGCTATCTGACTGTGAATAGGGCTGGTCGAGACAGCGTAACCCCAGTACCACCAGCACTACCTCAGTCATGCCCCTGATATACAGCCAGGAGCATTGTCCACAATGAATAGTGTAGGGCTTTATTTCCTATTCACAAGGAAGCCATGCAATGAACCCATTGGGCATGCAAGGCATTAGGTGGTCATTTGCATGCCCATTATGGGCTGATTTGTATAGGCTGCAGTGAGTGTAGCATGGCCCCTCACCGATCACCCATCCCAGAAATAAAGAATGAACAGTCCATGGTGGCTAGTGGTCCCCACCTCATCACCATCTCGTTGTTAAAAAAACAGCTTCCTGATGGTCTAGTCATCCTCCCTTCCCTCCCCAGATCTCTGATCACTTTTCTGTTGATAATAAAAATATAACCCTGGTTATCTAGTGGTCCTTCCTTCTTGATTGGCAGTCACCATCCCATTGATTATAAAACATATGTCCCTGGTGGTCTAGTGGTTCCTGCCTTCCCTGATTGCCAATCACTGACCCTATAGTTAAAAAATTAAAGTTTTCCCTGGTGGTAGTGGTTCTCCACCTTCCGCAATCACTAATTGCTGGTTCTATAATAAAACAGAATATAGCATGCCTAGGTGGTAGCGGTTCCGCCTCCTTCCCCTTGATCGCCAGACCACTATCAAATAGTGATATTCCACGGTGCTGTAGTGTTCACCTCTCACTGATCACCAGTCCAGTATCACATATAGATATTCCTGATGGTCTAGTGATCCCCTCACTGATCGCTGACCCAATATCACATATACTGTGGATATAAAAGCACAGTAAATAATGGCTCATATTTGGAATGACTTCCTCCAAAAGCATGCATGAGGAAAGTGGTGCACCTACCGGGGTAAAACAATTCAGATTCCAAAACACACACCTGCAGTAATGGGAAAGGTCAGCACTACACAGCTTCTTTAAGATATTTTGAATAAATATTTTATTTCCATTTTTCCAAGGAGCAGTAAAACATAGGCTCAGGAACTCTCATAAAGAACTCTCAAACAAAAGTTTATAATATGGCTAAAGTGGTCTCATAAGTGGTATTTAGACTTTGTAAATTTCTAGCTTCCCATGGACCGCCTTCTGGCTGAGCTATACACCCACATGACCATTGATATTTCAATGTCTCTATTGACACCATCCTCAGAACTTCTGCAGCTGCAGCCACTGAATACATGCTGTGAATGTTACACGGCTAGCCACCATTCTCAGAGGAGAGTCACTGACCCATCAAATCCCCAGGGATTTTGCACTCATAGATACAGTAGAGGAAGGTGAGGAGACAATTGTAGTAACAAAAGGTTGGTTGTTATCTTTACTTTCTGTTGAAATAACTGAGATTGGTGTAGAGAGATTTCTAGTCACAAAGAAGTACCTCCGAAACAGTGGTGCCAACCAGAGCTCCCCTGGCTACACTTTTGTCCCAACTGCGAGGGATGGTTGTTGGATGGAACTGTTTTTCCAGCAGGTGAATTTTTGAAGGCTTGCATTTTTAGAGGATGTGCTGAATCTATTCTCTTATCTGTCATTTTCAGACTGGTTTTGAAGGCCAAAGAAATTTTATAAAGAGGACAGGAAATAATTTCTAACTGGTAGCTGTGTATAATGTTCCAGTTTACAGAAAGATATCCATAAGCCTAAATGATTCATACGTAACTGCACCTGAATAAAAAGTGATACAAAAACTGTATTTTGCATTGTTTTGTTTTTATGGGCAGCATTTTGTTGCAGTTCTTTCACAGAACTAGTGATATCTGAGTTTAATTATGTCACAGTTTGAGGAAAGTACGCTAAGCATGGTTCTGATAGGACAATAGCTCATGTTTAGCATGCTGTACTCAAACCGTGACATAGTAAACACTCCAAATTACTGGTTCCAGGAAAAGAACTGTTCAGAATGTTGTTCATAAAAGAAAACAATTGAAAACACAGATTTTCACATCAGTGTTTATTAAGGTACAGTTAAATATGGTTCATTTGGAGGCAAGTTTATCATTTCTTTTACTAGAAACATTGCTAACTGCTGCCAGTTAGCACAGATGTCCTGTCCCCTTAAGCTTCTATTTTTTCAGTTTAATTATTGTCCACATAGTGCTCTAACAAACAGCATCTGCCTCAGTCAGCCCTCTTGTTTCCTCCCAACTACACCGAGCTTAACCCCTTTTTGGCTTTCAGTTGGGCCTCAAACCTCACTGTCTTATGGTCACATAACCCCAGCAGTTCCTGGACTATATATTTGGAACCACTCACTGTATGTGAACACCAGGTCTAGTAGGACTTCTACCATGTTTGGAGGGATGAAAAGTCTGTGTTTGAAAATCATTGATTAGGGCAGCAAGGCTGTGAGACATGAATGACTGAAGACAATGTTCATGGGGGATTTGGGGTGACAGAGTTTGTGTAAACTATAAAACATATGATGATCACTGAAACCACATAGAAATGATTGGAAGAAAGAGTGTTACTGTTGATAGCCTTAGATAATAGTTGCATTAGGTTTACAGAATCAGTTGCGTGGATAATGCTTTATCAAAGGGAGAGACGATTAACATTTAAGTAACCGAGTAGAAGAAGTTCACCAGAAGCAGAGAGAGTAGAAAGGAGAAAAGAATATCTGGGAGGGAATCAGAATTGGCCTTAGAAAATAAGATGCTAAACAGGAAGGAAGATAGGGAAATTACCTGCACTGGATAAACTCATGAGAAAAGGAACAAGTCACAAGACATAACCTCAAAGGTGACAGTTTGCATAAATAAGTATTCAACCCTCACTTCCCACAGTCTTGCCTCTATACATCATATCCTAAACACCAACACTAGAATCAACAATCCAGACAGGCAGCCACGTTTCTGTAATAACAAGGACAATGGGATGGTCAGGCAAGACCCACAGTCTCAGCTAATCAAGCTTAGACAGCAGACCCTGATGTAAGATGAATGACACTGGCTATTTGGGATGAGGAGGAAGGAGCGAGGAAGGCAGGGGACTAGCGTTAATTTCCACATCACCTTACTTAGGGTTGATTTCACATCACCTGACAGAAAAGCAGAAGGACAATGAGAATCAGATTGCAGTGGATGTTAAAATGGTAGGGAATGGAGGATAGACTGATGGGTCAGGAGAAGTAAAGAGACAGAACAACAAATATAGAGGTGGTTAAATAAAGTTGACTGGTACCGGCATGACTCTCATCATAAAGCGTGGTGCAGCAGCACAGTGCTGAATGTGCGTAAACTAGTGGCACAGTAACTGCCTAAATGCACTTTGTGATTTATCCACAGGATGGCAATCACTGATTGTCCCAAAGTGATTATTATCCTGTAGTGCAATTGTGCCCATTTTTGCTACATTCACCAGTGCATGTCATTATTTCAACAATAACTTCTCACTTAACACCAATAAACAATATTCAGCTTTGCCACACTTTAAAAGTGGATTGGCTTATTCTGGCTTTTCAACAGTTATTTTGTTCATTTTTATGTTTGTGTCTACTGTGCCTCCAGTCCTATTGCCCCATGTCAAAACTAATTACTGTCCATGGACACAGAAATAGCTGCCATGCTGTGATTCACACCAGTTGAGATAGCTGATGGGGATTGGGAGGAGAGGAATGATGCCAGACCCTAGGAAAGGCTGTGATTGTAGCCCAGTGGATGTGCGTGCCTCCATTTCATTTGCACCCCTGGTCAGTCTTCTTAGGGCCCTGTTGGATCTGCATGAGAGTACTGCACACACCTGCTTGAGTGCCTGGTTCTCATCTGGTAGATTCAACTACGCCACCACCTGTGGTCTCCCAGGTCCCTGATCAGTCTTCCTCATGGCCCTGGTGGAACGATGGGGAGTACACTCCACACCTCCTGCTTGAGTAAGCTACTGTAGGCTGACACACAGGTTCTCCCTGGTGAATTCAAGTACACCATCACTTGTGGTCACCCAAGTCCCTGGTCAGTCTTCTTCAAGGCCCTGGGGGATCCGATTAAGAAGTACTGCACACACCTGCTCAAGTGAGTCACTGTGGGCCAGCACCCACATTCTCATCTGGTGAATTCAGCTACACCATCACCTGTGGTCTCCCAGGTCTCTGATCAGTGTTCCTCAGGCCCTGGTTGGTCTGCATGAGGAGTATTGTGCACACCTGCTCGAGAAGTCATTGTAGGTTGGCCCGCATTCTTGTCTGATGGATTCAGCTACACCATCACTTGTGGTCTCCCAGGTCCTGGTCAATTCTTGTCTGGTGGATTCAGCTACACCATCACCTGTGGTCTCCCAGGTCCTGGTCAATATTCTTTAGGGCTCTGGTGAGTCTGCATTAGGAGTACAGCACACACCTGTTCGAGTGAGTCACAGACCCGCAGACCACATTCTCATTTGGTGAATTCAGCCACACTGTCACCTGTGGTCTCCTGGTCCCTGATCAATGTTCTTCAGGGCTCTGGCGTGTCTGCATGAGGAGTACTATGCACACCTGTCGAGTGAGTCACTGCAGCCCAGTGCCTACCTTCTCATCTCATGGATTCAGCTGAAAGGTGAACGAGGCTTTCAAAAAAAAAAATTAGAACACTTGTGCCTGTTGTACAATGTATATTTGTTGGAGCAGTTGGGTCTGATGTAAGCAAGGTGTATAATGTATATAGTGTATTGTGCATAGTGCACAGTGTATACAGTGTGGTGTTTTGGATCATAGGTCTTAGTTAATTTTATTCTGTGTGTCTGGTATTTTGATGAGTAATTGTGTTGATCTGATGGCTCATGAATTCCTCTGTGGGAGTGGTATGTAATGGTAGAATTTTCCTGTATATAATTCATAAATATATGGAACTTTACAAATAAAATATACACTAGAAAAGAATAAAGACTCAAATAGCCTGATTTTCTGTTTTCCACAATGTTTTCAGTGACTACTTGCATTTTTTTATTTTCTCTTGTTCTGTTACATGTGTTAATGTATTGCTTTTTCACTGACTTTTGAGGTGAAATATTAGTAATCAAAACAGTTTTAAATGTTATCTACTCTTATCCTGACTTTCATATAACTGCATTTCAACCTATGACTGCCCTGGAAATTTTGGTCAGAAAAACATTAACATTTCTTTGTCCCTTAGAGTGCTTTGCCTTTTGTGGTTCACATTTCTTTTGCTGGCAGGGTACTCAGCCACTGTTGGGAGCTAGGAGTCCTAAAGGGGCAGTGATGGTCCCAGTTTGGTGACATGGGGGTTAGGATCAGTGTAGTGCAGACCAGGAGATCGCCCAAGGAAGAGGAGGCACCAGGACAGAGGACCATCATACATGGTGCCCCCTCCCTAGGCTCTGCCAGATGTCATCGGACAGCAGGTGGTGCACCCAATCTGCTCTGCTTGTCCCTTTTGGGACATTCTTGTAACACAAGGTCAATGAGGAACAAGACAGTGGTGATGGAGACTTTATCACCTATTCCTCAGCTGATCTTGTTTGCATCACTGAGACTTGGTTGGGTGATGATGCTGCCCTGTGCTGGTGGCTTCTGTTCCTTCTGGTTACTCCATCTTGCATCGTCCCGAGGAGAGACTGTAGAAAGGACAGGGTGGCCATCTGTTTGAGATCCGCTCTGGGCCTCATCACATTTTCAGTGTGAACACCAGTGTCTTTTTGAGTGTATGGTCACTAAATGTGCCTCGGGAGTCAGTGGCAGAATAGTTTCTTTTACTGACTTCCGGCAGTGGGAGTCTATTTCTGTAGGAGATGGAAGACTTCACCGCCAAACATGTGTTGAAGTCCCTAGAATTCTTGTCCTGGGAGACTTTAATGCCTGGGTCAATAATGACTCCTGTCTCTTTGGACAAGAGCTCCTTCTGCTGATGTCTCAGCTGGGATTGTCTCAGGCAGTTGCCTTCAGGACTCATATATATGGCCACACTCTTGACCTGGTCTCTTTATTTGGACTTGACATTATGGCGGTCAAGGTTGGACCCAGTCAGTTGGTAATATCATTATGCGGTTGAGTACCAGTGCAGGCCCCTGTAAATTAACCCTTCTGAAGAGACAATCTGATGTCATCCAAAGAATAAATTAGAGCCTCACCAACTCAGGAGTCACTGGTTGTCTCGAGTTTGATGCTAGCCTGTGCTCAGGGTTCAGGAGCTGGGGTTGAGGCATATAATATAGCCTTGAGCAAGGCATGGAACCTGATTGCACCCTACCATTCACCTCTTGACTTCCGGCATTGCTCACTATAGTACTGTAGTGAGCCGGTGCTGGTTGAACACTATACAGGTTAGGAGCATATACCTGAGATGATCATGCTATGAGGAGGACAGGTTGGCGCAGAGACTGCATTATTTGGAGTAACAGTGGGTAATTGATATTAAGAAGACTGCATTTTGTCTTGATCAATTGCTGCTGCAAGAAGTTATCCAGCTGTGCTGTTCTGCACTGTCGACAGTTTGTTAAATCTCTTGTCTGCAGTCTGGCAGCATTTTCTGCAGAAAAGTGTGAGAGTTTGGCAGTTCTTTTCCAAAAGATAGAAACATAGAAACATAGACTTTGACAGCAGATAAGGACCACTTGGCCCACCCAGTCTGCCCATTTCCTACCTACTGATATAAACATAGAAACATAGAATTTGACGCAGACAAGGACCACTTGGCCCACCCAGTCTGCCCATTTCCCTACCTACTGGATAAGCTGCAGATCCTAGTTAACTAGCAGCCTACTTCTCCACCCCCACCCCCTGTTTGCATCACTGAGACTTGTTGGGTGATGACGCTGCCCTGTGCTGGTGGCTTCTGTTTCCTGATTAGCTGCAGATTCTAGTTAACCAACAGCCTACTGCCTGCAACCCCCACTACAATTGCCTTGTGTCTGTCCCATGCATGTTTGAATTCTCTCCGCTGTTTTAGCCCCAACAACCTCCCAGGAAGGCAGTTCCACGCATCCACCACTCTCCATGAAAAAGATTTCCTCACATTACCCCTAAGCCATCCCCTCTATCTTTAAATTGTGTCCCCTTGTTCTTACACATCTCTTTTTCTGAAAGATGCTACCTCCTGGACTTTGTTGATTCCCTTGAGGTACTTGAACATTTCTATCATGTCCCTCTGCCCTCCTTTCATCAAGGGTATAATATTAAGCTCTCTCTCTCTCTTCATATGATTTCTGATGCAGACCTTGCATCATTTTAGTTGCCCTCCTCTGGACTGCTTCCATCCTGTCTATGTCCTTGCGTAGATGAGGTCTCCAAACTGCACACAGTACTCCAGATGGGATCTCACCAACTGTCTGTACAGAGGATAATCACTTCCTTTTTCTACTTGTGATGCCCTTCCTATGCATCCCAGTATCCCCTGGCTCTCCTCACTGACTTCTCACATTGCTTACCCACCTTTAGATCATCCGATATGACTACCCCGTGTCCCTGCTCCATTTTTGTTGTTGTTAGTACTTCCCGCTATGATGTACTTTTCTCTGGGTTTTTGTTTCCAGGTGCATTACTTTGCACCCTTTGCATTGAAAATCTACGTTGCCATATGTCTGACCATTCCTCCAACCTTGCAAGTCCCTTCTCATCCTTTCTACCTCCCTTGTGTATCAACTCTGTTACAGATCTTTGTATCATCTGCAAAGGGCACACCTTTCCTCCAGATCCTCTGCAATGTCACCTATAAAGATGTTAAAGAGGACTGGACCCAGTACTGAGCCCTGAGGTACCCATTAGTGACCACCCTTTCTTCAGAATGTGTGCCACTACTATTACCTTCTGTGTCCTGTGGCATGTATTACCTTCTCTGGTCCAGTTTCTATTGGGGGTGATTGATCTGCTAGTGATGATAGTTTGCTGAGTTGGAATGAGTTTCAGCTGGTGTTGGCAGATGAGGTTCACCAGGTGCTTACCAACATGTGTCCAACCACTGTGTCCTGGACCCAGGTCTGATGTGGTTTGTCATCGGCTGCTTGGATTTCCTCAGTCCAGTGACCGTGGGGATTATTAATGGGTCATTAAGTGAGGGGTCTTTTCTGTGTCTCTGAAAGAGGTTGTAGTGAGACCCTCCTTAATGGTTAAAAAACATCTATTGACCCTGATGTTCTTTCAAACTATAGGCTCTGTCTCTAATCTTCCTTTCTGGGGAAGCTTATTGAGAAGGTGGTGGTTGATCAGTTAGTTGAATGCCTGGAGACACTGTCCATCTATGAACCTCCCAGTCAGGTTTTCAGCCCCGCACAGCACTGAGACGGCTTTTGGTTCGATGGTACATGTTCTCTTCATGGCAAGGACCGAGGGCACTATACCACCTTGGTGCTCTTGGACCTATCTTCAGCATTTGACACGGTATATCACAGGGTGCTGATGGACCATTTGCAGAACTATGTGAGTACTACTGGAGCAGTTTTGGGCTGGTTTCACTCATATTTAACTGAAGATCACAGAACGTTGTACTAGGAAACTTTTCATTGGGTTCTTTTGCACTGCATTGTGGTGTTCTGCAAGGTTCTATTCTGACACTCCTGTTGTTCTCCATGTATTTGCTGCCATTGGACAAATCATTAGGCAGTACAATCAGGGGGGTTTCACTGTTATGCAGATGATAACCAGTTGTACCTGTCCTGTGCTGCTGGTGACCTTTCCACCCCTGATATGCTGTGTCTGTGTTTAGCTAAGATAAATGACTGGAGGTCCACAAACTGGGTATGCCTCAACCCTGCAAGACAGAGGTTACGTATGATCGAGCCGGTCATTGGGTTATTTTTACTGATGGGGACTGCCCGCCTTTAGTGGTTGATGGTTGTCCCTGTTAGTGATTAGTGCAGTTAAGGATCTTGGTGTTATTCTTGATGATCTTCTTGATGTTGGAAAACAGGTCTCATCAGTCATTAGGGACATTTTTCCATCTCCAGAATATTGCAGGATCTGCCCATTTTTGACTCCTATTGACCTGGCTACAGTTATCCATGCCTTTGTTACTAGCTGACTCGATTACTATAACACCCTTTTCTAGGGCTGTCTGGAGGTTTGATGCAGTGACTGCAGCTAGTGCAGAATACCATGGGCAGAATGTTGACAAGTACCTCTATGAGGAATCATGTCACTCCAGTGCGCTCTGCACTGGCTGCCTGTGAGTGAGTGCATCACCTGCTAGATAGGCTTGTTAACATACAAAGACCTTACTACTTAAAAGAGCTTCTGATTCTGTGCTCTCCTATCTGCTCCCTATGCTCCATTGAGGCTGACTTGTTAGTTGTACCGTCCCTCCCATCTAAAAAGGACTGGGAGGTAAAGCCTTTGGGTGGCTGCACCATTATTGTGGAAAACTCTTCCACCATACATTAAGGTTGCTAGCATGGTGGAGGCTTTAAAGCATCTTTAAAACATATTGATATGTATATACTTTTATTTTTTAGTATAATTTGCCTATAACCTATCTTGTCATGTATGTCCTAACCAACTTCTTACCCTTGATCAGTGTATTTACAAGTGTTTTGTCTGTATCTGTTATGCATATATAAGTGCACTGATGTATCTGTTGTGTACCAACTATTGAACCTTGACCTTATCAGGTGCATCTTGTAAATGAGCCTTGCTCAATGTTGTTCGCCTGAATAAATAAAGATTTGATTGATTGATTGATTGATTATTTGAAAAGTTTTAATCTTCTGTGCTTACCATTATGTGTTGGGACATTTTACTGCTCTTTATTATTGTGTTTGTTAAGTGTTCTGAGCCACGGGATAGGTGCAATATAAATAAAATTTGCCTTGCCTTAGAAATGGGATCAGGTCAATAACAGCAAAATTTAACAGCACGGTCAAACACAGTGCAAGCAAAACCACGTAGTAAAAGATCACATTGGGGAAAAACAGTGAGGTAAACAACCTCGCTATCCAGTGCTCCTGACACCACAAGCCACACAGCACACACACTGTATGCCCCCTCACTTCTGTAATAAATATAATCAACTCCAAGGAGGGGCACACTCAGAGAGGGGGACAAAATCAGGCCAGCAAGGGTCGGGTGCAAGAGCAAAGAAAACACTAAACAGTACATGAAAGAGCAAAAACAATACACATACAGCACAGGGTAGGACTTGAACGCCTGGTGCTCTGATTTGTACTGCCTTCCCAGACTGTGACTCTGTCCTCTGAGCCATGATGGCAGCATGCTGGTTCCAGTCACAGCTGCATACTTGCAGTACTCAGCCTGAATGAACACAGTTGCAGGTACAGTAAGTGCTGTAATGTTGTTTCTGTCACTGTACTCGCCATGCTGTTTTCCCTGTGTTGTTTTTACCATGCTCATATTGCTGCACTCTTCTGATTGGATACCTTAGAAATGCACCATGTGTTAGAATGATGGTTATCACACACAATTACCTGCAAACAATGTGGAATTGATTACTGAATTAACTAAATAAGTTAAAGTACTGCAAATCCATGTACAGACCAAAATTATTAATACATATTTTATTTATAATTTAACATCTTCTTAGACATTTATAATATTATTTATTTGTAATATTCTTAAATATTTGAAGGGATTAGCAAAATGGGCACAGAAGGGATATTTAAGCTGAGGAGAGGAGGGACACCAGAGGGCATGGTCTCAGGCTGGAGGGTGGAAGATATCGGAGAGAGATGAGGAGGCATTCTTTTACAGAGAGGGTGGAGGGAAACGGAAGACTCTACCTGAGGAGGTGGTATCCTGTACACAGTGGGCAGTTTTAAAAGGCATGGGACAGGGTGTGGTGTGGGGTAAGGTGAGGGAGGAGGAGGTGGAGCAGCTGCACTATAAGGGTGCTAACTGCTTATTTGAGCAGACTAACTTGATAGACCATAAAGCCTGTTTCTGCTGGCAGACTCATATGTTCATGTGTATCTTCTCTGTCCTTGTTACATACGTTACAAGGGTACTGTTTCAAACATTAGGGTCTGTACCTTAAAACCACAAGTGATATTATCTTCATGTTTACAATTTAGGTAAAGGACCTCAAAGGTAAAATACTGATAGTGAAAGACAGAAAGAAATGACAACATTCATTTTTCCACACTCCTGTCCCACATATGTCTCCTATTACTGAGGACAGACCTCTCTCAATCCCTGTCCTGCCTACTCCACACCCTCCATGGGTCTTGGTCACATTAAACTATGCTACCAGACAAGAACTGGAATATTGTGTACCAGGCTGTTTAAGTTGTCTGTAACCATGGCTTGTACTGGAGGAGGTTAACGTTCCAATAGGTATACACTTTAAGGCCTCAAAAGACAAAATTCAAATCATAGCTTTTTTTCAGGCTGGTAGGTCCATTGAGGAACAAACATGTCTGCACAGATGTATAAATGCAACTTTTATCTATGTGTGTAGTGTGTTACCACTGAGGGTGAATGATCTGTGCATAAACAAACTGGATACTGTGTATCATAAGAGGCTGTCTGATGGAGACAGGATAATATGTATACTATGAGTGTGGACACAGGAACCCTTCCCCAACTGCATGTACTGTAAGTGAAAGGGATACAACAACCCCCAAACTAACTCTTTGGCACATTGCCTCTGTAAGGCAAACATCAGTTCTTACTCTCAAATGCATCACAGTTTCAATGGAGTCGAACAGGCTCTTGCCCAACCAGGATTCCACAAACACTGCCTAGGCTATAGAGTAAAGCTTGCCATAAGAAAGAATATGCATATTCTAATGAACAGAATTAGCCTGATGCTAAGAAAGTAAAGTTCAAAAGCAGGATGTCTTAGTGGAAGAAAGAGAACAATAACAGATAATAATTAAAGAAGTCACAGGCATGTGTCTAATTCTTTATTAGAACGGCTCATCCACAAGATAAACTCATGAGAAGAAGGAACAGAGTCACAAGACATAACCTCAACGGTGACACTCAGACATGCATAAATAAGTACTTAGCACCCTGACTTCCCATAGTTCTGACTTCTAGACATCATATCCTGAAACACCAACACTAGAATCAACAATCCAGGCAGATAGATATGTTTCTGTAATGATGAGGACATTGGGATGGTCAAACAAGATGCACAGCCTAAGTTGACCTGGTTTAAGGAGTAAACCCCTGTTGTAAGATGAATGACACTCAACCCTTTGGGGTGAAGAGTGAAGGGGGTTAGAGGACTAGGCTCAATGTTCACATCCCTGACTAGGGTTGATTTTCACATTACACGACAGAAAAGCAGAAGGATATGGAGAATCAGACTGTAATGAATATTAAAATGATGGGGAATAGAGAATAGACTGAGGAGTTAGGAGAAGTAAAAGAGAGAGAACAATTCATATCTTCAAGATTTAGAGAGGGGAAGGAGGAGACTAGTATGTACTAGGAGGGAAGAGGTAAAAAGGAGTGGAGGAATAAGGAAGGAAAGGGAGAGAGAGAGAAGTGTAAAGACAATAAAGGGTAAGGGAGAGAAACTGAAATAGTAAAAACAAGCATTTGTCAATGCCGAATGTTTGCTTGCTGGTATTAACAATGGAAATGCAGGAGTTAGACAGATGCAGAGTAGGAATGGCAGTGATATATTGAACTTCATGCCAACCCCACCTCCACCCTGCAGAGAAGGACAGGCATTGGGGTGTGCATTTGGATTGTCACCCATATCGTTCATGCCATTTCACCTCACCCTATCCTGCAGACACTGACAAATGTTGAGGTGTGCCTTGGGGTGTTCGAGCTTTATCCAATACTCTATTAGGTTGGTTTGACAAGACCTCCCTGAGACAAATCCATGTTGCCACCCATCTTGAGACCATTACTCTAGAAATGCCACCAGCTGCTCCTTCAGTATCGCCTCCATAAGCTTACCCATTATGGACGGAGACTGACCAGCCGATAATTTCCTGGCTCCTCCCAAGCCCACTCTAGTGTATGGCACCATATGGGCTACCCTCCAGTCCTGGGGCAAACACTCTGTTTCCAAGGAGGTGTTGAGGTGTTGAACAGATCTGCCAGTGGCTCAAGCAACAGCTCCACCATTTTCCTCAGCACCCTGGGGTGGATGCCATCAGGACCAGTGCCTTGTCCACCCTTACTGCCCTCAGCCCTCTACCACCCTCATTCATGTAATCACTTTGTCCATCACCTCCCCCTTTCCACACCCCTCAGCCCGTGATGGTAGTGGACCATCCTCTCCTTACTGAAAATGGAGCAGAAGTAGTCATTTAGAATCTCTGCTTGCTCTCCCCTTTCACCCAATCCCTTCCCTGCTTTATCCTCACAATATGTTCCTTGCACTTCTCTTTCCCTGACATACCTAAAAAGTAATTTTCCCCTCCTTTGTGCCCTGTGCTAACCTTAATTCCTGGAGGTCTTAGCTTTTTTCAACCTCCTGGCCACCTCCCTTGACCAGCTCCCATAAGCCTCCTTATCCTCTCCCTTCCTGTTCTGCTGTACTTCTGTATGCAGCCCTCTTTGCCCTCATCCCTTGAGCACTTCCTTGTTCAGCCACATGGTTTCTTGGCTCTGCTCATACTCCTGGTGCAGGCTACTGTGGCCTCTGTTAGCCCAGTCTTTATGACTCCACTTTTGTTCTGCATCCATCCCTGGCCTTATATCCTGAGTCTCCCTTGCAGTATTGCTCCCATCCTCCCAAAGTCCACTCTATTAAAGTCCACCACCTTAGTGCCCGAGCCTCCTGTTTGTCTGCCCAGCATGAGAATGAGCCATACTGTTTATGTGTCGCTACCCGCTAGTGGGATCCTCCATCTCACCTCCTCCTGGCCTTCCCATTTGCCAGTACTAGGTCCAGAGTGCTACCAAGACTGTAGGCCCACTTACCAATTGCGTCAGAAGGCAGTCCTAGAATGCATCAAGGAGCACCTGCTCTGTGGTACTGCTAGTGGCCAGGATGCTCTAGTCAACCCTGGTAGGTTACAATCCCACTATCACCACACTCCCCTTCTACACACCCTGCTTATCTGCTCTGGCAACTCCCATCCAGTTCCCTGGATTGGGCTGGTGGTCTGTACATCACTTCAGCCTCAGCTTTCTGCCTTGGAGCCCATGAGCTGCACCCAAAGTGCCTCTGTCCTCTCTCTTCTCTCCTTTCCCTTATGCATTTGATCCTTCCTCACATAGAGTGCAACCCCCACTTCCAACCCCAGTCCCTGCTGCATATCTTGTATCCTGGAATTGACAAGTCCCAATCATAGTACTCTGTTGCCCAAGTCTCTGTCACTGCAGTAATGTCTACCTTCCCTCTGAAAAGAGTGCCTGTAGTTCTGCAATTTTGTTCCCAGGCTTCTTGTGTTGAGAGAGCACCTTCCACCCATAACCTTCCTTCCCTCTCTCTTCTCCTTGGCCTTTGTCCCTCCTCCTGGTAGTCTGCACCCTTTCTCCTCCTTATTCTTACCGGGTGATGGTGCCTTCTGTATTACACTCAGGCCACTCTGCCCACCCTCCTGGGGTTACTACACTCCATCTTTACCTATATGTAGGGGGTGAGCTCATTAGACTCCCCTGTCTGGACGTTTATACCGACCTCAGTCTTTTGGCCACCCTCCCACTAGTTTAAATCCACCTTAGTGAGATATGCCTCTAATCCCACCTCTAATATTCCCCTCCCTGCTCAAGTGTAGCCTGTCCCCCAGATAAGTCACTATTCCCCAGACCCTAGCCCAGTTAGTCACTAACCCATAATTTTGGTGTGGCACCAATCCCTCAGCCAGTTGTTGAACTCTTCATCCTACCCTTCCTCCCTGTGCTTGCACACGGCACCGGGAGTACCTCTGAGAATGCCACCAACTCTTCCACCCCCACACTGCCTGCCCAACCTCAAACCTCTTCCTCACTACATGCACAGTCTCCCGCCAAGTTGTTTGTACTCATATGTAACACTAAATGAGGTTTCTTCCTTCCCTCGCTGCACACTTGAGCAGTGCATGCCTTCCACCCCTGAAGTCAACCTCGGATAGCATCAACCCAGATACGGAGGTGCCTTTCCCTTCTGCCCCATCTCACCCCTTTCAGTACAGAATCCCCAGGATGAGTACCCCAGTCCCTACCCACTTTCCTTCTAATGCCCCTTCCACCACCCCAGTATTCTGCTCCTCCTGCCCCTCACTCCCACCAGCTGCACCCTCCGTGACTACTGTATCAGCTCCCCTACTTCCACCTCACCCTTTGCTCTACCTTATTCCTCCCATGCCCCTTGAACCCCTTCCCAGCCTAACTACTTCTTACTGGGCTTCCCATGTCGACCTCCCTCCTCCCTGCTGATTTACAATGCCTCCTATCCCCATTGATATTGATTTAGAGCCCCCATTCCTTCAATCCTGATAGTGATGCCCCTCCCATCCTTCCCCTTCCCATAGCTTCTCTCCTCCAGTCACCCTCCTTCCTTACTAGCCCCTTCTACCCTTTCATCCTCGCTACCTCTTTTCCTACCTGTTGCCATCCCTCTCATACCCCTTGTCCTCTCCCCTTCAGTATGTTCCTGCTCCCCTCTCTCCCATAGCAGAGGCTCAAATCTATTATTAGTCAATACCTCTTATATCTCTTCCCCCTATTGTTCCCCTCACATACTTGTTCGCCTCCATGCCTCCCCTGTCCCATCCCTGGTCCCTCCCTACCCACAGCCATCTGCTCTCTCCTGGTACTCCTCGTGGTCTCTTCCTCCCCATCAGGAGGCCCTGCCTTGCCTTGGACACCCCTCCCTTCTCCCTCTTTTCTGCCACTGCCTCTGATACTGGGGTTGGTTTCAGACCCTAGTCCTTCTTCCCCGCCCTCCCTTGCCATCCCCTATTCCCCCAGCCAGGATGCCTACCATACTCATCTGCCAGTGCCACTTAACTCCTCCCTAACCTCCACAGTTCCTCCTCAGATTAACCAGTTGTCTACAGACCATACACCCCATCCTCCAAGCCCAGTCCAGGATCATGGCGGACCCACACCCTATACACCCCACCACCTTCCAAAGATGCCCACCCTATTGACGGTGTGGCACCTGCCCCATTTTGGACCCTATCTTATGTTACAGGCTCTTACTCCCGGTTTCTGTAGCCTGCTACAACTATTAGGCTCCTAGTTACTCAAATTCCTGTTCCCCACACTCAGTCCCCCTACTGCCCCTTGCTGATCAGGTTAATTAAGTCTCAGATATCATCCGTTAGATGTTGTATTACTGTAGCAATCCTAAAGCCTCCTTGTCTGTTTTCACCCATCAGCTACCATACTTATTGTTCTCAGCCTCATATAGTTTCAACTTAGTCCAGTTAGAAATCATATTGCACTCCAAGTATTACTCAGCTCAGAGAAATATACAGAACAACTAAATCTGTATTATTACAGCAATTGTCAAAGTATCCAATCATTGCTTTGTCTCCACCCCAGATACCCTGCTGTAATATAGGACCACACAGGACCCTGGGTGAGGTGGGCAACTCTAAAGTCCCGACAGAGCTCAACTGAGCTCACTACCCCTCTCTCTCACTCACTCATTCTGTTTCTCCCAGTGCTGCAGGCTGCACTTTGTACTGGGCTCCTGCTCTGCATTGGCACCTTTTTTTGCCCAAAAAGAAATCTGCAGCTGTTCTGATAGAGCTCTGTTGAGCTCGACTCTACTTCTCTCACTCGCTTCATTCTGTTTCTCCCGGCGCTGCAGGCTGCCCTTTGAACTGGGCTCTGTCTGTGTTGGCACATTTTTCTGCCCACAAAGAAATTTGCAGCAGTTTTGACAGAGCTCTGTTGAGCTCGCTCTCCCCCTCACTCTGCTCATTCTTAATCTGTCCCAAACATTGATTTCCACAGCAACTGTGCTATTCTGCACCGAAGTACGAAAATACATTTTGGCCAGGATGTGTAAAATGACAGCTGTACTGTTCATAAGGAGGTGTGAAAAATGCCAATGTTGAAAATCTGAAATAAAAATATTACAAATTTGCGAGTTGTATGCGATCCAACATGCATGCTCATAAACAGTTATTTTTGATTTTTTTCACCAAATTTGGTAACATAGGTTTTTGAGTTCACCTCATGAACTATGGCACTGTTGTTTGTTAATCAGTCCCAAAGGTGATTCTGCACAGTGACCGTGAAACCACATTTCAGGACAAAATAACGCCATGACAGTGATTGAATTCATGAGGAGGGGTCCCAATAATGCAATGTTGAAATTTGGTACCAAAATTCCCCAAAGTGACCGAGATCTGCACCAGAGTTGAAAAAACCCTATTTTTGCCATTATCAGCATTTCTTCAGTTCGAGTTTGGCTTTGAAGAGTGTAGATGTGTTCCTGATCCATCAAAGATCATCACGCTGGGCTCTGGAGGTAAGTATGGGGTGAGTGGGGTGTGAGGAGGTGGGTACGCAGAGGGTGAGAGCAGGTTGGGAGGGGCACTGGACAATCGAGGGACCATTTTCTTGTTTTCAGGTAAAAAAAAAGAAAATATGGGTTGATTTTCTCTTTGCAGGTGTGTTTGGTACACTGGGTGGGCTCCCAGTGTGCCACCTGCATTTGTGGGGAGCAGGACTCAAGCCAATGGGGATTGGGCACCCTCGCAGCACAGAAACGGGTGGGGGTGCATGATGCTGAGGGGATTGTGCACCCCTAGGCACACAACAGAAATTGGAGGTGGGGGATATGCCATTGGGGGAAGGCCCTCATCTGAAAATTGTACTGGAAAGGGGGGAATGAAGCTAACGGGATTGGGCCCCCACCAGCAAAGAAAAACTGTTTGGGGGCACATGATGCTGAGGAGGATTGGGCCTCCGTTAGCACACAACAGAAATGGGGGGACATTATGCCAATGGGGAGTGGGCCCCTTGTCAGCAAATGAAGTGGGTTAGGAGCATGCCGACAGGGAATGGACACCCTGTCAGCTTTCATGGGCTGAGGTGGTGGCATAGAGTTCCCATGTTACTGGTAATATTACACCAGACAAGGTACCACTCTGCAATGACGGGTCACTGCCTCATTGCAGCAGAATGACTAGCCGCTGCAATGACAAGGTGGCTATGATTGCTACATTAAATCGTTACAACTTGGTGGCTCTCTGCAGAACCAGTGTCATCAGGACACTGGTCCTGCATTGGTTGAGCACTGCTAAGCCCAAAGTGCAGTGCCGGCATTGACCGCTACAGTGCCGCACCTCCACAACTCCGCTTCTCTTGTTGTTACATAATGTTTCTTGCACATGGGTGCAAGCAAACATAAAAAGGAGAGGCATACTTAAATATTCAGTGTATAATTAGCATAAACAAATTACTGACATGGCAGAGCTAATAGAGACAGGATAGCAAGCAATTAAATCAAGAAATAAAACTGAGTTCAGTTGCAACAAAATGACACAAAGAAGAAAGAAATTAAGGAAATGCAAAACCAAATGCATGGTAAAAGAACACAATACACCAAAAGGAAATGGAAGTGCAAAATTAGTAAGGCAACTTACAGACAAATTTGTAACTAATTCTTCCTCCAGCTCGAAGGATGGGGCCACTGCAGATAGATGGTGGAAATTAAAATATTTCTGAAGTAGCTGCTACTAGAGAAGATGTTAGGTAACCCGATTCACTCACCCACAACTAGAATGAGTCCAAAATGTAGGCAACGCATTCACGCTTGCCAAAGTACCTACTACAAAGAACTACTACAAGCTTCTACTGAGACTCCTGAAGGTTCTGGAGCCATATCAAGGATTAATGGGGAGGGGAGTGTAAATCCCATGATGACAGACATATTGCTAAATGGTATAAATTATAATAACTCTAATACTGTAGTGAATGCTTATTACTCCCACTTCTCTGACCTGTCCAGATACTGCAGTTTTGCATCTGGTACCACTGACATGAATGCTCATACAGATGGTATGTCCAATCATGTTCTATTTAAGGGCTGTGACACAGAAAGAAGTGTCAGGCCTTAGGAAATCAATTGTTCACTGCAGCAGTGCAGACTATGATGGGCTTGAATCCAGATCTTAAAAGAGCAGCACTGCACTCAGCTTGTACTTACAAATAAGATTAAGACATTAGGGAGCGAGAAGACAAAGGGATGGATAGTGAGCCTGAATAAGGGGGACAGTGGTGGGCAGAGAGGGACAGTGAAAAGTAGGGATGCTGAATGAATACTCTTTATCAGTGTCAGTGGCTCAGTAGTAGCACACCGCCTCTGAGGCCGGGAGATCAGAGGCTGTGGGTTCAGTTCCCACATCTGGCACGTTGATCATATCCCAGTACTGACACTGTAGTGCAGCATGAGAGGGTGCTGCACTTGAGGTGCTGTCTTTGGATGAGACATTAAATCGAGGTCCCATCTGCCTGGATTGGTGATAGATCAGGTGGATGTTAAAGATGCCATGGCACTTATCGAAAAGAGTAGGGAAATTTCCCTGTGTCCTGGCCAAATTTCCTCATGCACTAAAAATACCAGCAACAGCTTAATCTGGTTCAAGGTCAGTTGGCATTCATCTGTATCCCCTTCCCGGTGGTGCCTGAAATAGGCAGGATTTGTCTAGTGCACTTACCCAATCAATTAAATAAAAATAAAACTTCTGCTCAGTATTCACAAAAGAAGAGGAGGGAGGTACCCAATCCAATCAATAGAAGCACTCTGCATAGGGGGTCAATCCCAGTCCTTTCACAGAAGAAAGGGTTCTGAAAGAACTCCAAAACTGAAGGTGGACAAAGCCATGGGTCCTATCAGGATTCACCCCATTATTCTAAAGAATTAAGGGATAGCTAGTAACATCATTGACTAGTCTTTTCAAAAATCATGGGAGGATGGTGGGTACCTGAGGACTGGAGGAGGGCAGATGTGATTCCCTTCACAAAAGTGGGAGCAAGACAGAGGCAGGAAACTACAGACCAGTCAGTTTGACCTCAGTGGTAGGAAAATGATGGAATCACTTCTGAAGGAAAGAATTGTTGAGTACCTAGAGGCCAGTGGGGCACAGGACCCAAGGCAGCATGGATTCACAGCAGGAAGGTCATGTCAGATGAATCTAATCAATTTCTTTGACTGGGTGACCAAAATGGTAGACCAGAGAGGGGCTGTGGACATGGCCTACCTAGAATTTTAGCAAGGCATTTGACACAGTCCCACACAAAGATTAATAAACAAATTAGCCAGCCTGGGAGTGGGTCCCAGGGTGGTAGCCAGGGTAAAACATTGGCAGGACAACAGGACACAGAAGGTAATAGTAAACAGAGTCCACTCTGAAGAAAGGGGTTACTAGTGGGTACTGCATGGTTCAGTACTGGTCTGGTCTTTTTAATGTCTTTATAGGTGACATTGCAGAGGGACTGGAAGGAAAAGAATGCCTTTGTCAGATGACACAAAGATCTGCAACAGGGTTGATACACAAGGGTGGTGGAAAGGATGAGAAGGGACTTGGCAAGGTTGGAGGAATAGTCAGAAGTATGGCAGCTGATTCAATGCAAAGAAGTGCAAGTAATGCACCTGGGAAACAAAACCCAGGGAAGAGTACAAATGGGGGGCGGAGGTAGTAACAACAACAAAATGGGAAGGGACCTGGAGGAATCATATCAGATGACCTAAAGGTTAGCCAGAAATGTGAGAAGGCAGTATGGATGGCTGGGGGATACTAGAATGTATAGGAGAGGCATCACCAGTAGAAATCAAGAAGTAGTTATCCCTCTGTACAGACAGTTGTTGAGACCCCATCTGGAGTACTCCATCCATTCTGGAGACTCCATCTCTGCAAGGACATAGATAGGATGGAGACAGTCCAGAGGAGGGCAACTAAATGGTGCAGGGTCTGCAACAGAAGCCATAAGAGGAGAGACTAAAGGAGCTTAATGTGTATACCCTTGAGGAAAGGAGGGAGAGGGGGAACATGATAGAAACTTTAAGTACCCCAAGGGAATCAACAAAGTCCAAGAGGGTAGCATCTTTCAGAAAAAGAGATGTGTAAGAACAAGGGGACACAATTTGAAGATGGAGGAGGACAGCTCAGGGGTAATGTGAGGGAGTATTTTTCACAGAGAGGGTGGTGGATGCGTGGAATGGCCTTCTGAGGAGGTTGGGGTTCAAAAACAGTGGGGAATTCAAGAATGCATGGGACAAACATAAGGCAATTCTTGTGGGGAAGGAAGGAAGAAATAGGCTGTTGGTAACCAGATCTGCAGCTTATGCAGTAGGTAGGAAATGAGCAGACTAGGTGGGCCAAGCGGTCCTTATCTGCCATCAAAGTCTATGTTTCTATGTTAAGATGTTTCAGCTGTTACAGTTTACTAGTGAATACATTTTATGTTTGCTTGCATGCATGTGCAAAAACATAGTGCCACCTACAAATTTTCATAAGTGTGCCACCCACACTTCCAATGTCCTGCTCCTTTTGCAGTGTGGCTGCACCACACCAATGAATGTCCGAGCTGTCTATGACAGCTGTTCAGATGCAGTGCCATACAGTTCTGAGAAAATCACCGTCAACAATCAGCAGTGGTAATGTGTAGGCAATTTGCATACTGCTGTCGGCAGGCAATCTGCATACTGCCATTGGCAGTATGCAAATTGCCTACATGTCAGCACTGCATCTGAACTGTCATAGGCAGTTCGTTTCTGATCCTCCTTGATCCAGTCCCTCCCCACATGTACACCTAGGTAGCTGCTGGGAGCCCACCCCAGCGTGCTCATGCACTTCCCTCCACCCCCACACTGTATGATCAAGGGGTGCCCAATCTCCCGTCGGCTCCACTGCCCCCAAAGCAAACTTCAGATACCATGCTGGGAGCCCACCCCAGCATGGCAAAAATCCATGTTGTCTTTATAAAAAAAAACACCTAGAACTGTTTCATTAGCTATTGTAATAAATCCAAGAGATGGCTTCCAGCCCCTTCTCCTCATTGGCTACATCCTCCTTCTGACAGTGGAACCAATTTTGGACCACAGGAAAGACCTCATCCTGCCCAAATACTCCTATAGGACTGTAAATAGCCCAATGGTGTCTGCCAACCAGTTAACTTCCTCCAAAGGCAGTAATCCTACACATTTCCAACCCTTCACACCTCCTACTGCCCAACATTCTCTAAGCAGACCCCTTACCTCTCTGTTAGGTAGTATTATCTGCTCTGATCAACATCCGCTGCCCACCAAAGTCCCACTCGCTGCCCTTGATATTGTCCAAGGCAAACAACCAAACAAAGCCTTTCTAAGATTCCTGGTAAGATGTCTCAGGAAATTATTATTACTACTGCTACTCTGTGCAGGCAGTGTGGAATTAAACCTGGGCCCCTCCTACTGCTAACTGCCCCGGGGAACTCCCACAGCTAAAGGGTCTGAGCTTCTTCATGAACGATGAAAGCCTTGCTAACAAACTTGACCAGGTCCACGCCTGGGTACTACATGCCAAGCCTGATGTAGCAATGCTCGGAAACCTGGCTGAAAAATACTTTACCTGACAAATGTTTAATATACCGGATACAACTTGATCAGGTGTGACAGGTTGACCAGAGGTGGTGGTGTTGCCTTATATATTAAAGACAAATTCCTAATCACCGATATTGTCTGCACATCAGTGCCCAAAGAATTTGAATGTCTTGCCTTCAAAATTACCCTCTCACCTGATATAGCTTTATTGGTAGCTGCATGCTATAGAGCCCCTGCAGCGAACCTCTGTATACTGCCCCATATTCACTCTTTCCTGAAAAAGTGAACACAGAATGCATTATCATGGGTGACCTTAATCTTAATTGGAATGATGCCAGTGCAAACAAGCTTAAGGACTTCTATGACAAGCACAGGCTCACTCAGATTGCTCTCTGACATTACACGACCTAACAAGAAAAATCTACACCAAAGTTCACTTCTGGACCTTATACTTGTCAACAAGCCACATAATATCTCTCATGCAGGGGTCTTCCACAATGATCTGAGTGATCACTGCATGTCGCCTGTGTTAGGTGCTCCCCACACCTCCCTCCACCTCTACCTTCAAGCTTAAGCGCAACCTAAAAATACTTCAGTCTCCCGGCCTCCTGACAGATCTTGGGAACATAAAAGGCAGAATTTCTTCCTTACACCCTCTGGTGTCTGAAGCATTCTGTATCTTCCAGGATCTGCTAGTAAACATTATCAACCAACATGCACCCTTAAGGAAAATCAAATCCTGAAACGCATCTGAGTGGTTTAGCCCACTACTTAAGATGGCCTTATGGCATGGAGACAACCTTTGAAAAGGGGTTAGAAGTCACAGTCTGACTCAGACTGGCTCTCCTGGTAGCCAGAAATGCCTGCACTAAACTGGTAAGGTTGGAAAACAACGGTTCTTCCAGTCAGCACTGGAGGCAAACAAAAACTGTTCCACCAATTTTGGCAGATACTGAGAGAGTTGAGGGACATTTCCCTGCCACCCCACTACCAGCTAAAATTGTGGCAAATAACACCTCCTACACAGATGGTCCAAGACCCTCGATCAGCTCAATAACCACTTCACCACTGCAGGCCTCATGTCGACATGTCACCTGTTAGTGAACTGAGTACCACAAGCACTGCCAGCATAACTACTAGACCAACCATAACCCCCCACCAACCGCCTCTTCAAGTTTCAGCCAGTCTCCAACAAACAGGTGGAGGACCTGCTCCTCTCGTTGGACACCAAAAGAGCGTTGGTCGAATTCACATTGACCCTTCTTCTTAAAAGCAGGTTCTTTTATCTTGCAGCTCCAATTGCCCATCTCTTTAACAGCTCATTATCACAAGGGAATCCACCTAGTTGGAAAACCAGCACATTATCCCCTGTTCAAGTCAGGAGACCCACTGACTTGAACAACTATAGACCTATTTCGATTGCTTCCTGTTTTATCCAAGCTACTTGAAAAATTGTAAACTCTCATTAAAGGAGTACTTGGACCGTGAGAAAATCCTCAATCCAGTCCAGTCAGGTTTCAGACCCAAACACAATACTGTGTCTGCTCTTGCCAAAGTGTCAAATGACTGGCTAAAAGCCCTGGACAGTAAACAGCACATCTATGCACTCTTCCTTGACCTCAGCAAGGCATTTGATATGATTGATCATTTCATACTTCTTCATTCCTGAGTAGCATCGGTTCTAACCTCTGCTGCAGTAAAGTGGTTCTGCTGCACCTTACAAATCATAAACAGCAAATTAAAGCCAAAGGGAATTCTTCCCATTAAAACTACTGCCTGAGGCGTTCCACAAGGTTCCATTTTTGGACCTATCCTCTTCCCTTTACATCTACTTTATCGACTCTTACCAGGTTGCTGGAACGTCTCACCTCTTCGCAGATGACACAGTCCTCTCATGACCAACCCTTCCTTGGATATTGCGTACAAGGAGCTACAGCAGAATTTTATTATCCTCCAGCACAACCTGCTGAATCTAAAGTTCTTGTTAACTGGAAAAACAAAAGCTATGATTATCTCTCCATCCCACAATGAGGGATGCCTGGGACCCACAGATTATTATCCTCCTTAATGAAGCACTAGAGTTAGTGGATAAATTTAAATATCTGGGAGTCTGGTTGGATAACAAACTCACCTTCAGTGTCCATCTAAGTGATAGTTAACAAAAGCTAAGGCAGTGCCTCAGTATTTTCTACCGCATAAGACGCCTACTCACCCTGGAAGCTAGAAAGTGGCTGGTTCAAACAACCTTCTTCCCGACTGACTACGTTGACTTCCTATATAGCCATTGCCTCAGTATGAGCTCCAAAAGCTGGATTGAATTCTAGTCATAGCGCATTGAGATTTGTTCTTGACTTGTCCTTGCAGACGCATCACTGCTCATTGTACCAAGCATTAGATTGGCTTCCTCTCCACGAGGATGCAAATAAACACCCTCATGTGGTTATTCTGGGCTTTGTCCAACAAACTACCACCCTATATCTGTGACCTGTTTAAAGGTTCAAAGGGTGCCTACAGACTAAGAAACTCCTCTTTGTCCTCCTTAAGCTACCATGAACAAGGACATGTCTTGGTTCAACTATCATTAGCTGCTTTTTACCAGCACTTTGAATAACATGCAAAAATTACTTAAAATCTCCCTGCTGCCGAGCCATTTTATATTTAGGGGCTGCTCTATAGAGGCCTGAAAATGGCGTGTGATTGTTTCAGGTAAAGCCTTAGCCCTCTCAGCTGAGTCTCTTAACTTCTGTAATCCTGGGCTGCCTATTTCCTGTGTCAGCCAGCATCCCTTTAAAGGCAACCATCTCCCACCCACCCCACCTTCATCAATCAGCTTTGCAGGGGCTTCATTCTATTAGGCTGCCCTGTTTTCTCTTTCTATTATGTGTCTGATACCCTTTCTTCCCACTGCCCTTTCTATGTCCCTCCTCCTTCACCTCACTTCTACTCTATAAGCTACAACCGTATACGCTGCACTTTAAATGCCTATATTTGCAATTGCTTTACGTGTCTAATTTGTCCAAGTACTGAGTTTGCATATTGTAACTGCCTGTACCGATGTCTACTTTTGTAGAAAGTGTTGTCTACTGTAAGCAAAGTGTCCTCTGTGTCCAGGACCATCTTGAAAACGAGCTTGCTCAATGATGTAACTGCCTGATTAAATAAAGTTTGATTGATTGAACAAAAGAAAATGGTCCTCGTTGATCTCTTGCCCCTCCCCAACCTGTGCCCACCATCTGCATACCCACCTCCCACACCCCCTCACCCCATACTTACCTCCAGAGGCCGCGCAATGATCTTCGGTGGACCAGGACACATCTGCACTCTTCAAAGGAGACCGCGAACTGAAGAAAAGCCACTAAGCTATATAATGGCATAAATGTTTTTTTTCTTCAACTTTGGGGCATATCTCAGCCATTTTGGAATTTTTCACCAAATTTTCAACATGAGTCTTGGACCCTCACTCATGAACTCAGCCATGTCATTTGTTATTCTGTCCCAAAAGGTGATTTTATGTCACTGCGTGAACCACCTTTTGGGACCGAGTAACAAATGACAGTGTCCACAGTTCATGATGTAGGCCCCAAAACCCTATGTTGAAAATTTGGTGAAAAATTTCAAAAATAACTTTACACGAGCATGTGTTGTGCTGTTCTAATGCATTGTTCGTAACTCGAGAATTTTTATTATTTGCTCTCCAGATTTTCAACATTGCCATTTTACCATACCTCCTTATGAGCAGTACAGCTGTCATTTTCACATCTTACCCAAAATGTGTTTTGCACATGTAGCACACAATGGCACGGTCGGTGAGCGAAATCAATGTTTACGACAGATTAAGGAAATCACAGTGAACACTGTTCATGAGCAGAGGTCTTAAAATGGCTATGTTGAAAATTTGGTGATAAAAGTCCATAAAATGACTGTGTTGTGAGCTTGCATTGCGCAGTTTCCACGCACCGTAAGTTCACTTATTTGTAATATTTTCAATCCAGATTTTCAACACTGGCATTTTCCACATCTCTTATGAACAGTATAGCTGTCATTTTTCACACCCTGGCTGAAAGGTGTTTTAACACTTCCGCGCTGAAATGCACGGTCGCTGTGGGAAATCAGTGTTCGGACAGATTAAGAAAATCACAGTGACACTGTTCATGAGCGGAGGTCCCAAATGCCTGTGTTGACAATCTGCTAAAGATTGCCCAAACTAATTACATTACGGTGTGTTTTGCAGTTTCTATGCACACTAGTGACTTCACCAGTATTTGTATATTTTCACTCCAGATTTTCAACATTACTATTTTTACACCTCCCATGAACAGTACAGCTGTCATTTTTCACATCCTGTTCGAAATGTGTTTTGCAACTGTGGTGCCAAATGGCATAGTCGCTGTGCAAAATTAGCTTTCAGCTAACAAACTGATATTGCTACTGTTCATGAGGTGAGGTCACAAAAAACATGTTGAAAATTTGGAGGAAAATACTAACGAACACCCAGGGCATTAGGGTTTCAACCATAATGCCCCACCCTGTAGAGACTGACAGGCATCAGGGGTGTGACTTGGGATTGTCGCCTGTAATGCTCATGCCATTCCACCTCACCCACACCCTGCAGCCAGTGACAGGCATCGAGTGTGCCTTGACTCTTCAGCCCCAAAGTTCACCCCATTCTCCTATTCTGCACCCATCTCACCATATTTCCTTATGGAATAGGGTGAGCGTAAGGCCCAAAGATCCTGAGGTACACCGTGACACTTGTCGGTGTCTGCAGGGTAGGGTGTGGTGAAATAATGTGTGCTTATAGCTGATGACCAAAAGGCACACCCCAATGCCTGTCAGTCTCTGCAGGGTGGTGGTGGGGTTTGTTCAGTTCAATACTGCACTGCCATTCCTATTATGCATCTCTCTAACTCCTACACTACCAATGCCAATGCCAGCAAGCAAACATTCAGCATTGACAAATGCTTGTTTTCATTTGTAATGTTCCTTTACAAGATTTACGATCTTAGTAGTCCATCTAAAAGTCTGTAGAAACATTTGAAAACATTTGTCTTCCACTGTTAACCTCACAGTGCTTTTTATGACATCATAGTGCTCATCATGACAACCGACTGTGATGTCACAAACAGCAATTGTGTGGTTATTTATTTATTCATACTTTGTTCATTTATTTGTTTATTTATTTCAAAAGTTTCACTCAGGAAAGGCATACTGAGCTGAATAGCAGCTAATTTCCACATGTGTCCTGGGGGAGGGGTAAGAGGAGGGTCAGTGAGCAACAATAGGAACATCATTTACATTGCAGGAAGGAACAGAACTAAGCATCAAACAAACAAAAACAAGCTACAATAGACAGGCAATTAGACAAATAAGTACAATTTGCTAAGCATCACAGTCAAGCTACAGTAGACAGACAATTTTAGCATTGTGTACAGTGGTATGGGATATAGCAGAAATGCATCAGGTGGTAGTTAGAGGATGATACTGAAAGTGCTGAGTGCAATAAATGTTGGCAGTGATAGTGAAGCTATCCAGAGGTAAACAAGGGATAGTGAATTGGAGAGGGTGGAAATGGGGGATTGCAGCAGAGGTTAGGACAGCAGGTTGTGGGGAGACAAGGTGGGGTGGAGGGGACAGCATACCTCTCAACCTTTTGTCCCCAAATGTGGAACATTGCCTGTCAAAATGTGGAACAAATGGGCAAAATGTGAACACTTAATCAAATCTTTACCTAAGAAGCTCAAACCACTGTTAAATGTTGCATTTATGTTCAGAAAGTCTGTTATTAACTGAATAATATATTTTTGCATCATTTACTATGGATTTTGCTTTAAAATGTTGACTTTGAATGTGGAACAAGTCCTCACACTGAGTAACAAGGAGCTTTTGTGAAGTAAAATAAGGCACATTCCTCGTAATGTGTACAATTGAGAGGTATGGGAGGAGTGGAAGGAAAGGAAGAAAGTAACAGAGGTGGGGATCAGGTGCAGTTGCAGGAGTGAGACTTGAATTTGAGGAGAAGCTAGAGAGACAGCATTGGGTGGAGGCAGAGCAGATAGAAAGGAAGAATTCAAAGTTTGGGAAGTGGTTGGAGAAGGCAGCCTGGCCAGCTGAGGACATCCTAGAAGGAAATGCCAGGGATCAAAAGCCAGAGTTCCAGAGGGTGTAGTGAGAAAGGGGGAGGAGAAAGGAAAGAAGTGAGGTAGGAGGGGATATAGCTTAGCCAGTATTTCACTACAGAGGAGGAAAAATGAGTGAGACACCTGGCTTTGAGGGAAGAAAGGGAGAGGAGGTATAAATGGAGCAATGGTGGGTATGGGTGGGCAGTCCAGAGCAAAGTGACAGATGGAGTGGAAGAGGAATCCAGTCTGGTCAGTGTGCACTTAGAGTAACACTGTTGACAGTGTCTCCATAGTTAAAAATAGGAAAATCATTTTCTGGATAATGACTCTAGTCGGCAGGATGCAACAATGCTTCCTGAACAGGGCTCCTAGTTCAGTGTGTAGTTTTTTGTGGATGGCATCCACATGACCAGAAATGTTGAGGTGATAGTTGAGAAAGACCCCAAGGTACATGAGGTAGGGCATCATCAATCATGGACCCATTTAGGTTGTGGAAGGATGGGAGGCAGCAAGCCTGAAGAGCTTCTGCCTGGAGTCAAAGGTCAAGGAGACTGTTTTTTGGCATTTAGGGACAATTTATTTGAATGGAACCAGTGTTGGATGTTGTCAACATCCAGCTGGAGCTATCTATCAAATCAGAATGGGTGGAACCGAAGGAAAAGACCTGTATCATCTGAGTACATATGGATGGACACAGAATATAGGCAGTGGGGTGGTCATTCAGGAAAGTTGAAAGAGCATTGTGCCAAGGACAGAACCTTGGGGACACCAGTCTGATGGGTAGTGGATGGGTAAGGAATCATCCATTCTAACCAATTGAGTCCTTCTTTCAAGGTAGAAGGAACCAGTTGGTAGCAGAGGTGGAAATCCCTGCTGCTATAGGTTTATCAAGGAGGAGATAGTGGGTTACAGTGTTGAAGGCTTTGGCCAAGTCAACAAAGATGGCAGAGGTGATAAGGCCTTGATCCATACCTGAGAGAATAGAGCCAGTAAGCTGGAGGAGGGTAGAATGGGATTTATGGAAACCAGGTTGGAAAGGGGTGAAGAAGGAGGGAAAGTCAAATACATTCTGAAAATCTCAGTAAAATAATTGCTGCTTTATATACAATAATTAGTAGACCAACAGCAGGAGAAAGTAAAAACAGCAAAGAACTAGAAAACAATAATGTTACAACATAATTGTTGTAAACCTAGTGCTTTTAAGCTTTTATTGTAATGGAGAGTTGTTCTTTAAGATTGCTGCTCTATCTTGCTTTCCCCTAATCAGAATATTGAATTTATCACTAACCTCTGTCTTACGAACATACAAATTTGCCAGCAAAAATAGGCCACCTGGTCTATCAAGTCTGCTCAGTGTGCAGCTAGCACCCTCACCTTGCAGCTGCCCCACCTCTCCCTTCCCACTACTCCCTTCTCACCTTGTCCCATCCCCTTTGAAAGCACCCACTGTCTTGCAGGCTACCACCTCCTCCAGTAGAGAATTCCATTCTGCCATGACCCTCTCCAGAAAAAGTGTCTCCTCATTTCCATCCTAAATCTTCTCCCTTCCAATCTAAGACCATGCCCTCTCATGTCCCTCCCCTCCTCAGTCTGAGTATACCTTCAGCATCTGCCTTGTTTATTCCCTTTACATGCTAAAGGTCTCAATCATATCCCCTGGTCCCTTCAGTCCTCTAAGGATACATGTTCTACTCTCTTAGCCTCTCCTTGTATGGTCTGTCCTCCAATCCCTGGATCATCCTTGTTGCCCTGCATTGTACCCTTCCAGTAATTTCACATCCCTGTTTAGATACGCCACTAAAATTGCATACAGTACTCCAGGTGCAGTCTGACCAGTGCCCTGCAGAGCCAGGATCACCTCCCTGCTCCTGGAGGAGACCCGCCTCGCCGATACAACCCAGTATTCTGTTGGCTTTCACTGTCGCCCTCCTACACTGCTCTGTATTGTTCATCTTCCCTGTTACAACCACCCCAGATCCTTCTCCTCCTTAGTGGAACCTAGCTGCCCCTCCCAGCTGGTAACCCCCCCTGGGTTCTTTGCTCCAAAGTACAGGACTTTGCTCTTTTCCATTGAATCCAACTGCCAGCTTCTGATCACTCCACCAGTTTGGTCAGGTTGTCCTGCAGCCCCTGCTAACCTATCATCCACCACCACCCTCAATTTGGTATTGTCAATGAATAGACTGCTCTTATTCCTGACACCATACGAGATGTCTGCTATGAATATTCTGAACAGCACTGGTCCCAGTACGATCCCTGTGGCACCCGCTCAAAACAGCCCTTGGAGATGAGAGTCCCCACCACCACCACTACCCTCTGCTGTTTCATCTGCAGACATTTCTCAATCCATTTAATCATCTTAGTCCCCACCCTCACATATCTCAACTTCCTTCCCAACCTCGCATGGCACTGAATCAAAGGCTTTACTGAAGTCCAAATATATGACATCCACCTCATGACCCTTATCCAATTCCTATGTGACCCAGTCATAATACTCAACTGGGTTCATCTGGCAGGATTTTCAGAGATAAACCCATGCTGGTGACTGTCCTCCGAGCCTATTGTCTTCCATAAAGGTAGCCAGCCTTTCCTTAGTATTATCTCCATCAGCTTCCCCATGAATGGAAGTTAAGTTTATCGGCCTGTAATTACCTGGCTCATCCTTTGGTCCACTTTTATGGATGGGTACCATGTGCCATCCTCCAGTCATGTGGTATGCACCCTGTGTCCAGGGAGGTATTGAATAGTTATGCCAGCGGTCCAGCCAGGATCTCGACCATTTCCTTCAACACCCTGGGATGTATGCCATTTGGTTCTGTGCCTTATCCACCCTCATAGCTCTTAACCCTTCCAATACTCTACCCTCAGTGATCACCCCATCCGTTACCCCTCTCCCACCCTGTCCACCCCCTGTGGTAGCTGCCCTCCTTTCTCCCTCCTGAATACAGAACAGAAGTACTCATTCAGTGCTTCTGCCTTATCCACCCTTTCTCTGCTCACCCCCATCCCTCCTTTAGTTGCTGTGACTCCCTGGTAACTTCTTTGGACCTCTTCACATACTCCTCCCTATCCTCTCCCTTCTCAGACTTCTTGTATTTCTTGAACACTGCTTTTTAGCCCTCACCATTTCTAAGGCCCTCTACTTAACCAGCTTGGTTTGTTAGCCCTTCCTTTTTACTCTGCAGTCTGGTACATGTCTCAGTAGACTCCAATATCCCCAATTTGAATTTTTCCCATTCTGATTTGCATCCCAGAGTAGTTGTATTCCTTCCAGATGCCCCCTTAAGATTTCACCCATCCTACAAAGTCAGTCTGTCTGAAGTCCACCACCCTGGTCCTTGTACCAGCTGCTTCTCTGCTCATATTAAGTGTGAACCACACCAAGTGGTGCTCACGCCAAACCAGTGGGTCCTCCACCATTACTCTCTTACAGCCTCCCTATTGGCCAGAACTAGATCCAGTGTATTCCTGACCTAGTCAGCTCAGTGACTATCTGTGCCAGGAAGCACCCAGTATATGGAAAATTGCCAAGACTGTGCCAGTTTTCAAGAAAGGAGATCCAAAGCTGTTGGAAAACAATCACCCTATAGCAACTTTGTCTCTGTAACAACCCCTTGACTCACCTTTGGCTGTACTGGGGCCCTCAGAGTCCTCAAGCAATCACCTTTGAAGGGGCTGGCATGGGTTTGGATTGGTAGCTGTAGAGTGGTGCGGTGCTCCTCCTGAGGAAGTGGTACGGAATATCTGTGGCAAATAGCAGGTTACCACCCCAGAAAATGTATATTATCTGCCCCCAAACAGTTCCCCACAAAACAGACAGTGCCCCCTTTACAGAAACACACTGTAGCAGTAATTAGCCTGAATAACAGCAGTATTTTATTGTGAGGGAGGGAAATGGGAATAAAGCAGCAACAACAATAACATAACAATCTCACTGGCAATCAGGTCTGCCCCAAACAACCCCACCTCCCACCTTTCCGTGCACCCAACTTGCCCTTGGCAGCTGCCCCAGAAAGCCTATACAGTCCTTTTGGTGGGTACCTCACCGTGCACACAAGTCAATGTGGGATATTTCATTTTGGCCCTAACTAGAAATTCACAATTCTTTAACTTTCGGCCTGGGCACAGCGTTAAACTTGGTGCAGTCTGCCCAGGACTTAACCACCCTCCCTCTTTAATTTTGACTAGCTAGCTAAAGACTTCCCCAAAGCTGCTGCCCATGATACTTACAGTTCTGTAGTTCAAAGGGGTGGCAGAGACTTGTTTCATGGTACTGTGCTGGTAAAGGAGCTGTTGATGTACAAGCAGCAG
Organism: Neoceratodus forsteri; assembly: GCA_016271365.2. NCBI lineage: Eukaryota > Metazoa > Chordata > Ceratodontiformes > Ceratodontidae > Neoceratodus > Neoceratodus forsteri. The sequence goes on from CM057452.1 coordinate 1,138,013,409, forward strand.
TTGACTGAAGAAATGATGAAAGCTGGATTTTACCTGCCAGATCTTTCTAATCCTCACGGCTGGGGTCTTTGTATGTGGTGTTCACCTGGCAGGCCTCTCAATGTCTTCCTCTGGTTGTCTCCTCTTCTGCCTGGGTATAGAGCAGGCTGATGATTCCCTTGGCACATACTTTTTCTCAACTGCAGTACTGAAACTGGGCTTTACACAGTCTCTATTCCCACCATGGACAGTCACTTCAGACTGCAGCAGAAGCAGTCTTCAATGCGCTTACCCACTGAGGGGAACACAGCTTGCAGGTCACTTTACTTTCAACTACAGACACTGTGGCTTTAGGCTGTGAGTTTTACTGTCTCTACTTTCCAGCTGCCAAACTCCACTGGCACTTTCTGCACTGCAGAACAGCCTGCCCTCTCCTCTGGTAGCAGGTCTCCAAAGTCTCTCACTTTAGCTACGGAGTCTTTCTTCACAGCTGCAGGTTCAAATCTCAGCAGCAACTTCCAAAGTCTCAGCAGCAAATTACTCAAATGCAGGTTCAAGTCTCACCTTGGGAACCTCTCACAATGTTCAGTTATTTTCCCAAAGGCTGTTTGCTTCTGCAGGCATTCTGCAGCTTGTCCAATACTGGGGCCAGACAAGACCTTTGGCTAAACAGGCAGGCCTTTAAGGATAGCAAGCCCAATACAGTATCTCTCATCTCTGACCTCTCTGTCTAATCTCTCAGAATCTCCCTTTTGTGGGCAAACAGTCCTTTTATCAGTTTTCCAGCAGCCTCTTCCATGTGCTGCAGCAGGTGTCCCATTGAACAAATTAATATGCATTTGCCTCAGTTGATGCCCTGTTGGTCCTTCATTTGGGCACCAAGAATTGTCCCTCCTTTACTCCCAAAAGTCCTTTGTGTAGTACCATAAGTCTCTTTGACAGTCCTTGTCTTTTGAATGGCTGAGCAGTGGTTATGGTTGCTAAAATGGCTGCTAAACAGAAAGTTTGTATGCAGGCTCAAGTTTTTAAGCAGCTTCTGCAGCTAAACAATTCAATGTTATTTTATATGTATCCCCGTTCTGTAGCAGCTCTCTAACTTGTCACATGGCTTCATTGTTATAGATTAAAGCCTGTTCCTGCATGTCTCTGCTGCCAATCCTACACTCCCCAGGTGGCAGACAGGCTCATTAATATTCATTGATCCTCTTTAATATTTATAGCCAGTCCTCCCAAGTGCTTATTGGTGCTCTTAAGATAAAACAATTTGCAGCTCCTCCAGTGCCTTCACTGAGTCTCCAGACCCCAGTTTGCTCATTTTGGGTCCTGGAGCACTGGAGAGGCTTTGCTGGCTGCAGTAGCGGCAAGAAAATCAATGTACTCCAGTGAGCATCTACGGACCACTAGCCTGCATATTCATGAGGCTGCCCTGCGGTGGTTTCATGGCTTTGCTCCTCTGGCCTCTCTTGCAAGGCAAATGCTTGGGTTGGACAGAGACTCAGGGACACAATGGAACCTGTGACAAGTGGTGGTGAGAGGTAGGGCAATGGGAGCAAACCAGGTAAGCCCAGAATGGGAGCTCATATCTGTCCTAGCAAGATACTTGAGAAGCTAGTGGCCTCACAGGTCACAGAGCACCTCCACAAATATAAACTGCTATCATCTGCCCAACATGGCTTTAGGCAGGGTCACAGTGCAACCACAGCCTGATCCAGTTAACAAATGACACCAAGGTAGCCATGGACAGGGGCATGTTCACTGGAAAGGTGTTCATTAACTTGATACAGCCTTTGATCTTGTTGATCACACTATTCTCAAAACCAAAGTGTTGCCCTCGGCATTTCACCAGAGCAATAAACTGTCTTTCCAGCTATCTGGGAGACAGACAGCTATTAATAAAAGTGAATCAGTCTAAAAGCCATGTTTACATGGCAGCAGCACTGTTGGCATTTGCGCTGTACACTTTCTGTTGTGACGGCTGCTACTGGATCAATATACTGTTCACACAGCACACCTTCACGATGATGCAGGTTGTGCTATGGAGGGCTGCACATTCGCTGGGATGGATTGTTTCAACTGACATCTGCAGTGACATGCTGCCTTTGTGACAATCCCCCAAAACACATATATGCCCTGTTAGGAACATTGAACAAGAAATAATACATACAGAGCTCAGTTTTAAGTGGGAAAATATTTGATTGAATACATACAAAACACTTTTGTCCCAACAATATTGTTCCTTGTTATTCTTACTGCACGCCAGTCAGTCTTCTGCTATACTTCCTGGTCCTGGCAGAAAGACTCATGGGACCAGTGGAGGATGCTGGGATAGAGGGCTTTGCATCAAAGCGAGTGCAGTAGAGGATTCACACCGCAGGGTAACATGCTCACTCCAATACATGTCTCCACCCTGAGCTTGAGCAAAAAAGGATCCAAAACTCTCTTAGGGTGCTGCAGTAGTGTCTATAGTTGACTCTGCAGCACATCAACCTGTTTGCATGGGTTGATGCAGCAAAGTTGGCAGTGTTAACAAGCCTTAAATCTGACCATACCACTATTAATTCTGAATTTCCTCAAGGCTCCACACTGAGGCGTCTACTTTTCACCATTTTTATCAATAATTTCTATGGTTCCTGCCTCATACTCCACCCAGCTTTATGACAATGATATGGACTCTGCACTGATCCAGTAATGTGGTGGATATTGACTCTCAGCTTAACATCAACATCTGTAAGGTTCAGTCTTGATTATTACAGAACACCCTTCTCTTAAACTCTTGCAAGACTTACTGTTATTTGGTCCTGCACCCAGACTGAGGGCCTGTGCAGACAAATAAAACAAACACAGCAGCTGCAGAAAGCTCTGAGTTTTGAGAACCAAAACTAAAATCAAAAGCTGAAAGACCAAGAAAACAGTGCCCATAGAAAAACAATAAAAAATAATAATCAAGGTGCTGTGTCAGTGTGTGTGGCCTGAAAACAACACAAAATGGTGTAAATGCATGTTAAAATAGAAAATAGAGTTAGAACTGATATTTCGACCATTGGTCTTCAGAAATTATCTAAAGAGAAAAAGCAAAGTTAACTTTGCTTTTTTCTCTTTTCGATGATTTCTGAAGAAGATATATGGTTGAAACATCAGTTTATACTCTATTTCCTATTTTCAGCATGTACTTAATGTTACTAGTTTGTGTTGAATAAAAGGTTGATTAACAAGCAAGTAACTCCAGCAAGGCCTAATAGTTAAGCTAATGGAAAACATTTTAGGGCTGTGGGAGGAGCCTACAGCCCTTCTGTCATCCGCGCTGTAAAACGGCTTTTCCTGGAACTTCCATTTCAGACATTTGTATGTAATCCTCCACAGCTGCAAAGTAGTGCACCCCCTTCTGATATTTGCTATTTGTTGCTCTATATTAAAGGCATCTGAAGGGGAGGGATGCTACTGTATTGTACCTCAGAACTTCTCAGGATAGTGTATTAACAAAAAAACTTTTAAACTACTGTTTCTATCTTGTCCAGCTCTTTCTACCATATTTGTTCAATTTCATTCAGCAACTTAGGGGACTCATTTCCACTTGGCTTTTGTGAAAATGAAAGTCGGGCTCAGTGTCAGATTACAGACAGTGGAATGCAGATTGTTAGCTGCCTAGCATTCCTTTCCACAGGACAGATTGGAGGTAAGCAGTGAAACAGAAGACTGTTTTTTTCTCATTTTATAATATGATGTACTAAGTGTGTGTTTAGTTGCAGGGTCAGGGCCTTGAAGAAAATAATAACATTTATGTAACTCATTCAAGATTCCATCAGGTGGCCAGAATAAAAGTCTGAGAGAATTTGTAAAACTGACAAATGAAAGATGCAAAAATAACATGCACACTGGCCTCTGAGACTGGAAGATCAGAAGGCTGTGGGTTCTATCCCCACACTAGGCATGTGGGTTAAAGAGCTTGTGTTCTGCCTAAAATTAATATTAGATTTTAGAAGCAGTCAACCATTACCTTTATATTTGAGGAACTTTATCTTTCCTTGTTTAATTAGAAGATTGTTTACCTGATGTTAGTATGTGTGATGTTGGAACAGCACTCTGTGGCAACTGACATAGCTAGCTATACTGCCCTCACTACATCACCAGCATCGTGACCTCACTGACTGTGACATCACTGCTACTTAGGAACAGCAATTCAGTGACTTCCAGGTCTATTTCATGTGATTTCACCGTCAGTGAAATCACAATGCTGATGATGATATATTGGGGCAGTAGAGTTAGATATGTCAGCTGCTATGCTAAGAGCTGTTTCACACATCCACCACAACATTATGACATGGAAGACTCTCTGATGGGCAAAAAGCAAAATAAAGGTACTTCAGAAATAACATTTTATAACTGACTACTTTTAAAATTTATATTATTTTCCTGTCTGCCTGGTTTGGGTCCACTAGTTCTTTAAATCCCAATACTGACACTGTAGTGCAGCATGGGGGTGCTCCTGTCTTTTCTGTCTGCCTGTTCAGGTGGATGTTAAAGATCCTATGGCACTTCTCAAAAGAGTAGGGGAATTTTTATTGAAATCATAATGAAAATATACAAATCAGTATTACATCATATAAAACCATAAAAAGGAAAAATCAAGAACATAAGAAATATTATTTCATATAGTAACCTCAAACATAAGGAAAACATTATAACCAAACCCACTCCCCACCAAAAGAGTAGGGGAATCATTTTTTCCTTTAAAATCACACACAAAAATCAAAAATCAAAAGCAGTTACATAAAGTGTGTTCACTTCACAGCCATAAATTTTGAAGAAAATAAAATATTATAGATAGCACAGACCATGAAATTGTGAATAAGAAGAGAAAAAGAAATTAGTGAAATCCAGACATACTTTTAATACTTAACCCCACCCCTATTTTATCGTTAGAAAATCAAGTCTAATATAATGCCCCAGAAAGTACAAAATAGTATTAAACCAAAAAGAAAAACAGCAAATGGGAGAATGACCAGAATATTACAACTGTTTAAAATCTAAGGAACCTGAAAGGCAAAATAGGTTAAATATGTTCAAGATTGGACCACCACAGTGTCCACGTATCTCTATCAAAAGCTTAAATTCTACCTCCTTCCAATTTCTTAAATCAGTACAAATCATATGAAACAAATCCTGACCTGAATCCCTTTGTTGTTGTTGTAGGACCAAGCGGCATCGGCTAACCCAAATCCAATAAACTAAATTGTTACAAAGTACCCTCAAAGAACTATCATGTGATTGTTTCACTAAACCAGGAATTATACCATAAAACACCTTTCCATCTGTTCTTCACAATGTCCCAAAACTGGACTATGTAAGGACAGGTGTAATATAAATAGTCAATTGTCTCAGTTTTGGAGATACAGCCATCTCTAGGACACTATCTTCAATAAGAGGCTTATGTTTCTGATTACTCTTTATGTTTATTTTAGAATGTAGCCCCAGCCATATAGTATCCCACATAGAAACATAGAAACATAGAATTTGACAGATAAGGACGCTTAGCCCCACCCAGTCTTCCCATTTCCCTGCCTACTGGATAAGCTGCAGATCCTAGTTAACCAGCAGCCTACTTCTTCTTCCTACCCCCATCCCCTAGAATTGCCTTTATGACTGTCCCAGGCATGCTTGAATTCCTCCACTGTTTTTGACTCCACGACCTCCTCCGAAGACCGTCCATGCATCCACAACCCTCTCTGTGAAAAAATACTCCTTAAATTACCTCTGAGCCGCCTCTATCTTCAAATTGTGCCCCTTGTTCTTGCACACTCTTTTTTGAAAGATGCTACCTCTTGGATTTTGTTGATTCCCTTGAGGTACTTGAAAGTTTCTATCATGTCCCCCACCACCCCACCTTGTGCATCAACTCTGTTGCAGATCTTTGTGTCATCTGCAAAGAGACATACTTTTTCTTCTAGTCCCTCTGCAATGTTGCTTACAAAGACATTGAAGAGGACCGGTCTTATACTGAACCCTCACGGCACCCACTAGTAACCCCTTCTTCTGAGTGGACTCCATTCACTATTACTCTGTGTCCTATTCTCCAGTCAATTCTTTACCCAGGCTGTCATCTTGGGACCCATTCCCAGGCTGGCTAACCTGTATATTAATCTTTGTGTGGACTGTGTCAAATGCCCTGCTAAAGTCTAGGTAGGCCATGTCCACAGCCCCTCCTTGATCTACTTTTGACCACCCAGTCAAAGAAATTATTTCAGATTCATCTGGCATGACCTTCCCCACAGTGAATCCATGCTGCCTAGGGTCCTGTGCCCTCTGGCCTCTAGATACTCATCAATTCTTTCCTTCAGAAGTGATTCCATCATTTCTCTATCACTGAGGTTAAACTAACAGGTCTGTAGTTTCCTGCTTCTGCCTTGCTCCCACTTTGTGAAGGGGAATCACATCTGCCCTCCTCCAGTCCTCGGGTACCACCTCATCCTCCCATGATTTGTTAAAGAGGGTAGTCAGTGGTGTCACTAGTTCTACCCTAGTTCTTTTAGAATTCTGGGATGAATCCCATCAGGCCCCGTTGCTTTGTCTACCTTCAGTTTAAGAGTTCTTTTATAACCCTTTCTTCTGTAAATGGGCTGGTATCAACTTCTGTATCCAGAGTGTTTCTACTGTTTGTTTTAGGTACCTCCCCTCTTCATTTGAAAATACCAAGGATCCAAGGATTACTTGGAAAAAAAAGGATTAATGAAACTGTTCAGCAAATGCTGAAACAAAAGATGTAATTTTCAACAATGCATATCCCAGATACACCAAAGGGAAGGTTGGTAAGAAAATAATACTACCTAAACCAAAAAGGGGGACTGAATAAATTATTGTCCCAATTGTAACTTGCCATATTATTGTCTCCATAATAAATTGCCAATATTTTTATTGGTGCCTGCGCCACCTGAACTCCCCAAAACCTCATGTTTATCATCAAAACCTTGTACATTAAAACAATTTATTTTGGCTACATTTAAGCTCACACCTGTATTTACCCACCTCTCAACAGGCAGTTTGCCTTCTCAAATGTCTGTCCATCTCTCATAAAGAGGCACAAATCATCAGCATATGCAAAAATTTTACAATCATTTAAAAACCTCCAGCCAAACCATAAATTGAGGGTGAACGTTGTAAAGCTGCAGTATTGGGTCGATCACAAAGACATAGAGAAGGGGACTAAGGGACAACCCTGACGGCCCCTCTCCATATCCGAGACCTAGACCCTTTATTGCCATTATCATATGGAATCACATAAGCAAGATCATAGCATAACTGTAGCCAAGTAATAAACCTTTCTGGTATTCCATACGTGGCCAGACAATGCCACAGAAAAGAATGTGAGACTTTATCAAAAGCTTTCACTTGGTCTAAACTTATCAGGAACCCAGAATTATACTGCCCCCTGCTCCTCTCCACCACTTCTCTGAGAAGAAGCAAGGTGTGTTTAATTTTCCTGCCAGGCACTGAACAATACTGTATTGGACTGATTAACTCCCCCATTGTACTAGCCAATCTGTTCCCCAATAACGTGGCAAACAACTTAAAATCAGTATTAAGCAGTGTAATCAGCCGCCAATTATTTTATGTCAGTTGTATCACCAGTCTTGAAGAGAAAAGTTATAAGCACTTCACACATTACTGTTGGTAGAAAACATCCTGAAGAAAAATGATAAAACACCAATAATTCAATTGGGATAACTTCCCACAAAAGTTTATAAATTTCACCAGGGAGGCCATCTGATCCTGGTGAAATCCCATTTCAAGACTTTGCACTGCCTCTGTCATCTCCACCCCAATAAATGGGGCTAACATTTGGTTCACCTGTCCCTGAGCTAATTTGGAACATCTGCTGCTACCAGTAAGTGGTGGTGAAATCTGACTCTCCACAGGAGTCCCAAACAAGATCTCCACATGCTGTTCCAGCACAGCCATAATATCTTTATTTCCTGTGAACAATGTCCCTGAGGGATCTGATACCCAAAATCTGCCTCCTCTCCTCCTTGTCTGGCTACTAACAAAGGGATTCACACTTGCTGCCTTCCTTGTGTCCCATACATCTATTCCTCTGTAATGATCAAAGCCGGTCATACTGGAAACATCTCATCTCTGTTTTAATCCAGGTGATATCATCATATAAATTTACTTTCTCTATACATTGCCTGGATAATAAAGTCCCCAATTCACCTCTTAATCTCAAATGTGTGTCGTAAGATGTCACTGCAAGCTGTTTTCACGTTATACTGAAAAAAACTGGTAATAAGGACTTTTAAATCTTCCCACCATTTTTCAAGGTTATCATATAGAATTAGAGGGAGGCTTTATCTACTACCAGGGCCTTAAAATTTCACAAAATTGCCAGATTTTCCAACAGAGACATTTAACCTCCAAAACCCTCGCCCACTTCTCTAGGAGGGGAGCTGCAATATGTACACCTATTAAAGTATAATCAGATGTTTCCATTGGCAAATTAAAGGTATGAGCAACTGGAAGTGACTGCTTTACAAAAGGAAGTCTATTAGGAGGACAGAGATCCCTTAAAGAAAGTGGAGGTCGCTGCCTGCTTTCCCACCCTCCATGAACGTTCTTTAATCCAGCACATCTAACTACTTGTCAAGAAAGTTTTTATCACAATATTGCTTTTCCTGCTTTAGTCTGCTGCAAATTTATGTTAAATCACCTCCCCAAAAATCTGTCTACTGTGTGTAAATAAGGTTGGACTTTAGTTAACAATGCAATACATAAGGCCTTCATCTGAGGACTATAAACATTTACTAGCCTACATAGAAAGGAGTGAATCGTACTGTCCAATAAAAAGCTCTTCCTGGATCTATATCCACTAGACGCAACACTGTAACTTCAGATGAACGAAAACAAAATCCTACCCCACAACACAACTCCTCCCCATTGACCAGTATGAAGCACCCCAAATCCAGTCCTATATTGCTTGTGCTACTTCCACTAATGAATGTAGTCTCATATCCTGTGAAAAAAAATATATCAAAATCCAGAAGCTGTAAAATACTGAAGGTCGTTTTATGTTTATAATCCGATTTAATTCTATTCACATTAATACAAGCCACCTTCAAGTGGATGGGCACAGGGAGGAGGGTTAAACACCTTCATACTGGATCTAGTCATCCGCTTTTGAGGTTCTACCAGTCTCTTTTTCTGAGGCCCAGTATCTACTGGAATCTGAACCAGCTGTGAAGAGGTAATTTCCTCTTACAAAGGTGTCTCCATATAAATCTGCTCTCCCATGTAGCAAATGCTGAAAAGCGATTTGAGAGTGGCAAAGGGACAAGGTACAGCTGTCCTAGCTATTGGTGGACCAACTGCTGACTGAAAGGGGAGGGGTGAATCTGGTACTAAAACCGGATCTTGGGATCAGTTAAATTCTCAGAGAAGGTTTCAGTCATCTCGGAAATAGGATGAGGACCTGTTTTCTGTGGGGGTCTGGTGAGTTGGCAGGAAGCAACACTACTATCTCCTTCTTGTTCCAGTGGCATTCTCATTAAAGGGTGGAGGAGTGTTCTATATCAGAAGACCTTTCCTTACACTATATTCCCCACTCTGCTATTCATGGAACCACCCTGACCTCTACCTCTACTTCTGGGAGGATAAAAGGGACCTCATTTGTTCCAGAAGACTGCCTACTAGGATGTCTAGCCTGTGAAAGAATAAAGTCATGGTCTGAGATGTCCTCAGAGTTTTGTGCAGCCCAGGGACTTCCTGAAAGCATGTTCATTGTCCCCACAAAGATTGCAGACTGGAGGGGCTGTACATTGCATAGCTGAATGACCTAGCATCACAATGAAAACATTTAACACTGTCCCAGTCATTGTTTAAATGGGTCAAAGACCCACATCTGTAGCAGCTCTTGGACTCACCAGCATAGAACAAATGCCTCTGTCTCAGCCCCCAAAATGAACTTGGCAAGTTGAATCCCTTGTTCTGTCTGCTTAAGTTGGACCTGAAAATGCCAGCCCAAGTCCAGAAACCATTATCATCCATAATGGGCACTGGATAGTCAAAAATAGTACAGTTCTTCTCTAACAAAAGATAATGTTTGTAACATCTACACCCTCATTTTGGAAGAGTAACGTTATTGTCTTAATTGTAGGCTTAATAATGGGAATTTCAGTGAAATCATTCCAGACCTCCTTATCTTGACTTCATAATACAACTTCCAAAACTTGTCCAGCAAATTTCATTAAACAAAACTGACATCGATACTCAGTCTCCTGGAGCATGAATGAAGCGTATATTTCTGAGGGTGAAAACCCGTTGAATCTTTGATTGATGTTTTCCCCACCCACAGTCTATCTGGGAAATGAGAGCAAGCCCTTATACCTTAACTGGACCAAAAATCTTCACTTGGCACTTCTGCTGGCTTATGGAACAGGCCTGCATAGGACCCTGACCTCGTTCATCAGTCAAGGGAGGAGCAAGCTCAGTATGTATAGGTGCGAGCACAATTGCTGGAAATCCTGACCCAGATCATCTGTGTCCCTCTTACCTTCTCAGATGTGTCATCTGGTAAAGTTCCAGTATCATTAGGTCCAGCCATGAAATCCGTTTGCTGCAGCTTACTGAAACAGGCAGTACTTTCATTCCGTGTCTGTGCAGCACTCTGCTCTCCAACCTCCGCTGCATCCCATGCAACTGCAGCAGTAATTGGCAGAGATTGCTGTGCATGCTCCTGCACCAACATCGTGTGGGATGGGACCTGTACAGTAATTCAGTGAGGTAATAAAGCCAATCTGACAGGGAATCCAGGTAGAGGTAACATGGGGTCAGGGATCCATTGTACACCATTATATAACCAACCCGCCTGTCTAAGTGCGCCTCCAGGGGACCATTCCTCTGAGTCCACAGATTTCTGTCTTTTGTCCATAACTGTCTCAGTGATTCGTCTCACCCTGGCCTTCCAGCACACTATTGGGGACGGTAACTGTACTGCGTAAACGCACGCCTTGTCCATGCAAGGGCTAACTCCTGATCTTTTCTTCTTTCTCTCCTCATCCAATTTAGAATGACTTAAGAGAAATTCCTGTTCAGCTGCAGTAATCATCTCCAATAGTTGCTTTGTTTCTCTGCCATTTCTAGTTGAAGTATTTCCTCCTCATCATTTAATAAAGAATCCTCACCAGATATTTCAGAAGGTACATCAGGGTGAACTAAGAGTCTGTCTTGAGACTGCACTGAGTCTCCACAAGTTTCTCCATAATATTGTCCAGGATTTCTACTAGAGCTCCTTGAACCGGACCATACTCTTCTCCCTCCTGAGGTCTACTGAGATACCCAATTCTCACCTGCAGCGCAAAGTGCCCCCAGCAGACTGCATTGAATTTCCTAATTTCCGTTTATCTGTTTCCCATCTTTCTTCAGCATTTCCAGAGGTATTAGTTTCCATCAGGTTTTCTGTTCCAGCTCAGTTACCTCCTCATCTGCCATCTTGGTGCCACAGACAAAATGGTCCCTCTGCTCACAGGAAGCAAAGGCCCCCTGCAGACAGAGTAGGGAAAATTTTTATTGACAAATAAACTGAAGAACAGAAATCACATGTCAAAACAAACGAGTGGACTCATGTAACAGGAAAATCAGAATCAGTAACCCATGGCAGACATTTCCAAAACTCAAACAATGTTCCAAGTGATAAACTTTGCATTTCAGAAAGATAAATGTCTTCAGATCCTGTTCAATTCCTTGAGCCACCATAAGGTGGGACATATATTTGCTGTACGGTAAAAGACACCGAAGCATTCCACAAATGCCATTTATGACGGTAAAAGTAACTTTAAAGTGTCAATATTCCACTTCTTCCAGCATGCTGAAACGTACTATATAACATCTCATAGGTAATAGAATTAAACAAGGGTTCTTGCCACCTGTTTGCTAGAAACAACCAAATCCAGCTATATGAAGAACAAAAAAAAAGGTGTCGATTGTTTCATCCTGTTGCACACATGAGATCTAGAACTCAATCTTTCAGTTAGCTTTTTTATGTTTATGATTAGCCTTTATATTAATCCGTTCGTGACAACTAAGCTAATGCAGATCCCACATCTTCTGGGGATGTGAGGTTCCATAACAACATGTGTAAGGCAGGCAAATGTTGACGTGAACATTTGGGAATATCACAACATCTGAACAGGTGGAATCTATCAAATAATTATATATAGCTTTCCTATTAAGGGATATAATCATATAGCTAGTAATCTTCCATTGTTTCAGATGACAAAAGGTGTCTCAAGATATGAAGGGTAGAAGGTATAAGTTTAATTTGTTTTAAATTGTTAATTTCCCAAAGATATAACCAAGGTTTACAAGACTGAAAAAATAGAATTCCCAGCCTACGCCATAATTAATCAAAAGTGGTTTAAGATTAGCCATAAAAATACACTATTGTAAAAAGTAATGGGTGAATCATGTTGAGACCACCACTCCTTAAGGTAAACAGGTTATAGAGCAGCTATATGGGGTTCAGGTGGCTGCTCCATAAGGCCTGAAAAATATACTCAGTAGTTTAGATTCCAAAACTCATGGCAGGGGGACATAAGCTAAAAAAAAATCAAGAAGCAATTGAGATTTTATTAATATACCCTTTTTTCTTACTGAACTTCCAGGTGTTACAAAGAGAAACCTTGACATGCATAAGTTCTAACTTAGAGTTCCAGTTTAGAATATCCATATGACCAGTCCCAAACAGAATTCCTAAAATCTTAATAGGGTTTCACAAAGTGTAATATGTGAATCTACTGTATCATTTAACTGCTGAAACCTGAGCCTCTGACCACCACATTTTCCAGATTCAGAGATGCTCCTGAGACTTGACCAAAAGATGTAGAGATGTGGAGAGATGATATGCCAAAGAAACATCAGCTACTAGTAGACTCATATCGTACAGCATAAGCTAAAGCAGAAAGTGGCAGAAAGAATAGGCCTGACATTTTGTGCTGTACTTATAGTGTAATAAGGGATCCAAAATAAGATATACAGAAGAGGACTAAGCGGGCATCCTTGTCTAACACCTCTCTTTAGTGGTATTAAAGAACCCTTCCAACCATTAGCTATAGGACTAGAAGTGGCTGTCGAACACAATAATTGTAACCAAGAGAGGGTAGTGTCAGGAACTTTATAATGTCTTAAAACATGCCATAAAAAGTCATGATTCACTCAATCAAAAGCTTGTTTTTGATCAAAAGAATACAAGAGGCCTGTTAACCTATCTGAATTGCCGTGTTCCACTAATTCCCATAACAATAGGATATGATCATGTATACTTCTTACGTGGAATATTACTAGATTGAGCTTCTGAAATTACAAAAGGGGCTAGCTCGCTAGATGAAGAGAAAGAATCGTAGTCAGAATTTTAAAATCTGTATTCAATAGGCTAAGAGGCCTCCGATTCATAAGTAGTTTTGTCTCCTTTCTTATAAATATGAAAGGTACTTATATATAAATTCAAACGGTAAAGTATATGCTTTTAAAAGAAAATTATAGACTGCAGCAATTAGTCACTTAAGTCAATACTAATCAATTTATAGAGTTCATTTAGAAGGCCATCCAAACCCGGAGTCACTCTAGATCGCAAGGTTTGATGACCTACTACTTCACATGCCTGAATGTCACAATCAAGCCTATCAGACACCAATTGTTGAACATCAGGGATTTTAATGGGAGTTAAGGTAGGCTAATATGTCATCTAGACATGTAGCAATTGGACCAAATTAGGTTTTGTATACATGCCTCATACTTTTGAATGTGCAGTGAATCAGTGAGTTCTCAATTATCCTCTGTAATAAGAGTGTCAATGGTTTTGCCATTAATCTGTTTAGAAAAATGAGCAAACGGACAAATCACATCATAGGTGCCTTTTATACTAAAATGTTGTCCTGTTGCATAGAAGTGTATTTTTTGAATGGTAATCCATTAACTTTTTTAAGAGTACTAATTTGTGTAGAAAAATCATGCCCAGTTGTATAAGAAAGGGTAGGAGTTTTGTAACTGACGCCATATGTTTTATGGTACTTAAAATAACAATTATCGTGATGTGATTTACTAAAAGTCTTCTGTAACCGTGTTAAATCCCTCTTTGTATCCCAACCACCACCACCAAAGATCATCAAAAGAAAAAAAAACGATTTCCTGTTTTGAAAAAGGTCTTAAGATGTCAACAACAAAGAGTTATCTAGAAAGCAGTATTAAATTTCCAAGTGCAGGGCCAAAACTGCAGTATTCTTAGGACCAAGGAAACTAGTAACAAATTATGATCTGAGAATTCAGCTACTTGATACCTCAGCAGCAGAAGTCTGTAAAAAGGAGGAGACAAAAAGAAATCTATATGGGTAGCTAGGAGGTCCTTTATGAAAAGTAGGAGTATGTTTCTGGGTAAGGGATAAATCGCATCCTTTAGCTTTGCTGAGAAAAAGAGGTTTTTGAGAAAATTTGTATCACAGAATAATTTGTAGTTTTTGAGGCCAAAGACCTGTCCTTTAGGGACAAACCACAACTAAAGTCACCACCAAAATAATATGCATAGAAGTGTAAAGATAAGCCGAACTATTTTCAAGAGTTCAATTCTGAGTGACTTAGTTTGTGGGGCATAAATATTCACTTATCCGAAAGGGATAGAAAGGATCTTAATGTCTATAAGTAATACCCTGCCAGGGCATAAATCTAAAATTTTAACTATAGATATATTAGGAAGATTAAATAGGATACCCACTCCAGAAGATGTCTCCTGTCCAAAGGACCAATAGGAAGGGCCTAAATACCAGGCTTTTGGGCCTTAGAAATCTGGGTAATGAATGGAACCTGACATCTTGCAAAGTATAATACCTGCTGTAAGGCAGGATAAAAAGAAAAATTGAACCTCTCTTAGCTTGATTTTAATGCTGTTAACATTAACAGAATGTGATCATAAAAGATGAAGACGTAATGGTAAAGTAACAACAAACAGGGTTCACTTAGGCCTACCTTTTCTCGGGTATTTCTTTATGTTTTGTTTTGGCTTTGCTTTTCTCTTTGAGACCCACATTGTCAATAGGGACTTCAGTATCTGTTGTTAGTTCAGGGTGAGAGGATAAGACAGAGGAGGAATCTGAGTCAGTGTTTTCAGAGGTATTACGTAACAATTCAAATTTATTGGCTAAAAGAAGAGTCTCCATCCTCTGGGCTTTTGAAGAAGGTGAACCAAACTTCCTCAAACCCCTGGTGATTCTGGAATGTGTAAGAAAAGGGTCGGCTTCAATTGTTTCCAGTGGTGTCTGGGGGTCTCACAAACATGTCACCTGAGTTGAACAACTAGGAATAACAGGGAGGAATGTAGAAGATCAGAAGGTAGAGCAGACTGAGCATGGTTTGAGATGACCTCAGTTAAATCCTCACTAGAAGGTGCAACAGTGACAGTGGAAGCAGTACTGTGTGGGTTAGCCAAAGCAGTAGGGAGGTCCTAGCAGTAGGAGAAGAAGAGGAGGACCATTGATCTTTGAGCGTTGGGCCCTGTAATAATAAGCCTGTTCTTCTCCATCTGCTAAGTTCAGAGAATTATGAGCAGCCCAGGAACATTGCTGAAAAGTATGTCCCTGGTCGTCTCATAAAACACAGAAAGGTTCTTCAAAACACTGTGAGCCTGCATGTCCAAGACCACCACAGACAGTACATTTAATCAGTATCACAAATGGTACTCGGGTGGGATGTGGAACCAAACTTATAACACACTTTAGGCTGCTCTGAATAAAACAGTGATCCCCTATCCCTGCCTAACATGAAACTATTGGGCAAGTGTTGAATACCAGCATCCATGGTTTGAAGCATAACTCTAACCTTCCACCCCCCAGTCCATAAATTCTCTGTATCAAAAATTGCTTCAGGATCAGAAAGTGCAGGTCACCTTTGCTTTAACCAAACTGTGATATCATTTAGGCTTACACCTTCATTCCTAAACAGAATGGTTATATTTTTTTGTGCAGGTTTGCTTAAGAGGAATGTTTTAACAAGTGAATGGGACCAAACTTTTCCAAACCTTTTAAGGTTTTAAAACTAATATCAAAGTATGACTCATTTGACACATGTATTAATGCATGAATATCATATGCTGCAAATTTCATGGATTCTTTTTAGCAAAGAACGTCCTACAAAACTCCTATCAGGTATTTCAGGTAACCCCTCAGATACTGCAACCTTACAGCATTATATCTTTAGCCTGTTGAGTGGGAACAGAAAAACAAGAAGCATATGCGTTTTGTAGCTACAGGTTGCAAAGAGTTTGTCAGTTCTGTTTGTTGAGGTCATAGACCAGGGCCCCGGGTGGGATACTATGTTGGAGAGAATCAGAGTCTGGATTCAGAATGGCAGATGTAGAAAGTGGCAATTTCAACATCGGGTTCTGCTAAACACAGATCAGAAGTAGAAGTCAAATTCAGCTGTTGTTTCACTGAGGTAACTGTCAGGATGTCTGTATGTGAGATCTGAATGGGGAAGGACCCGGGCCATGTTCCAATAACCGATCCCTTTCCCACCCTGCCCTGCAAGTGCTGCGTCTATTGACCAGTCTCCTGTTGTAATAGGTTTGGCAGGAATCGAGTCAGATAAAGAGTTTTGTTGTAGTAGTTCAGAAGACACAGCAATATCTCCATTGGAAACTGAAGCAGGAGGAGTAGAATGGAGCATCGGACAGTCCCATGGAAATGCGGAAATGTCAAACCTCACACTCAGGTGTCTGACACAGCATTCTGCAACTGTGAGTCAGAGCAAGGATTTTTGATGATAGCACAGTTGAGTTCTTTAGGGCTAAAAGCTCCTGTCTTTTGTTTAAATAATGCTGTTCTTCAACTAAAAGCAAAGCATCCACATCCTGATTCACTGGGCATTCTGCTGAAATAGAAGACTCCATAGTAGATGCAGGCTATACTAATTAGTACGTTTCTGGGAAAACAATCTTCTGCTTACTTTGACCCAATCGAAGTTTCCAGGGAAATGGTAAAACTTGCAGATGATTTCAGCTCAGGCTCAGTAAAGGAGCTTTAGGAACAATCGGTAAGGCCTCTTGCAATCCAGAGACAGGGAGGACACCAGCTCCTCTGCCTAACACCTCCATGTCCTCCACAACACTTCCAGAGACAGCCATCTTGGCGAAAGCCAGGATGTAAGGGGACCCCACAGGAGAGTTTGGGAAGACTTTATTAAAGAAATCATACAGTATAAAACTCAAAAATCACACATAGCAAAAAATACAAGCTGTTCCCATAGTAACCATAATAAACAAATACCATAAAAAGGAAAAGACAAGCCTTGCTGAAAGTTTTCAAGTAAGTGGAAAGTCATTGTCAGTAATCCAGGGCAAATTTCACCAAATAGCCTGCAAATGGACCCTACTGAGACTTTCAGATTCAGAAAAATAAACATCCTGTGAGTTTGAAAATATTACCATACAAATCATAATAGGAAAGTTCATGCTGTTAAAGAGTGAACAAACATCTAGAAGGCCAGATAAAGCATTTGATAACAGCAAAAATTACAGTCAATGTACCCGTGTCCCAAATATCCCAGTTGCTAGGATAACTACCATACATAAGTTCAGGATTTGTAAGTTGTAGAAAAAAAGAAAGATGAGACTTGCCGTAAAGGAATTTCCAAAAATCAGCAATATAAGTACAAGTAAAATATTTCTGGTTGATTAATGCATCGAGGTCTGGAACAAATACATTCCTCCACCCGCTTATGCTTTTGATTAGCCTTTACATTCAGTTTTCATGACAATTAAGCCAGTGATGATCTTTAAATTTTGTGGGATTCTCTTCTCACTCAGAAAGTTTAATAAGGCCTCTCTATATGTTACCGGACATTTTGGAAAGATGTCCAACTCACTAAATGATTCTTCATAACAAATGCATATAACTTTTTTTAGTTTCTGAAATCGTAAGTCTACTAGTGATCCCCATGACCAAAGCTTGACAAAGACCTTACGCAGATACAATGGAGAAGTGGCTACCTGCTTAATATGATGTAAACGACCCAAATCCCAAGCTACAAAACCAGGGTGGTATGGTTTGAATAAAAACCACACCAGTATTTATCAGGAGAAATAAATAAAGGTTTCAAATTAGCATGCAAAAACTGACAGAAAAAAAACAATACAGGGTTAATCATTTGTTGTCCACCTTGATTGCGAGTTAAATATAATACATTTCTTTTGATGGGATTCAGATGACTCCCCAGAAGGACTGAAAAATAGGCTATACAATTTAACCTCCTTTACTTGGGAACAGGAAAAACAGAACTAAGAAACAAAAAGAGGCACCAGGTAAGTCTTTATCAAATAAACACGTTTGCAATAACTCATTTTGGTCTTATTCCAGTTCTGAACCATTTAGTACCAATTAATAATTTCTTGTCCGGTTTGCAGTATCCATTTGGGATGACCCATATTTAATGCCTAAGATATTTAAAGGACCTAATGTATAAGGGAGACTGGCTATGTGATCAGTTGGAACAACCTGACCACCCAGTGGCTTCCCAGTACTTTTGACAGGTTCAAACTGGTTCCTGAGAATGTACCATAAGTGGTACAAACAGTCAGCACCATTTCAGCAGACTGGGTATCCCCAACCAAAAGAACTACATCATCCGCATAGGTCAAGGCAGTATAAGGAACCGTAAAATTCAATATCTGAATTGGAGCAATACCAGGTGTGGAATTGTGAAGCCTTAATAAAGGATCTATACTAAATACATATAAAGGGGACTGATCGGACATCCTTGTCGAACACCTTTCTTAATAGGAACATGAGGGCCTAAAATCCATTAACACAGGGGCGTAACAGTGGAAGTACGATAAAGGGCCTGCAGTCATTCTATAAAAGTGGCAAGGATACCATAATGGCGTAGTACATGCCATAAGAAGACGGCGCCACATTATCAAAGGCTTGCCTCTGGTCTAGGGAAAGAACATAACCATCCAGTGGTGAAACAGAATCATGAAAAATAGATCCCGTAATAAAAGTAGTTGATTTGTTATTGAGGTCCCAGGCATAGTACAAGATTGTGCCAGAGAAATCAAGAACTTTGCCACCGTTATCAACCTAGTGTTCAAATGTTTGGAAATAATTTTAAAATCATTATTCAAGAGGCTAATAGGCCTCCAATTAGATAGATCCAATTTATCACCTTTATTCTTAAAGATAAAAATGAGAATTCCTGTAGTCATGTCAAAAGGTACATTTTAGTCTGCAATAATAGAATTATAAAATATGGCTTCTGGATAGCCAGTTACAGTGCAGCGTTTAAGCCAAAACAGCAAATCGGTAACACTGACCCTTCATTTCGAAGTGAACTGTAATGGTTTTGTGAGCAGGCCTGGTAAGAGGAAGAACCTCAAAAGGGCACACAAAGGGGTGGTCTTCACCTGGTGATAACATGCCCAGAATTTGTCAAGACCACTCCCCAATTTAAAGCTGACATCAAATACATTGTCACCTGACACATGAATTAGGGCATACTATTCAGAAACATTAAAATTTAAGCTATTTTTCAATAATGTATGACCCACATAAACCCTATCAGGAAAGGTATCTAGACCCCTTTATATATGAGGCAAACAGCATTATGGCTGCTTAGTCAAGGAGCAGCATTATGAAAAAGGGAGGCAAAAGGCTGAGGGTTTTAGGAGGGCAGGAGGGGACCTGCCCTCTGCACCTTGAGAGGCTTGTGGACAATTCCAAACAGCAGCTAGAATATTTCTAGGAATACCCAAAAATCAGGAATGTCACTAAGTTCAGCCGCCTCCACCTCACATAGTGGAGAACGACCCCTTATTTTACTAAGTGGCTGTAAAACTGGAGTTTGAGAAAGTTCCAAATCTGAAGGTAAGTGGAGAGGAGAATGCTGTAATTTGTCCATAGCTGAAGGAGGTTCCTGCTCAGGAGTGGGCATAGGTAAAGCAGGTAGAGAAACCCCAACAGTTAATGCAGCAGCTACAGTCTCAGGGTTAGTACTTACAGTCTCAGATATGAATGCAGTAGAAGGAGAAGGTGATAGCTTGACTCCGAATTTTAATGGGCGCAAAGCCTGAAATCTAAGTCCCGTATCAGGGCAGCGCACCCAGCCTGCAGCCTGCTAAGAGTCTTCCATGGTCCAGGGACCTTCTTCTGAAACAGGAGCATCAGCCCAACTAAGTTTGCTGGGGCACCCTTTATGAGTAACTCGCCCATGCAAGGTTTGTCCAGAGCAGCGTTGAAAGTAAAAACAGTAGCAGCAGCTTGGTCCTGTCCTGAGCGGTGAAAGACTATGCTCAGCTCAGTCCGAGCCTCCGCTTGGTCCGTGACCATGGAAACAGACTGCTTAAGCTCAACAACAAGTACCAGGAGCCACAGCCGTAGTCACCAAACATTTGGATTGAAACCGCTCCAAAAGTTCCTTTTTCTTCAGTAAATACTGACGCTCTTCCAACTGCAACAGCTTTTGCAGCTCAACGTTAGGAGACTCCACAGTGGGCAATACAGACTCAGCCGAGCAATCCAAAAGGCAAAGCTGTCGAGCAGGCAGCCTCTATAATTTTCTTAGACACAGTAGCTTCAGCAGGAGCATCCATCGTAAACAGCGCCGGAGCCAAGGAGGAGATGGGCCTCGACCTGCTGTACATCCATCTCCTCAGTCAGCAGCACAACAACTGACTCGCCATCCTTCAAGGCCAAAAGGGTCTCCCCACTGCAGAGTAGGGAATTTTCCCAGTGTCCTGGCCAAATTTCCCCCATTCACTAAAAATACCACCAACAGCTTAATCTGGTTTCAAGTAAGATTTATGCCATGTTACAATTTCAGTTGGTTACCATCTGTACCCCATCACCCCTGAAAAGGGATTTCTAGTCTTAGTGGGCCTTCCCAGTCAACAAAATTCAATGAATAAATAAATTCCCCATTATGCCTTATGGATTCCATATAAACCAAATCATTCAAAGGCCATCTTGACATATAATTTTAATACCTGACAGCAAATCAGAGCCCTTTTCCTGATAAAAGGCTGCCAACATACTACAATATAAACAAACAACAAAGTCACAACTAAGGAACTAGTGGCTTATGGAAAATCTACAGTAATTTATACAGGGATTTGATGCTGCCTCTACAGGAAAATACAGGAAAAATGAGGGCTTGTTACAGGAAAATGGTTATTTGGATCTGGGAGCACTGTGATGATTGTGACTAAACAGCACTATATGGCACCAACAAGAAAATGACTTTGGTCATTTGGTAGCTTTTCACAGCCCTATCGGCTCTGGGTAGAGTTTGTTGGCTCAGATACCAAACAGAAAAATTCATACAGCAGTTTAGTTTGCTTTTGTGTTTTCATCCAATGGTGCCTTTGCAGATGGAGCCTGCAAAATCACAGGAAGCTTACAGGATGAGTCAAAGAGGAAAAGGATTTTTGTGATAAGAGTACACTACTTTAGATATGTGCAAAATGCAAACCTCTTGAAAACTCTTCTATTCTTATTTGTTTATATGTGATGTGACCTTTGGAAACTAGTCATTTTCCTATTATAAGTGCCAATCAACTTAAGCACTCTTGAAAATTGCATAGTGACTTGACATTCCAGCATCCACCACACCATGTTATCATAGTTAGGAACATATGCGGTATGTCACATACAGTTTTAATAACTAACGATTATACTTTTTATTGCTGGCACTCTTTACCAAAAATATTCAAATTAGGTCATTTGGGAGGCCATGATATTAAAATGAAAACTGCACAGTAAGCAATGACATTTAAAAACAATTTAGTTTCAGCCCACCCCTCCCCAACCCCACCCCTCGATTCATCCTTCCTTGGTTAAAGTGACTTCCATTGGTAGCTGCACCAATAAATTGCTTTACAGGTGTTTATTGCATTGATGACTTGGAACTGGAGGTTGGAGTTATTAATATCTTGTATCTCATGCCACATCCCAAAATTTCCATTCTGGGCTCTGACAAATGTCACTTTGGGACTGCTTATCTCCAGGACCATACATTATGACCCATCAACCCATACATTTTAAAGATAATTATTTGCCATTTCTAGCAATGTATTATGTAAGCAATAACATACAACGAGGTATGGTATATATCCTGATAAGAGCACTCCTAGGTGCGTTATAAGGCATGGGGAGCTTGTGCTGAGTGCCTTATGCACTGGGCATGCTCTTATCAGAACACAACCTACACCTTGGAGTGTGTTATTATGCTTATAAAATGGGCTGCCAAAGTAGAAATTAAAACATAAAAGAAAATCTTTCAAATTGAAAAAAAATGAGGAAAAGAGAGTTTGTTGGGTTAGAAAGATAAAGTAGTTCCTCTATGTACTGTTCTGTACAATACAGTGTATTTAGCTTGGTCAGTAATACAGCCACCCCCAAACATACACATTTGTCAGGATGGGTCCCTATTTCCTCACTCCCAAAACACACACACACTGCATGTTTTTTTTTTATTCTGTGCAGAGCTTGAGATTCTGTGTTTTTAAAATGACTACTTGCTTTGGTCACCCAGATTCAGTTAGACTGAGTGCCAGTGACCTTGCCTCTATTGTGTGATGTACTGTGTTTCTTGGTACTCCCTCCTTCCAACGTACATTTTTGTGTGTGCACTTTTACTTTTTTTTACATTTCTCTCCTTGAGTCAGTTTCTTTGATTTAAATTAAATGGCTGGCTGCAATGGGAGCAAGCATATCCCTCAGCGACCACCATACACAGGCGTTGCCTGCTTCATTGGTCGGAACAGTGAGGAACAACAAGGAATGAGTTTTAAATTAATAGCAATCAGGTGTAGTTCTTAGAAGTTTAGTACAAGTACGGAGGAGGAGCGGGTCTGCTTTTTTCATTCTTGGCTGCTGCACGCTTCGCTGTTCCTGAGTGGGTATGTGAGTGAGTTTGAAAGCCACTGGAATCAGTTCAGTGACTTCATTGTGACTGGCTAGCAGCACAGCACACAGCACAGGTCAGTCTTAATTTAAAAATCAAGAAGTGACCTAGGCAATTACAGAAAAGACAGACAGTGTGTGTGTGTGTGGTGGTGGGGGGGGGAGTGTCACAGCGAGGACTTATGATAAGCTGCTGCACTCACAGAAACTAGTGGAAGAACTGCAGATTGGCAGTCTGGCAGGAAGTTTAGAGAAGTAAATAATAAAGTATGGGAAGATCTAAGTGGATTTTGTGTCCTTACTGCTTGACACTGTGAGGGACACAAGTACTGATTTTTATAGTACTGACACTGCTCTCCCATGGTTCTGTGAGTTGGCTAGCTGAGGAGCTAAAGCACAAGAGTGGTACCACACTGGGTGGCATGCATTGATTTAACTGTGTCCTGTGTTTTGATTGGACACTCAGTGCCAGTTGCTGGGTTATGTCCTGATAGGACATGGCTGAAAAAGCTTTCAGCCAATCAGGACTCGGGAAACTTTCTGCCCATTTTAAAATGTACCCCTCTCCATTCCCCATCTAGGGGCATAAACTTTTCGCAGATGGTCTGGGGCAAAGGAGGAGTGGTACCCCTCAAGCGCTAACATTGACGACCAATGCACTTCAGATTAAGGCAGGAAAAGTTGTATTCAATTTTGCTGGTGTCTTCCATACTTGTGCCTCTCATCTTTACCCTCAGAATCTGGTTTTCACCCAAAGGCAGCACACCAGACCAGGAACTCCGTGCTGCATCTACTCGTCTCCGGAGACCCCTGAGCTCCCTCGGACCTGCCATAGGCTGGATGAAACTGTATCTGGAATGAAACTCATGAGAAATTAATTCGACTGAACATAAAGGAAAAGAAGGATTTCATTTCATTTGCTTCCCCTCTCAGTTTAAATAAGGTACATCACTGTTATTTCCTCCCAAACTGGCTTCTTTATTCTGCTCCTGCACTGCAAATGATTCCCAACAATACAGGGGTCACACCTTCATTTTCAAACAGATAATGCAGCTCCATGGGGCTAATTCAACTTTTACATACTGGCTGAACATTTTAAGGCAGCAGAACGATGACTCTTAAAGCAGTTCAAGCAAGGATTTTCTCTCTCTCTCTCTCCTCTTTCTCTTTCTCTCTCTCTCCCCCCCTCTCTCTCTCCCTCTCCTCTCTCTCCCTCTCTCTTTCTTGCTTTACCCAAGACCTACTTGAACTCAGATCCCTGCACTTCTTGGCTTCTCTGGATCTGGTAAGCCAACCCTTCTTTCTTCCTTACTCCTGGGTTACTCACTCAATGGCACTGGTCATCCCCCAAACACTGGCATGAAAAGCGGGCTGCTTCCCCCACCTGGACCCTGGGTGCTGACCCAAGCCACAGGGGCTTCCAGGAGAAGTTTCCTGATGACCCAAGCCCTGTAATCCACTTCAAGCTGGCTCTGTATGGGTGTTACTTCAGCACTGGCCACCCTCTCTCAGCTCAGCCTCTCTTCTAATCAGCCCACCTGGTGCAGCAGCCCCAAACCCAGCCCTGCTCCAGTACTCATGGCCCCATGCTACAGACTGACCTGCCTTCTCACTAGAGGCCCAGACTGCTCCAGATTCTGCTGTTCATCTTCCCAGGCCTACATTCTCTTTTGTCACCTCCTCAGCTTGAACTAAGCTCCAGCATGAGGCTACCCTCCAAGGCCTGCCATTATGGCCTGTGACTCCCAGGCCTTCAATATTCCGGTGCCTCAGGACCTGCCCTCCAAAGCAGGCCCATATCTTGTGAAGAGCCCCCTAGCTCCCTCTATCTGTAGGCTGCCCTACTACTGCCAGGTATGAGGGAGCCACTGCACTGGCTTCCCTCCTGTGGGGCCCTGCCACTGCCCCACAGCCCTGGTGATGTGGGAACACCTTACAGTGGTCTCTAAGGGCTCCTAACTCATCCTGGCCTACAAGCCACCTACACTCCTGGCCCCCAAAGATGTAGGACCTGGTTACACATCCTTCCTCGAGCTCCATTCCCCAGCTTCTGCGTCGACCATGATGCTAAAAAGGCCATCCTGACTTTACTCTGGAGGGGTCCCCACTGGCTCTCCCAGACCACCGAGCTACCTTTCTTGCCCATCTAACCTCTGCTCCTTACTCTGCACTTCCAGCCACCATTCTTCAGCCCTCAGCCTAATGCCCGGGCTTGAAAAGCCCCAATACTTCCTGTCTGTTCCTTATACACTCCTAAAACCTACTCTCTGCTGCCACCTTGAGGCATCAACGACCAATGTCCCCAGAGCACTAACACATTCCTAGCTCTTGGGGGGTAGGAAGGGGAAAGGTTGCCTAAATGGGAGCATAAGCCCTCTTTAAGGGATGGGCTTACATAAATTTGAGGAATGTATGTTCCTTTGTGGGTGAGGGAGTCCCATTGCACAACACATCATAACAGATGGGGATTTTCCTCCTGTGCTCCCAGATCACCCTGTAAATGGGCTTTGTGCCCAGTGGACCTTAACCATTTACCAAACAAAAATAATAAAATACATCAGATATTTTTACCATGTTGGTGTGACATAGTTAGTTCACTGCTGGCATGAAGTTTACGGATGTGATGGACTTGTAAGTTGATATATCTTTTTCATTTTATAGCACTTTTATACAATAAGCAGCAGTAAGCTACTGTATATTGATACAGGTGCTTGGTTAAGTCTTCTTAGCTTTGGGTGCATTTTGTTTTCTCTGTGTTTAACATATTGTTATATTTAAATATTTTGTAAATAGTGTTTTTAAATTTCCCAACTTTTATTTCATAATCAGTATAAATTAGTATGAATGACAGTTTTCCAAGGGTTTGAACATTTCTAAATTACGTCATGGAGGGAGACAATGGCTGCTGTAATATTAGCCACTGCATTGAACTACATGTGTGGTATTCCAGAAAGGAGACCACCCCTTCTTGTAGTTTAAATGTGTAGGATACATTTCATGGGCATTCTATTAAAACACATGCTATTTATAGAAATCATAAAACTACATTACTATATAAAACATGTTTTAGAAATGCCATTAAAAGTTTCCTAACTAGAAATTTCTTCAATTATCACAAATGATTGGGCAGAAGGGACAGAATACATTTCTGCAAGGTGTGTCTCTGTGACCTAAAGCACAAGCTGAAGAAATCTTGATTTCTAAGTCCCACCCCAAATTAACAAGCATTTGTCAATGCCGAACGTTCACTTGCAGGTATTTGCAGTGGTATTTGGCACTTGGACATGGCTTAAAAATCAGTGACAAAGAAGTAAAATGAGGGAGACAGTTTCACAAGTGGTTCTATTGCCTGAAAGCAGGCAGCATAACAGTATTGGTGTAAAATACTTTGTCTGCAGAAGAGCAAGTCTGTAACTCTGTTACCCACTGTTCAGTCACAGAAACAAATTGTAGGAGGGAGAAAACCATGCTAAGGCAAAGTCTTGGACATCCCTGAATATACATATATATCTCCCCTCTCCCCTCTCTCCTCCACCCACACCCCAAACCCCCTCTTCTACAGGTGCTTTTCAGGAGCGACGTGCTCTGTCTGGGAAGCTCAGAGTTGAAAGGCAGAGGGGGTAAGTGCATTAGGCGTTTGGGGGAGGGGGGAAAGCAAGACCTGGAGGATATTGGCTGCACCAGAGAGGAGTAGTAAAATGTAATTAAAAAGGAACAGTTGATTTGATCAGGACAATACAGTGTATTTGGGACTGAAGGGCAGAGGGCATACAGGGGTGGTGGAAGTGGGGAGGATTAGTTGCAAGGAAGCATTTGTTTTATTGACTCAAGGAGAGTGGTAAATGTATGGAAGAAGGTGCCAGATGATATGGTGTAAGTCAAGAGTGCTGAAACTTTAAAGTCAAGCTGTAACAGTTTCTTCTGTAATATACTCTTTCAGTTGCCCCCTTTATGAGGGATAGCCCTCATTCTACCTCCAAGTATTACTGTGTCCCACATAAAAAGGTACTGCCCATGCAAAGAAGATGCTGGAAACTCTTAAGCAGGAATTCATAACTCTTTGCTAAAGCAAAAGTAAACCTGCTAAGCAATGGTACTAGATTCCAGTGTACTGAGCCAGAATCTCCTTTCTTTTGGTGTTGCACATTGGAGGGCTAGTGTTGCATCTGTCAGTGTTATACCTTCTGAGTGTCAGTTTCCCACATTTTGAGTGTCAGTGTTCCACATGCTGTGAGGCCACTATCCCACATTTAATGAGTGTCAGTGTCCCACATTGTGAGGGCCATTGTCCACATTTGAGGGCCAGTCCATCACTTTCTGAGGACCAATGACATCCCACATTTTGTGTCAGTATCTCACATTCTAATCCATTTAAAAGGTGCCATTAAAATGCAACTTGTTTTTCCTCAGACCCCCACTGTGATGTAATGGATGTGTAAACCTTGCTAGCAATAGTATCGGTGCATCAGGTGAGTATCATGGGAGCGGGAGATTCCAGCCCCAGTTCCTTGTCGGCTAGGAATGGTGACCGCTATGTGGCGCTGATGTCTCCCCTACAGTGCCACCACTGGTCACTGGGAGGGCTGGGCATGCGGTGAGGGCCAGCAGATCCAACTCTCACACACAGAGTCAGTGCTTTAGAGTACCAGGGTCAGCTGTCACTGGAATGGGCGCCTCCCCTCCGTCAAAGGGCTCAAAGTTCCCATATTGTAGTGGAGCTGGAGTTTTTCACTGACTTGCCTCTGCAGTGATTCTTGTGGCAGTATGTATCCCTGCTTGGCTGTGCGGTTCATTGTTGCTCAGCTCACTGGGCTGGTGGTTCAAACATTTGTTGCGCCTAGCCGAGGAGGACCATCATTACTGGACACCGCAGCCTCGCTGCTCCCATTGTGACCTGAGTTGGAAGTTTTGGGGATCAAAAGAGGAGACGGACACAGGGACAGGAGCTACAGACAGCCAGCAGCAGTGAACAGTATCATTCCATAGTGTCAGCACCAAGCTGTACCAAGCACTTGCCCAGCCCTGAGTATGAGAGAGCAGAGCCCGGAGCCTGTGTTTGTCTCACCTGAATCCCGCCTGCAGAACTAGAGTGTCCTGCTGCCCTGCTGCTTCAGGTAGGGGCCCGATGGGATATGGGAGGAATGCAGGATGGATGTGTTCTTCGGGGAACCGGCTGGGAGGGAGAGATGGAGATGGGACAGGTGAAGAACTTTACATACAGGCAGGAATTAAGTACAACCTCTGAGGAGGATGGTGTGAACAAAACTTTCCAAGCATAGAAGTACCCACGGTCATTTACCTTTAAATACCTGTTTCATTTACCTTAACATGCATGTCTTTACCCATAAATCCTTTAAATTAAGGCAACTCTTTTAAAAACATTCATTAAAGAGAGTAAGCCTGTATAGCGTATAAATGTCCCTCAGGTAAGGGCCCTGTATGTTTCATTTGTGCTTGTTTATAAATGTATACATCATCTGGTAACTTTTCGATGTGACAGTTGAAAAGTTAAAAAATCCTCTGGTAAGGGCCCTATATCAGTGGTGTAGCCAGGAATTTCAGATCTGCATGCCAAGTGGACTCACTGCTACCCCCCTTGTTGAGGCTAGCTTCCCTCTTCCCCACTGTCCATGCCCTGTTCGTGCCATCTCACCTGGCCATAGCGTCATTTCCGTGTTTATACCAGCACACCACTAGCCATGCTGTCACCAGCAATTGTCAGACTAACAGACTGGGTTTTAGTTACAACATAGCATGATGACAAGCCTCTGTACCACATCAAGGCAGCTAGTCACACAGAGGTTCATTCACAACTACTAGCCATGCGGTCAGACCACTAGCCAGACCATTACACACCACTAGCCATGCCACTACACCACTAGTCACACCACCAGCAATTGTCAGACTAAAGACTGGCTTTTGGTTATAAGCCTCTACATCAAATTAGCCATCCATTCACACCACTAGCCATGCCACCACACCACTAGCTACAACCTCAACAATTATCAAACTATTGGCTTTTAGTTACAGTTGGTGAAGTAGGCATCAAAAAGAAATGTGTACTGCTTTCCTTATTTCTGCATCTAACACATCTTTCCACTAAAAAACAGTGACTGAAATCAAAGGTAAACAGTAAGACAGTCAAGACTACACAGTATGGCAGGGCTAAAACCCTTCTAGCAAAAGGAGTATGGAGCTCAAGAAAATATTGTAACAATTTTACAGTGAGCACATTACAGTGCTTTATCCTATCTTTTGCATCCTTAGAATAAATATTTTGTTATTTCATCTTATCTCATTTTTGCTAGAAGGGTTTTAGCCTTGATATACCCTGTAGATCTGATTTCATTAGCGTGTCAAGATGTGTCCAGATGCAGAAACAACAAGAAACATTGCAAGCATCTTTTAACAATACACATTATTTTTTAGATGCGTTTTCACAGACGCAGGATGGCAGCCAGCCTTTGGAAAAAATATTCAAAGCTTTAGGAGGCAGTAATACATCAGTGGTTGAAATTAAGTTTTGCAGCCACTAACAGCAGGGCTGATGACAGGGAAAATCCATTAGCCCCAAAGACATTTCCATTGGCCCAGGTAGTGCACTTACTGAAATATTATTTACTATCCCAAAGAAAATCTACCAACATTTGGCTAGTGGGCTGGTGCCAATTTTGACCCCTGTACATTGTTAGAATTTATATAGAACATAAAAATCTCTGGTTTTACTGTTGCTGGCTACCTTTTACTGTGGCAAGCATCATGACCTGATCCTGTCTGCACTCTGGTGCCCCGCAATATGTACATGAACAATTATTTAAAAAAAAAAAGTGCCTGGCTGACAAACAGGAATAGCAAAAGATCTGAAGGCCTAAGAGACAGGATTACATGTGAAGCTTGCTAGGGCAGGGCTACTAAATAAAGTGACTAACATACTGTACAGCCTGGGGTCACAGGTTCTAGCATTGCCAGTGACACACTGTGTGATGCCTGGTAAACTCAGTAGCTGCTATCACCTGGGAAGTAAGGGCTGTAACATAGCAAGTTGTAACTGGCTGGCTTGCTGTATAACCCAATCCTTCTCTTTTATCAAAATTCTGGGGGTAATTTATCAGGAGCCCAAGGCATATAATAAAGTTAATGGTCATGTTTCCAATCCCTCCCATTACACCACAGCACCTGTCAGGGATGCCTTTATTAGCTTTATATCTGAAACCTGTCACCCAAGCTGTCAGGTCCCATCCAGATTTACAGGACCCTTTGGCAATAGACATCAAACCTTAGCTCTGCATGCATATAATCTGTTGGTGTCTCTGTGGAACCCAGAGATTTCACTTTCAAGTCTTTGGCAGGTCCTGCTTACATTAGGGTCCCTCACAGTCTGTAATCTCAACACATCAAAACCTGAGGTACTGTAGATCCATTACACCCCCAGCATTCTGGTGCTCTATCGAATCGGTGATCCCACTTATCGTGGAAGCAGGACAAACACCATCCAAAGATTAAATAAACTAAACAAAAAAAACAACTCTGTTTTGCATGAAGCTGAGCGCCATGAAATGGTTTTCATGATGGAAGCAGGAAGCACAAAACAGCTATCTGACCCATTCTGTTTGAAGCGCGCCCCTGCCACGCCATGACACGCTGCCGTCACTTAGAAGACTAAAGTAATAATAAATAACCCATGAAACCACACTCGGGCAGCGCTCAGCCAGCGTTATACTCTCAACCCTCCCTGAAAGATTATAAAGGGACTTGCCTCAGCTCAAAGTCTCCTCTAGTAGTCCGACTCTTCACTCCGATCTATGCAGCAGCAGCTGTCTCATCGCTCGCTTTCACCCTATCCAGTCTTCGATGATCTGATGTTGTGATGGATGGTCACCATGGCACTAAGTAGGTTAGGCTGGACTGACTCTCTCACCCCTCAGCTGACGGTCGATCTCAGCAGGCAGCAGCAGCAGCCAATGACTCCTCCACCACAATTCCAGAAATCCTGTAAGCTTTCCAGAAATCCGTAAACTCTCCTGACTCTATCCCAGTCTTCCATGATCCAATGTCATGATGGACAGTCACCACAGAACTAGAACTAGGCTAGGCTGGGCTGACTCAGACTTTCTCTCACCCTCGGCTCGATGGTCGATCTCAACAGGGCCTGTATGTATTAACCTGTAAAATGCATTCATGCATAGGCTATGCTAACCGTCTTGGCTGTCTCATGAGAGACCAAGGACTGAATGTAAATGCATCTGAACTACCGTCTTGCATACATGGTGGTCCTCCATGGCAGGGCTGAGGGCACACTGGTGGGGCGTGTGCGCAAGCTTCACTGTGATTCCCATACTCTACCTGTCATGTGGATAAACAGAGGACTTCAGGTTACAGTGCTATCAATCTAGTACCTTTCATGAACACTAAATTCACATGCACACACCGCGCACACAACACAAACACGCACACACACACACACACACACACACACACACAGCCAATACAGCCAGGTAGACCATTTCAACAATTTCACATGATTTCTATTTAACAGCATGTCTCTATCAAGTGTCCCCCACTTTCCTACTCAACACAGACACTTTTGCTGTATACACATTATTTAGTTTGTTTTACTTCAGACACTCAGTCTCCAGTCTGGTTATTAAAAAAGAATCCATCAAGTTCTACCTAATGTACAGTACATGCATTAATAACATGTACTTCAGTCCTATTCTCCCAGATACTGAGATGTGATGTATTTTTATGGTTTTTTTTTCCGTAATACCCAGTAATCTCATTACAATTCATTCATTTATTCCATTAAATACCAAGCAAGATACAGTAGCTACATGTGGGGCTATTAAACATCAGAAAAGAAACTCTAAGAAACCTCACATTCAATAAAGTGCATCCAGTAAAAGGCTTTCACCTTTCTTTGTCAAACTGCATCCATAAAGCTCACCTTTAGATATCTAACACTGCACTACATAGGAATATTAAACATCTGGAAAAGCCACTTGCAAACTTGCCAGCACAGGGCAGAAAAACATGAAAAAAACATTTGTGTTTTGACCTGCACTAGCTACCTTCAATACAACACAAACATCACACACAGTGCATGTTAAAGCTCTACTTTTCTATCTTTCAGAGCTTTCATTTAGTTATGTGCTAGACTCTGACAGTAAATTTAAAAACAAGCATTTGTCAATGCCGAATGTTTGCTTGCTGGTATTGGAATTGGTAGTGGGAGTGGCAGATGCATAATAGAATGGTAGTGAGGTATGTGTAGTAATGGCAAGTGCCACCCCATCTTGCAAAGACAGAGAGGTGTTGGGGTGTGTGCTTTTGTGTCATGGACTGTAACAGTCATGGCAGACAGTTTCAGGTGTTGATAGGTGCGGGGAGGTAGCAACAACTGAGGGGGTGGAGGTGGGAAGATGCCCTTGAGGTGATAAAGGGAAGGGTGTGCAGAGTAGGGCTTGCCATAGAAAACATAGGGATGCAGAGGTATGATAAAGATAGTAATGTTAAGAATGTAGTTATACCATATAGGCATATGTATTGCAGTATATGGTGAATATACAAACTTAAGAAAGCGTCAGCAGAAACCAGTCCTAGCTAAGTCTGCTTCAGTGTGCAGGTATAGCATGAGATCAGCTTTCAACCCATTCCTCCAATACCTGCATGTGAAGTGTGAATAACAGAGTCAGACTGCAGTCATTATTGGTGGTATTTCTTGGTAAAACCATGTTAAACATTTATATTGTAAATTAAGTTAAACATTGTTGCAAGTTCTAAAAGAATAGACTGTTACATTAAATGGTTTCACAGCATATGCATTTCAAGAACCTATGCTATATGTATGATTACATTGTTAAACACTTTAGGTTCACAATGTATATAAAATATATATCTGTTAACGGACGTCCATGTAATATAGCACTCTTAGAAGAAATCAGTATCGTGCCATATCAATCAATTTAAATAAGCAGTTATGTGAATTGTATTGTTTCTATTTCTAAAAGAAATACTGAACTCCAAGTACAAGTGCAGTAGTGTAAGTGCCACTCAATTCAATTTACTAATGTAAGTCAGTGAATGGGCTCACCCATGACACAGTCAGACTGCACTCGTTATTGACAATATTTACGCTGAAATGATTCACATGCAAATGTTATCCAGGTCATTTTCAGCCCACAATTAAGGCTTCAAATTTATATTTATCGATCTGTCATCAAAGCGCAAAGTTGAAGGGAGGTAGTGTGGCTCTATTACTATTCAATGCATAGCGTTCAATTATGCTAAAATTGCTGGACAATTAACCAAATTGTCAAATTTACAAATAAACAGTTTACATTGGAAGCAGTATAGCACAGTGGTTTAAGGCTCTGAGCTACAAATCTGGAGACCTGGGTTTATGAATCCACACCCCACTTGCATACTGTGTGATCCTAAGCAATTCACTAAACTTCCGGTGCTGCTAGGTTGCATCTGTGAGACAAGCGTTCAGCTTACTGTGTCTCTGCTGGTTAAACAATTGGGGAAAAAATAATTTTGTTTTTTCTTTTCAATCAATGACATACAATTTAATGTAGAACTGAAGCATAGCATTTGAAATGCAAGCAATACTGAACATTGGATCAAATCGCTTTATTCTCATCCTGTATTACTTCTGGCTTCTTGTTCTGAGGTTTCTTTCTTTTGCTGTCAAGATCGATAAATGAATTTGAAGCCTTAATTATGAGCTGCAAATGAATTAGCTAAAATTTGCATGTGATCATTTTAGTGAGTAATTAGCATTGATCATGAGCGCAGTCTGACTCTGTTATGGGTAAGCCATTCAGTGGTGGACATTAGTAAAGTAAATTGAATTGAGTGGCAGTTATATTATGATACTGTGAATTTGGAGTTTAGTATTTGTTTTAGAATTAGTAACAATAGAATTAACATAGCTGCTTATTTAAATGGATTGATATGGCATGGTACTGCATTTTGTAAGAGGCTATATTGAATGGGATGTCTTGTCACACATGTATATTTTATATACACATTGTGAACCTAAAGTGTGTAACAATGCAATCATACATATAAGCAGGGCATAGGTTATTGAATTGCATATGCTGTGAATATGTTTAATGTGAACAGTCTATTATTTTAAATTTTTGGCAATGTTTTAAATTATGTAATATATTTTTTACATATAAATGGAACAGAAGCTTTAATAGCCACTTTGTTGATAAATGTAGTTGCATGTAAGTGATTAAGGTAGTTGTTAAATTTTAGGATTTTCTAATTATGTTGTACATGCCCTTTGAGTATTGAAGAATGAAGGGATATGGAATCATAGCCCTGGGAAGCTTCTGTGAGGTGAAGCGAGGGGCTAGTAGTCGACTAGTGACTAGATGCCCTGGGCTCAGATGGGGCATATCTATGGTATGAGACTGTCACGTTTTATTTATTTAGCTTTTGTTGACCGGGTAAGTGCACTAGACAAATCCTGCCTATTTTCGACACGACCGGGGAGGATACAGATGGTGCCAGCTGACCTTGAACAGATTTAGCTGTTGGTGGTATTTTTAGTGATGAGGAAATTTGGCCAGGACACCGGAAATTCCCTACTCTTCACGATAAGTGCCATGGGATCTTTAACATCCACCTGAACTCTACCACCAATCCAGGCAGATGGACCTCGGTTTAATGTCTCATCCGAGCGGCACCTCAGAAAGTAAGCACCCTCTCATGCTGCATTACAGTCTCAGTACTGGATATATTACCCAAGTGCCAGATGTGGGAACTGAACCCACAGCCCTCTGATCTCCCGCCTCAGAGGTGAGTGTGCTACCTACTGAGCCACTGACACTGTTTGTATGAGATTAAATTGGTGTAAACACTTTATTGCAATTTGTAGTTAAGTTGTGGAAAATAAATCATTATTGCATTATTTAAAGTGCTATAGAAAGTTTTTTCTGGGTTTCCCCTACCATTTGACTACCCATGAATTTGCTGACCATTAACACAGTTGGCAGTAGTATTTATTAAAAAAGCACTGAAGCTGAAGCTCTTTTTGTGGCTGAGCAGCCCTGCAATTTAGGGTAGTGGATTTTCTTTTCTCTTTTGGATTTCTAAGTTTGTAAATATGGTTTGAGATCAGTGCTGTGCTTTGATGCATCTTATCTGTAGACTTGTTATTGCTATAGAGCACTTTGCAGCATTGAAAAGAGCAGAAAGTGATACTTTGTATGTTTTATGACATGCTATCAGACAGGCAGTCTATGGCTACAGTGTTTCTATCTCCTGTTGGATCTCTTGAGGTCTGCATTTCAAACACAGCAGGGTCTCTCTGTGTTGGCGAGTGCAAAACATGAATAGCATTAGTAAGTCAGAAAGACACAACAATCATAGAAGTGCTGCCATGTACTGTAATGGTTTTGATTAATGTATTTTATATCCATTGAACAATGTATTGAAGGAGGTCTACAATGGAGTGCTGCAACGTTAGTAGGACAGACAACATTGTCTTTGCACAGGACATAGTGACAGTAGAGATAAGTAAGACAATTAGCAACATGTCATATTATGAGACTATATTGTGGCTTATATGTTTCTCAGACTCATTATTGTGCATACAGTGTGTGTATGCATGAACATACAAAGAGCTGCTAAAGCTAACGGACTGTTTCTGCCACTGGTAAACTGCAGGTAACCTACTGCATTTTAGAGTAATGCAAAAATGACATCATTGCTGTTTTCATGTCTTGACTCTTTTTGTGTAACAAAATTAGAAAACCATGGCATGGTAGTAGAAAGAAAATTAAACAATATAAAGCATGCCTAATATGGGTTGCCTGCAAAGTTTGCACAATGGCCACTTGAAGGTCCAAATGAAATAGGAGGCAGTATAGCAGAGTGGTTAAGGGCAGTGAGCTGCAAACCTGTAGAGGTTGGTTTGAATCCCATTAGCTCCTTCTTGCATACTGTGTGACCCTGAGCAAGTCACTTAACTTTCTTGTGCTGTCAGGTTGCATCTGGAAGCAAGTTTTGGTTTGGTGTGCCTTGTCTGGTTAAACAATTTCCCCAAATATAAACTTTAAGAATGGCAGGGCCCTGGTTGTTAAATACCAAGTCTATCTATTTTTTCTCTTAAGTCTTTCTCGGCTGCCACCCCTATCCTCTCACCCTTCCTCCCTGATTTGTTCTAGGTTTCTGAAATGATTCTTTGTAAGTGTTATTCATGTATCCTGTTTACCATGATGCCACTCATGAATATGGCTGTCTGCTGTCTTAAATGTTGTATGCCGTTGTTTAACATGTATGTATTGTCCTGATGTGGAACCTTTGTAAAAGAGCCTTGGCTCAAAGGTAATTGTAATCCTAGCGTTAAATAAATAATTAAATAAATTTATCAAATGAAACCCAGTTGTGGTTCTAGGTCATTATTTAGCATGCAGCCTAATGTGCAGTACTGAGTGTAGAAGTTTGCAAGTAGTGGAATAGCTAGACTGCTATGGTGGTCTGGCCATTTACTGTAATTGAGTCAGGTAACTATGATGTAACAAAGCTGTTATTTGCAGCCATCTGTCATGTCATTGTACAAAACACACGGGAGAACATTTGTTACCATAAAGTGTGAAATCCTCAACTGCTATTCATTTGTTAAGTGTGCATCACTGACCTAATAGGAAGGAACACAGAGATAATCTGTATTGTAGACTTCAGGTCCATTCAGAAAGGAACGATTGAACTTCTCTCTGTTTCTCTCTCTCAGCCCCTTGCAACATGATGGTGGGGGAGAGAGAGAGAGAGAGAGAGAGAGAGATTTCCATAGTAGTAAAACTAGCTTTTTCAGAATCCTTACCATGAAGGTGAAATTCTTGGGGAGTATTTGGAACATTGTTGGAGGGCCTGAGGAACTGCAGGCAGATCATGTGCACGTTTCTTGGGTTGCCCAGTCTTGATGCCCTATTGGACAGCCCTTATCCAGGTATTACAAACTATGTTTGATTGCCTGGGTCTGATTACCCACTGTTTGTCTAAATGTATATTCCATCAAATACAATGGCTGTCAGAGGGCTACAGTTGAAACTTCTCTTCATTTTAATAATGGGGGCAAAGAAGGCTATAAGTTATAACCAAATACTAGCAAAACCCTACCCACCTACTGTAACTCAGTGGGTGGCAATAATAGATTCCTCATATTTACTAGAAATATGAACCTATGATTACCTAAATAAGCTCCCTGTCTTTGAAGAAATCTGAGAAAAGGGTATTGTATAAATCTAACACGGATGCATGATTTGCACCATGATTAGCTTTATTTTTTTTTAGATTGTTGTTCATTGAGTGAAATGGACATTGTTCTTTAACACAAAATGACATATTTTTATTAGTAGTGTGATCACATTTTATAATATATTTTCTTTTACAAGATCTTATATTAAATCTTATATTGTTAAGTTGACATACTTATATCAATTTGCATCTGTCCTCCACCCTGTACTTTTGTTATTCTTGTAACATAATGCCTGCTATTATTGATCTTTCAATATCATTCATTGCTGCTGCATTTTTCACTGTTTCTTACAAAAGGTTCTCAATAAAATATTTAATTATAAAAGATGTGCAAGCATACCGTGAGTTAGGCATGTGCCTAATCCTGCCCTGCTCAAGTCACTCCATTTGGGAGTTTAAGCTGATTATTAGCACTCTGCAACTTTGCCCAAAAAAAAGTGAGAGAGATAGAGAAGTATTAGCAAATAGAAGATTTGTCATAATACTATTGCAAGGTGACATCGGTCTGGAAATAAAATCAGCGATTACACAAATCTCATACACAGTGAAAGCGGTAGGGGTTTTAAAACATGGGGTAAATTAGACCCAGTGGTGTTAAAAATATGGGTAAAAATGAGAAACAACTGTCCCAAAACCTAATTGAAAGAACAAATTTCACCTTACTGAAGCTAAACTTTGTCAAGTAAAATATTTTTCTATTGTCTACTTTTCCACCTTTCAGCTACTGTTACAGATCAGGTACATGACTACAGACCCACTGTTAGGTGGGTCATTTATAGACAGGCTAGAACTTTTCCTTTTGCCCTGTCTAGCACTGCCATTACTCACACTACAGATCATACTACAGGTTGCAAGAGATGGAGGGGCAAAGGTGCCCATTGTAATAGCTGCCACACTGTTTCAATGGTAATATTTCAAGTCACCTATTTCAGTGAATTGAACTTATCAATCTTTGAAATGTAATTGAATTGATCAATTTTGCTTCATTTCCATTTTATTATTGCTGGTAGTAGCGGTCCGGTTCCGGTTGGTATTAGAGATGGTCCTAATATCGTTGATGTTTATGAATGGACTCTGTGTAAAAACTGCGCTACAGTTGCCACATGCTGAAATTATTGCCTACTGGAAGCCATATGGCTAGGCCAATGCCAGAGCCTGTGCTAATGAGTTTGAATACCAAAGAGAAAGATAAAGAACTAGACTGACCAACTCAGCGCGAACACCTGCCTGAGCCTGCGGGAAGTACCTTGGCTACATATTACCAAATACAGCTTCTTCATTGTGGTTCTGGAAACACTAAATATGGTTAAAAATACAAATAAAAGAGTGGTGTATTTCCTTCTTAAAATATGCTCATACCCCAGATATTCTATTTGGCCTACTTATGTCCGCAGTAACTATTTCATTACTAAGTTACTGCACTGAAGATTTTGAGCCCCCACCCCACCCTCGAAGGCATGCTATAAAACATATGAACAAACGTGCATATTTTTCATAGTAAGTGAAATTTAACTTTGTATCAAATTAAATAAGAAAAGCAAGCATTTAAAACCCAAGTGGGCGATAATGAAGGATTACAGCAAGATCGCTTCATTTCTGCATTGATACCTTTACTTTAAATTGGTACTGTTATCCCGTTTCTTTCTTCTGTGGGGAGATCCACCCCCGTCCTATGCACTCTTAATTGTTTCCAAATGTATATGTTTGCAAGCCTGTTATCGTATAACTTTGGTTAAATATATCCCAAGTGACCATGAATTCGTAGTATTACAAATTGGCCCAGGCAACTGAAATCGCGGGGGATTGTCTCCACTATAAAATGCAAGCCTCACAGCTGTGAGATCATTGTGTGATATACAAGAAATCAGATGCCCTCTCTGTGCTTTAGTTCTTCATCTAGTTTGAGGAGAAGAAGGCTGGTATTGAGCAGAGGTGGTATTGCATTTTAGTTGGATTGGCCTAGCTAAATGAAGACCACTGTTGCCCAACAAATACTTTAAAATGGTGGATAATTATTAAAGTAAATGGCCTAGGATGTATTTAACAAGCAACTAGGAGGTGCTGTTTCAGTGGATCCCATACTATTAACCCTTTTTAGTACCCTGTCTCACCTGGCTGAGATACAGCATCTCGTTTACTAGTGTCCTTCTTCAATCCTGTTTTACAGCTTAGAGGACATAAGAATGGGGCGAAGTGGTCTGCTCAAGGTCACATGAGCGTGGTTGCCACAGGTTCCAAACCTGTGCTCTCTCATTTCAGTCCATTGATCTGAATATCTGACCACTGGAGCGCAGGGCCTGCGATATGTAAATACCAATCTGCTGCTACTTCAGATAGGGTACCTTAACCACTGTAGTGGAATAGTAAATAGATAACTCTTTAACTCCCTAAGGCAAGAGCATAAATGCAATTATAAATCTCTTTAATCATTACCCAGTGAGCACTGAAAAATTACCTGAATTTTGTAATGCTCCTGGCCGTCCCGTTGGTAAGCTAAGCTTCCATTGTTTTAGCAAAGATAAGTAGTGTATCTCTTTTACGTTCACTTGCGGCGCATGCACAGGAATGTTTTGGGAGAGTAGCACACTTTGAGGTGTGCCTCTCCTTGCAATCCACTGCTCCATTGAGCAGGCATGGCGAGTTCTGCACAATGGGTGTGGAGTGTGTATGACAGTGGTGGTCTTAGCTTCAAAGAAACCACCGCTGTCATACAGACACTACTCACGCCGCCCCAAAATCTTTTCTGCCATGCTGGGCCCACCCCAGCATGGCGAGCGTCATTTGTCTGCTGATGGGGGTGCCTAATCCCTGTCGGCTCCATGGCTCCAACCCCAGCCATCTTCTGCCATGCTGGGAGCCCACCCCAGCATGGCAAAGGTCCAGTTTGTCTGCTGACAGGGTGCCCAATCCCCGTAAGCTCCACAGGTGCCTTCCGAGCCATCTTCTGCCACACTGAAGCCCACCCCAGTGTGCCAAATGTCTCGCATCGTCAATAGTAAAAAAAACCTGCAAATTAAAAATCTTTCCACACAGTCTCCCACCCCTCCCACAACCCTCACCCCACCACTACTTCCAGCCTCCACACACACACCCCATACTTACCTCCAGAGCTCAGTGCTGACGATCTGAGTGGACGGGAATACATCTGCACTCTTCAAAGCCGACTACGAACTGAGGAAATGTTGGTAAGCTGTTTAATGGGCTAGATAGGGGTTTCAACTTTATTGCATATCTCAGGCATTTTGGAATTTTGCACCAAATTTTCAACATGGGGTTTGGGACCCCTTCTCATGAATGATGTCACTGTCATGGCGTTGAGGGGCCGAAGGGTGATTTCCAGTCACTGCACGATCACTGCGAAATCACGCCGATGTCATCATGACGTGTTTATCGATCAAAGATCTAAAAACCATGTGTCTATATCAAAATAAACTGTTTAAGGCGTGCATTGCTGCGGTTCCTACGCAGGCTCCGTAAGTTCACGAATTTTCAATATTTTCACTCCAGATTTTCAACATTGCCATTTTACACACCTCCTTATGAGAGTACAGCTATCATTTTCACATCCTGCCCAAAGCGTGTTTCCACCAAATGTAGCGCACAATGGCGCAGTCGGTGTGTAAATCAATGTATGGGATCTGATAAGAAGATTATGGTCACACTGTTCATTAGCAGACATCTTAAATTGGCTATGTTGAAAATTTGGTGAAAAATTCCTAAAATGACTGTTTCACGAGCATCGTTCTTGCAGTTCCTATACGCTTCGAAGGTTTGTGAATTTTCAATATTTTCCTCCAGATTTTCAACATTGCCATTTTACTACAACTTCTTATGAGCAGTACAGCTGTCATTTTCATCCTGCCCAAAATGTTTCCGCTCATGTGGCGCACAATGGCACGTCGATTGTGCGAACTCAATGTATGAGACACATTAAGAAAATCATAGTGACACTGTTCATGAGCAGAGGTCCTAAAATGGCTATGTTGAAAATTTGGAGAAAAATTCCTAAAAATGACTGTTTTATGGTCTACGTTGCATGGATTCCTATGCGCTCATACGTTTGCGAATTTTCAATATTCTCCTCCAGATTTTCAACATTGCCATTTTACCACACCTCCTCATGAGCAGTACAGCTGTCATTTTCACATCCTGCCCAAAACATGTTTCACGCATGTAGCGCTACAATGGCACAGTCGCTCTGCAAACTCAGTGTATGGGACACATTAAGAAAATCACAATGTCATTGTTCATGAGCAGAGATCTTAAAATGGCTATGTTGAAAATTTGGTGAAAAAATTCCTAAAATAACTGTTTTCTGAGCGGTTCCTCATGCGCTTGTAAGTTCTTGAATTTTCAATATTTTCACTCCAGATTTTCAACATTGCCATTTTACCCACCTCCTTATGAGCAGTACAGCTGTCATTTTACATCCTGCCCAAAGCGTGTTCCGCCCATGTAGTGCACAATGGCGCAGTCGTGTATCAAAATCAATGTATGGGACACAGTAAGAAAATCACAGTGACACTGTTCATTAGCAGAGGTTTTAAAATGGCATTGCTGAAAATTTGGTGAAAAATTCTATAAATGACTGTTTCGGACGTCGTTGCACAGTTCCCATGCATGCTCATAGGTTTGCAAATTTCAATATTTCCATTTCAGATTTTCAACATTGGCATTTACCACACCTCCTCATTAGCAGAACAGCTGTCATTTTCACATGCTGCCCAAAGCGTGTTTTCGCCATATGTAGCACAATGAATTGCAGTTGGTGTGTGAAATCAATGTATAGGACACATTAAGAAAACCACAGTGACACTGTTCATGAGCAGAGGTCTTAAAATGGCTGTGTTGAAAATTTGGTGAAAAATTCCTAAAATTACTGTTTTACAAAGTATCGTTGCACAGTTTCTATACTGCGCTTGTAAGTTTGCATTTTCAATATTTCCACTCAGATTTTCAACATTGGCATTTTCCACACCTCCTCATGAGCAGTACAGCTGTCATTTTCACATCCTGCCCAAAGCGTGTTTCGCCCATATAGAGCACAATGGCGCGGTCGGTGTATGAACTCAATGTATGGGACACATTAAGAAAATCACAGTGTCACTGTTCATGAGCAGAGATCTTAAAATGGCTATGTTGAAAATTGAGTGAACAAATTCCTAAAATTAACTGTTTTACTAGCATCGTTGTGCAGTTCCTATGCAAGCTCATAAGTTGTGAATTTTCAATATTTTCACTCCAGATTTTAAACATTGCCATTTTGCCACACTCCTTATGAGCAGTACAGCTGTCATTTTCACATCCTGCCCAAATCCTGTTTCCGCCCATATGATGCACAATGGTGCAGTCGGTGTGCCCAATCAATGTATGGGACACAGTAAGAAAATCACAGTGACACTGTTCAATTAGCAGAGGGTTTTAAAATGCCAATGTTGAAAATTTGGTGAAAAAAAAATTTAACGACTGTTTTTGAGCGTGTATTGTATTGTTCCCACCTACTGTGACGCTTATGAAATTTTCAATATTTCCACTCCAGATTTTCAACATTGCCATTTACCACTTCCTTATGAGCAGTACAGATGTCATTTTCACATCCTGCCCAAAGCATCGTTTCATGCATATAGCACACAATGGGCGCATTCGTTGTCTTGAACTCAATGTATGGGACACATTAAGAAAATCACAGTGTCTACTGTTCATGAGCAGAGGTCTTAAAATGGCTGTGTTGAAAATTTGGTGAAAAATTCCTAATAATTACTGTTTTATGAGTGTTCACTACGCAGCTCCTATGCGCTTCAGTAAGTTTGCAATTTTCAATATTTCCTCCACATTTTCAACATTGCCTCTTTACATAAGGGAGAATTAAAGCAGCTGAACAAAGGGAAAACAGGGAGGAGAAGAAGCACTGTGGGTAAATTTGGAGGCCGACAATGGCACCACAATCCCTTTGGGGGTTGTATGACCCCCTTCTCAGGAGAAATGGACAAGGAAATGATAGAAGTATACTTAGTAAGGCAGAAAAGGGGAAATATTGCTAATGGGCAATCTGAATATGCCAGATGTTAACTGGAGTGCAGTTGCAGCAGCCACTTGATGGGGGTTATTCTAGATGCCCTACAAGGTATGCCTTAGACAACTAGTATTGGAGCCCACTGAGAGGGAGCAATCTTAGACCTGGTTGTCTCAAATGGAGATGAAGAGAGGTTTACAGATGTAGAAGTGGGTAGCCGTCTGGGAACTAGCAACCATCGAACATTATGGTTCACAATAAACACAGCAATGAGAGTCAAGCCATACAAAGGCAAGGTACTGGACTTTAGGAGGGCTGACTTTGACAAAATGGATGAGTGCCTAAGGAATGCACTAGCAAATGGGCAGGAAGGAGAGTGGGAAGTACAATGGGGAATAATAAAACTGCCATTACAGAGGTAACTAGCCTTTGTGTG
The DNA here is from genome assembly GCA_016271365.2 of Neoceratodus forsteri. NCBI lineage: Eukaryota > Metazoa > Chordata > Ceratodontiformes > Ceratodontidae > Neoceratodus > Neoceratodus forsteri. The sequence goes on from CM057452.1 coordinate 1,138,057,033, forward strand.
AAACAAATAAACAAAACTAAACGATGTAAGAAACCATAATGGTTCTCAAAGAGTAGCAGTGAAGGTTCAAGAGAATAAGAAAGCTTTCAGGAAGTACAAGGAATCACAGAAGGAGCAGGACAGAGAACTGTATCAGTTAAAGCAAAAGGAAGCTGGGAAGGCAGTCAGAACAGCAAAGGCCCAAACTGAGAAAAGATAGCCAACTCAGTTAAGAAGGGATAAAACCTTTATTGGTACATCAGGGAGGCGAAGGAAGACTAAGGAGGGATAGTGAGGCTTAATAAGTGGGGAGGGTGGGCAGAGGGTGACTGTGAAAAGGCAGAGGTACTAAACAAATATTGTGGCTCTGTATTTACAAAGGAAGAGGGAGTACCTAAAACAAACACAGAAACACTCTGGATACAGAAGTTGATACCAGCCCATTTATAGAAGAAAGGGTTCTGAAAGAACTCTTAAAACTGAAGGTGGACAAAGCAATGGGGCCTGATGGATTCATCCCAGAATTCTAAAATAACTAAGGGTGGAATTAGTGACACCACTGACTACCCTGTTTAACAAATCATGGGAGGATGGGGTGGTACCTGAGGACTGGAGGAGGGCAGATGTGATTCCCCTTCACAAAGTGGGAGCAAGGCAGAAGCAGGAAACTACAGACCTGTTAGTTTAACCTCAGTGGTGGGAAAATGATGGAATCACTTCTGAAGGAAAGAATTGTCGAGTATCTAGAGGCCAGAGGGCACAGGACCAAAGGCAGCATGGATTCTGCAGGAAGGTCATGCCAGACAATCTGATAGATTTCTTTGACTGGTGACCAAAGTAGTAGATCAGGAGGGGCTGTGGACATGGCCTACCTAGACTTTAGCAGGCATTTGACACAGTCTCACACAAAGATTAATATAGAAGTTAGCTAGCCTGGAGTGGGTCCCAAGATGACAGCCTGGGTAAAATTGGCTGGAGAATAGGACACAGAGAGTAATCGTAAATGGAGTCCACTCTGAAGAAAGGAGGTAACTAGTGGGGTACCACAGGGTTCAGTATTAGGACCGGTCCTCTTCAATGTCTTTATAAGTGACATTGCAGAGGGACTGGAAGAAAAAGTATGTCTCTTTGCAGATGACAAAAGATCTGCAACAGAGTTGATGTACAAGGTAGGGTGGAAAGGATGAAAGGGACTTGGCAAGGTTAGAGGAATGGTCAAATGTATGGCAGCTTAGATTCAATGCTAAGAAGTGCAAGGTAATGCACCGGAAACAAAAACCCAGGGAAGAGTACACAATGGGGGTGAGATACTAACAACAACAAAATGGAAAGGGACCTGGGGTAGTCATATCAGATGACCTAAAGGTGGGCAAGCAATGTGAGAGGGCAGCAAGGAGGGCTGGGGATACAGGGATGCATAGGGAGAGCATTACCAGTAGAAAACAGGAAGTTATTATCCTCTGTACAGACAGCTGGCCAGACCCCATCTGGAGTACTGTGTGCAGTTCTGGAGACCCAGTCTTATGAAGACATAGACAAGATGGAAGCTGTCCAGAGGAGGGCAACTAAAATGGTGCAGGGTCTGCACCAGAAGACATATGAAAGAGACTTAAGGAGCTTAATATGTATAGCCTCGAGGAAAGGAGGAGAGAGGGGGACATGATAGAAACTTTCAAGTACCTCAAGGAATCAACAAAGTCAAGAGGGTAGCATCTTTCAAAAATGAAGTGTGCAAGAACAAGGGGCACAATTTGAAGATAGAGGGGTGGCTCAGAGGTAATTTAAGGAAGTATTTTTCACAGAGAGGGTTATGGATGCATGGACGGCCTTCCGGAGGAGTCGTGGAGTGAAACTAGTGGAATTCAAGCATGCATGGGACAGTCATAAAGGCAATTCTAGGGGTGGGGGTAGAAAGAAGTAGGCTGCTGGTTAACTAGGATCTGCAGCTTATCCATTAGACAGAAATGGGCAGACTGGGTGGGCCAAAGCGCTCCCTTATCTGCCGTCAAATTCTATATTTCTATGTTTCACCACACCTCCTTATGAGCAGTGCAGCTGTCATTTTCATCTTTACCAAACGTGTTTCCGCCCATATAATGCACAATGGCACAGTCGGGTGTCTTGAAATCAATGTATGGGACACGTTAAGAAAATCACAGTGACACTGATCATGAGCAGAGGTCTTAAAATGGCTGTGTTGAAAATTTGGTGAAAAATTCCTAAAATGACTGTTTTACAAGTGTGCATTGCTCAGTTCCTATACAGCTCGTGAGTTTAATGAATTTCAATATTTTCACTCCAGATTTTCAACATTGCCATTTACCACACCTCCTTATGAGCAGTGCAGCAGTCATTTTTCCATCCTGCCCAACGATGTTTCCGCCCATGTAGCGCTACAATGGTGCAGTCGGTGTCACGAACTCAATGTATGAGACACATTAAGAAAATCACAGTGTCACTGTTCATGAACAGACATCTTAAAATGGCTATGTTGAAAATTTGGTGAACAAATTCCTAAAAATGACAGTTTTACAAGCGTCGTTACACAGTTCCACGCATGTTAGTGGGTTTGCAAATTATCAATATTTATTTCACTCCAGATTTTCAACATTGGCATTTTACCACACTTCCTCATGAGCAGTACAGCTGTCATTTTTCACATCCTGCCCAAAGCGATGTTTCTTCTGCCATGATAGCGCACAATGGCGCGGTCGTTATCTGAACTCAATGTGTGGAACACATTAAGAAAATCACAGTGTCACTGTTCATGAGCAGAGATCTTAAAATGGCATATGTTGAAAATTTGGTGAACAAATTCCTAAAATTAACTGTTTTACTAGCATCGTTGTGCAGTTCTATACCTTGCTCGTAAGTTTCTCGAATTTTCAATATTTTCACTCCAGATTTTCAACATTGCCATTTGCCACACCTCCTTATGAGCAGTACAGCTGTCATTTTTACATCCTGCCTAAATCCTCTTTCCGCCCATGTAGTGCACAATGTGCAGTCGGTGTCTTGAAAATCAATGTATGGGACACAGTAAGAAAATCACAGTGACACTATTCAATTAGCAGAGGTTTTAAAATGCCAATGTTGAAAATTTGGTGAAAAATTCCTAATGACTGTTTCACAGTTGTATGCTGCAGTTCCTACCCACGCCAGCGTTTGTAAATTTTCAATATTTCCACTCCAGATTTTCAACATTGCCATTTTACCACACTTCCTTATGAGCAGTACAGATGTCATTTTTCACATCCTGCCCAAAAGCGTGCTTCGCCTATGCTGGCGCACTAATGGGGGTAACAAAATTTCATGCTGAAAATTTATTGTACAAATACCAGCAATCGCACAGAGCATTAGGGTAAAGCATCATACATGCCAAACACCACTGCAAATACCTGCAAGCGAATGTTGGCATTGACAAATGCTTGTTCTAATTCTTATGGGGAGACTGACATTCTGCCTTTTATTACGGCACACCAACCTATCCAATAATGTAGGTTTAGCTGATGTTATTAATCTAGGCTCGTCTTCGTTTGTTCTGGGTTGCAACCAGTTAAGTCCCAGTAGTAGCTCTCTCATTGCAGACCTCATGTGATTCCTGTGCAATAATGTAACTGGAAAAGACTGCAGGACCCAGCGGTGCCCATCCCAGCACTGTCCCAAATGGTACAGCAGCCAGTGGAGATCACATACAGGTACTGTACTTCTACAGGATCTCTCTGAAGCAGCCCCACCCATCTTTGATAAACTAGACTGACCATCTCAGCGAACACCGCCTGAGCCTGCGAGGGAAGTACCTTGGCTACATATTACCAAATACAGCTTCTTCATTGTGGTTCGGAAAACACTAAATATGGTTAAAAATACAAATAAAAGAGTGGTGTATTTCTTTCTTAAAATATGCTCATACCCCAGATATTCTATTTGGCCTACTTATGTCCGCAGTAACTATTTCATTAGTTTAAATTACGCTCTGAACATTTTGACTCCCACCCCACCCTCGAAGGCACGCTGTAAAACATATGAACAAACGGCATATTTTTCATAGTAAGTGGAATTTAACTTTGTATCAAATTAAATAAGAAAAACAAACACGTTTAAAACCCAAGTGGGTGATAATGAAGGATTATGGCAAGATCGCTTTGTTTCTGCATTGATACCTTTACGTTAAATTGGTACCGTTATCACCGTTTCTTTCTTCTGTGGGGAGATCCGCCCCTCGTCCTATGCACTCTTAATTGTTTCCAAATGTATACGCTTCCAATGCCTGTTACCATATAACTTTGGTGTTTGCTTGCACAACTGGCCGTAATCGCTCACTATGACCCCAAGGCCAGGATGCCGTTTATATTTAGTAAGCATATTGTGAGGGACTAGCTTCTTAGAAATCAGGCTACCGCCCATAAAAAGGGTAGGCAGCTTTAATAGAACTTTGTGTTCACAACAGAGATCCTATTCGATCAAACATGATTTCTGTTCTCTCTGTTAGTGTCAGAGGCTCCCCACTCACTGTGGGATAACCTTCTACAAATCAATGTGCATGGCAGGGTGGGTCCTGTGGAAATCCTCTTGAACTTCTTTCATGATAGCTGTGGTTTATAATCGTCAGAATTGTGATATCAGTTTGTGTGATCAGTGATGGCAGGAATGACTCTCATCCACATCAGAGCCATGAAACATCTAGTTTACGCCACTTGTTGCTGCTATTCCTGATCTTGCACCGCTAGACTGCCACTTGGGTGCATAGGCAAGCAGCGGCAAAAATCAATTCCATATTGATTGCACGTAGATCCCAGAGGCTAAGAGACAAGTTTGTAAACCATAGTACACGTTAGACTGATTAAGATGTCACACTTCTGTTGATTGTATTATTGGATAATGATAAAAAGTGCATGTTAAGCAAAATAGTTTGTTTATAATGTGATCTTAATTGTGATTTGAAGTATACCACTGAACATCTTGTCTCATAAATCGAAAGCGGATAAAAAAATAGGAACAAAGACTAGCAGTCAGAAAACTCTAAATCGGGTAATATTCACTCAGAAACCTGATAGAACAAGGAATTAGAGTAAGATGTGTTTTCTAAAGAATAAGTCTGTAACTGTAATGTTTGAGATACGTTATGCTTACAATTCCACTATTAAGTCATAAAAACACAGATTTTACCAGGGACAGAGGAAGATTTAGAGACATAATGAGGACCTCTCTGAAAATTAGGGGCAGTTGACAGGTATGATTTGAAGTCATCTCAATGATTCAAGAGCCCCCCCCATACACACAGTATGCTTTATGGTGGAAAACAAATCCAGATGAATATATAAAACCAAACCGGAAAATCCATAAAAGTCAAGAAAGAAATATACACTACCCATGAAAACAACAGAGCGGGACGACAAACAGACAGCACCGCAGCCTTAATATGCTAACTATACAAGCACTGCAGAACATTGTTCCCTTAAAGAGGACAGGAAATGTTGTATGTATTTCAGCCCCATGAGTGGTTTTATGCCATTATTTGTCAGACTACATATAATTTCATCCTGTCTCTAACTGTTGCAAAGTTTTTATATAATTTATGAGTTGTCATCCAAAGAAAAATTAAGTATGGTAGTTTATCTAAATGTTTTGGTCATGTTTCATGTTTTGATCATTGGAAAGTGAGCGAGGTAGTCAGAATAGTGGCGTGATCATTCACACATTCAAATGGATCACTGTGATAGGCTCGTGTCAAGCTGTCAGCAACCAGGAAGTTATCTACATATACAACGTATGTATTTTCATAAGCATAAGTTGAATATATTCACTGACTAAGTAATTCATTTTGCCATGGCTGTATTAGATTTCTGTGATCAGCATGATTAGTAGATTCTGTCTGGTTTAATATTTATGATGACATGTATCATCAAATTAATCCAAACGGAATTTGCAGTGCCATAGAATCCTGCTTCTCTTTTTAAATTTTGGCCATTCCTGTACTTTCTAAACAGCTGATCGCTGCCACCAAACTAAAAATGAAAGGAGAAATGTTCACCCGAAAAATTCACAAAATATAGACTCTTTCCAAAGCAACATTTTAAACCCCATCACCTCTCAGGGCCCCCATCACACACGCAGGGTACCCCCTACCAAGGACTACACTTCAGCAAGCAGCACAACCATCATCTCACATCCACAGATGTCAGCAGGCTGAGTTTTGAAATATAAATGAGTTTAATTCTTTCATGTTTCAGTTTACAGACAGCAGAGCAGACAAGATGATGAAGTGCTTCTCTCCAACAGGGCAGTCTTCTGAGTGAGTGATTGACTTAGGTTGCTTATGGGGGTAGGTATCACAGGCTATGCTTTTCCACCTTTTTGATCACAGCATGAGAAATTACTATGCTATATGTGGATGGAGCGGGGTTGACAAGTGTCAGATTCAACAAAAAAAGTCTCATTATCTGGTAGGCGATCATAGTCGGAATGAGATACTTCACCACTGAAACGAGTGTCTGCCAAGAGATCTGGATCAGGTGTGCCACTGCATTACGAAATGAAATAATTACTGTGTGTTGGTCAAATGGCTATCAGTGACAGGGATGGGACACCACAATATGGAACTGTCATTTCTTTATTTAACCAGTACAGCAAAATATGGCATGTTTGCGAGTCATGTTTGAATCAACAACTAAGATGAGATATAGTGATGAGCTAATGGAAAATGTGACATGCATGAGTGTCAGATCTCTCACAGAGATGCACGGTACTCCCATATTATACCACTTATAAGAAGCTACCAGAATAATTAAAAAATATTGCAACACAGAGAAAAAAAAAACATCATTGAGCACAGCAATATATTGAAATTCAACTATGTACCCTATGAATTCAAACTCTTGTGTGTTATCCTTGTTTAACATCGGCATGGGTTGGGCTATGTCATGAAACTACGACTTTGTGAAATCAGTGACTGGAGGCACTGGAGTGTGTGTCACGGCTAGCCACCAAGATGAACGGAAAATGAAAATAAAAAAGTGTAAAATCTATCAACAAGCTGTGAAACACCACCAATGTAAAACACACACAAGTTCATATATCTAAATAGTTGAAACAATATATTCTGTCCCTTTAATATGCTGCGTACAGACAGCATACCGCCTCAGACTGCAGTGGCTCTTTCCTTTCAAGTGAAAGCCACTGCAGCCAAGATGCTGTCATCCAGAGCTCACCCATCCATTGGCGCAACTGAGACATGCCGCTCAAGCAAGCACTACATTGGCCAGGTCATGCACACACCTCCAAGAGTTGCACTGTCGAAGATGTTTTTCATAGCATGCACGCAAGCAAACATAATAAAATGAGACTTCCAGGGTCTGTCCAGACACACTAAAATCTAGATACTCAAAGATAAACACACAGAGAGCTTGCAAATGTGCATTCCATTTACTGCCTCACAGTACCTGACATTCAGTATTTTTAACCACTTCAGCTACAGTTTAAATGTTTACAAAAACAGTTTTATCATCATTGTCTGCTATATGCTACTGCCCTGTCACTAGTGAAAAGCAATTTTATAAATTCAGTTCACTGGGAACTAAGAAGAGCGCCTTACCATTCCGTCCCTTCCCATTTCGAGTCCAACTGCTGTTCCTGCTGTATTTGCTCACAAGCCACTAAGGAGGTTGAAGAGTGTGAGTGTTTATGTAGTGAAATGTATCACTGCTGATTGTGTTTCAGTTCTTAAATTGCCATCCCTTATGTTTTGGAAATCTGCCCATCAAAGTCATAAAGAGGACTTTGCAACAGGAAATGCCAGAACTGTGGCTTACTGTCATCAGTCCCATGATGCTGATTTTGAAATACTACTGGTGATGTATAGTGTGAACTGGGAATTCTTATGGTTCATGTTCTTTACATTTGCTGTATTGTGGACTGTGAGATGTACTGGAGCATAAGTTGTATGTGACAGTAAAATACAAACTTCAAGAAAACATGCTGCAGAATATAGGCTGCAGCCATGAAAGTTGTTTTAGTTTTTAGTGGCTTTTTTCATTACATATTAAGAAAGCATAATCAAAATCAGTGCAATTTAGCAAAACACACTGTTTAATGTATGCAGTCTTCAAAGTTCAGCTAGGATGATGTCCTGTATGTAAACAGTGGCATAGAACCAGATATGTTTCGCTCCACAGCAGAGGCCAGTTAAGGGATTTCACCATGTTCACATGGCCTAGGTCAGAGCAAAGGGATTTTGGAAGTCACTTACATAACCCTCACAGGAATTATTCTTTAGGGTGCTGTGCATTCTAGTGGAGAATGTATTTATTTATTTATTTATTGAAAAGTTTCACCAGGAAGGCTCATCTCCTGGTGCGAACTGGGGGTACAATTGGATGAAGAATTAGACATACAGTTTAACATTTAACATATCCAAGAAATTAAACATTCAATTACATTTATAACAAAACATGCAGGTAAAATTCAAAATAATCGTGACAGTCTCATTTGTAACATAACATACAATTAAATATATCATGCTTGTGAAATATGCATTTAATTACAAGTGGCATAATTGAGGAACATAGTACATAACGGTGAAGGGAGAGGAGAGCGTGCTGAGAAGCAGGCTGGGAGGTTGGAAGGTTTACAGATTTACATAGGTGATGTGAATCCTGGAGAGGAGCAGAGGCATAGGATGACCATTAAGGAGGGTTAAAGCAGGAGCAGTTAGATGAGAGAAAGATATAAGGCAGAGGAGGAGTAGTAGTAGTAGTAGGTGGAGGAGGAGTGCATTTTGAGGGGGGAGTTCCAGATTTGCAGAAAATGATGGGTAAAGCCTAGTTGACTGATGAGAGTGGTACAACGGGGACCAACAAAGTGTGAGTGTCAGAGAATCTGAGGAGTGGGAGGGAATAATCAAAATGCAAGCTTTCAAGGCAGCTGGCTAAGTTACACAATTACTAAGTTTATTTTTGAGTCTGCTGGCCCTCTCAGTCCTCACATTCCTCTAGTTTTGTGCAAATGCAAAGCAGTAAACATAGCAACAGTTGTTATTTTACTTTCTGAAAAGCTAAAAGAATGCTACACTTACTACACAATTTGTAGAGCCTAATTCACTAACACTTTTAAGTATGTGAAAATGCTTCTGTTGCCAATTACAGTAGTCACTTTAATTCATAGCACATCATCTAATTAAGGTCTTGTTTTTAGTCTTACAAGATCAGCCAAGAACCTCAGGATCACAGTATGCAACAATTGCTCTATATAAATCTGGCAAAACAAGACAAATACCATAACATTTTAAAGCAAGCTAGACTCCAGTCACACTTCAGTGTCCTGAGATGAAGCCCCCTCCACCATGATAAATTATAAGTGGATAGGCACCACCGAAAATTAGATAATTGATTCTTTATGGAGCTGATGTTTGACAATATAAACATTTATAAAGGAGTTCTCATAATGCTTCATTCTGATTTGCTATCAGCCATGCTTAATCACACTTTGCTTACATCCAAAAAGTTTCAGTATCACCTCTGTTCCACTGACCTAAATTATCAATCGGCCAACTAACATTTCACCCCATAGCTACCAAACAAAATTTCTTTCATAATTTGCAACCAAAGCTCTGCTAAAAAAATCAATAAAAAATAAAGTGTCACACATGATTAGCAAAACGTTTTATGTCTCCCCAGGTTTTAGGACTATTTTCCTTCTTTACAGTAATTCAATAAATTCACAAAATAAGTTCAATGCCATTACAGTTTCACATGTATTATTTTCATTACCTTAATTACCATTTATAAGTGAAATCAGGCACTCGGGATGTTGATAGTAATGCTATAAATGCATGCCTGGGGCATAGGGCACTCAGACTGTGGCCTCATGTCTTGCTCACCTAACCATGTGTTCATGGCACTACTACCAATGCTTTCTTGTGTCTTACTGTTTACTTACTATAATGAGCTGCCCATTACAAATACAATAATATATGGGACTCTATCTGTTCTAAACTGTAACCAATCAAGGCAATCCATGACATCATACACCTCAACAGTGAAGCTCAAGAGGTTTATGATGTCATGGAATCCCAGACAGTGTTACCAGCATCATAACAGATAAATTCCCAGTCTTGTTTTGTAATGCATGGACTTCTTGTGAACCACTGCAACACTTACACCAAAAATGGCTGTTTAAATGAGACTAAGCCAAGTTTACTCATGGCCACAGAACTCACTCACTCACATAGTGCCAGCTGTCATTCAGCCTTGCTTTCTATAATAACGATGTCCCAGCTCCATGGCAAGGATGCCTGTCCTGTCACTCACCACCAGGGCACTTGTAACATGCGTCACCTTTATACAGACCTACCCTTAAAGTCACAGGAAAACATTGTGTCAATGACTCTTATGCCACTTGGGCTGACAGTCTCATTCACCATAACAAGCACACCGTGGATTTATGGCAATGACGCTCATCATCTAGCACTACACCTAAGTTAGACCATCCCTTATGCAGTCTCACCATTGCAACAGCATTTCTTTCAAGCCAGTTTTTAAAATTGTTATCACATGCTTCTTTTGGCAGGATTCTAAATCATAATACCTTTGATCTGATGTCAGACCAGTGATATTATGGCTTGAGATCCTCAAACAGTGCTATGATGAGATTTTCTTTCACTGGAGTTCCTGTGGTGAAGAGTGCTAACCATGTACTACAAAGAAATATGGTTTCAGTACATTTTAATGTGGTGATGAGTCAGAAGAGTGTGGATACAGCACAGATAACAAGAGTCCTAAAGTAAAGTATACACAGTAATGTTTGAGAGTCCCTGGTGTCATAGAAAATGAGCAGATTCACCAAAATTCAACAAGCTGTGTGTTCAGCACATGCTAGTATCACTAATTTTACTGTGAGCAAGATATGATATCATGCCTTGCCTTTCAGTATACTTCATTGCATGAATATGTTTTGATCATTTTGTCCTTGAGGAAATGTGCATTGTTTTCATTTTCATCTGTTGTATGTGATTGTGTTTACTCAGATGCCTGTTCCTTCCCTAATGTACATAATTGCTTTATACATAGTTTAAAATTGATCTTTTGATGCTGTTTGGTTTTGTAGGTTCAGTGAGTTCTGATAATGCATGTTAATACCGATGCTAGAAATGAATGGAATTCTGAAGTCATCCTGATTATTGTTCTGTATCCTCATTATCGGACATCACTGGCTTTCTAACGTCCAGTTCCTTAAGCAAATACTTTCATTGCTGCTCATCGGTTTTGCTATGCTGCTTCTTCATGGAGGCTATGGACAAAGTGTTATTTATTCTGTCTAAAACTGTCTCGGCAATATACCAATACAGATCTCTAGATGGTAGGGGTCAAGAGTCCCATTTCCCTACTCCAACTTAGCACAGCACATGCGGGTCCTGTGAAATCTGATGTTTTCAATTAGGAGCTAACAGTCATGTTTATTATGTCATATCCACCACAGGAAATGATCGATGCACCTTAACAGCACATAAAATATTCATTGAAGCCATTCAAAGTTTCTCTGCATGCTGCTGCTGCTGCAGTTCCCAAATGTATTCTATTCAGTAATGCAGTGCTGAGGGATCAAATCATATAAAATAAACCTACGAAATAAGCAATAGTGTAATGCTGTTTTAAATAATTATGCTTTAAGTTAATCGAAAATGATCATAGAATATGTAAATTAAATTAAGTTCAAACAGCATCAGCTTAAGTACCCCCCCAATACTGACAGGATAAGTGAAAATTGCTTACATGCTCAATTTTGTCCCTTTTGGGAACCAGGCATGAGCAGTGTAATCCTGTTGGACAATGGTGGAGAAGTTAACACCTAGTCGTGTGAGCGGGGGGGCAGTTAAAAGACATACATTTCTAGATGGTATTTCATTTTACATGGAAATCTCACCCCTTTATTTATTACATAAGACATTTTTATTAAAACAAAGATCTCTGTTCTGTGCAGTTCATCTGCCTCTGCAAACTCTCTACAAGTGGAATTAATGTTCAGTTTATGAAACAGTAAATTTGTTATGATGTCACCAGCAGACAATTGAGAAGTTAAGTGGACACCCTATAGGAGCAGCCCAAATACAAAGAATAAATCTAATTTTATTTTGCATGAACAATGAAAATGTGGTTAAGTCTTGCAGGCATACAGTAGCTAATGTATTAGTGTGCTCTACCTAAATATATGTTTTAAATTCTGCAAGTGGAACATTAATTTATATAACACAGTTCATCAGGAGACAAAGTGAATGCAACTGAACCAAAACCACTACTGCACAGGAGCTGATTGTATATTATGTTTGCAAAAACTCTCTGTATGCATTTTCCAGCATAAAAAGCCATACATTTGGTTTTAGGGAACTATATATGTTTGTATGAGTCTGACCTTCCTGTGTATTATACTAAATAACATACGGTAGTTGACAGCAGCCATAAATGAGTGTTGTAACTTGTAATTCAGAAAGGAAACCCTGCTACCCAGCAACATTCCACTTTGGTTACACCAGCATCGATGTGACCTCAGTCAATCAATGTTGTTTTCGATTCTGACCTCACAAGGATGGCACTAAGGTATTCGGATGTCAGAACTTACCTACCATACATTATAATCACATTTTAATTTATTTGCAGAATGTGCCTTGTATAGGTTGGGTTTGGAATCCTGAGAACAATTTACCTGCTTAATGATTGGTCACATCTATATACTATAGTCATATTATATGTAATTTACAAAATGTGAAGTGCGTGGATCTGGAATCCATTAACTGTTTACATTTAATGTTAGTAGCATGTTTAATAGTTGGTTACCATCCATATATTACATGCATATGTCATTTACAAATGTCCACTGTGTGGGTCTGAATCCCACAACAGTTTAACTGTATTAATAGTAACTGCCTAGTTATTTATTACAAATGTTATACCAGATAAATGTTCCAACTGACATGTTCCCTGTACCATAAATAAGGTAAACAGAAACAAAATCACCGTATTCATGTCATGGGGTGATTAGCTATGATTCACTTTATTTATTTATTTAGTCTTTGGTAAGCGGGTAAGGAGCTCACTAGGTACAAGTGCCTGTTTCAGGGCGACCTGGGAGCACTGGTGGATAAGTGACTTGCTCAGAGTCACACAGTATGCAAGTGGAGTTGTGAGAATCAAACTCAGGTCTGGTCTGCTGGAATGTATCAAGCTTGTTCACACCTCTAGCCTATACTGCCAGCCCATACCACAAAAGCAAAACAGAGGGAAAGGGCTGAAAGCAACAGGTAAGCAAGCTGTCTCTAGGCTGTGCAAGAGAGAGAGAGAGAGAGAGAGAGAGAGAGGAGAGGAGAGAGAGAGAGAGAGAGAGAGAGATATATATGTATATAATATATATATATATATATATATATATATATATATATATATATATATATATATATATATATACACTGGTTTTCAGTCCCTAAAGTATTTTTCAGTTTGTTGCTTGCTTCTGACTTGTTCCCGCTTCTAATACCTAGAGATCTGGGTTTAAATCCCACAGCCCCCACTTGCATACTGTGTGATCCTGAGCAAGTCACTTAACTCGCCTTGCTCCCAGGTTACACTTGTAAGCAAGCTTTCAGCTTAGTGTGCAACTCCTGGTTAAACAATTAAAAAAAAGAACAGGTTTCATATGAATCCACTCAACAGTAACTTTTCTGGCTTAATGTGAACTGCATTAAAGTAATCGTACAACATGCATGCCATTAATCCCCAATACACACACACACACACACGCGCACAGCTGTATACCTGCAACACACAACAGTACAAGTACTTGGACCATTACTTTTATAAGCTTACTTTTCTTCTGATAGGCATAGTCACACAAGACAGGCATGTTTACCTATACAATGAATAAATGAATGATTCCATGGTAGTTCATTCAGATAGTTGAAGAAGGCAGACTGCAGATATAAGCAGATTTATAAATAGCAGATGCAGTGCTTGTAGGTTAGAACTGTGTTTTCAAATAATAATTATGTTACCAATTCAGAACAGGGCACTTGTTTCCCATATTCAAGAAGAGCACCCTACTTACAAGACTGCTTAGCTACTTAGTTTAGTTTTGAAATGTGAACTAGCCTTTAGAAGACCCCTTTCTTTGCACTATATCTGTCTAAATCATTATTTTAAGTTGAAACCACCACAAAAGCAAAACAGAGGGAAAGGGCTGAAAGCAGCAGGTAAGCAAGCTGTCTCTAGGCTGTGTGAGAGAGAGGGAGGGAGGGAGGGAGGGAGAGAGAGAGAGAGAGAGAGAGAGAGGAGAGAGAGAGAGAGAGAGAGAGAGAGAAGATATATATATACACACACACTGGTTTTCCAGGTCCCTAAAGTATTTTTTCAGTTTGTTGCTTGCTTGCTCACTGCTGCTGCATAGGGTCAGACCCATTTCTGCTCTCTCTGTGTATCCAAATTAACCCCCACCAAACATCTGGAAATTAGCCACCTGGGCTCACTTGAGTCTGTACACACTAGGTGCCTCTTGGACACCCACTCCTGCTGCTACCAGACTTATTGGAAATGGCAAGCAAATAAGCAATGAATGAATGCTGATAACCCCAGTCAGGTGTCCCAGTTATTAAATTTAAGTCCTGATCATGAAGCAGCCCCACCCACATCCGGCAACCTATGAAGGAACGGAATCATGCCCTGCCCACCCAGGAGATAAACTGTGTGGCATTCAGACTATGCTGGGTGGCTGGCAGTGGAAAACCAAAGTTGCAGTGGCAGCAGCAGGACCAGGAGTAAGCAAGGCAGTTTATTAACATTTGTTAAATTTCAGCAGCTCCACTGCTACAGCTTACAGAGGCAGTTCATTTGAGTAACCCGAGGATTAAGTGTTTTGGTGTGGGTGGTGTGATTCCTTGGAGCGGAGGGCTGCAGGGCAGAATGATAGGGAACCACAACTCCCAACCCTGTTCCATGGGCTGCATAAATACCTGTATTTCTTTTAATCTCTTTTGGTCCCAAATTGCTGATAGGCAATGTTGCTGGATAAGACTGGAGATGAGAAAACCTGCTCCAGAGTCCAGCCTATCCGTGTCTATCAGGCAGGATTTTATTTAACTCCCACCTTACCCTCCCACCCGCTACCTTCCTATATATGTCACCATCAAAGAAAAGGAAAGAATCAAACATGTTGGTGCATTTTGTTTGCCATATTATGGCAATTGAAGGTGTCGTTGTTGCGCTCCATACTGTTTCTTGCTGCTGTTTTGTATGGTACTCCATGGGCTGCACATTTAGGGTAATGAGAAGGAATTGCTGACAGTGCCAGGCTATAACAAGCATTTGTCAATGCCGAATGTTGCTTGCTTCTATGTGCTGTTTAGGTATTTGGAAGTCATTGGAGTGCAAATATTGAAAATTTGCAAACTTCTGGCGTGTGTAGGAACTGATAGCATGACGCTCAAATGAGTCATTGTTAGAATTCTTTCTACCAAATTTCAACATTGCCATTTTAAGATCTCTGCTCATGAACAGTGACACTATGATTTTCTTAATGTGTCCCATACACTGAGTTCGCACACCGACTCGCGCCATTGAATACGCTACATGGTGGAAAGTATGTTTTGAGCAGGATGTGAAAAATGGCAGCTGTCCTGCTCATGAGGAGGTGTGGCAATGTTGAAAATCTGGAGTGAAAATATTGAAAATTTGTGAACTTATGAGCGCGTGTAGGAACTGCACGCAATGCACTTAATGGCAGTCATTTTTGAAATTTTGGGCGAAATTTCAACATGGGGTTTTGGGACCCCTTCTCATGAATGATGTCTCACTGTCATGGTGGTATTCAGGCCCAAAGGGGTGATTTATGCCTTTCGTAAAACAGTCATTTTTAGGAATTTTTCACCAAATTTTCAAAATAATAATTTAAGACCTCTGCTCATGAACAGTGTCACTGTGATTTTCTTAATTTGTCCGTATATTGATTTCAGACATCGATCTCGCCATTCTGTGGCTAGGGCAGAAACACATTTTGGGAGAGATGTGAAAATGACAGCTGTACTGCTCATACGAAGATGTGGTAAAATGGCAATGTTGAAAATCTGGGTGAAAATATTGAAATTTCACAGAACTTCACGAGTCCTGCGTAGGAACTGCGCAATGCAGCTGTCAGAACAGTCGTTTTTGGAATTTTGACCAACTTTTCAACAGGCGTTTTGGGACCCCTTCTCGCTGAATGATGTCACTGTCATGGTGGTATTCTGGCCAAGCGGTGATTTGCAGTCACTGCATCGAAATCACCCTTGGTCGAATAACACCATGACAGTGATATCATCTGAGAGTAGTCCTAAAAACTCCATGTTGAGTTGTGCTAAAATTCTGAAAATGCCTGATATGCAATAAAGTTGACCCTCCTATCTAGCCCATTATACAGCTTACCGGCATTCAGTTCAAGGGTCGGCTTTGAAGAGTGCAGGCGTGTTCCCGTCCACTCAAGATCGTCCGCGCAGAGGTAGGTATGGGGTGAGGGGTGTGGGAAGCTGGTGTGCAGTGGGTGGGTGCGGGTTGTGGGAGGGGTCGGAGGGGCGGCGGGACCATTTTGTTTTACAGGTTTAAAACAAAAAAGACTACGAGGGCGTTTGCCACGTGGGGTGGACTCCAGCGTGCTTGCTGGGGATGGGGGCCATTCAGCTGATGGGGATTGGGCACCCGTTGTGGCCAAACAACTGATTGCCATGCTGGGGTGGGCTCTCAGCATGGCACCAGCTTCGGGGGCGACAGCAGCTCAGCCCGGTGGGGATTGGGCACCCGTCGACACAGGATGTCGCGGTGCGCACACCTGTGTGTGTGGAACACACTTATCGTGCTCACTGAAGCGTAGTCTCTTCTCTCAAGTGTATGCCACTGCATTTTGAGCGTGTCATAGACATAGGCACCGCCAGCTCACTGACTGAATTGAGGAGGAGGTGACACCTCCAAATCTCTGATGATGGCACTATGTTTCTTGCACATGCGCAAGCAACATAACAAATAAAAATGACACCCCCAAAAAACTTTTAAGCAGTTGCAGGAGGAAGTCCACGTGCCAAACCAGGCATCACCATCATTTTTCAGTTACGTGGCTGTCAAAAAACAACAACATATCCTTATATTATTCTCCAGTCTGCTTGCTGGCAAGGCTCAGACCTCCTAGGACCACCCAGACTCTGTGTGGTCCGAGGAGACCTATCCCAAGCCTCAAGTTGCTAGCATTGGACTGTGGTAATATATCACAGTATTGTATTGGAGCCCCATTTTTTTTTTTATAGCCATGTAACTGAAAATGTGATGCCACTATCTCTGGTTTGGTATGTGGTGTGGAATTGACACAGAATGATTGGATGGGGCAGCCACTAGAATAAATAACACAGCCAGACATAGTTAATAAGGTTTGTCATATATATGATCCATGGCTTTGTTCTTTTCTTTGCATCATAATTTGCACAACTATAAAAGCTTTGAACATGTTTCTTTTTTCCAGCAGCCCCAGTGACCCTGACCCTGATCCCCGAGCCCAGTTAGGGCCCACAGCTAATAACTATATATATATATATATATATGTTTTTAAGTTTATTAGATCAACAATTAAGTCATTACAAAACACATACACATACATAAATGCATAAAATACATAAAACAGTGAATCTGGAACAATCAGATACATGTCCAAACAAGTTCTTAGTTAAATGTCATTGCTAACTGGACATAAGTATTTCTTTAGATGATCCATATTAGAAATGCATTTTGTTCAAAATTTACATGTTATAACTTAAGTTCCAAGCTGCCCGACAGATAGCCCTTAATTACTAGAAATTATCAATTATTAATTGGCTAGTGGGTGCCAGAAAACAGACCTACAAACGGAGAAAATGACCCTGCCTATTAAAAACATTTAATTCCTTTTGGAGTTCCAGGAGTAGATCTAACCATAACTAGTAATTTACCTACTATTAAACAAAATCTGTTCTCTGATAAGCACAAATTAAAATAGTTGAAAAGACTAACATGTTACAAACCTTCATACATCATTCATTGCTAAAGATTAAGTTTAAAATTATATTGAGCAGTGGTGTGACTCCAAGCTAATCAGAAGTGTAACAAGTTTTAAATCAAGAGTCTGAGGATCCTATTATCTCAGGAGTCCATTTTATAGTACAAGAAGAACGCCTGGCTCCTTTTAGAATCAGGAGTCTGGATCAAACTTTAAATAGATTGGTTACAGGACTGCAAAACGGTCCGCTGTAAATCAAAATGAATTTTGGGAGTCTAAATTATGCAGATATTTGATCAACGAGAGGGTCTTTTGAAAAGGACCATGTCATTAAATAACTTTACATACAGTAAAATTGTTAAGCAACCCAGAGTCTCACTGATATTTTTAGCCACAGGATACAAACATTGCTCAGAATTCAAAATGTGCGTCTGTTTTCACACTGGCCCAGTCTCTGCACTTTGACTTTTAAACACCATTTAAACACCAGGGGCTCCCCAAGGGTTATATAAACTTTAAATTCACCATGATATTGCTCCTTAGGCAAGAGTTCAGGTTTCAATTGTAAATTACATAATGTTGCAGAGAAGACAACCTAGACGTTCAGGTCTGATTCCAAAGTCAGAAAATGTAATTCCTACAAAGAAAAAATATAAAACTGGTACCTCCTGGGTAACAGTACTCTGTGTTCAATTCTCCCCAGTTGCTGTTAACAGTGCCCTATGTAGGCAAAAGCTGAGAGGACCACGCTTTAAAACATCTCAAAATTTGTGGCTCCCCTCCACTCCACCTTCATCAGTGTAATAAGCCCATTGGCTGATTTCCTCCATATGTCCAGCTTTACTAGCCCCTGCTAGCCCTGACACAACATATAGACATCCTCCATTCTTCCGACCTTGAATTTGCGGCATTTTATCCATATCTTCTTGTTCATGGTTGCCACTTGCTCATCACCAATCCAGTCAACAAACTGACTCTGTCTTTTATAAAATCAGAATGAACATAACAGCACATTTGGTGCTACACTTGACTGATCAGGTTCAGGCTCTAATTCCTGTTTCCTCCTCTTTCACCTCCTTGCCATAATAGGAGAGGATCCTCAGAAGACAGGCTAACGCTCATAACTTTATAATCTCTGAGACAGTTCAAACTATATGAAAAGCTCCAGGTTTCATAGTCAGTTGGCCTGTACAATGTAAGTCTGTTTAGCCTTCTTAGTTCTTCAGTTTTCTCCTTAAGTGCCGGCTAACTTTAAATGTTGGCTTAATAAAATCAAGACAGCACATTGGTTTTAGTAAGTGCCCAGAGTTAAGCGAGTACTGTCCACCAAAAAACGCTAAGCACTGGGCATTTTATTACCAATCAGTTTCCCCAAACCGTGCCTCAGCAGCTAGAGGAAAAGTCTTAGTTCAGCTTGCTCGGTCATAAAATAATTTTTACCGACATTACTCCATCAGCTCAGCTAAGGTGGGAAAGCTTAAAATTTACGGCAGTGCTCCATTAAGGAGCATTCAAAAGGAGCTCTGCTGGTACCACCTGCCAGCAATACCAGAATGCTGCTACTAAATCCAAAGCTGAGCCCACCGGCACACAGCCAAAACAAAAGAAAATAAGTTTCATTCATCAGTTAGTTAAAAATAAAATGAATAGGTTCATTAAAAGTTTATAAAAACAGAGAATTCTTGTAGCATGATATGGAGCAGAGCAGCAACATGGCCATCTTGCTGCTCTGCCTTCCCAGCTCAGATAATAATAATAAATGAAATATGCTAAATGCATACGCGTTGCCACCGCTGATTGCAGAGGCGTTTTCTTTGAACTGAAGATCAGGGCAGCTGAACTGCTGTCATAAACAGCTTGCACATCCATTGGCAGGGTAGGATCGTGCCTGCTACATGGAGCACTGGATTGCACAGGAGGGTCACACACCTCCAAAAGTCGTACTGTGACAAAATGTTCCTTGCGCATGCGGCAAGCGAACGAAAAATAACAACTTGAACAGACAATCTGCTTTGCATAAAAAGCCCTAATTTTTCTGCTCGGATAATTTTTAAAGCATTCAGCTTGTTACAGTCCCTGTTTACTCAACTGGTTACAGAGAGAGAGACACAATGATCTCCTTCATTTACTTTGCCTGGGCAGTGCTGATGTATATTCAGAGTAAGAACAGAAACATATTCATAAGTTAAACTGAAAGTCTTCTCTTATACTGTTTAGCGCTAATATTGTTATAGTTTTAGTCTTTGGAATGTGGTGGAATTACAGTACTGTACTATTTAAAAGCCAGAATATTAATAGTTACTGTTTATGTGCTCAGCTGTTTAGGTGTTAACAACAGCATTTTATCTTTTCTTTCTATGCAGATTCCAAAGGGGACATTGTGATGACTCAGTCTCCTCTCTCTAAATCTGTGATTCCAGGAGAAACTGTCACTATTACCTGTAAAGCCAGTTCAGGCATTTATAGCAACATAGCCTGGTACCAGCAGAAATCTGGACAAAGTCCCAAGATCCTAATCTATTACACTAGCACCCATCCCTCTGGAGTCCCAGATCGGCTCAGCGGCAGTGGATCTGGAACAGACTACACCTTTACAATCAGCAATGCTCAGACTGAAGATGCTGGAGATTACTACTGTCAGCAGTATAGTAGTTTCCCTCTCACAGTGATACAGGCCA
The DNA here is from genome assembly GCA_016271365.2 of Neoceratodus forsteri. NCBI lineage: Eukaryota > Metazoa > Chordata > Ceratodontiformes > Ceratodontidae > Neoceratodus > Neoceratodus forsteri. Next base: position 1,138,077,720 of record CM057452.1, read on the forward strand.
TAACAAAAACCTTCTCCAATGACAGTGACACACACCATGTGCAGTTATAGATTATACAGCTAGTGCATAGCCTTGGTGGTTAAACTATAGAGTACCCATCCTTCTTTTTAAACTAACAGCTGCCTTCTGATTCTGCCATATTTCTTACAGGTTGACCAAAACTATGGAAGCCATTCCAGACAATTTCTGGCATCACATGACTGAGAGCCACTCAGGCTATTTCTCTGTTATTGTTTGAGTGCCACACATTGAACTTACTTTAGTGAAATTCTAGCATAACATTTCAACAATTGCGAAGTACATCTGGTATGGCATTTCTGAGCTTTATTAAGAGGTCTTGAATTTGTAGATGCTTACGTTTGCTTGACAGGTGAATAAGCAAATATACTGGTATCAGAGAACAACAGCACTGCCAATTCTTGCTAAAGCTGCTGATCTCACCACCCCCTCATTACCGTAACCGCTGGTTCTTGATAAAGTCATTCTAGGTCACTTCGGTGTGATCCTGCACACTCATCCCTAAACACTGGTATAGCCCTTTGTTGCTAAGGCCACTTGTAACACTCAGGTTATTCTCCCTCCCCAACACACACACATGGCAGCAGGATGAGGGATCTAGGGTGATTGTGTATATCTCCGCCTGTTGCTGCGCTTTTGCTATAACTATGTGTGTTCTGGCCCAATGTGTTGATATGGTACTGCAATGCCAACATAGAGCTGCAAAGAAATAACAAGGGGTTAGAAACATAGAAACATAGAAAATGTCAGCAGATAAGGACTGCTAGGCCCATTCAGTCTGGCCATGGGCCCTATACATTGTATGTGGCCACTGACCCTATCTGATCAATGACTTTCATCACTCCCTCCCCTCTCAAGCTTCCCTTGTGCCTGTCCCAGACATGCTTTAACTCCTCCACTGTGCTTACCCCCACTACCTCCTGTGGCAGACTATCCCAAGCATTGACTACCCTTTCTGTGTAGAAAACTTCCTTGCATTACCTCTTAATCTACCCTTTCCATTTCATATTGTGCCACCTTGTTCTAGTACTTTTCCTACATTGGAAAAGGACCCCCACCTGCACCTTGTTTATGCCCTTGAGGTACTTGAAAGTTTCAGTCATGTCCCACCCCCGCTCTCTCCTCTCCTCTTCTCTCCTCCAGTGAGTACATATTAAGGTCCGTAGTCTCTCCTCATATGTTTTGCTGTGTAAGCCTGCACCATCTTTGTTGCTCTTCTTTGGATAGTCTTCACATTATCTATGTCCTTGTGCAGGTGTGTTCTCCAGAACTGCAAATAGTACTCCAGGTGAGGTCTTACCAATGTTTTATATAATGGCATCACCACTTCCGCCTTCTGCTAGTGATACCCCTGCCCTATGCACCCCAGCATGCCACTGGCCTTTCCTGCTGCCTTTGTGCACTGCTTTGATTCCTTAAGGTCATCAGAGATGATAACCCCTAGGTCCCTTTTCTCTTTGGTGACAGTCAGCACCTCCCCCAATCTGTAGCTCTCCCAAAGGTTCCCTCTACCCAGGTGCATTATTTTGCACTTCTTTGCATTGAATCTCAGCTCCACATCTCCTACAATCTTTTAAGATTCTACAGGTCCTTCTTCATTTTCTGCACCCCTTCTGGAGTATCCACCCTATTGCAGGTCTTGGTGTCATCTGCAAACAGGTAGATCTTTCCTTCCAACCCCTCCACTAATGTCACTAAAGACACTGACCAGGACTGGTCCTAGTACTGATCTCTGTGGTACCCACTGGTCACCCCCCTCTCCCCAGATTGCACCCCATTTATCACCACCCTCGGTCTCCTATCTGTTAACTAGTTCCTAGTCAAGTTCACCACCTTGTCTGCCATGCAAAGACTACCCATCTTATTAATCAGCCTTCTATGTGGGACAGTGCAGAAGGCTTTGCGAAAATCTTGGTAGGTGACTTCTACCACCCCTCCTGATTTACTTCCTAGTCATCCAATCCAAAAAATCTATTAGATTCATTTGGCATGACCTTCCTGCAGTGAATCCTTGTTACCTCAGATTCTGAGCTCGCTGGATTCCAGATGTGCCACTATCCTTTCTTTCAGCAGTGTCTCCATGATCTTTACCACCACTGAGGTGAGGCCCGACTGGACTGTAGTTCCCTACTCCTCTCTACTGCCACTTTTGTGCAGTGGGACTACATGTGCCCTCCTCCAGTCCTCTGGAACCACACTTGTGTTGAGTGGCTCTGTGTACAGGGCCACCAGAGAGCTGCTAGTTCCCATCTCAGCTCCCTAATATCCTCGGGTGGATACTGGCTGGCCCCATGGCCTTATCCATCTTCAGCTTTGTGAGTTCTTCCAGAACTCAATTATTCACTCTACAGTAAAGAAGCGCTTTTGTGACAGTTTTTTTCTTCTGAATTACTGGGCCAGATAGATTTTCAATATTTATAAGTAGGTCTTTACTAGATGTTGATTTAAGCTGCTTTCTAGTAAGCGCATTGCTAATTTTCAGAGAGCTTAGAAACAAATATTGCAACCATTTTAAACTTTGCCAAAAATAGAATCAAAGACCAAAACAAACTCTGTTACGATTACAAAGTAGGTAACACATAACTCTCCTGTTAGACTTCTTTTTCTTAAAAGATGATTTCAGGTCCCAATCGTCATTGAGCCCAATGGGTTTCGTGCTGCAGAGTTTAAAAATCATTTTGGCTCTCTTTTGCAGCAGTAAGTTAGTTCTATCCCTCAAACTTGAGAACTGGCACATGTGCAATGCCCATAAACTTAAGACATTTGGGATCCATGAGGAGTGATTAATTACTTGCTGCTCTGTTTTGTAATCCTAATGGAATTGAATCACAGAACTAGACACCAGGGACTGTTGGGTATTGTTGGGCCAGGGGCATGCGGGGTGGGAAGGAGACCACTAGCTACCAGGGATACTATATATGCTACTTTGGGAGGGAGGACCACTGGGCGTCAGGGATTCTTTATTTATGCATAAAGGGGGCACGAGGATTAGGGGGGGAGCACTAGCCTCCAGAGAACTGTTTATTTTATTCAAGAACAGATCGGGATTGGTGAGTGGGGACCACGGCACATGTTCTCTCCTGCCCAGGGAGGGCTTCGGGTGTGGTGCAAGTTCTCTAAACTCTCCCAGAGGGCAAACTTCTTAGTACCATTAGACCAACCCTGGCTGATCTAACATTGCTCAGAACTGTGCTCTCTAGGAGGGTTTAGAGAATCCCAAGTTAGGGATATGGCAGCTAGCATCTGCTACATGCCCCTAACATGCTGCTGCACCCAGCTGCATGGTGCAGAGCTGGTGCAGGGCCAGTTTGGTGCACTGAGTCTTGGTGTAGTGTGGGGGTCTTTGAGAATGGCAAAATCTGCAGGTTTTGATAAAAGTGCCCTTGCACCACTGCTGTGAACACAGGCACCTTGCATCAAAGACAATGCTTTGTGAATCAGGCCCAACAAGTCAGAAAAAAAAAAACAATCTCAAAAGTCCTTCTTTACTGCAGTAGGTGCATCCTCTTTACTGATTGAAGCTTCCTCATGCTCCAAGTCCTTGTCTTCTGAGATCTCATCACGTTTGTCTGCTGCTGCAGTGATACCCAATTAACAAATACAGGCCAAGTAAAAGGCAACAAGAAAAGCTTGGGTTATGAACCAGCAGCTAAGAAAAGTAGATTTTCCAAAGGTACAGTTATTAAAAAAATAAAGGCAGTTACAGGTATTACATGTGTGGAAAGAAAAATAAGCACACATGCACATGTTGTGCTACTTTCTTTAGATTTTACCAGTGTTCCATTAAGGCTTCAGATATGGGGGTGCATTGTACCTCTCCCTCTCAAAAATTTTCAATGGTACAAATTAAATCATAAGGGTTAATTTTACCATTTGTATAACTTGTGTTGTGGGGTACATATACTGCGAACAGAATTATAAAGAGTACAGTGTACCCCTTCACACAAAAATGCACTTGACTTTCACAATTTGTACTTGAATCACGTACAGTCGGGGTAAATGGGAAAACTGGATTCTACCATTTCTCATTTCTCTGTGAACCTTCAGAGTCAGACCATGTGACAGCAGTGGCAGTGAATATGTTCCTGAAACAGAGGCAGTGTATGATGGGGACTCTGATAATGAGGGCTTGAGCCAGAGAAACTTTATGAGATGCCAGACCAAGAACCCTCGGAAAGGTCATTGAAGCCAGTGAAAAGGAAGGCATACCTGACGACCTTCTCCTCTGATGAGGGCAGGCCTTACACCCAAACATCTAGAGAGGATATTGAGGAAAATAAACAAAATATAGAAATTAACATAGACATGCTGGATGGTGATATGCTGGATATGATAGAAGGCATCCTTAGGATGGCAGAGAAAGGGAGATACTGTTGATGGGAGACCTGAATATGCCAGATGTTAAATGAGCACAATTTCTGCAGTCACATCAAGGAGCAGTGCCATTCTCAATGCCCTACAGGTAGCATGCCTCAGACAGCTATTTTGGAACCCACTCATGAGAGAGCAATCTTAGACCTCATACTCTCAAATGGGGACAGTGAGAGGATCTCAGATCTAGAAGTGGGTTGCCATCATGGGAACAAGTGAGAGCATACAGTGTGGTTCACGATAAACTCAGCTACAAAGTCAAGCCATACAAAACTGAGGTACTGGACTTCAGGAGGCTGACTTTGGCAAGATGGGAGAGTGCCTTAGAAAAGCACTAGCAAACAGGTTAGAAGGAGAGGTGGAGCAACAATGGGAAACATCTAAACTGCCATCTTGGAGGCAACAAGCCTTTGTGTGACGCAAATAATAAATCAAAATGAAAGGAAAAGCTACTATGGTTCTCAAAAGAGGTGGCAAGGGAAGACAGGAGAAAAAGACTAGCATTCAGGAAGTATAAGGAAACACAGAAGGAGCAGGACAGAGATCTGTACCGTTAAGGCAGAAGGAAGCAGGGAGGGAAGTCAGAGTAGCAAAGGCCCAAACTGAGAAAAGATAGCCACTCGGTTAAGAAGGGGATAAAACCTTTTATAGGTACATCAGGGAGCATAGAAAGACAAAGGGAGGGATAGTGAGGCTGAATAGAATGGAAAGTGTGTGGGCAGAAAGGGACAGTGAAGAAGCAGAGACACTGAAAGAATATTTCTGCTCAGCATTCACAAAAGAAGGAGGGGGAGGTGCCTAATCCAATTAACAGAAGCACTCTTGATAGGGAGGTTGATCCCAGTCCTTTCACAAAAGAAGGGTTCTGAAAAACTCTAAAACTGAAGGTAGACAAAGCAATGAGGCCTGATGGAATTTACCCCAGAATTCTAAATGAATTAAGGGAGAACTGACTACCTTTTTAACAAATCATGGGAGAATGGTGTGGTACCTGAGGACTGTAGGAAGACAGATGTGATTCCCCTTCACAAAGTGGGACCAAGACAGAGGCGAAAACTACAGACCTGTCAGTTTGACCTCTGTGGTAGGAAAGTGATGGAATCACTTCTGAAGGAAAGGATTGTTGAGTACCTAGGAGGCCAATGGGGCACAGGACCCAAGGCAGCATGGGTTCACAGTGGGAAGGTCATGTCAGATGAATCTAATTGATTTCTTTGACTGGGTGACCAAAGTAGTAGACCAGGGAGGGGCTGTGGACATGGTCTACCTAGATTTTAGCAAGGCATTTGACACAATCTCACACAAAGATTAATAATCAAATTAACCAGCCTGGTTAAAACATGGTGGCTGGTAAAACAGGATGACAGAAGGTAATTGTAAATGGAGTCACTCTGAAGAAAGGGGTTACTAGTGGGGTGTCACAGGGTTCAGTATTGGGTCAGTCCTTTTTAATATCTTTATAAGTGACATTGCAGAGTGACTGGAAGGAAAAGTATGAATCTTTGCAAATGACAAAAAAATCTATAACAGGGTTGATACACAAGGAGGAGTGGAAAGGATGAGTAGGGACTTGGCAAGGTTGGAGAATGGTCAGAAGTATGGTAGCTTATTCAATACAAAGAAGTGCAAAATAATGCACCTGGGAAACAAAAACCCAGGTGAAGATTACACAATGGTGGGGTGGGGGTATTAACAACAACAAAAATGGAAATGGACCTGGGGTAATCATATCAGATGACCTTAGGTTGGCAAGCAATGCGAGAAGGCAGTAGGGAGGGCTGAGGGTATACTGGGATGTATAGGGAGAGGCATCACCAGCAGAAAACAGGAAGTTGTTATCCCTCTGTACAGACAGTTGGTGAGACCCCATCTGAGTACTGAGTCCAGTTCTGGAGACCCCATCTCTACAAGGACATAGACAGGATAGAGGCAGTCCAGAGGAGGGCAACTAAAATGGTGCAGGGTCTGCAAGAGAAGCCATACAAGGAGAGACTAAAGAGCTTAATATGTATACCCCTGAGGAAAGGAGGGAGAGGGACATGATAGAAACTTTAAGTACCTCAGTGGAATCAACAAAGTCCAAGAGGGTAGCATCTTTCCAGAAAAGAGATATTCAAGAACAAGGGACACAATTTAAAGATAGATGGGGGCAGTTCAGGGGCAATGTGAGAGTATTTTTCACAGAGGGTGGTGGACACATGGAACAGCCTTCCTGAGGAGGTTGTGGGGTCTAAAACTGTGGGAGAATTCAAGAATAAATGGGACAGACACAAGGCAATTCTTGTGTGGGGTAAGAAGAAATAAGCTGTTTGTTAACTAGGATCTGCAGCATCCTGCAGGTAGGAAATGGGCAGACTAGGTGGGCCAAGTCGTCCTTATCTACTATCAAAGTCTATGTTTCTATGTTTCTATGGTTCCAGAAGTTGCAATTCAGGGACAAAAATAAAAAGGCATTCTCTTCCATTTGGAGATTTTCTTTCACCTTGACCCAAGAACAGTGTAGAGAGCAATATGCTAGTGTTATGTTAGACCTCTTTCAGCAGAGGAAGACAGGCAGGAACCTTGCTGTCAGCCTTAATAAGACACTTACAGCAAACAAATCCACTTCAGTGGGCCAGGAATAGATCACGAGGTGACATGGCACAGGATGTTGTACAGGTCAATGCTAGTACTCACACTGGTGGCGATAGCTAAATGTTCCATATACAGCATAAAACCCTCACACACAAAGCAGGACTTGTAACTGCATCGTACACTTGTATCTGCTGAGCTCATTATCAGAATCAGAAAGCTCCCCAACTGAAAACAAAATGAAATCTTCTCTGTCTCCTCTAGCCTTTTTGAGTGTGCCAGTCACACTCTCAGAAACAGTTAACGATGCAGCAGGCTTTGAATAGGAATTAAATATGATCAAAGCCATCCAGCTGCTCAGCAGTTAAATAAAACAATATCTGCAATGATTGCCCTGGACATGCACCCATTTTCTATTGCCAGCTCTGTTGAGTTTCACAAGGTAATAAAATTTTCTGCCCTTTGGTATCAGCTGCCGTCACAGACATATTTCTCCAGCAAGGCTGTGTCAACTCTTTATAGGAACTGTGCCAGAAGGAAGACAGTGCCCTGCAGAGGTATACCATGATGATAGTGATTATGAGTGAGTGACTGTTAAAACAGTGACTCATTTATAGTGTGATCATCATCAGCTACCCTGCAAAAGTAGCAATGTTGTAGCGGAAAGCACCCAGAATGGAAGGGATAGGGAGGTGTATGGGGAGGGATAGGAGGGAGGGTTTGTATGGATGGGGATCCTGCTGCAGCCAAGCCAGCTCTGTGGTGTGGTGGTAAGGGTGGCTGGCTATGGTGCAGTCCCCACAAAAACACTTAATAGGACCAGAAGTCGGGTCACTTGGGTTTATATACCACAGAAATACTTTCCAGCGATATACATTAGCTATGATAGCGATACTGTATCGCGATCGCTATCATGACATGGGAACTGCTTTCCAGTCATCGACTATTGAAGAAGTACATATAACAACGATATGTGGATGAGTGGCCAAACAGCAACTACATTACTGTCACTGCCCACTGGGTATCAGTTTCCCCTGCAACATCCTCATACCTGTGTTAACGGGGTCCCTGCACCTAACTGATGCCCTCAGGGGTACACTGTGGACAGCTAATGTTTAGGCATAGGCTATACTAATACATAGGGCTAAGGGCATCTATGTACAAGAGTAGATGTCAGATATGAATGCATATTATTGTAACTCCACTTTGCTTGCTAATGCACACATTATACTATGTATTTTCTGTCTATTTCTTACTTGTCAGATGCCAAGACACCTGTCCTTGAAGTAATTATAATATGTAAGGCAATATTGCCATCTTTTGGTGATGTGCACCACTTCACCTTGTTATGTAAGACTCTGTATAAGAACGTCTTTGTTCTAAAACTGATGACTTTACAGAATTATATAATGTTATCTTGGACCGTGGAGCCACCTCTAATTTAGCCAATAGGGCTCATCTCTGTAACTAGAAATGTTTCTATCTTTAGTAACCATAGTAATTATCATAGGTATATAATGTTATGCACAGACTCTACACCTCGGAGACCGAGAGATCCAAGAGACTACAGAGAAACCTCGAGGTGTGAGGCAACTTAGCACTGGCTCCCGGTTCGTATTGGTAAGAACTGCTTAGGGCAACTGTGATTTATCCTTTTGTAGTAATAAACTTGTTTATTACTCAGAAACAACATGTTGTGATTATTTGCATCCCCAATATTGCCAAGAACCTGAAAGTGAGGTTCAGACCTCTTACAAATTGGCGACTGTGTGCAGGCGATATTTGGTGTTTGTAAGTTTTCACTTGTTGCTTAAATTTCCCTTTCCCACAGGGACTGCAGGTGTACACTCCCATATCACCTCTCCCATCTTTTCTACCAGTTTGTAGATACTTGCAAAGTCTGGCTGACTTTTTGGGTGTGGTCGATGCCGTCTCGACCCACTCCATAGCAGCTTTGAATTGCAAGCCTACAACTTATACAGTAGCCCGGCTGTGTTTAAAGTACTCGTGTTGTGGTTGATATGCAACACGCGGTCTTTTCACAGTTTGAATTTCGTTCCCTCCCACACAATGGCCACAGTATCAGATATCTGCGCAGAACTGAGACTCGATGTCTCTAACTTTCTTACCTCCCATGGAGGATGGGCTGACTTCGACGGGATGCAAGTCAATCCGAAACCCTGTACTGAGATTTCAACCCAGTATGCAGAGACCGACAATCAACCAATAAGCTTGCGCTAAAGGGTTGATAGTGCGCTTCTCTACGCTGCTTTGGAAGCCTCGAAGCGAGGTTTCGAACCCTTGATCTGCAGATCGCATCTCTTAAGCAAGAGATGGGTTTAGCAGGAAACAGAATGTATTCGAATACAGCAGAACCTGGAGTCAGAACTCCAATCTCTGCATAATGAAAAGGATTCACTATTGCATCATTCAGCACAGGCTGGTGAACAAAATGTGTACTCTGAAAGCAGGAGTGTGAAAGTTTGAGACAGGATAAGAGTCAGGTTGTGCAAATGAATGATTTGTTGAGTGCTGCGAATGCACAGTTGAGTGATGAAATGGGTGAGCTGGGGCGAGATCAACCAGGTACGTAATGATTTAGAAATAGCCTATAGGGACAATCGCGATCACCGCGTACCGTGTTGCAGAAGCAGAAACAGGATCAGGTTGATATGGATGTTGCAAGTGTGAATCATAGATGAATGTAAAGCTAAGATGGATAAACTCGCCATCAGCGAGAGGTTTGGCTGGCCGCGTTAAGGCAATGGGAGCGTAGCCCCTGCCTTTCACTTGTCATCAGAGGGGAGCCATCTGATGATGACGTCTCTACAGTACAATGCCCAGTCACGCCCCTGACTATGGCCCAGATTCCCATCCAGCCATCCACAGTATGGCAGGTCCCCACCCGCACTCCCCAGGTCACACACGTAGGCGATGTCGTGATGCTCATCATGGAAGCCATCATGGTGGTGCCCATGATAGGGGAGCAGGCCAAGCCTGGTCCCGATGGCGCCTCCGGTAGCTGTTATTAGTGTGGAAGACAGGCAAGAGATTGAAACCATGATTGATAGAGCATTGGACATGTTCCTCTTTCCTGAAAGAAGTATGAAAGCCATTAAAGTCAGATTAGACAAATTTTACAAGAAGCTGGCACTCAGGAAGAGTGTTGTTCGTACTGCGGCTGAAGCTGCAGCTCGCGCATGAATTGGATGGTGCGTGAGACGCATACCTCTGCCTGATCGACCACTGACTAATCCCCTACAAATGGCCTACTCTGTTCAGCAAATTGCTGACAGCATTGGTCAGATGAACCCGTCCAACAATCTCAGCTGCCACTTGGAAAAGGTGCGCTCTAAGTGCGAGATGCTTAGCCTCACCGCAGAATATCAGGTCCAAATACTACGCCAGACCATCGATCCTGCTTTATGGGCCAAACTCCTGAAGTAGTTCGCTGGATGGGAACACCACCTTTGATGAAGTTGCAGCTGAGCTTATCTCTGCTCACAGCCCTGGTGTGGTTAGAGTAATGCTGGCATACCCTGTGAAGCAAAATGCTAAAGAAAGTCCAGCGACCTACCAGAGACTCTGGATGGCCTACTGAGCAGGGAAACATCTGGCACAAGAAGCTGCGGATGTAGATCTTACTGAATATAAGACCTTGTTCCTTAGAAACATGATCCCAGCTGTAGAGAAGGTAGAGCCAACCACATACCCAAATATGGATAGGTTTGCTGATATTCTTCGAAAACCGAGAGTGTATCAACTGTACATCTATGATTTGGGTTCCAAAAGGTTGCCGCCATGGAAACCGCTTCTGAGACCACGACACGCTACACCGTGGAAGGGCAGGCCCAGCAACAACAGCCCAAACATCCATCGCCCTCCAGCTAGCACCCAGCAAAACCCCAACAGGGCCAACAACAACAGTGGGTGGGAACCGAATTGGCCTAAAAACAGAAGGCACAAGGGCAAAGGGAAGCCATCACAAGATTGGGTCCCTCATATAGGAGATAGCTGAAGAAATTGAAAATTTCGGGACCTCCTGGGACAAGTGCGCTCCGTAGCAGATGCTGTTCCGCACAGACACTTGCAGCAGTACAACCGGTGACCCATGACACTACTGGCCATGGAGACACCGGAGTATGAGCTTTCAGGCCCACAAGCCTGAACCGGAAGCTCCTCCATACATTGCATCAGTGCAACACTGGTGAAGTTATTCATGCAAGTCAGACCCAACCTCTGCATGCCTCCAGCAATCGGATTGACAATTACAGGCCCCAGTCCGATTGTAAACAAGCTGGTCTTGGATACAAACAGAAGGCCCTGCACGAGGCCGAGGTCAGGGGCCGCCAACTGATTATTTTGTTAGATACAGGTGCAGCTGTATCTGTGTTACACTGATGAACACCGACACTCTCCTTGGTCTACGGACGGAAGACCAATATGTCAGGAGTTGATGGTACTAGGCTACCTGCATACCGTTCTCTACCCTTACCAGGAGAACTAGGCCATTTAAAGGCCTCACATGCTTTCCAACTGATGGTGCTGCATGATCATCCTAGTATCATTGGGATTGACTTCCTTGCACCACTGGCTGTGTGGTGGATCTAGCAAACATGCTGCTGATACAGATCCAGGGTCAATACCATACTGTCTTAATTCCTGACTCACATGCTGTGGCAACAATATCCATCAACAACAAAGAGTATGATGTCATAGATTTGTTCAAGAACCATGAACTTTTCCCAAACTCCTACCTATTCTGCAATGACATTTGGAGCGTTTGCAGTTAACAAGCATGATTGTGGCAGAATGCATACCATTATCGAGGTGCCAGGCCCGGCACATGAGAGACAAAGGCAATATCCTTTCCCACTGAAGCCCTACCCTCTCCGAGAAACAATCAAGTCACTCCTTAAACAAGGAGTAATCAGAACCTGTGTCTCCACTGCCAACTCTCCTGTTTGGCCTGTGAAGAAACCCACAGGCACCTGGAGACTTACTATTGACTACAGGAAACTGAATCAGGTTACTCCCAGTTGTTCCCCAACTGTAGGCCTGCACCAAGATGTGCTCGACTTTTAACACCAGATCAGAAATGGTTCAGTGCCCTGGATATCTCCAATGGTTTTTGGTCATAACCATTGGCCCTCAAGAGTCAATATAAGTTTGCCTTCACCTTTGAAGACGACAATATACATGGACTTGCTTGCCACAGGGATTCCATAATAGCCCATCCTCTTTCCATCTCCATATGATGGATGCCCTACAGAGTTTCTCAGCCCCCAATGTCTCTTACAGTATGTAGATGACCTGTTGTTGGCCACTGCCACACAGGAACAACATCTGGATCTCTTGGATGAACTATTGACTCTTATTCAGAGAGGAGGTCTGAAGTGCAACCCAGCAAAAGCACAATTATGTCAAAAAGAAGTACTCTTTCTGGGTTTGAAAATAACTGACCAAGGCCGAGTCCTACCTGGAAAAGATTCAGGGTTACAAGACTTACCATTACCTACCAGTGTGGCAACTCTTCGAAGGTTTCTAGGTATGGTAAACTATTCCAGAGATTTTATTTGTGATTTTGCTCGAAAAGCCGCTCCTCTGTACGATTTACTCAAAAAGGATGTTCCATGGAATTGGGGCCCTGTCCATACCCAGGCTGTGACGTCACTGAAGCAGGCCTTGGCCTCCGCCCCAGCACTGGTAAACCCCAATCCAGCATTACCATTCCATCTAGAGTGTGCCACCTCCGACATTGCCATGTCAGCAGTGTTGGCCCAGAAGGTGCATGGCACCTTGAGACCTATTGCATATGCATCGCAGCTCTTGACCCCAGTGGAACAGAAGTATGGCCTTGTGAAAGAACCTTCTGGCCACCTACTGGGCTGTCAAGCACTTCCTGTATATCATTGGGTACTCACCACTGATTCTTAACACCAATCATACGCCTACTACCTTTCTGCTCTCAGATAGAGGTGAAGGATGGGTCAGTCTCCAACACCAGGCTGACACATTGGTCACAGAAAATACCCTCCAATGTCTCAAGACCACTGCCTGGCCTGGGATTACCAAAGATGTTAAACAATACATTGATAATTGCCTGGTTTGTGCACAAACAATCCCATACCTACAAAATGAAATGCCAAACTTTTACCACAGAGACATACTGGCCCTTGGCATGCCATTCAAATTGATTTCATTGGTCCTTTGACCAATACCAGCAGAAACAACAAGTATGCCCTTGTGGTAACTGATTTATTCTCTAAGTGGGTTGAGGCTTTCCCCACCAAGACATGCACCACAAAGACAACTGCCAAAATCCTGGTAGAACAGATTTTCTCCAGGTGGGGCCTGCCTCTCAAGGTAGACTCCGACAAAGGAACCAGTTTTACAGGTGAGTTGATGAAAGAGTTCCTTGAACTCCTTGGAGTTCAGCAAAAGTTCCACATACCTTATCACCTCAATCCTCAGGTCAAATAGAAAGACCCAACAGATGGATTAAGCAAATGCTTTCCAAATTCATTGAGGACAATCCCAAGACCTGGGATTCCTATTGCCTTTACTCCTTATGGCAATCAGGGTACACCCTCAGCCACCACCCAGCTTACACCTTTGAGGTAATGACTGGAAGACAAATGAGATTACCTGAACACTTGCTCTTTGACCTACACACCTCCACTGCAGACCGTGTGTCTGTAGATCAGTATGTGGAAAAGCTCAGAAAAGACCTCATACACACACACTTGTATGTTGCAAACTGCATGGGCAAAGCCCAGCAACAGTCCAAAATACAATTTGACAAACACACACAACAAGTGGATTGGCAGGTTGGAGATCAGGTAATGGTACTCGATTTGCACATCCCACCCACTCCTTCTCCAATAAGTGGGAAGGCCCTTACCCCATTGTCAACAAGCTCAGTCCGCAGTCTATCAAGTTAGACTCCTCCACAACAATAAATTGACTGACAAATGGTTACATGCAAACCAGTTGAAACTGTACAAAGGAACTTAAACTTACTTTTCCCTAACTCCACTGGGTGGAATTGTACTAATGTACTAATCTTTCATCTTCCTTTTCAGATACATTGACAAGATGGTTATCTTGTTCCTATCTCCTCCTTGCAGGAGTAATCCCTTTCACCCAAGGCATGGTACCAGACTTCCTTCAACACCTGATCCTCCAGCACCTCCTACAGAGGGAGTTTCCATCAAAATACCATATACTATGATTACTGTCCAGGAAGGTTCGATGCATACCTCACTGCCTCGGTCATTGCTCCTGACAAATCTACCCTTCAAATTGAGTGGCAAACCACATCACAAGGACAAATTCTCCCTATGGCCAAACTCTCCAAGGAACTTTTCAGGGTTGGCCAAACACTAAATTATCCCCAAATAGTTCACTGTCCTTGTTACAAACTGCATTAAAGACACTCTGGTTTGTATAACATTACTGCTCTGATTGATCCTTCCTATTGTAATTCTCTCTCTCAAGATTCTGCTCTAGATTCTGTGCTGTACACCACATGGCCTCTGCGCCATGTATCTCTCTGTGCTGCCTCCTACCGAAAACAGCTTTGGAATGTCCAAAACATACTCCTGGTCCCCGAGTGGTCTCACAGCCACTGCCTTCCCAGGTTCTTTAATTAATAATTTACAGTTTATGCATATACCTGTTTTGTTTAATCTAACTTACTGGAATATGAAAGAATACCACAATACCAATACATCTGCATTCTATAGTACATTACTGTGACAGTTTAGCTGCATTTCAGATTCGTACTAAGGATCCCTTTACTGGGGTTTATTCTACTGAACATAGAGGTAATTTTAGGAGAAAACTCCTCCTGGCATTCTAACCCTAAACGTAGTAAACATGCAGTTGACAGTTCTGATGTTACAGGTGCTACAGGTACTGTCACAGGTCTTTTGGTACTGCTATGTCCATTTGGAACAAAGCAGACATTGCTGCTATTAAGAGTCATTCTACGAAGTTCTCTACTGGTTTGGTTAATAATGTTTTACCACCCTTATTGCATGGTGTGGATGGCCTTAGTCAGGAAGAAAGATACACTGTATACAACATGCACGACATCGCAAAAGCCTTCACTGATTCCAAAGATAAGATTAGCACTCATACAACAGAACAATAGAAGCTGATAAACAATACATGGGTAGAAATACTTTGTTCTGCATATGGTTCGTATATCCTCACTACCATCAACAACCTCTTCAGGACTTAGAAACTGGAAGAATCCCTGACATAATACATGACAGACGCATCTCTAAATGGTATTGTCCTAAATGTAAACTTCAACTTGTATTTCCTATGTATGCAACAGACATTGTCTATTCCTCTCTCGACAGCATGAAATTTGGGGTTTGTGACCAGACACCCTAATACTGGTCCTTGTTTTTCTACTAAGAAATGTTCTATAACAGATACCATGTTTGTCTCCTTTACTGTCTCTTACCATGTTTGATCCCACCACAGCCTTGTTGACAAGCTGGCACTGGCACATTCGATTGGGCATTTGGATGATGACATCTATGGAGAACGCCTGGATCTACCACCTCTACTGGTCTACCACTCTTTCCTGGATGCCTGGGTGGCACCGCACATGGACTGTTGTGTGAAAAGCAATATATCTACCTGTGCTGCTGTGATGTGTTTGATGTTATACACCTGTTTGTGGCTACTCTCCAGACAGCACTGATTGGACTTTCACCATGGATGATGACATCACTGAAAATGGCACCAACTCTTTTCAACCCGACTGCCGTCACCAGATCAGCTCTACCAATCCTACCGGGAAGAAGCTCACCGCCTGTCAACATGGATCTCTAAGACGACCTACACATGCCCTGCCCAGTTGCAAAATGGAGACTGCCTACTGTACATTCATAGTATAACTCGACGGGAGTACTGTATAGTGACTAATGTGAAATCTTATACATATGGTTCTGTTACTTGTTCAATTGATTACCCCAACTTCTGCTTTGTTCCCCATCAAAAACTGTTATTGGACATACCGTCATAACCCCGTTCCCCTTATGGATGCAGATATTATTGATGGTAATCCAGATTATTTACTCACACTCTCAGAATACCTACCATACTTTAATGTACACATAGATCCACTTACACTTACATTGAAATCACTTTTAGACAGAAAGGACACACACCTCATCCACATCAGCAATAATATAACCAAAGCCAATGAAGCTGTTCTGACCTGATCAATGATGGAGATATGAATAACACATTGACTAACACCTGATTATAAATCACTTTTAAAGGTTTTGTTATAATACAAGCATTTTAATATTCACTTTGATTATTATGCTTTGCTGCCTACGACGTACATTGCCCAACACCGTGAGCAGCTTGAGTTCCTTTACAAGGCTCATGCATCGGGATTGTAAAGGTCCATTGTCCTGTCCACTCCTTGGATTTGCCTGTGTTGCCCTTAGAGGCAACAGGGGGTGATTGTTACACGAGGTCCCTGCACCCTAATTGATGCCCTCAGGGTACACCATGGACAGCTAATATTTAGGCATAGGCTATACTAATACAGAGGGCTAAAGGCATCTATCGTACAAAAGTAGATGTCAGTATATGAATGCATATTATTGTAACTCACTTTGCTTGCTAATGCACACACATTATACTATGTATTTTCTGTCTATTTCTTACTTGTCAGATGCCAAGACACCTGTCCTTGAAGTAATTGTAATATGTAAGCAATATTGCCATCTTTTGGTGATGTGCACCACTTCACCTTTTATATAAGACTCTGTATAAGAACGTCTTTGTTCTAAAACTGATGACTTTACAAAATTATATAATGCTATCTTGGACCGTGGAGCCACCTCTAATTTAGCCAATAGGGCTCATCTCTGTAACTAGAAATGTTTCTATCTTTTAGTAACCATAGTAATTATCACAGGTGTATAACGTTATGCACAGACTCTACACCTCGGAGACCAGAGAGATCCCAAGAGACTACAGAGAAACCTCGAGGTGTAGGGGCAACGTAGCACTGGCTCCAGTTCGTATTGGTAAGAACTGCTTAGGGCAACTGGTGATTTGTCCTTTTGTAGTAATCAAACTTGTTTATTACAGAACCGTTTAGGGCAACAGTGATTTATCCTTTTGTAGTAATAAACTTGTTTATTACTCAAGGCAACTTGTTTGTGATTATTTGCATCCCCAATATTGCCAAGAACCTGAAGGTGAGATTCAGACCTCTTACACCAGGGATCAACAAAATTCTCAGAAACAGGTATCCTCTGTACTGCAAGCTTCAACAAAGAAAATCACACTAGTGAGAACATCTTACAGGGCTAAAGAAACAGTTCTCAGAACAGTTTTTCCTAATGGCCTTTCCGGGATTTGAGGTTGCAGACAACTTAGCTAACGTTGTAAAGCACTAAGGGATGATTTTTTCTGCATTTACCATGCTTTGCACATACCATCAATTTAGTGGTACAGGACTTCCTCAGTGAAGACAGAAGTGTACAGAATATGCTGGGTGCTGCAGGTGAGATATGTGGTCACTTTAGGTACTCTGCAAAGGGTTGTACAATTTGTGGGAACTGCAAAAATAAAATAACTAACCAATTTACCAGATAAAACAAGAAGGTGCCACTAGATGGAACTCCACCTTTTACATGTTACAGAGGCTCCAAGAACAATGCAAAGTAATGTACCAGTACACCATGAACCATGCAGTAGGGAAAGGGATGTTACACTCACCTCTGGGCTGTGGAATCTTGTATCATATTTATGTCAGTTGCTCCAGTCATTTGAGGAAGCAACATGTGAAGTGAGTGCTGACAGCACAACCATAAGTCAAGTTGTTCCATTGATGTGTCTTCTCATGTAGATACTGGAAAGATTCTGAGACTGGATTCTGATTCTGAGATTCTGAGAAGAGCAAGGTGCAAGCACAGGTGTAACTTCTGCAGAAAAACTGTCTTTGTGTTTGGAAACAGACCAGAGGATTGTCACAATTTTGGAATCTGAACATTATGTGATTAACAATGTTAGATCCACATTTCAAAGCTGTTTGCCAGATCTTCACCAATCTGGTAGTATAGGCCTCACCATTATGAAGAACTGCTCTTTAATAAAGTTGCAGCAAAAATGACAACAGCTTTTGAATTGGAACCCAGGGCCAATTTTGTATGGTGACTCCACGGACAACATTTGGGCAGGACTGGATGACATAGAGAAAGACAGTGCTGTTACTTCTCCCATCATAAGCTACTCAGCAAGCAATATGGTGGATGACTTCTAAAGGATCCCACAAAGATAAATGTTCAGATGACTCACTTCAGTATTGGCATGAAAAGGGTGTGGTCTGGCCAGCATTACAAAAAGTGGCCCTTTACTATTGCAGTTGCACATCAATGAGTGTCTATTCAGAAAGAATATTTATCACTGATGGCTACTGTATGTTGCTAGTATACTGAGAAGAAAACTCCTTCCAGAAAATGTTGAAATATTAACTTTTATTAAACTAAACTAAGGTGTATTTGCAGGATACTCAGGGCACTTTCAAAACACTGCTCAGACAGTAGTGATGATCAGCATGTTGGCAGTGATGCTGAAGAAGAATAGTACTGCTGGGGAAAGGGAATGTTGCTTCAGCCTGTCTCTCATGTCAATCATGTTGCATGCCAGTCACCATGTTGTCTCTTCCACTGAAATGCAGTATAGCAAAACTTTAAAAGCCAGGGCTGCTCTCTGACTCTATGCAACATACAGTATGAAGAATTTCACACTCACACATTTTTCAGTCTTTTATTTGCAAGGTTAACTTACATTTTAAATGTCTGCATTGATTTCTGGCAGACGTCTTCTAGTTATGTACCAATGCCAAGTTTCTATATTTCTTGGAGAATATAGAAACATAGCAAAAATTAAGCAGAAGGAGGCCAAGGGTCCATCAAGTCTGCCCATGAGTTCTCAGGACCTACTCAGATCACACCGACCTACAGTATCTCTCCTTCTGATTTTTGCCTCCTACTGCTCTCATGGATTCAAATTGTGCTCTTGCTCTATCCCATCACAGTTTGAATGATGTAATTGTCCTTGATTCTACCACTTCCGTGGACAGTCTAATCCATGGTTCCATGACATTTTCTGAAAATAGTGTTTCCTGAGCTCCCTGCTAAAGCTCACATCCCTCAGTTTCCATCCGTGCCCACTAGTGTTGGTGTTGGCAACTCTGTTGAACAGTTCTGAGTAGTGCACCTTATTTATTCCTCTCTGGAACTTGTACATTTCAAACATGCCCCTCTCACCCTCCTAGTCTCCAGTGAGAACATATTCAATGCTTCAAGTTGCACCTCACATGAGAGTCCCTGCAGGCCCTGGATCATCTCGATCGCCCTTCTCTGGACAGCTTCCAGCCTATTCTTATTCTTCTTAAGATATGGACTCCAAAACTGGATACAGTACTCCAGATGGGGCCTTACCAGGGACCTATAGTATGGAGTATCACCTCCCTGCTCCTGCTGTCAAACCCTCTCCTATGCTCCCTAATATTTGTTGGCCTTGCTGTAAGCTGTGTTGCACTGGCTGGCCTGCTTAAGGGTGTCACAAATGATTACTCCTTGGTCTCATTCTTTCTGTGAGGCACTGAGCCGGACCCCATTAAGCCAGTATACTGTACTGGGTCCCTTTGCCTAGAGGCTCTCAGTTGGAGCTACAGACCTTGTGGAGGCTGGCAACAGGAGTTGAAAGGAAGTACTTTCTCTATGGTGCTGTTTGTTTTCTTTTAGTATTGTGGTAGCATTTACTGGGGCAATGTGTGCTGTGAGATTTCAACTGTGTAACAACAAAACAAATGATTTTGTCTTGGGATGGGGGGCATCTGACCAAGGGAAGGAGAGGTTGGGACTACACAGGAGGGAGGGGGTGGTCACGTGGCTCGGACCAGCCAATAGCAGGGCTGGGACTGTGTGCTTGTTAATGAAACATTTGAATTGTTTGCTCTCAGTTGGAGCTGGAGACCTGTAGAAGCAGGCAGCAGGAGCTGAAAGGGAAGTACTTTCTCTGTGCTGTTTGTTTTCTTTTAGTAATGTGGAAGCATTTACTGAAAGGGCAATGTGCTGTGTGATTTCAACTGTGTAGCTGCAAAACAAATAATTTTGTCTTGAGCTGGAAGGAGGGGGCATCTGACTGAGGAGGGAGAGGCTGGGATTACATAGGAAGGGAGGAGTGGTCAGTGGCTCTGATCAGCCAATAGCGGGGCTGGGATCCACTTATATTATAAGGGGACCAAGTGACCCTGAAGCATGAGTGACCCTAAAGCTTGAGAACCACGAAGCAGGAGTGTAGCATCTCAAGTAGTGAGTGCAGGGCATCAGCAGGGAGGACAGCAGACAGCAGGCCACACTGGGGAGGGAGAGTAGGACACAGGGAGAGGAGTTCTGAAGGGAGTGCTGACCGGGTATAGCTCAGAAATATTCCATATGGCAGGAAGCCCAAGGAGGATGGGGGTTCCAGGAGTGGACCAGTAAGCAGGCTATGGGGAGGAGGGTGTTTTATGGGCAGCCATGAGGTTGGAGTAAGTTGTAATGGATGTGGAGCAGCCATATTCTTGAGGACTGCATGGAGGGCAGGGGGTATACAGTGTGTAGGCAGTTGATACAACTAAGAAGGAGCTTGGATGGCTGAGAAGGGAGCTGGGTTGAGGGGAGCAGGGGTGGGGGGACACCAAGGAAAAGGGGACCTGAGGAGGCTGTAACCAGAGGTTGCAGCAGGCAAAAGAAAGGATAGACAAGGTAGGGGAATAAGAGGGACAGTTAATCAGGAGCAGATGGGGCAGACACCAGTGACTGGAGGGTGGTCAGGCATTGGGGAGATAAAAACAGCGGCAGGGCAGGGGTATAAGTCACAGTGAGGGGTGGCTGGAAGAGCTCAGAGAAGGGAGAATGGTTATAGGAACAGATTCTCTGTTTTGCTTAGCCTGTGGGGAGCAGGAAGGGGTGGGGAGGGAAACTGCACAGAACGGAAGGGTCAAGGGCACTATGATGGGTAAGGGATACAACAGTGAGGTGGAAGTCAAAGAGGTAGCTCAGGCAGTAGCAGATGCAATACAGGGCAGAAGAAAGGTGGCAAAGCAGCAGGTACAAGAGAAGTGAGGATGGGACAGGTAGAGATCAGACGGGGGTGCAGCAGGCAGCCCTGGAAAGGATAGTACAGGGAGGGAAACAGGGAAGAGGAAGAGAACAGGTCAGTGGGGACACAGGGAGTCAGTGGCAAGGGGTGGAAAGGCAGGCACAGAAAGGGTGGAGATAGAGCAGGAGAGGAAGAGTGCGAGGATGGAATCAGGTAGTCTGGGCACAAGTGGTACAGGAAGGATGGGGCAAAGAAAAGGGGACAGACATGGCTTGGGAAGGCACAGGGTACTGAGGTAGGGGAAGGAGGAGATCAAGATGGGGACAGAAGATTAGCAGGCAGCAGGGAGTGAAAAGGCTAAAGGAGAGAAGGTCATTATTCTGGGGACTCGATACTTAAAGAGCTACTGGAACAGTCGCTTTGACCAACAGTATGTGCGTGTAATGTAAAGGTTTGTTGATGTACTTACGCTTCTTTTGTAAGCAGCGAGTCAACAGGTGCATTGAAAGGGTATGGCTGTATACATCCATTTACTGCAGTAACATTTCATTATGAGCAGCACGTGCACATGGGAGCAGTGACCGGAAATGGCATCTCAGGGGCTGGGTGTGTCACAAATGTCAGCTGACAAAACCTGTCAGATCTTGGTGGGTCTGTAGATGCTCATATTTGAATAAATGCTAGAATCTGTCATTGTTTTCCTTGTGTCTGAGTGTTTTTCTTCTATCCTTGTTGTGAAGCTCTGTCAGTTGCAGTAAGAGAGTTGCACAGCTTTTTTTTATGTTCGCTTGCGCATGCAAGGGAACATTTTGGGAGAGTAACACAATTTGGAGGTGTCCTCTCCCATTCAGTCCAGTGCTCCGTAGAGCAGGCGTGGCAGTCCTGCACCAATGAGTCTGGGAGCTGAGTATGACAGCGGTGGTCTTCGCTAAAAAAGACCACTGCTGCCATACCCACACCGCATCATGCCTCCCCTTCGCCCACGCCCCCATGTCACGCCACCCCGCCCAGCTTTTGGTGCCACACTGGATCCCACCCCAGCGTGGCAAATGTTGTTTGCTGATGGGGTGCCCAATCCCCAGTCGGCTCCACGGCCCCCCAAAGCTATCCTGCTGCCATGCGGAGCCCACCCCAGCATGGCAAATGTCCCGCTTTTGCCAACGGGGTGCCCAATCCCGTGCCGGCTCCTCAGCTCCCCAGCCACCTTTTGCCATGCTGGAGCCCCACTAGCGTGGCAAGTGTCCCACATAGTCGGTTTTTTACACCAGTAAGAAAACTGTCCCACTAGTCTCCTACTCCCCTCCCACAATCCGCACTCCACCCACTGTGCACCCAGCCTCCCCGGGCACCCCCTCACCTCCCATACTTACCTCCAGAGCTTGGCGCCACGATCTTCGTGGACCGGGAACACATCTGCACTCTTCAAAGCCGACCGCGAACTGAGGAAATGCGGTAAGCTGTATAATGGGCTAGATAGGGGGTTTCAACCTTATTGCATATCTCAGGCATTTTTTGAATTTTTGCACCAAATTTTCAACATGGGGTTTTGGGACGCCTTCCATGAATGATGTCACTGTCATGGTGTTGTGGGGCCCGAAGGATGATTTCGCAGTCACTGCGTGAAATCACCCTTCAGGCCTGAATAATGCCACGACAGTGACATCATTCATGAGAAGGTCCCAAAACCCCATGTTGAAAATATTGCAAAAATTCCAAAATGACTGTTTTATGAGCGTGCATTGGCGCAGTTCCTATGCAGGCTCGTAAGTTCGCAAATTTCAATATTTTCACTCCAGATTTTCAACATTGCCATTTTACCACACCTCCTTATGAACAGTACAGTTGTCATTTTTCACATCCTGCCCAAAATGTGTTTCCCCATGTAGCACACAATGGCGCAGTCGGTGTCTTGAAATCAATGTATGGGACACATTAAGAAAATCATGGTGACACTGTTCATTAGCAGAGGTCTTAAAATGGCTATGTTGAAATTTGGTGAACAAATTCCTAGAAATGACTGTTTTATGAGCGTGCATTGCGCAGTTCCTATGCATGCTCGTAGGTTTGCGAATTTTCAATATTTCTACTCCAGATTTTCAACATTGCCATTTTATCACACCTTCTTATGAGTAGTACAGCTGTCATTTTCACATCTCACCAAAAACGTGTTTCTGCCCATGTAGCGCATAATGGCGCAGTCGGTATACAAAATCAATGTATGGGACACATTAAGAAAATCACAGTGACACTGTTCATGAGCAGAGGTCTTAAATGGCTATGTTGAAAATTTGTGAAAAAATCCTAAAATGACTGTTTTACGAGTGTTTGTGAATTTCTAATATTTTCACTACAGATTTTCAACATTGCCATTTTGAAACACCTCCTTATGAGCAGTACAGCTGTCATTTTTCACATCCTGCCCAAAACGTGCTTCCGCATGTAGCGCAAACATGGCGCAGTCGGTGTCATGAAATCAATGTATGAGACACATTAAGAAAATCACAGTGACACTGGTCATGAGCAGAGGTCTTAAAATGGCTATGTTGAAAATTTGGTGAAAAAATTCCTAAAATGACTGTTTCTGAGTGTGCATTCGCGGTTCCTATACGCGCCTCGTAAGTTCTTAATTTTCAATATTTTCACTCCAGATTTTCAATATTGCCATTTACCACACCTCCTCATGAGCAGTACAGCTGTCATTTTCACATCCTGCCCAAAACATGTTTCCCCATGTAGCGCACGATGGCGCAGTCCGTATGCAAACTCAATGTACGGGACACATTAAGAAAATCACAGTGACACTGTTCATGAGTAGAGGTCTTAAAATGGCTGTGTTGAAAATTTGGTGACAAAATTCCTAAAAATGACTGTATTATGAGTGTGCATTGCGCAGTTCCTCACGCACTCGTAAGTTTGCAAATTTTCAATATTTTCACTCCAGATTTTCAACATGCCATTTTAACACACCTCCTCATGAGCAGTACAGCTGTCATTTTCACATCCTGCCCAAAACATGTTTCCGCCTCAGTAGCGCACAATGGCGCAGTCTGTAGCGAACTCAATGTATGGGACAATTAAGAAAATCACAGTGACACTGTTCATGAGTAGAGGTCTTAAAATGGCTGTGTTGAAAATTTGGTGATAAAATTCCTAACTGACTGTTTTACGAGTGTTCATTGCGCAGTTCCTATGCACGCTGAAAGTTTGTGAATTTTCAGTATTTGCACCCACATTTTCAACATTGCCATTTTACCACACCTCCTTATGAGCAGTGCAGCTGTCATTTTCACATCTTGCTCAAAATGTGTTTCCCATGTAGCGCATAATGGCACAGTCGCTGTGTGAACTCAGTGTATGGGACACATTAAGAAAATCACAGTGTCACTGTTCATGAGCAGAGAACTTAAATGGCTATGCTGAAAATTTGGTGAACAAATTCTACAAATAACTGTTTTCAAGCGCGTTAGTACTTCTCACGCGACGCTCGTAAGTTTGCGAATTTTCAATATTTTCACTACAGATTTTCAACATTGCCATTTTACACACCTCCTTATGAGCAGTACAGCTGTCATTTTCACATCCTGCCCAAAACGTGTTTCCGCCCATGCAGTGCACAATGGCGCAGTCGGTATGCAAAATCAATGTATGCACACAGGAAGACAATCACAGTGACACTGTTCATTAGCAGAGGTTTTAAAATGCCAATGTTGACAATTTGGTGAAAAAATTCCTAACAATGACTTTTTTCTGAAGTGCATTGCACACTTCTCCACGCACGCTCGTGAGGTTTGCGCAATTTTCAATATTTCCACCAGATTTTTAACATTGCCATTTTACCACACTTCCTTATGAGCAGTACAGCTGTCATTTTCACATCCTGCCCAAAATGTGTTTCCGCCATGTAGCGCACAATGGGGTAATAAAAAGGTCCTGCTGAAAATTTATTGTGCAAATACCAGCAATCGCACGGGGCATTAGGGTAAAGCACCATACATGCCAAACACCACTGCAAATACCTGCAAGTTAACGCTCGGCATTGACAAATGCTTGTTTTGAACTTGTGGAGACTGAGTTGAATGAATGAATGCCTGGAGTCTCATGCCACTGTTTTGCTGTTAGTGTGTCAGAGAGGCTTGTGTCTTACATACAACTGCATTGTGTGTAAGCGCTATTGTTTTCATCACTTTGAATGTATTTTTACATTACCTCAGTCACAGTGTTGTCCTGGAGAAGTCACACCTAACATCCACAGTGGATTTGTCTGTGTGTGTGCCTTGGGGATTGGGTTGTATCTGAATGTACTTGTCCTGCTTACTGTAGAATTTTATAAACTCTGTAACTGCTCTCACTGTTTTGCTTTCAGTCAGTCATGGTCTTTTTGCAGCCAAACTCCAAATCAGAAGTGCACTCACGAAGTTTAACCCGTAGTGTTGTATTGTGGTACATGCAAAAGTAACCCAACATGTAGCATCAATTGCAACCCCTGGTGTAAATGGAAGTTCGTGTGGCATTGTGGCTAAGCTGAGAAATCCAAAGTGCAAACTTGGTGTTTCACTTCAGATTTTGGAGCTTGCCACAAGAGAACATGTTCTTTGAGTTATATTTCGGGTCGCACTTTATAACAATCTGTATGCTAGGTTTTACACTTCTAAACTGTTCCATCATATTGCCATGATTTTAAAAGTAAAAGTATGAAAGGAGCCTTGGTTTTGCATCGTAGTGTGCTTCCTCCTTCACTGTGTCCCTGACCATAGACAGTTTCAAGCCAGAGCTACTATGCCGTGTACCTTCATTTTCCTTTGTATGGCAACCAGGACTATAATGCCACAGCTTGAGGAATCACATGGGCACAAATCGGAAAGGAAGCATAAATTACTTTTACAACACTCAAACTGAAGCCCTTTTGTTAAGGAAGTCAAATTTGAGCTATAAGTAGATTCTCTCTGCCTCTGCCATTGCCTGCCAATCAAATCCACTATGCTGACAAATACCCCAAAGGATTAAAAGAGTGTAGACATGGAGAACTTTACCCTGTTCTGCAAAGCACCACTGACTAGAGGCCTCTCTCGGCCTACTGCAGTTACACCGGCACCCTTCCAACAGCAAGCAGCTCATGGCAACTGCAGTTTGGTGAGCTGCACAGCAACCTAACGGAAGCCAAACTGTTCCTACCTTGACAGTGGACATGACCCAGGCGTTAGGCAGTACTCCCACTGGATGGATTCCTTATAAATTTGGAGTTATAGTCACTGACTGAAGAGTATCCACCAAACAGCTCCAGCCCATATATCAGTCACATTGCCCATGGCAGGTTTGGCTTTGGTGACTCTGAGCACAGCCAGATATCTTATTGTTATTACAGTATGTGCTTGTCTTTGTACAGAGCATGGGGTTAAAGGCCACAGGCAATAGTCTGAATATTGAAAGTTGATGTTGTTGGTGTCCTCACGGTTTAATGTACAGTAATCAATTCCTTTCAACTTCAGTTCTTGAATGAGTCTTGATTCCATGATACATACAAGTACATTTCACAGCACTACATATTCCTGGTTGCACAGCAAGATATATGGGATGGTGGATGGGCATACTCTGCACAACCAGTGTGTGTTGTGACACCGATGGGTTATGTTTCCATGTGACCTCGAGATTGAAGCTTGTGATGTTCATGGTAATCATATCCTAATGTTGCACAACACACTGATTGTGCATATCTTTTACCTATCTGCTATCCTATATATCTTGTACACAGCAGTATGTAGTGATGTCGATTGTACTACTGTATATCATGGAATCAATACTCATTCAAGAACTGAAGTTGACAGGAATTGATTACTGTACATTTGTGCAGCAGCATACATTTATTGCCATATGAAAACCAATGTGCTCACCAGTCATGTAACAATGCAAATCCATGCCTGTTTCTGACATTCCATTTTCTTACAGTGAACTGGTGGCATGGTAGAGGGGTTCCCTGAGGGTTGTTTGTGGTCTCAAATTACTGACTTAGTGTGTTGCAGATGTTTCTGCAAGTTCAAGTTTACAAATTGAGATATTGATGTGTGGGATTTAAATGCAAGAATTGGGAAATATAATGGCAGGGATGATTATCGGACTTTAGATTGTTCTGGCCAGGATTTAAATTACTACCTGAGATCAACTCTGGATTCCAAAATGAATTTATCAGCTAAAAAATTATTGAAGTTCTAATTACTTCTAAATTGGTATCTCTTAATGGATGCATAGAACGGGACGAGGGAAAATTTGACCCACTATAATGCAGCATATACATCCATTTAGAACTTTTTCTTTCGGTCTGGTTCACTAGATGTTTGGATATCCCTGAAATTATGAGCAGAGCTGAAAGTGACCATTATCCTTTGGCATTAAAATGGGGTCTTAGTTTAGAACTAAAATCAAATCCTGTCATAGGATTTGAAATAAAAATAAGACATTAAAATTAAATGGAAACAAAGAATGTCAATTTAATCCTTCCACATTTACATACAGCAGCTGAACAATAGCTACTCTTTGTTAAATGATTCTTCATATGAGATGTTACATGAAGTTCTCACAGATTGCTATAATAATATTAAGGAACTTATAAGTTATTCAGCACCTATAAGATTAAAGCAGAGAGATTCAGAAACCTGGTTTGATAAAGAATGCTGTAAACAAAAAAATATTAACACAATTGGTTTGGATTACAAAACATTATAGGACTAAGGATCAGTTGAAACCTTTAAATAAGGCAAGGAGAAGTTTTCTTAAAGTTAAAAGGAAAGAATATCAGGGTAAAATGTGGAAAATAATGATGGAAATAATACATAAAATGATCAACAAAATCTCTGCCACTTGGCCAAAGGTACAAAGAATAGTAAGTATCAACTGGATACATATGTGACAATGAAGCAGTGGATCAAGCACTATACAAATTTGTTTTACGATCCTACACTTGCTGATGGTGAGGTAGAGTGGAACTGAGAAATAAACCGATAGATCTTTGAACTAATAACATGTGGGAAATTGATTTTTCTATCAGTTCCTTGAAAAGGAAGAAAGCACCTGGACCAGACCAGATTCCTTCTGAAATATACTTGGAACCACCTCAGATATGGGCTGAAATTTATGCCCATTTTTTCAATAAATGCATTAAAAGTAACGTATTCCTAAGTCATGGAAGGTGCAATTATTATATCTGTATTCAACAAGCATTTGTCAATGCGAGCGTTCACTTGCAGGTATTTGCAGTGGTGTTTGGCTGTGTGGTGCTTTACCCTAATGCCCTGTGCGATTGCTGGTATTTGCACAATAAATTTTCAGCATGACCTTTGTTACCCCCATTGTGCGTACATAGAGGGAAACACGTTTGGGCAGGATGTGAAAAATGACAGCTGTACTACTCATAAGGAAGTGTGATAAAATGGCAATGTTGAAAATCTGGAGTGGAAATATTGAAAATTCCGCAAACCTCGACGTGCGTCGGAACTGTGCACACTGACGCTCATAAAACAGTCATTGTTAGGAATTTTTCAGCAAATTTTCAACATTGGCATTTTAAAACCTCTGCTAATGAACAGTGTCACTGTGATTTTCTTACTGTGTCCCATACATCGATTTCACACACCGACTGCGCCATTATGCACTACATGGGCAGAAACACGTTTTGGGCAGGATGTGAAAATGACAGCTGTACTGCTCATAAGGAGGTGTGGTAAAATGGCAATGTTTAAAATCTGGAGTGAAAATATTGAAAATTCGCAAACTTACGAGCTTGTGTAGGAACTGCACAGCACGTCGTAGAAACAGTTATTTTAGGAATTTGTTCACCAAATTTTCAACATAGCCATTTAAGATCTCTGCTCATGAACAGTGACACTGTGATTTTCTTAATGTGTCCCATACACTGAGTTCACACACACCGACTGCCATTAGTGCGCTATGAAGGGGAAACACATTTTGGGCAAGATGTGAAAATGACAGCTGCACTGCTCATAAGGAGGTGTGATAAACTGGCAATGTTGAAAATCTGGAGGAAAATATTGAAAATTTGCAAACTTCGACGTGCATAGGAACTGCTAATGAACACTAAGTAAAACAGTCATTTTAGGAATTTTGTCACCAAATTTTCAACCCAGCCATTTTAAGACCTCTGCTCATGAACAGTGTCACTGTGATTTTCTTACTGTGTCCATACATTGAGTTCACACACCGACTAGCCCATTGTAGCTACATGGCGGAAACATGTTTTGGGCAGGCAACCAAGTGGACGGTGGCATATATTGCCAAACAAGGAGGCACCAGAAGCAGAAGCGATGCTGAGGGAGGTGGCATGGGTCCTCAACTGGGCACAGTCCCACCTCTCCCACCTCAGCACGGTCCATCTTGCGGAAAGCTCAACATTCAAGCAAACTGGCTCAGCCGACAAGTCCACACCAGGGAGTGGCATCTCCACACCAGTCTCTTCCAGCTGATACAGGAGACTTGGGGACCCATTCCATGGACCTCATGGCCACGGCACAAAAACACACAGGCCACAGACTACTTCATGAGGTACAGGGACAGTCACTCACAGGGAACTGACTCCCTGTCACAACCTTGGCTCC
The DNA here is from genome assembly GCA_016271365.2 of Neoceratodus forsteri. Lineage (NCBI taxonomy): Eukaryota > Metazoa > Chordata > Ceratodontiformes > Ceratodontidae > Neoceratodus > Neoceratodus forsteri. Next base: position 1,138,107,422 of record CM057452.1, read on the forward strand.
GGGACCACTCCTACATCTTCCACCCATTCCCCTACTACCTCAGGTACTCACCAAAATCCGGTCCTCGGGATGGACCATCATCCTGGTGGCCCTTACTGGCTGCAGGGGAACGTGGTTTGCAATGATCCTTTCAATGACAATGGCTACTCTCAGTCTACCGACCCAACATGTTGACCCAGGGCCCAGTACTACACCCGACCCGAGGACCCTGAAGCTCACAGCCTGACTCCAGAAAGGAGAAGACTAAGAAACGCAGGTTACCACGACTCAGTCATTGCAACAATGCTGCAGTCCAGACATTCTTCTACCACTTCTACCTATGGCAGGCAATGGTTGGGTGTTCACCAAGTGGTGTCAAGATCAGGCTGACGGACGGAACTTGCTGACATGGCTACCATCCTGTTATTTCTTCAGCAAGGCCTGGATAGGGGACTGTCCCACTTGTCCCTCAGGGTACAGCTATTGGCCATCGGAGCAGCTATTGGGTCCATAGGGGCCACAGCCCGGTGCCCACCTGGATACCCTGTATTTCCTAAGGGCTGCCGAGATTCACGACCTTGATTGTGCCCATCCGCCGCCTCCTGGGACCTTCCCTTGGTACTGGACTCCTCATTCAGCCCCATTCAACCACTTCAAAATGTAGACTTGTTCTGGGTTGGTCTGAAAACCTGCTTTCTCATGGCGATATGCTCAGCCCACAGAATCGGGAGTTAGGCACTGTCCTGCAGAGAACCCTACACAGTGTCACACCCAAGGGATACGCCTCACGCACTGTCCCAGCCTTTCAACCTAAGGTCTCCCCCTTCCACAGGGAGCAAACTATCGAGTTACCCACATTCAGGGAGACTCAATCAGGAGGCGCTGCCATCCCACAACACCTGGACATAGGCACCACCCTATCCACGTGCATAACCAGGACACAACCTCTTCAAAAGAGAGAGGTTGTTCATAGTCCTGAGGACCAGAGACAAGGGAATGCAGCCTCTAAGACCACCATTGCTGGTTGGTTATGGAGAACCATCCAGGAGGCCTAAATGGCAAACAAAGGACACCGCCTGGGGATCAAGGCACTCCACTCAAGTGGTAGCTACCTCCTGGGTGGAGAGGCCAGCGTGTCAGCAGAGGACATCTGCAAGGCAGCTGCATGGACTTCGATCCACCTTTGCCAGACATTATCATTTAGATCACCTGTACCAATTGCAACCTACCTTTGCAACACAGGTCCTCTCTGCGGCCACCACCTCCACTTCTTTTCACCCCTAGACCACTCTGTCTCCCTCCCATTGGTGCAGTACTGCTTCCTATCTACCCATGAGGTAATGTCTGGAGTGCCATGGATGATCAACCAATCACAATGGGTGTTTACTCACCTGGTAAAGGTGATTGTGTTGGTTGACATCCATGGCACTCACGACCCACTCGACACAGTAGTCATGAGACAACCAGGATATAGTAGACAACATTAATTTGAACTGACTGTTTCTTGCCATATCATACGACATCCAGGATGTCCACCGTTGGCCCATTAGGGGTCGAGTTTAGATTGTATTGTCAGGGAATAAAGTAAGGGCCCTTGGCCGGTTTGACAGTCACTTACGCCATGCTTGTTTGTTCCTAATAGCATCTCAATTTGGTGTTGGTTTTTCCTTTATCTTCCATCCATTGGCAGGACCACCATGCCTGCTCAAGGGAGCAGTGTATTGGATGGAGAGGCACACCTCAAAGTGTGACTCTCCCAAAACATTCCTGCGCATGCTAAACCAACGAATAAAGAACTATTTAGTATTATTAGAGGCAATTATTGCATACTGTGTTTATTTAATATTAATGTGGCACTGCAACTGACCTTGGATCACCCTAATCATTTTGACATTCTGATACCTGTTTACTGTGCAGTACAATTAACTTTGTAATGTTAAATAACAAAAACACAGTATAACAAAAAAATCAAAACGTGAGTAGAAAGACTAGAGGTGGTGATAGGAGAAACAAGATAGTGCATGTGAGATGAGGTGGGCTTTTGAACGGGTGTGTGCTTTGTACTGGGGCTGAATGATTCTATTAAATGATGCATAGCGCATTTATAATGTTGAGGTGCAGCATTTTTATTGATGGCCTATATGATCTTCCACTTGTGTGCCCCATCTGCCACCACCCCATTTCCAAGCCATGAATTTAAATGGGCGGTTGCACCACAAAAGAAATATTATAGGGTCATCATCCCCATTCATGCCTCCAATGTATACGAGGGTGCAATAACATGCTCGCTGCAGGGATGATCACCACCCTGACTCCATCTCTATCATCCTCACACAGATGACAACAGCATGAAAAGAAACATAAGGGCTTGTTTTCATTCATGCTGCTGGAGCCGGACTCCATCCTTGTCTTACCTCCAACCCTTCGTCAACCGAGGAATGAAACCACCACTTCCACAAGTTGTACAACCACTGAGCTACTCTTTTTTCAGTCTCAGCAGCCTCTAATCAATGAAACCCCTGATGGTCTAGTGCTACTCAGCCCATGGACATTACTGAGAACAAAATCGGCAGTTCAACACCCCTAGTGGTTTGAGACGATGCAGCACCCTTGTAAGATGCAACTAACAAATTCTCGATTGTTCTAGTGCCCCTACATCATGTGAAGGATGATTTATATTGTAAGTTGCCCGCTCAAAACCAGTATTATACTCTTTCACAGTGCTTGTATAATTAGAGAGTTCCAATGGAAAACAGCTGTCAATTACTTCATTATGTATATAATGGCTGAGATTTTATTCTCACAAATGTCACCTGCATAGTGTGTCAGAATCTAATCATGATTAACTGTGTCTTCAGTATTCCTAAGTTTTAGCTTGCAATTAGATTCAGGAACTTATTACAAGTTTGAGTGAGGTTGCAGGCAGGTAATTTAGATACAAAGATTGATAGGTAACCATCTGTGAACGGGCACATCAGTGCTGCAGGAAGTTTCAGAGAGGGATGGGATAATGAATGTTGAGAAAAAAAACATCTGCAGTACTTGGTTTAGAAAATATTAACTAGCAATACCAGGTGAGTGATATCAAATAGATCTATTCTTTATGGTAATGTCATGACTCCAGAGTTATTCAGATGGAGTCAAACATGAAGTTGTTTGGAGGGCTACCTTCAGGGTTTTGTGTGCCCTAGCTAATGCCACTCCAGTGGCCCTCGCCTGACCTCCAAACCAAAAACATGCTGTTTTTTAGCATGCAAACCATCCATCACCAGTCATGCTACAAGCAGCAGCAGGATCACAAACAATTTCAGTTCAAATTTGTCAAAATGATGTGTGATACTGGGTAGTATTAGACTGTAGCAGGATATGTGAGGGATTACAGGGCCAGCTTCAGGTGACTTGTGATTAATTTGATGCTGATGTTTGTGTATGATCATCGTCATCCTGGCACAGATGGTTATCAGTTGTGCTTAGATCAGCAGCAGACTAGGCGGCAGCTGTAAGGGCAACGTGGACCAGGCACATACTTTTACAATATAAAATTGCAAAATTAAAATTAATTTATTTGGGAACTAGGACGTATCTATTGCTGTGAGACAGCTTAGTTAAGCCCTTCAGCACTGTAGCAATGTGTCACTGCATTTGTTTGGGTAATGTGTAATGCTCATGACATGCTGATGCTGGTTTTATCATGCAGTGCCTTTGCTGTCAGCTAAACTAAAACGAACAAGTGTGCAGTCAGTGACTCGGATAAAGTATCTGAAACTGGGGCGGAAGAAAACAGAGGGAAAGTACACAGAAAAATCTATATAAAAAACGTCTATGTTCTGTATATGTTTAATAGAAGACTACAAGAAAATATTATTATTGAAATTAATTTTTGCATTATTTCTTTGTCAGTGGAACTAATTTCACATACAGTAGATAGACAAGCCAAGCACCATTTGGGTAATGTGTCTTCTGTTTTGTTTGATATGCAGAGGCTGAAACAATAAGTTCAAGTTCCCAACCAAGTAAGATAGAACAACACAGTCTGATAGACAGCTGCAACATTTTTCAATCTGACTGATGGCTTTAAAAATGTTATGTCTGATTATCTGTATTAGAATGGTAACAGTGGTATCAACACAAGTACATTCTGTAGCATTTTACGTCATTGCGCGCATGCGCAAGGAACGCCTTGGGAGAATAGGAACTTTTGGAGGTGTGACTTTCCTGTGTAATGCAGTGCTCCATTCACAGCGCAGCTGTCCTGCACCAATGGATGTGGGAGCTGTGTATGACAGCAGTGGTCTTCAGTTCAAAGAAAACCACCGCCATAGGCCTGGAACCGGGGCGGGGAGCGCAGCCTTCCAGTTTATTGGGGCTGAAAGATATTGCCCCACAGCTACAGATGATCGACAGGTCCCTGCGGCTGCATGACAGTTTAGACAGTGCTTTCTCCACTGAATCTGCCACCACGCCCTGCCCGCCCCACCCCTCATGGTCCCACAAACACAACACAAGATTAAAGAACGTGGCCCATTTTCAGTATCATTGTTGCCTCCCAGTGGAGTTGTAAAGTAGAATCATTATCTGTTAAATGACTGCAAAGTTATTAAGCAGCTGGTTGATAACAGCTCTATTTTACAAGTCCAGAATTTCAGCTCCTCTCCTCCTGCTCATGCAAGCAGCTCATCAGCCAGCCTTGCCCTTAACACCTCTTTGTTCTTCTAGTGAGGAAGGGGATTTAAGACTTAACACCTACCTAGCTTAACGTCCCACTTGCCCTCCTTTCTGTGCTGGCGCTCTAAGTCTATTCTGTGCAGCAACAACTGAACTGGTGAGAAGTTATTTCATTTTATTGAACCATGTCCCACGTGAAGTTTCGACTCAAGCCCAAGATCAGAAGCCACTGCCAGGGTAGCAACTTGTACTTGTTAGCAAGGAGGTATAAAGATATAGCCCCTCATTACCATATCCATCCTAAGTATTTCTCCCTCCTGCTAGTCACTGACTGACTTCTGCTGCCTTGCAAACTATACTGGCTTTGTGAGTATTCCGATGGCCGAGTTTCAGTGGTTGCTATTGCTACCCTCTCGAGTCGCCGACTGCTCTCAGCTGCTTCTGATGCAAACGTCTTTTATTTATTTTGTTTTTGTGAAGGACAGATGCCAAATAAATCAATTTCCCGAACCCAGGCTGGACGGTATCCGTCAATATCCATAACGTGAAAGTGCTATTCATTATAGCGATAGAAAACAGCGCTATTCAAAATTAGCGTATATTCACTATAACGGATGTCCAAATGTTGCAATACACATTGTGAGAAGTTAAAATAATACTATGCCCAAATATTCTATAATCATCCTCCTGATCAAACAGCAGAAACAGCAAAGAAAGGTAATATGAATGAAGAGAGTAAAATGTTCAACAAAACCCGATACCTTAAGTTTCATTCCAGCTGGTATGTGCCTCAGAAAAACCAGGTTAAGATGCAGGCAGAGGCACACCTCCTCTTGCCATACAAGAAAGCTCACCCAGCTCACCCAGCCTAAACCAGCATGGGATCTCCATTCCCAGGCAAACACTGACCTCCACTGCTCCTGCAAAGTAAATCCTGGTGGACATCGGGCAGCCAGCACGAGTATGACTGACAGGCAATCACCGTCACACTCCAAGAACTCACCCAGACACAGCCCGATCAGGAAAACCATGAACACTGCTAACTCATCTGACAACCAGGACTCTCATAATGGGCTAAGTAGCTGATGATTTGTTCTGGGGCTGATGAGGTGGAACTAGGAAGATTGGGTACCGATCTCTTACCCAGGGTTAACTCTGATGGTCGCTCTTAATGGCACTACTGTCCGGAGGCTCTGGGGTGCCCTTAGTGATTTGGCCCTAGGACATACTTAACCCTTCCTGCTGTGTATATATACATTAGAGGTATTGCGCTAAACTGGCAGGTTGTAACTGCAGCTTATAATAGATAGTACTTTCACTCCTGTGATTCTACTATCAAATCTCTCAAGGTACCACAAGCTTTTTAGAGGTGGAGACCCCAAGTTCCTGACCCCACTGGCTCGGAGACTGGTTGCATCAATGTCTCAGTAATTTAACTATGTAGTGCTATGCATTACAGGTGACATTATGTAGCTACGTAATTAACGCGTAAGCACTATATTGTAGGCGCTTAAATGATGTGCGCTAATATTTCTGCAATATTTTGACATTGAACCGCTGGACCCGTGTGCAGTGAGTGAGATTGAGTGCTGTGGTGATTCCCATTATTCAATTGCAGTGAGGAGCATGTTCTGACTGACTGACCTTGGCCTGGGGCCCACGAGACAGACTGTCCAGTCCCTGTCTGAGTTTCTCCTGTAGCAGTAGCTTGGGTGTATAGCCCTCGCCGCCAGCCAGCCAGGCTGTCTCGACTCTCGCCAACTCGCTTAGGTGGACTATAGTTGCTTGCTTTTCCAGTCTGATCTGGTGCCCTGGGAAGAAAGTTGGAATGAAAGTCTTGTCCACTCCACTCCAGCAGCGACAGGCAGTGGGCACCTTGAAGCTGATGACTGGTGAGTTTTAGAGGAATATAAACAGAGTGAAAATGTATTTTCAGTGGGGCATCAACAGAGTCTTTCAGCTGCAAAATGCTGTTTCCATGCAATGCTCACTGCTCCTCATCAAAACACCCTAACCCATGGCGGGGCTGATGAAATTATGCAATATTTTTTTGTGTTAACCCACTCTGCCATCCGTATGCAGTGTGATGCTGCGGAGTGGGGGACGAGTTGTGGAGGTGCGGGATCATTTGAACTAGTGCTAAGTAAATTCTGTAATGCTCACTGCTCCTCATCAAAACACCTAACCCATGGTGTGGGCTGATGAAATTATGCAATATTTGTTTTGTGTTAACCCACTCTGCCATCCAGTATGCAGTGTGATGCTTGGGGGACAAGTTGTGGAGGTGCGGGATCTTTTGAAATGGTGCTAAGTAAATTCTGTAATGCTCACTGCTCTTCATCAAAACATGCAACCCATAGTAGAGGCTGTCAAAATTATGTTTGCTCTGTTCTGCTGAAATAATGGACTCCAACCTCCTAACCTGTTGACACTGACTGAACCTTTGGACAATCTGAAATGCAGAAATGGTAGCAATAATTATTTTTGTGAGCTAACCCTCTCCACCATCCGTGTGGTGTGTGTGTGTGTGTGTGTGTGTGTGTGTGTGTGTGTGGTGTTCTGGAGGTGCGGGACCATTTGAACTGATGCTGAGTAAATGCTGTGATACTCACTGGTCCTAGTCAAAACTGAATCAATTTGTTAGTCAGTAGAAATAATGGCAAGATTGCATGTTTAGTGTGACCCTCTCCTTGCAATCAGTGTACTGTTCGATGCTTATTTCTTTTTGTAATCAAGTTATCTTCAGTACAAGCATATTGGAGGAAACTATATATTACAATCTGATGGTGTTAAGACCCCTTCCCATGCTCTTGTATGCATTGGGGGCAAAAATAGCAAATCAGCCATCTTCTCATATATTTATGTAAAACAGAGTGACAAAGTGAAACAAGGTTCAACAACCAAAACAGGTACATTTTTATTATATTATTCTTTCTGATAATCAGGCAGGACTGGAGGTCAGCCAGCGCACAAGTGTAGGCTGCTTCTTTCTTTTCAGAGGGTGGGTGTGGGCCACTACAGTAGTGGCTTTGAGCATTGGCCATTCGGTGGGTGGTTAAGTGATGACTTGGTTCTCATCACTTTGATGTGTGATGAGGAGGAGGAGGAGGACTGCAGGAACCTGAAACTGAGAAGAAGGCACATGCTGCAGGTTGGCTCTGTATCTGAATATATATATATCTAGATAAAACACAGTCAGGAAATATTTATTTCAATGGGATGTTCTACAATATATCTCAGTATATCTTTCTAAGATGCATCTCTGGGTACCAGTGCAATTCCACACTTTCAATCATTTTAGGTATAAGATGTCAGAACAGTGCTATGGTTACTGGCTTTTGTTGCTAAGTGTTGAACAGACATGTAGTCAGCAGGTCTGTCACAGATAATGTACCTGTGCACAATTCCAGAAGGCTCAAAACTGAAATATAAAGTCTGTGCAGCAGCAGACAAAATGTGTCGGCTCCACTTCCTTGTTGTTTGAATTGTTGGATGGTCTTTATACAACTAAAGGTAGAGGTGTATGATTTGCAAACAAGTAGTTTCAAAACATACTGCCACCCTAGAGAACTGTCTAAGAGAGGCACAATTCCCACCCCATGGGGCAGAGCTGGGCATCCTCCAACTTCACACAGTCTATTTGCTTCATCTAGCCTTTATACATACTGTCTGCTTTTGGAACCCACTGGGCAAAAACAAGAATCAAAAGCCCACCTATACAGGGTGGAACAAATATTTATGAGGTTGACTCGGTCTTGAGGAAAACAAACAAACAAAACAAACGAATCCAGAAGCTGGCGGGTGGTTCTGATCAGTGGTAACCTGTGCTGTAACTCCTTGTTTCACCTCAGACAACCACCATCAACCGCCTTATGTTTTCAGTCTTCCCATCTAATGGCTATGAAACTGGCACTGCCCAGAAGCCAGCGGCTGAGCCCACGGGAATCAGTAGTTTGTTAAGCATACATGTCTGGAGCTTGTTTATCAAAGACTGAGTAAAACACTGTATTTCTTTGCATACAATGAAAACAAGCATTGCTTTATTTTTGGTCAAAGAGATTTTATACCTCAGCTAGAATATCCGGGGAATTACATTCTAAATAAATCAGTGTTAAATGGTATGTCATCAGGCATGTGGATAGGGAAATGCTGCACTCTGAAAGTAATGTGCCCTTGGCTGCTTCCCTTAAATTTAAGACTGCCAACAAATGTTCTCCTATCTGTGATGTTCTCTACATCCTAAAACAGCTGGGAGTGTGTCTGGGAGGACCATTGTACCCTGCCCTTTCATAAGCTTCAAGTGATCATAGCTTTATAACTGCAGTCTGCAGAACTTGCAGTAAGATCATCTATAGTAAAGCAATGCCCGTTTGTTTTTTTAATTTTATGCTACTGAATGTAGTAGTTTACTCAACATCTTTTGCTAAACAAGCCCACAGCACAGGTTAACAGTGATTCAAACCACTATTTTCTGGATTACAGTTCTGTACTTTTATCCTCCCTTGACCGCCTCACAAATACTTCTTTCACCCTGTAGATGGACTTTGATGCTCCTTTTTGCCCAGTGGGTCCCAGAAGCAGTGCATGTGAAGGCCAGCAAATAAATGATAGATTATTATACCGTAGGTGGAGATATTCAGCTCTGTCCCTGGGGAATTAATTATGCTTCTGAGCATGTTAGATGTATTTTACTCTGTATGTACATCATTTGTCTCCTAAGTTAAATCTGATTTAGTCTATCAACATTACTAGACCCTTGCATGGAATTAAATTATTTACAATAATTTCACATAAATTTAAGTACAGGACACAATTGTCAATTTTCCGACTTCATTGCTATGCTTAATATTTACAATAAATGCAACATTGTCTCTTTGAGGAAAAAATAGTTCTTAAATTATGTTTATGTGTGCTTTCATTCATTGCTTTTGAGTCCTCTTTTCAGAAATAGGCTGCTATTGGTGTTTTTAAACAGTCTAGTGTGCTTTGCTTTCATTATTGCTTTTGAGTCCTCACCTTTTTTGAAATAGGCTGCCAGTATATAGTGGTTTAAACCTGCTTTTGAGTCATCTTTTTAGAAACAGGCTGCTAGTATATAGTGTTTTAAACAGTCTGTGCTGTGCTTTCCTTCATTGCTTTTAGGTCCTCGGCTCTTTTGAAATAGGCTGCCAGGATATAGTGGGTTAAACAGTTGGTATAGTCAGTTCAACAGAGTCTGTCAATGTCTAATCCCTCAGGATGGAAGCAGGGGCCTAGCCCAAATACTGTGAAGGCAGCAAACTCTGAAGCATACCCAAGAAAAAAGATGTCAAGGCCCGGTATACAGTATGTTATCAGTTCTGACTGAAACATTATGGGTTCTGACGTCCTTCCCTGTGTTATAGAAAATCAAGTCACACAGTATGCAAGTGGAGGTTGTGGGATTTAGCCCATATTTTTATTTGTTTATTAAAATGTGATGCTTGTGCAGAAATTGGTTAGTGTGACTTTGCGTGAGGAATGAGGAGAGATTGGCATCCATGTCTTGTCAATAGAAGCTCATCAATCTCTTCATCTGTGATCCCTTATTGCTTACTGCTTGCTTATACAAGAAGAATGTGTGTACCTACCATGCTGCAAACCTCAATGTGCCACTCAACTACTGACATAGTGGGAAGCTGCTGGGAAGGGTGGCAGGGGTGACTGGGCTCATACCTTTCTACTGTCCCTGATTTTGCCTCAGAAATTTCTTCTGTCCCTGTTCTCAGTAAGAAATGCTATTCATACCAAGAAGCATGTTGTATACATTTTCTGGAACTACTACTACTACTATTTTTCACTAACTTGTTTTTTCTCTTTTAGATATTTCCTGAAGAAGACCTAAGGTCGAAACATAGATTTTAACTCTATTTTCTATTTTCAACGTGCATTTAATATAACCATTTTGTTTTGCTTTTAGACCACATGCTGACGTGCGCCTTGTCTTTTGTTTTTACTATTTTTCAGATGTGTCCCTGATTTTGGTGATTTGTCCTTGATCATTTTAAGCCTTGTCCTGATTTGTGATGAGGTGGTTGAGCGGTATGAGTGGGTTAGGCCGGAATAAAAGTACAGGACTACTGAGCTTGCTCGAGGCTGATAATACAAATACTGTTATGTCATCTTTTATTTTCACCTGGGCAACCATTCTATCAGGTTAAGCAATAGATGGTACAGACTTCAGATGGAGCTATTGGAGGCAATGGGTTGACTGGTGAACTCTTAATATACTGTATTAAATATTCATATATAGTATAACTGCATTCTTAACATTAAGGTCATTATACATGTGCATTTATTGTATTTGGTAGGGCGAAACTGGTTTAGAAAAAATTGCCCTTTGTGCCCCAATAAGTGCCTTTCGATCCTCAGCCCCCCACCAGCTTTTACTATCTTCCGGCACCCTTGACCACGCTGCAATCAGTGGTGTACTGACCCTGTCAAGAAGTGGCGAAGATGAACAACAATAACAGAGTTAGTCTGTAGAGCAAGTGCATTCCAATGCTTCGCGATTAGGTTCCTTCTGATAAAATACAGCGAGTGCGGGGTTGATTCTTAGGTTCTCACAGCAAACCCCCTCGATACTAATGCCACTTGTTCTCTGGCACTCCACATTATACTCTCCTCTTTTATAGAGGTTCCCTGGTGTGTAAGCGGAATGCTCATAAATGTGACGTCCTAACCCGCCCGCTAATTATAGACGGGAGCCCAGCCATCCCTCAGTGGGATGCAGAGGATGGGGGGCAGGGTTACGCTTTGTGCCCAGTGTTTTGTGTAGCCCAGAGATGAACCAATGCAGACAAGAAAGTAGAAGGAAACGGCTGTGTGTATTTTGGTTATAGTGTTGTAATTACACTTTATGGCGTTGGAAGCACACAAGGGTGCTATCTTCCCTTCCCATCATAAGCCACTGGCAGTGATGGTTGAGCTATCGGGCTCACTTCAGAGCTACCATGGGGCCAAGCCTCTGCATGCACCCTCCCCTGTAATTCCAACACAGTAATGTGTATACAATGTTTAATATAGATGAAGGCGGTAGAGCGGGTGGCAGAGAACATTATTAAAAGTATGTGTCGAAGATATTTAAATAAGTTGTAAACTATAAGGGTGAGCAGCACATAGATGTTGTTAAAGATGGGAAGATTTCCCAGACCATTGTCCCACATAGCATGGCCCGGTTACCACCCGAGCTTGCCATCGCCAGGCAAACACTTTGGGGTTCCAACCTGGCAGGGAACACCCAAGCCTGCACTGCGACTCATAGTGGGCCCAAGCAGAAGAGGACTTCCAGTTATAACCAACATGAAGGGCAGAGTGCAGACCTCGCGTGGTGCAGCTCAGCCTTTTGTCACGGAGTGTGTGGCACTCAAAAAGTGGGAACACGGGAGGGGTGAAGGCACTACCAGGGTATAGAACACTGCAGTGCACACACCATAAAACCTGAAGACAAAAGCCAAGTACCTCGGGACACTGGTGCCTCTGTGCAAAGTTTAATGTTGATTTATCACAAGATTTCATAATTTCTGCATTAGAGATTACCACACCTTCTCTGTGTGGTAGTGCACTTTACCTGTGGGACAGAGTAATTTTGAGAAATGAGGACTTAGGTAACGTGGGACTGTTGAGAGACATACTCTGATGTGAAGTAACTCGTTCATGCATGACACATCCATCAACAGGTATAACCACTGACTCTAAGTAGAGGTACAAAAAAACCAGAGCCAGATGTGCAAAAGCCACGTTTCACTATGAAACTGTCGATTTAGTCACAGGTACAAACAATTACTTCATAGCTTCAAGAACTTCAATTTCAGTGATGTGGGAAAAAAAGTTTATGTATTCTGTTCTAGCTCCTCACAGACAAAAAAGCAAGTACCATAACTCATTTCCAATGCTGACTCTAATTACTGCCTGGATGCATTCATTAGTGACGGGACTGCAATTAGGCAGCACCATTGCCCAGACCTGTACTGTGATAGCATTGTGTAGGCTAGCTGTCCAGTGCACAGGCATATGTTTACTTTTTAAGACTTTTACCGAGTATGAAATTAATTGAGTAATAGTAATGTCTCCTTAGTAAGAGCGATACAGTAAAAAATGCAAAAACTAAAGTGAATAAATGCTTGTGACAAAACCAGAATGATCTTATAAAATGTGATTAACTAAATACTTTACTCGGGCTTAGTTTATAAGGTTCCAAATAACTGTTTCCTCTAGACTTTTACTACAGCTGCAATTTGTGAACCATTCTTTATTCATTTATTATGTTCACTTGCATGCATGCTGAGGAGCGTTTTGGGAGAGTAGCACACTTTGGGTGTGCCTCTCCCTTCTCAATCAGTGCTCTGTTGAGCAGGCGTGGTGGTCCTGCACCAATGGGTGCGGGAGCTCTGTATGACTGCTGGTGGTCTTCTGCTTCAAAAACACGGCTGACATCACTGACACCATGTCATGCCGCCCACCCTCGCTTCCGTGCTCCCCCCAAGCTTTGGTGCTGCAGCTGGGGCTCACCCCAGCATGGCAAGCGTTGTTTGCCCGGCGGGGTACGCAATCCCCACGTCAGCTCCATGGCCCCAAGCCATCACGCTGTTGCGACTGAGGCCCACCCAGCATGGCAAGCGTCCAGTTTGTTTTTACGGGGGTTCCCAATCCTCCGTCGGCTCTTGACCCCCCAGCCATCTTCTGCCATGCTGGAAGCCCACTCCAGTGTGGCAAACGTCCCCATCGTCATTTTTTGTTTTTTACCTGTAAAGAAAACGTGTCCTCTGCATCTTCCAGTCCTCCCACAACCCGCACCCACCCACTGCACACCCAGCTCTCCCACACACCCTCACCCCATACCTCCTCCGGACTCTGGCGCGATGATCTTGGTGGACGGGAACACGTCTGCACTCTTCAAAGCGACCGCGAACTGAGGAAATGCCGTAGCTATAATGGGCTACATGGGGGTTCAACTTTGTGCATGTATCTCAGGCATTTTTGGAATGTTTGCGCAAATTTTCAACATGGGTTTTGGGCCCCTTCATGAATGATGTCACTGTCGCAGAGGTTCGGATCAAGGGTGATTTCGCAGTCATCGCGACGCGAAATCACCCTTCAGGCCTGAATAACGCCATGACAGTGACATCATTCATGGGAAGGTCTCAAAAACCCCATGTTGAAAATTTGTGCAAAAATTCCAAAAATGATTGTTTTACGCAGCATTGCGCAGTTCCTACGCAGGCTCGTAGGTCTCGCGAATTTTCAATCTTTCTTCTCCAGATTTTCAACATTGCCATTTTACCACACCTTCTTATGAGTAGTACAGCTGTCATTTTCACATTCTCACCCAAAAGCGTGCTTCCACCCATGTAGCGCACAATGGCGCAGTCAGTGTGCAAAATCAATGTATGGGACACACTAAGAAAATCACAGTGACACTGTTCATGAGCAGAGGTCTTAAAATGGCTATGTTGAAATTTGATGAAAAATTCCAAAATGACTGTTTTTGAGCGTCGTTACGCAGTTCCCTCCGCTACGCTAGATGCTTGTGAATTTTCAATATTTGCACTCCAGATTTTCAACATTGCCATTTTACCACACCTCCTCATGAGCAGTACAGCTGTCATTTTTCACATCCTGCCCAAAAGCGTGTTTCCGCCTTGCAGTGCAAATGGCGCAGTCGGTGTGCAAAATCAATGTAAGGCACACAGTAAGACAATCACAGTGACACTGTTCATTAGCAGAGGTTTTAAAATGCCAATGTTGACAATTGATGAAAAATTACTAACAATGACTGTTTTACGGTTGTGCATTGCACAGTTCCCATGCACGCCCTAGGTTTGCGAATTTTCAATATTTCCACTCCAGATTTTCAACATTGCCATTTTATCACACTTCCTTATGAGCAGTACAGGTGTCATTTTTCACATCCTGCCCAAAACATGTTTCCACCTATGTAGCGCACAATGGGGGTAACAAAAAGGTCATGCTGAAATTTATTGTGCAAATACCAGCAATCGCTACGGAGCACTAGGGTACAGCACCATACATGCCAAACACCACTAGAATACCTGCATGCGAGCGTTTGGCATTGACAAATGCTTGTTATGCCTACCTATGCGTGCATGCACAAGGAACGCCTTGGGAGAATAGGACTTTTGGAGGTGTGACTTTTCCTGTGCAATGCAGTGTTCCACTCAGCAGGTGCGGCCGTCCTGCACCAATGGATGCGGGAGCTGTGTATGACAGCAGTGGTCTTCAGTTCAGAAAACCACCACTGCAATCAGTGGTGGTAATGTGTGTGCATAATGACACCTCTGTATGACCTGCTGAAACAAAATCCTCCCTTTCTCCTCCTGTTGCTGTCCTCCCGTTGTCTTAGTGATTGCCTACTCGTCATTTCGTTCCATGACTGGATCCCAGAAAAGAATACTTGAGTTACAGTGGATTTTACAAATGTGCCTACAGTACACATGTATAATAAACGCAGTGCAAAGTGTTTCAAATGCCTGGGAATTTTTATAGAGTCAACAATTACAGTCGATCGACTGTTAATACAATAGGGTGTGTAAGATGAAGAGGCTGCCTCTGCACAGTAATTGACTCCTTTCTCCAAGAGACACTTTTAAAATGGTCTGCGCAGTTATTTAAATCAACTGAGATGCTTTCCAAAATGCCAAGTGAATAACAGTTAAATGAACTGAGATGCTTGCCAAAATGCCAAGTGATTAACATCGATGCAAATGCATCTTAACCAACGTGTTAAGCGCATTTTGTGCACTAGTATAATGTTCTAGTTTGATAGGGACGGATACAGATGTCAGTTTGTCATGGAGAACATGTACAAGGCAATGGTGTTTCTTTATTAACATTGCAAATCAAAAGATAAAAGACATCTCACAAAATGCGAAGCTGTCATTAAAAGAACCGCTTGTCTTGGAACAGCGACATGTATAGATAGGCAAGAAACAATACTTTTCCGTTCTTGCTTGCCTCTTCTGATTCTCATGGTAATGACAGCATAGATATAAACAGTGAAATATATACTGCTTTGGTGAGAATACCTTCAAAATATTTGCCCTCTTCCCCCGACAAGGAGACAAAGTGAGTTATCCCCCACCCTAGAACTTAGAACAGTGTTGATGAGATATGCAGGATTACAGAAAGTGTATATGAAAATCTGGGAAGTAAATTGTGTGTGTGTGTGTGTGTGTGTGTGTGTGTGCAGATACATGAGTTGTTTGGTGTTCTTATATTGACTGCCTGTTACAAAATAATGCTTTGCATCTGTGTCCAAAGCACAATCTTGCTGCATTACTTAACAAGCATGCTGCCTTTGTGTAATTCTTTCCACTGCCTCAGAAGTTCACCTTGCCACTGGTGGTTGGGCCTACCTCGAGCGTCTACCCATAACTCATCAGACCCAAACAATTTCTAACTCCGTCCCTGGTCACCCACTGTATGCCACCATGTCTGAAATAAAACTGCCACTGCATGCTGCCATATGCCAATACACAATCCACAGTGCACCCTGCTGCCTCATTTCACTGGGGTTGCAGTTTAGTGCCAAAGTGCCACACACTGCAGATACCTGCAAGAGAGTTCGGTATTGACAAATGTTGTTATTATTATTAAAGGGGTTCCTTACTTTCAGTGCAAAAGAATGAATAATTGCAGTTACTTTTTGTTGACCAGGTAAGTGCACTAGACATATTCTTGCCTATTTTCAGGCATGACCTGGGTGGAGGGGATACAGATAAATGTCAACTGACCTTGAAACAGATTAAGCTATTGGTGGTATTTTGTGAATGGGGAGAAATTTGGCCAGAGCAGCAGGAAATTCCTCTACTCTTTTCGAGAAGTGCCATGGGATCTTAACATCCACATGAACTACCATCAGAACAGAAGGATGGGACCTCGTTTTAACATCTCATCCAAAAGATGGCACCTCAGGAGTGCATCCCCCCATCAGTATTGGAATATTAACCCAAGAGCCTGGTGTGAGATAGAACCCACAGGCTTCTGATCTCCTGGCCTCTGAGGTGAGTGTGCTACCTACTGAGCCACTGACACTATATCCAGGAGTCTTGAACAAAATAGCTTGTTGAGGATTTGAAAAGGTACTACATTCCCTTAGTGAATGCCAAAGTGTTTTGCAAGAAAAGAGAGACTGGAAGTATAGTGACTGTTAGCATGCTGTGGCATCCATCTAGTAATATAGTGACTGAAAGCATGTTGTGACATCCACCTGGTAGTACAGTATAGTAACTGTTACCATGTTGTGACAGTACTATATAGTGACTGCAAGTATGTTGTGACATTCATGTAGTAATATAGTGGCTGTAAGCATGGTGTGACATCCATCTAGTAATATAGAGACTGTAAGCATGTTGTGGCAACCATCTAGTAATATAGTGACTGTAAGCATGTTGTGGCAACCATCTGGTAATATAGTGACTTTTAAGCATGTTGTGACATCCATCTAGTAATATAGTGACTGTTGTAAGCATGCTTTGGCAACCATCTGGTAGTATAGTGACTGTAAGCATGTTGTGACATCCATCTAATAATATAGTGACTGTAAGCATGTTGTGCACAACCATCTGGTAGTATTGTGACTATAAGCATGTTGTGACATCCATCTAGTAATATAGAGATTGTAAGCATGTTGTGACATCCATCTAGTAATACAGTGACTGTAAGCATGTTGTGATAGCCATCTAGTGATATAGTGGATGTAAGCATGTTGTGGCAATCCTCTGGTAATATAGTGACTGCAAGCATGTTGTGGCAACAGTCTAGTAACATAGTGACTGCAAGCATGTTGTGGCAACCGTCTAGTAATACAGTGACTGTAAGCATGTTGTGGCAACCATCTAGTAATATAGTGACTTTAAGCATGTTGTGACATCCATCTAGTAATATAGTGACTGTAAGCATGTTGTGACAACCATCTAGTACTATAGTGACTGTATGCATGTTGTGACAACCATCTAGTACTATAGTGACTGTAAGCATGTTGTGACAACCATCTAGTACTAAAGTGACTGTAAGCATGCTGTGACATCCATCTAGTAATATAGTGACTGTAAGCATGCTGTGACATCCATCTAGTAATATAGTGACTGTAAGCATGTTGTGGCAACTATCTAGTAATATAGTGACTGTAAGCATATTACATAGAAACATAGAAACATAGAATTTGACGGCAGATAGGACCGCTTGGCCCACCCAGTCTGCCCATTTCCCTACCTACTGGATAAGCTGCAGATCCTAGTTAACCAGCAGCCTACTTCCTCCTATCCCCACCCCTAGAATTGACTTATGACTGTCCCATGCATACTTGAATTCCACCACTGATTTTGACTCCACAACCTCCTCCGGAAGGCTGTTCCATGCATCCACAACCCTCTCTGTGAAAAAATACTTCCTAAATTACCTCTGAGCCGCCTCCATCTTCTAATTGTGCCCTCTTGTTCTTGCACGCCTTTTTTTTGAAAGATGCTACCCTCTTGGACTTTGTTGATTCTCTTGAGGTACTTGAACTCTTATCATGTCCCCCTCCTTTCCTCGAGGCTATACATATTAAGCTCTTTTTCACTCTCTTCATATGTCTTCCAGTGTAGACCCTGCACCATTTTAGTTGCCCTCCTCTGACAGCTTCCATCCTGTTCACGCCTTTGTGGAGACTGGGTCTCCAGAACTGCACACAGTGCTCCAGATGGGGTCTGACCAGCTGTCTGTACAGAGGGATAATATCTTCTTTTTCTACTGGTGATGCCTCTCCTATGCATCCCAGTATCCCCCCAGCCCTCCTTGCTGCCCTCTCACATTGCTTGCCCACCTTTAGGTCATCTGATGTGACTACCCCAGGTCCCTTTCCATTTTGTTGTTGTTAGTATCTCACCCCCATTGTGTACTCTTCCCTGGGTTTTGTTTCCAGGTGCATTACCTTGCACTTCTTAGCATTGAATCTAAGCTGCCATACATTTGACCATTCCTCTAACTTGCCAAGTCTCTTCTCATCCTTTCCACCCCACCCTGTGCATCAACTCTGTTGCAGATCTTTGTGTCATCTGCAAAGAGACATACTTTTCTTCCAGTCCTTCTGCAATGCCGCTTATAAAGACATTGAAGAGGACCGGTCCTAATACTGAACCCTGTGGTACCCCACTAGTAACCCTCCTTTCTTCTGAGTGGACTCCATTTACTATTACTCTGTGTCCTATTCTCCAGCCAATTCATTACCCAGGCTGTCATCTTGGGACCCACCCCAGGCTGGCTAACTTGTATATTAATCTTTGTGTGGGACTGTGTCAAATGTCTTGCTAAAGTCTAGGTAGGCCATGTCCACAGCCCCTTCCTGATCTACTACTTTGGTCACGCAGTCAAAGAAATCTATCAGATCTGTCTGGCATGACCTTCCACTGTGAATCCATGCTGCCTAGGGTCCGTGCCCTCTGGCCTCTAGATACTCGGACAATTCTTTCCTTCAGAAGTGATTCCATCATTTTCCCTATCACTGAGTTAAACTAACGGGTCTGTAGTTTCCTGCTTCGCCTTGCTCCACTTTTTGTGAAGGGGAATCACATGTGCCCCATCTAGTTCCTCGGTACCACCCCCTCCCATGATTTGTCAAAAGGTAGTCAGTGGTGTCACTAGTTCTACCCTTAGTTGTTTTAGAATTCTGGGATGAATCCCATCAGGCCCCATTGCTTTGTCCACCTTCAGTTTTAAGAGTTCTTTCAGAACCTTTCTTCTGTAAATGGGCAGGTATCAACTTCTGTATCCAGAGTGTTTCTACTGTTTGTTTTAGGTACTTCCTCTTCATTTGTAAATACTGAGCAAAAATATTTGTTTAGTATCTCTACCTTTCACAGTCTCCTCTGCCCACCCTCCCTCCCCTTTATTAAGCCTCACTATCCCTCCCTTGGTCTTCCTTTAGTCCCTGATGTATCTATAAAAGGTTTTATCCCTTCTTAACTGAGTTGGCTATCTTTTCCTCGTTTGGGCTTTGCTGTTCTGACTGCCTTCCAGCCTTCTTTTGCTTTTAACTGATACAGTTCTGTCCTGCTCCTTCTGTGATTCCTTGTACTTCCTGAATGCTTTTTTTCTCTTGAACCTTCACTGCCACTTCCTTTGAGAACATAGTGGTTTCTTACATCGCTTTGTTTTGTTTATTTGCTTCACACAAAGGCTCATTACCTCTGTGATGGCAGTTTTTATTATTCCCCATTGTTTTTCCACCCTCCTTCCTGCCCATTTTCTAGTGCATTCCTTAGGCACTCACCCATTTTGGCAAAGTCAGCCTCCTAAAGTCCAGTACTTTGTCTTTCTATGACTTGACTCTATTGCAGTGTTTATTAGAACCATACTGTTCGATGGTCAGCTAGTACCCAGATGGCTACCCACTTCTACATCTGTGATCCTCTCTCCATCTCCATTTGAGAGAATCAGGTCTAATATTGCTCCCTCTCGGTGGGCTCCAGTACTAGTTGTCTAAGGCATGTCCCCTGTAGGGCATCTAGAATAACTCCACTCTTGATGGCAGCTGCAACTGCACTCCAGTTAACATCTGACATATTCAGATCACCCATCAGCAATATCTCCCCTATTTCTGCCATTCTAAGTATACTTTCTATCATTCTTGTCCATTTCCTTCCCCTGAGAAGGGGGTTCAGTATACAACCCCTGTGTGGATTGTGGTGCCATTGCTCTGTCTCCAAATTTACCCACAGTGCTTCTTCTCCTCCCTGTTTACCCTTTTGTTCTGTTGCTTTTATTCCTTCCTTATGTAAAGAGCTACTTCTCCTCTTTTACCCTCCCTGTCCCTCCTGTAGATAGTGTATCCTGGTATGTTTACGTCCCAGTCATGGTTTTTGTGTACCATGTTTCTGTGACTGCCATGATATCCAGATGTTCCTCCTCCATCAAGGCCACTAATTCAGGAAGCTTGTTACCCAGACTACGGGCATTGGTACTCATTGCTTTCCATTTTGATGACTTTACCTTCTGTTGCAGCATCCCCCACTGACCGCTTCTACCTCGGTCCTTTTCTCATTTAGTACCCTGTTTTGTAGGGAGAGGCTGGGATTTTCCTGCTGCTTGTCAGTTGTTGTCATGTTGTGGCAACTATCTAGTAATATAGTGACTGTAAGCATGTTGTGGCAAACATCTGGTAATATAGTGACTGAGCATGCTGTGACATCCATATAGTAACATAGTGACTGTAAGCATGTTGTGGCAACCATCTAGTAATACAGTGACTGTAAGCATGTTGTGGCAACTATCTAGTAATATAGTGACTATAAGCATGTTGTGTCAACCATGTTGTAATATAGTGACAGTAAGTATGTTGTGACATCCTTCTAGTAATATAGTGACTGTAAGCATGTCGATAGTCATCTAGTAATATAGTGGATGTAAGCATGTTGTGGCAATCCTCTGGTAATATAGTGACTGCAAGCATGTTGTGGCAACCGCCTAGTAATATAGTGACTGCAAGCATGTTGTGGCAACCGTCTAGTAATATAGTGACTGTAAGCATGTTGTGCAACTGCATCTAGTAATATAGTGACTGTAAGCATGTTGTGGCAACCAGTCTAGTAACATAGTGACTGCAAGCATTTTGTGGCAAACCAGCTCAGTAACATAGTGACTGCAAGCATGCTGTGGCAACCATCTAGTAATATAGTGACTGCAAGCATGTTGTGGCAACCATCTAGTAATATACTGACTGCAAGCATGCTGTGGCAACCATCTAGTAATATAGAGACTGTAAGCATGTTGTGGCAACCATCTAGTAATATAGTGACTGCAAGCATTGTGGCAACCATCTAGTAATATAGTGACTGCAAAGCATGTTGTGGCAACCATCTAGTAATATACTGACTGCAAGCATGTTGTGGCAACCATCTAGTAATATAGTGACTGCAAGCATGTTGTGGCAACCATCTAGTAATATACTGACTGCAAGCATGTTGTGGCATCCATCTAGTAATATAGTGACTGAAAGCATGTTGTGGAAACTATCTAGTAATATAGTGACTGCAAGCATGTTGTGGCAGCCATTCTTCTCATGAACATCCACATACAGCCTTGGGAAATTGCCTGAAGTAGTTTATGTGAAAAGGGAATCATTGGCCAGGGTACTAGAGAAGAACCCCAATTCTCATGAAAACAGATCAAACTCAAGGAGGGCTGGGAAGAATGAAGGATGTGTTGATTTATTTCTATTTTCCCATTTTGTAATGGAAAGTTAGTCAGACTGTGATCTTTTTCCATCCTAAATTTAAATAACATTCTGAATCTTACTCGACAGCTTACCACCTTTACTCTTTTCATAAACTTGGCTTAGAAATCTTTTTCTACAAGATGCTAGATTATGGTCCTACTCAGATACTGAGAAAGCCCACTGGGCCTCACCGAAGACTCTCTTTTTGGTCAACTGGGAGGACGTATGCTCTGGAGATGGCATTGTTTTTCCTCATATTAGTATAAAGGACAAAATGATTAGATATTGTTCCAGGGTGGCCATTATTGTTTGACATATGCCTGCATTTGTTACAACTATGCTTAATCAATATATAGGAACCCTAGACTAAAGCAGCCAGCACTAATCTTTCTAAAATCATACACCCTTTCCAATTGTGACTAAACGAGTGATATGGGAGAATACTTTTACTTTGGCCTGACTGATGAAACATTGAAACATAGAAAGTGATGGAAGATAAGGACTGCTAGGCCCATCTAGTCTGCTCATATCTTTATCTTTATTAGCTGCCACTGGCCCTCTTGGACATCGGCTTTAGCCTCTCCTTCCTACCACTAGGGTTCCTTTATGCCTGTGCCATGCATGTTTAAATTTCCGCACTGTGCTTGCTCTACCACCTACTGTGGCAGGTTATTCCATGCACCTATCACCTTTTCTGTGAAAAATCTTCCTCACATTTCCCCTTATCCTACCCCCTGCAATCTCATATCATGCCCCCTTATTCTTGTACTTTTCCTATACTGAAAGATGTCACCCCTTGCACCTTGTTTATGCCTTTAAGACACTTGAAGGTTTCTATCATGTCTCCCAGCTCCTCCTTTTCCAGTGAACACATATTGAGATCTTTTAATCTTTCCTCATATGTTTTCGTGCAAGCCCTGTACCACCTTAGATGCCTTTCTCTGAACTGCCTCCACCCTGTCTATGTCCTTGCAAACGTGTGGCCTCCAGAACTGTACACGGTAAATAACACTGTGGAGTTAGCACTAGGAAGTGGTGCTACCATACTAAAACTCATAATGCCAAACGCATCAGGTTGGTGGCATTTGCTAATAAAATGAACTTTAATAGACATGTACCCTTGTATTAATGAGGTGTGTGTATTCTACTTTGGTGTTTTTATAACTGTACACAGTACTCCAGATGAGGCCTCACCAGTGTTCTATATAGTGGAATCACTACCTCCTCCTTCTGCTACCTACACATCCAAACATGCCACTGACCCTCCCTACAGCCTTTGTACACTGCTAGGCCACCTTCAGGTCATCTGAAATAACCCCTGATCCCTTTATTCCCGTGACCATCAGCAACTCCCACCACCCATCTTGTAGCTCTTTTAGGGTTTCTGCAACCCAGGTGCATGATTTTGCACTTCTTCTCATTGAACTTCACTTGCCACATCTCAGACCATTCTTCTGGCTTTCCTAGGTCCCTCCTCATTTTCCCCACCCCATCTGGGGTGTTTACTCTGTTGTTGTAGATCTTAGTGCCATCTGCAAACAGGCAAACCTTCCCTTCCAGCCCTTCTGTTGTTGAGCAGAAAAGTGCACCATTGCTTCACCATGCAGTCTTGCCATGCAAATCACCACTATTGACAGCACAGTAAATATTAATACATAAACATTACATTTTATCACTGTATCATATGGCGGCAAACATATTAGATTAAGGTATATATCATTATATGCAATTAAACAACTATGTAGGAAAAATATACCAAAAAATCAGGCAAGTCAAAATAATATGATTATTAGTCAGTTTGGTAGTCTGAAACAGGCAGAGTTGATAATGCATAAAATACCAGAGTTCGGTTTAGCTCAAAATATATAAATGCAAGCAGAACCAGTAGACATGCACTGAAACTGAAAGAAGGTGCAGGAGAAGGGGAACCATTAGAAAGCATTATGTAACACAGCGGGTAATACATGACATAGTGTACTCGGTGAGGTTAAGGAAGGCAGCACTTTTCAGGCTTCAGGGAGGATGACTAGAAATATTCCTGCAAGGGAATAACATTGGGGATTACATAGCCTAAGAGGGCTGCCATCCTACTGATAAGCTTGGATGTGTGTTGATACTCAGATTGGGTAGAGCCAGTGCTGTGCAGCAGAAAGGGTGGACAAGTTAGAATGTAAGTCCCTCTTTCATCACAATACTGTTACTGTGTTACCACCGCATGTGCTGTGTCAGACACCTGCTATGATGACTGCCACTAATTATTGCACAAAAACGATGAACAAGAGAGGATGAGTGGTATCCATTGTTAGATGGAGAATGAGTTACCTAATGTCAGTTAAACAAACAAAACTAGCTCAGAGTAGTTGACAGAGACCAGATCATCTTCCCTGCTACTGGTCTACTCCACCATATGTCTTGTCAACAGCCGAATCATGTGTCTTGTGGCAAGCAGTGTACAGTACCCCCTTAAGTGAACAACTCTCTGTTAAAAGACAAAGAACCTCTGTGCACAAGCACTGAGGCAATGGGCGGACTGCATGGTGGTGCAATGGTGCACTTTTCTGCTCAACAACAGAAGGGCTGGAAGGGAAGGTTTGCCTGTTTGCAGATGGCACTAAGAACTGCAACAGGGTAAACGCCTGTTGTCTATCTATTTATTATGTTTGCTTCGGCGCATGTACAAGAACGTTTGGGAGAGTAGCACACTTTGGAGGTGTGCTCTCCTTTCAATCCGCTGCTCAGTTGAGCAGGCATGGTGATCCTGCACCAATGGGTGTGGAGCTGTGTATGACAGCAGTGGTTTTGACTTCAAACAAAACCACCGGCATACCGAAGCATGTCACGCCGCCGCCCCTGCATCACGCTGTCTCAAGGCCACGCCCCAAGTTTTGTGCCACACACTGGGAGCTCACCCAGTGTGGCAAATGTCCCAGATTGTTTGCTCGGACGGGGTGCCCAATCCCCGCTGCCTCGGCCCCCCAGATCTTCTGCCACGCCTGGGAGCCCACTCCCAGCGTGGCAAACGCTGCGCTGTAGCTGCCGATGGGGTGCCCAACTCTGCTGGCCCTTGTCCCCCCAGTGATCTTCTGCCTAGCTGGGAGCCCACCCCAGCATGGCAAACATCTGGTGCTGTTTGCTTATGGGGTGCCCAATCCCCGTCAGCTCCTCGGTCCCCCAGCCATCTTCTGCCACGCTGAGGCCCACCCCAGTGTGGCAAGCGTCCACACGTAGTCCGTTTTCTTTAAACCGTAAAAAGCGGTCCCATAGTCTCCCAGTCCGCCCTCCCACAACCCGCACCCACCCACTGTGCACCCAGCCTCCCACACCCCCACCCACATATGGGGGTAACAAAAGGTCATGTTGAACATTTATTGTGCAAATACCAGCAATCGCACAGGGCATTAGGGTAAAGCTAACTTCAGTGCATGGGACACATTAAGAAAATCACAGTGTCACTATTCATGAGCAGAGATCTTAAAATGGCTAGGTTGAACATTTGGTGAACAAATTTCTAAAAATAACTGTTTTATTAGCGTGTGTTGTGCAGTTCCTATGCACGCTTTAAGTTTGCGAATTTTCAATATTTTCACTCCAAATTTTCAACATT
The DNA here is from genome assembly GCA_016271365.2 of Neoceratodus forsteri. Taxonomy (NCBI): domain Eukaryota; kingdom Metazoa; phylum Chordata; order Ceratodontiformes; family Ceratodontidae; genus Neoceratodus; species Neoceratodus forsteri. The sequence continues at coordinate 1,138,132,903 of CM057452.1, forward strand.
GCCATTTTACCACACCTCCTTATGGAGCAGTACAGCTGTCATTTTCACATCCTGCCCAAACGCGTGTTTCCGCCCATGTAGTGCTCAATGGCTAGTCAGTGTGCAAAATCAATGTATGGGACACAGTAAGAAAATCACAGTGACACTGTTCATTAGCAGAGGTTTTAAAATGCCAATGTTGAAAATTTGCTGAAAAAATTCTAACAATGACTGTTTCTACGTCGTTGCACAGCTCCCATGCACGCCATAGGTTTGCGAATTTTCAATATTTCCACTCCAGATTTTCAACATTGCCATTTTACCACACTTCCTTATGAGCAGTACAGCTGTCATTTTTCACATCCTGCCCAAAACGTATTTCCACCTATGTAGCGCACAATGGGGGTAACAAAAAGGTCATACTGAACATTTATTGTGCAAATACCAGCAATTGCACAGGGCATTAGGGTAAAGCACCATACTGCCAAACACCACTGCAAATACCTGCAAGCAAGCGTTCGGCATTGACAAATGCTTGTCTATCTCATGGCAGTATTTGTATGTCCCAGTCATGTCCCTCCTCCCTTTTCCTCCAACCTCTCCCTTCTGCTGTCACTGAATTATTCTAGCTATTCTTCTCTGCACTGCCTCCACCCTATCTTGAAGCAATAGCTCTGCAGGCCCCACTGTGGCAAATGTTTCAAACACCTCTGAAGTGTAGCCAGCTGGCTCTCCAACAACAAACATGTCAAAATGCTTTTATTCACTGCGTGGTTGTGTCCACTCTGCTGGATTTCAGCTAGGTCAAATCACATACTATTTGACAGTGATAGCTTTGTAGTATTCTGTCTCCACAGAAATGTTAATTACTATCACTTGTAATTATAGCACCCCAACAAAACTGCATACTTGTGTTAATATGGTGGTAAACAAACTCTTGAGCAGTTCAACTTAGACTTTTCCGGGCAGGATGACAACTGAAGGACAGAGAAACAATGTTACAGTAGGTCATTGAGAACTGTTAGACTAAAGTGTATGTCACAAATTTTAAGGTTTGAACAAAGGTCTTGCATTGTTTTCGTTCTGTCTAAATAACATATTATATATATATATATATGTATTTCTATTCTTGAGGTGCCTATTTCTCTGCAGCTGAGCAGCAATGACATTGTAGACTCTTATCACAGGAAGAGAGCAATAAAAATTAAAGATGGTGCTATGCATGTAGATACAGTTGACTTGTGAAAATAAAATATGTTCATGAGAATAGATTGACATATCTTCTGGTTATACTACATATAAAAAAACATACGGATATCTTAAACAAGTCCTGACCAGAGCCAAGATGGCTACTTTATGCATTAATCTGATGAGAAATATACAACTAACGTGTGGCTTTAATTGTCTGAATAGTCGGAGCACAAATATTGTTTAATAGAATGTTTTATCTGTGTGATTCACCCATGACACTCCCAGTATGCGCACTCTCCTGGACCAGATTCACCTGCTTCGGGGCAGCACTGTGTTGCTACACTGGCATAGACTGGAGATGAAGCTGTAGGTGCTGTCAGTGGTAAACTCTGATCCTCAGGTGATCACACACAGGAACTCTGACATTCTGATGTTTTCTGTCATGGTGTGGCAGGTCAGTCAAGGGAAGGGTTCAGTTGAACTCCCCAGCACTGCAAGTGAATCTTATACTGTATTTAGTTAAACCTTCTTGTTGAGTGGGCACTAATACATTTTTCCGCTTTTATGTTAGCTTGCACGATGCACAAGAAACATATTGCAGCAGCTTGCTCAATATCCGACATACCAATTTATTATTTCCTGGGGTACATTTTTTTTTTTTTGCTGCTACTAGAAATCTCTCCAGATATGTTGTCAGGATTTGCTTATTTTCTATATTGAACATATGAACCAAGAAACAGTGAGTTGGAATGATATAAGATGCAATATGTTTTGCCAAATATTTCTTCTTTATAGATTCATACCATTGACATCTCATCACGATGTGATGGAGGTCCTTGAGGCAGTATAGTACAGTGGGTTAAGGCTCTGAGCTGCAGATCTGGAGACCTGGGTTTGAATCCACAGCTGCCTAGGTGCATACTGTGTGATCCTGAGCAAGTCACTTATCTTCCTTGTGTTCCAGGTTGCATCTGAAACAAATTTGGCTTAGTGTGCTACTCCTGGTTAAACAATGTTCCCTTTCCCATTGTTTAAATTCTGGTTGTTGGGCCCAGTAGTGCCTAAAATCCATCTATATACCTCTTTCCTATTACTTTGAGCAATTTTCTGTTTAGTGATTTTCCACTTATGTAATTTCTGAAGGTATTTTTATTCCTTCCAGTAAACTCAAACCTGCTGTTACCTTTGGAAATTCCTGAACCCATTTACTAATAGCCATCCTTAGAATATTTCAGCCTCATTTTACTGCTACAGTCTTTTGCGTTGTAAACAGATTACTTATATTTTTTTACCAAAATAGGATATGGAAAAAATGACTGAATATATTATATTTAACTCCCGCTTCTGATGTCCAGATATGATTCCTTTTACGCTTCGCTTAAAGATGCGTTAGTGAACGTTTTTGGGAGAGTAGCACACTTTGAAGGTGTGCTCTCCCTTTCAATCCACTGCTCTGTTGAGCAGGCATGGTGGTCCTGCACCAATGGGTGCGGAGCTGTGTATGACAGTGGTGGTCTTCGCTTCAAAGAAAACCACCGGCTGTCATACAGAGCACCGCACGCCCCCAAATCTTTGGTGCCATGCTGGGAGCCCACCCCAGTGTGGCAAATGTCCCGCGTTGTTTGCTGACAGGGGCCTAATCTCCCATTGGCTCCACGGCCCCCCAAGCCATCCTCTGCCACTTGGGAGCCCACCCCAGCATAGCATACGTCCCGGGTTGTTTGCTGATGGGGTGCCCAATCCCCCATCAGCTCCTCAGCCCCCCAGCCATCCTTCTGCCACACTGGGAGCTCCACCCAGCGTGGCAAACATCCCACAAAGTCTTTTTTTTCACCTGCAAACCAAAACGGTCCCACGCCGCCTTCTCCCAGTCCCCCTCCCACAACCCGCACCCAACCACTGCACACCCAGCCTCCCCACACCCTCACCCCATACTTACTCCGAGCTTACGCGACAATCTTCGTGGACGGGAACACGTCTGCACTCTTCAAAGCCAACTTCAAACTGAGGAAATGCCGGTAAGCTGTATAAAGGGCTAGATAAGGGTTTTCAACTTTATTGCATATCTCAGGCATTTTTGAATTTTGCACCAATTTTCAACATGGGGTTTGGGACCCCTTCTCATGAATGATCTCACTATTGAACGTTATTCGGGGCCGGCAGGATTTCGCAGTCCGCACAGTCACTGCACAAAATCACCCTTCAGGCCCAATAACGCCATGACAGTGACATCATTCATGAGAAGTGGGTCCCAAAACCCATGTTAAAATGGTGCAAAAATTCAGTACTGTTTTATGGCGTGCATTGCGCAGTTCCTATGCACGCCTCGTAGGTTTGTGAATTTTCAATATTTCACTCCAGATTTTCAACATTGCCATTTTACCACACCTTCTTATGAGCAGTACAGCAGTCATTTTTCACATCTCACAAAAACATGTTTCTGCCCATGTAGCACACAATGGCGCAGTCGGTGTGCGAATCCATGTATGGGACACATTAAGAAAATCACAGTGACACTGTTCATGAGCAGAGGTCTTTAAATGGCTGTGTTGAAAATGGTGAAAAAATTCCTAAAATTACTGTTTTACTAGTGTGCATTGCACAGTTCCTATACGCTCGTAGGTTTGTGAATTTCAATATTTCCTCAGATTTTCAACATTTGCCATTTTACCACACCTCATATGAGGCAGTACAGCTGTCATTTTTCACATCCTGCCCAAAATGTTTCCGTCATGTAGTGCACAGTGGGCGCGAGTCGATTATGCAAAATCAATATATGGGGCACATTAAGAAAATCACAGTGATACTGTTCATTAGCAGAGGTCTTAAAATGGCTATGTTGAAAATTTGGTGAAAAATTCCTAAAATGACTGTTTTACGAGTGTGTTATGCAGTTCCTACGCACGCCGTAAGTTTGTGAATTTTCAATATTTCACTCCAGATTTTCTTAATATTGCCATTTTACCACACCTCCTTATGAGCAGTACAGCTGTCATTTTTCATCCTGCCCAAAGCGTGTTTCCGCCCATGTAGTGCACAATGGAGCAGTGATTATGCGAAATCAATGTATGGGACACATTAAGAAAATCCAGTGAAACTGTTCATGAGCAGAGGTCGTAAAATGGCTATGCGAAAAATTTGGTGAAAAATTCCAAAAATGACTGTTTTACAAGCGTGCGTTCTGAAGTTCCTACGCACGCAGAAGTTCGAATTTTCAATATTTGCACTCCAATGACTTCAAATACCTAAACATACATAGAAGTGTTATTCGCATTGACAAATGTTTGTACTTCTTTGTCACTGATTTTTAAGCCATGTCTATGCCAAATACCACTGCAAATACCTGCTAGTTTAACGACCGGCATTGACAAATGCTTGTTTATTTTGTTATTGCCTCGTTTTACTTCCTCTCATAGATGGGTGTAGTAGTGGTGGAAGAAGATATGCCAGAAGATCTGGTATCTTCAAAGTCTCCAGGAAGTTCAGAATATTATAGTCCTCATAGTCGAAGATGCATACAATGTTTTGAAATAATCAGTAACTTCTCTTAAAATCTCAGGTGTGGAGGTAACCAAGGAACCTTCTTGTGATCTAACTCCACTAAAATCCTATCTGATACCTGCTTACTACAGTTATCAAAAACATCACCAAAACCTTTTTTTCCTTAGAACAAATCCTATGTTCATTTAACATAGGTGCTGCCCTGGAATATTGAAGGGCTTCCATAGCTTTCTTTGCAGCCTGCACTTGGGAGGTTAGGTAGATTTGTTGTGAATTAATAGCAGAATACAATTTTTCCAGTTGAGATCGTAGCAAGATATTGCTTATACTGGTTCGCTTATGTGATTTAGAGAATTGTATTACTAAAGTCTTAATTTCATTTTTGTTTCACCCACCAGTGCTTAAGTCATCTATTAACCCAGCCACCAACATACAAGCCTTTAACAACTCCTGAATGGAGTTTAACAAATATTCATTTTCCAATAATGTTATATTGAGCTCCAATAGCCTTCCCATGGGTGTATGTGGCTCTAATTCTAACGTGGTCACCAGGACCACATGATCAGAAGTCACAGTCGGGATGATCCTTGCTTGAGGACATGTACTGGTTGAGTTGTAAAGACAAAATTTATCCTGGTGGAAAGTCGGCCCTTAAAAAAGTATGTCGTCCTTGTAATGACATGCCCTATAAGCATCCTGAAGGTTACAGGTACATAGTATGCTTAAGACAATTAGTCGCACAAAATCTTTATCAGTACATGCCCCTCTATCTTGTTTAGTTATGACACAATTAAAATCCCCACCCCAAATTATATGTTTGTGGTGAACAAATATGGTTTAATAGCATTGAAAACATCTACTCTTTTTCCTGCACGAGCATACTGTAAATGTTTACTGCTCTCCATGCTGTGTTTTGGTACATAAAATCTAATAGTGATGCCCTTCCAGACTGAATTTCCACCAATCTGGTTACATGGAACCCATCAACAAAGAACAAAATCCCACACCATCACAAACATCCACCCGGAAGAACAAAAGAGGGTCCTCAACACCAAAGCCTTTAGTAGCTTGAACCAAGGGCAAAGTATAAAATCTAGTGTCCTGTGAAAAGTAAATATCATAGGCCTGATCCTTTAACATGGTGAGACACTAGCTGGCACCAAGTATTTTTAATACTGTTGGTATTTAATGTGGCAATACTCAGCTTTAATGTCTGTGACATCTAAGGTAAACAGGGAGGTGATCAGTTAATTTTCCAGATCTAGTGCTCCTCCTAGGCCTAACCCCAAGCCCTTTCATCCTTTCTAGGCCCGCTGTAGTCGTGGTGGTATTTTCTTCAGAATCGAGGAGAATAGTTGGAGAGGATGTTTCTGAATCTCCTCCATGCTTTGACTCTTGTAACGTTTTGGGTAAGGCATCAAACTTATTGCTCAAGGGAGTAACACTCTCAGGAGAAGATGCTTTAGCAATTTTGGACCTTGTCCTTGTTTGTCTAAAAGCTTTCTTTAGCAGTGGTTCCTATTTCAGGGGTGGCATAACAATGTGTTCCTAGGGGCATTGTAGAGGTTTCAGATAGTACCGTTTCTCCACCTCCCTGTGATATCCCTAGCCAATTCTTGTTCCATGGGAATTTCTTCCTACACCCTCATGTCCTTTCCAGTATTGGGGTGGGTGGGTGGGGGTGGCTGTGTAGGAGCCTTACTGGGGTCAGGTGGCTCAAAGGAGCCAGATGAGAGGATCAGTAATAGGCTTATGGGTAGCAATATCCCTTCTTTTGGGCCTCAGTGAGGATAGAGTCCTGATTTGGGTAATCAGTCCTGTTATGCATGGCCCAGGGCAGGTTCTAAAGCATGACTATTTCATCACACAGGTTACATTTCAATTCATTCTGACAATTCTACTAGAATGATCATACGAGAGACAGTGACTACATCTAAGGCGATCAAAAGCTGAACTCAATGCATATAAGGCCCACACTTAAAACAAATCTTTGGCTGGCCTGCATAAAAATACCCCTTTCCTTCCCAGAAACAAGCTGTTAGGCAAATGAACAGGTCTGATGTTGTTTATGTTTTAAGCGGACCCTAAATTTCAGCTCCCTGTCCATAGATGTTCTTCATTAAAAATAGGTTGAGGGGCACCTAAAACTTCTGATCTTTGTTGTAACCAGTGGGAAATGTCATGTACTGCAACATTTTTATTCGAAAGAGAACAGTGACCATTTAAATTGCAGGCTTGGTTAAAGGTATTGCTCTGAAAGGCAGCCACAGGGCCGTGCATCATACTTTGTCATATTTTGACCAAAATCTGTATAAACCCTGGGGAGTTTTAAACTGATATAATAAAGGCTGTCCCTCGGATGCATGGATTAGGTGTATATTTCATTAGAAAAAAACAGAGGTGCTTTGATAAGGTGTTTCCTCGATAAAGATGATCTGACACGTTTGGTAGGCCCCTTGATACTGCAAACATTTCTTTCTCTGCATGGGGCTGACCAGAAAAATTGTCTTGTCTTCTAAATTTCTCCCATGTTGTCCGTGGATTGTTCTCTGGAATCAGTTTGAGAGCCTTGTGAGTTTGTGGGGTTGATTCTGTGTCCATACGGTCATCCCAAGTGGGGGTGAGTGCTGGGTCCTCATCCCCTGATGATGAACCTCAAAAGTACCAGGAATTTGTTTAAATCAGATACTGCAAGGTTATTTGGGACCATGTCTTTGAGTGAAGATCTAAATTAGAGTCCATAATAAAGGAGCCAGACTGCATCATCCCCCTTTCTCACTTCCTACATTTCCTTAGAGTCAGGGTTCTCTCCATGCTCTCGGAATCAGGCTGTGCACTGAATCTGGAACCCAATGCCCTCCATTCCTGGTTTCACCCTGCATTGCATAGACAGTTTTTAAAGATCGAAGAGACACTGCCTCGCCTATGAGTCTGTGATTCTACAGTCTCTGTTCTTCCCTTCGTAGGCTTAACCCCCATCCAATTTTTTATCACATTTTCAATCAACTAAACATTAACAGCACTTACAGTTCTTGAGTCTTGCACATTAGGAGGATGACCTGACATGGTTGGGAGGTTAGGAGCAGCAGACAGCAGATTAGGAGACTTTGAAATATCCGAGCGGCACTCCTTTGATGCTTGTGCATCATCAGGCCTTTTGACAGAGGCTCACCTGATCTTGACACACCAGTCAGCAATACTTGTGAAGGAGACATTACAGAGTTTTCATCAATCCTGGATTCTGGTTTAGATTTACACTGATCCGGTAACTTTGCACATCGGTAGTTGTGGTTTGCTCCCTTCTGCCATAATTACTGCCATTACCAAGTCTCCGTTCATTTTAAATATATTTTTCGTAATATTTCATCAGTTACAGCAGGGCTAGAAGGCACATGTTCCACATTTCCTACTACTGTACATTATTACCATCGATTCCATTCCAAAAGCTGCAGATTGTGAAATGGTCTCCTGAGCTGGACCTGTAGGGAGGAGATCTGCTCATCTATAGGTTCACCAGCAGAATGATTGTCTGGATCAGCACCCATCGATCAGTAGCTCCCCTACCACAGAGTAGGGGAGGTTTTTATTAATAAACAGAACAATAAATCAGGAAACAGTAACACAACTCATGTACAATAAAATACAAAATAAGAAAACATAAATAAAAGGACATATCAGTAATAATCAATTACTCAACAAAATAATAATTCAACCCTATTTTATCTTTCAAAAGGAACCTCTTTCCACCTCATAAAACCAGACATTATTGGGCAAATATTTGCGTTCAGAATCACATTGTAACAACAAATCATGTTCAAGTTGTTAAAGAACTTCAAGGTGAGTGATATAACTGTCGAGAGTAAGATGACATTTGGTTGCCATAAATGAAACTTGAACATGGCTAACAGCAGCCAAACTACACCTTTACCCAACAAAGTAGAAAGAAGCAAAAAAAATAACACATTTCCTAGATATAACAGCCAGCCAGAAAGGCTGGCTCTAATGATGAATAGGGTCACCAGAATTCTTGCACAAAGGACAGGAAACAAAAAATGGGGCATTGTTTTCCTCATTTATGCAAGTATTCCTCAGACAAGTCCTTTCAGTAACCATTTTATGCTTTAAATTCCTCTAACACTGAGCTGTCCATGACAACTAAGTCATAAAACATCACATAATCTAGGTGGAATCTGTTTATCTACCAAACTTTTAAGAAGGTTATCAACATGACCATCCAGTACATCCTTAAATGTGGGGACTATGGAATGTGCTTTAGATTGCAGGACACCATAAACATATTTCTTGCTGGTTTCAATACACTTGAGCGGAAGCAACTTCCATTTATTAGTTTCTATATCACAGGTCTGACATAATCGGGTAGCTAGAAGTGTGTAAATTTTTCTGCCTCAATCTTGGCGCTCTGAGGATAATTTAGGTAACCAATCAAATGCATAAATCTCCCATAACACGGTTTGTGAGACTGAGTCTATCAAATTCCAATGAAAAAATACTGTAGTAAAAGTAACTGGATTCACATAATTCAAACCACCCTGTGCATTGGAAGATACAACACATCTCTTTTAATGGGTTTTAGGCGACTCCCCAAATAATTTGAAAAAAAGGACCCAATAAGTGGCTTCCAAACCAGAAGGAATGGGTATACCTCGCCTAAGGTATAAAAAATGAGGAGAAGTAAAGTTTTAGTAATGATAACCTTTTTCATTTTAGTTTGTTGCCATGACTTCCATAATTTAAGTCTGGACTGAACTGCTTTAATTTTGGCTGACCAATTAGTAATGCATTATCACCTCTACCAAAATCAATGCCTAAATTCAGACCAGGCCCAGTATATAAAGGAATGCCTTGCAACTCCTTAACTTCAGGAATAGCAGTATGCAGTGGATATAGAAAGCTCTTAAATTTATTAAGAGAGGAACCTTAACATCTGAAAAATTAGAAAATGACCTAACACCTTATCTCCGAGGGCAAATCAGCAACAAAGACACAGACATCATCTGCATAAGCTGAAATTTTGGCTCAAGGGTACTATGGGGGAAGCATTCCAAGAATTTGCACATCTTGGGCAATTGTACGTAAAAGTGGGTCCAAACTAAAAACATAGAGTAAAGGACTTAGAGGGCAGCCTTGTCTCACCTCCCTATGAACAGGGATTTAGGAACCCAAGTAACCATTCACCAAGGGCAAAGCATAAGCATGACTATAAAGCAAAGCAATCCAGGTTATAAAACGGTCAGGAACTCCATAATTTCATAAAACCTGGAAACAAATAACAATGTGGGACCTGGTCAAAGGCCCTTTCTTTATCCATGGACATAAGAAACCTTTTATAATATGAACTTTATCAAGCTCAATTAGTTCCCGAGCAAAAGGAGATTATTATAGATTGATCTACCGGTACTGAACAGGATTGGTGTAGGGAAAACAAGTTTTAGAGCTATGGACATCAATCTGGTATTCAATATTTTCATTAACATTTTAAATCTGTATTAAGAAGTCTTAAAGGTTTCCAATTGGAAAGTAAGTGCTATCTCCTTTTAATATAACAAAATCTGAATCGAAGCACAGAAATGGAAATCAAGAGTTTGATGTTGCAAAACCCAATTAAACACTACTGTGAGCACATCACAAACCAAAGGACTACTGGTTTTATAAAATTTGTGGGCAAGCCATCAATACCAGGTGCCGTGTTGTTCCGTAAACAGGAAATTTCCCTTTAACCTCATCTACACTAATTGGAGCAATTAAATCTTGTAATAGTAAATCAGAACAAGGGGCATATGGACAGAGGAAAGGAATTGCTCTGCACCAATGCTATCCACTGGAGATGCAGCATATAAAATAGAAAATGTGAGGAGACTGCCATAGATATCCTGAAATGCAGTGTAACTATTACGGCAGTATCCACAACTTCTATCGGAAGGTGATCCACTGAATGCCTATGACTACAATCCAATACATCCCACAAGCAAATTTATTAACAGAACAGACCCTATGTTCATGCAACAGGGAGGTAGCTCTAGTATATTGTAATGCAGCCATTTCCTTTTTAACATTCTGTACCTGTGTTGTCAAAGATAAACCTTGGGAATGTATAGCTGAATATAAAGTTTCCAACTGCATACGAAAAGACAAATATCTCTCACATTTAGCCACTGTAGATATTTAGATGTTCTCCTCAGCCAGAGCAGAGATTTCAGTTTTAGTGAGAAGCCACCAATCTAACAAATCTTTGGAAAGTCCTGATAGTGACATACGAAGCTTTCAACAAATCATGAATTTGGGCCAAAACCTGTAATCAAGTAACAGTAAAGAATTCAGTCTCCAATATCCTGCCCTAGTTTAGCATGAGGGCCTACCCCTAACGTGGCAGGAATGGTTTGAACCTTAATCACCCTTAATGCTGCAGTGACAAAAAAATCAATCCTAGTGGATAAGGAGCCTTTAAAAAAGTATGTCCACCAGTAGGATGACAAACCCTATAAACATCCTGTATATGACCCTGAACAATAACGTGATTGAGACAATGTTATCACAGAAATCTTTGTCAGTCAGAGCCCCTATCTGATTTATGCACTACACAATTAAAGTCACCACCCCATATGAGAAAGCGGATGTGAACAAAAAGGCTGCAACTCACGAAAGAGGTCTACTCAACCTTTCTTTGTAACTGGTGCATAAATCACAATTAATCTCCAAGTGTTATGTAAATAAGTAAAATCCAAATTAAGGCCCATCCATAAGCAGTTCAACCAACTTGGTAACAATAAATCCATCGCCTAAACAACACCCCAATGCCACTACACGTGTCTAATCCTAAAGAAAAAAGAAGGACCCATCGCCAAAGCTTCTGGCCATATTAACCAAAGAAAGGGTATTGAGATGTGTATCCTGAATAGGCAAATATCACATGCCAAATCACTCAAAAATTGAAAAGTAAGCAGGTGCCTAAGAGCATTTTCACATTGTTCACATTGAGGGTGGCAACAGTGAGGTGAAATGCCATGGCCATGAAAAGAGGACTAGATAAAGGAAAATAAATAAGTTAACATCAAGTAACCCTTCCTTTCTAGTACTCCTTCGGGTCTCACCCCAACCGCAAGGGTCGTGTATCCATAGGCAACTCCTTTGATTTATCATCTCAGAATCAGAGGATACCATAGGTTGTGAGGAGGTATCAGAATCAGCTTCCATATCTGAAGACTGTGTGTGGTGGGACACCAAATTTATTACTTAAGGAACAGAGCCACCAGGAGAAGACGCTTTAGCCAATTTGGCTCTACCTGTAGTCTGTTTTGAGCCCGCTTTGCCTGAACACTAAGCTCAGGAGGGCATAATAATATTATCCAGAGTTTTGTCAGGGACAATCACAGGTTCAGCAGGAACTGAAGTAACACCAGAAAGAGGGGCAGAGGAGGTGTAGAGGAAGGGTCCTGTACAACTGGTCGAGGTTCTTCCTGTAAAGGAGGTTCAGAGGAGGTTCAGACATGAAAACCACTGTCTGGGGAGCAGGTACTGCAAACATCAGGGCATAAAGGGGACCAGTAACCACCTAAACTTGTGAGGAAAGGAATTTCGCCACAGCAATATCCTTTTGTCATTAATAAGGATCACATCCTGGTCCGGGCATCCTCTCTGTTATGGGAAGCCCATGACAGGATCTAAAACCATGACCTATTTCCTCACACAGGTTTCTCTTCAGCTCAGAGGCACAATCTGCACTAGCATGGCCAAAAGATAAATGAAGGAACACCTGTAGTCTATCACAGGCAGCACTGAGATGGGAAGGGAGCCACATTTAAAGCAGGTACGAGGTTGACCACATAGAAGCAATGTCCCGTTCCTACCTAAAACAAACTATTTGTCAAGTGTATTGGACCCACATTTGTATGTCTAAGTCTCACTCTATAACGCCAACCTCCAGTCCACAAATGTTCAGAGTCAAATATAGGCTGTGGCAACCCCAAGACATCACAGCGTTTAGTCAACCAATGCGTAATATCACAAGCCGCACATTCTCATTCCTAAACAAAATGGTTAAATTTTAATAGAAGGTCTGTAAGTGGATAGCCCTAAATGGAAGTCACAACTCAATGTATTTGAGAGTATCATACTTAGTCCAGAAATGATCTAATCCGAGGGCTTTGAAAACTAATGTCATATAAGGAAGAACCAGATACATGAATTAGTGCAAAAATTTAATTTGTAAAAAACAAAGATCCTTTCAAAGTGATTTTCCCACCTAGAAGATTGTCAAGAGCTACATCAAGACCCCCAATATGCTGAAGGCGGACGCATTCTGTCGTTGAAGGGGGAGTTCCTAAATGTATCCCTCCTACTAAATTCTTCCCAATTAGATTTAGCTTTTTCCAGGGTCAGGAGAAGGGTCTGGAGAAGGGTCAGAGAGCAGGACATCCATGTCCATTTGAGCACCCACACTGTTCCCTGAAGAGCTAGGGCCTTCATCACCTGAAAGAGAAGGAGGCAAGGAAGGAAATTTAGCGGTAGTGTAGTATCCATGTCAGGATGCTGAACATCCTCAGCATGAAATCCAAATCCAGGCTACCAGGCAAAGGTGGAGGCATATCTACCAAGGAGACTGTTGCCACCACAACCAGGTATTGGGCTATGGGCAGGGTCTGGTATCCAATGCCCTAAAATGCCTGGTTTCCATCCCAACTTCACAGGGAGGCCTCCAAAGAGACAGGTAGTGGGTTAGAACAAGGTAACAGTGTGGGAGGAGGCAAAACAGGTGAGATAGCCTGCACAGTAAAAGGTGAGACACACAGTCTAGAAGGTAGATTACTCACAATTTCACCAGGTGAAGCTGCCACCGAGTCTAAAAGTGGAGAAGCCACAGCTAGATCCAGTTCAGCAGGAACTGAAGACTCAATTAGTGTGGAACAATGCTGGTAGGACTGGTGCAACAGGAGATTGGTGCCGACTCTGCACCACTAAGGAGCCCAAATGTACTGCAGTCATAGAGAAAACAGGAAGAGACTCCACACCTCCCAATTCAGGTGGCAGAGTCCCTGTCCCAGGAGAGGCAGACGCAATAGGGCTAACAGCATCAATAACAGCTAGTACCTGGTTCCAATGTGCAGCAAGGAGGGACTTCAACCAGAGTTCATCTGCAGGCAAGAAACCGATGATGCAGAGGCAGACTGAGCAGGTAAAGATTTGTCAGGTACATTGAGATCCACAGGCAGGTAACAAAAGTTCAGATGTCCTCAGTACATCAGGCTCCAAAGCTGGACCTGCAGGAGCAGAGCTCCATTTTCCTGCAGGTACACCAGCAGAGTGACTGAGTCCCACAGATGAATCCATGGTCCAACAGCACCCCACACAGAGTAGGGAAGTTCCTGGTGTCTTGCCAAATTTCCCACATTCACTGAAAAATACCATCAACAGCTTAATCTGGTTCAATGTCAGCTGGCATCCATCTGTATTCTCTCCTCGGGATGAGGCTGAAAATAGGCAGATTGTCTAGTCCTCCTTTCCCTGTCAACAAAACTAAATAAATAATAAAGAAATAAATAAAATGTTCTATTTAGAAGCTGTGACACAGAAAGAAGTGTCTTGCCTTAGGAAATCAATTTATACCTGCAGCAGTTTAGACTGTGATGGGTTTGAATACATACTTCTTAAAGAGTAGCTCTGCACATGGCATGTGCTTTCACTAAATAATATGTTTCAGCTGTTACAGCTTACTGATAATACATTTCTTTTTCATTTTCAATGTTCCATTCCAAGATTTATAGCAGTAGTCCATCTAAAATGTCTGTGTAGAAACATTTGAAAACATTTGCCTCTCCTCTGTGACTCTCACAGTGTCTTTCTTTATGGCATCATAGTGCTCACCATGACAACAGATTATGATGTCACAAACAGCAATTGTGTGGTTAGTAGGGGAAAGTCAGATACATTCTTTAAGACTCAGTGAAATAATTGCTGTTTTACCTACAATAATTAGTAGACCAAAAGCAGGGAAAGTAAAAAAAGTCAGCAAAGAACTAGAAAATAATAACTTTACAACATAATTGTTGTAAACCTAGTGTTTTTAAGCTTTTAATTGCAATAGAGAGTTGCTCTTTAAGATTGTTGCCTCCTATCTTCCTATCTTGCTTCCTAACTGGAATATTGAATTTATCACTAACCAGTACCCAGTATATGGAAGGTTACCAAACTGTACCAGTTTTCAAGAAAGGAGATCCAAAGTTATTGGAAAACAATTACCCTGTAGCAAATGTGTCTGTCTTTGCAAGATACTTGAGAAGCTAGTGGCCTCACAGGTCACAGAGCACCTCCACAAATATAAACTGCTATCACCTGCCCAACATGGCTTTAGACAGGGTCACAGTGCAACCACAGCCTGATCCAGTTAACAAATGACACCAAGGTAGCCATGGACAGGGCATGTTCACTGGAACAGTGTTCATTAACCTGACAAAAGCATTTGATCTTGTTGATCACACTATTCTCAAAGCCAAAGTGTTGTCCATGGCATTTCATCAGAGCTAAAACTGGTTTCTAGCTATCTGGGTGATAGACAGCAGTTTGTAAAAGTAAATTTGCCTAAAGCCATGTTTACATGGACACAGTACTCGTGCATTTGCATTGCTTCCTTCCTGCTGTGGCAGCTGCTGCTGGGTCAATAAACTGTTTACACAGCCCACCCTCATGATAATGCAGGTTGTGCCATGGAAGACTGTACAGTACATTCAGTGGGCAGGTTGTTTCAACTGATGTTGGTAGTGATGCGCCTTTTATGACATCCCCAACCCCAAAGATGTAGATGCCCTAATAGGAACAATGAACAAGAAATAATACACACTGACCTCAGTTTAAAATGGGGAAAACTTCATTGGACTGAATGCTACACAAAATACTTTCATCCCAATGCTATTGTTCCTGTTTTCTTCTTTTCCACGCAGTAGGTCTCTCTGCCATACCTTCTTGTTTCCAGCAGAGACTCTTGGGACCAGTCGAGGATGCTGGGTGAAGGCTTTGCATCAGAGTGAGTGTAGCAGAATATTCACTCCACAGGTTAACACACTCACTCCAATATATGTCCCCACTCCTGAGTCAGAGCAAAAAGGATTGGAGCACTTTTTAGGGTGCACTGAGCTAAGGCTCTGACAGCTGGCTGCAGTGCCTCAATCAAGTGTGCATGGGTTGATGCACTGGTGTGTGGCCCTCCACCCTGCCTTACTTGCAAAGCGACAGGTGGCATGCTGTTGAAGCTGACAGCAGTACCTGTGGTGGGGACTGGGTTCGGGGAGGCTAGGTTGCCTCAGCACAGGGGAGCCTAGGTTTGGCTACTCTGCACAGGGGCACCCAAGTAATCCAACACAGGAAGCAATAACTATAACGTCCAAAACCAGGAAAGGGATTCTACAGTGTGGCTTTTGTTACATCCAAACTGAACAAACAAAGACAGACAGATCTGCAGGGCTACATTCCCTGGTAATGAAGATTAGAGACACAGAGAACACTTCTTCACTATTCCAGCCCTCAGGCTCTGAACCCTGCAGGCACACAGCCCAGACTTGCATGCAGCTTCTTTGGGCACACAGCCCGACTTGTACACTACTTGGGTTTTTCCTTGGCCGGCTCTGATAAAAATGCTGGAGAGCAATGGTCCCAGGATTGATCCTTGAGATATGCAGGATAGGAGCGGCAACTTGGTAGATTGAACATCTCCAGCTCTCGCACTCTGTGTTCAGTCAGAGAGATAGCTCGCGAAACCATTCAGTGGTGTTAGAAGATAGACCCAGATCTGCTAAGCTTTCCAACAATAGGAGGTGATTGACTGTGTCAAACACCTTGGAAGATCAATGAAGGTAGCATCGGCTGAGTTGACCTGGTCCATGGCCTGCTGGATGTAGCCATAAATTCCAGCAGGGCGGAGGCTTTGCTGTGCCCTTTCCTAAAACCATGCTGCTGAGGACACTGGAGATTATACTTCACCATGTACTTGGTCAGCTGGTCCGCTATGATTCTTTTGAGTGCCTTGGACGGGGGGGGAGAATGGAGATGGGCCTGTAGTTTCCACGAAGGGCTCGGTCACCCTCTTGTGTACAGAGGTCACCAGAGCTACTTTCCAGTTGCTGGGGAAACTGGCCGAGCATAAGGGAGTTGTTGATGATCTTTGTAAGGGAGATAGGACTATGTCAAGCATGGATGTATGAGCTTCAGGTCCAGTGTGTCTCCACTGTATCTGTTTTCCAAGAATGCCTTAGTTAGGTATTTCTTGGCTCTATTTTGTGTCACTGCCTTGAAATAGAAAGGTGTGTGTACACGAATCTGGGCCAAGAGTTCCATTTGGAGAGGCACCGGGGTGGTTGGTCAAAGAAGTTTGATGGCAGGACATGGCTGAGATCGGTAAAGCCGAGTTAAACACGTTAGCAATTTCAGTCAGGTCAGGGTTAAGGTGCCTTGTAGATTCAGCATGGAGGAAGCTTTGGATTCTTTCCCGTGGTTTCCTTGAGGTTGCTCAGAAGTTCTTACCATCCTTCCAGGTGTAGGTAAGGATGTTTCTATAATATTGTGCTTTATCTTGATGGATGGCCCTGGTGCAGGTGTTCCTGGCAGATTTGTTATGCCTGTATGTCTGCTTGTATGCCTGTGGCCCTAGCCTATACCACAGGTAGTCACAGGTTCTCTCATTTTATGTAGGAGATCAGAGGTGATCCATGGGTTAATAGAACCCTTGACCTTATGTTTTTTGAAGGGGGCATGTATATCACAGGCGGAATTGAAATTAATGATGAAGAATTCAAGGGCTGTGTCTACATCAGCAGCTGTGTCAATACCTGTCCAGTCTTGCTGTCGAAGAAGATTTCTTAGGGTTCATGATGCCCACAAGTGAATACCCCACTAAAAATGTTTTTTGGTGGTGGTTTAACATGTTTGTTAGTCCAGAGGCAAAATACCGGGGAGTGAGTCGCTTATACTGTCAGGCAGAACCTCAGTGTGTGTTATATGGTCAGGTTGATTGGTAAGCACCCAGACCAAGGGTGCTGGTCCCAGTTCTATAGTTTACCCTTGTAGGGGACTGTATCAATTGAGTGAAGTTAGCTGCTGACAGGGCATCCTTGTGGTTACTGGCATTGGTTGACAACCAGTTAACACTGAAGTCCCTAAGTAGTATTACCTCATTGTTGTGCTTTAGTTTGTTGGCGCAGTTCAGGGTTAAGATAGGCCAACTGGCTGATGATTTGGGAGGGATGTAGATTGATACAATGGTCAGGGCTTTATTGTGGACTACAAGCAGCAGCCTGATTGCTGGGAACTGGATGTCTGTATCAGTGTGATGATAGCTCAGAACATGGCCTACGGAGGGTCTCCTTCATATAGATGGCACAGTCACCTTTTTTGAGTCTATCTTGCCTAAAGACAGTGTACCCTGGATTGTGATGGCATTGTCTGGGATATGGGGACAACCAGGTCTTTGAACTGGCATAATGTCAGGAGTGTGTGTACGTGACCCATGCTGTGGGTAGATCTAAGTTCTTGGGCAGGCTTGGGATGTTGATGCTTGCCAGGGAAGAGCTCCAGTCTTTGCGATTGTAGTTGTGGTGGGCAACTTGAGGGCCAGGGTTAGGGTGGATATTCCCAGAGATTAGTGAAAAAAGAAAGGCAACCGGAGGGGTGGTGAGACTGAAGGGGGAGGATGGGGGCCACATGGAGGATGACACCAGTAAAGCTGACATATTGAACAGGTATTTTTGCTCAGTCTTCACTGAGGAAGAGGAGGGTAATGGGTCTGAAGGGAGTACAAGGGGTGAGAATGGTGCAGAAATGGACACAAGTCCCTTTACATGAGAAAGGGTACTGAATGCATCTCTCTGGACTGTGGGATGAGGTAGCCAGACTCAGAGGCGGGAGTAAACTGGGTCAGAGTACCATTACCTCATCAGAGACCACCAGTCCAATGCAACCTGCCTCAAAGGATGCCAGGAACAGGAGCACTTGGATGACAGTGGATACAGGGAGGATAGAGTGGTTAGCAGAGGCACATCCCAGATCCTATTCCACTCAAGAACTCATATGCCACACTGGCAAATAGGACAACCAAATAGAGGTACCCAGAAGTGGAAGGAAAGGATGTGAAGGTTAGCCAAGGAGGTGACCTCAGCGGGGAAAGCAGTGGACCCCAGAGGAGGAGGAGGGAAGTGAATCCTGGTGGGGACTCCATCATAAGAGGGATCCAGCTAGGAACACAGGAGGGGAGGACAGGAGGTGAGGTGCCTACAGGTGTCGCGGCATGGAGGGATGGAAGGAAGATCCTGGGGATCACTGGAAGGCAAGACGGGAGGGTGAGCTGGATGTCATTATCCACCTAGGTACTAATGACCTGGAAAATGGGGGAGCCAAGGAAGTTCAGGAAGAGTTTAGGAATTGGGGAGGGGTCTCAAGCAAGTAGCTACTACTGTCACTTTCTCAGAAGTACTTCCTGTGAGAGGCAAGGAGAGCATAGGAGTGCAAGCACCAAGAACTTTAACTAATGGTTGAAGAACTGGTGCTGTGAGGAAGGTTTATTCATTGTGGTGGCTGGGGACCCACCTGGAGGGATGGAGGTTTGTTCAAGCCTGATGGCCTGCATCCATCCTGGAGGGACTCCAAGCACTCAATGATAAGTTTAAATGCTACAATGACAAGCATTTAAAACTGCAAAGGGGTGGCAGGCCAGCAAGGAGGGTACCTACTTACCACCCCCACAGCTAGCAGTGGAACAATTGAACCAGAGGAGTGGCTATCTCTGCGAAGCAGTGTGCAAAAGATGGAGATTAGTGCTCAAGAGGTGGATAAGCAGAAAGGGGCAAAATTCAGCAGAAGGGCAGACAGCAAGGAGAACCAGGGATAAGGACAACCAAGGAAGGGCTGGAGTAGAACAGAAAAACAGTCTAGGGAGGTCAAATCATGGAAAGTCATGTGTCCAAATGCCAGGAGCCTTAGCAACAAGATGGAAGATCTGGAGGCTGTCATGGTGCAGTCAGACCTGGACATTGTAGTCATCACTAAAACCTGGTGTAATGATAACCATGACTGGGAGATGGCCATACTTGGCTACAACATATTCAGAAGAGACAGAGCAGGCAGGAAGGGAGGAGGAGTGGCACTGTATGTGAAAAATGACATAAGGGCCACAGAGATCCAGGAGGAACAAAATGGGGAGAGATACTGTGGGTTAAGCTGGAAAGGAAAATGGGGACAGCTATCTGCACAGGTGTGGTCTATAGACCACCAGCCCAGGAGGAAGAAACAGATAGGGAGCTGATGCTAGCCATCCAAAGGATGGCAGACAAGGGTGAGGTAGTACTGGTTGGAGACTTCAATATTCCAGACGTGGACTGGAGCATCCCAGCAGCAGCATCAACTAGGAGCAGATTTATCCTGGACTCCCTTCAGGGTGCCTTCCTCAAGCAACTGGTCATAGAACCAACTCGGCAGAAGGCAATACTGGACCTTGTGCTCACAAACAGGGACAGTGTGATGGGGGTAACAGTGGGGGAGCACCAGGGGAACAGTGACCACCAGTCATTGTGGTTTGAAATCACAGAAAGAGCAGAACCAAACCACACAAAAACACGTATCCTGGATTTTAGGGGGCAGACTTTGGGAAAATGGGGAGATACTTGAAAGAGGCATTAAGAGATGGGACAGGAATCAGGGTTGAGGAACAGTGGGAAGTATTTAAAATGGGGATTACAGAACAACAGAATTATGCATTAAGCAGGTTAGCAAGAGGAAAAGGAAAGGAGACCATTATGGTTTTGCAAAGAGGTAGCAAAGAAAGTGAAAGCCGAAAAGATTGCATTCAGGTAATACAAAAGGACACAGGCAGAAGGGGATGGGAGAGAGTACCAGGAGAAGCAAGGGAGGCAGTGAGGTCAGTAAGGGAAGCCAAAGCTCAGACAGAAGAACACATTGCAAAATCAGTGGGTAGGGGACAAAACCTTTACCGGTACATAAGTGAAAAAAAAGACAAAGGAAGGGATAGTGAGGACTGAAGAGGGGAGGATGGGGCCACGTGGAGGATGACAACAGTAAAGCTGACATATTGAACAGGTATTTCTGCTCAGTCTTTACTGAGGAAGAGGAGGGTAATGGGTCTGAAGGGAGTACAAGAGGTGAGAATGGTGCAGAAATGGACACAAGTCCCTTTACAGGAGAAAGGGTCCTGAAGGAACTGGAAGTAACAAGAGTTGATAAAGCAATGGGGCCAGATGGGTGCACCCAGGGTCACTAAAGAACTAAGAGAGCTGGTGGCTGAACCTCTGGCTATCCTGTTAGCCAATCACTGGAAACAGGGAGGTACCAAAGACTGGAGGACAGCAGATGTAGTCCCTTTATACAAAAGTGGGAACAAGAGGAACGGGGAACTACAGACCAGTCAGCCTCAACTCGGTAGTGGGGAAGATCATGGAAGCACTACTGAAGGAGAGATTGGTGGAACATCTGGTTGTCAATGGACTACAGGACCCAAGGCAGCATGGTTTCACCAGGGAGAATGTCAGACCAACCTCATTGAATTTTTGACTGGGTCACTAGGGAGGTGGATCAGGGAGAGCAGTGGACAGGCCTACCTGGACTTCAGCAAGGCCTTTGACATTGTGCCACATAGAGACTATTACACAAACTGGGAATATGGTGTGGGCAGGACAGTAGTGTGGTGGGTAGGTAACTGGCTGGGTGGCAGGACACAGAGGGTGGTGGTAAATGGCTGTAACTCCACAGAGGGAAGAGTGACCAGTGAGGTACCACAGGGATCAGTGCTGGGACGGTCCTATTCATCATCTTTATCAGTGACATTCATGGGACCTAGAAGGCAGAATTTCACTGTTTGCTGATGACACAAAGCTCTGTAACAGAGCAGAGCGCACCAGAGGGTGTAGACAGAATGAGAGGACCTGCAGAAACTTGAAGAATGGCCAGGGTTTGGCAGTTGAAATTCAATCCAAAGAAGTGCAAGATAATGCATATGGGGCACAAAAACTCTGGCACAATATATCAGTTGGGGGTGAGGATATAGCATGCACAAAGCAGGAAAGGGATCTTGGGGTTATCATCTCTGATGACCTCAAGTTAAGGCGAAACAGTCACAAGGCAGCAGGTAAAGCCAAATAGGATGCTGGGATGCATAGGCAGAGGCATCACCAGCAGGAAAAGGAGGTCATAATTCCACTATACAAGACACTAGTGAGGCCCCACCTGGAGAACAGTGTACAGTTCTGGAGACCTTACCTGTGTAAGGACATAGACAGGGTAGACAAGGTTCAGAGGAGGACAACAAAGATGGTACATGGATTGCATCACAAGTCCTATGAGGACAAGTTGAAGGAACTGAATATGTACTCCCTGGAGGAGAGGAGGAGGAGAGAGGTGACATGATAGAGACATACAAGTATTTTACAGGGAGGAACAGGGGCAGGAATACACTATTTTAGCGAAAAGATGTTCCAGGACTAGAGGGCATGGGATGAAGTTGGAGGAGGACAATTCAGGAAATGTGAGGAAGAATTTCTTCAGAGGCGAAGGTGGTGGACAAGTGGAACACCTGGCCAGAAGAAGTGGTGGGGGCTGAAACAATCACGGGATTTAAGAAAGCATGGGATAGACATAAAGAAATTCTGGAGGTCAGGGGTAAGGGCAACAGACTTCTAGGAAGACATAAACTGAACTTATAAGCTCAAATGGGCAGACTGGGTGGGCCATAGTCCCTTATCTGATGACACTGCTCTATGTATCTATGTATTAGCAGCAGAAGAAGGATAACTCGTTTTAGTAGTAGGCTAGGCACGAGGCAATGAATACTCCCTTTTCCCGTGGGATGTTTTGGCTTGGTTTGATCAGTAGCCTGCACTCTATAGTGTAGTAACAGGGCATGAAGTTAGTGGGTAGCACTTTTTGCAGTTCTCTAAGTAACATTTTGGTAGGAGGGGTAGCATTGTGGTAGGTGACACAGCAGGTCCCAGGCCCATGCCTGTTCCAGAGATGTGCATTATAAAGGGAGGGGAGCAGATGGGCATCTTTTATCATAGAGTGGGGGTATGAAGGAGAGTAGTCAGAGTAGTAGTGGCATGGTGAATGCCATGATTGTTAACTAAGGGGTTGAGAGGTTGGCACTGGGCTAATGGTGCGATTTGCTTAGGGATGTCTCTGAGATTTCTTGCAGGCTATGAGATTAGTGTAGCTGAGCAGTGCACTGGCAGTGGAAGTAGGTTAGCCACCAAAGCAGGAAGGTAGGAAGTCCGAGGGACAAGGTGGGGTATCCTGTCCACAGGGTCAGATAGGTCCTTTGGTTTAATCCAGTATTTAGACTGAGCAACCAAGGGGTATAAGCCAAGCGTGGTATGGGACTGGTGACTGATTTAGGCAGGAGATGGTCTGAGAGAGAAACAAAAAGTTGAAAGAAAAGAAAAAAGTAAAGGAGTGGCTATACCACAGTTAAATGGGCAGGGCCTAGGGCAGGAGAGGGAGGAGGGTCTTGAGTGTGTTAAAAGGAGGCCTGAGCAGGGGTGGAGGGGGTGGGTGAAAATACAGGCAAATTATAAGTATTTGGGTCAGTTGAGTGACCCACACCTACAATCCAGAATTAAAAATAGCAGGCAGCCAATCACTGAGGTGGACTGATCCTAGGTGTCCAATCATGGATCAGTCCAAGGGATAGCCGTCCAGTCAATTGCAAGCAGCAGAGGAGCCAGAAGATCATGGAGATGTACCTTTTGGGGCCTAGAAGGAGATGATGGCCACCGGCCAGAAGAGCGGGGCGTGGCTGCTTGATGCCACCTGAGTCAGGGGCTCCTTTCTGTGGAGGAGAGCAGAAAAAAGACTGCCTTAGATGAAGCTGTGAAACAAAGCTCCAGGGCATGTAGATTTCCAACACAAAGGAAGGGGGGAGGTGAGAAAGATAGGAGGGAGATGTGGCTGTGGAGACAGTAGGAGGTAGGCTGTCTGGCCAGGAATAGATAAATTAGCAATACAATGGAGGATGGGGTGGGCTGAGAGAGCAAAATGCAGACAGGAAAGAGAGTTAGACATCACGAGGCTGAGAGCACAAGCCAGGGAAATGGCGTGCTTCGAGAAGCAGGAGTGAAAAATTATTCATAAGACAGTTGCAGATTAGTTAGGCAGGAGCAGGGTGAAAGGAAATTATTTGTGCGACAACTACAGAATAATTTAGGCAGGAGCAGGAGGGGTACAGAAGGGAAAGCATTCAGGACACAGAAATTAATCAATCAATCAAATCTTTATTTATCCAGGTGAACACCATTGAGCAAGCTCATTTACAAAGTGGACCTGTGTCACACAAGGTCAAAGCACAATACATTTATATTACAGACAATAAATCGACATTTGTATAGGATAAAAATAATACTCTCAGAACAATAGCATTGGGTCCAGTTTAAGGAGTTGACAAGATGTAAACAACATGTACATCAATTTATTCAGAGGAGATGATGAGGGTAACTGATGTGGACAAGAGCTAATAAAACATTCTTACTGTCGGCATTGCCTAGCAAAGTCATGACATGGCATTCAGGCTTAGAGGGGGACGATTGTAAGATGTTGTTAGGGGAGTAACGGTTACAGGGTAAGGTAAGGACTGCTCTAGTAGAGGGGTGCTAGGACAACAGGGCAAGGCATAACACATGGTAGGAGGTCAGATAGGGTAAGGAAGAGTAAACGGAGTGAACAGAAGTAGAGTGAAAGGAATGTAGGCGTGAAGAAGCCATAGGGCCAAGACTTAGGTAGCAATGCAGACATCTTATCATGCTAAGAGTGGGAGAAACAGTTGCAGAGTTCCTTAACAACATGGGCATATAAGGTCTTGAAGATGGTAAGACTGACAGGGATGCTCAATTTCATTGATTTTGAAATTTGTTCCAAAGTGATGGTAACACAAAATGGCCACTCTCCCAAAGCATGCATTAGCCCTAGGAACGTTTAAGGAAATCAGAGAGTAACTTCTCAGTACATAGTTTCCTAACAAACTTAGGGGAAGACAGTCAGAAATGTACTGGGGAAGTTTTTTGGTCATAGCTCTAAAGGTCCAGAGAGCCGCATTTCTGTTCCGCCTGTACTGAAGGGAAGGCCACCCCACAGCTGCATACAAAGAACAATGATGTGTGGGAAGGGGTAGGCCAGTTATAAATCTCAGGGCTCTGTGATACAGGGTGTCCAACTTAGCAAGATAAGAGGTAGTGCATTGACTATAGATGAAGTCTGCATTGTCAACTAGGGAAAGGAACTTTTCTATTGAACTAACTGCATCTTATCATCTCTGGTCAAGAGGTGGTTAATCCTGAAGAAGAGACCAAGCCTCTGCCTCAGCTTTTTCAGCAGATCCTCGACATGATTCGTGAAGGAGAGTCTCTGGTCCAGCTAAACCCCCCTGATACTTGAATTTCATAACAAATTCCAACCTTTCTCCTAATATAGTGGTAATCTGAAGAATAGAACCAGTATTGGCTGGGTTCACAGCATGAATGGCAGGTGAAAACAGCATCGCTTTTGCTTTTTTGGCATTGAGTAAAAGTTTTTTATTTAGGAGCTGACTCTGTAGCATGTTGAAGTCAACTTGTAAGTCTCCACAGGCAGCTTCCGGTGTTGGGCGGCTTAGGTAGAGCACTGTATCACCTGCAAACAGATGAAAATTGGCCTCCTTAATGTCATCATCAACATTGTTTATGTAAATTGCAAACAGTAAGGGACCCAGGATAGATCCCTGTGGTACACCTCTTTTTAGTGGTTTGAGAGGGGAAAGTTCACCTTCAGCCTTAACCTGCTAGTGCCTGTATCTGTGAGGTAGTCACTGAACCAACTCATGGATGTTGTGTCCAGACCTATCATTTTCAGGGTGGAAAGAAGCAGGCTGTGGTCGATAGTGCTGAAAGCCTTGCTTAGGTCCAGGAACGCAGCACAAACAAAGTTTCTATTCTCGAGGTCTTGTTGCCAATCATTAGTCACTTTGGCCAGGGCCATAATGGTGCTGTGTTTTGCTCTGAAGCTGGATTGCATGGGGTTTAGAAGGTTCACATTGTCTAAGTAGGTTCTTAGCCAAGCATTCACAATTTTTTCCAAGAGTTTAAACAGTATGGGGAGAAGTGAGATAGGCCTATAATTGTTAAGATCACAGGGGTCCCCTGATTTAAACAGAGGAATGACATGGGTGGTTTTCCATAGGTGTGGGAGAATCCCCTGGGATAAGGACAGGTTAAAAAGATGCGTAATTGGCATGGCTAGTACATGGTATGCAATCTTTTGGAAGTAGGGGATCAAGGGAATCAGCACCTGCACTTTTCTTAATGTCCATTTGTAGGAGAAGATCTTTGACCTCTTTCAGTGATGCAGGTAAAAGGACAGACTGTGTTAGTGGTGCTAGGTTCAAGATTCTGTGTGCAAACCTGAGAACGTGTCATGCATGCAGATGAGTTGTCAAATGCTAGACCTGCAGTGGCAAAGTGATTATTAAAGGCCTGTAAAATCTCCATTCTATCACAAATAGTAGCATTACCAGAAATAATTTTCGAGGGAAGTATGTTTCAAGACATGTGGCCAGACAGCTCTTTGATTGTATTCCAAAATTTAGTAGGGCTCTTTGTAGCAGAGTCCAGTTCATAACGATAGAAGTTGGCCTCTGCCTCTCTAACCATCTTGGTGCAGGAGTTCCAATCCTCGGGTGTTTTTGATTTGCGCATTTTTTTCCAGAGCTTGTCCCTCTCTAACAATGCAGCCTTAAGATCCATGGAAAACCAATGGCATGTTCTAGTCTTTGCACAGGCTTTTACAAGGGGAGCATGCTCACTTAAGGCACATGACACAATTTCATGAAAAATGTCATATGCCATATTCACCTATTTAGCTAAGTAAGGGTTCTGGCAGTGTAAGAAGAATTTTAGCTCGTTGATATAGGCGAGTGGGTCAAAGTTGCAACTAGACCTCTTAGTAGAGAACTTAGATGCAGATGGAGGTTTAGAGGCAGATCTTACACCAGCAATGAAACAGTGATCACTGACATCCGGGGAAAAAATTCCAGCAAGAGAAAAGAAATGAGGTTTGTTTACTAGAAAGACATCCAACAGGGTAGTATTCTTGGGGTTTTTCTTATTAGGGTGCATCGGTTCTTCAATAAGTTGTGTGAGCCCTTGAGAATCACAGAAGGATTTGAGAGGTATTGAGGCCTTGGATAGCCAATCAACATTAAGACCCCCTAGTATAATTGTCTCCAGGGTCCCTTGCCCCAAAATAGTCGATAGGTGACACAAGAGCTGGGAACCTGCTGACAGTGGTCTATAGCATCCTATAACATGTAGTGCCAGAGAAGGGGATATTTTGACCTTGAGGAACAGACATTCAAAACCATTTGCAGCAGAGGATGAGTCAAGGGTGGTGACCGTATATTTGTCCTTGACATAAATGGCCACCCCACTGCCCCTAGACTGCCTGTCGGCTCTAAACAGTAAGTAGTTGGGAATGTTAACTTCCTTGTCAGGCATGGTTGGTCTGAGCCAGGATTCCAAGACCACCAATACATCTGGTGCAGTATGGATAACCCAGGTCTGGACTGAGGTGAACTTTTTTAAAAGACTGCATACATTAACATGCATAAAGCTCATTCCTCTGAGCCTTGTAAGGTCAGATGGAGATAAAAGGACTTCTGTAGGGCTAGGGGTTAAGTTCAACGATACCTGAACACAACAAGAGGAGAAGCAAAATTTCCCTTAAGGCAGCAAGAGATAGTTTGAAATCTCTATCCCTTCCACGACTACTTGTGTTGTTTATGCGAGAATGCAAGGTCCTGCTTCTTGCACTATGTTGGCCTAGGGCAGCATGGACTAAAACCCTAGCTGCAAAGTACCAGAGGGGGTTAATACTAGCGATATGAGGAGACATACCTGGCACACAAGTCCCCCCCCCGGGAGATACCCAGGTACGGTGCAGATGTGAGAGCACAGGGGCACATCGACAGCTATAGGATAGGTTACTGTGCAAAGAAGATTGGAACAGAAGGTCAGACTCCCCCTGAGAGTTTGTTTGGCAAGGCAGATACATTGCACAAGGCACCAGCCACAGGATAGTGAGGAAGTGAAGCCAGAAACCAGCCCACATAGTGATACCTTACAGTAAGATAGTATAGTAGGAAGTTGTTGATAATGTTGATCTATAATTGCACTTAAACAGCCTGCACAACTCCCTATGGGTTCACCATACAATGAAGAAATAGTTAGGAATCGCTGGTGCTCTTGGTCTTTTTTAGTGCTGAAAATGGCCAGCACAATTCCCTGTATGTCAGCTATGGGGATAGTTCAGTATACCCTCAATAGCTGTCAGTTTACGCTGACATAGAACAATAAGTTACTGCTGAATTTCGCTACTCTGAAACAATCACACACCAGTAAATCTGGCAGTAATTTGCATCACTTATTGGTCAGTGATCTGCACCTGCAGAGAGATAGGTAGGTGGGGTAATTGAATAGATAAGCATATTGGATAGGAAGAAGGTACTGGGCCAAGGAATGAGATGGGACAGGAGGTGGCAGTCTATATGATAATGAACAGAAGGGGGGATGGGGGCGTCACGAAAAACGTGGCTTTGCTGTACCTCTTCAGGAAAGGTGTCTGTGCTTGTGGTCTCGGGAGGCGGCTATGGAAGCGCCATCTGCCCGGTGGCCACGTCTCCCACGGCTGTTGAGCTGGGAGCCCTGGAAGGGTTCATGGCTCTTCAGGCAAGGCGTCCATGCTTGTGGTCTCAGACAGCAGCTATGGAAGTGTCATCCACCTGGTGGCTGTGTCTCCCACGGCTGTTGAGCTAGGAGCCCTGGAAGGGTTCATGGCTCTTCAGGCAAGGTCTCAGTTCTTTATGGTCTGGGGCGGCAGCTATGGAAGCACCGTCTGCCCGGTGACCGCATCTCCCGCGGCTGTTGAGCTGGGAGCCCTGGAAGGGTTGATGAGATTACAAATCAGTTTCCACAGTCAATAGTGCAGTTAGAATCATGCATGGCTCCCTAAACTTTCTAGTACATCATGCCAAATTCTAAAATTAGGCTAGTATAAATTTATTTACTTAGTTTTTGTTGACCGGTAAGTGCACTAGACAAATCCTGCCTATTTTCAGGCACAACCGGGAGGGGGATACAGATGAATGCCAATTGACCTTGAACCAGATTAAGCTGTTGGTGGTATTTTTAGTGAATGAGAGAAATTTGGCCAGGACACCGAGGAAATTCCTCTACTCTTTTTGATAAATGCCATGGGATCTTTAACATCTACCTGAACTACCACCAATCCAGACAGCAGCTCAGAAGTACAGCACCCCTCTCATGCTGCACTACAGTGTCAGTACTGGGATATTAACCCAAGTGCCAGATGTGGGAACTGAACCCACAGCCCTCTGATCTCCCAGCCTCAGAGGCGAGTGTGCTACCTACTGAGCCACTGACACTGATGACAAATATACAGCTATCCTTGCTGTCCCCACTAAAAAGCAGTGTTTAACAATTAGAGGTTAGATGCAGCCAAGTAGTAATATTTAAAGCATTTACACAATACAGACAAACTATAAGTATTTGGGTCGGGTGAGTGACCTTTGTCTACAGCCCCAAATTGAAAATAGCAGGCAGCCAATTGCTGAGGCGGACTGATCCTAAGTGTCCAATTTTGGATCAGTCCATGGGATAGCCATCCAGTTAATTGCACGTGGCAGAGGAGCAGAAGACCATAAAGACATACCTTTTGGAGCCCAGAAGGGGACGGTGGACGCCCGGCCAGAGGAGCGGGGCATAGCCACTTGATGCCACCCGAGTCAGGCTCCTTTCTTTGGAGCCAAGAAGGGGACAGTGGCCACTGGCCAGAGGAGCAGTGCATGGCTGCTTAATGCCGCCCAAGTCAGGGGCTCCTTTCTTTTGGAGCTGAGAAGGGGATGGTGGCCACCAGCCAGAGGAGTGGAGCACAGCCACTTGATGCTGCCTGAGTCAGGGGCTCCTTTCTTTTGGAGCCAAGAAGGGGATGGTGGCCACCGGCCAGAGGAGTGGAGCACAGCCACTTAATGCTGCCCAAGTCAGGGGCTCCTTTCTTTTGGAGCCAAGAAGGGGATGGTGGGCACCAGATTCAGGTAAGGACAGACTTAATTGATTCCTTCTCCTTCAAGAATTACATTTGTTTAAAGCATATTATGTTGCCAGAAGAAGGTTTGTGTTTACTTTAGCCCCTTTTCGTATTCTAGTTTATAGGTTTTCACTAGCTATGTTTATGCCAGGTGTATTAGTATGCTAGAGTTTCCATGCTGTAATCTTTATTATGCAGTATAATATCCATTAGCCTTTCATATTTATCCTAGGGTAGATAGAAAACCATTTATCCTACATCTCTTGCTTGCATAGCCACAAAGCTAACCGTGTGTTTGAGGGCATTTGGGGCAAGACAATGTACTTTCGTCTGAAATGTCAAGCCGTCAGCTGGCACTTTCACTTTCCTCTGCGTAGGCTTCTACTCGTTGCTGTATAGCTCTCTTTCTCTTAGAGAGCATGCCTAATACTCACTCTGCACCCTTTTTGTTTATCTCTGGTACAGCTAATTAAAGTGATTTTCTAAGTAAAGGGTGATCGCTGCTTCTCACAATTAGGCTCTGGAACCTACTATGGCATGGCTTACAACAATTTCTACCTATGCAACTACAGTTTAACAGCAGCATAATGCATCCAATAGATAAACTGCAGCATTCAGTACAGGTTCTAACATTTCCATAGTGGCAACAGGGTTACAGAAAATAAAAGGGAAAGGGGTTTACCACTTTGCAATAAATACTATTGTACAGGCTAGTCATGCATGTCTTTCTTTGCCTACATGCTAAATAACCACTGTATCCCTTCTGACCAGGGTGCTTTACTGTATACAATACCTATCGTTCATTCTAGTTAAAATAGCCAGTCCTTCTATAGAGCTATAGCTATAACCATTCTATTTTATTGTCCCATTCTGTCTGGGAGCTCAAGATCACTGGAAATTGACCTCCATATGTATGGACCCATGAAAGGAAGAAAAAGAAAGTTAAAGAGAAGCACAGAGGGTTGTCTGGAGGTGGCCTGCCTCAGACAGAAAAAAAAGGGATAGCTTTATTAAATAAGAATATATATATATAGAGAGAGAAGTTGCAACCTAATATACTCAAGGGGTCCTTCTACAGTAGCAGTGATGTAACCTGTCACACTAATGCCACTCTGTGTTACTGTGTTTTCTCCTTCCAACTCCTGCACAGCATTTCTTGCTAAATCCACTCTGGGACATGTAAGCAATAAGACCTCACAGTGCGTGGGGTTATTAGTTGATGCCTGCATACCCAGGGGCATGTTTTTCTGTAATTTGTCCCTCCACACATGCAGTAGAAGGTTTACTTGTTTACCATGGAACATAAGAATTCAATATTCTGCAGTATTCCTCTAATTAAATGTTCACTCCCCTCTCCAGAAGCATGGAATGGTAACATGGGATGCATGAATTCAGAATTCTGCAAAATGCCACTGGCATAACGCTCACATAGACTCACACATGCCTCAGATAGAGCCAGAGGCTCAGTTTTATCTAGGGCATGCTGAACAGCAGAGATCACTCTATCAAGCTTGTTAGACTATGAGGTGGAATTTTCATGATCATCAAAGAAACAGTAGAAATAACAAAATATGAATAGTGCTTGATTTTAAAATTGTGTTTATGCCTTTAAGAAAGGGATCATGTGTCGAAAGAACATTCTACTACTTATATATTTTTATTTATTTTACTTAGAAAGTTTTATTTTTAGGTCCTAGTTGAAGGTTTTTACATAAGAGTTAAGGTGACAGCCATGTCTGTGATGGAACTCAAGAATGAGTGAAGTGGTTCATGAATTCTGTACGCGATTTAAATAGTGCTGCTTTGTGCCGGCCCATTGGCACACCAGTAGCACTACTGCTCATAATGCCAATGACCTGGCTTTGGGAATAAACTCGAGTCATTGAGGCCCAGCTCGGGTTGGGGGGAGGATTGAGCTTCTGGATTAGAGATGGAGCCATGTGCCACACTAGATTCCTGCCTCCTTGGTTCCCTGGTATTGCATATGTAGACCCCACTCACCGGTGTCTAGGGGCATGATAGTGATGTCTGTGGGAAGGGGGCCACAACACAGAAACCACCCAAATGGCTGCATTACCTGGATCCTAGTTCAGCAAAGAGGACACAAGGACAGAGCCACTGCAGCTGAGGAGTAAGTGGTGGTCAATAACACTTAAACTAGCTGAATAAATAAGTTCATTGTCCAAATGATGTGAAAAGTTTATAAAACTCCATTCAACTGAGAACTTAGAAAGCATTGGCCACTCCATAGAGCATAGGGGTTACCGTCAGTAGGAATTAATCTAAGGCACACAAGTAGCTCAACCAGTGGTTAATTGTGATCAGAAGACCTCCACGCACATATGTCCCACAGCTAAATTAGTCCTCCAAATGGGCTGGTGGCAGCACATGTAAATGCAGCTGAATCAGGCTTTTTAAGATTACCCAAGGCAGCTCGGACTCTTCACTAATCCCCCGCACTCTCTTAGTTTCAAAATAGGCACAGGTCCAAAACACAAACTCTTGGATGTCTCGATGCTCCTCTGCCTCCATGATTGCTGGATAGCACCACCAGAGTTTGAACCTCCAACTGCTGTACTCTTGATGACACAACTAAGGCTGGACATCACACCAATTCTTCAGGCTGTGTCTGTCACTGAGGCCTAAGGCAGATGCTGAAATGGGCACACCGGGTCATATGACAGGGACATACCCATAGCATTGGGCTACTCGCAGAGACTTATGCCCAGGCTCCCTGTGCTATCTGCACATTCCCATTTACTCCGCCCATGACTAGGCAGCAGCACACTCTCAAGAGGGGCAAGGCAGGCTCTCACCTCTGCCCCACAGGGATCGGGGCAGGCTTTCACCACTGCCCGCTGACCTTGCTCTCTCCACAGTTAGGCTACATTTCAGCAGGAGGCTGCAACACCCACAGCATGTTCCTTCGAACACACCTACAGCTGCCACTTCTACCCACCAACCACACCATGGAAGACAGTTCAGAGAGCTGGGCGATCAACCCCCGCCCTCCTCCCGGGTCCATCACCCATAGTGGACTCCACCTTTTCACACCAAAACTCTCCCTTAGAGGCTTCTGCACCCACCCAGATTCCCCCAGGCGGTCCCAGGTGACATCAGAAATTAACCTTTGGATCCTAAGTAAGCCTCATGGGGGCTGACACTATCCCTCCACACAAACGCCACTTCCCTGGTGAGCACTCACCCCTGGTGAGCGCCAAACACAGTTACTCCCACATGGACACCCAGAGAGGGTGGATATGCACACTGTCCTCCCCCAGGGTGTGACCTATTTCTACTGGCAGTACCGCTGAAAATGGTGAACCCACAGAAACCACTCCTAAC
Source organism: Neoceratodus forsteri (assembly GCA_016271365.2). Taxonomy (NCBI): domain Eukaryota; kingdom Metazoa; phylum Chordata; order Ceratodontiformes; family Ceratodontidae; genus Neoceratodus; species Neoceratodus forsteri. The sequence goes on from CM057452.1 coordinate 1,138,166,050, forward strand.
CCCACTATAGTGCTAGTACTTCCCAAGCTACGCTGACTAGGGGACATGGCGACCACCCAACACACTACAGATGACTTGCAAAGGACATGGTGGATGGCATCCCACCACATCCAGGTTCACATTTTCCAACCTCACTTTTTTCCCAGTGCTGATGCCACAAGACATAAACTTTTAGAAAAACACCCCCACAAAGTACACAGCCATGTGCAACCTAACAGGAGTGCAGACACACTTAGCACAAACATTTTGTTGAACAGGAAACATCTAAAACACATTGCTGTAGGACTAGTGTATAATTTATTTATTTATTTAGGAAATGAGAATTACAACCCTTTGATTCATAGACTCATTTCCAAAGGCTCCACGTCAGAATAAAACATAGACATTCATACAGTACAATCATAGAATAAATGTAGGTAAGCAATCATACAGAGCATAAATACAATGAGCACTGGTTAATACCTATACATTTGGTAGCTAAAACAGGACAGAGCTATCAACAAATTTACCTAAGTGGTTAAGACCTATACAACTGGTAGCTAAACAATGCATGATATGAGTTGGTAGTAAGCCTCCTTAGGGAGGCCTTGTCTTATACATAATGCAATGCATTCATAGTCCAGTGCAACTACAGTATACGGTAACTAAGGGAGGTGAGAAGCCTGTAGACTAGAAACAGTGAGGGCTGTCCACTGCCTGGCCAAGAGCGGGTGCATGGCCTAGTGGCGTGGTGCAGGATCCACAGGTAACCAGTTACACTGGCATCAATGTGAGGAGAGGATATGGGCCCTTAAGGCATCTTTAAAAGGACCTAGATTGGTAATTAATGTGACAGACAGTGGAGGGGCATTGTACCAGGATGGAGCTCTACGGAGGAAGGATCACTGGGCCAGGATGGTCCTGACCTTAGGCACCTTCCAGATAGTTTTTGGGGCAGCCCGTGTGGCTGCTGAGATGGTGGCTGCCTGAACAGAAGCCATGACACCTATTGGGGTTAAACCCATGTGGATTTGTTTGGTGAAGAGACAGGTCTGGTATAATAGTCTTTCCTCAAGGGAGAGGATATTGGTGAGCATGTATAGGGTGCAGGTATGTGTATTTCTGTCAGCACCAGAGAGGAGCCAGCAGGCCTTATTGATGACTACTTGTATTTGCTGAACAACCCCCAATTCAGTCACATTCCATACGAACACTCACACTTACTAACCAGATGTACTAACACCACACACACACACATGCAGCATATACATATATAATACTGCAATCTCTCCCCACCCCACTGCTTAACTATACACAGCACCGAGGTGCTTAATTTTTGTTATAGACGTCTGTAAAGTGGTCCCAATGCACAGTCCATAAACTGCCAAAGTTGGCACAGGACCTCTAAAATCTATTTGTGCAAGACCTACTGTATCACTCTAACTATAACAGCAACAAGAACAGGTAATAATTAATAAGTAAAAGGGGTTGGTCTCACCCAATATCCGGAGGGCTCAGCAGTCCTTAAATCAGAGTTCATGCAGGGGCTTTACTGGTCATAACACACACAGTCCTGCAGGTTCGATGGGTGCTAATGGGAGCTGAAACTTAAGAATTGTCACCGCCATGGGCATAGTAGAACTGGGTGTTTGCCTTGGTCACCTCCTGTCTGAGGAGTCCTGGCTGATGAAGTAGTACTTGGTGCACTTCCCCTCAATATCTTGGATAATGGCAAATTGCTTAAACAGGTTGATGTCAGTGCATGCATGCATGTCACATGTAGCCTGGGTAAGTTGTTGGGCTTCCTGAAGTTTTACCCTTGGACTGGAAGGGCTGAGGCACCATTTGGTATAGTCCTTGTCTTGCATGGCATGGAAAACCCAGTTGGCATGGTTTTCCTCAATTATATCCACAGGTGCTCAGGAAGATATGGGTAGCAGTTGCCAGGGTACTCTGTGCAAATTCACACCTGATAAATCTCTTTGCCTGGGACCTGCCTAGAATGCTATGGACATTGGTCCTAGGGGCTGGTGCCTGCAGGAGCCACACTACAGTTTAATTCTCCAGGACCCTGGGGTCAGTGGGTCTGATCTGGTGCATCCTTCCTCTTTTCTGACTGTAGGCTTGCAGCAAAGTGGGACCCTTGTCAGGGAAATGGAACATAGGTGACTGGTAAGGCTTGGGAATATCCCTCTCCAGAATCTGGTCATCAAAGGCTAACTTATCAGTGAGACTGGCTGTAAGGGCTCCCAGATTTTGCTCCTCTTTCCTCATTTCCAGTCCAGAGCAGCTATGTTTTTCCTCCACAACCTCTTCACTGATGACCTCTGGCAGCTCCTTTACTTTTGGGGAAGGCACCTTTGGTGGCTCCTTGGGTGCAGGCACAGGATCAGAGGTGACAGCTTCTTAAACAATGGAGCCCTGCAGCTGAGGGCTCTCCCTCTGCCACCAGGAGAAGTAAGACCCTGTGCAGGAGAAGGCTGAGAAGATAGCTAGCATTTTTCTCCTGGGGCACTTCAGTGCTGCAGTCCGCTGGTACCTGATCCCAAACTTTAGTGCTGGCTGTCTCAAAACTGAGGAAGATAAATAATTCAGGCCATCCTCACAAAGGCATATATGGGGGCAGGCCCTCAGTAGGCTTAGCAGCTCTATAGGAGCACATGTAGCAGAGTGGCTGATCCAAAAGTCTGAGGCCTTGGTACTTGCACAAGACACACTACTCTTTCATGGTCAGCTTCTACACAGTCTATCACAACCACCGCAACATAGTGGCAGAAACAGTCACTTCCTTGCTGTCAGCTCTGGTTTTTGGGCCACCTTGAAGTTTTTGCTGGCAAACTTCCCAACTCTGGACTGCTAGACACAGTTTTCAGCTGCACAGAATTTTCTGCACAACCCATTCTCCTGTGCTTTCCTTTGCCCTCTCAACCTCTGACCTCTGTCACAAGACTTTCCTGGCAACCAGCCTCTCAGCCAGTCACGACTGTAACCAGGGCATTAGCATACCTAAATTGCTGAAGGCTGCAGTTTTCCACTCTGCACTGCTCCAAGATGACTCCCAGGGCTGTTTCCAAAGGTGCAAATTCTCACAGATCACAAATGGTGGGAAGTGAACTACAAGATCCAGTCCACTCACTGCAGCACCCACCAATGGACCAGGCACACAGGTACCCCAAAACAGCATCTCAGATGAGCCTCCAAGTTGTAGACCCCCTCCCAGGTATCTAGGGCATGTGGTCTGTGGGAAGAGAGGCACAAGTACTGAAACCACCCAATTGGCTCGTTGCCTGGATCCTAGTCTAGTAAAGAGGGTGCCCAAGACAGGGTCACTGGAGATGTAGAGTAAATGGGGTTAACTAACAGTTAAACTATCTAGATAAATAAGTCAATTGTCCAAATGGTGTAAAAAGTTCATAAAATATAGAATAATGTATAGATGGGTGAGTGTATCCAGACTTTTACACTCACCCGAGGTATAACTTACTACAAAACCCCAAGAGCAAAGCTCAAGGGGTTTATACAAGCATCCCACTGTGAGGGTGTGTGTAAAATTCTTGTTGCACTCACACTTACTTGTACATTATTTAATTTAAATTACTGGTCATCATTTTTTATGACATTGTCCTTAAAAAATCAAAAGTGAGACAGTGTTAAATTGCTGTAAAGTGTTGTTATTTCAGTAAAGCTTAACATGAAAGTAAAACTGTTTCTTTGTTTTAAGTGAATAACATTTGTTTTTCAATTTTTTTAAAACAGTGACTTGTTTTAGAGGTGACTTAATTGAGCTTGATTGACAGCTACTGATTATAACTGCCCAGTTATAACCAACAGTATCAACTGGGCAGTTGTAGTGCAGTATAAAACTCTTATCTGTGTATAAAAAATGATGATTAGTAATTAAACTCCATATAATAACTGGTCAGCAATTTTTCTCAATGTACTAACCAGGTTGATATTTTCCATAACAACCAGCTGGTTGTTATGACATTCATGAGCCATGCCAGTCAAACTATGCTGCTGCCTCATTGGCCAACATTTTGTATGTGGGCAGGGTCAAACAGTCTCACAAATTGCTGGAGAAAAAATGCTGGTCTGTTATTATAAAAAATAAAAGATGGGGAGGGTTTTCATATGAGAATTTAATGCACACTCTTGTTGTGGGATGCTTGATAAACCCCTAAGACAGCCTCAGGGTTTGTAGCATCCACAACCCGGTGTGCATTAAATATCATATCAAACCTTCCCCATCCATTATTCTCTATTTAAATTGAGAACTTGGGAAAACAACAGCCACAACATGGAGCATGGAGGGTTACAGTCAGTAGGAATTAATCTCAGGCACACAAGTACCTCAATCAGTGGATAACTGAGATCGGAAGACCTCCACCGCACATGTCCCATGGTCAGATCAAGCCTTCAAATGGGCTGGTGGCGGCCACATGTCAAACATGGCCGAATCAGGTCTGTAAGATTACTTAATGTGGCTCAAATTCTACACTATCCCCTACTGCATTCTTTTAGTTTTTAAATAGACACAGGTCCCAAACACACACTGTTGGATGTCCCCCACTCCTTTGCCTCCATGATTGCTAGATGGCACCACCAGGGTTCGAACCTCCAGCTGCTGCACTCTTGAATGACAAAACTAAGGCTGAACCTCCAGACCACTTCTTCAGGCTATCTCTCTTTGCTACTGAGGCCTAACACAGACACTGAAATGCGCACACCATGACACATGGTGGGGATATACCCATAGCGTTAAGCTGCTCACAGAAACTTATGCCCAGAGTCCCTGCACTATCTGCCCATCCCCATCCACTGCACCCATGACTAGCCAGTAGCACACTCCCAAGAGGGGTGAGGCAGGATCTCACGTCTACCCCACAGGGACTGTCAAGCAAGACCTACAGCCTAACCTAATCAAGCTTAGGGAGTAGACCTCAATGTAAGGCGAATGACACTCAACTATTTGGGCGCAGGAGTGGAGGGAAAGGGGGAGGCAGGGGACTAGGATTTCTTCCACATCACCTGACTAGAGTTGATTTCTACAGCACCTGACAGAAAAAAGAGAAGGATAATGAGAATCAGATTGGAATGGATGTTAAAATGGTGGGGAACTGTGCCTGCCTGGTGGTGCAGAGGGTTGAGGCACTGGATACCTTTACCTTGCTCTATGCTGGTGACCTGGGTTGGGAACAACCTTGGGTCATTGGGGTGCCAGTGGGGGGAGGAGTTGAGCATGCTGATGGTCAGTGCTCCTCTTCTGAGGGTAGTGAGGGTGGGTGGCATCCCCCATAGTTCCGCTCCCACCAGGTAGAGAGTATGGTGGGTAGCGTGAGCCAGAGAGTGCAGCAAACAGTTATGGGGGTGGAAGGGCTGAGCTGGTGCCACCCGGTGTGCGTGCATATCCACAAGCTGTACGACCGTTTGCCAGTGTCTCGGGAGGCCAGGGAAAAACCATAAAAAAATAACTATGTGTCCCCATCACCAGTTGGTGGGAGGAGATGACAGGGACCAAATAGCTACATAAAAAAATGGTGGGGAACAGAGGATAGACTGAAGAGATAGGAGAAGTAAAAGAGACAGAACAATAAATAGCTTCAAGATTTAGAGAGGGAAAATGAGGAGGCTAGTATGTACAAAGAGATTGAAAAGGGAGTGGAGGGGTATGGAGGGAAAGGAGAGAGAGAGAGAAGTGTAAAGATAAAGGACAAGGGGAGAAAGTGAAATAGTAAGAAAAGGAGGACATACTTAAAAATCCAGTATATAATAAGTGTAAAACAAATTACCACAGAGCAGATCTAACAGAAACAGGGTATTAAGCAGTTAAACAAATAAATAAAACTGAGTTGCAACAAAATGATAAAAGTAGAAATAAATTAAGGAAATGCAAACCAAAAGCATAGCAAAAAAACGCAATACACAAAACGGAAATGTAAGTGTTAAATTAGTCAGTAAGGTAACACAACAAATTTGAGGCTAATTCTTCCACCAGTATAGCGGAAGGGGCAACTGTAGATAAATGGTGGAAGCTGAAAGTATTTCTGAAGCTGTAGTTGCTAAAGAAGTGTCAGAGAACCTGATTCACACACCCGCAACAGACTGAGTCCAAAGATATAGGCAATCGCAATTGTTTTGCCAAAGTACATACTGTAAATAACTACTACAAGCTTCTGCTGGTGACTTCTGAAGGTTCTGGAGCCATATCTATGGATTTATACAGGAGTGTAAATCACATGATGACAGACATGCTGCTAGATGGTATAATTGATAATATCTCTAATACTGTAGAATGCTTATAACTCCCACTTCTCTGACCTGTCCAAATACTGAAATTTTGCATCTGGTACCGCTGACATGGATGCTCATGGATGCTCATGCAGATGATATGGCTGCCCTCATGCTCTATCTATGAGCTGTGACACAGAAAGAAGCATCAGGCCTTAGGAATCAATTGTTCACTGCAGCAGTGTGGACAATGATGACCTTGAATCCAGGCTTCTTAAAGAGCAGCTTTGCACTTCATCATGTGCTTTCATAAATAAGATGTTTCAGCTGTTACCATTTACTAGACAATCCTTTTTTTTCATTTTCAATGTTTCTTCCAATGATTTACAGCAGATCTTAGTGGTCCATCAAAAAATTCTGTATTGGACAATTTGAAAACATTTGTGTCTCCTCTGTTAACCTCACAGCACCTTTGTTTATGGCATCATAGTGCTCACCATGACAAAAGATGGTGATATCACAGACAGCAATTCTATGGTTAGTACGGAAAGTCAGATACATTCTGAAAGACTCAGTGAAATGTTTGCTGCTTTATCTACAATATTTAGTAGATCAACTGCAGGGAAAAGTAAAAACAAAATAGCAATGAACTAGAAAAAATTAACGTTACAACATAATTGTAAACATAGTGTTTTTCAGCTTTTTATTGTAACAGAGTTGCTCTTTAAGATTGCTGCCCCCATCTTGCTTCACCTGACCAGAATATTGAATTTATCACTAATCTCTATCATAGCACTCAATGTATGGAAGGTTTCAAAGACTGTACCTGCTTTCAAGAAAGGAATCCAAAGCTATTGGAAAACAGTCACCCTGTAGCAAATTTGCCTGTCCTTAGCAATATACTTAAGAAGCTAGTAGCCTCAAAGGTCACATCACACCTACACAAATATGAACTGCTATTACCTGCCTAACATGACTTTAGACATGGTCACAGTGCAACCACAGCCTGATCCACTTAATAAATGACACCAAGGTAGCCAGGGCTGGCTCACTGGAACAGTGTACTGCTAATATTTGTACATACACAAATGAAAAGTGAGCATCAGGTAAGGTCTGAAATCAGAAAAATCAGAAAATATGCTCAAAGAAATGCATCTTAAAAGCAGCTTTGTTTTCATATAAGAAACAACTTAACACAAAAACTAACCTACCCAAGTCCAACAGCCAGCCACCAAAACCCCTGCACTTCACCACAAAGGCTTCCTCAGTGGGCGTGGTTACAATACCCCAAAGTGAATTATATACTCTAAAGTGCATGTGTAAATTAATTAGTATTTAAAAAAAGTTTCCTTATACTAATACTATGACATATCTCAATTAATCAAATATTGTGTGTTTGTACTTAACAATCTGAAATATACATAGTAATAGTTAAGGCATCACAAAGTACAAAATTTAGGCTCCTCAGCATCAGTTCTTATAATACAATGCTTTATTCAATAAATTAAAAATAATTACGTAGACATCTTCACGTTTATAACAAGCAGCAGTTCATTTATACAAGATTTATAATAATCATGGCACTCAGGCTCACAAAATGCAAAGAACAGGCATCACAAATTTAATGTGCATATTATCTCATTTATGTGCAAGTTTGACAAACAATCCACCAAACAGATTTAGAAATCCAAAAAGTGTTGGTAATCAATCTGTAACATTTCTCCTGTGCATTTTTTTCAAATGAATAGTGCCTTCTAGGGCACAAACCCCTTATGTACTATCTGGTGCAGCTCAAATTAATCACAAACCTCATAATAGTGCTATTTTGCATTTAATTCATTCATCCTGCTGCATCAGGTACATGTCATACCCCTAGTGTATAAAACATTAAACCCAATAAGTGGGACATATAAGTTCATAAGACATTTTTAGACATTTAAAATCAATCATCACTATCTTGTGCTCTTAATAATTAATAACACAGTATTAATTGTAATCAATTAGTACAAATGTGAGTTGGCCTGGTGGCTGAGGGTTGAGGTGCTGGATGCGTCACCTCGCACCATGTCAGCAACTTGTGTTCAGGAAAAGCACGGGTCACTGTGGGTCAGCAGGAGAGGAAATGGAGTGAGCATCTAACGGACTGCTCTCCATCTCCAGGAGGGGACCAGTGGCTGGTGCATGCCTGACCCATATTGGAGGCTGGGGCTCAGCAAGATGGAGCCACAAGAATATGGGGTGGAACGCAGCAGCTGCTTGACATGGGCATGCCCAGGAGCATGTGCGACCCTGCTGTAGGTGTCATTGCAAGCCGTGTCCCCACAAGGAAAACAGGGAAAAAAGGAGCAGTGCAGTGGATGAAGGAGGATGCCTCACAGGCCTTGCTTCCAGCTAGCCACAGCACTGGCCACACTGGATCTGGCCTCCAGTAGGGGTTGGGGAGCCCCGCCAGCCCTGCCAAGGGGAACAAGTCCTGGTGGTCAGTGCCAGCACCGTCTGGTGGATGCCAGGAGATGGGGCTGGGGCACCCTCCAGATGGGTGACCACACTGCAGGGAGAGAAAAATAGTAGCCAACCCCCCCCCCAAAAAATTTGTACAACTTGTAGTTCTAAAGTTGCATCTGACTGTTGGAAAGAGAGCATCTTCATACATAAAGAAGTACATCGGGTTTATAAAAGTTGTCTAGTAACTAATAAACTTAAGTTAGTTATTGTTACAACACTCAAGATAGTACTGCACAACCAACAACAAACACACAAGAAATTGGGGAGGGGAACCAAAAGAATAATTATAAAATAATATTACAAAATAGAAATTGTTTAAAACATATAGGAAAGCTGTCAAGTGCCCATGGAGAGTTCCATTGTTGCTATAGATCAAAATGAAGGAAGGAGGTCAAATATAGTGAGAAAGATCAACCTTTTCCGATTTCATCTTTTATGAGCTATATCAACCTTTTCTTATTTGGGGGATTTGGTTTTGTGTTTTAATTAGTTACAAGGGGTGTACAAGTGACCAGAATGGGGCATGAAGTTGCAGATACCATTTCATTTGTGTGTTTTTCACTCCCTGGTTTAGTCAGGAATTTGCTCCAAGACTATGAGAAGGAAAGAAATGAAATAACCACCCATCTCCAACCTAGGAATAGTTGTACCAAGTGTCCTCTGATTCAAGATCAAGAACATAGAATAGACATAGAATCTGATGGCAGATAAGAACCGCTTGGCCCACCAAGTCTGCCCATTTCCCTACCTAATGGATAAGCTGCAAATCTTAGTTAACCAACAGCCTACTTCCTCCTACCCTCCACTAGAATTGCCTTATGTCTGTCCCATGCATTCTTGAATTCCCCCACTGTTTTTGACTCCATAACCTCCTCAGGAAGACTGTTCCATGCATCCACAACTCTTTCTGTGAAAAAATACTTCCTCACATACCTCTGGCGCGCCTCATCTTCAACTTGTGCCCCCGTTCTTGCACATCTCTTTTCTGAAAGGTGCTACCTCTTGGACTTTGTTGATTCCCTTGTGGTACTTGAAAATTTCTATCATGTCCCCTCTCCTTCTTTCCTCAGGCTATACATATTAAGCTCCTTAAGTCTCTCTCTCATATGTCTTCCGTGTAGACCCTGCACCATTTTAATTGTTCTCCCTAGACAGCCTCCACCCTATGTCTTTGTGGAGATGGGGTCTCCAGAACTGCATGCAGTACTCCAGATGGAGTCTCACCAACTGTCTGTACAGAGGGACAACAACTTCTTGTTTTTTACTGGTGATGCCTCTCCCTATGCATCCCAGTATCCCCCCAGCCCTCCTTACTGCCTTCTCACATTGCTTGCTCACCTTTAGGTCATCTGATATAACTACCCTCAGGGTCCCTTTAAAGAACATTCTAGGTCACACGCACAGGAAGGCCATCATATACTTATAAGGGAGAACACAACAAAAAGATGTACATTAGTAAATTAACTTCTGTCCATAAGATGTGGTAACAACTCAATGTTTTCATTAGGACCATTCTCAGTATTATGGGTCCCAAGTCGGTAAATTCAGTATGATTCCCTTTTCTTTGGGGCCAACTCCTGTTTCCACCTCTAGGTCCCATTTTACATTCTCTTTCCCCACAAAAGATATAGTATGTTCTTCTTTGGTTACTATCCCTTTCATATGGACTGCTAGAGCATAGTCCAAATCCTCAATAGTGATTGCTCTTATGTGCTCCCACATCCTTTCTTTGAACTAATGTTTAGTTCTCCACACATAATATTTCCCAGACCTACATCTAGCCAAGTAAATTAGTATGTAGTATCACAGTTAGTAAACAAAGTGATATTAATAATTTCTTCATTTTTAGGATTCTGAATCTATTTGCATTCATACTGCGTATTTGCAGAATTTACATCTGCCACATTTTCCTGCACACCTATGGAAGTGGTGATAGTCAAGTATTTTGCCTAGTAGCAGGTTATGGAATTAACCAACATACCCGTCAGGTTGCTTGCTCTTCTGTATATCTGTCTGAGTGGCGTCCTGGCTATCTCCCTTAGTCTGTGTTCTGAGATTAAAACAGACCAGTTTTTTGGATTATGTTTCTGACTCTGCTGACTCTAATGCTGTAAGTAGTGATGCAATTGATCTGACCCTCACTCTGTTCCCTTTCCTTCCCTTTTTCCTTAGTTGTCGGTACCCTGCACATCCCATGTTTATAGTGCTGTGAATATTCAAGCCTGAATACAAATAGCATAAATTCAATACACTGCAGTGCCTATATAAGTCAATAGTTGTCTGGTAAAACTCTAGATCTGCAGAATTCATAGAAATGGAAAGGAGATTTAAGGAATTAGGATACAGTCAGAAAAGCATTCTGGATGCTAAAATGAGTAGTGACTATGACAGTAGGCAGGAATTAGTTTCAGCTAATGAAAAAGGGAAGGAAAGGGAACCAGATGAGGGTCAGATCAATTTCATCATCACTTACAACATCAGAGACAAAATAAAAAAAATTGGTTCATTTTAAGACCAAATTACAGACTAAGGGACACAGCCAGGATGCCACCCAGACAGATGTACAAAAGGGCAAGCAACCTGAGGAATATGTTGGTTCTTTCCGTACAACCTGCTACTAGGCAAAATACTTGGGTACCACCACTTCCATAGGTGAGCAGAAAATGTGGCAGATGTAAATCCTGTAAATACATGTATGAATGTGAAGAGATTCCAAATTATAAAATTTAGAAATGATTAATATCACTTCATTTATTAAATGGATACTGCACATGTAATTTGCTTTGCTAGATGTACATGTGGAAATATTATGTGGGGAGAACTAAACGTAAGTTCAAAGAAAGGATGTGAGACATAGGAGCACTCAATAATGAGGATTTGTACTATGCTCTAGCAGTCCATGTAAATGGAATACTAAATAAAATGAACATACTATATCTTTTGTGGGGACAGAGAATATAAAACTAGGACCTACGAACATGCCAGTAGTAACAGGCCTCACTGTCTAGTGAGGCTGCTTGATTGTGCAGCTAGCCCTCAACTCTGCAGCTGCCCCACCCTGAGTCCCACCATCTCTTGAATCAGTTCACCATCCTACAGGAAACCATCTCCTCAGGTAGAAATGCTTTTCTGGAGATGCGAGGACTGACCCAGTACCTCATACATGCAAGCATGCACTCTACCACGAGCAACATCCCCACTGTCCCCACCTAGAGGTGAAAACAGGAGCTGGCTCTAAACAAAGGGAATCATACTGGATTTACTGACTTGGGCCCATAGCACTGAGAAAGGTCTTAATGAAAACACTGAGTTGTCACTGCATCTTATGGACAGACATTAATTTACTAATGTACATCGCTTTGTTGTGTTCTCTCTATGTATATTGGCCTTCCAGTGGATGCGACTTAGAATGTTTCTATCTTGAATCAGAGACCAGCTGGTACAAGTATTCCTAGGTTGAGATGAACTGTGGTTTCTTTCTTTCTTTCTTTCTTTCTTTCTTTCTTTCTTTCTTTTCTTTCTTTTCTTTCTTTCTTTCTTTCTTTCTTTCTTTCTTTCTCTCTTTCTTTCTTTTTTTCTTTCTTTCTTTCTCATAGTCTTAGAGCAAATTCCTGACTAAACCAGGGGAGTGAAAAACCACACAAATGAAATGGTGTCGGCAACTTCATGCCCCCCATTATGGTCAGGTTTACACTCCTTAAAACTAACTAAAACACAAACCAAATCCATCCCCTTGATATAACCCATAAAGGTGAAATTGGAAAAGGCTGACCTTTCTCACTTTATTCGACCTCCTTCCTTTATTATGATCTATAGCAACAATGGAACCTCCACAGGCACTTGATGGTCTGAGGTGAATCCTGTCAGGATTTTCCTTCCTATATGTTTGAAATCATTTCTGCTTTGTAATATAATTTTATAGTTGTTCTTTTGCCTCCCCTCCCAATTCCTTGTTTATTTGTCTGTTGGTTATGAAGTACAATCTTGGAGTACTGTAACAATAACTAAAGTTTACTAGCTACTATACAGGTTTCTAAACCCTGATGCACTTCTTTATGTGTGAAGATGCTCTTTTCCATCATTCAGATGCAAATTTAGAACTATACAGTTGTATTGTGTGAGTAATTATTAAAGTGCACAAGATAATGATGATAGATTTCAAATGTCTATAAATGTGTTATGAACTTATTTATGACACTTATTCAGTGTAATGTTTTATACACTAGGGGTATGACACATACCTGATGCAGCAGGATGAATGAATTAAATGCAAAATAGCACTGCTATGAGGTTTGTGATTAATGTCAGCTGCACCGGATAGTATATAAGGGTTATGTGACCAAGAGGGAAGTATTTGTTTGAAAAAGCCACACAGGTGAAACGTTACAGATTAATTACCAACACTGTTGGGATCTCTAAGACTGTTTGGTGGATCGTTTGTAGAACTTGCAAATAAATGAGGTAATATGCACATTGAACTTATGATGCCTATTCTTTGCATTTTGTGAGTCTGAGTGATGGACTATTGTAAATCTTGGAATTTGAATGTGTCACAGCACACCTGATTCTCTGAGCAGCTCTTATCTGTATGCAAATTTAATTTATACACTTAAACTTTATTTTTTATGTTATAACCTGATGTTTTTTGAGAGGTTTAGCTAGCCACCAGTGGTTTTCTAAAAATCCTAGTTTTGGCTCTCCTTTCTTCCCTGAATTCTTTTCAATACATATTTGTTAAAATGAATCAACATTCACTAGTAATATAGGTGAGAATGTGGATCCTTTTAATTTTGGAAGTCTGGATTCATTTGAAAAAATGCAGAAAAAAATGTCAAATGGAATAGGAGCATCAGCTAATTATGAAAATACTGCAGCTAACCTTAATGATGAGTTAAAATAAATTTCAAAAATTAAAGGACTTTTTCAGCAAAGAAATACAGCTTATAACATTAACACTTTAGAAGCATATCTTGAATGTGATTTAATTCCAAGATGCTTACAAATCTTAAGAGTCCCTTTAAGTGAAACTGAAACCTTGGAATTTAAACATAAGCAGGAAGAAGCTGCAAACATTTTCAAAGGTGTTATTACAATTGATTGTTAAAGCTGATAGCAACAAATGCAAACTCATTAAAACAGATATAGAAGCTGTCAAAAAATGTTGAATCAGTTTACCTATGAGCTTTTGTTCAAATAATTATTAGAAACATATGAGAAGAAATTCATGCAGTGGAAGCAGAATAAATTAATTTGAGATCATGAATACCACTACAAGGGATACTTTTCCAATTGGCCTCATGAAGACAGAGAAAGGAGAAACAACAGAGGTAGATCAAAGTCACAAGAAGGAATTTCTACAGAAAGTGTAGTAGAAGCCAAACATCTCATTCTGTCTCCTTTCAGATGGATCACGTTGAAGAAGGTAATAAAGGGACTCCATCTAAAATAAGCCAACAATCTAGCACAGGACAAAAAGTTTTTTATAGAAAAGGCAGATGGACAGGGAAATCCAATAGTTCGAGAAAATTAGGCAGTAAGAAGAAAACAAGGTGGGGTACAAGAGGCAAGGAAAATGATGTAATTCCATGGTATTCAGAGAGGAAAACAGCAGGGAGAACTACATGTGATCAACATTTCAAATAAAGTATTAACTGTACCACAAGTCCAAGTATTGGAAAGAGGACTGACTTTGATGCCAGCACCCTCTGTAAATCCATTTGAGATTAATATCAATTTATTTAAGTTTTCAGAAGAATCAAATTGAGAAACTACTATGCAAATGAGAACATTCCAAAGGAAATGGACCCAGCAATTCAACAGCTGACCCACTTGAGGAGAACTCTCAGGAAAGTATAACTTTTGAAACTTTAAAGAGTGTTTGCAGAAATTCATGTAAGTAGGAGTATGAGGGACCTGCTGTAGTTCAGTTAGGTAATGGGTTAGGAGAGAGTGACAAATTATGGATGAAGATGTATGGAATGAGCATAAAAGAATATTTAAGCTTAAATCTACATTTTGCTCTAAAACATTGAATTCTGGTATATTACTCTTTGAGAAGGTTATCACACAAGAAGTTACTAAGTTGCTTAAAATAAAGGAGAATCAAAAACAATGGAGTTATTTAAACAAACAGCACATGACTGCTTTAAAGCTAATACAAAGCTGGGATGCTATAATTATAAAAGCAGCAGATAAAGGTGCAAATATCATATGGTTAGACACAAATAAATATGCTGAAATGATTAACAATATTGTAAAAAGATACACAGAGGTATAGAAATTACCTGGGAATCCAAAAAATAAGTTTCAAAATGAACTACATGAGTTGCTGGTAGGTGCTAGGTCATTTGATGAAATGAATGACCATGAACTTGAATACCTCTGACAAAATAATCCCACAATGCCTGTGCTGTATGCTATACCAAAAATACACAAAAATGTGAATGACACCCCAGGATGTCCCATTGTCTCTGAGGTAGGATCCTTGACCGATAATTTATTGTTTTTTTGTTGATTTTGTTCTTGAAAAAAGAAGTATGCAAATTACTATTCTACCTCAGAGATACTGGTGACTTATTACTAAAGTTGCAGGATTTTGTGTGGCACAGTAATTTTTGTCTGGACCACTACTGATATAGAACAATTGTACTCATCTGTTAGACATAGTGATGGCCTCAATGCTTACAAATATTGTTGGGACGAAAGTACATAGTCTAATCCAACAAGATTTATCATAGAGAGTATCCATTTTATTGTGATGCATAATGCTTTTGAATTTAATTCAGAATATTATATTCAAACTCTAGGAACAGCTATGGGAACATGCATGGCTCTCTCATACAAGAATTTGACTTTGGGGTTCTGGGAGCTGGAGAGTATTTTTTCAGAAACCTTTCCTTTGCAAACGATGTCATCATGTGGCATCGCTTCATTGATGATGTTGTTTGCATATGGGAGGGATAAGGAACAGATACCAACATTTATTGCATAGTTGGGTCAGAACCACCTGAGTTTGAAAATAACATACGAGACCCACAAGAATATAATTTCCTTTCTGGATGTGATGTTGGATGGTTAAGCAGGACATCCTGTGATTACAAAAAGTTATAGAAAATCTACGTCATGCAATTCCTATTTACATTTTACAAGTGCTCACTCTAGTAATTTAAAAAGGTATGTCCCCTATGGACAAATGTTAAAGTTTAAGAAGAAATTGTAGCAGTAAAAGTGATTTTGAAACTCAGTCAGAAGAGTTAATGCAACGATTTTTAACCCAGGGATATGATTAAAACCTTTTGGAAGAAGCAAGATTGAAAGCATCAGAGAAGGATAAAGGTGAGTGCCTCACCCCAAAGGTGAAATCAAACAGTGAACTAGACTCAGTAACGCTGAGTGTAGAATACAATCATATGGCTGGGGCTGTTGGCAATGTTATACATAAATATTGGCTGATTTTAATGAATGTATCTAGACTGGCAGGTGTATTAGGGGACAGACTGCATGTAACATGCCAGAATGTAAAGGCTATGCTGATACATAGTAGATTTAGGTCTACAGTAAATGAAAATAATTTGATATGGTTACCTCCCCCAACAAACACACAAAAGGTTTCATAAAATGCAGACAGTGTAATATTTGCAGGTGTCCATATGAAGGAACTTGCTTTATACACCTGAGAACTTGAAAATACATTAATTAAGGGAGTGCATAACCTGTGACACTGAAATGTAGTATACTCATGTAGGCACCTCTCTGGTCTGAGGAGGAAGTTGCTCATCTCGGGCTGACTTGGCTAAAATCCATGAAACCTCCTCCCTATCCAGGAATCACCAAGGCCACTGCCACTACCTCAGAGGTTGCCAAGAAAGAGGAGCAGTTGGACCAAGGTGGGCTCAGGCAGGGAGAAGGTGATGGAACTAATGCACATTCCTCCTGTTTGCCTCTCCTACAATTCATATGCTCTTTTGGTGGAGAGTGGTTCCTCTATGGAGGAACCAGCAGTGAAGACCAAAGAGGATGCTGGGAACCTCCACAAAGGACTCCCACAGGAGGGTGGCATGGGATTCCACAGGGTTAGAAACAACCTCGTGGGGACCCAATTATTAGGGAGTAGATCTGGGAACAAAGGAGCGGGAGGTAAGGTACCTGCCTGGGGCCAGCTTGAGGGGACAGGGAGCCGATCCTCAGGATTGTAGGAGCAGCTGCATGAGGGAGGGAGCTGGATATCATTGTCCACCTAGGGACAAATCACCTGGCTATGAATGGGATCACAGCAGCACAAGAGGCATCTGAAGAGTTGGGAGGGCTTTTAGATGGGTAGCACATACATAACCCTCTCAGAGGTGCTACCCATCTATGGCAGGTGATACTAGAGTACTCCACACCATGGAGTTCAATGAATGGTTGAAAAATTGGTGCAGAGCTCAGGGTTTTGGCTTCATTGGGGACTGGGGGTCCACCTGGAGGGACACAGACCCATACTGGCATGATGGTCTGCATCTGTCCAGGAGTGGAACCAGAATCATAGGTGATAGGTTTAAATGCATAATTGGCAAGCATTTAAACTAGCCAAGGGGGGAAGGCACTGAAAAGGAGCAGGGAAAACCCAGCCTCCCCCCACAAAACACACTAGTTAAAGAGGTAAACACCAAGGTAGAGAAGTTAATGGGGAGCAGGACAGGGGTAAATGCAGAAAAGGGCGTTAAGGACAGGGATGGGGCTAAAAGGGGTAAGGCCATCAACAAATGGAGGGTGATGAGTACCAATGCCCGTAGTCTGTGTAACAAGCTCCCTGAACTAGTAGCCTTGACAGAAGAGGAACATCTGGATATTGTGGCAATCACAGAAACATGGTACACTGAGAACCATGACTGGGATGTCAACATACCAGGATACACTGTACAGAAGGACAGGAGGGTAAAAGAGGAGGAGGAAGCTCTCATGCAAGGGAAGGATCAAAGCAATGGAACTAAAGGATAAACAGGGAGTAGAGGGCACTGTGGGTTACCCTGGAAACAGGATATGGCATCTGAATTTGCACAGGGTGGTATACAGACCCATATCTCAGGGGAGGCAATGGACAAGGAAATTATAGAAGTCATCCTTAAAATGGCAGAAAAGGAGTTATTGTTAATGGGGACCAGAACATGCCAGACGTTAGCTGAGCACCCTGGCTGCAGCCATCAAAAAGCAGGTTTATTCTTGATGCCCTGTCGAGGCATGCTCAGACTGCTAGTGGTGGAATCCACTAGAGAGGGAGCAGTCTTAGACCTGGTACTGTCAAATGGGGATGGAGAAAGAATTTCAGATCTAGAAGTGGGTAGCCATCTGGGAACAAGTGATCACACAACAGTGTGGTTCACAATAAACACAGCCATAGAATCGAGCCATACAAAAGCAAGAGTGTTGGACTTTAGGAGGGCTGACTTTGGGAAAATGGGAGAGTGCCTCAGAAAAGAACTAGCAAACTGGCAAGAAGGAGAGGTGGAGGAACAATGGGGAAAAAATCAAAAAAGCCATCACAGAGGCAACAAGCCTTTGTGTGAAGCAAATCAACAAAGCAAAACGAAGGAAGAAAATACTATGGTTCTCAAAAGAGGTGGCAGAGAAGGTTAAGAAGAAAAAGGTAGCATTCAGGAAGTATAAGGAAACACAGAAGGAGCAGGATAAATAACTGTACCAGTTAAAGCAGAAGGAAGTGGGAAGGCAGTCAGAATAGCAAAAGCCCAAACTTAGGAAAAGATAGCCAACTCAGTTAAGAAGGGGATAAAACCTTTATAGGTGCATTAGGGAGCTAAGCAAGATGAAGGAAGGGTAGTGAGGCTTACTAAGGGAAGGGAGGGTGGGCAGAGGATGACAGTGAAAAAGCAAGGATATTGAATGAATACTTCTGCTCAGTATTCACAAAGGAAGAGGAGGGAGAGGCACCTAAATCAAAGAATAGAAGCACTCTGGATAGGGAGGTCGATACCAGTCCATTCACAGAAGAAAGGGTCCTGAAAGAACTCTTAAAACTGAAGGTGGACAAAGCAATGGGGCCTGATGGGATTCACCCAAGAATTCTAAAAGAACTAAGGGTAGAATTAGTGACACCACTGACCTCCCTTTTTAACAAATCATGGGAGGATGTTGTAGTACCAGAGGATTGGAGGAGGGCAGACATGATTCCTTTCACAAAGTGGGAGCAAGACAGAGGCAGGAAACTACAGACCTGTTAGTTTGACCTCAGTGGTAGGGAAATGATAGAATCACTTCTAAAGGAAAGAATTGTTGAGTTCCTAGAGGCCAGTGGGGCACAGGACCCAAGCAGCATGGATTCACAGCGTGAAGGTCATGTCAGATGAATCTAACAGATTTCTTTGACTGGGGCGACCAATGGCAGTAGACCAGGGAGAGGCAGTGAACATGGCCTACCTAGATTTTAGCAAGGCATTTGATACAGTCCCACACAATAGATTAATCTACAAGTTAGCCAGCCTTGGATTGGGTCCCAAGGTGGTAGTCTGGGTTAAAAATTGGCTGGACAACAGGATACAGAGGGTAATAGTAAATGGAGTTTACTCTGAAGAAAGGGGGGTTGCTAGTGGGGTACCACAGGGTTCAGTATTGGGACCGATCCTCTTTAATGTCTTTATAAGTGACATTGCAGAGGGACTGGAAGGAAAAGTATGTCTCTTTGCAGATGACACAAAGATCTGCAACAGGGTTGATACAGAAGGTAGGGAGGAGAGGATGCAAAGGGACTTGGCAAGGTTGGAGGAATGGTCAAATATATGGCAGCTTAGATTCAGTGCTAAGAAGTGCAAAGTAATGCACCTGGGAAACAAAAATGCAGGGGAAGAGTACACAATGGGGGGGTGAGATAATAACAACTACAGAAATGGAAAGGGACCTGGGGGAAGTCATATCAGATGACCGTAGGTGGGCAAGCAATGTGAGAAGGCAGTAAGAACAGCTGGTGGGATCACGGGATGCATAGGAGAGGCATCACCAGTAGAAAACAGGAAGTTGTTATCACTTTGTACAGACAGTTGATGAGACCTCATCTGGAATTCTGCATCCAGTTCAGGGAGACCCCATCTCCACAAGGGGACATAGACAGGATGGAGGTTGTCCAGAGGAGGGCAACTAAAATGGTGCAGGGTCTGCAACAGAAGACATATGAAGAGAGATTAAAGAAGCTTGATATGTATACACTAGAGGAGAGGAGGGAGAGGGGGGACATGATATAAACTTTCAAGTACATAAAGGGAATCAACAGAGTCCAAGAGGGTAGCATCTTTCAGAAAAAGAGATGTGCAAGAACAAGGGGGCACTATTTGAAGATAGAGGGGAGACAGTTCAAAGGTAATGTGAGGAAGTATTTTTTTCATGGAGAGGGTTGTGGATACATGGAACAGCCTTCCTAAGGAGGTAGTGGACTCAAAAACAGTGGAGGAATTCAAGAATGCATGGGACAGACATAAGGCAATTCTAGTGGGGGGTAGGAGGAAGTAGGCTGTTGGTTAACTAGGATCTGCAGCCTATGCATTAGGTAGGTAAATGGGCAGACTAGGTGGGCCAAGCGGTCCTTATCTGCCATCAAATTCTATGTGTCTGTATGTTTCTACTGCCTTACATGCTCTTGTGATCTTTTGTATGTGGGGGAAAATGACACAACCAGTTAAAAAGAATCCAAGAGCATGTCAGAAATACTGCAAATGTGAACATGAACTGTCCTGTAGGTATAAATTTTAAAGACATGCACAATGGGGACCCAGGTGGTCTGAGGTTTATGGGCTTGGATTATGTTCGCAGTTCAAAATGGACTAAATCAAGTACCTTAACTCAACTGTTGTAACTAGATTCTGCATGGATTTGGTGACTGGAAACACAGAAACTATTGGGTTTTAATGAAATGGTAGATCTGAAGCAATATTTATAATGATGCCTTTATCTCTGCTGTTTTGGATATGATTTGTCCACCATTATTATCACTCTTGTAGATGATTTCTTTTTAAAGATTGCTATTTTTCCATCTCTCATTGTTAGAAGCCTGTTCTGATTATAACTGCTGATCATCATTTCACAGTTACAA
Organism: Neoceratodus forsteri; assembly: GCA_016271365.2. Taxonomy (NCBI): domain Eukaryota; kingdom Metazoa; phylum Chordata; order Ceratodontiformes; family Ceratodontidae; genus Neoceratodus; species Neoceratodus forsteri. The sequence goes on from CM057452.1 coordinate 1,138,186,838, forward strand.
GAAAGATCAACAGCAATGGCATCGCCAAGGTTTAAAGGAAGATATCTGCATTGGGATCCCTGAGTGAATGAGTTATGGACAAATACTAAAGTATAAAGAGTGGCCACTCTATGACCCACGAATGACTGAGACAACAACAAATATCAAGGACTTTTTACCACTACAATAGTGGTTGAAAGGTGCTAAAATAATTAGGTATGTTTTACCATGATGGTGCCAATGATTTTTTTATACTCTCTGGGTGGTAATTAGTAAACTAATATGACAGCAGATTTTTGTAGATTTAAAGGAGTGAGACATGAATACAGGATGAGTCAGAGTGTCTAGAAACAGGATAGATTATGTGAAGGAATTTTTTAACTCCATTTATTGATAGTCCAATTTAAAAATGAACTGCTAGCAGGCCCGGTGGTGCTTAGGGCTGAGGCATGGATGCCTTACCTTGCGTCATGCGGTGACCTGTGTTCGAGAATGATCACAGGCCACTGGGGTTGGCAGGGAGGAGAGGGAGTGAGTGTCGATGGACTGCTCTCCCTCTCTGGGAGTGGGGGACTTCAGTGGTCGGCACACTTCTGGCCCCGAGTGGAGGCTGGGGGCAGTGTACCTATGCTGTGCAAAGGGAGCTGAGATGGGGCAGGTGCCAGGAGGAGCACATGCAGACACATCACGCACTCCTCCACTGGCGTCATTGCATGCCCCTCTCATGTAAGGAGGAGCAAACATGGAAAATGGTCCTGCCAGTCATGCAGTATGAAGCAGCCACCAGCCGTAGGCCCTGACCCTGAATAGTGCTCCCTGAACTAGATTCAATTCAAGGTGAGTTGAGCTTTGGAGGCTGCTCTCCACCCCACCATGCGAAGTAATCCATGGGGGAAGAAGTGATGCTGCCTCATGTTGGGGTGTGGGGCTGGATGAGTGGCTGGAGATGGGTGCCGACTGGGGGGCCTGGGGTAGAAATAGATGAAGAAAAAAATGAACTGCTGTTTGCTAGAAATGTGAAGCTGTCTATGCATGTATGTATTTATGTATGTATGTATGTATTTTTTATTTATTTATTGAATAAAGCATTGTATTACAAGAACTGATGCTGAGGAGCTAAAATTAAGTACTTTGTGATGCCTTAACTACTACTATGTATAGTTCAGACTGCTAATTGCAAACATACGATACTGTTTGATTAATTGAGATCTTCATAGTGTTAGTATCCAAGGAGACTTTGTTAATGTTAATTCATTTACAGGTGCACTTTAGAGTATATTACATTCACTTTTGAGTATGTGGCACAGCATTGGAGTATTGGTGGCTAGCTGTTGGACATGCATACGCCTGTTTCTGTATTAAGTTGTTTTTTATATGTACAATAAAGCTGCTTTTAAGATGAATTTCTTTGAGCTTATTTTCAGATTTTTTTCTGATTTCAGACCTTACCCTGGTGCACATGTTTCCTTTGTGTACGGACAAAGGTTAGCAGTTATTCAGTTTCAGTCACAGCCTAGACCAGTGCAAGTGTAGCACCCCCTCTAGTAATTTGTTTGAGTGCAGGTTCTTTACAGTGCTAACATTAACCTGACCTTTGATCGCACTATTCTCAAAGCCACAGTGTTGTCCCCAGGCATTTTGCCAGAGCTATAAATGGGTTTTCTAGCTATCTGGGTGACAGACAGTAGTTTGTAAAAGTGAATTAGTCTAAAGATGTGTTTACATGGCCACAGCACTCTTACATTTGTACTGCTCCCTTCCTGCTGCAAAGGATGCTGCTGAATCAATAAATTGTTTAAACAGCGCATCTTTACTATGATGCAGATCGCACCATGGATGGGCTGTATATTCAGTGGTCCAGGTTGTTTCATTTGACATGAGCAGTGACACATTGCCTTTTGTGACAATCCTGATAAACAGATATGCCCTGTTAGGAACAATGAACAAGAAATAATACACACTGATCTCAGTTTTAAGTGGGGAAATACTTTATTGGACCAAACGCTACACAAAATATTTTTGTCCCAATGCTATTGTTTCCTGTTGTTCTTACTCACACGCTGGTTGGTCTCTCTGCTATACTTCCTGGTTTTCACAGGGAGACTCATGGGAGCAGTGGAGGATGCTGGGAGAGAAGGCTTTGCATCAGAGTGAGTGCAGCAGAGAATTCACACCGCAGGTTAACACACTTTCTCCGATACACATCCCACACTCCTGAGTCTGAGCAGAAAACGGATCCAAAGTGCTCTTAGGGCACTCTGGTAAGTGCCTACAAGAAGACTTTGCAGCACATCAACCAGTGCAACATGAGATGATGCACTGCAAAGTCAGCAGTGTAAACAAGCCTTAAATAGGACCTTAAAACTATTAACTCTGAAGTCACTTAAAGCTCCATACTCGACCTGCTACTTTTCACCATTTTTGTTGATAATATCACTATGGTTCCTGCCTCAAACACCTCCCTAGTTTTTGTCAATTATATGGAGCTTTACACTTAATGGGTACACTGGAACACATATCGGGGACATACCCATAGCAGTGGGCTGCTCGCAGAGGTTTATACCAAGGCTCCCCTAACTATCTGCCTGCCCATTCCCATTCACTCCACCCATGACTAGACCGCAGCACACTCCCAAGAGGGATGAGGCAGGCTCTCACCTCTGCCCTTCTGGGACTGGGGCAGGCTCTCTACTGCCTGCAGACCCTAGTCCCTCCACAGTGGGCTAAACTTCTGCAAGAGACTGAAAACCTGCATCATTTTCCCAGAACATATTGAATGCCACCACTTCTACCCACTGATGATGCCATGTCAGACAACTCAGGGGCTGTGGTACAATCACCCCACTTTGGCCCCTTTTTCCAGGTCTGTCACCCAGATCAGACTCCCACTTTTGTGCCCAAACTCCCCTTATTGCTTCCCACCCAACCACCTGCCTGCAGGCGGTCCCAGGTGACATAAGAAATTAACCTTTGATCCTGGTAAGCCCCATTGAGGGGCTTACACACAGGGTCTGCAGCAGGTTCAGGGTAGCCTGGGATGTGGTTCATGTCAGCAGTGCACTTCTGGATGCGGTGTGGAGGGACGGGAGAGAGAATGTGAGGGTATGTGTCAATTATAGCATTAGTCAGGGAAAAGTGAAGGAAGAAGCTATGAATTTCCATGCCAGACAGTATTGCTTAGGTCTCTAGGCTCTTTCTCTCACTCTGAGGAGTTTGCCTCACAAGGTTGTCAACTTTGAATGAAGAAGCTTGTCAGGCATCATGCTCTGAGGGGGAACAAATCCTCCTCTGAGCATTTAGACATCTTGAAGCTCACCCAGCTTTCCAGTGATGGCTGTAAAGGAGAGTAAAGCAGTGCCCAAGATGTTCCCTTTGAGGAGATTAATCAAGTCAATGTGTGAACAGGAGCAAGGAAAGAAACACACATCCATGTTGAGCAGATTTCCTTGGTTGGGCAGTATGTAGTGCAAATTAATAACCAGCGCCCTGGAGCTCTGATCGTGCAGAGTACAGATGAGTGAATACAAACCACTTCTGCCATTTGCCGTGGTGAAATTCATAGTTTTACCTCCTCCTCTGCTGTTTATTTACTGATGGCCCAGGCCACTGGAACCTTGTGGGGAAAAAATTCACAAATGAAAAGATGTTCTAGAAAAACTGCAGGAAAATTGCAGGAGTTATGCTATACATTCCCAGTGCTCCACATTATAGCTGTAGTTGTTGTCTGAAGCACTTACTGGGCAAACTAAATTGTTAAATAGATATATTGTCACTTCTATATGCTTACAACTTGAAGAAAGGTTTGTGATGTTAAAATGTGTCACTATGTAGCAAATAATACAAATCTAAAACCACAAACATAATGCAGTGCCGGTTATATTTAATTTAGTGAGCCTCATCTTGTTTGTATTAAACAAACTCAAAAGCAACTTATTTTGTTACTAGCTGTAAACTATTTATCAGTATAGATACTGTATGAATACATCTTTGGCTGCTTCATACAGTGGTTTGTAATGCATTTTTGTTTCACCCTGGCTGTAATGATTTGTGTCTAGTAGAAAAATAATGTTTAAATATACTTCACATGTTTTATCAAATTGTTTACATCATGTTCTGTAACTCTCCCAGGTCATGCCTGAAAATGTCAGATTGTTTTAGTCTTGTACTGTAACTCTTCCAGGTCATGCCTGAAAATAGGTATCTGTATGCCTAGTTACGTATCTGGTGCAAAATAACAAGCAAATTTTTCATTGGTCTTTACATGTGAACATGTAAGTGGCAGATTGTCCAGGAGGGGCTGTATATATTTCCCTCAGAAGCACATTCAAGCCTGCTTTTCTTAAGTCCCATAACTTCACTGAATCTTTTTCATAATTATAATTTTTATTAGTTTCAATCGAATATGCATTAGATAGTGGCATTGCTAATTGCAGTATGCACCTCATTTATGTATTAAAGTAACCAGTTCAGTACATAGGAGACAAAACAAGGAGGAACACAGGTAGATAACTCCCAGAGGGATGGGTGGTGGGACTTGTGGCAGAGGTCAGGCAGATGCAGGTCAGCCTGGGAGAAAAAGCATAGTAAATCAAAAAAAATTGCTGGATAAACCGATTGCAAAAACATGATACTCAGACCATACACATTTTAAAATCATTCATGTAAAATAGAAACAGAATTTGTTGTGAGAAAAGGACTGTTTGTCCCACTCAGTCTGCCCAGATGACCCTACCTAGTCTGTCTCCACAGACCCTAAATGTTCTCCGGCGAGCCTTCCCTATCCCAGACTATTCACTATTATTCTCCTCTGTCTATACCACACATGCTTGAAGCCCCCTACTGTTCTTGCCTCCGTGACTTCTACTGGCAGTCTGTTTCAGGCATCCACCACTCTTTCAATGAACTAGTACTTCTTCACATCCATCTTAAACTTAACCCCATCCACCTTCATCACATGCCTTCTGGTACTGATGGGCTTTCTCATTTGAAAGAGACTCCCCTCTTGCACCCTGTTCAGCCTGTGAGGTACATGTGAGCCTCTAACAAGTCCATACTTGCTCTCCTCTCTTCCAGGGTGTACATGTTAAGATCCCTCAGTCTCTCTTCATAGAGCTTTTGAAGCAACCCCTGCACCATTTTTGTTGAACTCCTCTGCACTGTCTCCATGCTGTCTATGTCTTTTCTGAGGTTCAGTCTCCAGAACTGGACACAATACTCCAGGCGGGGTCTCAGAAGTGAGCAATACAGTGGCAACACCGCCTCCCTCCTCCTGTTGAAGATACCTGTCCCTATGCATCCCATCATTACAATGGCCCTACCCACTGCTTTGTCACTCTGCCCTGCCACTTTCAGGTAATCAGCTATGATAACCTCAAGGTCCCTTTCCTGCTTAGTGACTATTAGTATCATCCATCCAATACACAGCCACTGGGTTCCTATACCTTAGGTGCAGAATTTTGCACTTTTTTGGTATTGAGCCTCAACAGCCATGCTCTTAAATACTCGTTGAATTTCCCAAGGCCCCTATACATTCTCTCTGCCCCCTCCTGAATGTCTTTCCTGTTACAGATGTTGGTGCCATCTACAAAAAAGCATATGTCTCTTCCAGTTCTTCTGCAGTGTCACTTATGAAGAACATTGAAGAGGACTAGTTTCAGTAAATAACCCTGCAGCACTCCCCTTTT